>JAPDVU010000004.1:75118316-76419030 GCA_026230045.1 Corynorhinus townsendii
ATTTAATAAAGTTTATTGTAATGTTATATTTCATGAGTAAATATTATCCCTAATCATGAAAAAGACTCTCATAGAAAATTCACTTAAAAAAACATATGTTTGGGAAGTACGGAATATTTTCAAATATATTTTAATTGACTTAATATCATTTTTTTCTACTCTGCGCTCTATCTTCATCTCTTCCATTATTTCTCTATCATCTATCATCTCCCTTTCATCATGTGATTATAGAAACTAAATAAATACATGTAATTTAAAGATTAGCAGTGTTCATACTTTTGAAACTACCTTAATGGAGTATTTGGTACCTATTGTATGTAGATCAGGGGTGTGACTGTGTGTGTGTGTCAGAAAGACAGTAAAAGACTGTGGCTATGTGTGTACTATATGTGTGTTCTGATGAAGATCAAGTCAGCAGGAGAACAGGTTTAAGTTCTTGTATTTGCCTGAATAAGTTCAACTGAATAAAGTTGGAAGAAAAAGAAACAGAGGTTCACCACACCAGATAATGGAAGTTTATTTTATACCACTATAGTCACAAAATTTCTACACTTTTTTTTCCCTTTTGATTGTGGAGGTGGAGGATAGATAACATTTATTGTTTATGTTCTAAAGCAATTTAAATATAGATGGTGTTTTTTAAACATACACAATGAAGAAGCTAATCTCAATATTTTTTTTGGTTGAAATATTTTTTAAAAATCTCCCCCATAACAATCCCATAATTATTTTAACAGTTGTTAAGTCTTTCCAAATTTTGTATGTATACACACACACACATATTATTTTTCCAAAAAGGATCCAGTTGCACTTTTACTAAGGTATATTTGTGGGATAGAGTTCTATAAATAAATTGCTAGGTTTTAGGGTATGCATAAAATTAAATTTTTATAAATGGCCATTCTTCAAAATTCATATTCCCACCATCAAAGAGTAGAAATATTACTTTTCATACCTTGGGTATAATAATAGCTATTTGCAATTTTTGTTGAGGTGAAAGGCAAAACAACGTTTATTCATCTTATAAAAAATTGCCTTTCTCTGAACATTAGATTCTGAGTAGCATATCTTACACTCTTTTCCCATGTTTTTCTTATTTTCTTTGATTGACTGTTTAAGCATATATTTTTAAAAACATAAAATTTATACTAACTTATCCTAATTTGATAATCATTTTAAAATGAAAGACTTACATTCCTATATGGCTACACATGCATTTGTGGTGTTTCCTATTCATCTTTTTATTAGATTGAATCATGTGAAATTACCAGTTTTGTTGATAAAAATAACAATAAATATTGGCAACTTCATTTGATTTGATCTAATATATTCACCAGAAATTATATTAACAGTATTAAGGTGAAATAGTTAATATTTATGGATTTAATTATATTCACTGTTCATATTAATTGAAGTATGTACAATATGCCATGATAATTTCTATATTAAATAAATTTATTTTAAAATTGTTATTGAATCACATTCCAGGGAAAATCCCTCATTCATCTTTTGAATTATTCCTCATTCTTGTTATACTTTTGGTGTAGATATTTTTTTAATTTGCTACTTCAAAATAATTAAAAGAAATAATCATTGTAAAATTACTGAAAGAGTGCATTCTTAACAAAGTCATTTTTTAAAGTTATCATCTATACTAATAATAGCCTATGTGGTTGTCACGCCCTGATGCTGTGATGCCCTCAGGCCATCACAAGATGGCTTTTGCACAAAGGAGGCAGGGCCCAGTGGCTGCAAGGCATGGGGGTTTCCATGGCCCCGGGCCTGCCGCGGAGGCGGGACCCCTCGCTCTGGCCTACCTCTTTGGGGCAATCCATCGAGGCTCTTTGGGGCGATTGATCACGGGGCTCCCGCACTGTGAGAGGGCACAGGCCAGAATGGGGGACCTCCCTCCAGGGCACAAATTTCATGCACTGGGCCACTAGTTTGTTAATATAATGATTGAAATAATAAATTTTTCAGATTCTTAATTGGAAGTAGAATCACAGAATATGAAGCTAAGATTGCTAAAACACTAGAAATCTTTATATATATATATGCAAATTAAATAATTCATATTTTAATACACTTCCAAAACCAAATATTAAAGCAATTCTGGTTTAAATAACTATTTCCAAAAATTGTTCTTAGCTTGGAAGTCTATACTTATTGCTATGTTTAATTTTAGAATATATTTTTTGTAACTGAATAAAAGAAACTTGATAGAGTCATTCTAAGGTGTGTTTTCAAAGCTTTTTAATGATATTTGAGAGTTGCGATTTAATTGCTTCAATGAATATAATTTAAAATGGTAGAATTTGATGTTATCAAGTAAATCTTAACAGCACTCAAACTAATTAAATATTATATGTTCAGTAGTTTACAAATGATTAACTGAGCTCAAGCTTGTATAGGTAATGGCTATTCTTATTAATCTCCTACACATATTACAGTTCTATATAAAATTAAAATGCAATTAGTTTTAGAGAATAAATACATATGACATTGTTTTAAAGGAGGTAACATGGCACTATATTATTTTTAAATGGATAATCTACTTCATTTCATTGAGAAAATAAGTTTGAGTTTATTATTTAAATACACTTGAATAAAGGTATTGAAAAAAATGTGTTTTTGAGCATAGGCCATGAGTTTTGAAGGCAGGGACTTTGTCTTTCTGTCATTTTTCTTTTTAAATTTATTGTCTTCAATAAAAATATACAGTTGACCCCTGAACAACTCAGTGGTTGGAGGCAATAACCCTCCTCCCTGGCATAGTTGTAAATTTGCATATAACTTTCAACTCCCCCAAAACTTAACTTAGCCTACTGTTGATTGGAAATCTTATCAATAAACAGTCAATTAACACATATTTTGTATGCCAAATGTATTACATACCGTATTCTTATGATAGAGTAATATAGCGAAAGGAAAATGTTATTAAGAAAACCATGAGGAAGAGAAAATTCACAAGCAGTACTGTACATACTTAGTTTTTTAAAGGTCCATGTATAAATGGACCTGTGCACTTCAAACCCATGTAGTTCAAGGGTCAGCTGTAATGAGCATTTGCTACATGCTACATGCCATGTTAAGAATAAAATAAGATTCAAAGGAGCTCCCAACTTGTGGAGAGACTAACATAGACAATGGCAACACCAGATGGAAAGTGTTGGGGAGCAATCTTGTGTTCCTGACTTAAACTAGAATAGATGGAACATACTTTTTATAAAGATGATGCATGGGTTGAGCTAAACAGATGTGTAAAAACGTATGAGATTGAGAAAGGGGAGCAAGACATTCTAGGAGAAGGAGCCAGGTGTGGGAATGAAGGGGAGATGCATTCTAAGAAGCAGTTGATTACAACAGTAAAGGCTGAGAATTTTTATTCTTTCAAGCAAAGTGATTATATTTTGTAAAAATTTCATTTTCTATCCCAAGTTATGGTAGTTTCAAGTACTGTAATAAATTGTTCACTCCCCCTTCTGCTATAGTAGCCTTAGAGTGGACAAAGTGTACTTCTCCACCCTTTGACTATGTCCTTGGCCAATGTGATATAGTGAAAATAAAGTAAGGAAAGGCATGGACTATGCTTGTGCCTCCTCTGCTTCCACCATTTTTATGAGAAGAATATAGCCTGCATAGCCTTCTAGTCCAAGAAAGATGATAGACATGGATATACCCTTCAGTTTTGGATAAGTTCAGCCATTCCCAGCCTAGATTAGCCCAAGCACAGACAACTCATACCTGAGTAAAGCATGTGAGACAAATGAGTGAACAATAAGTGCTTATCGTTGTATGCTACTGAAATTGTGGTGTTTATTATGCAGTAATAGCTAACCAATACACAATTGTGAGCACAAATGCTGCCAATGTGGGTGGTCAATACAAATTTTTTGAATGGAGGGAAGAATGCTATCTGTTACACTATTTTGAGAATTGAATTATTATAGTTTTTTATAAATCATATCAACTTCTTACATATTCCCCTGGAACTGAAAAAATAAATCAAGGTTCCGGTATACAAAGTTTATATTTGGGCCCTTCACATATGGCATTTATAGTCTATAAAAGGAACATAAAACTAGCAACTAAAATCAATTGATTGATCTTAAACTCAAAAGGTGACAAATCCTGGCATGGCCACTCAACTTGATGACAGGAGTACAAACCTGAATCCTGCCAAAACAATGATTACTATAACTTTGTTTATACAGCAAGACCACTTCCTGGAAAAAAACAAGCAAAGACAGCTCATTGCCTACCCAGTGGTCGGCAAATTCATTAGTCAACAGAGCTAAATATCAACAGTACAACAATCTCTTTTTTTCTTTTGAGAGCCAAATTTTTTAAACTTAAACTTCTAACACCACTTCTTCAAAATAGACTTGCCAAGGCTGTGGTATTTTGTGGAAGAGCCACACTCAAGGGGCCAAAAAGCCTCATGTAGCTCGCGAGCCGCAGTTTGCCGACCACGGCCTACACAATATGTCACCAATCAGCACAACAGTTGTCACCAAAGACTTGGATATCCTAATATGTGATACTCTGGATTTTCAAAAATATTTAATTTGGCAGACAGAAAACATTAGTCCTCAGTATCATGCTTCTATTCTCTGGGTGAAATTAATTTCTCCTCCTAGTAGGCAGAGGTTTTCAAAGTGAGATTCTAAAGAGGATTTAAAGTCAGTTATTAACAGGGTCCCTTCTCTACATCAGCAACAATCTCTCCTCCAGTTTTAAAGGTTGTGGAAAGTAAAAAGTTTGGGAATTTTTAATGTGGAAAATGCATGTTTGCTCATTTTATTTTTTTTTTATTTGCTTGGTTTGAAAAATCAGTCTTATTGATAGCTTAAGGTGTCTGCACTTGTGATTTTGATAAAGAAATTTGTAGAAAAATATTAGCTTGAGTTAAGCTCAGATTTCTTTCTTTCTTTTTTTTTCTTAAATCTTCACCCAGGGATATTTTTCCATTGATTTTTAGAGAGAATGGAAGAGAGAGGGAAAGACAGAGAGACACATTGATATGAGAGGAACACATTGATTGGTTGCCTTCTGCATGTGCCCTTACCAGGGCCCAGGTCAGGGAGAAACCTGCAACCGAGGTACGTACCCTTGACCGGAACTGATCCTAGGACCCTTTGGTCAGCAGGGCAGTGCTCTATCTACTGAGCTAATCTGGTAGAACAAGCTCAGATTTCTTAAAATTGATTTTTTTTCCTAGGGAGATTCAGTTTATATTGGGAATATTATCCACTTCTGATCAATTTATACTTCATCTTTTGTTTTAGAAAATCATTCCATATAAAAATGGACCTGAGAGTTATGGTAGAAATAAATTATTTGCACATTTGTCTTAAATTCTTAATGTCATTCTGGTGCTGAGAGATACAATGAAAGGGATGTTAGGTAATCTATATAGGTAAAATTAAATTTCTGTCTTTGTGTTATTACATAATGTAAAAATAGTTAGACACATTTTCTTCAAACTTGGAACATACTGTTTAGAATGTAATGTTTTAAATTTTGACTAGTGGTTTACATGGTTCTCACTTTAGGAACTTTACCAGGCATCTCAAAATGAAAGGCCACCATTTTCTGTAATAAATTCCTCTGAGGGTCAAGGAGGGGCTAATCCTATCTAATAGAAGGGTAATATGCAAATTAACCATCACTCCATCACAAGATGGCAGTACCCATAGAGGCCGGGGCACGCTGGACACTGGTGGCGGTGGCGCCCTGGCGACAAGGGAGGGAGGGCAGGTGGGCCTCTGGCCAGAGGCCAGACAGGGCACAGGATGCTGGCATTGTTGCAGGCTAGGCTGAGGAACTCCCCCCTGCCCCGTACACAAATTTCATGCACCAGTCCTCTAGTATGCCTATAAAACAGGGTAGATGCCTTACTTGCTGAAGATACCACTGAAAAAAACACAAAATGCTTTTAAATGGAAGCATGAAAGTAAAACTTACAAGGACAGACACTCTGTTTGTAAGTAGGGTGCTTCTCATATGGACAACAATAGGTAGCAACTGGTGTATGTTTATTATAAATGGATTATTCTTTTCCCAAACAGATAAAATATAGATTTCAGAAGGAAGGTCCATAATTTGGATGTAAATGACTGATTGTTGAAAAAAATTGCTAGGATCCATGATTGAATTACTTTTGAGGGGAGTGATGGAAATGAACCTGGATAGATTCAGTGAATTCAAGAAGAGAAATATTAGTCACAAGTGGAAGAATAAAATCTTACATATTTTTAAAAATCAACAGGTGTTTTGCATATTATGACTGGGGATATATATTTTTTCCAATTTTTCTCTTAAAAAAAGTGTCCTAGGTTTAACTGAATTTAATGTATTATACTACTATTCTTAAGTCATCAATTAAATAAAGTTCTCTGTATAGTTCTTATATAGAAATGTACTGAGACTAAATTATGTATTTAAAAATATCTCTAATATGTTGTGCAGAGAGTTAGTGTACTGAAATGTAATCCAGGAGAGGAAATATAAAGTACTACAATTTGGCGAGTTTCCTCCATTCTTATAGTGGTTTATAACCGGTTATATGATTGCTAAGCAATCAGCTTTAGAGTCAGACAGATATGGGTTTAATTCCCAGTTTGGATACATCCAAGTTATGTGGTTTTGGACTTTATGCCTCAATTTTATGATGAGTAAAATGGGGATGGATAGTATCTACCTCTTGGGGTTGTAATCTGAACAAATTATGTTAATTAATGTAAAAATGTACCTGCAGCATAATATACATTTAATGTAAATGGTTATTAGTATTAATATGAATTTAAGCCTTACCTCATTTATTTTGCGTTGCCATATTTTCTAACTGGGCTGTTTTCTGATTGAATGGTTTTAAAAGAAGCAGTTTACACATTTTCTGGTCAAATGTTCCCAATTACTCTTTATTTTCTAATTTAATTCCTTCATGAGAAGTATATTATTTGCCACTAATACAGACTGCGCCATTTTTTTCTTCTTGTTATACTAATTACAATTTTCTTGAACCACATTCCCATCTAAGAATTAGCACTCTTAATTCAATTGTTCACATACTGTCTTCATCCTTATATTATTGTTATATTTATTAAGACAAATGTCTAGCTCATACTATTATATTATCCTATACCATAGCAACAAAGGGGTTATATTTCTTTCATTGCTGTTATTGTTGGAATTATATTAAGTGGAGGAGAATCGCTAGTTTAAAATACTGAGTCATTTCATTCATGAATAGTCTACAAAAAAACAAAAAAAAGAAGTTTTCGCATTTCTTTCTCACATACACACACACTACGTGCCTCAGATTAACTAGTTGTGTGATTTTAATTATCATCACCTATCTAAATTTATTCAGTTTTAACTTGAGGGCTGAAGTACTTGTTTCACCAAGTTATGCTAGGCTGCACAGTGATTGGCAAACTCATTAGTCAACAGAGCCAAATATCAACAGTATAATGATTGAAATTTCTTTTGAGAGCCAAATTTTTTAAACTTAAACTTCTTCTAACACCACTTCTCCAAAGAGATTCACCCAGGCCGTGGTATTCTGTGGAAGAGCCACACTCAAGGGGCCAAAGAGCCGCATGTGGCTCACGAGCCGCATTTTGCCGACCATGGTGCTAGGGAGTTCCACATGAGATTAAGGCTGAGAAAGCCTCCCTCACAGTCCTGGGCATATTAGGCAGTGCCAACGTGGCCCAGTTTCCTTAGTGCCAAATACTGTGTGAGTCCATGGAGTTAAATAAGTCTTAAAAAGTCTAATTATGGAGCTGGCATTCCATAGTTCAGTAGTTGTTCACTATCTCAAAGACATACTCTGGTAAATTATTTTTTTTAATATATTTTTATTGATTTCAGATAAGGACGACAGAAAGAGAAACATCAATGATGAGAGGGAATCATTGATTGGCTGCCTCCTGCAGGCCCCCTATTGGGGATCAAGCCCACAACCCGAGCGTGTATCCTTGACCCGAATCAAACCTGGGACCCTTTAGTCCACAGGCCGATGCTCTATCCACTGAGCCAAACCAGTTAGTTCATGATAAATTCTTTTTATTAAAATGTATGGCAGCTAATATAAAATTAAAATCTTACAATCTTTCTTTTTGTAGTTTATGTAATATTTCATACCTTTACTATAAGAGGGCTAGGCCCTGGCCAGATAGTTCAGGTGGTTAGAGCGTTGTCCTGATAAGCCAAGGTTTCTGGTTTGATCCCTAGTCTGGGCACTTACAAGAATCAACCAATGAATGCAAAAATAAGGGGAACAAAAAAATCGATGTTTCTCTCTCTTCATCTTTATTTCTAGAGTGAAGCAAACCAAAGCCAAAAAACTTACATACACAAACCTTGTAAACCCTTTACTAATTTACTGCCCAAGCCCAAACTGTGTTTCGATTCCTCACTAATGAGCACCCAAACCTAAGTGTCTTTGTCTTCTCAATTCTTCACAAATGTATTCTTTGTCTAAAAAAATAAAATGTTGGCTGGCTCATCCAAAAATAAAAAAGAGTGCTGAAATCCTGGAAAGATACCAAACATATGTTGTTATGCTCTTATCACAACAAAGAGGGTATTTCCTTTGAGGTTTCTATCACCAGAGACCATAGACGCCTTGGCAATTTTTTTTGCCTCAACACAACGGATCACTCTGGATGCTCTCATTGTTGTGTTACTTTATAATTCCACTTTGTTCTTTCCCAAATGAGTAAGTAATAGTTAGAAAGAAAATTTTAAAGGCTTTGCTATTATTTCTTGGCATTCTCTGCTTCATCCCTTATTTGCAAATGAGGAACAAAATAACTTTATTACTCTTTTTCTGTATTGGCAACAGCTCCTAGTGTTGCTGCCTGTTGTCAATGGGTTACTATCACAGCTTGGGAACATACACTTTTCCCCTCCTTTATTCAGATCCTCCTCTAAAAATGAAACTGAGAATTTATATTTTATGAAACCCAAAGTAGTTTTTAAATCTTTTTTATTGTTCTTTTTCTTTTGTCTTTCCAGTATAATTTTAATCATAAGTATTTTCAGGTGATCTCCACTTCACATTAGCCTAAAATGCAACATATCAAACTGAAAAGATGAGTGTATGCAGCATGCCCTTTACATGAAAATCATCTGTTATGTATAAAAAGCATCAAAGACCCTGAAGAAAGACTAGAACTGAGCAAAGTTCAGCAATATGATTCTTTTACTTTCAGAGGAAGATGATACTGATGTATTTGGAATACATCCTTCTAAATTCTTTGTAATTTGAATCAAATTTTAAAATAGATGAGTTCACCATTTTAAATTCTTTGTTTTTGTTCTCAACTGAGAGATAACCTTTGCAATTGAAACAATGGGCTCTAATAAGCGAAAGATAGTTCCTACTCACCCAAGTGTGCATAGAAATTCACAACCTGTGCTTTTCTTGAATACCCATAAAACTTAATATATCCATGTAATTCTAAAAAATGGTGAGCGAGGTCCTCCATATACATTCAAAAAAGTGTGATTCTCTATTATTATTGGTTTGATTTCTATACTGCATGACTCACATGTTCTTTCATTATATAAAAATGTTCCCCTGATATATTTTTTTAATTTTAGAAATATGCCCTATTTTCAAATATGAAAGGGTTCCTAATGAACTTGTATTTGGATCTGGTCAGAAATTCATGTTTATAGCTGACAGGTACAAACTCTCCAGGAATTCTTGTCACCCCATTACACTCCCCTTTTACCATCTTTGTTCAGACATGTTTCAAATTATCTACAATAAAATCTTGATGCCTACATGTACTGCTTCCTGAGTATAGTATTTAGAGATACAAGAGTGGCTCGGCTGGTGTTGCTCAATGGTTGAGAGTCGACCTATGAGGGCCAAGGTTTAATTCCTGGTCAGGGCACATGCCCTGGTTGTGGGCTTGATCACCAGTGGTTGGGGTGCAGAGATAGTCTGCAGAAGGCAGGCAATCAATGATTCTCATCATTGATGTTACTATCTCTCTATCCCCTCCCTTCTTCTCTGAAATCAATAAAAATGTATTTTTTAAAAAAATCTTAGAGATACAAGAGTGTTAGGAACAAAAATATTAATGTTTAAATATCCACTTATTCATAAAAAAAGACCAGTTATGAACAAATGTTTATCAGGTCCTTTCTATGAGCCAGGTGGGAGAATATATGAGGAAACAAAACAAACATCCCTGCTCTTGTGGGGCCTCTATTCCTTTTTTTTTTTTTTGAAAAAGGAGGACCTCTCTGAAACCAGTTTGGCTCAGTGGATAGAGCATCGGCCTGTGGACTGAAGGGTCCCGGGTTCAATTCCAGTCAAGGGCATGTACCTTGGTTGCGAGCACATCCCCAGTAGGGGGTGTGCAGGAGACAGCTGATCGATGTTTCTCTTTCATCGATGTTTCTAGCTCTCTATCCCTCTTCCTTCCTCTCTGTAAAAAATCAACAAAATATATTTTAAAAAATTATTTAAAAAAAAGAAAGAAAAAGGAGGACCTTTGTAATATTTTCAACAATAAAGATATATATATATATATAGATATATATATATATCTATATATATATTATTTCAGAGAGGAAGGCAGAGAGAGATAGAAACATCAATGATGAGAGAGAATCACTGATCATCTGCCTCCTGCATGCCCCCTACTGGAGATCGAGCTCACAATTTGGACATGTACCCTGACAGGGAATTGAACTGTGACATCCTGGTTCATAGGTCAACACTCAACCAGTAAGGCACACAGCCGGACTCTATTCTCATTTTCCACTCCCCACCTCTGGAGGTCCCTTTGATTTTTCTGCTCACCTCCTGGTCTGTTTTTGGTTCTGATTGAAATCATAGGTGAGGAGAGATATTGGGAGAAGTTTACGCTAAAAATGTATTACAAATAACTTGGAGCTCTTCATGGAAGAGTATAGCATAGATCCCAAAGGTCAGGTCATGGAGTGAAAAAGTAGTTTATAGAAGCCAAATGAGAGGAAGCAGAGGAATTGCTTCCGTTCCACCCCCACCACCCCAGACTCAGCTGTAGTGCTATTATGGGAGTTGGGACCAGAAAGAAAGGTCAGCCTGGCTTTATTACGTGTGGGCTTTGAGAAAAGAGGCGAGTAAATAAGATCTGGGGGACCTTCTGCTTTGTGTTATAGCCCTATTGCTACCAGTTTGGGATATAAGGCTATAGGCACTGGATTTGAGCTTCTTTCTCTGTGACATGATGCTGGAACTGGCTGAGTCTGCCCTGTTTTGTTTGGGATACACAGTCCACAGAGGATTCTTCCTAGGATAGAAAATAATGGGGAGAAAGAGTGACCTGTTTTTCTATAGTTAAACCTGAGAGATAATTATGTAGGATTTCAGTTTTCTAGGACAATTCCCCAAATTGCTCAATTTCTTCTGTTCTTATGGATTATACCCTTGATTTGTACTAAGCTGATCAGTGAACTGTATGAAACATGGCCAGTGAAAATTACCCCTTTGCCAGTTCAAATCATTTTGTAATAGCTTCTATAAACTAATCATTTACAATGAGGAAGACCAAGAGTTTTGGTTCTTGTTTTTCTCCCCTTAGATAATTATATTTTGATGGTATATTTGCACTATTTAATACTATAACCAAACTTATATTTTTGTTACTAATAACAGATATTACAGGAAAATGTATTTAAAAATGTAATGCGACAAAACAAATATAGGAAATATAGAAACACCAATACAGAAACCCAAAACATGAATCAGAAAGACTATATGCACCCTATGTTCCTAGCAGTGCAGTTTACAATAGCCAAGATCTGGAAACAGCCCAATTGCCCATTAGCAGAGGAATGGATAAAAAAGCTGTGCTACATTTACACCATGGAATACTATGCAGCTGTAAAAATAGAAGGATATCTTACCCTTTGAGACAGAATGGAGGGACCTGGCTAGTACTATGCTAAGTGAAATAAATCAGTCAGAGAAAGACAAGTATCACCTGATATCACTCATATGTGGACTCTAATGAACAAAATGGAGCCAATAACATAGAAGCAGGGAACAGATTGTGGAATCTCAGAGGGCAGGTGGGGGGAGTGGCAATTGGAGAGAGTAACCGAAGAACTTATATGCATATATGCATAACGCATGGACACAACAGTGTGGTGAAGGACTGAGGGGGGCAGGTGTGGGTTGTAGCGGGTCAACGGGGAAAATAAAGGGGGCATCTGTAATACTTTCATCAGTAAAGATAAATTTAAAAAAAGAAAAAGCCTAATGGGACAAAACAAATGTAGGAAAAATTGGGTCTTGTGTGATTTTATGGTACCAAGGCATTCATGTTTAGTTCTTGTGCAGATTAACTGAAATCCCACCCCTCCCACTCAAATACAATGGATATATTGTTATCAACATTCTATAAAATGAAGTGTTAAAGCCAAAATCCAAATAATTATAATCTGTCTCCCAATTCCATAGTTTTCTAATCACACTAATCAAACTTTTTGTGACTTGCATATGTAATGACAGTTCCCTGTAATGCATACATACTTATTTCATAGAATTTCCATCAGCATATTTAAAGAATCTTAATTTGACATTTATGGTGTTAGTCTCCAGACCAATAGTATACTAATAGTATCAAATACCTTAATGTAATGATCTGAAATTCTGCATTATAAATATCCAGGGACATATTAGTTGGTATGTACAAAATATTCCAGATTAAAATGATATATTAGCATTTTATAAGCTGATATCACCAGCATATTATTATTTGATGGGAAACATAACCAAATACTATATCACTGGCACAAAATCTAAAAGGCATTTATAAGAATTGCTAAACAGACATGTACATGTTTTCTAAAATAAACAGTCAAAAGTATCAATTCAATTCAAACCCAGCTGCCTTGATGAATGTCAAAGAAGGCCAGCCCCTGACAACATCCTTCTCTAATCTGCATCCTTATTTGCATCAGATTCGCATTACATCTCTTCACTGACCACAGACAGGGTTTAAAACTCTCAAACACAGCTTCTCTAGAAAGTCTTACTGAAGACAACAGAAAGACCTGTTCTCTGTAGCATATGAAACTGGTCCACTAAAAATACAGGAAAAGTATTCCAACTGCGAAGCTGCTGCAAATTTCATTTCGAACATTTTCAATCCTAACTTTTTGCCTGGATTTCAGCACTAAAATATATTTAATATTATGACTAACCAACAGGTGATACAAAAAATAATAATCTTTGCCACTCAATTATTGATGAAACTTTCAAAACTACTCAAGCATTTCTCTGCAGTATTTCCCAAAGTATAATTCCATAAGTGTGTTTGTTTGTATCTGCCAACATATTTATATTTTATGCTTAATGTGAAGGTGCTCTATCAAACTAATTATTTTCTATAAATTTCCATGATTCTTTGTTTCCAATTCAAATAACTTAAAACCAATAGCATCGTAAACTATTCCTGAAGTGCATGGTTTTCTATTCTGTTAGTAAATGCCTTTTCTTTTAAAAATTCCTCTCCAGAGGGCTGCTGGTATACTGGGATAAAGAAGAGTTTGAGGCCTTGTTCTTTGTTGTTTCTACACTTGTTTGCAAACCTTCTCTAAGGGGAATAATGCAAATGCTTTTCAAAAAACAATTATAATTTATAGAATTTCTCTCACCTGTACTAAGGTCAGAATGTTTAGGCATACCGTGTATAATTGAATTTACCAATTAAAATTACCAGGGCATGCATTTTAAATAGCTCATGTCTTTTTAGATGAAGTTCAACATTTGGTTTTCAAAAAAGTTAGGTGCTTGTGATTTATTTGAAGTTATTTTTGTGAATAAGTAAACAGGTATGAAAGAAATGAATCTTCTCCAGTAAATCAAGTTTGCCATTTACCTCCTGCCCAAGGCTCAGACCTTCACAAAAGTTTGGCTGGGCTTAAAAGACAGCCTGTTCTGGGCGAAGACAAAAGTTAATTAAAACTGAAACAGCAATCCTTTGCACACATTCTGGTTCCTTTAGGCTGCAAGTGTTCATTTAATTTTTGTTGATTAGCCAAATCCTACCATTATGATGCCCATCAATTGTATCCGGCTGCAGCCTGTTCACTGTAACTTGCGGCTAAATGTGCTACCAGGGGAAATGAAGAGCTCTTGTGTTTTTCGAAATAACTTGGTGTTTTACAAATGCCAAGTATGAACTGGGAGCAAGTGGCTTAGTGAGCTTGACTTCATGGACTTAGAAGGAACGCTGGCTAACTTTTGGGGTCCTCCTAATAACTCCCAGACTAAACACAATTCTTAAATCTTGAAAACTGAGAAAAGAGACTTAAGAACAGTATGTCCATTTTATTTGCTTGGTTTGTTTATTGCGTTTTGTTTTATATGCAACATATGAGGGAGATCATATGATTCTTGTCCTTTTCCAGCTGCCTTATTCCTCTTAGCATGATACTCTCAAGATAGTATTTTAAATTATGAGCTGAAAAAAGCTTCTGAATTGCTATTAAAATTGCTTTCTTGTGTGTGATGCATTAGGAAAAGTACCACATGAGAGGAATGGGCATAGCATTTTAGCTTTTGCATTTTTAAGAATCAAAAGAGGATGGAGTCACAGAAATAAATGCATAGAGCAATGTGGGAGTGTAAGGACTTTTGGTGTAGCAGTGTTAGGTAAGTCAGGACTCAGTATCCATCATAGTTACCAACTATTGCTAACCTGCAGACACAAGCAGATGTCTAGTTAAGAATGTTGTGTTCTTTTGAACAAGGAAATAATGATGATTCCCTTATACTTTTTCCACTGAATTCTTTGAAGTGATTAGAGCCCTTTGAACATCAAAGTATCTATATAAAAATTAATATTTTAGAAAGCTGTGAGGGAATATTATCTATTACATACACATTGAGCTTTCATTTTAGCCATATAATGGTCATGTATTGAGAACCAGCATAATTATGTCCATTTTATAGGTGGATATAAACCATCTACACAGGTTGATAAACTTGCTTAAAAACATACAACAGGACTGCACTTTATGTTGGACTCTTATAACTTCTGGAAAAGTTATTAACCCTTTTGGGCCACATTTGACACAGTGATAATTATGGAAAGTAAGATGTAAAACATTTAACAAATCCCAACTTGGAGCTTTGGAGAACTGTTCAAAATCAGCAAAAATTTATCAAATGCTTCATATGAAACACTGTGCTAGCAATGGGGGGCAGATATTAAGATGAAAACCCACAGAGAATCTGTCAAAAACTCATGATCTCATAGAGGAGAGTGGTACAAGGTTGTATTCAGAAGCAGACTGTAAGTTCAGATAGCAAGTGGAAAAAATTCCATATCTGGCAAAATGGAATAAATTAACTAAATTTACTCATTTACCTAAAACAAAGAAAAACACAAAATATTTTAAATAAAAATTAATATATAGCAGTTAGTAGTTGCAGCAGTGAGAAAACTGAGTATAAATTCTGAAGAAAAATAAAGAAAAATTCAGGTTTACTCAAGAACTTCAGAAGTTGAGCAACTGTTTTTTTTTTAGGTAGTTATGATTTTACTTTAGAAATCATAGCTGGGATTCCCAGGAATGATGAAAGTGGCAGCCTCCTATCCCTGGCCAGGTGGTTCAGTTGGTTAGAGCAGTGGTCGGCAAACTGGCGGCTCGCGAGCCACATGCAGCTTGCAAGCCGCGGTTTGCCGCTCTGTTGACTAATAAGTTTGCTGACTATTAGTCAACATTATCCTGATATACCAAGGATGAGGTTTTACCCACGGTCAGGGTACATAAAAGAAGCAAGCGGCCTTAGCAAGTATTTGCTCAGTGGTTAGAGTGTTGGCCCAAGCACCAAAGGGTCACAGGTTTGATTCCTAGTCAAGGTTACATACCTGGGTTGTAGGTTGGATTCCCAGTCCCAATCCGGGTATATGAAGGAGGCAACTAATCAATATGTATCTTTCATGTCGATGTTCTCTCTCTCTCTCTCTCTCTCTCTCTCTCTCTCTCTCTCTCTCTTCCTCCCTTCTACTCTCTCTAAAAACTATCAATGAGAAAAATATCCTCAGGTGAGGATTAACAAAGATAAAAGAAGCAACCAATGAATGCATAAATAAGTGGAACAACAAATTAATGTATGTGTGTGTCTCTCTTACTCTCTCTGTCTTTCTAAAATCAATCAATTAAAAAAAAGTGTCAGCTTCCTAATATGTGGAATAATTAATAGAGAGTGTTTAGCACAGGTCCCAGACTATGTTTCAGAATATGTCACTCAAAATTTTTTACTACGCTACTATGACATATCCAGCGACTGAATGGCGGAACGACCAGTTGCTATGATGCACAATGACCACCAGGGGGCAAACACTCAATGCAGGAGCTGCCCCCTGGCGATCAGTGCACTAGCACAGTGGGAGCAACGCTTGGCTGACCTGGATGAGCAGCTGCCCCTGCTGCGAACCCTGGGCCAATGGGCAGGAACCTGGGCTGCGATCGTCACCTCCTCACCCCATGCTCCTTCTCCTCGTTCCCTGCCGCCTCCTCTGGATGCCTGCAGGCTGCACAGCACTGCCACTGGGCTCACAGAGCTAACCCGGGAGGCTGGGAGGTAGGTTCCTGGCCGCCACAGGAATTAGGCCTACTCCACCGCCTCTCAGGGCTATTTTCCCTGGGCCTGGCCCCGACCAGGTTCCCTGGAGAGGCGAGTGCTCTGGTTCCACAGAAGATGTTGAACCTGGGAGCAGCCATTCAAAGGGCGGGTCCAAAGCTGCTCAGCTGACCTGGTTGAGTGGCGCTCTCACAATAGGTTGATCCTCACAGGCCATGGCCCCCCACCAGTGCACGAATTCTGTGCACTGGGCCTCTAGTTATAAAGTTTAATGTTTGTGTACTTTTGGTTGTATATAATAATAATATAATAACATTATAGTTACTATCATTGTACTAGAGGCCTGGTGCACGAAATTTTTGCATGGGTGGGGAGGGGGCGGTGTCCCAGCCTGTACCCTTTCCAATCTGAGGCCCCTTGAGTGATGTCCGACCACCTGTTTAGGCCTGATCCCACCAGGCCTGGTCCCTGGGATCAGGGCTAAATGGACAGTTGGACATCCTTCTCACAATCCAGGACTGCTGGCTCCCAACTGCTCACCTGCCTCTGCCTGATTGCCCCTAACCGCTTTTGCCTGCCAGCCTGATCACCCCCTAACCCCTCCACTGCCAGACTGATCGATGCCTAACTGCTCCCTGGCCAGCCTGATTGCCCCTAACTGCCCTCCCCTGCCAGTCTGGTCACCACTGCCCTTCCCTGAAGGCCTGGTTGCCCTCAACTGCCCTCCCCTGCAGGCCTGGTCCCCCCCCAAGTGCCCTCCCCTGCAGGCCTGGTCCCCCCAAAACTGCCCTCCTCTGCTGGCCAGGTACTCCTAACTGCCCTCCCTCCTGGCCTGATCACCCACAATTGACTTCCTCTGCAGACCTGGTCTCCCGCAACTTCCCTCCTCTGCCAGCTCAGTCACCCCTAACTGCCCTCCCTGCTGGCCTGATTGCCCACAACTACCCTCCCCTGCAGGCCTGGTCTCCCAAAACTGCCCTCCCCTGCTGGCCTGATCACCCACAACTGCCCTACCCTGCAGACTTGGTCTCCCCCAACTGCCCTCCTCTGCCGACCCAGTCACCCCTAACTGCCCTCCCTGCTGGCCTGACCGCCCACAACTGCCCTCCCCTGCAGGCCTGGTCCCCCCAACTGCCCTCCCCTGCAGGCCCGGTTCCCCCCCAATTGCCCTCCTCTGCCAGACTGGTCACCCCCAATGCCCACAATTGCCCTCCCCTGCCAGCCATCTTGTGGTGGCCATCTTGTGTCTTGGAGTGATGGTCAATTTGCATATTACTCTTTTATTAGATAGGATACCTTTTTTTCAATACTAACATTTATAACACCATTTATACACAAGGCTACTCAAGATAAAATCAGAATACAGGAATTCAACCTTGGAAAGAATTATAACATTTGTCAAATTTTACTATTGCTGTGATGATTTGTTGCCTCCTGGTGTTTTTATTTTTCCTTTAGTCACAAATGAGAAAGAAATGAGGCAGGTACTCCTTGGTAAAGAAGTAAAGTGTGAGCAAGGGAAATTAAGAAATGTTAAGAGCTTAGAAAGGAGATATAAAGGCATAAAATCAGGAGATGGGTTTGTCTGGATACACTTGGTTGCTCTCCAAATAAGTGGAATAAAGAGAGTGAGCAGAGCCTAGTGGATTAGTGAGTAGAATGGGCATAACTGTACATAAGGTCAAGGACATAGAAAAAGAACAGCAGAAGCTCATGAAGGCAAAGCTCACTATGAGCTATGTGGCTAGAAGAGTCTAATCAAGTAGGTTCAACAGAAATCCAGGCAGAGAGCCTGAATTCTATAGACTGACCTGACATGTTCCCTTTGTTGTTCTCTTTATTTACCAATCCTTGCACAAGCCTCACCACCATCATTTCATTCTGTTACCATTTGCCACTGAGTAAAAGTAAGCCTCTATCCATTTGCCTCAGACTTAAGCATATCACAAACTTTTAAAAAACTAACTTTCATCTTTTGTGATGCTCTTTTTAACCCCTGTTTTTTTCTTTCTATATATTTAAGTTCCTCCTTTGACAAGAATGTTGTTTGACTGGTGTTATTCTTTTTTAAAAAGTGGATAGTATCACACATAAAATGTTTCTGGTATCTTCTACCTCTTTCTACCCAGTAATCTTACATGTTCTTAAAACAACTCTTTTTTGTCAGTTCCATGAGGGTTGAAAGCTTCCTTAAGGAACTAACCCAGAGGTCATTCTACTAGTTTATAAAGAAATAATGAGAAATATAATAGAACTGACAACATAAAATTCTGCTTTAAAATAGCTGTCTTTAAATCATCAAAGATTCAAACATGTGGATCTATTTTTTCTCTCTTTTGTTGATTCTTTAAAAGGGTTATGGAAGGGATAAGTACCGAGTCAAGAAGTGTTCTCATTTTCTCTATGTTCATTGCTTTTTGCTATTGTATGGAAGTTTTTATATTGAAATTTTCTCAAAACTACCAACGATTTTATGTCATTAATGGTTTCTTCATTTTATTTTTTAATACAAAATGCCATCAAAGCTCCCAATCCACCTCACTCACTAGAAGGCAAAATCTCTCTAAATAACAAAAGAGAAAAATCAAGGGTAATTTCTACAATGAGACAGGAAAAGATAAAAGGGAGTGCATGGCAGATTCAAAATAAATATTCTTTTTATTATCAAAATTCCTTCATTTATACTAGTAAAATCCCAAGACCTTTAGCTTTTGTCCCTCTATGATTAAGTTTGAACTGAAAAAGAAAACAGACATTAAAAAATGTCTGGCAGCTTCACCATCTAATATGGTAATCAGTAGCCACATATAGCAACTTTAATTAAAAATTAAATTATTTAAATTGACATAAAATTAAAAATTTAGTTCATCAGTCTATTAGACACATTTTTGTGCTCAAGAGCTACATCTGGCTAGTGACTATCATACAGGACAGCACAGAGCAAAGAAAATTTTTGTCATCATGAAAAGTTCTATTGGACAACACTGCACTAATAAATGAGGTCTCTACGTAGGAAATACAACATGAGTTTTGACATTATAAGCCGACACAATGTTACATTTGCAAAGAAATGAGTCGCCACAGACAAAAAGAATAGTTAATACAATAACATAGCAATTTGAATGATCGTTTGATAGAAAATCGAGCATCTAAATGGCATACATACCGATGTTTTAGCCCAAACATCCTCCATTTGGTAGTTATAATAGAATATTTAAAAATGTTTACTAAAATCCAATGCTCTACTCCAATATATTTTAAATATTTTAGACTGAATATTTTTAATGTAGAAATGTAAAACTTAAAGTATAACTAGTCTGGTCAGAGTAAAGATGGAGGGACCCTGCTTGCTCAGATAGTCTACCTCCAAGACTGCTGGTTCCTAGGCATCCCTGAGTCACCTGCCTCATGGAGAGCTGGCGATCTTAAAAAAAAAAAAAAAAAAAAAAATTGCAATCGCTGACCAAGAGAAAGGAGAGAGTAGTTTAAAAGAAGAATCCTATCTAATAAAGAGGGAATATGATAATTGATCATCACTTGGTCACAAAGATGGCTGCACCCACAGCTGAGGCCAGGTTCTCATAAAGGAGCCTTAACCAGCAATCAGCAGGGACCTGAGGCTACGCCCTTCCCCAATCCCCTAGGGCTTAACAGGGGACCTCAGGCACCATCCCCCACCCAGCGGAGCTTGACAGGGGACCTCAGGCCATGCCACCCCGCCTGGCAGGGCTTGATGGGGGACCTCAAGGTGCACTTCCCATCCTGGTGCTAGGCTAGGGGACCTCAGGCTTCTCCCCCCACCCCAGCACCAGGATGGGGAACCTCAGGTCATGCCCCCCACCAGGTGGGGCTTGACAGGGGACTTCAGGTCATGACCCCACCCCAGCACCAAGCCTGGGGACCTCAGAACGCACCTCCCGCCTGGCAGGGCTTGACGGGGGACCTGAGGCTGCGTCCCCCCACCCGGTGCTGGGCCAGGGGACCTGAGGCTGTGTCCCCCCACCTAGCAGGGCTTGATGGGGGACTTCAGGCTATGCCCCCACCCAGTGAGGTTTGACAGGGAATCTCAGGCCGTGTCCCCCATGTGGCAGGGCTTGATGGAGGACCTCAAGGCACGCCCCCCACCCTGGTCTGGGCTGAGGGACCTCAGGCCATGCCCCCTCTCCTGACACTGGGCTAGGGGACCTGAGGCTACGCCCCCTGCCCAGCAGGTCTTGACAAGGGTGGGACTGGCTGGGTCTGGATCTAGCCCATTGGAGGGGGGTGGGCGGCCAGGTCTGGGTCTCACACGATTTTGAGGTGCATGTGGGTGGGCAGGGACTTGACTCTGGGTCCCATGGTGGACCCCAGACTCTGACAGGAGGAAATTTTTCATATACATTTTACTAATTTTCTTTCATCTCTGACACTTCTATTATAGAGAAAGGGCAAATAGCAATATTAAATTATTTCCTCTAATTAATCCCCTTTTAATGTGCATGAATTTTGTGCACTGGGTCACTAGTATTAAATAATAAAGATCAGACCAACATTAATTTAGCAGTGAGAACCCTTCCTCTTCAAACAATTGTCAAAATAAATTAATTTTTAATAACTTAAATTGGATGTTTATATGTTCTCCATAAAAATAAGCATTGTTCAAACAGAAAACATTCCAGCAAGATAAAATTGTTAATGCTTTCATGACTAAGAACGGAATCAAGTTTGGGAAGACAACATGTTTTTTACTCATTAAGTACCAAAGGTTAGAGATGAATAGAAGGGCTTTGTCATATCTTAATATATTTCTAATCATTGGAATCACAAAAAAATTAGAAATACCTAGCTTCCAGGATTATAAAGGAATTTTTGTGACATATGGTATCATATTACCAAAAAATATCAACATAAAAATGAAAATTATCTAACTGGTTTATATAAGATTATTACTTAACTTTTAAGACTTATTTGCCTGATGCATAATTTATTAGAAAGTGATAGTTATGTAAAACAAATTATCAAAATTGCTTCATTTATAAATGTAAATTATAGATTCTTAAATTGCTTTCTAATTAAAAAAATGTCACTTAAGATCTGAACTCAAATACTTTTGGGGAAAAGATATTGAAAATTATTAAATAGATACATCATGCCATCATACTCTTGTTTTACAGAAATAAATTTCCTGTTTCAAAAACCCAAATCATGTTAGCAAAAAGTATGGCAGGAGTCATTATAGGATGTTAAATTTGGGATTCTGTTTTATTTTGTTTTTCTAATTTATCCCCTGCCATATACAGGTTGAATTAGATCATTAAAATCAGTTCAGTTGTGATTATATTTACAAATTTAGGCTTTGGTTTCCTATAACCTAAAATAGCAGTATAAATATAAGCACACAGCAGCAACCTCAAGGTACTATATAGATTATTGGAGGTAAAAATACCTTTAAAGTAAAACCTCTCCCCTTGTGAGGCCAGCTGTATGGTTAGAAATGTATTAAGATATGACAATGCTCTTCTTCTATTTATCTTTAACCTTTTGGTTCTTATGAGTGAGAAACATGAGTTGTCTTCTCAAACTTGACCCTGTTCTTAGTCATGACAGGATTTATCAATTAAATCTATTTTTGTCCTGTTGAGTGAGTTAGAAGACCTTAGAGCCTTATACCACTGTTTTTAAAGTATTTGCTTTGTGGACTAATATGAAGTAGTAATGCTGTCTATGATGTGAAGTACATAAAGCGTTAACATGTAAAATGGATCCATTAGCATACTAGCACTCTAGTACATTACCCTAAACTTCCCGTTTCATTAGTCAGAGTTCTGTTCATCTATTAGATTGAACATATTGCTGTCTGGTTTCTAAGGTGTTAAAAACACTTATAAAAATGGGGGTGGAGCAACCCTACTGACAAATGAATCTTTTTTAAAAAACACAGTTATCAAACTTTATAGCATACTGGGTGGGGGTTGGGGGGACTGAAAGATTACAGGAAATCTGATTTTAATTATATCCTAGAAACATTTTATAAATAGCTACTGCTTCCCCTGTCCTCACCAACTACCACATTTTATTATTATTACTAGAGGCCCGATGCACGAAATTCGTGCAAGAGTAGGCTTTCCTTCCCCTGGCTGCCTGCACCAGTTTCCCTCTGGCACCCAGGACCCAGGCTTCTCTCGCAGAGGGAGGCCCCACCCATCTGCCCCTTGGTGGCCTAGGCCTCCCTCTGTGGGGGAATTGTGGGGCGATGGCTGGGCCCCTGACCAATTGCATCGCACCTGCCTTGTCATAGTGTGGTCCAGGATGGTTGTCCAGATGGTCATTCTGCTGTTTGGCCTTTCGGTCGATTTGCATATTATGCTTTTATTATATAGGATTATTACTATTATTATTATTATTTCAATCCCCCCAGAGGATATTTTTTCATTGATTTTTACAAGGAGTGGTAAAGAGAAGGAAAGATATCCATGTGAGAGAAGTACATCAATTGGTTGCTTCCTGTATGAGCCCCAACCAGGGCCTGGGCCAGGGAGGAGCCTGCAACCGAGGTATGTGCCTTTGACTGGAATCAAACCCAGGACCCTTCAATCTGCAGGCCAACGCTCTATCCACTGAGCCAAACTGATTAGGGTTGTTTTATTATATTTATTAGTCTAGAGTTTATGATGTACCTTGGTTTATTTTAAAGTTGTTTTAACAGAAAATTAAAACAGTGTTTATGACCAAAAACCACTTACTTGCAAGCTTAAACTACATTAAATAAATTGATCACCAAAAATATAGCTTGATGACCTTTGAAAGTTGTAAAACTTTGGGAATTAATGTACACTCATTCTAACAGAGGAAAGCAGATTTGAAATCATGTTATCATTCTTCAGGGACAAGAGAGCCTTACTAAAAATATTTGTATATGTTTTAGGAGATAGTATATCACAGGTGACAATGTTTATTGCTACTGATAGAAAAGGGTTGCTATCTGAAATGACCCTTGGGTAAAATAGTAAAGAAATCTAGGAGACAAAAGCAAAGCAGAATAAGAAAGAGAAAGCACATTAAATTTTGCTGAAGAGATAAAATTAAAGGCACAACTGCTGGCCCAGCCTTCAGGTGTTCACTAAATAAGGGAACAATATAATAATCTATCTTCCCTTCCATGATACTGTAAATCACTGTTTAAAGACTCCTCAATTTCATGTGTTTTGCTTCTCTCATTGGCAGAAGCAATCTGCCATGGACCTTGACTGACCCTTCACTTTCTGGCTCAGAATGCCAGTAATACAAGCCCTGACTACTCTTTTCCCCTTCTATTTCTCAGGACTGTGCTTTCAGCAAGAAACACTGAGGGATAAAATAACATCATCCCCAAAGAGCAGGTTCACTTCCATTTAAAGATTCTCTAAGCCTATGGTTCCTCCCCATGTAATGCTACCAAATGCAAGCAGATGTATCAACTTGGCCCACCTGTGCTGCACCTGTGGGGTGTGGGACATCTGGGGAACTCGCTCCAACCAGTATGAAGCTCTGGCTATTACTTTGCTTTGAGTAATGAAGTCCCTTATTTCTGACCCAGGAGTTTCGTGTTTTCAGCCAGAATCCATGAAACAATAGCAGGCTAGCTTGTTACCTTATAAGTCCATTAAAATCTCACACCTTGCAGAGTCCTTGACAATAAAAAACAGAGCAGTGCTTTTAAGAAATATAGAATGAAAAATAACCCAAAATATTTTACATTTATTTCCTCATATCTATTTTAATAGCTGAACACTTCAAACCTTATTTTTATTATTAAAGATTAGAGGCCCGGTGCATGAAATTCGTGCACAGGATGAGGGGGGGGGGGCGTCCCTCAGCCTGGCCTGCACCCTCTCCAATCTGGGACCCCTCAGGGGATGTCTGACTGCCTCTTGCAATCTGGGACTGCTGGCTCCCAATCACTCACTGCCTGCCTGATCGCCCCTAACTGCCTCTGCTGTAGCTGCAGGGGACCATGGGCCGGCAGCTTCACCCAGGCTGCAGCCACAGGCACTGGTGCCCGGGACCACAGGGTGGGTGGCTTGTCCCTCTCCCGGGCCACAGCCCCAGGCGCTGTCTCCTGGGACTGCAGGGCATGAGGCTTGTCCCTCTCCCAGGCTGCAGACTGGCTAATCCCCATTCCTCTCTCATGAGCTCATTTGTGCCTGGCTGGTCCCCATTCCTTTCTCCCAAATGTTGAGTGTCTGAGCCATTAGGATGTGACAGCATGAGGGCATGATGACCATTTGCATATTAGCTCTTTTATATAGGATTACATACTCAAGTGATTTTAAAATATTCATGAGAATTATATATTTTTCTATTAATGATATTGGACCTTTAGTAAAACAATGAGAGATTAAGCACTAGACAGTTTCAGAGACTGGGTTTGAATTCTGGCCAGGCCACTTGCTGACAGGCTATGGCCTCAGAAAATTATTTCCAAATCTGTAAAATGGGTATAAAAATACAGAGCATTCCTTATAGGTTGATTTATGTTTTTAATGGAAAAACTGTGTGTAAAAGCACTTCACAAAGCATCACTAAGTAGCCCCCATTGCATGCTTATTGTATATGGATCCAAATGTTGTTCAATTGAATGGAATATTATTAATTTCATCTTTAAATGTACATAATCTCCATATGCACTGCTAAGGTTTGTTATTTAATTTTACTGAGCTGCTTTAAAAGTTAGAATTAGCCTCCTGCAAGATTAATTTTGAAGTGTAGAGTATGCATATGCATATGACTGTCCTAGATGGTCTTATATTCCTTGCGAGCTTTGAATTTCCAAAGATATCAGGATCAGGAATATGTCCTTTCCGGCCTTCACATTGAGTGTGTATTTATATGGGAAGATTGTTGAATAGCTACAGTCTACCCAGGAGATGAAGATGTAATAGAGACCCTTTCCCATTATTAGAGAGTTATTCGTTGATTTCCACAGAAAACTTTCAGAAATTGGAAATATTGCCTCATTGCAGAGCTAGACCGTTAGGTATAGTGATTTCCCACTGCCTGGGTGGACCCTCATACTATAGGATGGCTTTGAACAGATAATGACTTCCCACAGTGAGTAAGTGAGCTGGCCTACTGCATTAGTAACAAAAGCAACGTTGGGAGGCATCTATTGCTATGCTATTCCAAACAGCCAGTGGTCCATGATAGGCAACCATTCTTTCAGTGGAAAAAAGAAATGGAAGACACTATTAAAATTCTTTCTATTTTATGAGAAACTCATCTATTTGACATGAAGCCAAAAATGTATGACAAAAATGTAGGGAGATTTTTACATAAAAGAAGCATTGATCAATTACAACCTAAGGGAATATTGACTATTAAAGCATAAGCATTCTGTGTTTAGTTTTTGTCTTAATACTTTTTCATGATATTTTTTAAAGTATAAATTATTGCAATAAAGTGCTTTCATAATAACGAGAGACTATATATGTGAAATGCGCATGCAATACATTTTGTGATTTAACTCATTACAAAGGGAACATATGCTTAAAAGAATTAACCACACTTAATAAAGAAAGTTAAATGTCAAGTTCCTTTCTGACCTGTTAATTATATTCAATGACGAAGGGCAGCATTTGCAAATTGCTTCTGTGCCTAGTATTTTAGTGTTTGGTGACAAATTTATTATTTTGACCCTCATAATTAAATTACTTAATTCTGGAAGGTTTTATGATTCTTGATTGCATGCTTGACTTTATTTTCTTTTTCTCTTGATTGTATTCAAAATTTCCACATTATTTCCTTTTATTTTAATACCCACTGACCTTTTACAGAAAATAAAAGCCCCAAATGAGAATGACCAAATGCTAAATCTGTCACTAAGGCCTATTAAATTTAAACGTCTTCCAAGAAAGTGTGGGTATAAAACAGAATAAGGATGACATTTTAATATCATTAAAATTTTCAAAAAAATTTCTTCTGGAAGTCACAATAACTTACTCATATCACAAGTTATTTTTGCTTCTCTTTAGCTGAAAAAAAATGTCAGTTTTATAGTTTCTAATATCACTATGAGGTTTAACTATAGCATATATATATATGTGTGTATTAGATGTCCAGTCTAATTAGCATATTACCCTTTTATAATTATAAATGATTAACATGTTAAAAAAAAGTAGAGGAGGAAAATGGAGCCTAATCCCAAAATACATGAATTTTTTTTAAAGAATCAAATGAAATTTACATAATGCAGATGTGTATATTGTCATCCTACTGCTTGAAACTTTTCCATGGCTTCCTCACCTATAGGATACATGTTAGAAGGGAGCACTTCAGACTTGACTCTACTTATCTAATAAAGAGGGAATATGCTAATTGACCATCACACCCTCACAAAGATGGAGGCACCCACAGCCAATAAGGAGGGAATATAGTAATTGACTGCCACGCTCTCAAAGATTGCAGCGCCCACAGCCACAAAATGGTGGCGCCCAGTCCCCTCAGCCCCACTGGGGCAGCAGGCATGCAGCATAGCTGGGCCTGTCCCCAGGCGGGTCCAGCTGCTCCATGCACTTGCCTCCGGAGTCCCCCAGTCCCCTCAGCCCCCCAGCCACCCAGGGCTGGTCCAAGGCACAGGCAAGCCTCGGATGGTGGCTACCCAGCCACCCAGGATTGCCCAAGGCAATAGGTAACCAGGGCCGGCCGAGGTTTGCACTGCCGGCAGTGGCAGCAGCAGAGGTTTGATGGGAGTGTTGCCTTACCCTGATCACTGGGTCACCTCCTGCCCCTGAGGGTTCCCGGACTGTGAGAGGGGGCAGGCTGGGCTGAGGGACCACACCTCCAGTGCATGAATTTTCATGCACCAGGCCTCTAGTTATATATATATATATATATATATATATATATATATATATATATATATATATATATATATATATAACTAGAGGCCTGGTGCATGAAAATTCATATATATATATATATGTTTGTATTGGTTTTGAGAGAGAGAGGAAAAAGAGAGGAAGAGAGAAACATTGATTGACTGCCTCCTACACACCCACTCTGGGAATCCACCCTGCAACCCAGGTATGTGCCCTGTCTGGGAATCGAACCAGCAACCTATCAGTGCATACATAGGACAACACTCAACTAACTGAGCTATACCAGCCAGGGCTCTACCTATTTCTTTAGCCCAACTGCCTACCATTTCTTAGGAATTCTGTGCTTTAGTTAGATCCAAATACTAGCACTTCATCAAACACAGTGCTTTCTTTCATGTTGCAATGCATTTATACTCAATGTTCTTGGAAATTGATATACACTCACATTACCCACATGTCCACCTAGAAAATATATATTTATGTAAAAATAGCCATCTCAAATAAGGCCTTACTAGAGAAATTCTCCTTAAAACCATCAGACAGACTTAGATATTCCTTCCATTGTTCCCATAGCACCAATTACATACTCTATTGAAACATTTTCCATTGGTATTTCATTTTTCTAGTCCTTGGAGGGTCTCTTGTGGGCCAAGAGCAATGATGTACTAGAACTGATGTGTGCTGGCTCATGAGAACCTTTGGGATATTTTTAAGAATGTTGGCCCTGGCCTGGTGGCTCAGTTGGTTGGAGCATCGTCCCTTGTGCCCAAAGCTTGCAGGTTCAACTCCTGGTCAGGGCACAACTAGATTGCTGGTTTAATCCCCAAATGGTGTAGATGAAAGGCAACCAATTTATGTGAGACATCAATGTTTCTTTCTCTCTCTCTTTTTATCTCTCTCTAAAATCAATAAACACATCCTTGGGTGAGGATAAAAAAAAGAATTTTGTGAATTGGTTGTTAAACATATCTGTTATTAAAAATTAAATTACATTATATTAAAGACAAAACTAGTTAAAATTTAAAAACTCATTATTATACAATTATGAATTACAGTCTATACTCCAAATAACCAAAATGATATATAATGTGTTCTATTATTTATCTCTTTCCATATTTGTTTTTAAGGACATTATGGTAATAGCCTAAAATTAGCCATGGTAAGAGTATTTAACCACAGATATTGGAAATTCTAAAAGCCAGGACTTGACCTTTTCTTATGATGATTATACATACTCAAGAAAACTCTGGAGAAATGTTAATAACCCAGATTTATCTTCAAAGTGTGTTATGTCAATAATCTTTTCATTGTGAATTGAACACAAAATTATGAAAATATTATTCTAGAGTGTGGAAACCATTTTCCAAGTTAGAACAAAGTTCTTCCCATCACTGACAAATAAAGTTCTGACATAGATATTTGAGGTTTACCTTTCATTTTACTTGCCAGCATAAATGAAAATTTCAAAGATTCCTACATATTCTGTAAATTTTTTGTGTGAGTGAGGAAGAAAAATATAAGTCTTCCATAGACCAAATGGAAAAGCTATTCTGTATAAATAGAGACAATCCTATATATTCATCATATGAAATATTTATCTTTCAGTGGTGATTGATTTCAGGCAATCCATATCTACACTGGATGAGATAATTTCCTTTGTGTTAATTAAAGATTCAATACATATTTATTGAGTGAATACTATAAGGAATACACTATGCTAAGTACCACAAGTATATAGCCCTTGCTTTACAGAAGTTTAAATTCTAAAAGGATGCAAAGGTGTAGAAAAATACAGTATATGTTTGTATATTCTAAATACTGGTGAGAAAAGAACTCACAGGCTATTATAACTCACAAGGTAGAAAGTTGCCATATGATTAGAAGGAGCTGGAAAAACTTCCTGAAGTTGGTGTAATACAAAATATCCTTTAAGTCAGTAGATTTTAATAGATGGAAATATCCCCTACATCAGAGCAAAAATATTAAGAGATGGAAATCATGAATGAAAAAATTAAAGTCAGACTCAGGAAGCCTCATATATAAATAATAACATTATGTAAAGGGTAGACCAGATGAAGTAATAAAAAATAATTTTAAGAATTTTCTTAATTTGATGAAAAATATTACTCTTCAGATTAAATGAGCTCAAAAGTCTCAGTCAAGACTAATGTGGAAACTTACATCTTCACATTTTTGTTTATATTTCTGAACAAGATAAAGAAAGAGATTTACAAGCCTCTTGTGGGGTGTATAGAAATCCTCCATTTCAGAGAAAGCAACACACCAGTAAAGGTCCAGAGGCAGAAAAACTAAAGGTTTTTTCAAAAGTCATCAAGATGAATGGCTAGGATTTAGAGTAAAGCCAATGGCTACACAGAGAAGTAAAACTAAATAACACACAAAGGCACTGACAACTACAGTGTATAAGTGTTAGCTTGCTTGTACATTCTGCAATGAAAATGCACATTAGCTTTGTTAGCATTAATTTAGTCAGGTAATCAAACTTACCTCACAACATTATTTTACTTATGAGATTTAAAAGCCATAGAATGCACAACAAACCAAAGTCTATATTTTGCCTCTTCCTCTTGCTTCTTTTTTTTTTTTTTTTGAGTAATTTGACTATACCCATTTTGCAGGAAGTTGACTATAATTTAAGGGTCCTACATTTTATAGTTTTAATCTTAATTATCTATACTAATAAAAGGGTAATATGCTAATTAGACTGGGAGACCTTCTGGACGTCCTTCCAGATAAAGCCATGGTGGTGGGGCCAAGGCAGAGGAGGTTAGGGGTGATCAGGCTAGCAGGGGGCAGTTGAGGTCAAGCAGGCCACCAGGGGCAGGGGGGCAATTCGGGGCAAGCAGGCTGGCAGGGAGACAGTTGGGGGTGAGCAGGCCAGTGGGGGGGGACAGATGGGGTGAGCAGGCTGGCAAGGGGGGCAGTTGGGAGCAAGCAGGCCAGCAGGTAGAGTGGTTAGAGGTGATCAGGCAGGCAGGCAGACAGGTGAGTGGTTAGGAGCCAGCAGTCCCGGATTGCAAGAGGGAAGTCAGACATCCCCTGACGAGTCCCAGATTGGAAAGGGTGCAGGCCAGGCTGAGGGACACTCCCACCTGTACATGAATTTCATGCACCGAGCCACTAGTCCTATATAATAAAAGACTAATATGCAAATCAAGCAAATGGCGCAATGACTGGTTGCAATGACATGCACTGACCACCAGGGGGAAGACACTCAATGCAGGAGCTGCCCTTGGTTGTCAGTGCGCTCCCACAGGGGGAGTGTCGCTCAGCCAGAAGTCGGTCTCATGGCTGGCGAGTGCAGTGGAAGTGGCAGGAGTCTCTCCCACCTCTGCGGCAGTCGGACATCTCCCAAGGGCTACCAGACTGCAAGAGGGCACAGGCTGAGCTGAGGGACCCTCCCCCCGAGTGCACAAATTTTGGGCACCAGCCTCTAGTGATTACTATAAATGGAAGAAAAAAAACTCCCAATACAGTTGTAACAAAAATGTTAGCACTACTATTAGGTTATTACAATTGTTTTTATCTACCCATAATATTTTCAATAGAACAGTGGTTCTCAACCTTCCTAATGCCATGACCCTTTAATACAGTTCCTCATGTTGTGGTGACCCCCAACAATAAAATTATTTTTGTTGCTACTTCATAACTGTAATTTTGCTACTGTTAATGAATTGTAATGTAAATATCTGTGTTTTCCAATGGTCTTAGGCTCTACAGCAGTGGTTCTCAACCTGTGCGTCATGACCCACAGGTTGAGAACTGCTAGCAGGGTCAACTAAGACCATCGGAAAACAGATATTTACATGATGATTCATAACAGTAGCAAAATTACAGTTATGAAGTAGCAATGAAAATAATTTTATGGTTGGGGGTCACCACAACATGAGGAACTGTATTAAAGGGTCACGGCATTAGGAAGGTTGAGAACCACTGCAATAGAAAAACATATTTTGAATTTCTTAAATTGTCTTCATTCGTATCAGTCAAAATTCTAAATAAATCATAGAATAAGTATTGCTACTTCAATAGTATACTGAGTTTAATTATTAAACACTAGAGACCCAGTATACAAATTACTACACGGGTGGGGTCCCTTGGCCTGGCTGGTGATCAGGACTGATTCGGGAAGTCTTGGCCAGTCCTAATCAGGCCGATTGGGGCCAGCGGCTAGGGGGAAGGATCGCAGGAGGTTGGCCGGCTTCATGAGGATGGCTGTGGGAGCACACTGACTACCAGGGGGCAACTCCTGCATTGAGCATCTGCCCCCTGGTGGTCATTGCACGTCATAGCAACCAGTCCACCAGTCAACTGGTCATAATGGTCACTTAGGCTTTTATATATATAGATTACTATGTAATCCATGAAATATTATTCAGAGTTACAGAAATTGTTAATCTAGTAAAACATGATGCGGTGTAAATAACCAACATAAAAACTAAATCAAGGTAACATTATATAAAAATCTTATTAAGGAAAAACAGATAATCAAATTGATTGCTAATAGGTCTTTCTACCATTTTCTGCCTCAGGGGTATGATGATGGCTACGGGGGTGAATATGATGACCAGACTTATGAGACATATGATAACAGCTATGCCACCCAAACACAAAGGTAAGGCATTTGCTGTCTAAATAATCCTTCTTCAGGTTATTTCTAATCTTGTTATTTTGCTTCTTGTATCTAAATATCAGTTATGTTATGTGAGAGTTTCTGGCTGTGTTTTTATCCATTGTCTGTCTGAATTATGAAGTTGCTTACTAGACTGTGAGAGGTGAAAGATAATAGCTTTCAAGTGTTAATAACGAAGTAGTAGTGTGTTATTTTCAGAACAGATACTTATCATAACCAATCAACTCATTAACAAGCCTGTATTTAATGAAATTGTTATTTTTGAAGATTATTTTAGTGAACTCATAATTAAGATAACAATAAAAACAAGCTACTTGTTTGATGTAGTTATTTTTTCCTAAAATATCATTTTTATTTGACATACAAGAGATATAGGAAATGTTATTGGTGCTCTGAAAAGAGGAAAATTCATAAAATAATTTAATGAATCAAGAATTCCTCTCCTTTCTTAATGGGGTCACTAAATGATTATTGAATATAACTTGTCAGATTGACTCAAAAATTTTGATATCAATGAACTTCTACTTTTTTAAAAGTTGGATTTATTTAGATGTTATTTACATATAGTGTTTTGCCTGTTGTGGTACAGTTTGGCAAATGCAAACTGCCAAAATTAAGATACAGGCCTTTTAATCAATCCAAGATGTTTCCTCCCAGCTCTCTGTAGTCAGCTTTTCAACCCAGGCCTTGGAAACCGTGACTTGTTTTCTGTTGCTACAGTTTTGCCTTTTCTAGAATGTCATGTAAGTAATATAAAACAACATAATATGTGGCTTTTTGAGTCTGGTTTCTTCACTTAGCATAATGTATTTGATATTTACTCATGTTGCATGTACCCGTGTTCTGATTCTTTTTGTTACTGTGTAGTATTTTGTTGTAAGGAGGTACTACAGTTTCTTCACTCACCAGTTGGAGGATATTTGTTTCTATTTTTTGCAGTTATGTATAATGTATAAACTTGAAATAAAACATGCATTTTTAGAAAAATTAGTCACTCAAGTTTTCTTCTGAAAAAAATTATTTTACTTAGTTACAAATTTCATGGAAAAGTAGGAGTCCATATATAATTAGTTGATTCTCCTATTTGCAGTTTATAGAAACCAGTATAACTGATTGTCACAAAATCATTACAGACTTGATCATTTATTGATCAACTTTATTGGCACCCAAAGAAAGTTGTATGATTTATTAAGTAATATTTGGAGGAGAGAAGATGGCAAAGAGAGAAGCTACTGTAAGGTCATTATGGAGTGAAGGAAATCTACATGTATTACACAAGTGTTTTTCATGGCCTGAGGGACAGCATAGTGAAAGGGGTGAAGGGAACTTCTACTTAAAGAGAATACTATAGACAATTAAGAGAAAGATGAGTGAACTGATACCTTTAAAGCTAAGCATTACATAAGATACCATTATGGAAATGACCATCTTCAACTATGAGTAATTGGTGAATTTATAGTAGGTTAAGTAGAAAAGCCATCATGAGCTAAGAATGTTTACTGTGGGTAATACTTTAATTGTCCCAGTTACATACTGAAAGACCCCACACTTATTTAGGATTGGGGAAAGTTTTGTGTCACATCATAGACAGTAAATAGAGTGGTATATGCAACTTGTCTATATATTTAAAACAACTGCTAATATTTTCAACTAGAGGCCTGTTGCATGAAGATTCATGCAAGAATAGGCCTTCCTTCCCCTGACTGCTGACACTGGTTTTCCTCCGGCACCCAGGACCCAGGCCTTCCCTCTGGCCACCGCCTTCCGCCTTCGCTCCGGCCCAAGGCCATTCCCTGGCCAGAGTCTGCACTCCAGCTGGAGCCTTCAGTCTGTGCTCCAGCCGGAGTGCCACTCCTGTAGCTCCCTCCGCCCCTCACCCTCCCCCTCATAGCAGGCATCCTGCCCCACCCAGCTACTTTGCACCTGCGTATAAAAATTAACCCGCCATCTTTGTTGGGTTAATTTGCATACTCACATCCTGATTGGCTGGTGGGCATCGCAGAGGTATGGTCAATTTGCATATTTCTCTTTTATTAGTGTAGATGAGATTGTTATGTATATTAGTACATAAAAATCCTATATAATAAAGAGGTAATATGCAAATTGACCATCACTCCAACACACAAGATGGCTGCCCCCATGTGGACACAAGATGGCCACCACGAGATGGCAAGCAGGGGAGGGCAGTTGGGAGGGATCAGGCCTGCAGGGTAGGATAGTTGAGGGGACCAGGCCTGCAGGGGAGGGCAGTTAGGGGCAATCAGGCTGGCAGGGGAATGGTTAGGTGTCAATCAGGCTGGCAGGGGAGTGGTTGAGGGTGATCAGGCTGGCAGGCAGAAGTGGTTAGAGGCAACCAGGTAGGCAGGCAGACAAGTGGTTGGGATCTAGCAGTCCTGGATTGTGAGAGGGATGTCCCAGATTGGAGAGGATGCAGGCTGGGCTGAGGGACACACGAATTTCGTGCACTAGGCCTCTATAATAGTAATATTATAATAATGTTCTTTAACTTGTTTCAGAAACTATTTGGTAGAAAACACAATTACCACACACTACAAACACAGCGAGAATAGAGTAAAATGATTTCTTAATGTAGCGCTGCAGAGTTAACATTCATTTTATAGAAATTTTGGAATAATTTTCTGGAAATTAGGAACTTTCTAAACCTTTCTTCCTGTTAAATTTAAATGAGCTTACCTGATGCTAAGAGAAAAGAAAGAAGAAGAAAAAATTAAAATTAAGATAATTTATCTTCGAATATTTAAAAACTCAAATAATTGAACATAATTATGTCTAAAAAGTAATAGCAATATAGAATAATTTAGGGGGAAATGTATCTTGTTTTAATGAAGTATGATTTAAATGTCAAAGAACACTTTCTATGTCCTTCTACTACCTTCTTTTTTTTCCTTTTCTATCTATTCAATTTTCTTTTTCTTTTTTTAAATATATTTTATTGATTTTTTTACAGAGAGGAAAGGAGAGAGATAGAGAGTTAGAAACATCAATGAGGGAGAAACATCGATCAGCTGCCTCCTGCACACCCCCTACTGGGGATGTGCCTGCAACCCAGGTACATGCCCTTGACCGGAATCGAACCTGGGACCTTTCAGTCCACAGGCTGACACTCTATCCACTGATCCAAACCGGTTTCGGCATATTCAATTTTCTATGACTAAATTTTTCTCATCTTCCTAGGTCTAGGTCAAACTCTAATTCTTACGAAAAGTCTTTCCTTAATCCTTTATTTAGGAATAACTTGTTTCTGAATTCCAATAGCACATCTTTATTTCTCTATCTCACTATCTCTTTCTTACATTAGAATCATTTGTGTACATATCCCTTAAATTTTTCCATCATTTACAAACAATATGACTATTACTACTTGTCCAGAATCCTTGCTTGATCCATCCCTGTGTCCTTTCTGTATCTATCAAGACTTTCAGGAGATATATGTTGAATAGATGATTATTTAACATGTGAATGTCAGCCCTAATGTATACCTACAATATGAAAATTCAAAAAAGAGCTTCATATCTCAAAGAGAATACACTATTCATAATTGTATGTATCATATTTACTGACAAAATATTTATGTGTTTTGAGATATGTTAGGCTAAACAAGAAAGGATAAAGAAAGCAGGTCATAAATTTCATTGTAATGATACTAATATTCTGTATTATGATAAGTATAAAATAATATTCTATATAATAATAAGTATAAAGTATATATTTTAGTCAAGACATGTTTTCAGTACTAGTATAGTGTATGGCACATTAGAGGTTCTTAGTAAAGATTTGTTGAATAAATAAAAATAAGTGAATGCATGAATTAATGAATGAAATTAACACTATAATTTCAGAAAACTGGAAAAATTCTTAACTATAATACCAATTTGTGATAAATATGATTAAGCACTGAGACATTTTATTACATAATGTATTTAATATCTATTTTTAGATTATTTCTTTTGATCCAACTATGCCAGCAGAAGGGAGATGAACAGTACAGTTAAATCAGCATTTTTTATGTGTGCCAGAGAGTATATGGCATTTTTTATGTGTGCCATATAGTATACTTCTTTAAAAATATTTAAGTACATTTTAATATTTGCTCCTAATAATTTGTTTGAGGAGTCATTTGTAAGCTGTGTATATATTTAAATAAATATAAATAAAACAACTACTATAGGATAGTCAACTATTAAGAATTAAAAGTAAGAGAAAGCTGATTTTCTACAGGAATTGTTTCTTTTCAAATTGTAGATCATTAATTGGACTTTAAAAGGTATGATTTGGATTTATGGAGGGAAATGGAGAAAGTTTGTAAAGAAGTGGAATAAAGAGGACTACATGAGGTTAAAGTTTCTCCATCCTTTACAAGCAATATGACTATTATTTTAGTATTGTCATGGTCAAAATCAGAAGAAAAGCTAATTTAGAATCTTGAAGGTAAGACAATAGATTATGAGTGACTTAACAGAACTAAAAGACAAAAATCCTTAAAGAAAATGGTCTTTAATTGACTAGTCAGCATAGGTGAATACAGCATTTGTGGAGATTATGAAGTAGAATCTGGCAGGTGCCTAAATGCAATAATTATATCATATTTAATAGAGAGTCTAAGGGAAGTTCACAAGGTATGTGCACTACAAAGGTTCACCTGGAGTTCAGAAACTATAACAATTTTAATTAATCTCCACTTTTCTTGTAAGGTGTCCTTAGTTCTGGAAAATTTCAAATGGAACGAAAAGGAATTTCACTGAAGATTCTAAGAGCCAGCTCAACTAAATGACAGGAAGGACTGATCTCTAACCATCATTTCCTTTTGCTCTGTGTCTTTGAGGGGGAAAAGTAAGGCAATAGATTGATGAGTTTATTATACAAGCTTCAAATTGCAGGACTAGAATTGCAGTTTCCAGAGGAACTCAATTACTTGAAATATTTGCCTCAAGACAAGTTACATCCTATGATTTACACCTTTAATTGGACCAAATATTAAATTCTATTCATGTTCTGATACCCCATTTTTAATGTACTCTTCAAAGTTATAACGTTTTCAGAGATCAGTCTTCTAAAATTATGCAAATTCACAAGGTTTTACAATTGGTTTTTATCAATGCCCAGATTTTAAGCAAGAATCTATACTAAACCAAATCATAGATGTAGAAAAGAATAACTTTCATGTACAGTACTTATAAACAAATAATAATAATGTAAATGAAAGGCATAAGATCAATTCTAACAGTAATTTAAATTGAATGTTAAATGTTGATCATTTATAGTTCTCCAGTATAAATTTTTTAACTACAGGTTGATGATGTAATAAGCAAAATATCAAAATGCAAGTGTTTACTTTCCTTGAAGCATGAATCAGGTGAGATACTCACACAACCTAGGAAGGGAATCCTCTTTTCTATAGATTAATAAAGGAAGGTGCCAAGAGTGCAAAGATACATCTCTCTCTGATATATAAAACAGAAGTTCCCAAATTTTCGAAGATGAAACCCCTTTTTGTTCTTTTCTTTATATATATATTTCAGAGAGGAAGGAAGAGGGAGAGAATGCTGGAAACATCAATGAAGAGAGAGAATCATTGATTGGCTGCCTCCTGCACACCCACCACTGGGGATCGAGACTCCAACCGGGGCATGTGCCCGTGATCAGAATCGAACCTGAGACCCTTCAGTCCGCAGGCTGATGCTCTATCCACTGTCCCAAACCGGCTAGGGCTGAAGACCTTTTTGAATATCTGTCTACACACTAGGGCCTACACAGCAAGAGAGTAAATGAGACTTTTAAATTAGGATAATCTGGAGAAAGTTTAGTAAGACTATTTTCAGTGGCATAGTGGAACCACAGGAACAATGTATTCCTCTGGGGCTAGTTTCCCCGGGACAAGGTGTTTGCCACCAAAACTAGGAGTGAAAGGCAGACACAGAAAGCTGTGAGAGAGGTGTCCTGTCAGGAGATTCAGAATGGCTGCCGTGGCCATCCCACAAGTAGGACACTCCAGGGAGTCGATACCCAGACCTCACTCAACTCTCCTTTGTCTCTTCCCATTGCTCCCATTGACTGAACTCATTCAGAGGCAGAGGACAAGAGACCCAGTAGATGGAGTCACCATTAGTCATCCCAGGGTTTAGGGCAGATTGGAGAGAAGAGTAGAAATGGGGAGGTAGATGGAAGAGAAACAGCCCAACATCCAAAGTTTTTATCATACCCCCAGCAACTACACACGGACATATTAGTCTCAGTTACCTGAAGATATAAATTATGACATGGAATTGCTATGGAATCAGTAATGCTTTGAAATGAATTTGTGTTTCATTAATGAGGAAGTATCTATCTACTAAAAAAAAAAAAAAAAAAAGTCAGAATATATAGTGAACAAATGGGCTCTTGGTTCCCCTGGCACAACTTCTTAGCCTTTGAGAGTCAGATCTCACACAACAGGAACCACTGCTTTGTTGCTCAGAGGCTAGTTGGAACTAATGACTCACAATAACTAATGTTAGCTTTGTGCTGCTAACTGCTATGCTGATTCTTTAGGCCACTTTATCTCATTTAATCCTTGCAACAACATCTAAAATGGAGAAAAAAATGAAGCTTAAAAAATATTAATTTTCCCAAGTTCATTCAAGTAGTAAAGGTTGGGTTCAAAATCATATCTGCGGACTCCAGAGGCCTCAGACATAAAGATTAATAAGTACTGTTTGAAATCTAAGTCAATTTATTGGTTTAACAGGTTTCTGTTATGCACCTGAACATGCCAGAGAGACTATGCATTTACTATATTAAGAATGTAACAATTTATTTGCATGTTTTGCAAAAGGCTCTTACTAAAGGGTGTCTATGCAAAAAAAAAAAAAAAAAGAAATTATTTACATTAATTATTGTTTTTAGGCTAGAAGTTTAATGTGATACTAAGAATCTACAGAAATCTTTTGATGAAAACCTAAGTGTAAGGTACTGCAGTTACCCAATAATTTAATAAAAGTTACAGTATTAAGTATATAACAGCTTGCCCTACTCATTTAAGTGGCAGTATTTGCTATAAAGTGACTCACCCTCATTCTGTAATTCAATTCTCTTAAGTCTCAAAATATCATCAACAATGAGATTAAATATACAGATGGTTACTGAATTTGAGATACTTCCCACAGTTACTCCACAAGTTAGCTGTATTTTCATGCCATTTACAGATCTCTGCGTGCATAAAAACAGTGGATCTGGTATTGTTTAAAATTATCTCAACAGAATGAGAATCCGGCTCTTGGTACACACTATATTTGTTGTTGTGGTTCTCATCTGACATTTATTTTAGGCATATAGGATAACTGTTGTTAGTTTTAGGAAAGAAACTATATTTTCTCAAATTATTCATTATGTATTAATTATATTTTATTTTTTTACTAATTTATGGTTAATTTTGATGATAACTAACCGCATGCCTTAATAGTCACTTTTATATTTAAAATTGAACATTACAGTATTTTTTATAAGACTCTAATGAGAAGAGTTAGAAAAACCATTTTTGAATGACAAGTCTCACAAGAGAACTTAATTAAAGTGTCCCAGTTAGTAGCTGAAACCTGCTTAATCATTTATCAAATCAGGACATGTCAGCATATCAGTCATTTCTTCTCAGCAGATTAGTTTAGAACTGGAGATACCCCTCAACAAGTAACAGGAAGGTATTTGGCAAAACATTGACCAGATATTTCATATTCAGAATTGTCTGTGTTTTAGAAAGGCAATGCCATAGATATATATTACATATTACCTACAGTACTATGTAATATATAATATAATCAGGACCAAAATATATATATATATATTAATATAATTGTATTGAAATATAAGAATAAATACACTAAGCAGATGTACATAGCTATAAACAGCTTCTAATCACTTCAGATCAGAGTTTTGTTGCCTTCTGATTTCAAACACCCAACTAAAGGAAACAATTTTGGTTTCCAGCTTTTGGACTTGGTTTCCAAATATAAGTTATAATAGACTTGTATTATATAAAATTCAGTTACATTTGAGTTATAGATGATGTGTGAAAGAAATAAGAGAGATGTTTAAAGGGTTAGGCCAGGAACACTGAACCAATACTCAAGGTAGTAAGTGTTTAATAGTAATAGCTGCAATGCAGAGTAGTTATATGCAGATGCCTACATTATCAAATAAGGTGAATAGTTTTATCCTCATGTTACAAATAAAGAAACTAGGATTCAAAATGTTTACCTGGCCCAGGACTTTATAGCTTACTAGTAAAAGGTAAAAGCTTTGAACTGATTCCTGTCCAATGCCAAAAACTGGACTTTTTGTACTAATACCATATTGCTTCCCAAACACTATTTTTTTTTTAACATTTCACCTTATTAGGCAACTCTTAAAGTGAAGTAAGTGAAGTAACATCTTTGTTCTTATAATCTCTCTCTCTCCCTCTCTCTCTCTCTCTCTCTCTCTCTCTCTCTCTCTCTCTCTCTATATATATATATATATATATATATATATATATATATATATGATCCACTTTGTGAAACTACACATAATACATCTAGCTTTCTTCCACATACCAGCCTTTCTTTATGAAGATAATGTCCCTCAATCATTACCCATTCAGAGTTTGAGTGCATTCTGAGCTATAATTCTTCACCTTTCTATGCCTTATGACTTTCAGTCCCCCCACCCAAGAAAGAGGCAGAATATGTTTTTCATGACTCCTCATACCATGTGCCTTGCTTTAGCTAATAGAACAATGTCAGTTCTAAGCCCACACATGAAGAAGGCTGTGTGTTTCCCACTCGCCCTCTTTCCAGAGAAGAGCTTCCCCAGGTAGCTACTGGCAAACCCCTCATCTGGGCTCCAGAATGAACACATCAGAGGGGCCAAGCGCAGCTCCAGCCATAGCTCAGAACAGAAACTCCAGCAAGCTCAGCCTAGATCAGGCAACCTCCGGCCAAACCAGAACACATCACCTAAATAATTACTTGTTATACTAGAGGCTCAGTGCACAAAATTCGTGCACTTGGTGTGGGAGGTCCCTCAGCCCAGTCTGTACCCTCTCACAGTCCAGGAGCCCCAGGATGGATCGCCCCCACAAAGGGAGGCCCTGCCCACCTGCTGCAGCACCCACCTGCTGCAGCACCGCAGCCAGGTAGCCTGGGCCTCCCTCTTTGGGGCCATCAATTGCAGGGCTCTGCCATCAATCACCCCAAAGAGGTAGGCCCTACCCATCCACCATGGATCGCCCCCACAGAGGGAGACCCTGTCCACCCGGCACAGTGCTGCACTGGGTAGCCTGAGCCTCCCTCTTTGGGGTGATTGTGGAGCCCCCCATTCATTGATCGCCCTGCCGGCCCATGGCCTGGGCCTCCCTCTGCAGGGTGATCATGGGGTAATAGCCGGGCATCTGACCAATCACATGCATCCACCTTGACTGGCCTAGGGCCAGTGGTTGTCATAACGTGGTTGTCCAGATGGTCGTTCTGCTGTTTGGCCATTTGGTTGATTTGCATATTACGCTTTTATTATTATAGATGATGCTAATATTTTGTGATTATTTGTCCCAGTAACAAACCAGTAACCAGGATGAAGGCCCAGATAGGCCCATGGTTTTCCTCAACTTTTCTTCAAGTATTGTGACCCCTATTTCACCATATACTAGTACCCTGATTGCTCTCTTCTACAACCATTTCAGTTGTCCAAGTGTCCATCTTAAGTTGTGGCACAGTGATCTTGAGGAACATTATATCAGCAGAGAGCTGACTGGTGCAAAGAAATAACATTGTTACATTTTGTGCTTCTTGCTTTAAAGCCCTTCAGCATCATCTGACCATGCCGTTTTCCTAAGTGGCTATGTAACATTATTGAGTTTTATTGGATTTGTTTTCAACTAAAAACCTAGGTTCTTTCTAAATGAATTGCTGTCAAGCCAGTTCTAACACCATCCTGCATCTTTGCAATTGATTTTTTTTTAACCTAAATGCAGAAATGTACATTTATCTCTATGACAGTTCACCATTTTGTTTAAACCTTCTATTGTTAATTTGGAGCTATGATTTGGAATACTAATTTATTTTTATTGACTACTACATAGAGGAAGGGAGAAGTAGAGAGATATAGAAGCATCAATGATGAGAGAGAATCACTGATCAGCTACCTCCCGCATGCTCCCGACTGGGGTTCAAGCCTGCAACCCAGTCATATGCCCTGAGCAGGAATCAAACTGTGACCTCCTGGTTCATAGGCTGAATGTCAACCACTGAGGAACACTGGCTGGGATGCAATACTAGTTTTTAAAACCAGACATTAGTTATAATTCCTAACATATCTTGTATTTATCAAGTCCTTTTCAAAAAAATTTTTGGAAAACACAGAGTACCGAGAATAAACTTCAGTAGCAACATTTAAATTGGCATTTGGCAACTAATTAAAATTCTATAAGAACAGCTGAAAACATAGACACGAATAAGTATGGCTGTACTGTCAGGCAGCTTACACATCATTCACAAAGAAATCGTGTATTTTAAAACAACTTATTTATTCAAAAGCATTCGTTCAGTGTCACTGTTCTGGACCTATGTATTCAAAACAAGTACAAAATAGTCCAGACATTGGTTTATTCACAAGTATGATCTTGGATTTCTGCATTAGAAACAAGGCAAATAAAATTGCATATTTCTGGGTACCTGCCAGTATCAGCTGACTCAGAAGCTAAAGACAAGGACTCAGGAATCCACATTTTTGGCACAGTGTCCTTATGATGCTTATGCACACTAGATATTGAGAACCACAGTGGTAGAGGAAAAGACAGACTTTAAAAAAAATGTACTGGTAGAATGAGATCTGTTCTACATGAAGATGTGAGCAAGATATTACAGAAGGCAGAGGGTCAGGGGTGACATCTTGCCTGGGAGGTTGGATGAAGTGTTAATAAGAAGCTGACCATTGAGCTGGATTCCAGGATGATGATGATGAATACCTTTCAAGGTGAAGAAGTACCTGGAGTTCCATCTAGATAGAAGGATAACTATGGTCAGGGGTATGAGGTTATGAGAAGATTTGTGACCACAGAAGGGACAGCACTGAGGCAGGATGGGGGATATGGTAACAGGAAGAAATAGGAGAGACTGGATAGGTTTTTAGAGCATAGAAAAGGGACTTGTGTGTTGTATGAAGGAGTTACCTCTCACAGTCTGAGGATTTGAGAAGAAGGAGACAATAAAATGCATAAGTAGTCTGGCTGGCATGGGTCAGTGGTTGAGTGTCGACCTATGAACCAGGAGGTCATGGTTTGATTCCCAGTCAGGGTACATGCCTGGGTTGTGGGCTCAATCCACAGTGTGAATCAATGATTCTCTCTCATCATTGATGTTTCTATCTCTCCATCTCCCTTCCTCTCAGAAATTAATAAAAAATATATTTTAAAAAATACATAAGTACAATTCAGTTCAAAGCATGCCGCAATGGCAGTGCATGGTATAGCCTCACCTGACTTAAGGTATATGCTGAGAGTTTCTGGATGAATGTGGCCTGTTTCTTCACATAAAGAAAAATCTTGTGAAACACAGTAATTGTTTTCAATTGGTATCTTCTTTCCCCAAACTCTATTTGATTTCTTTAAACTTCCAAAATCTGGTGCATGAGAAATATTTTTTAATAAGTAAGAAGTCATTCTGGAACATTATGCAACACAGGTGAGATTCCATTTGTGATTTGAGTAGAGAATATAAATCACCATTAACACATAGCCATAGTGCAATTCACACCAATGAATTCAGTCTCAAAGTCAACTAGATTAAAGTATTGAAGTAATTAGAAGTTATGTTTATGTTTACAGTACTGAAATATTACTGATACTTATGAATTATGATTCAGACAAAGAAATATGGGTATACAATTAAAATTATGTCCACATCAAGCTAAGGTTCAACAGCTTCTGTGTATTTGTACCAAAGGCATGTAACAGTTCATTTAACACCTGTACCAGTGAGCCTAATTAATCAGCCAGTTGAAGGTCATATTTATACAAAAAAAAAATTGCTATGTTTAAATGATAATTCCACATAATAAAACAGAAGATTAATGCTTTTGTTATGATTGCTCACCCCTCATTTATGTAATAAAGGGTCAAAGTAAGCAAAAATTACAAGCTGAATTAGAAAAAATGATTAAAGAGTGTCTATTAAAAAGAGACCAGATCATTTGCTGAAATATATGTGCAGTGTTGAATTAAAAAAAAAACAAAAGCTTATCTAAATGTATTTCTCATTTGGAGCGTTAGGCTGCTTTCTCAAAACATCCATTTTCTGTAAAGGAGATCATTGCAAAGCTGATCATAATTCTATCCTTGATGCCTTATATAGATCATCTATCTTGATCTTTAATCTATGAGCAGAACAAATATGTCACTTCCCTCATGAATAATCAGCCTATATTTCATCCTGTGAACATTAAATTCCATCAACTGACACTTAAGAGGGCATGTATAGTTATGTCATGTTTCAGAATATTTCAAGAAGATAAAATCTCTATCAGCACTGCCACCTTTATGAATATGAAAAAGAGGAGTTTGATGTCTATGCCTTCATTGATTGGACAACCACCCATTATTAATATTTATTGAGTGCCTGTGATGGACCAGGCAGATATCATGGGGCTGTCACAGGTTATCTCATTAATACTTGAGGTAGATACCATTATTGCTATATTAAAGGTGATGAACCTGGAGTTCACAGAGATTAAGTGATTTGTCCAAAATGACACACTCAATAAAAATAGCAGCACTAAATTTAAGTGCAAATACCTTTTTTTTTCTTTTTTTGCTGTATTCTGTGTACTATTTTAGAAGAAATACTGATTTACCTCCAAATGGATCAGATCCTGGACACATTACTGTTGTTCTCCATTAAAAACTGTGGACTTTGTCTTTCTCATCATGAGTTCTGTCTCATAATGAATATTTAAGTGAGAGAGATTTATATCTTTGACTTTCTCAAATGAACTAACCAGAAAGATTATTGCAGAGAGTACTGTGTTATCTGTCTACCTATATATACATCATTTATCTATCCATCTATCTATCTATTGATCTATGTATGTTTAATGTACTGTATATAGCTTACTAGTTCATTTTGAATACACAGACCTATATTTGTTCAAAAACATGGCTGCTTTTTATATCCATGTATCACTATTGGTTAAATGAAATAAATAAATACTTCAACAAAAAATTTCAAAATCCTTTTAAAACTATCTATGCAATCTTGAGTGAATTTTAAGGATACATTAGAAATATAGAATTTAAAAAAAATAAATACAGACTCTAGTAAAGCATTGATCTTTGCCTTTGTTAGAACTCTGTTAAAACCACTGATATTAGAGCATGAAAAAGGGCATTTGCAATTTAGTTGGCACACATACACACACAAAAAGAACATATTTTACTTAATATTGTTGAATACACACAAATTATCAAAATATTTTAATTTTTAAATAAAAATATTTTAAGAGTTTCATTTCTTTGTGTCTATTTTGATTTCTGTACTATAAAACCTAAAAAGAATTTAAGAGTTTGATATGTTTTATTTTATATCAAGTTTTTATTTACTGACAAAATGCATGCAATGATAGTGAATTTTCAACAAATCAAATGATCAGTATTAATCTATTCATACTTTCTTGCAACACTAATATTTATTTTAATATATCTCAATAATAGTTATTAGTAAGGAGATTAAATAAATAATCAAAAGTCTCCCAACAAACGAAAGTCCAGGACCAGATGACTTCACTGGTGAATTCTACCAAAAATTCAAAGAAGAATTAATAACAATTATCAAACTCTTCCAAAAAATAAGAGGCAGAAATTCTTCCAAATGAATTTTATAAGGCCAGTATTATCCTGATACCAAAACCAGTATCCCAATGAACACAGATGCAAAAAATCCTCAACAAAATATTAGCAAAGTGATTTCAGCAATACATTAAAAAGTTCACACACCATGGCGAAGTGGAATTTATTCCAGGGATACATGGATGGTTCAACATCTGCAAATCAGTCAATGTGATATACCATATTAATAAAATTAAAAATAAAAATTAGATGATAATATCAATAGATGAAGAAAAGCATTTGACAAAATTCAACATCCTTTTATGACAAATCTCTCAAAAAATGGGCATAGAGGGAACATACCTCAATACCTCAATACAATAAAGGCAATATGTGGCAAGCCCCCAGCCAACATTATACTCAATGGAAAGAAGGTGAAAGCATTTCCTCTAAGATCAGGAACAAGACAAAGTGGCCCACTCTGACCACTTTTATTTAACAGTATTGGAAATCCAGCCTGAGCAGTTAGGCAAGAAAAATAAATTGGAAAGAAAGAAGTAAAACTGTCATTATTTGTATATGAAACAATATTATATATAGAAAACCCAAAAGACTTTATCAAAAGGATATAAAATCAATATGCAAAAATCTGTTTTATTTTTTATACATTACTAATAAACTACCAGAAAAAGAAATAAAGAAAACAATCCCATTTACAATTACATCAAAAAGAATAAAATATCTAGGAATAAATTAACCAAGGTGGTGAATATTTGTATATTGAAAACTATAAGACATTAATAAAAAATTGAAGAAGACAGAAATAAAGGGAAAGATATTCTATGCTCATGGATTAGAAGAATCAATCAATATTGTTAAAATGTCCATATTACCCAAAACAATCTACAGATTGAGTGCTATCTCTATCAAATTCCAATGGTATTTTTCAAAGAAGTAGGACAAATAATCTTAAAATTTGTATGGAACCCCAAATAACAATAGCCAATGCAATCTTAAGAAAGAAGAATAAACCTGAAGGCATTATACTCCCCGATTTCAAACAATTTTGTGTGCTTGGGATGGGCCCTTGTTCTTGATGGTAGCTGGGTTTTTCTAAGAAGGAGGATAGCAGATAAATATAGAGGAGGGCTCATAGCTCATATGAGGGACTAGATGAATAAATTGTCCATGCTATGGTGTTTGGGGATTTTTATTGAATTTATTGGGATGATATTTGTTAATAAAATTATATAGGTTTCCGGTACACAATTCTATAATATATCATCTATATATTGTATTGTGTTTACCACCCAAGGTCAAGTTTCCTTCCATCATCATTTATCCCCCCTTTATGCTCTTCTACCTCTCCTCATCCCCCTTTTTCTCTGATAATCACCATCCTGTTGGCTGTGCCTATGAGGTGTTTTTTATCTTTCTTCTTTTACATTTTCAACCCAGCCCCTCATCCCCCTTCCCCTCTGCCAGCTACCAATCCATTCCCTATATCTATGAGTCTATTTCTATTTTTTGTTTATTTTATTGGATTCCACATATAAGTGAAATCATATGGTATTTGTCTTTTCCTGATTGGCTTATTTCATTTAGTATAATACTCTCCAAGTCCACTCATGCTTCCATAAAGGAAACCATCAACAAAATGAAAAGACAACCCATTGAATGGCAGAACAAAAACTACATTGGGAAGGCAGGGGAGATTGGGCGAGGGGGGCTGTAAGAGATCAACCAAAGGACTTGAACGCCATGCATATAAGCATAACCAAAGGACACAAGACACTGCAGGGCGGGGCGGGGGGGGGCAGGGAGAGGGCAGGCAGGTGAAGGCATGTCCTGAGGGTAGGGGAAGCTGGGGGGAGGTCAATGGGGGGAAAAAAGGAGACATATGTACTACTATTTGTAATACTTCAAACAATAAAAATAAATAAATAAATAATAAAATGGGGAAAAAAAAGAACATATTCAGCAATGATATATCTGGTAAGGGGTTAATATTCAAAATTTATAAAGAACTTATACAATTCAATACCAAAAAAATCTAATTTTAAAAATGTTCATGTGAGTTCTGCCATCAGCTACCTCAAGGTTCAAATCTGAGATTCACCACAGCAGGCTGCATAGCTTGGGACATGTGACAGTGAGCTAAACATAGATTTCCCCTCATACTTTGTCTAATACCTACTCAAAAATTGTAGGGATGATTAAATAGGATAAGTTATGTAAAGCTCCTAGCAGTGTTTGGCCTGTGTTAAGTGCTGGAAATGTAATAGTTATAAGTTTTCATGGTTGTTACAACTATTATTGCTTCTGTAAGAGGAGAGGAAGGAGAAGAATTTTAAAGAGACAAGTAATTTAATTTCTTGTTTAAAGCCCCTTCACATTTAAAAGTTTCAGTTCTAAAAATCAGGTGGTAGGAGTGAAGGAATAGGAAAGAAGGTTTAAGGTTTAAGTAAATAACATTTAATTTAATAGCAAATATTTAATTCACTGCAGATGTTAATAAAACACTAGCAAAAAAATTAAGCAAATCATGTTTATTATTCACACATTTGAATTTGGGCGTTCAAAATATCAAATTTAATTTATATATTGCTCTCAATATCCACCAAATCTTCCAAAATGCTTTTTTGATCTATCAACTGAAGTTAACCAGAATTATCCTCTTTTTTGTTCTTGTATATTAATTTCTGCAAAGATGTTACAGGAGGGATATTTAGCAGTTCAAACTGAAGATCCTAAATGTAGCAACTAATGAAATGAAATAATTTGATTTATGTTCACAAATAATTTAAATAGGCAAATTTTCTCATACATTTTAATTTAACAAAAAAGTCCATGCACGTGGATACCGAAGAAATGGAGATGTAAAAACACAAGGGAGGGAGCAATTATGAAGAGATATATTCATTCTGCAGGCATATGCTTATCCAGTCATTTATTCAATAAATATTTGTTGAGCACCTATTATCTGCTTGAAGTCCTGGCAGGTGCCGATGATATAGCAACAGAAAAGAAAGATACCACCAACAGAGGGGTTTGTTTTAAGGCAAAATATAATCATGTCTGTCCCCTTCTTAAATCCTTCCTTGTCTTCAATGCCTCTTAAGAAAAAAAAAAAAAAAAAAAACAACTGCTCACCGGGACTAAGACAAGATCCTTCGAGATGTAGCCCCTGTTTCCTTCTCAAGATACAAGGTTGAGCTTCTCACATTTAAACTAATTACTGGCCACAATGGAGGACTAGTTGCCAATGCCATGTCTTTTCCTGCTTCTGAACACTTCCTGTAACTCTTCACTCCATTTACCTGGAAAGTTAATTCCTCCTCCATTTCAGGTTTTCATCATTTGGTGAATGAAATAATAATAGTAGTAATATCTATATTAATAATAGAGGAATATGCAAATTGTCCAGGACACCATCACAGGAACAGTAATGACCAGCAGGCTACCTGGGGTGACAAGGCCGGCAGGGGCGTTAGTGAGGGATGACCAATGACTAAAAAGCAGGATGTGTGGGGCAACCAGGCTGGCAGGTAGGGTAGTTGGGGATGACCAGGCCAATGGGGGGTGGGGGTGGGGGGTGGAGGGCAGTTGGGGGGAGACCAGGCCAGCAGAGGTGGCCAGTTGGGGGTGACCAAGCCAGCAGGGGGGTGACTAGGCCGAGTTAGGGGCGATCAGGCTGGCAGGCAGAGTCAGTTAGGGGTAATCAGGCTGGCAGGCAGAGTCAGTTAGGGGTAATCAGGCTGGCAGGCAGAGTCAGTTAGGGGTAATCAGGCAGGCCGGTGAGCAGTTAGGGGCCAGTGATCCCGGATTGTGAGAGGGATGTCCAACTGCCAGTTTAGGCCCAATCCTGGGGGTTGGACATCCCCTGAGGGGTCCCGGATTGGAGAGGGTACAGGCTAAGGTGAGGGGACCCCCCCCATGCATGAATTTTGTGCACCGAGCCTCTAGTAATTATAATAAAATCACTCCTTATCACTTGTTAAAGGATTTTCTGATCTACTGTAACTTCTCTGAGGGCTTTTTTATTCCTGCCTATTTGGTTTTTCAGTGTTTTACGAAACAATGCTAGGGTTTTTGTTTTGTTTTGTAGACATTACACCATTAATTTGCTTTGTTTTGTGGGTATTACACCATTAATTTGTGTAGTCAGGAATAAAGAAAGTGAAGATTAGTTGGGGGAGGTGAGTGATGAGTGATATAGGCAGCCATGGTCTGTAGGAAGTTAGAATTTGTTCTGGAAGGGACAAAAGAAAAATATTTTAAAGAAATCATTAAAAAAAAAAACTGCTTGCAAACAGTTCCCATTTTCAACATGACAATAGGGTTGATCCTATGTTGGTAAACTTCACCCTTAGTGCTGGAAATAACAGGAGACTTCTCCCAGGGGAAGACCTAGAAATAACAGAATTAGCAGGTAACAGGACCATAATGTTACCTGGAAGAAAGTGGTGGAGCCTTGAGCTATTTGATGAAGTCTCCCATTTCTCCATCCCAACAACGTTTGTTTAATGTTCCAAATGATATTGAGGGAGGTTTATGGTTGGTGGTGAGAACTGATACACGTACCTTTGTGTTGCTGTCATTATTCTATATAGTAGGTTTACAGCTTTGTAAGTAGCACTTTTATGGACCTTTAAGAAATTTAACAGAAAAATTTTATTATCAAATAAAGGAACTACCAATTTTCAATTTGAGGATGTAACCTGGGCTGAAATGTATTTTTATTTGACAGGTATTTCTGGAAATACAGTGTAAATTCACAACATAACAAGGTTTCAGCATCAATGCTTAAGAGAACAAATTTTAAGAACACCCTCTCTTAAGTGCTAAAAATAGTTGGATTGCTAAAAATTTTTTTCATATTAACACTTTAATCAAGTCCCTTTATCCATTCTTCTAAATTATTATTTTATGTTTTTTGCTTTTCTTCAATGCCAACAAATAATTAATGAATCTTTGGTTTCAACTCAGCCTTATCTGGTCCTATTTTCATATACATAAATCTTTACTGTAGTCAAGAGTCAGGGAAAGGCTGCAATGAAGGACAGCATGGCACAAACCAAATGCATGGAAACTAAGAGTGTAGAAACTAATCTTATGAGAGCCACACAAGCTATGATGTATTTGTAACTTTTTAAATTATCTCTGAAAAAAGTTTATATTCTTCCAAGTAAACAGTTGAAATATTAAACGAAGTGTTGATTTTTTTTTTTACAAAATTGCATCCTCTATTATTTTCCCCACTATAGGAGTGTAACTGGTTTGATTATATGAACACATCATATAGAGCAGTGTTATCATTTACATTACTGCCACCTTCTCTATTTGTAACAAAGGGGTGTCAAAAAAGTTTCCTGTACAAGCTTGGTTAGTCTCACTGACTTCTGGGCAAGTCTGTTGCACTCTCAGCATGGTTTCTCCTGCCACAGGAACCTGAGCACCAACTGCTAAAGTGTGAAGCACTATAGAAATGTAAGTGCTACTGTGTCACAGGTAGGCTCACTAAGAACTTGCTTGCAGTAATAGTGGGATGATGGTGAAGATAGTATATGGCTTACTAGGAACCAAATTACACCCTAATTTTTTCTATTATCCTTATTTCCACTTAATTAGTTGTCTTAATAAACTAACATAGTCTAGTTAGGGCAAAATGCTCCTAAATAAATAAATAGCTGAAAATTTTTCATCTCTCATTTTTATCTAGTTTTACATTTGACCATTAATAAATTAACCTGATATTTTTTTCTGACTCCATTACTCCAATTGTTTATTTTTTCCCAACATGTATTAGTGTCTAAGGTCTTGATATTAAAGCAAAGTCAAAATGTTTTGTAGAATTTTACCCATAATAATTAGATGTTGTTTAATGTGTCAATGCAGCTACCATGTTATATGATGATATATATCAATTCCTAGAGAAATCACGTCACCATAACCACCAGAGTAAGTTTCAAATTACCAATAATTGTCATAATTTTAATTAACGCCTCTATAATTGTAAATGTATTTCAAACCAAAAGAACTAAAGAGCTCTCCAGGTTCCCCCTTTTTAAGTACACTAATCCCTTTCATAAGGGCATCACCTTCATGATATAATTGCCCCCCTAAAACCCCACTTCTTGACACTATCACCTTTGGAGTTCAGATTTCAACATACAAACTTGAGGAGACACAAAGATTCAGTCCAATGCTCCATCATCAACATTAGACTTCCAAAGTCACTACAATCATTGGCTTTTCTAGGCAGTTACATGAAGATTGAAAAGAAGTAGAGGACGAGGAATTTACTTTTATGCAAATCATGAAGAATTTGTACACCTCACTCTTCACATGGTCTCTCACAAATGTAAGGAACACTAGAAAATGTAATCTTGAGAAAGTCAGTCTCTTTTATAAAATAAGAGACAAATGGATTTTATAGGGGAACAAATAGGCCCAAACTCTAATCATGCAAATACGCATGAATACCCTTCTACTCATTAAACAAAAAAGCAAACAAAAAAAGATGCCTACCTTCTATCCAATAGAGAAAATCCAAGCTCAGTTCAAATATCTGCAACCAGCTCAATATATAGAATATCTGGAAAATATGCAGACCTCTACAATGGGTCTTGTGGTTTTTTGAAGTCTGGTGGCCTAAATAATAATAGGTTATCTTTCCTTCCCACTCCCCTTTACAAAATGCCCAATGTAAAGTGGTGGAAAAGGAACAACAGAAACTTCTTTGGGGAAATACTGAAGGTTCCACATGAAATAACAATGACAAAATATTGCCACACTGAGATTAAACGACACCTAAGCAACAGCATTGAAATAAGTTTTCTGATTAATGCATCTGGCAGCCTGGGTTCCCTTTTCTGGAAATTTTTTGAGATTTACTGGCAGGTTCTTCCTTGTCCTAATGGATAAATGGCCTTATCCTTGGCTGCATGTGAATGGAATAAAGAAGAGCAATGTCCTCACTGGGGACTTCACAATTTTCACAGCATGCTTCCTCTGGTGCATGTTTGGGACCTGAGGATTGTTCTAGGGCTCATAGTCTAATGGGAAGATGTGAGGGCATCTCTGGGCAACACTCATTATTTATTGCTATTAGAAAGAGAAACCACTTATTTATCTAATCCCAGTAAGCCCCACATTTCTAAACCCACTCCCATTTTAAATGATAAAATTAACATAAATCAGGCAGAGATAACTTCCCTTAGTTAAGTGCAATTCATTTTTGTTTCCCCTAGAAAAATGAATGACTCATTCCTATTTGAGCATACACCTTTTGCAAACCTTCCTAAAAGTAGCAAGGGTTACTAACAGGATTTGTTCAGTTTTTCCCCCCATAGTGCAAAGTATACACAGGCTTATAGGCTTATGGCCAAGTTTTCTCTGGCAATGGCATTACAACCGTCATCAGCTTTCTATTCTACAGTACTTTTTCCTTGAATTCTTCAGCCTCCAATTAAGTTAATGCCTCATGTTTGGGGATTTTAATGGCAATTCCACACTTCTACATACTGATTTCAATATTCAACTAAATTGTTATAACAATTTATAACAGTGAGATTTAATATTCAGTGAGGTAGGCAGTGGTTTAGACTAGGTCTTTTCCAGAGTGATCAATTAGAGACATTCCTCCTATAGTTCAGTCCATAACTTCCTTAGTCATTCCCTTTATTTTCATGGTAGATGTTAAATCATCACTTTGAATACATTCTACCAACTGAGATGATGGTGCACAAGTCCAAGATGAGGCACTTGTTCTTAAGTTAGAAATGGCCCCAAAGTTGCCCCCATCTCTCCTGTGCATATTCCAGGACTTAATCACAAGGACTTAACACATCTACCTGCAAGGATGGTTGGGGAGTGTATTTTTTGTCAATGTAAATTATTCTCCTATAGAAGAAATGGGGAGTAATATTTGGATTTGCAAAGGTATGGATGCTGACAGGGTTCATTATGATTATTTTCCATGATTTTGCATTACCCATTATTTCACAAATATCTTACATGTTCCACCTTCCCCTTTTTAGACTTCTGAAAGTTCACATTCCCTCTTGGTGTGTATCTATAATGTATGATAGATAATAACTGTCACTACTCTTCTTTTACCCCCTCTCTTATCTTCATCAATTAAAGTTGAAATCTAGTGAGAAACATAGTAATGCTACATGATAGTTTTGGGGGCTATTGGTCTTCATATAACACACTTTGGGAAACATAATCAAGCTTCCTCATAGAAAAATTATTGATTGTGAGGAAGGCAGGGAGAAGTTTCTAACAATGTCCTCATTTTTCTCTTCATCCCTATAAATTGGAATGCTGCTTTTCAAAGCATATTCTTAGGGCTACCACTTCTTGATTATCTAGGGAATCAATGCAACAATTCTTGGGAATTTACTACATATATATAAGCATTCTCAATTGGGTTGCATCATTCTTTTTAAGATAAGCATATAGGGGGAAATGAGGGATAGCTGTATAGTGTCAACAATAAAGTAAAAAAGATAAGTGTGTGAAAGAAGAGATGAATGTTCAGCCACCAGCCAATGGCCTTAGGTTTCTACAATCTGAAACGATTAGAAAGATGGGAAGAAGACCATAGTGCCATACATTTTTCCTAGATAGTTTGCATATAGCTATCCTGGGCAATGAAGACTGGGCTAGGTAATCTTTGCATTAGCACTGGCCTTCCAGAAGATAAAAATGGCCAAACTTCTGTCTCTCTCTTCCATATATCGACTTTTCCTTTTTTGCTTCTCTTCACTTACTATCAATGAAATCTCAAGTTTCTAATATAATGAGGCCTATGAAATTGCCTTAAGGGAAAGTCCAGCCACATAATTAAAGGCTTTTCTTCCTTCCCTCCACCCTATCCCTTTGTCATCTATCACCTACACTCAGCTCTTATATAATTTAGTTTTTTATATAAAGCCATTTCCTTGCCACATGTTTATATACTAAAAGGAAATTAGTAATCTTCAGGTAATTTATAAATTCATAAATAAGATTTAGGCAGAAGACTTTAAATGAAGGAGCTTATTTGAGGTTAAAATACAGTGTATTATAAATATTAATAGATCCCTAAGTAAACCAAAATATGCATTCACTATCCAAACACTAAGCTCAATTAAAATAATGTCCACTTTTTGTATATTATTTTTAAATAATATACAGGCTGGCCAGACACCCCAGCGGGGACCCCAACCCTGAAGGGAGTATGGCCAGCCTGCAAACAGCCATCAGTGGTTACATTAGGCTACTCATGTATAAACATTTATTGAGCAGACATTGTAGACCAATCATCCTGGAAACAATAAAAGCAAGTGACCTAAGGAGAGAACAAATCCTATGCCAGGGAGCTATTACATTCTACATGTGGGAAACAGCCAAGTAAGGGAATAAACAAAAGTGTGTTTGTTGGTAATATAATATGTATATTAGTGATTGATAAATACTAAGGTGAACAAAGCAAGATAAGGATGAGTGAATGCTAGTTTAGATAGATTAGTGAGAGAAACCTCTTATAAATGACATTTGAGTGGATTCTGAAAGAATGAGAGAAGAGATAGCTGCATATTTAGGAAAAGTGTGTTCAGGTGGTGGGAATAGCTAATGAAAAGGTGCTGATACAGTAATGTGTGTTTGTTATATTCAGGAAGTAGCTAGGAGGCCAACCTGCCCTGTGCAGAGTGAACAAAGGGGAAGTGGGAGAGATCTAAGAACTACTGGGGGCCAATGTGTGCAAAACAAGATTTTTACATTTTTCCTAAAGGATTAGGGAAGCTATTTATGGGCTTGGAATAGAGAACTAATATGATCTAATTTACTTCTATGAGAATAACTTTGGCCCTAGCTGGTTTGGCTCAGTAGATAGTGTCGGTATGTGGTCTGAAGGGTCCCAGGTTCAATTCCAGTCAAAGGCACATTCCTGGGTTGCATGCTTGATCCCTGGTGAGGGGCATGCAGGAGGCAGCCTATCAATGATTTTCTCTCATCATTGATGTTTCTATCTCTCTCACTCTCTCACTTCCATTCTGAAATCAATCCTATCTAATAAAAGAGAAACATGCAAATTGACTGTACCTCTGCTATGCCCACAAGCCACGCCCACCAGCCAATCAGGAGTATGCAAATTAACTCAACCAAAGTGGCAGCAGCCACAGAGCTGAAGTGAGCAGGAGGCTTGGATTGCCCCCAGCGATGGAGTTAACCAAGCTGCCCACCCGCCCTGGCCAGCCCTGGCCTCCGCTCAAGGCTACAAAGTTTCAATTATACCTGCTTCCAGTTGGCCCTGGCCTCTGCTCAAGGAGGCGCTGAAAAAAGAAAAAAAAAAGAAAAAAAGGAGGGTCTGGGAGCAAGCTTGGGTCGCCGGGGGCCGTGGCCAGCCTGCAAACAACCATCAGGCCCTCACCCAGGCTGGCCAGACACCCCAGCGGGGACCCCAACCCTGAAGGGAGTGTGGCCAGCCTGCAAACAGCCATCAGCCCCTCACCCAGGCTGGCCAGGCACCCCAGTGGGACCTGATTTATGCCTGATCTGGGACACCCTTTCAGGGCAAACCAGCCAGCCCCCATCTGTGTACCAGGGCTCTACCTATAATAATAAAAGGGTAATATGCTTATTAGACTAGGAGACCTTCCAGACCACCTTCTGGACGTTCTTCTGGACAAAGCCATGGTGGCGGGGCCTAGGTAGAGGTGGTTAGAGGCCAAGAGGGGAGGGCAGTTGTGGGTGATCAGGCCAGGATGGGATGGCAGTTGTGAGTGATCAGACTGGTGGGGGGCGGGGCCATTGGGGGTAAGCAGAACAGCAGGGGGGCCAGTTGGGGGTGAGCAGGCTGTCAGTGGGGGTCATTTGGAGGTGATCAGACAGCAGGGGGGGGGGCAGTTTGGAGTGAGCAGGCCAGTGGGGAGGGAAGGTGGGGGCAAGCAGGCCAGCAGGGGGGGCAGTTGGGGGTGAGCACACTGGCATGGGGGCAGTTGGGGGTGATCAGGCTGGAGGGCTGAGGGCAGTTGGGGGCGAGCAGGCTGGCAGGCAGAGTGGTTAGGGGCAATCAGGTAGGCAGGCAGGCAGGTGAGCGGTTAGGAGCCAGCAGTCCCGGATTGCGAGAGGGATGTCAGACTGCTGGTTTAGGCCCAATCACTGTAAACTGGCAGGAAGACATCCTTCAAGGGGTCCCAGATTGGAGAGGGTGCAGGCTGGGCTGAGGAACACCCGCCCCCATGCATGAATTTCGTGCACCAGGCCACTAGTAAAAATATATGAGAGGGAAAAAAAGAATTACTTTGACTGCTATGCAGAAAATTGAAACATAGGAAGCAGGGCACAGAGACCAGTTATATTGCATTTGTTTAAGTGAAAGATGGTGACACTAACCATAGTCATAGCTGTGGAATGTTTAGAAATGTTTAAATTCTGGATATTTTGCAAAAAGTGAAAGAATTTGCTGATGGATTAGACCAGAGGTCAGCAAACTCATTAGTCAACAGAGCCAAATATCAACAGTACAACGATTGAAATTTCTTTTGAGGCCAAATTTTTTAAACTTCTTCTAATGCCACTTCTTCAAAACAGACCCGCCCAGGCCATGGTATTTTGTGGAAGAGCCACAGTCAAGGGGCCAAAGAGCCGCATGTGGCTCACGAGCCACAGTTTGCCGACCATGGGATTAGACATTAGATTTGAGAGAAAAGGAGAAGACTCCATAGCTTTCAGCAAGAATAACACTAATTAAGGTGTCATTTATAAAGATGGAAAGCATTTGAAAGGAACAAGTCTGAATGGGAAATAATATATATTTTTTTAATTTATTGATCTTAGAGATAAGGGAGAGAGAGGAAGGGAGGGAGGGAGAGAGAGGGAGAGAGATCTATCAGCTGCCTCCCAAACAGGCCCTAACAAGGAATTGAACCCACAACCTGGGCATGTGCCCTGATCAGAATTGAACCCACCACCTTTTGATGATGCTGAGCCAAACTGTCCAGGGGAAATTTTTATATTTGGATATGTTAAGTTTGACATCCAAATGGAAATATGCAAAAGGCAACTGAATATATGAGACCACAGTGGAGGGGAGGTGCCAAGGCTGGGCATATAATTTGGAAATCATCAGAGTAGAGTTGGTTTAAAGCCATAGGAACAGTTAAGATTGCCTAGGGAGTATCAATAGCAAAACAATCCTAATAACTGTGCTCCAGCAGTCTTCAGGATTAAGTGGCTGGGAAATAGATGTACCAGTTGACGAAGAATGAGGAAATGGAGTGAGCTAAGGAGATCCAAGAGAGAACATCTCAGTAGCAATTGAAGTGTTTGAAGGAGCAGAAAATGATCAATTGTGTTAGATGTGCTAACACAGAATGAGGACCAAGTCTTGACCACTGGATTTGAAAATGGCAAGGTATTGACAAGAGCTGTTTCAGTGGAGAAAATAGCCTGAGTGGGATGTCTTTAAAAGCATGTGGAAGGAGAGGCAGTGAAAAAGAGTGAATGAAGTCACATCTTTTGAAGCAGTTTTGATGTAAAGAGAAAAAGATAATCACTAGAAGGAGATTTCAGGGTGAGGGAAGGTTTTTTGAGGATGGGAGATACATAAAATGCTTGGAGGCTAATAGGGACGGTGCCTTAGTGGGGGAAACATGCTGTAAGAGAAAGTGATGACAATCATGGTGGGGGAAGACTTTAAGTAACTTCAGTAAGAAACAGAGGAAGAACTCCTTTTTCCTCAGTTACTGGAATGTAGAAGCATCTAGCAAAATGCTAAGTAAAAAGTAACAGCTCATATATTTGAGAACCACATAAACAAGCTGTGGAAGGGCTAAAGAGGAGTATAAATATAATTTCAGAGTTTGGAAGTGAAGATGAAATTGATGTAACTTTTTAGGATAACAGCATTAAAAGGCATACATTACTGACCAGATTGTCACCTTACATAACACCTTTTCTTAGAAATATACCTTTTATAACTCTCTTCTTGACAAATTATGAAGAGTACACTTGTATTTTAGGAGAAATTTGATTTATAAATGGAAATAAGTACTTAGGTGGCATGAGAAAATCATAGCACTCCTTGTCAATAACCTGTATTCTTCTTCCTATTTCTTTATAATTCTGTTTTATGCCTACAGGTTATTGGGATACTACTTTAGCACACATTTTGCTTTCAAATCCCATCTGGGTTTCTGGGTTGATCCCTCCTGATTACAGTAACATTGATTGCTGTCTAAATCTGTTGCAGTGTGCCTGAATACTATGACTATGGTCATGGAGTAAGTGAGGATGCCTATGACAGCTACGGTAAGACCTTTTCTTTACTAAAACTGTGAAATCAGAACATTCATCAGTCACTGACAACTCAAAAATTACTTCTATCTTTCTCACCCCAGTTTTTACAGAAGTCCAGACTCAGTTGATTTATGTAATTCCAGGGTGAGATTTGACATACAGAGCCAGTGCCAGAAAATTGGACAGATCCATTTCGATCAATATTTCAAAAGCAATTATTCACAATCATAGATCATTTTCAACAGCAACAATAAGTATATCTGAACAGTGTCTTATAAGTTTCACTGTGTCCATTGTCTCACTCATTGATTTGACAATATTCATGTGTCTTTCCTGCTTTCAGAAAGATCATCAGAGTAATATACAATTGAAATATTTAACAACTTTTAAGGGCAGATATTGTAGCTTTCAAGTTATTTTCTATAGTGTGTGTCATTCTTAAAATTGCCAGATAATGCTTGGCTCATGAGAATTAATATTCAATAAGTATGTTAGCCTATAAAATCAATTTTAAAAACTACATTGCTTAATTAAAATACATAACACTTAGAATTAGTTGTAATTCAATTCAGTAAGATTTTACTGAGTGCCTATGAAATGTATAAATATAGTACATCACTTTAAAGGGTAGTTACTGGTTTCTTAAAAGACATCTACAGCAACAACAGTTGACCACCTTGAAAAACACTCATTTAAGTGTTTCCAGGCCCCGATTTTATTAATATAATGACAATGCCACTCGGTTCCCATTTCTGGGAAGCAATAAAGGAGACAATACATGTTCCTCATGTGGGGCTCCACATGATGAAGGTGTAGCCCTGCATTAGGATGACATTTGGATGGTCCAGACATCAGGAGGAAAGGAGGAATTACATTCTACTTGGACTCACAGTCACCAAACTGACTAATTTCTCTCAGTGGAATATCATTAGGCTGAGCTCAAAAATAGGAGTAGAAAAGTAAACCAATTATTACAATTGCCATTCATAAGCTGATTACTTACATATTTTTTCTCATGTATTGCTTTATAATAAATTGTACTATTAAGTATCTTTATCTCCACTTAATAATGAGGAAACTGAACCACAGAGGTTAAGTCAACTTCTGTTTTTATATTCTCATCAATGGTTAGAACACTATTAATTAATTGCTGTGAGAACACACTGGGTACCTAATGTAGCTCCGTGCTAAGCAACACATAATGAGGATTAGAGACCATAGAGATAATCCTCATTACACATTATATGTATATCTATATAACCAATCTCCATTAGTACCCTGCAGGGTACACACTCACATTGTCATCTGCATGTTACAAAAGAGGAACTAAGGCTTAGGGCATGCAGTAACCTGCCTCAGTTAAACAATCAGCAAAAGACAAAGCAAGAATTTGAACTCAAGTTTGTCTCATTTTGTTTCTGTTGTCGGGAGTGGAGGCAGAGTTATTTGGACCGTGGGAAAAAGATAACAGGATCTGTTATTTTAAACTTGAATTTGTTTTAAAGAAAAGATATTCAGCTTAGTGACATCTTATCTAAATCTTGCCAACTGCTGTCCTAATAATCTAAGGGGATGAAGATTTTCTACAGTATTTCACAGGATAAAAATAATTAATACACAATGAGCACCAGACTTCAGCTTCTCCAGCATCAGTCCCATGGACCTAATCTTTTGCTGCTGAGAGAAATAAGGATATTCTCTCTTTTCTTAAATTTCTTTATTGATTAAGGTGTTACATATTCTCTTAAAAACAACTTAAACATATTTTTAGAAATTATTTCACAGAAATAATAGGTGATGGACATGTTTACATAGGTCCAGCCCAGTTGGTGAGCTACCATAGAAAGTATAGCTTTAATTTTGTTCTCCATATTCTTCCCTCGCTGGAAAAAGGGCTCAAAGCTGTCATCTGGTCTTTATTAAGAACAATAATATCCCAAAAACAGGCCTTCTCCAAAGCCACATGCATGGGCCAGCCAGGCTGAGCTGAAAGATTGCCCATCACCCCAGAGCAGGCCCCCCCTCTCACCATACTGCAGCATTCTCTAAATTCAGCACAGCAATAAGTATATCTCCATTGTTCCAGCACATTCTTTATCAAATGGGAATCAAGCCTCGTGCCTTATAAAATTAGTTACTGAGGATGATAGATGAATAGGTTACAATATGGGCCTTTAATTCATTCAACTTTAGTTTAGTACACGTAAGTATTGCCAGGCTCTAGGAATATGATGGTGTACAAGATAGACTTTGTCCCTCCCTGGGTTCTACTGTCTGTCTACTGTTGAGAAACATGGCTACATATAAAAAATGATGCCATGTTTTAAACTATGTGATGCATGAGTTCTACAGAAGGTCAGAGACCTTTACTCTTCAATATTTATTTAATGGGTAATACATTTAAGCCATTGTCTCAATCCTGGGCATAATGCAGTGAACAATCTCTTGCAGTTGCATGCTAATGAGAAGACATTATTTACGCATCACTTTTTAAAAATGAAATTTCATTTGCAAAAACACAGTTATTAGTTTTTACACTTGTCACATCAACCTGAGAAAAACCACACTATGAGCTGTATTTTACAGCTTTGCATTGCAGCGATGGAGTTTATGATATATGACTAGGTAGTTGGTAATGAGATGAGATTTATAATTCCAAATTCTTTACATTTTATTTTTTATTAAATTGATTGGGGTGATATTGGTTAATGAAATTATGTAAGTTTCAAATGCACGATTCTGTAATACATCATCTGTAAATTTCATTGTGTGGTTACCACCCAAAGTCATATCTCCTTCCATCACCATATACTAGTACTTGACCCCCTTTATCCTTTATAGGCTAACACCATCTAAAGCAATAGGAAAAAGTGTGTGAATACAAACTATTGCTTCTCAGACCTAGTGGAAATTCAGGAGCCACAGTCAGAAGATCAGACCTTAGCTCTGTAAACGATGAGTATTAACATTGTTTTTTGCAGGGTTCTTTAGTGGTTTTTTTGCTGAGGAAGGAGGTTGCTCACAAGCCAGGATTCCAGCTTCCCTAGTTCATCCCATCCCCCAAATCCTCTGGGCTCACTGTGGTCCATCTGTGGTAAATACTGGGTAACAGAGTAGGTGTCCATCTGTGGTAAATACTGGGCAACAAATACTGGGAACTCTGAACAAAAGTGCCTAAGTTTTAAATGATGCAGATGTATACTCATTATATTTTTTATTTTATTTTTTAATAAACCTTTATTCAGATTATTACAATTGTTTATCCTTTTTCCCCCCATAGCTCCCCTCCACCCAGTTCCTGCCCCACCTTCTGCCCTTATCTCCCCTGCACCGTCTCATCCATAGGTGTACGATTTTTGTCCAGTCTCTTCCTGCACCCCCCATCCCCCTTTCCCCCTGAGAATTATCAGTTCACTCCCTTTCTATGCCCCTGATTCTATTATATTCACCAGTTTATTCTGTTCCTCAGGTTTTTAATTCACTTGATTTTTAGGTTCACTTGTTGATAGATATGTATTTGTTGTTCATAATTTTTACCTTTACTTTTTTCTTCTTCCTCTTAAAGAATACCTTTCAGCATTTCATATAATACTGGTTTGGTGATGATGAACTCCTTTAGCTTTTTCTTATCTGTGAAGCTCTTTATCTGCCCTTCAATTCTGAATGACAGCTTTGCTGGGTAGAGTAATCTTGGTTGTAGGTTCTTGCTATTCATCACTTTGTAGATTTCTTGCCACTCCCGTCTGGCCTACATAGTTTCTGTTGAGAAATCAGCTGACAGTCGTATGGGTGCTCCCTTGTAGGTAATTAACTGTTTTCTCTTGCTGCTTTTAATATTCTCTCTTTGTCTTTTGCTCTTGGCATTTTAATTATGATGTGTCTTGGTGTGGTCCTCTTTGGATTCCTTTTGTTTGGGGTTGTGTGTGCTTCCTGGACTTGTAAGTCTATTTCTTTCACCAGGTGGGGGAAGTTTTCAGTCATTGTTTATTCAAATAGGTTTTCAGTATCTTGGTCTCTCTCTTCTTCTGGCACCCCCATAATTCTGATGTTGGTACGCTTGAAGTTGTCCCAGAGGCTTCTTACACTATCTTCAACTTTTTGGATTTTTTTTTCTTTTTGTTTTGGTTGAGTGTTTTTTGCTTCTTCGTATTTCAATTCTTTGACTTGATTCTTGCGTTCCTCTAGTCTGTTGTTGGGTCTCTGCATAATATTTTTTATTTCAGTCAGTGTATGCTTAATTTCTAGTTGGTCCTTTTTCATATCTTTGAGGGTCTCGTTATATTTATCGGCCTTCTCTAGGATATTCTTGAAAAGCCTTGTAACCGTGGCTTTGAATTCTATATCCAGTCATTTGTTTTCCTCCATTTCTTTCGTTTGTGATCTGTTTCTTTGTCGCCGCATTTTCACTGCTTCCCTGAGTTGGTAGGGTAGCTTTGTGCGCTAGGTTTCCTATATGGCCCAGTGGGTTGGCCTCCCCAGTTAACCTGAGGTGGGCTCTCTTGGGGCACCCCTTTGTGGACTGTGTGTACAGCCTTGTTGTAGTTAAGTCTTGATTGTTGGTATCACTGGGAGGAATTGACCTCCAGGCCAGTTGGCTGTGAGGATCAGCTGTGTCTATGCTGGGAGAAGTTTGGTGCTGGAGACAGCCTTATAGGATTAGATTTGCCAGATTGCAAAAGCCTCTGTGTTCAGCTTGGATGGGGTGGAGTCTCAGGGCGGAGCAGACAGTCTTGGCTTCCCACGCGCAGCCTTCCCTGGCTCCTGAGCCTCCGCCGGAGAGTCCAGATCCCCCCACAAGAGCGTGGGTCCCCAGGGACTCGCCTGGAACTGGGGTTCAATGCAGTCAGAACTGGGGTTCAGTGCAGTCAGAACTGGGGCCCAGCACAGTCAGGAGCCTCCGAGTCCCCTCTGCTAGGGAAAGCCTGTGGCAACCTCTGCAGTCTTTGTGCACACTTGCGTGGGCACGCTTCCAGACCCCTGCCCGCCTGGGCTCCCCCGGCTCTCCCCCGGGTCTCTGAGTCTCCGCGTGCCTTTCTCTCTACCTGACAGTCCAGACTTCCCCTGTATGAGCCTGGGTCCACGGGGTTCCACCCAGAACTGGGGTTCAGTGCAGTCGGAACTGGGGTTCAGTGCAGTTGGGGGCTTCCTTCCCCCTCCCGCCAGAGAAAGTCAGCCAGGCTCTCAGCTGCCCTTCCTCTCTGCACGCACGAAGGCCCTTTGCCGTACCTCAACCCTTTCCGTTCCTCCAATTCTCCATGAGCTTTTCTCTTTCCTTCTAGTTGTAGAATTTCCACTCAGCCAGCTTTCCTGTGGTTCTGGATGGTGTCCGTTCTGTCTTTTAGTTGTAGTTTTGAAATTGTTGTGCGAGGCAGCAGTTTAGGTGCTTACCTATGCCGCCATCTTGGTTTCTTTATATTCATTTTATTTTATAAGTGCTATTTTTTTCTTTTTTTTGCCACAGGTGTTTAAAAATCTAAGCAGATACAGAAGACTGGTTAACCTAAAAATAAGTTATTTATTTTCTTACTGTAAAAATAATACAGTATAGAAAATTTAGGTCCAAAAAGGAAAATTAAATTACACTACCATATTTATTTATTCTTTATTTTTTGTTATACATTTTACCAATTTTTAATCATCATGATACATATTCTATTTTTAAAATGCAACTTAGACTGCTTTAGAAAAATTCCTTTAAGATTTTTCTTTCCTAAAATAAAGAAGAAAGGTTTACTTTCAGCTTGTTGTTTTTTTTATCTTCACCCAAGGATATTTTCTCCATTGATTTCTAGGGTGGGAGGGAGAGAGAGGGGGGAGAGCAAGAGAAACATTGAGGTGAGAGAGACACATCGATTGGTTGCCTCCCACACATGCCCCTACCCACTGAGGTATATACATGCCCTTGACCAGAATCGAACCTAGGACAATTTGGTCTGCTTTAAACACTGAGCAAAACTGGACTCTTATTTTGTACCAACACAAAATACAAAGTTTAAAATATTTTCGCATGTACTATCAGAATCAACTATTAATATGTTCAGTTGAAAAGGAATCATCCCTTCTTTTGTGTAACCAAGAAAGAGAAAATACTTGCATGTCAATCCATGTGGTCATGAGATTTAAATTTGGTAATTTTCATACTCTCATATCCTACGTACATTGACAATAGAAAAATGACCAGGTCAAATGAGAAGAAAAAGTAAGTCCTCAGCATGATAACCTTGAAGCCTAATTAAATTAATACACATTACATGCACTCAGCTTTTGGTATTAAGTATTATGTAGAGTAAGGTTTAAGTATGGAATTCTGGCTGTTCATCCTATGCTACCCAGATAGGCAGAAGAAAAAATTTAAATATGTATGTGGGACAGTGACTTAAGGATCCACTTATGTCATATATAGCTTGATGTTGCTTATTTTTCTATACCTCACATTTTAACTAGTATCCGCTTATATATCATCTTTAATAAACTCTGAACAATCTTTAACATCAATAACATTTATTCCCAAATGTAAATCTTGCATCTCCACTTATTTGTTCACTTTCATTCTGAATTAATAATTTCTCTCTAACATTTGGGCTGTATAATGGGTATAGATATTAAATCTCAATGGAATGTCTGTATTTTTATAAAATCATAGACCCAAATCTCAGTTTCCCAGCAACACCCTGGATTCAAATAGTATGTGGGGAGGCTCAGGGTCAATTGCTGCAAACTCCCTCCTCTCCCTCAGGCTGGCAGAAAGAACTGTGGGGCAAGCTGAGGTATGGGCAAGGAAAGGAGGAATGATCTCCGGGATAATTGTGTCCTGCACTCAAAAGACTCACAGACGCATCGCTCATTCAGGATCCCTTAGGAAATGGCCTTAAATAAACCAGTAGAAGTAACAATCCAGTCATTCACTTTGAATCTTCATACATTGTGTTGTGTGCATCACCAAATGAAGTAGTATTTATCTCTTTGGGGCCTCTGATTCATATTGAAAGAACAAATATGTCGACTTCCAAGAAAATCAAGTATCATTTGGGTCTTCATAACAATTAAATTATTCAAGATATTTGCAAATATGTAATATTAAACTATTTTTCTTATAGCAAGGTAAACATAAATGTTTAAATAAATATTAGGATGAAAATAAATATGATCATTATTTATTATATTATTTAATGTATTAATATTTATTCAAATTTTCATTACTACTTATTATCATTTAATTAATGCTACATAATTATTTCATTAACACTTAAAATATTAAAATACCAATAACTTGAATTTGTTTTTGAAACCTGAATTTTTGACTTACAGGAATTGCAGTCCAGTTTCTGCATTTTAAAAATATTTCCTAATTTCTGATTCATCACAGTTGTTTTGGATAAGTCTAATTAGGTCATAATTCAATAAGAGAGCATTTTAAATACAGTACATAGATCAGCTTGGCTAAGTAATGCTCCACCTAAGAAATACCCTCTAGACTGACAGCTGAGAACAGACAGCAATAGTCTCCTCTTGGAGAAAAGAGTGTTTATTAAAATGTATTTAATGTGTGAACTGAAGAGCCAATTATGTATCCATTCTTTAGTGGCATTTTAGATGACAGCTGTGTGGAACCAAGGAGGATAATATTAATACACTGTCTTGAAATCAATGAAAGCAAAAAGAATTTTTGTATCGTATTCTGGGACATTTGAGTGCCTCACTTCAAGTCGATTGCAGAACATGAATGTATTAATTTTGTGTTGAGAAACTGGAATGATTATTCTCCTGGTGTGAAAATAAGCCCTACATTAGTTAATCTGTAAAACAGCAAAGGAAAATGAAGCTAACTGGCCATCATGCTAGCCATGTGCCTCCAGAACAAAGACTGTCTCTTTTCAATAGTAAATAGAAATACAAATTTGAGGACATGTGCTTTTACAAATGAAGCTGAGTTTTCTTAATATGGGCAAGATTTTATCACTCATTTTAAAAACTAATAAAAACTATTTTTAGGACTTATAAATATTGACGTTGTTACATGATAAGCTATTGAGAACAATTCTATAATTTATTCTATTTAATTTTAATATGGGTTGTTGAATTTTACTTTTAACTGAAAGACTAATGATATTGCATTTTTAAATTCAGTTGTAAAATTAACTTAAAATTTTTAATTTTCTGTTTCTTACTATCTCAGATGTTACCATGAGGTGGATATCCAATCAAACTTGTCTTGATAATAAATGCAGATTATGTTGCCAAGGCAAGAAACTATCTAAAAGAGCAATGTACCATACCACTACTTCATTGCTTGCATTGCTAATTCTGTTAACTGTTTCAATTATGTTTTGAATTGTGCACTCCTAAATTCAGCAATTTCAGGCAAAACTGGAACCTACTTGTCAGTATCCTAGATCAGAGATTTTTTTTACCTTAATTACACATTTAAGAATCACCTGACGAATATTGAGAAAATATCAAAGTCCAATTACCACCTCAGATCAGCTATATCATAAACTTGAGAATGAGAACTGGGTATCAGTTTTATAGATTTTTGGGTGATCCTACTGCAGACTAAGGTTCAGAGTAAGTTTTAAATAGATGCATGCATGGGAGCAGGATGAAAAATAGTCTATGAACTTAATATGAATGTGCCATTCATTTGCATTAATGGAGGTAATACTTAAGTTATATGCAGACCACTTTTAGAAAATTAGGTATTTTGTAAGTAATCATTGTGGTATAGAACCTGGGATTTTAAATTAACATTTTAAAATATATATATACACTTAGGTAATAGAAATAGAATTCAGTCCCTTTTTGAACAATTGTGTATTGGACAGTTAAATCTCAGACTTGACTTTGTCTAAAATGAACCCAACGGATACAAGTCCACAGAAAATACCCTCATGTTGAGACAATAAAACTAGCCACAGGAATGTTTATTTTTATCACTTTCTTTCCTGCTGAGTTCATGGTACAATCATTTTAACTGAGGAGGAGGGGGGAGTTGAGAGATCTATTGTCAGAATCTTGGGGTGAACAAATAATGTACAAAAAGTATATTCAACATGGTATAGATTTATATTTAGAATGTTGAAAAAGAAACTGGTTTTAAAACACGAAGTACAGAATACAAAATACAAAGCTAGGAAATCATTTTCTTGCCCACTTGGAAATACACCAGCTATGAAAGTATATATCCAGGAGATATGCCTCCTTAGGAAGTCTTCACATAATTTCCAGAGTTTGAGGAGATTTTGTGTTTATTGAAAGAGGTCATGGATTTTTAAAAGGATACATTGTTTGAAATAAATATAATACACTTAATTTATCATATATGTCATTATTTATTGATTGACTCCATAGGAACGGCTGAAACTATGCCAGTTGAAAATATAACTATTATTATTGATGATTTATAATCAGTGTGTTTTTGTATTAAACAAATGGTTTAACCATACTGGTACCTTGTCAAAACTTAAGCTCAGTGATAACAAGATATGCCAGTAAAAAAACAAAACAAAACCTAGACTAGACAGGTCAGTTTCTCTGGAGAAAGTTACCAGAAGGCTCTTTATACTCAGTGGAGTGTGGGAGCAGCCAATAGACAGATAGTCCCAGAGGCTTTTGGCATTTGGAAGTTCTGTCAGAGATAGGTCCTGTCATGGACAAAGAGCTAAGATTCGGGCTGCTGAGAAGATTGGGGAGAGCAAACAAAAGAGACTGGGTGAGAGGGTGTTTCATAAGTTAGGGGCACATTTCTGCACAGAACTACCTTCATGTTTGGGAGACCCCAGGCCACCCTTCCTTCTAACCAGCTGCCTATAAATTTGGCAGTTCCTCCTACCCCATCATGTTTGATAATTTGCCGGAACGACTCACATAATTAAGTAAAGCGCTATACTACAGTTTCATTATAGCAAAAGGACAGAAAGCAGAAGCAGGCGAGTCCCTAACGCGATGCTTCTGAAATTTTCAGGGCTGCATTATTCTCCAGGCAGCCTGATGTGTAACAACAAAGTATTGCCAACCAGGAAACTCATTTAAGCCTCAGTGTTCAGAATGTTTTTATGGTTTCATTGTGTAAGGATGATTGACTGAACCATCATCTCAATATTCATCCTCCTCCCCTTTACAGGTTGGGCTAATATCACATGGTCAAAGCCCACGCCCTAATCTCATGGTTGGTCTTTGTGGTAGGACCAGCTCCCATCCGGAGTCATCCCATTTGCATCAACTATCAGGTGTGGTCAGAGGGATCCACCATGTATCCGGTTGCTCGAAGAAATTCTAGGGTTTAGAAGTCAACTCACAGTAGTCAGGGACAAAGGCTAGCCAAGATATTTTGTGACACAGGTGGTAAGATGAGAGCACCAACCTAGGAAAGGTGACATAGGCACATTGGGACAAAATCCCAGAGATTTAGAGCTAGTCAAACAGCCAGTTTAACATTTCTCTGAGCTTAAAGACTGATTTTTTTCTACCTCCCATGGTGTTGGTCTGAGAACACACTGGGCTCATTTCTGTTCTCAAATATAGAAAAGGAGGGATTTAGGGAGAGTAAGACAATCAAATAACTACAAATGCAATATCTTTATCTGTGAAGCTATGTCACCAAGCCTGCCTTCTCCAGTGAATTAAAGACATTATTGGAATTCTTTGAGAAGAAAATTATTATTTGATATCACCATTTTTATTCCTTCTTCCATTATTTCTCATAAAGTCAGTGGCTGAATTCTCTAGGCTTTTCATTGATTCTGGATTTTATTTGGCAATAATAAAAGTAGTTTTTAAATCAAGCAGACAAGCTTCTATGTTATATCCAATTAATATTCACTATTTTTTTTCTATACCTTCCATGTTGGAAATCCTTTCTGTAGCTGGCATCTCTGTCTCCTTTTTACTTAGATGAGATCTTAATTCCAGTCTAAGACGATAGATAGCTATTATTGAAATTTGAGAACTACTAGCCTTCATTACTCGACAGCTTCAAGACATTATATAGCAGAGTCAAGAATAAAATAATAAGTTTAAATTTTAAGTACATATGTCAGTCATTAATATATGGTAATTAGAAATTAAGTGGTACAAATTGAGTCAGTTTATTATTAAATATGATAATCTGTAAAATGTGTAAGGTAAGGATTAAAACTGAGTAAGCAGTTAAAAAATACCACCACCACCAAAGGGAAGGAGTCTTATACTAATCACAACATATTGCACTTACAGTGATTTTTAACATTCCAAATCAAGGTAGCCTCACCTAGGAAGCTAATAAAAATCACCCATTGAAAGCTAAACTACTTGGAATGTCATTCTTCCTGCAATTTTTTTTTTACCCTCCTGGAGTTCATAATCAGAAACAGCAGTCATTCAAACAATCTAGGCTTAACACTGAAGATGAAATTGTAGACCATACTATGACCTGGAAATTAGATATATGCATGAAGTAAACTTAGTGGTATTAAACAGGGGTAAGTAGATAAATGGAGATGGGTTAAGAAAAATGGCTCTAAGATTTCCATACCAAAACTGAAAAAAGAAACTGGGTTTAATTCCTAGGTTAAAAATTCAAGCCATGGCCACAAACCCACATTACACTAAACCAGTGGTCAGCAAACCACGGTTCACGAGCCACATGTGGCTCTTTGGCCTCTTGAGTGTGGCTCTTCCACAAAATACTACAGCCTGGGCTAGACTATTTTGAAGAAGTGGCGTTAGAAGAAGTTTAAGTTTAAAAAATTTGGCTCTCAAAAGAAATTTCAATCATTGTACTGTTGATATTTGGCTCTGTTGACTAATGAGCTTGCCGACCACTGCACTAAACCAAAGTAAAGTTAATAGAGAAATACCAAGCATCAATTAGTCAATGGGTGTATTTCAGAATTTTAGCTTCAAAAATTTCAACAATTTTCCTTATAATAGAGATTATTCATATATTTATCAACTGTCTTCTTGAAGTTACCCATTTATCTTTGCAATATGTAGCACATTTTAAATATTTATGTTTGTTGTTTATGTAAAGTTTGAACTTTGGAGTTAGTTGTTATTTATTTCTTTCATTAGTGGCCCAGTGCATGAAATTTGTGCATGGAGGGGGGTTCCCTCAGCCCAGCTGCACCCTCTCCAATTGGGGACCCCTTGGGGGATGTCCGACTGCCGGTTTAAAACCTCTCACAATCTGGGACTGCTGGCTCCTAACTGCTCACCTGCCTGCCTACCTGATGGCCCCTAACTACTTCTGCCTGCCTGGTCACCCCTAACCCCTCTGCCTGCCTGCCTGATCGACCCTAACTGCCCTCCCCTGCCTGTCTGATCTCATCCTGAACCTACCTCCACAACAGGCCTGATCTCACCCCCAACTGTCCTCCTCTGCAGGCCAATTTGGTTCTGATTGGTCGGTTTCTATGCCAGTCAGCGTCAAAAGCTCTACCTCCTAGGCAGCCATTGGTTCCTCACACTTCACCCAGACTTGGTTCTGATTGGTCAGTTTCTATGCCAGTCAGTGTCTCTGGGCCTATCAACAGGGCCCAATCAGAAAGGTGGGGCTGATCAGCAGCCCTGGTGGAGGCCTGGACAGAAATGGAGACAGGGCTACTGCCCAGACAGGGACAGAAAGAGAGAGGCAAGTGCTGATCAAAAGCTGCCACAGAGGCAACGGATCAGTCCCTGCTTCCCTCTTCAGACCTCTCTCTGGCCCTGATTCACAGCCCCATCAGCAGTCAGCGCTGGGGCACGGCACCTGCAGCAGAAGCAAACTGACTTCCAGTTGGTCAAGCCTCAGTCATTACTGGACGTTATGACCCAGGGTTTTTATATATTAGGATGGTTAAAATGACCAAATGGAAATATCTACTTTCAAAAGACACTTAGGGATTTCACATAAAGACTTTTTCAAAGATTTAGTGGATGTGGCTGCTTTTGAAGAGAATTCTAGTATTTAGGACAACTTCCCCAATAGCAAGAGAGGCTCCTCTTCAAAAGCTCAAAAAAACCCAGCCCATCTCTAGTTTATAAGGTCCCTACAGGAAATTATTATCTTTCTTAAGATTTATCCACAAAGCTAATCAATAAACATTTACTAATTGTTAAGGAAGATATAATTTTTTTCAACACATTAAGTGAAATCATGCATTTGCCAAAATTTAATGGGTATCTTAAATGGGTTTGTTCTCCTGGTTCCATCTCCTAATTGACTCTAAGTCTATTTCTTTGAAAAATAAGATGACTTTTCTTTTGAGAAATATATTTTAAAATTTTAACTTTACCAACAACACTCCTTGTATTTCCAGACCCAATAATTTTTTTTCAATGAATGACAGAATACTTAAGAGATCATTGTAGTCATCAACTCCAATTGTCTAGAATGAAGTCAAGGGTCAGCTCAAGCTAGGCCTAGCATGGAATTTCTTGCTAAGGGATTTGGGTTTGATCTTAAATGTGCTATAAGAGCAATTGAACAGGCCTGATCAATTGTACTTGGTAAAGTACCTCTAGCTCAAAAGTAGAGAAGAGTAGAGAGCATATATACCTACACATACACACACAAACCTACACATACAAACACATACATATACACAGTATGGAATATACATAAACCATATATATGATATCAATTAATATACAATAGTAATTAATATACAATGTCATATATTTTATAATTATATATTTTATATTACATATAATTTATTATATAATATTTTATCTATTTTGTAGTTTAAAATATAAATATTTTATATTGTATTGTATATTATAACTATAAAATATATGTAATATAATTTTATATATCTATATGCTATAGCATGGATAAAGTCATAGAAGACACAAAAGATAACTAGGTTGCTAGCTTTCTGGGTGAATATAATAGTGGTTTGCATCATTTGCCAATGATAAATTTTAGAAGAGTATTAGGCAGTATGGAGAAAAAGGTAAGTTTAGTTTCAAAAAGTTGACTTTGAGACACCTGAAGAGATGTCTCACAGGCAGTTTGATATGCATGTCAGCAGGTCAGAATGTTTTGAGACAATTAAAATGTGTCATCAGTTTGATATGCATGTCAGCAGGTCAGAATGTTTTGAGACAATTAAAATGTGTCATCAGTATTTAGAATAAGAGCCTTGCATAGGGGTCTTTCAACAAAGAAGAGGCTGAACTGGAATTCAAATGCAGTCCTAGGGGCAAGACTCTTGGGACTCCCATTCAAAGTGAGGGATCCATCTGAGGGAGGCCTAGGACTTCTTTTATGGATATAAAATAGAAATGTTAGTTACTTAAATATAATTAATGTATTTAATAAACAATTACCAGGTGTCTGCCATGTGCATCATAAGATTCTATAGTTGAGAAAGAATGTTTAGAAAGATCTAGTCCTTTATTATTCTCAAAGTGGATTATCTCAAGTGTTACTTTTTTTAACAGGATACATGTAATTAACAATTTGAAACAGTGATAAAAGCTGTAAATGCTTTCCATAGACTGATTGAATTTCCTGAGAGCATTAACGAAGGTGAACTAAAGTTAACTCTTCTTGGAACATAATTCACTATGTTCATCTGTCAAAATAGATGCTGGTCATATATTTCTCCTTCACTATTTTCCCCTTTTACAATCTGCACCTTAAAACAATAAAGTCAATGATTATAAAGAGTGGCCATACAAATTGTGTAGATGAAATAGTTGAACCATTAATATTTTTAAATGCTCAGAGCAGAGCATATAATCCTACCATTCACTTTGAGTGAATGAACACCTCGATTTGCACCTTAACAAATTCAATTCATGCAGCCCACATTCTTGTTTAACAACATTAAAGCTACAATCTCATGCATTTAGCTAATTAAGTGTTTGTTGTTGAAAACACCAATTAGTATATAAACCAAGAGGAGTGAAATAAAATTAAGTCCTATTTTTAGGAAACAAAAGGAAAGGGTAAAGAAGGGGCAGTCAGGAATTCTTTTAGATGAAAGGGGTGGTGGAAAGATGGTAAGACAGTTACAGATAAAAATTCTGAGTTATAGCCTGGCCAGGGTGTGGCTCAGTTGACCTATGAACCAGAAGGTCACATGCCCAAGTTTCAGGCTAGATCTCCAGTAGAGGGCGTGCAGGAGGCAGCCAATAGATGATTCTCTGTTGCTGATATTTCTATCTCTCTCTCTCTCTCCCTTCCTCTCCCTGAAATCAATAAAAAAATTAAAAATAAATTCTGAGTTATAGTTTTCTCATCTTAAAAAGGAAGGCAACATTAGCACATATCTTGCAGGAAACTTGTATTTGCTGATAGTATACATAAAATGCCTAACACTGCGCTTCACCCTTAGAAGGTGTGATGGTAATACCTTTAGTTTTAGTAGAATAGTTTAAAATTACATAAAGAAAATAGATGTTATTATTTGAATTACAACAACAACAATAAAATATCTAAGTAACATATTTTCTTGGGGAATAAATAACCATAAAACAACAAGTAAGTATATATTTGAAATATGTTATCACAAAGAATTATACTCTTCAGAAAGTTCAGAAACTTAACTGAGACCAACCAACTGGTCTCAGTGGCTTAGAGTCAGTGTAAATTTTCATCAGCCTTGTTGTAATGTTCTTTAATGACTGACAAACCAAAACACTGGCAGCCAATAGTACTAGAGTTTAACTTAGGCTTCCTACTTTACTTGTGGTTTTTGCATATTGCTTTATAATGCACCAAAAATAAACACCATGTGTGTTTTAAAGGCTTTTGGAGATTATTTCTCAGATCTCAGGAATATAAACAACTAGCTGTGTTGGTATAGCAAAGTGTGAACACAGGAATAACCATGATTCCTACATCCTTTCTGAACTGATCTTTAAAAGTTAATTTACTCAGAAGGTGGCATTTTAAACCTACTTTCAGAAAGATAAGCATTAAAAGTTTACTTTCTAGGTATTTAAATAATACCAACTTTTCCTAAAATAGCTCCTTGTTCCTATACTTGATTTCCCCCCTACTAACCTCAACATTTATACTATCTCTGGAGCAATCAGAGAATACAGTTTTGTAACATTAAAAACCACCCAGATTTTTCTTTCCAACTCTGCATGCTCCCCAAAGTACCTGGTCCCATAGCAGGAATGAGAACACTTTGAGAAATGCACACCTCTTAATAGGCCTAATTCTGCTGATAGCAGAGTACTTGAGCGCAGACACTTTTTAAGTCACCAGAGTAACATTTAATGCACTAGAAGAGTTACCTAAGTAATTTGCACCTCTTTATCAAAAGAAAATGCTCCTCAGTGGTGCTTATTAGCATGTAATAGAGATGCACTCTATGGCATTCTATAAAATCTGACTCAACTGGGTAAAAGAAATCAGAGTGAGTTATAAAACCAGAGATGAAGTAATTTTTAAAAGAAATATTGCTGTATTTCAAATATATGCAACACTATAATCTAATTGCTAACAATGTGTTTCTGAATAACTGTTTTACTTATTTTGCATAATTGATTTTAAAATTCTGATTTATTTAGTAATAGCATTTTATTTATGTGTACCTTACAAATATTTATGGTGTTCTTACTACGTGTCTGCCACATTTAAAAGTCTCTCATCTCATAGATCTTAGAATTCAGTTTAAATAACAAGGTCAGACAAAATAATTAATGCAGTAAAGTTTTTAAAGAAAGTGAATTTTTGCCCTGGCCAGTGTGGCTCAGTTGATTGAGTCATCCCATACACCAAAGGGTTGCTGGCTCGATTCCTGGTCAGGGCACATGCCCAGGTTTTGGGCTTGATCCCCAGTAGGGGACCTGCAGGAGGCAGCAGATCCATGTTTCTCTCTATCAATGTTTTCTCTCTTTTTCCTCTCTCTCTAAAATCAATAAGAAATACTTTTTAAAAAGTAAAATGAGTAATCTTAAATAGTTTAAATAGCATCTGAATTCATATTTGCTCAGAAAATTACTTCTTTGAGATGAATAAATGCTAGATTTCAGTCCAAGTTCAATTGAATGATGGAAATTAGTAGCTCCCTTCTCTAGACTTTCCCCAGCATTTTCTTCAAATATCAATTATAATTGTGTTTTAATCTATTGAATTTCATGTTAGCTTTGTCCTGTGATCTCCTTGAGGCTCCCTTAAACTATTCCCTTATGCAGGGCTAAGTACAACAACTGGCATATTGGAGATCTTTCATAAAGAATAAAGAAAGAAAAAGTTTATTTTATGAATGCTTTCTTTGTCCCCTTTCCTTCTTATTTCATATACAAATGGTACATTAAAACCTGAATTAGGAAGTCTAGAAATGGTGGGAATTTGGTCAAGGCACTTAAGCTCCATTTCTCATATCCTAATTTGCTATTTCCAGATCCACAATTCTGTAAACCATTCCAGTAATTTAAACTTTTCAGACAGTTGTTTTTCACCTTCTTGAGGTAATAACTTATTTATTTGTTCAATTTACATGATTGGTCTAGCCAGTGCTTCTCATCTGACAATGATCCTGATATTGACAGCATTTACTTCCTTGATTGTTTTCCAGGAGGACAAAGAAAGATTATCTCTAAATTTCATTGTCTGCAATGATTTTTCTTTTAATTGACATCCTAGAATATGTCATGGGAATACATATAATTGGCCAGGACTCCAAAATTTGCATTAAGCCCTAAAATATTTTAAATCAACCTCATCTGCTGAATAGGAGAACCCAAAGAAGACAGACAGATTCTAAGTGGATTCCTAGTCCTTTATAACTTCAAATTTTAGAGAATTCCCACTATGAGAACCTTATAATAAATTTTCTCTTTTTGTATGTGGATTTTTCCCATGTGCAGCATTCCATGGTGGACTCAAGTTAAAATTCCTTTGGGTTTCTAAGAATCATTTATATCTCTAATACTTATAGGGTGGGCCAAAAGTAGGTTTACAGTTTTGAGGATAGTTTATTCTTGTATTATTATTTATTAATATTGTATTATTTGCTATATGAACAACTATAAACATACTTTTGCCCCACCCTGGACAGTGAAGAAATCCAAGAGTTTCTGGTGAGCAGTGAGGGGACTGACGAGCCATAGAAGGTTCAATGACATACTGCATGATGACAAAGGAAAAACATCCAGTACAGATCCCAGACCATACATTCCCTGAAACAAGCTGGCTTGTATTACTATATGATAATATGAGTGTCTATATTGTGTATAAACACCATGATATTAGAAAAAATATAGACCATGGAAATTGGAACAAAGAGAAATAATATTTTCCTGATCTCAATTCACTATTATTATTGAGAACATGTAAACAGTGAACCCAAGACCTGAATTAAGTGCAATAAATCCTTGATTTCCTCTACTAATAGTAAGGAATCTCAGAAATCTAAAACTCACTTTGACTGGGTAGAAATTCATTTTGTATGACTATCTGGTTATAATTTCAGTAGACTGGCAGTATTTCCCCTCTTCCTAGCCTTTTCAAGGAGGAAAGAGCATAGTATTAATTTCCATAAGGAAAACCAAAGAAGAGCACACTTTTATGCAATAAAACATAATGTTTTTACACCGTTTTATAATGGGATTCCACTATGACTGTTGCACTGAATACAGTAGTGAATACTTTTGGTACATAGCTAATTAACCCTTGAGTAAGAAGTCTCACTTCAACTCATATCTAAGATTTCTAGTTTTAGAGCTTTTAAAATTCATGCTGAATTTCTTCAGCTTAGTTGTTACTGTTTTCAAGGTTGTCATTGGAAGCTCTTTCTGCCTTAGTCCCTAAAGTTAATCATTCATGCAATCTTCATTGTTCTATTAGGCACTGTATATTTTCCATGCACTTGGTATATAGCTGCAAACAGTGACACTTCGCATTTCAATCTTGGTCAACAGTTGAAAAGTGTAAGGTTTCAGTCCATCAATTAGCTGTCTAGAGCTTTAGATAAAGTCAAGTAAAGCCATGTCAATTAGTTAATGTTAAACATGTTCTGCGGCAAGTCCCCAAGATGATGCCAGTTTAAAAGTTCTGACAGATCTGGGGGTGGATGTGGCAGGTATTACTGTCACTCTGTTCAAGGTTGTTTCGCTATTTTGCAGAACCTACCAGGAACACAGAGCATCTGAAAAAAGGATCCCGAACTTCCATAACCAGGGAAAACTTAAAACCTATCTTAACTCTGCTCCTAAACGCTATAGACTGCAACCCTGGGATTTCTAACATGCTAGAACAGTGGTCGGCAAACTGCGGCTCGCCAGCCATATGCGGCTCTGTGGCCCCTTGAGTGTGGCTCTTCCACAAAATACCATGGCCTGAGCGAGTCTATTTTGAAGAAGAGGCATTAGAAGAAGTTTAAGTTTAAAAAATTTGGCTCTCAAAAGAAATTTCAATTGTTGTACTGTTGATATTTGGCTCTGTTGACTGAGTTTGCCGACCACTGCTCTAGAAGAAATGAAGCAAACAGTGGTACATCACCTTTGTTAAAAATAATAACAAAATAGGGAAGATTTTACCACTAGAGGACATATTGTTGGTTATTCATAGAAAAGTCTAAAACTTTTATTTCATAAAGCTAAGAAGGCACTTTTGACCTTGTAAGCAAAAATTCATTTTCCATTCTAGTACATCAAAGGAAGTTTTATTTAATTCCAGTCAAGTACATACATAAAATTCTTCTCTGAAATGTCTCTGTTGAGAAATTCTGGCAGCTTGGAGTCATGTCCTCCTCAGGAAATCACAGATGAAAGACCAACACCCACAACCTTACACCAAAAAAAGGGCAACAGGATCCAGAACAGGGTCTGTAAACCTTTTCTGTAAAAGCCCAAACTGTAGCTAATTTAGGCTTTGCAGGCAGTATGGTCTGCATGACATTCACTCAACTCTGCCTTTGTAGAGTGAAGCCAACCTTAGGCCACATTAGTAAATAACCATGCCTGTGTTCCAGTAAAACTTGATTTATAAAATAGGCAGCTGACCAGATTTTGCTCACAGGCCGTAGTTTGCTTGATCTGGGTGGTCTGTGTTCTGAGTACGGTAACATTTCTCATATTTACTTAGGTTCTCACTTCTATTTTACTCTCTGTCACATATTGAAATAAACATAAGCATGAATCTTAAATAGTGAAAGACATAATGTTTCATTTATCATCAGATAGCATTTGTAATAAAGATTTCCTGGTGAAGGATATATTTAGAAACCCAGTGTTTACCTATTTAAATGCTATTTATTTCTACACTGATACACTTTTGATTATTTTTCTATATTGTAGATTGTTATCCCATGCACTATAGTATAGCGAGTGCAAGTTACATTTGTCTTACTGTTTTTGCTAGAGATATTCTCAGGTAGTTGAACTATCTGGGGGCATATACCGCATATCAGTTGGTCTCAGCCTGCCATTGGTGATATTGCCATTACCACCATCTTTTGTATCAACCATCAATGTCAACAATCTCTTTCAAATAATCCTTTTTCTTATGTCCATACTTCTTCCCACCATAGCCCCATGCATCAAGTCTGCTCTCTACTCAAAAACTGAATTCTGTTCAAAAGACCCAGATAACTTAGTTTCTAGTATCACATAAGTCACCACAAACCCAATATTAAGTCCTTGGCCCTTTGATGGAGTCATATTTCTCTTCTGGGGGCATAAACATTACAAATGCTATTTTCCACAATGCTCAAAAGCTTAGTTGCTTGTTTTTACGTGTTGGCTAGGTTCCAAAACGTTGAGGTTCCTAAAAGTCTGATGAACCGGTAAATGAGGAGTTTTCCTAGAGTATTAATACCTCTTTATTTTCTAACTTCTTTATTTGGAAAAATATGAGATTTTTTTTCTTTACCAATTTTGCTCCTTAAAATTTACTCTTCTCCATACCCTGCTTATTTCTGGCTAACTTTGTCTAGAACAGTTTTGCACTATGGATCTTAACCCAGGCCTATAAGAATGATCCAGGGAAGCATTTGAAAAAAATACCATACTCTAACCCCAGAGTTTCCTAGTCATTTGGTTAGGTTTGGTTTGGTTTCATTTTAAGCTCCCAGGTGATTCTCAAGTTAACCGAGGCCTAAGAACCACCAGTTTTCTAAACCTAATTTCTTTTAGGAGTCTTTATAAGGGATTAAATATGATACTTCTCTTTCTACTTTGTGGTATAGAAACTTAATACAATGAATGTGAAGTTACTGAATAACTTCAACTTTTTCCTGTTGAAAAATGCCCTGCAAGTTTAATTCCAAGTGGCTGCATTTCAAAATATATACCCTTTTTGTATTAACTCACTGTGATGGAGTCATATTTCTCTTCTGGGGGCATAAACATTACAAACACTATTTTCCACAATAAGGCTTGAGCTGTCAGTGTTGAGATGTTGCATTCTCTTTTCTCGGGTTGACTCTTGTGTCTTAAACATTTTTGATACCTGTGAAGCCACGTGAATGTTACTATTTTTCTCTTGTTCATAGCCCCAGAAGAATGGGCCACAACCCGCTCCAGCCTGAAGGCACCACCGCCAAGGTCAGCCAGAGGGGGATACAGGGAGCACCCCTATGGTAGATATTGAAGGTCCTCCTCACCTGTGACCTCACCTCAAAGACAATTCATAGCCTCTGGTCTCCACATAAACAGCAACAAGACAAGTAATAGTCCTTTTTTTTTTTCCTCTTCTAGGGATAACTCCTTTATGATTACTCCCATATATTTCTTGTATTTCCTCTATACTGTTGGCGTGACATTGACACTAGTATTAATTTTTAAAATGGACTGAAAGAGACATTGGCAAGCATTCTCTACAAACCATTCAGTAGGATGATATTCTCTTGGTTGTTTTTCATTGTTGTGTGTAATCTTTTTTCTTTTTTCTTTTCTTTTTCTTTTTCTTTTTTTTTTTAAGAAACAGCATGAATCTGTTGACAGATTTTGAGTCTCAATCAACTAGCAAAAACTTTGTTTAGGGTTGCTAAAAACTGTAACATGATTTTTGAAGTAGCTGATAATAAAGCTGTAGATAAGATGTTTTAACCTGTCTTTTAATATCTGTTAGTTAGATGAAGATGTTCGATATTAAGTTTGTAAATTTAATTTTAAATGCTGTTTTAATGGGGTTGAAAACAAGCAGCTACTGTTATGTATGTAGCCAACTGAATTTGTTCAGTGTTTTAACCTGTATTTGTTAAAAAAAGAAAACACACACACACACACATAAAGTTCCATGTGTAAGCTTCTCTAAATAGGAAACCACAATTTGTCAAATATGTTTGCCATAATTTGTCAATAAAGCTGAAAACTTTTGTAAAAATTAAATTTGGAATTACTTGTTTTCTAGCTTTAAATGTCTGCTTTATTTCTTCTTCAAGAGATGCCTAAAATGTTTTCTATTTAAAAATTACAAAAATGAACCCAAGCCTGTTTTAAGATATTTGTGTAATACTTAAAAAATGTATTAATAACTTATGGTTGTTAAATAATTTAAAAGTTAACAAACTAAACTGTTACATGAATCATGGTTAGTAAACACTAATGTATAACTTGTTAATGGAGAAAAATGGATTTAGAATAATAAATGGATTTTAAACTATCCTCTAAGCTTTATCTTGCTAAACACAAATTCTGATTGACTTGTTTGCATTAGCATGTCTCTCGTGAGAAAGAGTAATGGAGTATAAAGAGGTAAGATTACCACTTACCACTGTCTAAATGCCTAGTTCTTCAACCTTTGAGTTTCCCCGCACATTAAATATCCCATCCAACATGTAAGCATTGCGTAGATTCACTTTATTGTTTTCACTCAAAGGAGTGCGTGGACTTCATTTGCGTAGTTTATAACAATTTGTTTTGACAAACAAATCATCAGTGTCACTGGCCAGTTGTTGCTATTCAACCTCAAAAACTTTATTTGTAATTTTCAGTGCTAAATATCACCGCCCTTGAAGGCAGTTTAGAGGGCTGATATTTCTTTTGAGACTATCAGACTTGATGGCTGATGATTATTAAGGAAATATGTCGCAGGACTCAAAGGATGACTAAACGTTAAACAGGTAACACTAATAGTAACTCTGTAATTTTGCCTATGTAACAGTAATGTTAAATATTCTCAGTTATTAAGTTCCTGATAGTTAAAAAAGTAAACCTACAAAAACATAACAAATAGGTCTATAGGTTATTAAAACAACTAATTAACATTAACTAGAGGCACCAAAATTATTTTACAATATATAACCCTCAAGGTAATAAACAGAACTAAAATTAATAATAATAGTAATGCAACTCTTGCTAACATCAAACGTAAGCTAAATTTTGATGGAAAAAAAAAAGAAAGTGAAAGACTTGATGGTAGGGATGAATGCCAAAACTGTTAATCTTTTAAATACAGTTTTTTTGTTTATGGTGGATTTTGTCGATGTGATTGGTTTACTTTTTTGCTGCTAACCAGCTTAGGCATATTGCTGTTCAGTTTTTGCAGCTGGAGTTGCATGCTAATAGTTTTATGAAGTGTGTGTCTGTCATCAATTAAAATTGTAAATATTTGCCTTTCACAGAATGCTCTTGAGTTATATTTAATTTTCTTTTTTTTTATTCTTTCTCACTATTTCAGGTACTCACAAGCAAAGAGCTCATAATTGAATAGCAGAAGTGATGGGCTAAGAAAAGTAGAGGTAAGCTTAATTTTTATCATCTCTGAAATAGATCATCTTTACCAACATGAAGCTATGGCACTGAACTACAACACCAAATGCCACTTGGTAAAAAATTGAAAAGGTTTAGATTATTGTCAAGGAACTGAGTTATTTTTATCTCCCTTGAAATAAAGTGACATACCTTGGTGTTTACCTGGCAAGACTTTCTGAGCTTATCCAGAAGCTTGTCAAATGAAACGTGAATTAGTAGCTAATATTCAGTCCTTTTCTTTGCTGTGAACTACCACATATTACCTCCTCTAAACTTTACAAATAAAGAATATTAAAACTTTTACTCTTCAGATATAAGAGAAGGAAATCACAATTATTGGCTGAGGTGGAGGGATGGGAAAGGGGACTCCATAACAAACCCCTCACCTACCCCTTGCCAATGAGATGAAATTTATTAACATTTATTTAGTAAGATAAAATAACTAAACTTACCATTATTTCCCCCATTTATCCCACTGGATTTATCAATAAAGTTGTTTCTCATCTGTCATTCTATTTGATTCACAAGTACTTACTGAATACAAACACTATTGGAAACTGAGACTTGATTTCTGTACACAAGGAATTGGGAACTTTATACAAAAATCTTCCCAATGAAAACAATGCAAGGGCACATATGAACTCCACAGACGGACCTGACGTTCAGAGAACTGAAATGGCCTTGCTATGGTATTTGAAAAAGGGTAAACTACAAGTCTTCTCCTCTGGGGCTTGGTTCTCTTTTTACTACACAAATATCCAAATATCCACAATACAGTGAAGCCTTTAACAAGTGCCACAAAAGAGAAATGAGAGAGCGCGGAGATTCGTTACGACTGGAGGTAGGGCAGAGACAGGAACCATGGCATGAAAGAGGTAGCCTGCTCATTCACTGATGCAGAAGAGAGCGCCACTGGTGAAGGGAGTAGGTTGTCTCAGTTTGTGACACAAAAAGTTCAGCAAGTGAGAGGGGCCCTGAGGACCAGACTCATGAAGGCAGCGTGAAAGCAAAGCCTGGAGGGGTAGGGTCCAGTCAGGTCATAGTTGTCCCTGAGCAGTGTGTTAAATTCTTCAGATTTCATTGGAAAAATAAAAGGAAGCTGATATAGGTTTGAAGTAAAGAATCAGAGTTATCCTTCTAAGGAAGTTATCCCAAGTAACCATGGCAAACCTCACATTTAGTCCATTTTATAATTACTAATGCCTCTTCATCTGAGAGAGCTTTCCCAAAATTCAAATTTGTGAAAAGAACTATGTAATACTGTATTCCTTCAGTTAAGTGCTTTTGTTAAGCTGCAGAATCAAAAATCAGTTATAGAAAATGCATTTTTGAAATTTTATTTATCAGTAACATTCCATATCTGACTTAACCCTCAAAAAAGGTTACCGGCCCTAGCTGGTTTGGCTCAGTGGATAGAGCATCAGCCTGCAGAATGAGGGTCCCCAGGTTCGATTCTGGTCAAGAGCACATGTCTGGGTTGTGGGCTCAATCCCCAGTAGGGGGTGTGCATGAGGCAGCCAATCAATGATTCTCTCTCATCATTTATGTTTCTCTCTCCCCCTCTCCCTTCCTCTCTGAAATATATGGTTATTGCTTTTATAACCCAAGGGGATGAATAATCTCTAATCCAGTTATCTTGCATATTAATCTCCTTTGGTCCTTTTCCAGCCATTGGCTTGATCTTGTAAAGCAATGAAAAAGAAACCAGTCAGAGTTTGTTACTCTTTTGATATATTAATCATTATGTTTTGTTGTTGCAGTTGTTGTTGCATCATAAACCTGTGACTCTCATCATTCAACTCAGGGCAGGGCTATCACAGCAGAAACATGGGTGCTGAACAGAAGAGAATACTCTTGTCTGTAAAGCTCAAAAACAATGATTTCTGAGAAAGGAGATTTTGAGTTTCAAAAGCATGCATTTTTAGTAGGGTTTAAATAGGACAGAAAGTTTGTGTTAACTATAGATGTAAAGGACTCCCATCCATAAATTAATTAATTAATTAATTCCCACCCACGCACCTCCATACATCTACAAGATAAATGTTGTATACCAGCTGAGAAGAAAGCTTAAGAGGCAGCAATAACTAAGGTATTAGTGTAAGATGTTAGTGTGGCTTCAAGTATGAGGTCTGCACACTATGTCAGTTATCCAATAAAAACCTGAGATAGTTTTGGAACACAAAGGGGACCTTTGTCTAAAGAGGAGGCTGGGGAGGCAGCAAGCTTCACAGAGCTCCTACATCAGTGTGTTCCAGGTGCAATCCTGCAGATGAATGTTTCTTTAGAATGTTTCTCCTTGCTGGCAAGATTGAATCAAGCAGGCGTGGCCACGAGAACCACACACACAGTCACCTCTGCAGGTAGGCAGGGAGGGCCCAGGAGCCATGGCATGGGCCATCCCTGACCAGGTGTATCAGTGGACACAATCTGAGAAGGTAAGAAAATTAGCTGCTCCCTGCCACCAACACCTCCAAAACTTAAATGCAGTCCGAGAAAGAAAAAAGAGGGGAAACATAAATTTCTGAGTTAAAAGAGGAAATCCTGACCAAAATTCATCTGAACTGGCTGAGATTATTTTTCTCTGCCTGGCAGTATGGCAACTTGAGAATGAAATTAAGTTGAGGTATAAAAAAATATAATTTTATATTGCAGTCATTTATTGCATTACTTGTCTGACTCTTAAAATAATCAGAAGTGAATATAGCAGGTTTCCCTGGCAACAGGGAATGAGAATTTCCCTAAGTTAGTGGCCTCTCAGCCAAAACCACTGATAGTCCTCGCTGGTGTAGTTCAGTGGATAGAGTGTCAGTATGCAGATTGAAGTGTTCCGGTTCAATTCTGGTGAAGGGCACGTACCTCGATTCCATGCTTGACCTGAGGCCCTGGTCAGGGCCCTGCGGGAGGTAACCAATCGATGTGTCTCTCCAACATGGATGTTTCTTTCTGTGTCTCTCCCCCTCCCTTCCACTCTCTCTAAAAATCAATGGAAAAATATCCTCAGGTGAGGATTAAGTAAACAAACAAACAAACAAAAAAACACTGATAGAAAATGAAAACTTTTCAGAGTGGCACTAACTGATGAACATCTGCCCAGACAGGATGTCTTCTTCTCTTCTATCAGACAATGTTGTGGGTTCCCACCTGGACCCCTTTATGACATCACGTCTGCTCTCATTAATTTCAAAGTGCTGGCTCCCAAAGATGGCAGAGCAGGTACCTTCCTAGTTCTAGAGCCATTGCCCATACAAACATTCTCAGGTCTGAAATTCATCTTGTGCAGGTCATACAAGCTTGCATAGCAAATTAAAGTTTTCAAATGACAGCATGTTCCATGTAAGTGTAGTTGAAGTTGTCCGTGGCCATGTTCCATACCTTCTATCAGGTAGTGCTGTAACTGTGGCTGTACTGATGATCCTGTAACAATCAGGAACTCACAAAACACCAAAGGTAGCTAGCGTGGGCACTTAAAAAAATACTTTAAATGGTAATAATAACAGTAATTTATATTTTCCAGCAGAAAGTTTGACTACGTTCAAGTATGACTCAACCAAAAATCAATTTGATGCCAATTAAGAGACCAAATAATGCATTTAAGTCTTATTTGTAATATTTAGATAATTTTTACTTTTAGTGTATTAATGGAAGGCCATTTAACTTAATGAGAATTGAAGGACTAACAATTTTTAAATACATTTGGAATAGAATGACAGTAAATGTTCTTATTAATTCCTTTAAAAGAAAGGTGTGTTTTTTAAACTATTAAAATGTTACACTTGTTCCTTTAGTTCTTCACTATATCTGTTTGTTGGTTAATGTAACATAGGAGCTTATAGGGTTTGTTTGTTTGTTTTCTGTGCTTTTTAAACAGAATAGAGAACAGTGATCAGGAATCTGAACTGGCTAAATACCAAGTATAAGTTTGAGTATCAAAGGGCTGTATGTTACTAAAAAATCTATCTGTTTGACACTCTTGCAAGTTCCATAGGAAAGTTTAATTTTTACTGCAAAATAATATGTAGTAAATTATTTCAAATATCCAATTGTATGGTAATTTACAAAATTAATTACATGATTGTGTTTGACATGAGGGCAGAGTATTAAGAATGGAAACAATAACAACACTAGGGCCATCTGTTTCATAAACATACATGCCTGGCAAGGTACTAGACTTTTCACATAAAACCTTACATGAGACATCTGTAATTGTTGTTGAAGCTTACAGAGGAAGTAAAATTAACCCATTTTATAGAAGAGGAAATTGAAATTCAGAGGTTTAACTAATGCCACCCAACCCATACGTAACAAAACCAATATTTAAAACAAAGTTTGATAGCCCACATTTTCCAGAATTAGTTGGTGATTCCCAACTTTTCATGACTTTGATTGAAATGAGAATCTAAACTTTCAAATAACCTTAACATAATTTCTCTTCTGTACCAATTTGTTGAATAGTGACCAAAAATATTACAAAAATATTTTAACTTGAAGTGCATTTTTACCTTGATCATTCCTCAAATTTGTCATTTTTCAAAAGCTCTGATTTCATCATAGAAAAATATAAATGAAAGTATCCTACATTTGTCATAAAGCATGACCACAGTTTTATAGATCAAATGAATTAATTTGTACTATACACTCTATTTTGACATTAAAATCTCACATAATTGAAAAAGCATGAAAGCAATTTCAGGCTTTTATTCTTCAATCTATAAATAAGAACTCAGCTTTAAAGTATGAGGGTCAATTTCAAATCAGAAATATCTTTGTGTAAGTCATGCAGCCATGTGTTAAGAACACAAACTACAAGTATCACTCAATGTTAAATATTTAAAAACAAAGCATTTCCTGTTGCCAATGCAATGTGTAATATTTTTCTAGCCATCCTAATGTTCTACTAAAGTATCTGAGTTAATGGTAAGATAGACATTTTTGTTGACTAGCAGACACCAGTCTTCCATACCATCATAAAGTTTAATTTTCTGAACTCTTTACATGCAATTTATTAATCTGCACATGGATGATTACAGTGAGAAAAAAAAGGCCACTCTATTTGACATGCTATTTTTTATCTTAGTCTCTTATACTTCCTTGTGAGAGAAATTGAGAGAAAAGGAAAGGGAATCATCAGATTCATACACCACTGGATGCTTTAACAATAGCCAGCTTATCCATCTTTACAACAAAAAAAAAGTGCAGAATGAGTCATATTAAAAATTGGTAACAAGTCACTCAATACTAACTTTTTCAAGGTTCTATTCCATTACGATTCATACTTAACAATGGGATAGAGTCAATGGTCTGCTTCCAAAAGATATTTGGTGATTCTTGGATCTCCTTCTTGGAACCTCTCAAAGCAAATTTCAGCACTACACACAGGTGCCTCTCAAGGTGACCTCTTTCAGCAGGTTCCCTCCCTTCTGTCTCATTCTCTGCCTGCCCCACACAGGTGATTCATATGTCCTATATTCTAACCTCTAAGTCTGTCTTTTTGGACATGACATTTTTCAACTTGTCTGATACATCTTGTCCCTTCTTTCCCAATGTCTGTTGTCATTCTCCCCCCCCCCCGCCCCCCACCCCGGCCCCACACATGGGGATGTGAAAAGATAAAGAGAAAGACAATTAGTGACTGTAGAGGAAGAAGTACTGCGCAATCTATTCACCAGAGCCATTAAGAAAATGTTTACTGTGTTAATTGTGAAACCAATGTATGTCCATTGTAAATCAAAAAGTATGAAAAAGGAAAAAATCACTTTTAATTAAAACAGAAATAACAACTGTTTACATTTATATGTAACCTACTAGTCACAAAGTCTTGATTTCTTAGCTAAAATGTTTAAGGGGATGCAATAGGTGAAAAAATTTATCCAATTAGTCTAAATTCTCTGTTTCAAAATATAAACCTTAAAATTAGAAGTAAACAAACGTACTTATGGAATTCACTAAGATCAGCATATATCTGTGACTAGAAGGAAGCCAGTTTTAAGTATCCTTAAACAGGGAAGATTATATTTATGTTTGATAAAGGTAATCTTCATAATAAATTAATGTTGAATTTTTAAACTGTTTATTTCAACATTCCTATTGGGGGAAGTAAGAATATAAATTTGTTTTTTTATTGAGCAATAGTTATTTGAAACTAATATTAGGCATGCTGCTTTATGATTTCTTATAAGACAACTAGAGGCCCAGTGAATGGATTCGTGCACCTGTGGGGTCCCTCAGCCTGGCCTGCACCCTCTCTCAATCTGGGACCTCTCAGGGGATGTAGTAGTGCACGAAGCAGCAGGTGGCCCCGGAGGAGCCCAAGCCCGGGCCAGACGCCATGCTGCTCCACTCAGTAAGCTCGCTGAACACACTGACCACCAGGGGGCAGCTCCTGTGTTGAGTGCCTGCCCCATGGTGGTCAGTGCATGCCATAGTGACTGGTTGTTCAGTCATTCAGTCGCTTAGGCTTTTATATATATATTAGAGGTCCAGTGCATGAAAATTCATGTACTGGGGGAGGAGGGGTCTCTCAGCCCAGCCTGCATGCTCTCACAATCCAGGACCCCTCAGGTAGGGTCCAGTCCCATTGCAGCATGGCTCTGGTTCCCTGGGCATGTGGGTGTGGGCAGGGACCCAGAGGCCAGTCCAATGGCAGCATGGCTCCATTCCACGGGCGGCCAGGACCCAGGACTGACTCCCGCCACAGGCCCCTGGGACCCAGGACTGACTTCCGCCACACCAGCCAGGACCCTACCATGGTGTTCAGTCATCCATCTGGATGTTTCAGTCGTGATGAACCCTGGCTCTTTATATATTAGGATAGATATTTTTTATAGTAAGTAATACTATATTCTACCAGAGAAACTTCTCTGGAATCCTTTCATACCTGATAACACCAAAGTGCAAATTGGTTTAAGTTCTTAAAAAAATTTCTTTCATTTCTAGTAAGTAAATCGTTCATGTACAAATAATGGTTATCTTAGACTATGGCAAAATTGCTGGTGAATTAGTGTGGATTTTTTTTTTGGATAGGTTCTTTTTAAACATGTGCATGCATGTGTGTGTGTGTGTGTATACTGTATCCTTTTTTATTATAAAAATAATCCATAATCAGGGTTTTTTTAAAATTAGACTGTATAATGTAAATATTTAATCTAAAAATCAAAAGTTTATAATCCTCCTCCTCAAGGTTAACTCTGTTAACATATTGGTGTATTCCAACTGATTTTCTTTCTCTCGCTTTCCTTCTTCCATTCCACAGCAGCTGTTACTTCTTTATTCACTTGAAATGGGATTCTGCTGTATACATAGATGCAGAAGTGAGACAAATTTTCTTTGTGAACTGGTACCAATTTCCATGAGGCAGATTTGTGTGTGGAGGATTAAAGCTGTACTATTACACTATGAACCTGTAACCCACATTACACATTCGAGAGACTAAGCAATGTTACTTTACTTTTCAAGCTTCAATTTTCTTATAGGTAAATGGAGATAATAATAGCACATACTAACAGAATTGTGAGGTATGTAAAGTAAAATCACAGAGATGTGTTTATATCCTCTGCAAATTTAATATTATTCCCCCAACTTATTTTTCCTTGATTACAAATTTTTATACTTTAAGATATCTTCATGGTGTGTATCAAATATATAAAGAAAAGCTATTTAACCCATAAAAATATTCATATTTACTCAAATCAATTTGAAACTTAGACAATATGTTTTAAATTATTCTTCACTAAAATATTCAGCTAATACAGGCTTTAGAACACAGTTGTAAAATTTATTTTTTTCTCATTTATTAGCAAGCATCTATTGTGTATCTTCATAACAAATATTATATGATATGCTTATACACAATGATCTTATAATAATGTTGCACATATATAGTTCACACTAAAAGTGAAAGTGAGACTATCAATAATCTGGTATACTAGTTTTATTTTGTTTTTTTTTTTTAATATATTTTATTGATTTTTTTACAGAGAGGAAGGGAGAGAGAGAGAGAGTTAGAAACATCGATGAGAGAGAAACATCGATCAGCTGCCTCCTGCACGCCCCCCTACTGGGCATGTGCCCGCAACCCAGGTACATGCCCTTGACCGGAATCGAACCTGGGACCTTTCAGTTCGCAGGCTGATGCTCTATCCACTGGGCCAAACCGGTTTCAGTGGTATACTAGTTTTAATAATAAGGTGAAGGAACAGAAATTTGCAATAATGGAATGCATAATACATGTCAAGCGTTGTATTAAGTATTTGTAAGAATGACTTCATATATTTTCTCAACAACCTGTTATATAAATTCTAAGGTATCCTCATTTTCTAAGTGGCAAAGCTGAGCCTGAGAAAGAAAGAACCCATCCCAGGTCACATCCCTGGTCAGCGGGGTAGACTCTAAACCCAGGCAGTCATAATCAGAGGCCTCATCGTTGACCCCTACTATCCCCTCTGTCTTCAATGATAAGTTTTAGAGCAAACTAATTTGAGAGGAGACCAAACTGCATATGTGTAACTCATTTTTCAAGCTAATAAAGAGGAATTAGAAGAAATTCTCTTACTCTGAATATTTCCAAGATAAATACTAATTTTAAAGTGTGATGATAAATTTTTAAACATGTCTACATACATGAGCCAAAATATTCAGAATATTTCTTTTCCTTGGATTATTTAAAAGTGAATTTGTATAATAACTCATAACTCTGTATATGTTGTGCCTGAGAGGTTTTATTTGCCCATCTTACCATTGATTAAATGGAAGCTATATGTATCTAATTTAGCCTTCATGGAGGTTCAGATGTCCAAAATATCAAAACTTCAAGGAAAAATGAAAATTATAAAAATACATTTGTAGGAAAATATCCATGGTTGCTTTTTCTTTACTAATAGCATTCTCTATTATATTGATTTATCCCAATCTGTATGATTGCAAAAATAAAATGCACTTTTCCTTTACTATCTCTTGTCCTATAGACGATCCACACTATTGATATGTGTTTTATACTTTATTGTACCAGAATGAAGGTGAACATGAGAATAAGAAAGAATTTAATTTAGAAGAAAAAGGAATGTAGTTGGAAGGCTGAGAAAGATCCATTAGAAGTGGAATAGGTAACATGAAAAATAAAAGATAGACCACCCCGTATAGCCTTCAAGGAACATAATGTCCTGAGGTCTAAAAATTATTTTAAATCACCATAATGTGAAACTTATCACATAAGGAAGTAACTTTAAAAAAATTAAAAATAAGCTTTTCCCCCTTTACCACAAACATAGAACATTAAACTGTTGAATATATCTGGAACTTCTATTGTCTATCTCAGAATAATCACTTTCAGAGACCATTGCATTTTTTCCTTCACTTCCACCAGCAGATGTTTTTACCACTTTAAAATTTCTATGTGTCCAGTGTTGGGTAAAAAAATAAATATTCACGCCAGCCTCTCAGAGTGTATGTTAGTTCAAATTGTGCTTTTAGAAAATTACAAATTATTGTACATCTTATATTGATGTTTGAGAGATACTGTCCCAGTTATATTAGAAAAATCCTGTATTTTGTCATACTATATAATGTGAGTAAAAATAGTAATGTTGGAAGCATTAATTCTCCAAGGTTCTCAATAAGAATTGTTTATTTGTTGTATTTAGAATCTTAAGAAGATATGTAACATAAGTTATTATAAAAGGTTAATTACTAATGAAGGAAATTTGGTGATGAATCGATTTGATCGCTCAGAAGCAGGAGAGGTTTGTTAATTCTCTCAGGATGTAATTCCAAGTATCTGTGTATTTTAAATAATATTCAAATGACTTACTGAATCCTTATAGTTTTCCATCTCTAATTCTACCTGTTCATTTTATCACTCACAAAAACACTTTAACCTGCAAATGAGACTAGAAATGATCACCTCTGACTAAGTGAAATGGATTTAAAAGAAAGTGGCCTTATGACAAATTTCAGCTAAAATAATAGTGGATGGCAATTAGTTTGCTGAGCTAAACACATTGCTAGCTATACGTGAGGAAGCCTGTCATCAAGTGCAGCATCTTGATTTAAGATGTTCAAGAGCCTGGCCTGTGTGGTTCAGTGGTTGAGCATCGACCTATGAACCAGGAGGTCACGGTTCGATTGCCAGTCAAGGCACATGCCCAGGTTGCAGGCTCGATCCCCAGTGTGGAATGTGCAGGATGCAGCTAATCAATTACTCTCTGACATCATAGATGTTTCTGTCTTTCTCTCCCTCTCCCTTCTTCTCTGAATCAATAAAAATATATTTTTAAAGTAAGTATGTTTAAGAAATATTTAGAGAAAGAACACCCATACTTTACCTTCCAAATACCAAAAATTAGAGCCCTCCTTAAAAATAGCTAAACTTTTTTTTATCTTCACTATAATAGAGATCCAGATTTATGGGAGGCATTTATCAAATATAACTAATTTTAAAAATATTAATTTGCCTCTATCTTTTTCTAATCTTAGATTTCTTATGTACTATTTATGATATATATAGAATATCATTTTATGTAAAATACTAATATTGTATATGACATATGTACATACTTATATATGTATATCTAGATACCTATCTATGCCTTGATATGTTAAAAAACTTTGAAGGTAATATTGTTTGAATTATCACAACACCTCTATGAAGAAAGCAGGGCAAATTTTCTAACCCTCATTTTAAAGATAAGGAAACAAAATTTCATAGAGTTAAGAGATTTGTCCAAAATCACCTAAATTCTAAATGGTAGGACATGTTCTGAACATTAACTTCTCCAAAATAACTAATCTTCTTGTTTTTTTGTAAATGATAGCATCAGTGGTGAAAGACAAATCAAGTTTGTATGAGAGAGAACACTGTCAATGTGTAGTAATTATTAAACAGCTTTTAATAAAACTGTATAAGTAAACCAAAAGCTTTGAGATGTACTTTTACCTATATATAAACATTCATTCATAACTTTAATAATTAACATATAGATACCTTCTAAAGATGTGCCATAATGTTGAATATTTTTTTAAAAAACAGCTTACTGGTATCAGATCCATATGTAATTAATTACTCAAGATCAAGAGTCTAATGATTACAAAAGTGTACAGTGAATTCAAAATGTCAAGTATATACTAAATTGAGTAATTTTTCTGATTTATCTGGAAGAGGAAGAAATTAAAATGAATTAAAAGCATAAAACATTAAGAAATTATTGGAAGCATTGCAAATTTTATTTATAATACATCAAATTTAACACACTCCATTTTTTTTAGCATCTGTGAGTCTCAGAACTTTAAAAGAAAAAAAAAGTGAATTATTCTGCCACTAGATAAAAAATTAGCATAACTTTGGCTATCACTTTTCCATATTCACATTAGTCTTTCCATCTTTAAAAAAGGGGTGGGGACTTTATAACCGTGGAATAAATCAGGTATTTAAATGCCCTGTGAATTTCAAAGTCTAATTTTGGCTTAGTTTGCGAAGGCCAAAAAAAGTCACTGCAATTTCCTAATTTTAAATCAAGAGCCCTATTTTGAAAAAGATCTCTGAACGTTTGAGTCTAAATTAAACAGATCGGCAGTTGACTTTGATTAAATTTCCTAAACAATTTCATTTAGCAGTGGAGGGACAGGGTTTTTTGTGCGAGTGTAGTGATCTGGGAGGATTCTATTTGATTCAATTTATCTTGTTTCACCTTTACTATTAAAGTGCATTGCTTGTACCCAGAAATACCTACATGTCACAAACTCACTGTTGAAGTAATACAAGGCATTTCAATACAGATTTTAAAATTAATCTGCTGCATTACACCATGGAAAAAATATACTAGCTACTCTAACATAAAAGCAGCATATTAGAGTGTTAGGCTTACTTAGTTTCCAGGTCACACCTCATTCCTGAATTTAACATGATGTCCTGAATTCTTGCTGCTGTGGTCTGTCAGATAGCTGAACTGTGCTATACATTTCAGGTTCTGATGAGTTCAGAACCACACAGGTTTCTGGTTAACTTCTGAGATCTGAAAGTGTACTTTTTTTTTTTTTTAATATATTTCATTGATTTTTTACAGAGAGGAAGGGAGAGGGAGAGAGAGAAACATCGATGAGAGGAACATCGATCAGCTGCCTCCTGCATGCCCCCCACTGGGGATGTGCTCGCAACCAAGGTACATGCCCTTGACTGGAATCAAACCCAGGACCCTTCAGTCCGCAGGCCGACGCTCTATCCACTGAGCCACACGGGTCAGGGCCAGAAAGTGTACTTCTTAAAATTAAACATAGGTAACTAATTAAAACATTAGGGCTCATTATATAAATAAGATATACCACCTAAGTTCCAAATAGTATAACAGATACAAATATTTGGTGATGAGATCATTCTTGCTGCCTCCCTCTCTCAATATAGAGGAGAGAAGGGTCAGAAATGCAGAAGAAATGAGAGATGACTTTAATTATATCTACAATGTTCATCCCCCCGAAAAAGAGAGTAAGATTTTTGTATATGCTGCAGGTTGTTTCTAGAGCATGTATTTATTTCTAACGATATATTATTTGATAATGATATTTGCTAAATATCTAATTGGGTATTATTTTCTTCTCTTCTAAAACTGGATTTTTAGTAATGTCAAAATATTATAAATGCCTGGTTTTATTTCTTTTCTAATTAGACTTCATTATTACTGAATAAGAAGTATACCATCTCAAAGTAACCCCGATTAACATTAATATATTGCAGCTGTATTCAATTTTACAGACTTAGCAAGTTGTAGCTGGCAAATAATCTATATATATAACTAGTATATTTACTCTTAATAGGACCATAGACAACATAAAAATATAATCATTTAACTTATCAGACTATTGCTTCATAAGTATAGTAGTTTTTCATTTATTATTAATCATCTATAATGTACAAATAGCTAAAATAGAATTTGGGAACAGAAACTTCAGAACAAGGTACAGTCCATTAAATTGTCAATGACTATATATAATGATGGAATTACATTTTCAAAATCAAATTATTGGAGCAAAAATAAGGTATTAATGATCTTTATGATTAAAATATGAAAACAAAATAAGATCTTGCTTACATTGTGTAGAATATCTGTTTCATAGTATGTTTAATGCTGGGTACACTTATTCCTTCAAAAGATTCAGATCTTACCAGAACTCAAGCAAATGAATAAGATTATCATTTCATACTTTAATGGAAATATAAAGTATATATTTTATATTTTCCATATCACATATTTACCCAGCCTTTAATTCTATTGATTAGGCAGTTTTGAAAGTTTATATTTTTCTCACTTTAAAATGGTGACGTTTAGAAACAAGTATTACCTATTGAACTAATCATCTAAAATAGGGCATTTGCCAAAATTAGCCAACTCTCATGATAAGCATTACTTATAATTGATGTAATTCCTTTCATCTTTTAAAATAGACTTTTATAATGGAGTTAATAGAACAAAAATGTATGACATAAAAGAACTTAAGGATCATACAATAGTTCTGACTACATTTAACATTAGTGATGTATATCTTATCTATATATATAAAACCCTAATATGCAAATAAACCAAACGCGGAACAACCAAAAAACCAGGCACTGTGATGTGTGCTGACCACTGCAGGGGGCATGCGGAACATGGCAGGTGCCGGCCCTGATTGCTTGGCACCATCAGCGGGTGTAAGCAGCAGCTGCCAGCCCTGATAACCCCTAAGAGCTTCTCCACCTCCCCCTGCTCCTGAGGGGTGATCAGGGCAGCAGCCACCACTCGCACCCACTGATGGCACTGGCCCCTATTGCTTCATGCCGTCGGCAGGTGTGAGTGGGGCCAGTGCTGCCAGTGCATGGGAACGGCAGCAGCAGGAGCAAGGCTGCCAACAGACAGGGGACCAAGGGCTGTGGCAGGAGGGGCCAGGAAGGGGTGCGGAGGACGGGCCAAGACACGCCCCTGTGCCCACTGCAGCCTCTTGGCCCACAGTTCCTTTCAAGGTGCATGAATTCATGCACTGAGCCCCTAGTCTATAATAATAAAAGTGTAATATGCTAATTAGAGCAGACGTCTTTCCACATGACCTTCTAGACAAAGCTGGGGCTGCAAGGGAAGCCTGGGTCCCGGGTGCCAGAGGGAAGCCCAGGTCCTGGGTGCCAGAGGGAAGCCAGTGCCAGCAGCGGGGGAAGGAAGGTCTACTCTTGCATGAATTTCATGCATCGGGTCTCTAGTATTAACATAATAACACCCAAGGCATATTCCCCATATTTAATATCCTAAAATATTTTCCACTATCCTAATTTTTGACATATTAAAATCAGCTATAAAATAACTGTAGAAACATACTATATGGGTTTCCAATTGGAATTGAAATTAAGGATTCATTATTTCATTCCTAATTAGGTCATCTACCAAATGCCCACCAAACACATTCAAAATTATATGTCACATATTAATTGCTCAGTAGCTTCAAAACTAGACATGAATTAGAATATTAATTAGTATCTAACAATATGTAGAATTAGAAAAAAATCCAGTTAAGGTGCAATGAATTTGGTTTTAATGTCAAGCAACAATACATTTAAAATTATAATAAAAGTCAATTGCTCTGCTAAAATGTGTTATAAACCATAGAGTCACCTTTATTTATTACAAGTAATAAAACTGTAATACAAATGCTAAACTAATCAAATTCAAATCAGCCCGACTACATATATTTCAGTGAAAATGTGTTTAAGGAATATGATATAAAGGGAGAAAATAGGAGACATCTACAGTACTGTCAACAATAAAATAAAATATTTTTAAATAAAAATACAATATAAACTAAAATAATGAAAAGTTTATTGGCTTACATTCAAAAGCAGTTAGCTTTAAACTTGAACCAACCAGATAATAAGTTTGTCATTTCTCAGTTGTATTCTTAGTGGAAAGTTGTCAAGAACGTTTGACATTTCTTAAGCTTGCTATCTCATTTGTCCCTTTTTATGAATGTCAAATTGATGTTAAACCATAGAACAGGGAGAAGAGGGCAGCCACAGTTCCACTAAAATATATACATCAGCACTTGTAAATACCATGCATGGTGTGAAAGTAGCCTTAATTTCCAAAAGGAAATGAATACTCTCTCATTCCCTAGGTTCTTGTGGTCTCTCTCTCTCTCTCTCTCTCTCTCTCTCTCTCTCTCTCTCTCTCTCTCTCTCTCTCTCTCTCTCTCCCTCTCTCTCTCTCTCTCTCCCTCTCTCCCTCTCCCTCTCCCTCTCCCTCTCCCTCTCCCTCTCCCTCTCCCTCTCCCTCTCCCCCTCCCTTTCCTTCCCTTCCCTCTCCCTTTCCTTCCCTTCCCTTTCCTTTTCTTTTCCTTTTCCTTTTCCTTTCCTTTCATCCCATCCTTCCTCTCTTCCTGCCTTTTTTCTCTAATAGTGCCAACTAACATGGAACAATAAGGGATACTATTAATTGCCCACCTGTTGGAGACATCAGATCTCTTATATTAGAATGAAAAAGAGTAAATAAATATATTTCTGCCATATTCAAATAACTATAAAAACCAGAAATCATTTTTTCATAAATTAAAAAATGGCAGTCTTTCAGCAAAAATATATTTTCAGTAATTTTACAAAACTTCTAAACAAAGGAAGGGTGTTGAATTTATACAGTCACCTACTACTGTGCTAGGTCTTATATAAGGAAAGTAGAAATATCAATAGGTGTGGAGTTATGAGCTAAAAAAGCAATTGAAACAAAAGCTGAGCATTTCTAGTATAATAAATCAAGCCTCACCTTTTGACTTAGTCTGACCAGGTTATTTCTATTTTAACCCTGTTTTGATCTTCAATTTGAATGCAGCAAGGCTCAACCTACGATCGATCATTTCCTTCCAACGTTTGATTTTTCTGTCATTTTTATGGGAGTATAGAAGATTTTTAAATATCAATGTCTGGTCTGTATTCCCTAGCTCCGTGGTTGGCAAACTGCGGATTGCGAGCCACATGCAGCTCTTTGGCCCCTTGAGTGTGGCTCTTCCACAAAATACCACAACCTGGGCGAGTCTATTTTGAAGTGGCATTAGAAGAAGTTTAAAAAATGTGGCTCTCAAAAGAAATTTCAATCATTGTACTATTGATATTTGGCTCTGTTGACTAATGAGTTTGCCGACCACTGTCCTAGCTGAAAGTTTGAGATACTGTAAAAACCTGGGGATTTTTAATGAGAGTAGAAGTTCCGTGAAACTAAGTTCTCAAATAGCTTCTTAAGAGTTTATTCATCAAATAATTCAGGGTGTAAAAGTAGCACATAAACATTAATTGAATAGCCATTAAGCAGTATGACTATTTGTTTTTGGTTGATAGAGGACATAAAGCTTCGTACCCTGTGGTGGAAAACAATTAGGTCTTATGATGAGCATGCCATTAAATATACTACTACCAGACGTAGACCAGTTCCACTTTACAAAATAGCAGTCAGCTGCAGTCAAAAGCCAGCCCGAGTTATAGGATGTCATAATTTTACTGTCATGGCATAGCTGCTTATAAATATTGTAGTGTGCCTCATGCCTCATGCTAATGCGAAGACTAATGGTTGTCATTATCTTCATTCAATCTCATAAAAAACTTCCTCAGGAGAGCCTGATCCTAGCTTGAATGCTGCTTAAAGCTAAACTGTTTTTCTAAAACACAGAATATAAAAAGCACTTAAATACAAGAGGTTGGATGGATAATTTATTTTGTTTTGAGTATATTTGACAGCTGCTCCTGTGGTTAAATTTGCCATGAGCCGAATTGATATCCCTTATGGGAATGCCTTATAGATGCCTATATGTGTAATTGCATAATGCTTAACAGTTGTTCTGCTCATCTGGGACTATAGGTGAAGATGTGTGACAGAAAAACTAAAGGCTGGAATAAATTGGACACTGACTGTTTGGAGGGTCCCAGATTTTAACCATGGAGGTGAGTCCCCTTGTAGAATATAAACCATTTGTGATGTCATGTATGCACTTGACTTACAAGATAGGAACAGAACCCTTCATCGGTGGCCCAAAAAGAAATGCTTAAATGGATTAAGCAGCTTTTTGCATCTGATGGAAACCAAATAGGACAAGAAATTAACGTCAAACATGTGAGAGACTTTTCATTTAATTCTACACTGTAGCAGCATAGCAATAATGCATTGATTCTCAAATGCACATGGTTTCGTATGTCTTATAGCACCAGAACTTAAGGTTATGCATGTCTTTATTACAGAGTAAACACCAACTAAAATCCATGAATAAAAATATATATGTAGTTGAGAGAATGTGATAAATATTCACATGATTCCTGATAAGCAGGGGACATGGTGTTCCTGAAGGGAGTAAATGTCACCTGCCATACCTGAACGGATCTTTCTGGAGCCCTAGTCTGAAGAATTATTGTCATTGTCCTTCCTAATATCACCTCTGTGTATTAGAGGGAAAGTTCAGTTTTATCAGCGAGAGCGCTGATGAATAGTGGGCTTCCAATAACTGTTTGTAGAATGAAATGGGGTGGAATGGAGCAGAATGGGCCAGCCTGGGACCGTGATTATTTGTTCCCTCCTAAAATTCTAATTTGTTCTATAACAAAAGGAGGGATAAATGTATGGTTGGCTGAGTGGTCAGGGGTAGACGTGGTTCAGAAGAGAAGTTTGTTTTCTTCTTTATACACTTATTTTAAAAGGACTTATCAGAGAGTATAAATTACAATGTATATGTTTGTTTAATGAGGCAGGGAATTGTGTGAGCTATATCAGAAAGCTTCTCTTGAAAATACTTAAAATAAAATTTAAAAATGTTGAATGGAAACTCATTTCCCAGGACCTTATTTTCAGAGAGAACTTGGGAGAGACTTCAGCTAAGGTATGAATACCAGAGAGACACCAGGCCTCCGTCTATTTTATCCCAGAGGAGTTTTGATGGAAGCGCACCATGCTTTTCTGCCCATGTTGAATCTGACCCATACATAACATCTTTCCAAAAAGTTCCATGTAAATTCCAGTGCACAATATAATACTCCCTTGGGAACTTGCTTTCAGCTAGAAAATATATTGCAGATGAGGTGACCATGCATTCTGGTTTATTATGCCTGCTGTCCCAGCACAGTTATTAATAGCACCACCATTCACTCTCGGATGTGTCCCCAGTATGCATGACAAATTATGGTAACCGTATCTATAAATAATAATGAAGTGCTAATAATAATAAAATAACCTTTACGAGAAGCTTGCTCTTCGTCAGAGACTTTGAAATGCTTTATGTATAATGACTTCTTTACAATAACCCAATTAGAGAGGTATTTTATTCTCCTCATTTTACGGTTAAAGAAAGAAAGAGATGGAGAGCACTTGTGCTACTCTCATAGTGAGAAAATCTGAATCTAGTCTAGATGAAGGTCTGACTCCACAACAACATATGCCTGAGGATGACATACTGCCTTCCTGTTTTCTGGTCAACAGTAACTGGGTATTGTTGTTCTTTACTTTTTCTAATCCTCACCTGAGGACATGTTTACTGATACCAGAAAGAGGGAAAGGGGGAGGAAGGGGGAGAGGGGGGGAGGGGGAGGGGGAGAGAAACATCGCTGTGAGAAACACTGATCAGTTGCCTTTCCATGCACTCCTTGGTCAGGGATCAAACCTGAAACCTAGGCAAGCGCCCTGATCCAGAATCAAACCTGCAAACGTTGGGTGTATGGGAGTACACTCCAACCAACTGAGCCACACTGACCAACACAAAGTTGACTTTGTTATTCCTCCTAGTTATTATAGCTATATTTTAATAAGTACTGTGCATTTTAAGAGGTAAGCAAAGAGCACCTAACTAAACTAAAAGTCAACTGACATTTTTACTACTGTTACTACTACTACTTTAATGATAATAACAATGATTTAAGTGACTAGTTTATGCCAGGCACTGTATTTGGGTTCCCTGTGTTCTCTCACTAACCCTTAAAACAGCTCTGCAAGGCAGAACACTTGAACCCCACAAAAGTGTATAAATTGGAGTGCCTGTGGTCCCAGATCTGTTTCTTGCTTCAACACTGTGTTTGGACAGAACAGACCCAGGGAGACCCCTTCTTCCAGCCTCCAGCCACTCTCCTGCATCTTATCCAGTCACCACCTTCAGAACCACCTCCCAGACCAGCCAACACACCGGGTTTTTTTTCTGCCTTAACTCCTTATTGCCGAACAACCGTGAGCTCCCAAATTCATCAGAATTACCACGCCGAAGTGGAGGCTGCGGTCAACCGCCTGGCCGACTGCCTCTGTGAGCCTGACACCTACCTCTCTCCGGGCTTCCGTTTTGACCATGACAACATGGCTCCTCCCGAGGGCCTGGGCCTCATCTTCCTGGAGTTGGCAGACAAGAAGCCGAGGGTGCTGAGCGTCTCTTAAAGTTGCAAAACCAGCGCAGTGGCCGCATTCTCCTCCAGGACGTGCTGAAGCTTCCCGAGATGAGTGGGCAAAACTCAGGACGCCATGGCAGCCGCCCTGGCCCTGGAGAGGAACCTGAGCCAGGCCCTTCTGGAGCTGCAGGCCCTGGGTTCCACCCACTCAGGCCCTCAGATCTGACTTCCAGGAGAACTACTTCCTGGGTGAGCAGGTGAAACTCATCAAGAAGATGGGCGACACCTGGCTCACCCCGCAGGCTGGCCGGCCCCCAGGCTGGGCTGGGTGAGTATCTCTTCTAAAGGCTCACCCTCAACTCCACTAGGAGCCTTTGGAGCCCACAGGCCTTTGAGGGCCCCTCTACATTCCCCTGGTGTCTGGCTTTTACCTGAGCCTCTCCCCAAAACTACTAGCCATTCTTTAACCACCCCGAAGCCCTCTCCCATGCAGTGGACCAAATGAAACAATAAAGCTTTTGGCAGCAAAAAAAAAAAAAAAAAGTGTATAAATTGCTTTAGCTATTAGCCCTAAATTGGTTCAGCGGTTAAAAATGAACACTGTGGGATTAGTTATTTCAGCAGGCCTCTCCACCTGACATTCTATGACTAGAAGAAACATCTCTGGAGTAACTGATTATCAGGATGTCAGGCACGAAAGCTGATGCTGAGGAAGTCCTCAGGGGCAAAGAGACTTCCCTAACACCTCATATTCTATTAGCCATCATGCAATGCATTGAGTTTTCTAATGGTGTGCACTTTACAACTTTTATCTTTTGTTTTTCTCCTCACCGTAGGACAAATGAGAAGAGAATTTGGATTTGAACCAAGGTAAGTTTCACTGCCCTGTACTAGAAAGAGCAACCTTCTCTGAAACTCTCTAGGAATTGCGAAGAAACTTTCTGAAAAGCAGTATCAAATAAGCATGAATACATGATGTTCATGATCAAATTTATTCTACCACTATTTAGAGAATATGAGCAGAAAAACAGATATTATAGTGTTATACAGATGTCATTGAAAGGAAATTCTTTGTTATTTTTTCATACAAGAAGTGTGGAAATTCTTACTAGTGCAGAATGAGTTCTATGTGCTGCAGAGAATCAAGAAATACATTTGTGCCTTACCCAAAAAATGATTACAGTTCACTTGGGGATATGATCATATAAGTGCACAAATATATTATGTGTCATTATAAGATGCCAAATTGTCTAGTGCAATTTGAACAGTTGTTCTTAACTGGGAGTGTGTTATGTGTGTTGTGTTTTAAAAATACAGATGTAGACTGTTCCTGCCTTGACTGAATAAGTTTGTGATGTTGGAGCCTGAACTGTGTATTTTTTAAACTCCACAGGTGATTCTGAAGTGCACCATGAATAACAACCATTGGATTAAAATATTGGTGGAGCATATTAACATGTTAATTATGCATGTTCAAAAAGAAGAGGTCAATTTAGGCTGAAATCTTAAAAGATGGGCTTATAGAAAAGATGCGATTTCAGTGAAAGGTCAGATATGGACAAGAGGTAGGTGAAACAGAACTTTTTCTTCTTTTCCTTTTTTAGCTCAAAATTAAATCTTGCCTTTGAGGTTGCTTTTTCTGCATTTCAGGTTTCTAATTGGCTTACATAGATAATAAAACTTACAACAATAAATACCTGGAAATGTTTTATTACCTAGTAATGTATCTACAACATGGTTACATGTAACTCAGGTTTAAAGTCTTGCTTGAAAGCTTGTATAGTATTATTACCATTATATTTGAAATAAAGAAATTTAATCACAATTAATTGTGATTAGTAAATTAACACTGAAAACTGCCAAAGGGTAGGTAGAATCTGTGTTTTATTCAAATTTGAATTCTTAGATCTTAAGCTTAGAAACTAGAATGTACAAAATATATTTTTGTTGGTTGAATAAAAGGTACATTTGGATTTACTTGGTTTATTCATTCAGCCTTGTTTGTGGGGCACATTTCAATGCTCTCAATGTGAAGGATAAAGTATTTTGCCTCAGAAGATTTGGTTCTGTTTGTTTGTTTCTTGATTCAGGACCCATGAACTGGCAAAGACTTTTAATACTTTTAGCTCATTAGAGTTAGCTTTTAGATGTTTTCTTTCCCTATAAAAAGACTGAAGGGGGAAGGAGAGTGGATGGAGGTAGAATGGTGATGGGGGAAATAATGAAATAAAGAGAAATAAAAGACTGAAGGGAAAGAAGAAATGTGGAAAAGGCAAAGGAGTTGCAAGGGGCCTTCTTCATCCATGTTTATGCCCAGAACAGCTGGCAAATCCCTCTTCTCAGGCCAGGCTTTCCAGAGGGAGGAGCACATAGCTCTCAACCTGTCAATGGGAGGAACAAGGCTTCCCACACTTTCCCAGGTTGGATCTGCTGATATGCTCTTTTTGTGGAATGGGACTGTTTGTCTTTGTTTGGTTTGTTGCTAATAGGGATTTTTTTAAAGGCATGACTGTCAAAAAGATCACCAAAAACTTTGTCTTACTGTATTACCTCTACCCGGCCCCAACCAAGCCAAACTTCTCTCTCTCTCTCTCTCTCTCTCTCTTTTTTTTTATGTTGTAGAAGAAATGTCAGGAGATATTCATATTCCCCCCAGTGGGATTTCATAATACTTTTCAAAACAGGTTTTTGAGGAAGAAGGAATGATAGGAAGAACCAAGAATGGAAGGAAAACAAAACACAGATGGGAAAAAGAGTATGCTTAGCTGATGTCAGAAAGCTTTTATTGTACTATTCATCTATGTGTTTTGGAGGATAACAGGGAAAGTGGAAGGCATCCTATAGTGAGTGGCTGTGGACATGTGTTTGCAAAGTGTTTTTAGTGGTGATGCAGCTTTAAGAATAAAGAAAAATACTCTGTTGATAGCAGAGAAAGAACAGGGAGGATATAGAAGAGGGAGCTTGGGCAAAAGCCACTGCCAGAGTACTGGATGCCTGAGCTCAGCCTTGGTGCCACTGAAGGGAAGTCCTCGTTGGCTTTCCCCATTGTGTCTGGTTTGGTTGACACTGTTTGGCTAGTGAGGTTTACACAAGTGGCCACTCCTCCCTAAAGGACTAATGAATGAACTCTTGAGGTGACCATACTCTGTAGGAGACACATGAAATTCTTATTTAGATCAAAACCCAAGCCTTCCAAATTGCTAACTGCAATCTTAGTAACCTATGGGCTGCAAAATGACCTAAGGAACTATGGTTTGGAAAATGTCTGGTACCTGGCTCAAGGCATGTATCTACTGACCATCATATAAACGGTTACACTTTTTCAGCCTCCCCTCTCCCCTCTCCAGCTGTTGTATGATTACCTCATTCCAGACAAGCCTGATTATCATCAGTAAAAACATATGGAAAATAGACATGATTACATTATTCTTTATAAGCAGTGATTATACATGAACATATCTAAAACAGTTTAATTCACATTGAGTTTTATAAAACAGCTGAAAATAAAATGAATTCACATTTGAAGAACATTTCAAGGGCAGATCATCACCTCCATGGCATACACATCACCTTGAAAACGACAGTAATTAAATCAGCCCGGGGTGTGCTGGAGCCACAAGCTCACAAGATCACTAGATGCAGACATGCACATTTCTTCTCAACCAGGCATTCAGTGGCTTCACTTGAAGTGGATGCTGCTGGGAGTACTTATATCATGGAAATTGGCAAATGCTATGTCTTAATCTATCTGAAGTGTTGTAACAAAACTAGAGGCCCGATGCACGAAATTCATGCAAGAATAGGCCCTCACAGCCCCCATGCCTTGTGGCCCCACCCCCACCCACTGGTCATTCCAGAAGGTCGTTCCAGAAGGTCATTCTGCCATCTGGTCTAATTAGTATATTAGTTCTTTATTATATAGGATGCCACAGGCTGGGTATCTTATAAACAACATACATTTATTTCTCACAGTTCTGGAGTCTGGAAGTTTGAGATCAGGCTGCCAGCATGATCAAATAAGGGCCTTTTTCCAGGCTGCAGACTTCTCCTTGTATCCTCATATGGCTGAAGTAGCTAGGGACTCTGTGGGATCTCTTTGAAAAGAACATGAACCCCATTCAAGAGGACACCACCTTCATAACATAGTCACCTCCCAAAGGCTCCCTCATATAACACCATCCCATTGGGCATTAGGTTAGGATTCCAGTATGTAAATTGGCACAAACAATCAGTGTTTATTTATTTATTTTTAGAAAGCCAGTGAGCCAGTTTATCAGCACACCACTGAGTTACATGCACATGTTAGAAGACACTCAATATAAAATATGTCTCTGTGATTAATTTGTTGCTTTGCTTTCTGATTACATATTTAAAGAAGACACTGCTTGAGACAGTATTTTGTTAGATTGTTAAGGCTCATATCTTATTGTGACTTAACCTCCCTTTGCCTCAGTCTCTCTATCCTTAAAATGATAACATAATAATACCTACTTCATAGAATTGTTCTGATGATTAAATGAGTTAACATATATGATATACTTTAAAAAGTGCCTGACACAGAGAAGGTGCTCAATAAGTCTTTTCTATTAATATCAACAGGAGACTACATGGTTTCTTACAGTGTTCTCCTAAAAGACTCCTAATTTCAGTTTTTGTTCCTTGTTGAGCTTTTATATCTTTCCGAAGCCCATACCCAACTTCCACAAGTTCTGTGAAAAACTGTTAAATGGAAGCACATCAGATCACTTTGAGATGCATAAAGTACTATGTAAATGAAAGGTGGAATAATTATGTTAAAGCATCATCTTGAATTTTGTTTATACTGCATCTTTGAAATGAGCATCAGATTTTTCTCTAGGCATTTACTGCTCCTACAGAAACAAACACAGATGGTGCCCAAGCTTCCTACTGAATAGTTTTAGGCAATGGCATTTATCACAATACCTCAGGTCACTAAATGTACAAAGACTCAAAACAAACCCACTTCTTCATGTTAGGCCTGCATGGTAATTTAGGCAAATAAGCCTTTGTTTGATAATTCAAGGATTTTCTGATTTGTAGAATGCACTAGCACAACAAACAGAAAATCTTACATGTCGGCGAAGTTTTACAAAATAGGATCTTAAAATGCAATTTCTTTTAGAGACAAAAATCAGATTGTTGTTTCTGATGAGTGTTTCTCACCAAATTAAAACTAATTTTGAGGGTATGCATGTAGATGTTCCCATTTTACCATGACCTAGTCAAGCAAAGCCCAGAAAGTGAGAAAACTTGTTTAAAAATATATTTTCTTTAGACTCAACCTTCTGAGAACCCAGTCTCTGGAATGCAGGCTTCCTTTTTCAGCAAAATAGTCCTGGGAGTTCCAGAACCTAACTCTCCTACTTGGGTCTTGGGCCAGTCTGCCCTTGAATCCATTCCTTGTGGCCCCCTGGCTCCATGCACAGGATGGAGGTCTGAGCCCAAGGCTTCCCTTCCTAGAGTATTGTCTCAGTTGGCTCATAGTTGGCTTCTGCCAATGGGGACTTGGGGGTGGGGGCAATGGCAGAAGACTTGAACTTGGGAAAAAGGGAGAAGCCAGGGCATTTCTTTGGACATTCATTTGCCTCTTGTACCTTCCTAGGCATCACTGAAGCCTGCCATGGTTTTGGTTCTCACCAAGTAACCCAAGTCCCTCCCCCCTCGTCCTGTGTCCTTCTAGCCTGGGGTTGGTTATGATTTTTTCCTCTTGCTAAATCTACTGGCATCACTTATCTCTGATTGGCTTCTTCTGTTTCTTTCATTACCTGTTTCAGGCTTTCATCAATCCCCTGCATAAGAGTCTGGCATTTATATATTCCAGGTGAATCCTATTTTCCTTGATTGGACCCTGACTGGCCCAAGGTATCAAGCTCCTCCTGCTCAACTGAATTCTTGGGCAAAGTACACTGTTGGAAGTGCAGTTACTCTGTGTTCATCCCAAAGGTCTCAGAGGACCATCTAGAGTATGAACGCCCACAGTCACTGTTCTCTTTGCAGCCCTTCTCCTTTAGTTAAATGAAGATTCTACCTTAAGCCTGCTCTGTTCTATGTTCCTGAGATTGAAGCAGAGAAAAAATATTTTTCTTCATTTCTGCTAACAAGACACTCAGCCATTACACTTGAATGTTAGTCCAGCCTATCCCCCTTCTTCAAGCCACACTCCCCAAATTCACCACAGGGAGCTGATTTATGAGTGATTCTGCTACCAAATGGTAGTATCCTTCCTAGAAAGTCACAAAGGAGGACAGGGTTCCCAGCTTATTTCCACAGGGATGACTGACAGGGTGGGAAATGGATCTGTGAGCTGCTGGCATTCTGAAATTCTATTCCTGCTGCTTTCTTCCCAAGGAAAGACATTTGGGCCCCGAAACAACTCCAAATTTTAAAATGGCTTTAGGGAGTTTAAATTAATTCTAGGAATATATTCTTAATGCCAAAGTGTCAAACTAGGGATGTGCATCCCAGGCTTTCATTAAACTTATTTTGGAATTTGAACACTGAAATGTAATTGATGAGGAGTTTCTAAAAGGAATATTTTGTGAAGATGTTCACCTTTCTGCACACAGCCATCCTATTGCATTGCCCAGTGCTTCTCCCCTCCTGAAATGATATTTTTTTCTTCTCTTTTCTTTTGTAGTGTTATGAATTCTCCACCAAATAACCACATTTCCAGGAGTGTTATCTGAACTTCCGTACTCATTGTCTGGGTGACTCCACTTGTCCGTGTCCATGCCCACGTACTGCATTGTCTGAAATACACTATGTCTCTGTCTCACATTAGCTTTTATGCTCCAAAATGAAAGGACTATGAAGACTATATTTCATCTCTGCAGTCCAGTGCTCTGTAACTTTCCAGGCACTTAGGAATCATTCAAAATATATTTGTTGTACTATTTCTGAAAAATATTCTGACAGTTCCAAGGCATCTCATGCTGGCCAAATTTAGTATTTCAAATCACAGAATGAAAAATTTCGATTGGTTTGTTTTTTTGCACTAGGAACATTTTTTTGCCAGCAAACATATAGCAGACACTGGCTATTTCACAAAATGCCCAGTGTTTGTGCCCCACATATAGAAGTTCCTGTGTTTTGTTGACCAACATTGACAAATAGGGAACTAGGCACACAAGAGGAATGGTAGCACCTTAGCACATTTAGGACAAAGATTCTGAATTCATTTTCTTGTTTATGTTCTCCTTCATTGTAGTTGCATCCTCTTTCTGTGTTTGTCTTCCTAAATTTGAACCCTTATTTTCAGTGTCCATCTGACTATATTTCCACTGCTTCCACCATCAATTAAGTAAATTCCATGTCTCTAACTCATTTCCCTTGGAAAGGATGAGCTCAATCATGCTCTTTTATTCCGTAGATAATGGCTCTCTTTGTACATTTTGGTCCATTGCCTCCAGTGTCATTTCTCATGCATCTGTTTATTCTACCCAATTAAACTCATAGCTTTGTGGTCAGAAGTACTTTTTCTATCTCCTCACAGAATGTTTACGTCACTTGTGAACTAAATATCTTCTAGATTTTACCAATATCTATGCCAGTATTTTTAGTCCTTGTCAAATGAACACATTGCTGTGTTCACTCTGCAGCTAGACCCTGGGGTGTTAGGTTAATCACACAGGACATGGCTCTGGGTGCTTCCTTTATTCCAGTCCAGAGTCCATGGGCCTGGCTGGGCAGTCCGGGGACTTCAAGACCCTTTTACCACTTTTCTCTAAAGCCACGAATATCCCTAAGTCACCTCTCTTGGGAACTCACAATGGCCCTTCTAGTAATCCCCTCCTTTGATAATTGGGTCTTTGTTATTAGACCTATTCATTTTTCTCATAGCACTTAAGATAATTCATAACTATATACATTTACATGCATACATACATGTATACATAAAGTATATGTAGAATAAGCATATAAATAAAGAAGTTAAATGTATTTATGCATATACACATATATTTATACATATATAAACAGGTATAGTTATATATCAAGTATATGCAGAATAAACACATAAATAAAGATATTAAATTTATACAAATAAGTGAAATATATAGTAGATATAAAGTATATGCACATATGTGTATAGGTAATACATACAGAAGACACCCATATGTGTGAGGGTACATATGTGTGTGTTTTATGCTTTAATTTTCTCTTTCCATCCACATATTTTCTTCACAATAACTTGCTTCACCACATGACACCCAAGCCTAACACAGAGCTTGGCACATGGTGGGTTATCAGAAATATTTGTTGAATAAATAATGTGAATGAATGAAGCTGTAAGAGCAGAAAATTTTTTCCAGTCTTAGTCATATCACGTCTTAAGTCTTACTGTAAAAAAAATGAAAAGAGGAGTAGAAGAATAGAAAAAGAAAGGAGACAAGGTGCTATTCTCTACTCTACAATTTCATGGTTTGATAGTGTCTCCTCCCACAAAAGGCTAAGACTTCTCAGTTTGTTTTTATTGAAAGGGGAAAGAGGAAGACAAGGAAGTCTCTGCTATTCACTGTTGGTGCTACCCACTTATAAAGGCTACAAATATTTTAGCAAAAAAGTTAATGATTTTCAAAAAATTAATAAGGCATCCCTACACTTACTGTTACAAACCTCTTTTTCTTCTCTATGAGAACAACCCAGGTATCTTTAGAATATACCTGTAGCATGTGCACTCCTTTCTCCTACATAACAATTCTGATCACTAAAAAGAAAGAGTGTGGCATAACTATAGGAGGAAGCAGAGTAGAGGATGGTGGCTGACAACAGGGACTGTGAGGAAAAACTGGTTTCAAATCCTCAGCTCCACTCTCTGGGAGATGGTAGGCAAGTTATGGAATGTTGCTTTGTTTCTGTTAACTCCTTTGTAAATTGGAGATAGTAATACCTAACTCATAGGACTTCTTATGGGATTAAATAAGTTTGAACATGCAAAGCCCTTAGAATAATGCCTGGCACATGTAGATATTCAGTGAATGTTCAGTAATCATGTTCTTATTCTGTTTTCTTTCTTTTTATTAAGGTATTATACGTGTACATATCTTACCATTGTCCCCCCCATCCCACTCCCATACATGCCCTCACCCCTAACTGTTTTGCATCCATTGGTTATTCTTATATGCATGCATATAAGTCCTTTGGTTGATCTCTTATTTCTCCCACCTCCCCCTAACCTTCCCATTGTAATTTGACAGTCTGTTTGATGTTTTACTGCCTCTGTATCTATCTTTTTGTTCATCAGTTTATAATGTGTTTTTTATTATCCACAAATGAGTGAGATCATGTGGTATTTTTCTTTCACTGACTGGCTTATTTCACTTAGCATAATGTTCTCCAGTTCCATCCAGGTTGCTACAAATGGTAAGAATTCCTTCTTTTTTATGGCAGCATAGTATTCCATTGTGTAGATGTACCACAGTTTTCTGATCCAGTCATCTGCTGACGGGCACCTAGGCTGTTTCCAAATCTTAGCTATTGTAAATTGTGTCACTATGAACATAGGGGTGCATATATCCTTTCTGATTGGTGTTTCTAGTTTCTTGGGATATATTCCTAGAAGTGGGATCACTGGGTCAAATGGGATTTCCATTTTCAGTTTTTTGAGGAAACTCCATACTGTTCTCCACAGTGGCTGCACCAGTCTGCATTCCCACCAGCAGTGCACGAGGGTTCCTTTTTCTCCACATCCTCACCAGCACTTGTTGTTTGTTGATTTGTTGATGATAGCCATTCTGACAGGTATGAGATGGTACCGCATTGTGGTTTTGATTTGCATCTCTCTGATAATTAGTGATTTTTGAGCATGTTTTCATGTGTCTCTTGACCTTCCTTCTGTCTTCTTCCTAAAAGATTCTATTTAGGTCCGTAGCCCATTTTTTTATTGGATCATTTATCTTCCTTTTATTAAGTTGTATAAGCTGGCTATAGATGTTGGAGACATGTTCTTATTCTTTATGTCACTATTTCTGCTGCCTTCTCTGAATTAAGGCAAATTTACTTCTAATAAAGAATAGATGCATTCCCATTAAGCACAAGAAAGGGAAAAAAAAAACAGAGAGACAATGAATACATAAGTAATAGGAAGCAAGAAAAATATGTAGCAGTAGATGCATCATCTATGTGAAAAGGTATGATTGAAGGTCAGAATTCTAAGATTTTTATGGCCTCTTGGTAAGCAGTTTTTCTTTCTTACTTACTCCTGGTAGAATATATTCCTTCGTGTACTTTTTAAATACCTAATGATGATGATTACTCTTATTTCCTCTTTATTCATCTAAAAAATTTGGAAAACAGCTGATTACAATCAACTTTTTAATAATTCCCAGTCTTGTAAAGGAATCAGAAGTAATTTAATTTAATGATGTTGAAACCTGGCTATTCATAGTCCCCCCGAGTTGTTTGAATTCCTTTACCTCATCAAAAAAGGCATTAAAATTTTTCCATATTGTTAAACTGTATACCGTAATGCAATAACACATTAACACTTAAAAAAAGAAAAAGGAATTTTCCCATCTGACTACACCCTCCCCTGCTTATTTGTTCTTTATTAACATATATAGGTATTTGACAAATATCCATTAGTTTCTTATGTGTCAAGCATTGCATTAGAAACTAAGTCAAAAATAAGCAATAAAACAAACAAAAAAGAAAATGAACAAGGCAAAGTCTCTGTTTTCATGAAGCCTAGCATCTAGAGGAAGTTTGAAGCAATGAACAAAACACATAATATTTCAATTACATATTCAGATCATCATTATGCTAGAAATAAATGGAGAGCTTGAGATGGACTAATGAGAATGGGTAGTAGTGAGGATGGGAGCTATCTTAGGCCAATTACAGAAGGCCTCTCTGAGGAAGCAACACAAGAAACTCTTGAGGAATTTATGAAAAGAGGATATGAGCAAAGTAAGAAGACAACCTAACTGGATATTAAAGTAATCCAAGCAGGAGAGATTTGTGGCTTAATCTTAAGTATTTGCAATGGGGATGCAGAGAACTAGATATGAGAGATGACCAGGACGTGGAAATGACAAAATTTGATGAATTAAATTGAAAAGGTAGGAATCATGTATGACTTAAGTTTCTGCCTCAAATATTAGATGATGGTTCCACTTACTGAGAAGAAAAAACTGGAGAAGTACTAGGAGTTCTGTCTTGATCAGGTTAATTTCAAGAAACTTACGCGACGGCCCAATGGAGATGTTAAGTAAGCTTTCCATACTGATGTGAACCTGTTATGTAAACCAGCCAAAGATGGCTTGCATGTATTGGCCCCTTGGTCTTGTATTTCTTCATTGGAGGCTGTGACCCATTAGTTCAAAAACCAGCCAGGGGGAAAAAATCAAATTTTTACACACCCATTTATGTTTTAAAGAGGCCAAACAAGCTGATTTTTTAGCCATTTAGCACCTGCCTGTTTTGCATACCTCTGCAAAATCTCACCCCACATCTGATAGCAATAGCTAAACCCAGGCCATAAAGACCCCAAGCCACTGCTGCCCTTCAGAGCTCTCTGACCCAGACTGCCCGCCACACAGCTTGGTGACTTTGCCCTTCTCCAGCCACCCTCTCCCAGGAATCCCCTTGTCCTCCTCCATTTCTGCATAGCTGCCCTGAGCCTTTGTCCCTGAATAGACTCCTGCTCTGAGGGACTTTCCCCCAGTGAATTTGTCAAAGCAGCTCCCAATAAAATTTGTGTGTGCTACTGCCATCTTGTGGTCAATTTTTTTCCTTGATCAGCTGCAAAAAATCTTTAACCCCCTACAGAAGCTCGAAGATCTGACTTCAGATGACTAGGGGGAAATAATTAGTATAGAGATGGCCTTAAGGCCATGAGAATCAATGATATTATTTCAGGAGAAGAGTACAGAAAGAAAGCAAGAGGGCCTAGGACTAAATCTGAAGTTTCCCAAAATGTGAGTTCTAGTAAAGAGAAAAAAACATACAACTATAGCCACTCCTCATATTCTATGACTCAGGCCAGACACTGGTTCCTTTGGAACAAAACCCTGTGTCCTCCTCTACTAAGCCATGCAGTGTCAGAATGACTGCCCTTCTTTCTGTTCCTGGTTTTTCCTATGTTATTGTTCTACCACATATTATAGGATGTACCTAGTTATTTGTCAGTCTACACATGAGGCTCTCCTCAAAGACAAAACGTGTGTTCATCTCTAAATTCCAGGTATCCACCATAAGGACTGCTAAACAAAAATGTTCAGAATTTGACTAAACAAATGAATAAATCACATCATCTGACTGTGTTAGAATGGGCTGCTAATGTGATGGAAGTCTTCAAGAGGCTGGGGAACATTAGTTCACCATGATTTCATGATGATGTTACTACTAACCATTTCTCTTTCTCAATCTGAAGTTAGATTCTACCCCCAACCTAAATAAAGACATTAGGGCAATGGACTTACATATACAGAGATAATGAAATAATGTGAAAATATTTCAAGTAATTAGAAAGGCAGCTAATTCCATACAAATTCAAGGTGGCATAATATTATATTAATTTGGTACTGATCCTTTAAAATTTTTTAAAATAAATAAAAATTGTATTTTAGGTCAAGTTATATAAGATCTGAGACAATTCTTTATTCTTAATTAGATCCCTTTTTGGTGATTTCAATGCAGTTTTTGATTATCACTTAAGAGAGCAAAGCTGGTCCAAGAATATTATAGATGTGTTATAGCATTGCTTCCATATATTTTTCACTACGATACCTTAATGCATTCACAATTTGGCCTTTGAAAATAAAAATTAACCAATATTGGGGAGGTCTGTGACCTCTACATCACCGCATTTAATGACTAAGGTAGAGCCAGGCTGATGTGGCTCAGTGGTTGAGCGTCAACCCATGGAACAGGAGGTCATGGTCCTATCCCCATCAAGGCACGTGCCGGGGTTTCAGGCTGAATCCCCGGTAGGGGGCATGCAGGATGTACCGACTGATGTTTCTCTCTGATCATTGATGTTTCTTTTTCCTCTCCCTTCCTCTCTCTGAAATCAATAAAAAATATAATTTTTTAAAAATTGCTAAGGTAGAATAAGCATTCTAAATACTTCATAGCAAAAAAACAAACAAATGGAAAGCATTAAAGATCATGAACGCTAATTGAGTAATATAAACTTATATCCACAAAACGTTTCTGACATGTGGTGGTACAATATCCTCTACTTCATTATGAAAGAAAATTGATTGTAAGACATAATTAATAAAAGCTTTTTCAGTATAAAAGGTAAAAAATCAGAACAATTTTGTGCTATTGATTATGAGAAGCATCATAATTTTAAAATTTAAAAATGTAATGTGTGTCTTACAATTGATTTTTTAAATGTATGTGTATAGCAAATAACTGAACTGATTTAATTTCTATGGCTGGGAGGAATTGTTAATGAATGTTTTAGAATTCTGTATTTATCCTATATAATTATCTATGATTATATAACTGTAGATAAATACATATTAACTTACATAAACATATGTTTTGATTTATTTATCTCTATTTGTGAAAATACTGACTAAGGTTGGTCCCTCTTTGAGATATAAACAAGTAAAATTATAGATTTCAGTATAAAAATCTAACACACCAATTTATTGTTGTTATCAGTAAACATATATTTATAATAACTTATTATTTGCACAATGCTTTCACAATCATTTCTCAGTGATCTTATTTTATCATTAAATCTATAGCAGTAGAGGTTACAGTTGCACATTTAAATATATATCATATATTTAGGTACTCATTTTCTACTTGTTCTTTATTTCTTGATAAAAGTTAGACACAAAGGAATACAAATCCTATACAATAAAAACCTAATATGCTAAGTGTCTGGTTGACCGGTTGGTCATTCAACTAATCAAATCATCATATGCTAATGATACATTAAGGCCACTCAACCACTCGCTATGACATGCACTGACCACCAGGGGCAGATGCTCCGACCAGTAGGTTAGCTTGCTGCTGGGTTCCAGCTGATCAGGACTGAGGGAGACAGGCCGGACATGCCCTGGAACCCTCCCGTGGCCCCTCCCCAGCTGGCCAACCTCCCACATCCCTCCCCAGCCCTGATCATGCACTGATGGGATCCCTCAGCCTTGCCTGAGCCCTCTTGCAATCCAGGACCCCTTGGGGGATGTAGGAGAGTCGATTTCAGCCCAATCCTGCAGGCCAGGGCGAGGGACCCCACTGGTGCAAGAATTCGTGCACTGGGCCTCTAGTACCTGGTAAATCTTTCTGGTTGTATAAGTGAACAAAGTGTGGTTTTTTGGAAGGTAAAGATGGTATTATGGTTGCCAAGGAGCCTCATAAACTTTTCTGACCATATTCAAAAGCCAAATGACAAAAACCATATTCTTTACAACTCTGTAAGTTAAAGAAATCAGAATAATTATCTTCTTCATGATGGACAGATCAATATTATGTACTGTGGCACCTCTCTGTAATTCCCAAGTACTATCCTATACATTTGTATAACAAAAGTAATGCCCATATAAATGTTTGTTTTCTTATGTAATAAATGATCTTCTAGAAATAAGAAGAAATTGGTGTATTTTTTTAAACCACACAAAAAGCAACACAGGAGAACAAAGGTAGCTGTTACCTGAGGAACAGAAACATCCTGTGCAGATCAGGCCCTTCCTACTCCTCTGGATCTGGGAGGGCTCTCAACACCACCCCGTTTTAAGGCACTTGGTGCTCTGGGAACATTTTAGAGTTTACTGTGGAAAAAAAAAGAAAAAACAACAACTCTGTTTACAGCACTGTGTGCTCATTCACATAACATTCCTGTAATTGGAAACTACCAAAAGGACAGAGTGCCTTTGTGTGGAAATATGAATGTTTTCCAGTTGGCCTGCAGGAACTATCCAAGGTCATGCCATTATCAGGTGACTGGACATGGTTTGAAGCATTGTGCATGGACCGACACATTTAATCATTTCAACAACCTCCTAAATAGGTGTTATGGTATCCCTATTTTACAAATAAGGAAACTAAGGCTTAGACTAAATAACTTTCCATAACCATACACTTGTAAATGTCACACTCAATAAAAACACAAGAACTGTACAAAGCACAAAAAAGTGTGTGTTATAGCAAGGAATATGAGGGATGCATCACAATGATCAGCCTAAATAGCACAGTTCTACTTATCTGGGTAATTAGGGGTGTTACCAAAGGTTATATAAAGAAAGGGTGATCCATTATTTCAAGACTTGGGAACATAAAATTAAACACTTTTTTCTTGTCAAATATTTCTGAACCTTTAATATACTCTTATACTTTATGTCCCAAGAGGGAATGTAGTTTTCCCAACAATTTGACCACAGATCTCTCCTCTTCCCCCTTCTAATACAATAGCATCTTATGGGGCCAGTACTCCAGGAAATGCTTTGGAAAATACTGACATGAATATTAATAAGGTTACCTATTGCCAATACCAAATCTCCATGGACTACTTAAATACCACATTTATTCATGAAAACATTCTCCCTCATCCCCAGAAGAAATGTGTATTTTTCCAATCTTTTTTGCAATTTCTGATCTATAGTAGTTAATGATATAACCTGTAACTAAAGAACTTTTAAAAATATTATATATGTAAAAATATATATTATATATTTATGTGTATGTGTATATATATATCAGGAAGCACACACACATAAACACCAGAATTTACATATTCAAAATGAGATCTCTTCCATGGAGCCAAATAACTTTTTAAATTCCTTTTTGGAGTTGGCTTTAAAGAATAAAATTTTAAGTATCCCGATGATGTTCTCATCTCAGGATTGAAGAATTTCTGGAAAGAACCAAAACTGTGTGGAACAAGTTAAAATAGAGATTATCAAGTAATGAAATTTACTTTCTTGTAAGACTTAAAAATTGATTCTCTCTCTCTCTCTCTCTCTCTCTCTCTCTCTCTCTCTCTCTCTCTCTTTTTCTTTCTCTCTCTCTCTCTCTCTCTCTCTCTCTCTCTCTCTCTCTATATATATATATATATATATATATATATTGTTTAAATAGGGATGAGGGTGATGTCATGCCTATTTTGGGGAAGAAAATGCAACTTGTCACCTTAAGTGAGAGGATATAGATATAGATATAAATATAGATATAGATATAGATATAGATATATAACTTCAACAAGTTAAATATGTGAAACCCTTGGGTATAAGATAATAACTAATAAAATAAATAATGAAAATAAGAAAGTGAGTGTCCTGCATTGCAGGTAAAAATGAAAAATAAACTTCACTGCAAAAAAAACAAACAAACAAAAAAAAGAAGCTTCTGTTGTCAAAGTAGGAGCTGGGGAAGGAAGCTATCTTCTGTTTGAGCCTTTTTCTTTTTTGTCCCTTGGGTATCCTTGGAGTTATATTTGCTAAGTCCTAGGGCTTCTCTGAAACATTTAATATTAGAAAAGTGACTGTGCTTCACTTCAGGCAAACCTGGATTTGAATCAGACCATTTACAGACAAGTTACCTAATCTCTCCAACTCTCACTTTCAGTTTTTCTCATCTAGAAAGTTATTGAATTGAGATTAAACATGACAATGCAAAGAATGCACTTGGTCTAATGCCTGGGACAGCCCCCATTTAAACAGTGACAATGCACTTGATAACTAGAATTTAAACATCATCATGTTTTAAATTTGTGAAAGCACTGTTTTGCCTTGATTTATAATTGTCTTTGCATATACTTTTAAAATATTCCTCCACCAGCCTTTTAGGCAATATTTATTAAACATGTCCTAAGCACAGACCACTCTGTCAAAGATTAGGGACACAGAGATGAAATAGATAAGTTGTGTTCTGAAAAGCTTATGACTGAATGGAGAAATGAAGCTTATACCATGTTATTATACAGTGAGAAGAAAAATTCCCAGCAAAGATAGAACTCTGTGGAAACTTACAGAGTAAGAGACCAATGCTGACAAGGACCAGGAGAGCCTTTGGGGAGGGGATCTCAACTAGAAATGAACGGAAAGAGATGCTTTAAAGCAGTGGTTGGCAAACTGCGGCTCGTGAGCCACATGTGGCTCACAAGCCATGGTTTGCCGCTCTGTTGACTAGTGAGTTTGCCGACCACTGCTTTAAATAATAGGAACACTAATAAGACAAAGAATTGAGGCCCAGAGGTATAGAGTATTTTCAGGGAAGGGCTAGCTATTGGTCCTGTTGGTTCACAGTTCTTAAAAGAAGTCACAATTAGACTCTAGACAGATTTGTGAGGCCTGAAATGCTGAGTGAGCAAAAGTTGACTTTTATTTTTATATATGTGTATAAGCAAGCAATGGTGAGCCACTGAGAGTTTTGAACATGGGAGTGGTATGATAGGTGCCATATCTTAGGAAACCTAATCTGGAAGCACCTGATAGTGTGTGTTGGAGAGGATATGATTAGAAGCAAAAACCCACAGGAAAGCTGTTGATGTAACCCACAGAAAAGCGGAGGTGCACCCCTGTCAATGGAAGAAAGGGCATACTGGTGGTAGAAAGCTGGGAGCATAGAGGACTTCTTTCAAGGTTGTGTTTCTTTAACAAGCACAAGAATATAACAGATTTTATACTTTTTTGCGGGGTAGGGGGTGTGATTTGGGGCATGCTAATGGAGGTAATCAAGGTTAGAGGCTTTGAATCCTTTCCTGAACAAATGCTAAAGAAGACCTTGTCTAAGAAAGTGTCAACAAAGATACAAGGACAGGAATGAGCGCAAAAAACTTGACAATATTTAAGTGTAGTGTACTGTTTTCTGTCCCTGCCATCTTTCTTTAGCATCTTCCACTTGGCCAAGTCTATGACTTATACAAAAACTTACCTGATTCCTGGTATATCTGTTAAAGGAAAGTTTATTCACAGCATTTGTCTTCCATGGCATTGATGATGAGTGGATCCAGTTCAGCAAACGAGGGGAAAAAGTATTCTTTGCTTTTTATAGGGTTGTTTGTCATTCTCAGAATAAGTAAGTCATTTTGGGTTAGTGGTTGACTATTTGACTATTATACAAGCATGAATAATAAAAATGGAGTCCTTAAGGATAAATATTAGGACTCACTATCAAATAGTCTTCTGTGTCATATGAGGAAGTAGGACATTGTGCAACTACTGTAATCTTTTCACATGTTGAATTGATTCTAAGTGTTGGGTTAAATGCTATAAATGAAAATTTATTCAAGTTACTGGAGTCTCTTATGGGTAACATCTTAATGACTGAAAGATTATTCAGCTACTATGAGAGTAATTAAAAGGTTATTCTCCTACAGCACTTAACATATTTTTTAAATTTTACGGAAATATTTAAACTTACACTGAAATAGGGAGATATAATATAATGAACACTATGTATCCTTAACTCCACTTCATAATTATCAATATTTCATCAACATTGTCAACTGTTTTATTATCTCTCATACTTTTTTATTGGAGTATTTTAAATTAAACATTTAATGTGTAAATAATTTATATGTATTTCTAACTGATAAGAACTATTTTTTACATAATGAGCATGCATTTGTCATAGATCCTAAATATCATCTATTACTCATTCCATATACACAGTTCTCCAAATATTTTAAAGATGTTCCTTTACAATTAGTTTGTTCAATCAGTATCTTAACAAGGTCCACACATCACTTTTGCTTATTATGTCTTCAACAGTTCTCCCTTAATTTTTCTTTCACATTTATTTATTGGAAAACAAATTTAATTTCATATTTTATAACCAGTTTTTCTACACTATTTCCTACTTCTAAAGCAAACCATAATTAATTCAACCAATATTCAACTACTGTATAATGAACAATTGCTATGTTATATATAGGATAGTGTAGTGCTGCTGATAGTGATTCAAAGATGTCTGTGAATCATGGCCTCTACTATTAGGACATTACAATCTGGAGGAAAAGGAAAAATAATACTGCACAAATATAATGACAACAACATATCGTAGAATTAAGTGGTATAAGATACTATGGTTCTAAAGGCAGAGGCATGGTTTAGAAGATAAAGGGAACCTTTTTAGAGCAGTTGGCATGTAACATAGATGGTTTAGAGTGACCAAGTCTAGAGGCAGTTGGGTTTTAAGAAGAGTAAAAAGAGAAAGTTTATTCCATGATTGAAAAACCTGAAAAAGAAGAAAAAGAACATAAATCTTAGAGGTGAAGGAAGTGAAGGATACATTCAAGGGATTACAAATGAAAAAAACTTAGCTGCAGCTGGACATTTGTGAGCTGACACAGGCAGGTAGGGAGCAGAGGAGGAAGGATCTTAAATGCCAGGCTAAAGAGCTTGAACATGTCCCCTAGAGCAGAGAGCCGTTAGCGCCATTCATTTTTCCAAATACTGGAGATTCTTGACATGATGTAAACAGAGATATTCCATTAGTCAGCAAAAATGCATCAGCTTTTTACACAAGGAAATTTTAAAACTGTTTATGCATTCCAAGAGCAATCATTTTCAAGTATTTATAGCAAGTTGGCAAGATAATTTAATGTTTTATTTTGCCCAAAAGCTATTGATGCTACACTTAGAGCAACACAAACAAATTGGAGTTGATTTAACCAACATACACTACACAGCAGCTGAAAGGCCTTCATAAAGCAAAGATTGATTGTTTGTGGCATAGTATAAAACAACAACAACTCTACCATAGGAGAGGTAGATGATAATGCTATTAAAGATAGATGTACTAGCCCTGCAAACCTGAAGCTTTATACTTTTCATCTACTATGGAAATATAGTGAAGTTTGTAATATGTTTGAGTTTGAGTGTTGTCTTTTTTTTTTTTTGGCCTATCAACAATAAACATATATTGACCCATACATTTTCTCTTTACCAGCATAATGTTAATTGACTTTCATCATTAAAAGATCCTCAAATGACAGCTGAATTATCCAAGCTTTCAAAAAATGTATACATGAAACTTGGTTGGTAAGTATTTTCTTCTTGCATGTTATTCTTTAATAAAAGGTGATCAATGTATTCCATATCATATAGATTTTAAAATATTTTTGAGTGCCCACATATACCAGAGATTGTGCAAGACTTTTGAGAAAATAACATTGTGCATAAAATGTTGTCCTGGTTTCCAGAGACTTGTCTTTTAATACAGATGAGTAAAATTATAGGCTTGAAATAGAGCTGTCAAATTGCATTGTTAGGGTTTTTCAGCTGCCATTTTGAATCAGGTCATTCTCAGTGGTGGAGACCTAGCTTGTCTATTGTAAGATGTTTTGAAGCATCCCTGGCCTCTACCCACTGGATACCAATAACACCTTCCAGTTGTGACAACCAAAGATACCTCCAGATAGTGCCAACTGTCCCCCAAGGACAGAGTTAAAAATCACTTGCAATTTTCAAACAATATATTAGATGGAAATTCCTATGTATATTTTGCTAATGAATATAACTTCTAGTTGGGGAAACCAAGTAAAGTCCATGAAAGGAAGGGTGGCTGATATGAATAGGTTGAAAAGAAGAGAGAAATTCAGGACTAGAGAAGATAATGATAAAGTGGCTAAACTGATGAGGGGAAGCCAAGTGGATAAGTATGAATTATGTTCAAGAATCATGTAGCATTGGGTGGTTAGTAGAGAAAAACTGATAAAGTAAAAAAAAAGCAATTAAATTATGGAGGTCCTTGTACATAAAATAAAGAGAGATGGTTTTCATTTTGTAGAGAGGCCATTTGCACAAAGAATTGAAATGAATAAAGCATCATTTTGGAAATGTTAATATGGCAGTTCTGGGCAGAATGATTTAGGCAAATAAGAAAGTTTATTTTAGGTCTGGGACTCACTTAAGGACATAATTTGGCAGAAATTGGGGAATATATTTGTGAGAGATGTATTTCCCAACATAGAATGAGAGAAGAAAAACTAGTAAAGAAGTCTATAACTTGATTCTATGTTTGCTCTCATAAATTGTTGTTGAAACTGTTTTTCTCATAATGCAGTTGACACTTTATAATGGAGCTGATGGGCAGATGTGCCCAGACTCTCTGGGAGGATTCCATGAAGTGGAAAGTTATAACTGATGTTGCAGAGTTGTGAAAACAAAAATGATATCATTCTCAAAAACAACTCTCCGTTGACATAGAAACTAGGAATCTAAGAGTTTAAATAATGCCGTTCAAGAAAAGTATTCAAGTATTCTAAAGGGTTAAAATGTAAACTTGGTAAATATACTCTTGATTGTAACTACACTGTTCATTTGCTCTGAAAAGATTTTCTATCCCTTTGTATATTAAAACCTCTCATGCACAGATATGGCCTGGGGTGGGTTGAGAGCTTGGTAGAGGGGGATCAGGGGAGGGAGGAATGGGGGACATCTGTAATATCAACAATAAAATTTTAAAAAAATATTTTAAAAATAAAAATAGGGAGAAGAAGAATCAACTGTCAAATAGAATGTCATCAATTCCTCTTCACCCCCACATCTTCCATTCTTGCCCAAGTCACCTCTGACTCAGATCTAAGAAAGGTGCGTTTTCTGAAACCACAGAGACCTTCTATCCTTTGTTTGCCAACAGGGTAGTATATTTATTCTAGAAACTCTTAAGCTTCCATTTTTTAGATTATGGCACCAAAAAAATGTAAAATGTTGGTAGACACCAAAAAATTAAAATGTACTCTTTGAAAAACATAGAAGCAGGGAAGTAATAAGAGGCTAACTGGATAGAAAGAAATGAATACCTAGGGAAACCAGGGAAAAATTTAATCTCAGGCACAAAAATTCTGATTTTGTTAAATAAGCAAACTCTAGTTTCATAAACAGGGAATTAAGTATTGGTGGAAATTCAAGAGAGATTTTTTTTTATTCCTGTCAGCTTGATATAAAATAGATGATAATGGGAAGAAACTTGAATAAATGAAAGAAAGTAAGAGGCTGCTGCAGTAATCCAGATGTTATTCATTTGTCAAAGGAAGCTTCTAAGTATCCTCAGTATTAATCGCACCTTATGAGATACAAATTAATGCTTACTTGAAGTAGGGCAGTGACTATAGAAATGGAAATGTCCTACTGAATATTAATAAAATGATAAAACCGGCTCAGTGCCCATTTTTTCTTGAGGTTGTTATTCCTACACTTAGCAGACTTTACACATTTGAAACAAATCCATACTTTTGGGATGTTTTCCTAAAATAAGTTGCATTAAGAATCATGGGGAGAAGTTTGCTAATAGTTGCCAATCAACTGCCTGTCAGTCTGTACCAAGATGACATATTTTCTGAGTTAAACAGCAGAGAGTGCTAAAGTGAGGGGGAGGAAAAAAGGTAGGGAGCAGTGCCACCCCTCCAGGTTTTATCAAAGGCTCTATTCTGTCAATCACTAGAAAACTGAAATCCTTTCTGGTCCTGCAAGAATGTTTTTAGTGAGTGAGAGTGTGTTTATGAAAAGAAATGAATGAACCAAATGGCCACGATTATTGATTCTTTCTGCCCTTGTGGCTTTAGACTAGAAGTGGTTTTCAAGGGTCCCAAAGCTATTTCCAATTTTTTTTTTCCTTAATTTGATCTGCAGCATTATGGATGCCCTCAATCTAACCACATCTGATCTGTTCCATCAGGCCATTGGGATTGGCTGTTAATTAATAAAAAGACTGCATTTAAAAGCCCTTTTCATCTTTCTATATCATTTAAAATGTATATTGAACTAAATAAAATGACAAAACACCTCGACTGTCACAAAACTAAAGTTTAGTCCCACTTCTGACTGCAGCTTAAAGCATGAATCTAAAAAAATCTAAACTAACAAAAAAATCTAAAAATGTCATTGTGGTTTAGAAGTAAAACCTCGCAGTCATTCTCCTACCTTATCAACATAATATTCATCATTGGAATTTTTTAAGTAATATTAATTACAATTAAATGGCTTTTGGTATTTTATAGATCTGTTAAGTGCTATAAATGAGTTTTCTTTTATGTAATCTAAAAGTATCTCAATCTATAAGTTAATATATACTCTTTTTATAAAGAATTGTCCCTGGGCTCAGGGTTTGTTTCCTCAGTCTAATATTCAGTAAGCCTTTGTTGATAACATGTTATGTGTTCTGTGCAGTACAAGGGACTGGGCATATGGGGGTATGTAAGACAGAGCTCACCTTTCTTCAGGAGTTGAAAGTCTAGGAGAAGAGAGACAATTAACCTGGTACATGCAGAAAATGTAAAAAGTACTACCATAGAGATGAGCATTTAGGAGAATACTTAAGTCAGAGTAAGGGTTTTGTCTTGTAATGTTGTTTTTTTCCTTTTTCCAGTATATTAAAAGTCCTAACAAAAACCTTAGACGTTTCCCATGCAAATGGTAATGTGAACATGTGGCTTCCATAAACTGTTCAATATTCTCACAGTATCTAAAAGGCCAGAAGGGATCTTCAGTAACTGGTTCATTTTCATAAATTCATCAGGTATTTTCCATATTTTGACATTCCTAAGAACCCCTTTAAAACCTACTGCATTTTGTTTGGGGAGTATCTTTCTGAGTCAAAATTCTTGTATTTTCCACACTGTTTCTCTCCCGATTTTCCTCTAAATAAGTCGAGAAGCATTTATTTTCTGTGGCTGGTAAATACGATTTATCGGCTTTTGGAAGAAAGAAGAGAAGAACGAAACACTGAAAAACCTGTGGTGCATTTTCTGCTTCAGTAAATGGGTCACACTTTGTCAAATTCTGACTCTATTAAGCTTTTGTGAAGTTCTGTTTTTCTCAAATACTAGGTTGTGGCATTGGATATCAAAGGGCAATTTATTTTGTTCTAAGTAGCTTTTACTCAGTTCATTTTTTTTAACCTCAAATCATAAATACTTCAGAAAAGATAAATCAGATAAATTAGAATGTTTAAAGAAGGAGAATATTGTTTTCATTTATATTTGGGCAATTGCACACTGCCCTTCATATTTGGAGATGGTTATTGCAAAATGAGACTTGTAAGATACTGACTTGTTAATTTTCTTGTGGCAGTGATGAATTTGAGGTGATCCATCTCTGAGAAATGGCCCTGTCAGAAAGTAGCTTCTGCAAATGGGAGGATCAAAATTTGCCATCCTCATAGGGGCTGAACCTAAATCATAGCCACCAACAATTATTACTGCATACAAATAAAGGTAGAGAGTAGATATAATCAAGAATATGCCATTCACAATTGATTGCTTAAATGTTTTTAAATTGATCTGAACATTTACTTTTTGATTCTAAACTATTTTTCAAAATTGTCTTGCTATCACCTTGTTAGGATGAGTCTTTCTCAACTAAAATGACAAAATACAATACGCATTCAAATTCAAGACAAATTTTTGTTCTAGTAAAGTGCCCAGCACAATGTCTAGAATATCTTAAGTGTTCATTAAATATTTTCTCTCTCCTTTTTCCCATTTATCATGATAAACTACTTTAAGTTGGCTTAGTTATCATCTCCTATGAGGACTAACCCCAGTGCAAAATAACCCACTTTTTTCCAAAAATCATTTGGTATTAAAAATAACATTCACCAATTATTAGGTATGTTAAAATTTGTTTTCACTTAGAAACTTATACTGGTCATACATTATTTGGTGCCAATCTTTTTACAAACATAGTCATTCTTTTTTTATTTTAGGACATTTTCATAATGCTGAAAAACAACAAGGGCAGCAACATTACAGGGATAAATAAGCATGTAAGTGGGCATTAATACCTTCATCCTGAAACCACCTTTACCTTCTTCTCTTTTTCAAATCCTCCATTTGCATCTCAAGAGAGATTCATAGTTCTTGAACAAGTTACCATTTGGGTGCTCCTGTTGATTGATTCATGGCTTTCTTCTCTCCTCTAGTTTCAATCAAATGATCATCCCTGAGCAAAAAACATTTGAGAAACACTTGGAACTCATACACACAATCTGACAATGTGTACTCTTCCCCATGACCAGCATCCTAGGTCTTCACTGCTTCATACTTATGTTGTTGATAAAAACAAATTATCAGCTTACTTCCCTGCCTTCAGTCTTCCTTTCACCTAATTGCCCTACTGACAGAGAGCCTTAGAAACATTCCTGCCATATTATTGCTCCCGGTTTAACATCTCAAATGATCTCCCATTTGTATCAAATAAAATTTCCCAGTTTGATATTCAGGGCCCAATACAAACTCATCTTTGAATGCCTCTGGTTTATGATTCATCACAGTTCCACAGATAGCCCTGTACACAAAGTCATAAGCACATACATTTGATATTCAAACTTGTCTCAGCCACTATTTTTTGAAAATGCTTTCTGTCTTTTTCCACCTGTCCCTGATGTGGGCAAGGTACACCTCCCCTCCTAGAGTACCTTCAGCAAATACAACAGAGAATGGAACAAACTGTATTGTCATTGTTTCCTTATCTGTCTGTATCCTTTCATTAGGATGCAGGTTTCTTGTGGGCAGAAATATGTTCTATTCATCTTTCTTCCACCTTCCAAACTTGGATCAGAGTTAACTTCTTTGGAAATAGTTCATCAAAAAAAAAAAAAAAGGAAAAGATATGACTTGGAGCTCCCAATATGAAGCTGAAAATAATTTGTTTCTAAAGCAATACTGCTTCTTTTTTTTTATTTATTGTTTGAAGTATTACAAATAGTAGTACATATGTCTCCTTTTTTTTTTCCCCCATTGACCTCCCCCCGGCATCCCCTACCCCCCAGTACATGCCTTCACCTGCCTGCCCACCCCTCCCCCCAGTGTCTTGTATCCATTGGTTATGCTTATGGAGGAGCCTAAAAAGCCTCAGAATCAAGAGACAAATAGGCAGTATATGCAGAATTCTGAAAGTCTGACATATGGATTCAGCACTCAAATCAGTTGCCAGGAACATGTACCAAACTCCAGGATATTGTTATCTGAGACTATTTATGTCCTCTATACTGTACATAGATCCCCTGTTCTTCCCTCTTGATGACATAATTAGATCTGTCCCCATTCCCACTGTGCCCTGGCCACTCACTTCTCTGGTCCAATATCCTCAGATATTGGACCTAAGACAGAAAACCCGTTCCATTAATACCTATTCTAACACTTCTTCATTTTAGGCATCATTTCAGAATTTACCCTGCTCTGCAAGCATGTACCAGACTGTTGTCATAATACAACCTTTTACTGCATGTGAGAAATTTCCCAAGAAGCCTTTCTTAGTCATGTCCCTCTGGTTTGGTTTCAGGTCCTTTCCTCCAAAGACAATCCTGTTCATCATGGAAGACATTGGAATCTCCAGTAGTTGGAGCTGAGGGCCTTCATCAGAAAGCAATCATTCACCTCTGTTTTAGCCCTACCTTTCATTCCTGATATCAACTGTGGTCCAAGTATGATCTTCAGTAACCAGTCCCTATTATACATCTATAAAATTTGAAAATAAACAAGTGTTTAAAATATGTACATGTCTACATTTCTTTCTACTACTATGATTTCTTATAAGCTAAACGTAATGCTTAACAACTCATTCAAGAGACAAGAATATGACAGTAAAAAATAACTGAACTTCTCAGTTACCATCTCACGTTATAGACCATTATGGAAGTACATACTTTTGTTATCCCTTTGAGTTGATAGGAGTTCATTTTAAAAGTTACTACTGTTTTTAAATGTGTATTGACCTGAATACCTATAAATGGTTGAAAGTACTATTTGAGAGAAACTATCAACTAAGGTGTAGGGATATGGAAACACTACAAGATTATATATTACAAAGCAAGATGTGTAAAAATGTAACTGGCAGTAAGTAAAAATAATGTGGAATCTTACAAGACAATTTGAAATTTATTAGATAAGATTTCCCAGAGAAGTAAGTTTTCACAAATCCCTTTATCTTTATTTTCATACACATTTGTCTTTATTCACAAATTAGATGTGCTGGACTTTGAAATCCAGCTTTATAACCTCCCAGTATTATTATTGATCAGTCACTTTCGGAACATATAAACTTCTTTAAAACAAATGTAGACCAAATGCCCCAGAACCCACTTGCCCAAAGGCTTAGTGAACTCCCAGAAGTCACTTCCACAATTTGATTTTTTTTTTAAATGTCTTTGTCACAACAAAGACATTTCTTCCCAAGGCATGTCTCCTAAATGAATGCTGAATTGTGTATCCATCTTGATTATTCAGACTGGAATCTTGTTTTTCTTCTCTTTGCCACAAAATAAGAAACTTAAAGAAAGCCAATATTTAGTCTTCAATTACATGTGGGCATGCAGGTAGTGTAAGGATATATGCCAAATTAAGGATTGCAAAGCTGCCTAAAAATGCTGTGTTGCTTAAATAATGTTTGCGGCATGGTTTCTTGCCCTATTTGGAAACAGTGAGTGCTACTGTATTATGCTTATTGGTTTGTTTTCTGCTTGGTTCCATGGTGGGAAGTGTGAGCCTTACTGACTTTAGAAATGCAGGTGAGAAAAGTTCAGATTAGAATAAGTATATGGAAAAAAAAAGCACATCTGTCTTGTCAAAGGAAAACAATGAATATCAGTTTCTCTGTAATTCTGGCTAATGTCAGGACAGTAAGGAAAATATTACCTCTTAAACTACAAAGACATTAAGTTGTTGGGTTGATTAGAACCACTTCTGAATTAGTAAGTTATTTTTTTCATCTTCATTGTTTATACAGATCAGACTTGATTGCCTGTGCTGATTAGATAGAATAAAAGGAAATCTACGTAAAAACTGAAAAGTTTATGCATGCTTTGCATGTTAGTCCTTGAGCTCACAGAAAAGAAATTATTACATTGGCCTGTTTTCAAAACACCTTGGTATAGTTTTCCCAAGTACCAGAAAGGATAATACATGCAACATGTGCTAAGAGAATCCGGAGGTGAGAGCATTCCCTGAGGAATGGAGAAGCCCAAGAAGGCTCGTGGAGGTGGAGCTGAGACAATCGACAGCGAAATGAGCATTTCAGACACACAGTTTGTTCAATGGAATGGAGATGGACCCATATTGTTTGGGAGCAAAGTAACTAGTAAAGTAATTGGGTTGAAAGAAAGGATTAATTTATGGAAGAAAGAGTTGAAGAGATATGTAGGGGCCAACAATAAGTAAATGAGTGTCTGCTATTTGAGAGGTGTTGTACTGGGCACTAAACAGACATCTCTGAAAAAGTTGTTTGAGCTTGAGGGTAAGGTAAAGGAGATAAATTCGACTGAACAAAACGGTATAGATTGCAATGAAAATAGACCAGTTTAAGTTGTACTGAACTGAAGGAGATGCATGTGAAAGCTGTTATGAAGGAAAAAGAAATTGAACTGAATGGTTGAGAATGTGGGAAGAGAAATAGAAAGTTCAGCAGCTAAGTTGGTTGGCTGTTAGGGGGAATTATGTTTTGCTTTAGGATTTAAAGAATGTGCAATGCAGTTCTAATGCTACCAGCCCAAGTTCAGTCAAACTTCATGGGTTAAGAGTACAGTCCCCCATAAGATTGCCCTCACTTCAGACTCTAGCCTAAACTCTAGGGTTCCCAGACCACCCACACTTGGGACCAACTGGCTACAAATTTGGGAGTTTCCTCAGTTTTATAATTTGCCAGAATGATTCACGGAATTCAAGAAAGCAGTAAGTTTTATTATAGAGGATAAAAATCAGAACCAGCCAAATGAAGAAGCATATACAGGGAAAGATCCGGAAGCCTTCCAAACATGAAACTTCTGTGTGCTCAGGGTGTATCACCCTTTCAGCATATCAGTGTGTATCACCAGCCAGGAAGCTGATTAAGCATCACTGTACAAAAGTTTTATTAGAGTTTCATTACAGAGGTATTATGTTTTTTAGTTATTTGCTATGAAATTAAACTCAGTCTCCAGCCCCCTTCCTCCTCAAAAGTCAGGCTGATATCACAGGACCCAAAGTACCAAACCTCTAACACATGGTTGATTGGTCTCTCTGTCATGACCAGTCTCCATTCTGACCCCTCTTGTGAGCAAAAACTATCTAGAGGCACTCCATAAGTAATCTCATTAGCATAAATTCAGGTGTGGTCCAAGAGGCCCACCATAAATAACACCCTCCTATCACTTGGGAAATTCAAGGACTTAGAGGATCTCTCCTGAAAACCAGAGACACAGATGCAGCCAAATTCTTGGTTATACAACAGAATGAGTTTGAGGTAACACTAGGTTCTTTCAGGCGCAATCTCTGGCAGACAGTTGAAATCTCAAAACAAGCTGGAGAGGGAGAGAGAGAAAAGAGGAATAGAGAGGTGACTTTGGCTACAAAGTGAAAGCTCACATGGTATAACTTAGTGTCCAAAGTTATTCAGCAAGGGCTTCAGTTGGGGTATGAGTCCTTTGCAATAGAATAGGCAACTAAAACACATACAACATATTTTTCTAAAGAAATCAATGCTTAGCCTGAAGCTAACATTTACTTAAATAGAAACAATTCTTTCTGCATCTTCTCTGGTAACTTGATGTCTAAAATATGTATTTTTTATAAGCATATCAAACAATCCCTAGAGAAAATGTGATAAAAATATGTAAATCCAAAATTGACATAGTAGTGAATTAAATACTTCATTCTTGTTCAACAAATGCAAAAGTGATGAGGTAAGCATTACTAATGTTCACTTGCTTTTCAACATTGTAAACAAAATGAGTTCCTTAAGAACAGACAATGTTTTGTTCAATGTGCTGTTGAAAATGAAATAGCAGGAAAAAAACACACAACTTTCTGCCTTCATGAAGCTTATGTTCCAGATGGAGAAACAAACAATAAGCTATATATATATATATATATATATATATATATATATATATATATACACACACACACATAGTTAAGACATTAGAGAAAGAGCTATACATGTGGGAAAACAACCTAGTGTCAGTTACACAGATGCCAGCTGATGCCCACTAAAAGGGCTGCAACTTCCAAGTGGCAGGTATACCTCAAAATGCTTATCCACATTAAGACTAGTAATCGTTTAATAAAAAAGTGTCACATGAAAATCAAAGTATTTTCAAAATTCCTTTAAAAACAATCCTCTTCCCTGAAAATTGGCCACATTATGCATGTGTCCTGAAAAAAAAAAAAAACAAAAACAACATACCTTGTTCTATGTGTAATGATAGACTGAATTCTAGACCTTCTAGATGACCACCAAGTTAGAGAAAGCCATTTCCCAAAGGTACAGCCCCTGATGATACTGGGTTCAAAATGGTCTCTCACAAATGCTAGAGTCAATATTTGTTGATTGATTGGTTCATGAGCATGTATAGGAAATGTTTTCCTTCAAACATTTTATAGTTGTTTAAAGAGCATCATTGCCCTGGCTAATATGTCGGGGTTGAAAGTTCCAGCCCTCATCAGAGTGTGCAGGAGGCAATTGATCTCTCTCTCTGTCTCTGTCTCTGTCTCTGTCTCTCTCTCTCTCTCTCTCTCTCTGTGTGTGTGTGTGTGTGTGTGTGTGTGTGTGTGTGTGTGTGTGTGTGTGTGTCTCAAAATCAACGAAAGTGTCCTTGGGTGAGGATAAAAAAACAAAAATATCATTACTTATTTTTGTAACTTTCTACTAAGGTTCAAATTCCTTCCTAATTTCAAAAACTCACCTCTGTGTGGAGAACAACTTGATATGAAAGTATGAGAATCTTGGAAAGAAAAAGGAAATAACTTGCAAGTTGATTTAAAATACCACTAAATTTTCTGTCCTGGCCAGTGTGCCTCAGTTGGTTGGACATCATCCCTTGCACCAAAAGTTTGTTGGTTTGATTCCTGGTCAGGGCACATGCCCCATTTGAGGTCTCAAACCCCAGTAGGAGGTGTGCAGGAGGCAGCTGATCAATGTTCTGCTCTCACATTGATGTTTTTCTTTCTCTCTCCCTCTCCCTTACTCTCTCCCTAAAAATCAATAACAATATTTAAAAATAAAAATAGCACTAAATTTTCTTAGATGATGGTTTGAGGAAAAATTAGGATTTATTGCTTAATTTTAAAATTTTAATCTTATATAGTATTCTTGAAAATCCAAAAGTTAGGAAAAACAATGAAATTCTCTATTTCTAGAAAATATGTGGAAATTAATGCTTAACTAGTGTCTAGACATAGACAAACACTTCTTCATACAAATTCAATTTTATTTGTACTTTTTATAAGTTATTAGCATTCATTTGGATACAGTTTTTTGTTAAATTGCTTTACTTAATGAGGTGTGCTATGAACATGATATTGCTAACACTAGATACTCAAAATAGATAAAAATTAGAGACTTCTTCAGTTAATAAGCTTTCAGAACAAAATAAATTAACATTCTTCTTAATTTGTATTTTTAATATTTAATTCTAACCACATACTCTAGCTGTCTAACATATCAAAATAAATGTGGTTTCTAAGAGATTGGAATGTTATAAAGCTCTGTTACAATAAAATATTCAGAGGTAATTACTTTAATTATAGGTAGCATTTTAGAAAGATCATCAAAATAAGTTGATGGCTGAGACAATGAAATTGATAATCTGGGTGAAAGCATGGCTATCTTTCAAAATCAATTATCACAATATATACAGACAGCCATACTGGTCAATGAGAAGGCTGAAATGAATCCATTTTGCATGCATCAAGGTGCATAGTCCTGCGGAGAGACTACAGTGTAAATGTGTATGCGACCAGTTTTACTGTTTCTAAGTTTAAGACAAAACCCCACAGTTACAAATATCCAAATAGACAAGTTATATTTTTATGTATTTTTAAATCCCAATAGTCCAATTATTTCTGATGAAAATACTTGATTGCTTCAAGTCTGCATGTAGATCCTCATTTCTCTTGTTTTGAATTGGCCCCAACTGACACTAAGTTTTGATTGTGATCTCCTTCCTGATTACTGTATACATAAAAAAGAAAAACAAACAGCTACTCAATCAAACTTGTCCCTGAGAATTAGGATAGTCATCAGAACATTGATAGTTTTAGTGGGCCCAGATCTTGCCCAACAAAAGAGATCTTTTGCAAAGGTTTTAAAATTTTCTCCACTTATGCTGAAAAGTCAGGGAGGAAAGCTCCATCTGAGAATGCAGGGAGCTGGTCTCTTTTATGCCTGGAATCAAAGAGCTAAGTGGACTTTGCAAGGCACTTGACTCCTGTGAGGTTCAGACTTCTCATTAATCTGACTCTCAGCAGGGTTGTTAGGATCAAGCAAAAGAAAATAAGATAACAGAGGACACTTTACATATTTAATATACGTAAGCTTATCATTCATATTTGGCCTTAGCAAAATGCTAAGGATACATCCTTCTTTATCAGTTAAATTAATTGTCACTTGATCAACTACAAATACTTAAAAGAAATAGTTTAGGCTATGGATGGTTTAGAATGCAATAGCATTTTAAACATACTTTTTAATCTCATAAATAAAATGTTGTTAAACCATTCTTACTACTGGATCATCACATTTCATTTTTCTAGATAATTACTTGCCAATCCTTCCCTCAACCCCACACACACGCCCATTGAGTTCAAGATGAAACACTATAATAGTGTTATCATGTAATCACATGTCCTAATCTTCCAGAAAGGCATTCAAATAGGGGAGGGATTAATGTATTTTGAAGCAAACAATAAATTGGGTCACATTCTTAAGACATAAATTTTAAGCCCCTAAAACTCTCACCCTCATCCTCATTGACACTTGATGTTTCTGCTGCTAGTTTAGGGGACACGGGAACATAAACATTTGTCTATAGTCAATTCCTTACAGGAAGAAAATACCATTTTTAGACAGAACCATAATTTATCCAACTCAGTATTTTGTCTCTTAACAGAAATAAAAAGTGACATTTGGAGGAAAAAATGACTGTTACTCTTTATAATATAGCACCTGGAACAGCCCTAACTGTCCTTTCCATAGACTTTATGGATTAGTCAACTTTGAACTTACCCAACTGACATTATAAATCCTTGTAAAGAAAAAAACAGCAAAGCTAAACATCCACTAAAATTTAGCCATTTCTCCAAATTTTTTCTTTGACAGGTGATGTGTGTAGGCTATTATCAATCCATAACATCTAGGGATTCAGTGATTCCCAGAGGGAATGTATGTGACTATAGAAATGGGAGTAGACAAAATATGGACACAACACAGTGGCTTGTTTCTTCATTTGTTTTTAGTTCTGATTGGTCATGTTTTAAATTTTGAATGATATCCACCTACAATTTCTCAAATAATATGAGCAAAGAAGAAAGTTAGCAGACTCTTTGGTAGGTAAAGCTCACCAAATAGTAAAATATATTTTAGTGCTTATCATGAGCCAAGTACTGTTATCTGCAGTAACTCATTTAACCTTGACATTAAGTACACAAAGTATGTTATCATTGTTGTTACTTCCATTTTGAAGACAAGAAAATTGAGGTCCCTCCAGGCTAACTTGCTCAAGTTCACGGAGAGCTAACCGAGATCAGGCTGCCTCTGGAGCCTGACTTTCTAACACTGATACAAAATCCCAAGTGTGTGATTTTAAAGTAAAATTCCATTGCACACTTTGAAGAAGATAAAACTGATGCTCATGATGATGCCCCCATCTACAAGGAAAATGTTAGTGGATTAAGTAGACCCCATCTCCCCATTCCTTTTGTCTGGATGTAGCCCAAAATGTCATTAATGCTCATCATAATTTAAGTCCTACCCTGAAAGACTAAACAGGAAGGCACTGAAGAGATGAATCTATCATCATTCCACAAATTAAACCATTATATTTAATAAGAAGAAATAAAAATAAACACTTTATCTTGTAGTGAATTAAGATAATCACACTAGGAAATCTTTGGAAGCATTGTTACCCCTGGCAGGAAAGTTGAGAAAAGTAGCAGATTGCAGATTGTAAATCTATTCTGATAATCATCATGGCAAGTAATTAACAGCTGAGTCAACCTGATTATTTATGTTACCACAGGAGTCAATAGTGATGCCTGCACTCCCCACCCACCATCCCCCCAAGCATGGGAGATCATAGGAAAGGGAGGCCACCACATGTTCAGTAAGCAAAACATAGCACACTGGCTTCAAATTGTGATTTTGCTCTTAATATGTGATTGTGGGCAAATCATCTTTTGGGAGCCTTGCTGTCTCTTGTTTAAAGTGGGGCTAATGGTAATGATAAATAAATGAATGAAGTAATATATCTCAAAGTGTCAAGCACCATTTCTGGGTTAAAATCCTTCTGACATGCATCAAAATAAATGGAATTATAAATTGGCTTTATTATTGTTAAACAAGAAGATGAATTAGCAATGTGATAGGCCAACTAATCTAGGAAATGGAGAGATGACTTAAAACATCATGTGGTAAACTGTTTGAATAGAAAAAGCCCAAATATTGCTGCCTGTCTGTTTGAAAGCTCAAGGGAAGAGTTTATACCATGTGTCTATTTGGTATACATCTTCTGGTGTCAATTATTTGATATGCAATAGCTTCCCTCTAGTTCTTTGAGACACAAATTAGAATTAATAATGACCAGAGTCAAAGAGCACCTTTATTTAGAGTTATGTACACTAAAAAATAAACAACAAGGGTTTCTTATAACTAAAGAAAATGAGATTCTAGTGGCAGTACAAAGATGATAGTAATGCAGGAAAGAAAAGCTGGAAGAAGTGTGGACAGTCAGAAATAGTCTGACAGATGTGAGTGCTGACACCTCATCTAAGCATTGTAAAAATTGGTATGATTTTGCACAATTAATGCAATGTCTCTGGGCCACAGCTGCCTTATCTGAAGAATAAATTAAATAGACTAACCAGGTTGAGTCCCAGGGTCTCAAGCATTCTATGATTCTATTAAGTTGTGACAACAAACAATTATAAAATTAAATGTTATAAAACATAAATATTCACTCACCTAAGCATCCAGGAAATATTTATTGAGCAACCATTAAATGTCACATGCCATTTTAGGAAGAGAGGTTATAGCAAAAACTAAGTCAAACAAGGTGCCTGTCCTCATGATCCTTATATTCTAAAGGAAAACACTTAAAAAATAGATAAAAGCTACATTTTCTATTGCATTAGACTGTTTTATCTACAGGGAGCAGATAATGGGGTGGTGGTGACTGTGATCTTTAGGTCCATAAAAATGTAAACAGAAAATTCTGAGCATTGAAAGGTAATAAAAACAGGTAACTTTCCTATTTGGAGGTGATCTGTTGGACTGCACACTGGTGGTCCTGCTCTGCAGTGCACAATGATGTTGAGTGCTTTTCTCCTCATTCTGCAAGCTCCATAACCAGTGAGTTGAGGCATACTAATGAATTTCCAGAATAAGTATGCTTATGACTACTATCAGAATCATCTTTCAACCTCATGCTCACCCCCTCCCTACCCTGCCTCCCATCAATTTTTTATTTATTCATCCATCCATTCATTCATCAATCAATGATTCAATCAAATGACATTCAATGAGCCCCAGTATACACTGGGGTTCAGTGTGTGTGTGTGTGTGTGTGTGTGTGTGTGTGTGTGTGTATAATATTTTGCTACATTCCATATTGTTTTGCAGCGTTCTCAAGGGGTTCATTAAATAGTGGTCAAAACAGACAGTGCAGAGATAAGTGACTACTAAGAGGTAAAAGCTAGAGTAGATCTCTAAGACATTATTAAGGGAACACAACAAAAGGTCCTCTTTTCCTTTCTCTGTGATTGGAACTCTCCTTAGAGCTTGGCTGGGGTACTGGTAATAGGAACATGAATTATTTTTTCCTGATTATCATAGCACAACATGATTTTTAAAAAAAGGATATGACCAATCTGACAAACTCCTACATTCAAGACAATTTTAAAATATTTAGGATGTTTTCTAAATCCGATGTGTCAGGGAAAGAAACAGAAGACATTTTATGGGCATGACTCTGTGTCATCTACTGTGCTAGAGGAAGCCCTTTAAATGCTCTTTGTAAATGTTGACATAACAACATCAGCAAGAAAATTCACACAGGCCCTGTTGGTGAAAGGAAACCCACAGATACTACTTATTTCAAAAAAGAGAGGTTCTATGATAAGAAACAAAGTTAAGCAGATATATTTAATTCTTGGCTTCTCAGATTCCTGAATTGTTATGTACAATATGTTGGAATCTTTAATAGTGGGATATTATTAGGAATAAACTTATTTGACTCCAAAATTATTTTATTTCAGAGCAGCTCACAAAAATGTATTTCTTCAGGCAATACTTTGGGAAAAGGTGCACTTTTTAAAGGGAAATGTCACCCTGATGGTCTCTTGCGCGACCAGACAATCGCCCTGTTATGTGTCCACGTGACAACTCAAAGAGATCTTCATGCACGATGTAATGATGAGTTTTTAGTACTCACATCTTGCTGCAGTCCATACTCCATACAGAAATCCTGCATAGCACCAGAAATCCATACTTTTAAAAGTCCTCATTGTTTCCCACCATCACAACTTATTTTTCTTTTTTAAAATATATTTTATTGATTTTTTTTTACAGAGAGGAAGGGAGAGAGAGAGTTAGAAACATCGATCAGCTGCCTCCTGCACACCCCCTACTAGGGATGTGCCCACAACCGAGGTACATGCCCTTGACCGTAATTGAACCTGGGACCCTTCAGTCTGCAGGTCGACACTCTAGTCACTGAGCCAAACCGGTTATGGCCACAACTTATTTTTCAAGACCCCAGTCCCTCAGGCCTTGTGACCAGAATGACTAATCCAGGAATGTAAAAAGAGTGTTAGTAGATTAAACTGTCAGTTTTCTCATTGAATATGTGTTTCTAGTGCAGCTGCTTATTCTGTTTTTCAGCAGATGTTTCTTGGAAACACAAACCTTGCCCATATAAAGGAGGCACATTCAATGATAGGGTTTCTGTTAGGGCTATCCCCCCCGCCCCCCCCACCCATTGATCTTTAGAGAGAATGGAAGGGAGGGAGAGAGAAACATTGATGTGAGAGAGACACATAGATCGGTTGCCTCCTGAAGAAAAGGTTGGTGACTTTGACCAGAATGAAACTTGCGACCCTTCAATCTGAAGGCCAGTGTTCTAAACACTGAGTAAACCCAGCTAGGGTGTTGGGGTTACTTTTTGGCAGTTCAACATCTGGGAATTTGAAAGGATACCATAAGGTTTCCTCTTTCCACTGTTTGCGGTCGTGACTGATTATAACGCATAGGCGGAGGGATTGTTTTTATCCCTCTATGAGGAAAATAAATCCAGGCAAAGTGTAATTAAAATAATTATTTCTTAACAGCCACAAACCTTTCTCTATGGCAAACAAATTTTTCCTATTCTTCTACCAACAAACTACTGCGAGGAAGGCACTGAGTCAGAGCATCACCCAGGTCTCGGGTTGGGAGGATTTACTTCCTTAACTCTTTCCGACTCAGATTATAATTTATTGTCCAATTATATCCAAGTGATAAAAAAGGCACTTTTGCATAAACTCTAGTTATGTAGCTAGTTAAAAGGGCTTTTCAGGTTGCAGAAGAAACTTGTTAATGAAGAAAAGAAAATGTTATTAATGATGAGAAAATTAAGAAAAAAACTTACTAGAACTAAGTTGCTGGAATACATATTCATTCTCAATTATTGGAGGATATTCAAGTGTTGTCCCAAGTTAGGCAAGCTGTCTCCCAAGAGGTCTCCCCAGTGACTCTCATTCTCTTTAATAAGCTAGAAGTTTAATCTTGGCCACTGTGGCTCAGTTGGTTGGGTGTCCTCCCAGGAACCAAAAAGTTGCTGTTTTGATTCCTGGTCAGGATACATGCCTGGTTTGCAGGCTCGATCCCCAGTAGAGGGAGTGCAGGAGGTGGTAGATGGATGTCTTGCTCTCATATTGATGTTTCTCTCTCACTTTCTCTGTCTCTCTCTCTCACACTCTCCCTTCTTCTCTACCTCTAAAATAAATAGAATTAAAAAAATAAAAAACTAGACGTTCAGACCTAGAATTATCTGAATCACCTAACTATAATTGTGAAGTTAAAGGTATCTCAACATTTATTTTTTTTAATATTACAATACGGGTATAATTGTGGATATTTCCAATTTAGATCACAGTACTTCATAAATGAGCACTCTCACATCCTCAGACAATGCAACAATGATCACAGTTATCATAGTAACTGTCAAAGAAATTTTAGTTTTTCCTGAATTTGTGCAATGTCAAAAGAAAGGAAAGTGGAGAGGAGAGAGAAGAGAACACAAAGCAAACAGCAGCAGCTGCAGTGAATGCCCTCTTCATCTTCTTGTCATTTTTTAGAGTTATTGACACAATATATTACTTACATTTGCATACAGCTTTATAATGCACAAAGTGTGCACAGACAGTAGTGATATGAATTATAATTGAATAATGCATCAAAAATCCTAAAAAATGGACAGTTGACTAAATGCGAATAGAAGTCAAAGCTCCCCAACTCATCTTTCATCGGCTAGCTTGATGACAATAGGGTGTGGCCTTTTCTTGTTTGTCATGGTGTCTGGCTGAGAATATGCACTTGATAAATATCTGTGTGTGAAATGAACTGTAAATTGATGACAAAGAATGAAGCAGTCCATTGTCTGAAATACAGTTTCTTAAGTATAGATGTGATGCTACATAGAAAGATGCCAATTATTAGTTTTCTAAGCACCTGTAATTAGAAGGTAAAACTAATCTCTAGAAGAGAGAGATTCGTCATTTGAAGTGATGTAAGTGCATGGGATAATGGAAGGGCAATTGGAAGAGAGATACAGTCAGAGAAAAAGACAGGGACAGTTTAGTATAAAGATATGTACTGTAACCAATTACATTTTGAAAATTAACCAGCCCATTATTCTTATATAGAGTTAAAGAACTGCAATTTGTTGGGGGGCGGAGGGGGGGGTGGGAAATACCATCCATTTGGTCTCACTATGTACTAGGACTGTATTAAACTGACCCCAGGTTGGGGAAGGTAGGGGCATGGGAAAGGTAGGGGCATCTATGTCAACCTTTGGGTCACTTTTGAAAATCTAGAAATAAAATTAAAAAAACAAAAATTGTCCATTAAAAACAAAATTAAGGGTAAAAATCAGTATCAAGGTAGACTTATGCAAGGTGATGACTGACTGAGTCTCGGTGTTCCCACTGGTCAGGGGATGTGATTTGATAGCTGGATCTGCCACAGAAACCTGTTTGCAAAAAGAGGTAAAAATGCTGTACCTTCATAGTCTCCCTACTGCCAGCTGACTGTCACTGGGCACAAGGTCAGCAAAATGAGAGTGAGACTTTAGTTAATCAATTCATATGGAGATCAGTATGTTTGATTTGAGAGCTCCAACAGAAATGTCTGCTGAGCCTGGTTGATCTAAGGCTCCTTGCTGTAATTCAAAAAGGCAGCTATGGCTGCTTCCTCATTGGGAGGCTTGCTGTCAGGACAAGCATGGGCAGCACAGTGTGGGGAGTGCACAGGGAGGGCTATCAGTTTCCACAACACCATGAGAATGTCAAATGCTGAGAAAAAAAATACAAATGGCAAGGAGAAAGTGAAATAAGCAGGTGTGAAGCTAAATTAGTTAGGAGGCATCTGTATGGACACAAAAGTTTGAACAGGTTTCCTCATATGTTATTAGTTAGGTTTTGAGAAGTGCAGAAACCTTACTTGTGCTATATTAACCTCAAAAAAAAATTTATTGACAAAAAAAGCACAGAGAAGTTCAAAGACGGAGCTAGCTTTCCGCATGTCAGGAATATTGGTTTTGAATCCCAAATTCTGGGCTCCCTTTCTCCCCCATTTCTGTTTTTTTGTTTGTTTGTTTGATGTTTTTTTCTGGGCTAGCTTAATTATTTCCTACTTCATATGTATTTCCATTGAGTGACTGAGGACATGGCCATTGGGAGCCCCAAATTCAATCCTCCTAAGCAAAAAAACAAACAAACAAAACAAAACAAAAAAACTGCTGCTCTTTCTAAATGTCATCTATTGTTACAAAGAAAACTGATTCCTTTATTGCAACACACGTCCACCTTGTACTAGTCATTCTGCCAAAAAGATGTTGGATTCTTTGACCAGCCCAAGCTAGCACAAGTGCCTGGAGACTGTCATTACAGGCTCCATCAGAACACATAGAAAGAGGCAGGGAGTTCCCTAAGGAAAGTTCAAGCTGGTCCCAGAAGTGAGATAGAAAGCATGGAAAAAATCCCCAAAAGAAATGGATCTGCTTCATAAGGAAGGACAAATAGAAACAATAACAAGTGCCGGCGAGGAGCTAGAGAAAAGGACACTCTCATGCACTGTTGGTGGGATTGTAAATTGGTGCAGCTACTATGGAACACAGTATGAAGACTCTTCCAAACATTAAAAATCAAGCTGTGATACCTCCCAGCAATTCCACAGCTGGGTATGAATTCGAAGAAAAAACAACCCACGAATTTGGAAAGATATATGCACCCCTATGTTCATTGCAGTCTTACAATAGTCACGATATGGAAGCAACATAGGTGCCCATCAATAGGTAAATGGATAAAGATGTGATCTGTATATATAGTGGGATATTACTCAGCAGTAAAAAAAAATGAAATATTGCCATTTGCAACAACATGAACCCACTGAGTATTAAAAGTGAAATAAATCAGATAGATAAAGATAAATATTGTATGATTTCACTTACATGTGGAATATGAAAAAATAAAACAAATAAATAAACCAAACAAAATGTAAACAGACCCAAAGATAGAGAACAAGATGGTGGTTGCTAAAGGGGAGGGAGTGGTGGGATAGGGAAAAAAATAATTTTTTATTTTTTAAAAAAGAAGGGGGATGGGAAATGTACTGAGCAGGAAGAGATATGTACTGATGTTGGGACAAATACATTTATGGGGATTCACATGCTCCTTGAAGACTGACTAGCAATGTTTAAAACAAAGCATTTCCCCAATTAATATTAGAAGGTTGTTTTTTATTATAAGTAATAGATACCCAAACCAAACTAGTTTAGAGACTAAAGGAATTTAATTAACTAAAAAAATTGAAAGGTTTTGGTAACTTCTAGAAAGGATCAATTTAAGAGCTTGAACTAAGGAACTATGACCTCGATTGTGGTTCATTTCTCACCTCTTTCTCCGCGTTGCCTGAATTATCAGCACCTTCCCCTTTGTGGTCCTGAGATAGCTATGGATGGCACCCAAGATGCCATGCTTTCTCATTCATGATAAGCACAGAAATAAAGCTTTCTCTAATGTCTAAATAAGAGATCTGAGGTAGATAACTTAAAATATAAAATGAGGTCTAGAGAGGAACAGGACCAAGAAAAAGATGGTTGGAAATACGCAACCATATGTATATTTGTACTTTAAATTTACCTTTGTGCTTCCAAAAAGCCCTGTAAAACACCAAGTTACTTAATTATCATAAAGAATATGAAGAATTTATCTTTGTCAGAATGTGAATTTTATGCTGGCCTTTTAGAATTATAAAAATAAGCTGTTTTCCCTCATTTTCTACATTCTGGAAGATTTTATATAAGAATTTTGTTCTTCAATGTTTGAAGAAATTGCCTGCTAAACCACTTCATTTGTGAATCATTTTATCAGTGGTACTTTGAACACCATTTTAGTTAATTGTCTGCTTAATTGTCTATTCAGGCATTATATTTTATTCTGAGTAAATTTAAGTCATTTATATTTTCTCAGAACTATGTAAGTTATTTTTAATATCTGCTCTATCTATTTGTATATCATTGTTTTCTTTCTTGCATTAGTCTTCTAGATTTTTCATGTGTTATTTTCTAACACAAAACCAAAAAATAAAACAGAAACTTCTTAGATTTGCTCATCCTATTACCCATTACTCATGTGAAATTATTATTTTCTGCTTTTCTGCTTATTTCCTTCTACATACTGCTCTTATGTTTTGTTTGTCTAACTTTTTAAGCTGAATGCCTACCTCATTTATTTCACTTTTTCCTTTTTTAATATATACTCTCTTAGGTAATTAATTTACTATTGATTTAATAGATGCTTTATTTGGTTATTACTTATATAAGTTGTAATATCTATTTTATTTGCTTTTTTAAAATCAAGAGTCCTTTTTAAAAAAGTCTGAGTTTCAGAATTTTTTCCACTAGAACTTTGTTATGTGTGTCTGCAATTTAAAATTGGAGAATGAGGTTGCTACACTTTCTAATTTCCCTTTTATTTTGAGTTTTGAAAGAATAAGTTTTAAACATGTTCTATCGACATTTGAAAGTAATGTATATTTTTTTATTCTTGGGTGTAGATCTTCCCAAGGATCTCTTTTATCAACCTTCTTAATAGTATTCAGATTCTCCATTTCTATATATTTTGGGTTTTTTTTCCTGTTGTTCTTTTTTTTTCTTTCTATACATTTTGGTTTAATTGAGATGCCATAAAAGAAAGTGATGCTTTCAGATGTCCAAAGTCAATTATATTTCTTAATTTTTCCTTAGGATTCTATATTTGTTTTATACATATTTTAGTATGTCTTATTTCATCCATTAAGTTTCATAGATTTTATGTCTTTAGTGCTTTTCCTTTGGCTTTTAATTCAGTTTGACATTAGTTTTGCCATTTTTTGCTATCTTTTATATATTTGGCTACATAATTTAAAAATTATCATGGATAGCCTCAGAAACACAGGTTAAACAAGTAAATTAAAATGGAAAAGTTTATTCAGTGATATTGAGGTTTGTAAAGAACTGAACTCCCAAACCACAGAAACAAGGAATACAAACATCCTATTTTGAGGTCACAGAACAAGAGCAGAGGCAGAGAGAAAAATATGGTATATGATTTGCAAAGTACCTGCTCAGTTTGTGTTGGGAATGAGTGGACTGTGGGGTCCGGTGATGATGTCAGTGTTTGAGTCTCAGGGATGCGGCTTATGTTTCAGGCCTGTGGCAGGCTTCACAAGAAAAAGCTTGCTTTGGCTCCCCAGTATCTCTGTGCCTTAAGCACACAGGTTTGCTAACAGTCTTGATCTGGTATTCACAGTTGGTGAAAGGACTGTTTCCAAACTTGAGTCGAGTCCAAATAGTCTATCCTTCATTACCAAGGAGGGGTTGACCGAGGTCAGAGTCCCATGAGCAGAACTAGCTGGGCATAGAATTAAGATTCTAGGGAGGAAATTCCCAGGAAGGTAAAGTGAAGGACTGAGGTTCCTAGGAGTGCACACTTGTACTTCCCAGCCACACTCCCACCATTATCCTCATTTAAACTTAGCACTGGCAGCCCGCCTCCCTCTCTCCCTGCTTCAGGGACCAAATAAAACTAATATTTTGTGACATGCTGTCACACTCCTAGCTTGTTTAAATAGGGATAAAACTATTACCAACCTTCCTCCCGGGCTGAGAGAGGAAATTACCAGTAACATGTAAATCCCAGGGAAAGTACAAGGCGTTAGATGCAAATGGAAAGTGTTAGCTAAATGTTAAAGAGGATGGAGAGGAAAGAAAAAGCAAATCCTCTTCTTATTGCCTTCAATAAACTGGAATCTCCTTTACTTAATTGGTGAGGATAGTTTCATTGTCCAAGCGTCTGATTGTAATAGCTTTACTACCCACGAATCTGTGAAGAGATAATTTTATCACATTTAAAATATTTTATCACTACAACCATGATACAGATGCAATGGAGCAGCCACACTTCTTATTTGATGAATCCAATTTGGTTTTTATAAGGCAAAGTTTTACTGGAAGATAAAAGCACTTTTAAATGAAGTGTGGAATGCAAGGGCAGTGGTATCTACAGTGCTCTATCTGGTAGAGAGCTTTACTGCTCTGGAGGTACAGGCAACTGACCTAATGAACCAGAGACTTCCAAAACTCATCCTATAAAAGTCAGGGACTTTACAGCCACAGGGCCTTTTCAATTTCAAATGCAATCATGACATGTAACTGTCACTATAACTACTCACACACATATTTCTGACTACTGTACTGTTTTTCAGAATGATCACTCTGAGTCCTTAAGTGAAAGTAATCAAATGATACCAGAAACACTTGACAAATGTTAATGCAATGTGCCAATGATGAACTCTAAAGATAAACTGTTTTTCCCTTTTGACCTGACCCTTACTGCATCCCCACCACACTTCCACCATCTTCCTCTGCCCTCATTGCTTTAACACAGCTGAGGCCCCTACATTCAGCCTTTTCTTCCAAGAGTCCAATATCTTCTGCCCTCATGACTGAGGCTTCTTTATAATTCAAAGGTCAAAAACACATATTTGCTCAGTAAAATAGTAAGGTGAAGTCTTATTAATGAAGACAGGCTTTTCTTTATAAGTAGTTCTCAAATATCCACCTACTGATGATACTAATGCATTCAAGTTTAACTTTGTGAAATAAAGAATACATTTCTAGCCCTAGACAGTTTGGCTCAGTGGATAGAGCATCGGCCTGTGGACTGAAGGGTCCCAGGTTTGATTCCTGTTGCGGGCTTGATCCCCAGTAGGGGGCATGCAGGAGGCAGCCAATCAATGATTCTCTCTCATCATTGATGTTTCTATCTCCCTCTTCCTTCTTCTCTGAAATCAATAAAAATATTTAGAATAAAAGAATACATTTCTATACTCTAATCTTAATTCTATGAAAAACATCTATATATATATATACAAAAAGCCAGTGACTGGAATGCCAGAAAGACTGGAACGACCAGTGACAACCAGAACAACTGGAACAACCAGTGGCTATGAGGCCCACTGCAGCTAGTCAACTGCCCAATTGGGGATTTGGGGGGCGGGGCCGGCTGGCTAATCTTCCGTGGCCCCTCCCCTCAGTTGGCCCCTCCCCCAACACCCCCCACCTCATTTGGCCCCCATCTATGAAAAACATATAACATATAAAGAGCATGTCAGTTATTAGTATAATTCTGATTTTAATATTTCAATATGGTATAGTCTGATTAGAAGATGATATTTTTTGAAAATATCTTTAAACATATGTTTTCTGAAAAAATGCTCATATCAATCATATATAATCATTCAAAGTCCTACAGAAAATTTTTTCTGAGGTCAGGCATGGGGAGGGAGGGTTGTTGGCATTGGCTCAGTGACTATAACAGCATTGTTAGGTCTCTGACATTCTCTAGGCCCATCCCTCGTGGCAACCAGACAGCTGCTATGGGTTGTTGTTTATTCCTCCAATTGGAGCTACACAACCATTATAGTGTAGGCAAAGAAGAAGGTGATTTGGATGTAGTGCTTACCCCAATAATAAACCAAATCACTACTTCATACAATAACTAGTTGAAAGAATTAATAGAAGGAAAAGGCCATAGTTCAGAAGTAATTCAACCATAAGCATCTAGGAATATACTTAAGAAAAATATATAAAAACTAAATTAAAATATTTAAAACACTACCAAAGAACATACAGGAACACAATCAAATTGAAAAGGCTTACTATGATTTGGGTAAAGTGACTCAGCATATTACTGATAGCAGTTCTTTCAAAGGTAATATATGAATCTAGCATGATTCTAACCAGATTTTTTTGGTAATTAACAAGATGTTTCAAAGTTTTACATAGAAAAATAAACAAAATTAAATAAAGATTTTTTGACAAATTAAAAAGAACAACAATGTACAACTAATTCTATTTAACATATAACAACATATTGTATAGGGCCACAAAAATTAAAACAGTGTGGAACTAGCCCACAAATATAGAGCAATTGAGTAATAGAAAGTCCAGAAATACACCCAAATGCATACTGGAATTTAGGATATGACAAATAGCTATATTACTCAATAAACAATGTTACAATAATTAGAGAGCTACAAGTGTTTGTGTGGAATGGGTGGTGGTAGGGATGCTGGCTCTACACTTCATATTTTACTCCAAAATAAATTCCAGAAAAACAAAGGAACAAAGTTATTGAAGAAAATTTGATGGTTTAAAAGTAACCTGAGCCCTGGCCAGTGTGCTCAATGGTTGGAGCATTGGCCAGCAGGTTGAAGGTTTGATTCCTGGTCAAGGGCACATACCTGGGTTGCAGGTTCATTCCCTGCCATGTGTTGGGACATGTGGGAGGCAACCAATCAATATGTCTCTCTCAAATCAATGTTTCTCTCTCTCTCTCTCTCTCTCTCTCTCTCTCTCTCTCTCTCTTTCTCTCTCTGTCTTTCTCTCTCTGTCTCTCTCTCTCTCTCTTTCTTCCTCTTTCTCTCTCTCCCCTTTCACTCTAAAAATCAAGGGGAGGAAAAATAGCCACACTCCTTTGATGAGGATTAAAAATAATAATAATATGAGTTTTGAAACACAAACACCAGATGCCACAAGAGAAAAAAGATGTTAAATTTGATTACATAGGATTCCACTTAAAGAGTAGCAGGGACTGGATTTATCCTCTCATCTGAAAACCTACACCGAATACATACAGGGAATAATGGTTTTTTGGGCATTAGAATCAGGCAACAAAACACAATGATCTCTGAGAAAGGAGAAAAAACTAGGTAAGCTTTAGTTTCTTCAAAAGTGAAATTTAGAAAGTATTTTTCAGGCTGCTATAGGAGTACTTAGAGGGATTGTCAAGGAACATGAAGGAACTTTTTGGGTGGTGAATATGTTCACTATCCTGACTAAAGTGACAGTGTCACAGGTATAATCAGATGTTAAAACTTATCAAATTGTACACTTTAAATAAGTGCAGTTAATTATACATCAATCATATCCCAATAAAGCTATAAAAAACACATCTTTAATTCATACAGATAAAAAGGTAATGTCCTTACTGATCAGAGCACATACAAGAAGTAACCAATGAATGCATAAATAAGTTGAACAACAAATCAATGTTTCTCTCCCTCTCTCCCTTTCTCTCTCTCTCTCAAATCAATCAATTTTAAAAAATAATGTCCTTAGAAAAACTATAAGCAAAGTTAAAAAAACTCCAAGTTTAAAAAAATGTATGCAACTCATATTACAATCATGGTCTAATTTCCTTAATATATTAAGAGCTACTATAAATTAATAAGAAAAAGATAAACTTCAGACAACAGTAAAAATATATGAACAGATGGCACACAGAATAAATGTGTTAAACAAATGGAATATGCTTAACCTTCTTCACAATAAAACAATGCAACCTTAAAAAATATGTGTGTGTGTGTGTGTGTGTGTGTGCGTGTGTGTGTGTGTGTGTGTGTGTGTGTGTGTGTGTGTGTGTGTATTATTGATTTCAGAAAGGAAGGGAGAGGGGGAGAGAGATAGAAATATCAGTGATGAGAGAGAACATTGACTAGCTGCCTCCTGCTTGTCTGTCCCATACTGGGGAGGAAGACAGCAACCTGGGAATAAAACTGTGACCTCCTGGTTCATAGGTCAATGCTCAACCACTGAGCTATACCGGCTGGATTAGAACAATGCAACTTAAGAGTATGAAACATCCAATCAGAAAGTCTGATAGTACATTATATTGATGAGGATGTAAGGAAACAGAGATCTTTATCTACTCCTGTTTTATTGTGGAAGTGTAACTGATACAGCTCTTAGAGAGCAATTTGCAAATAGTCAACAATTTTAAATTCTGCAATTGAATATACATACATACATATATGTATATACTACACAAATCCTAAATGTGCCTAGAATATTACTCTGATAATGATCTGTGGATTGCTAAGGAAGAGGGCCATACACTATTGAAAACTTGAATGTTTTTCTTCAGTTTGCATGTATTATTTATTCAAAAAAGGTGTTAAAAACGGATTTTGGAATACTTGGGGTGTTTTTAAGTAAATTTAAACTACATGGAAGCAAGTTTTAGTTTACATAGCAAATGATATTTTATTTGGTACATTGTCAACTTACGTGACATTCTAAATACTAATAAATGTTACAATGATAAAAGTAAAAAACAATGGACCTGTATAAAATGCAACTTATACAATCATTAGGCTCAACTCATATTTATAACAAACAAAAGAAGAAAGTTGGTCTATTTCATAAAGAAAAGTAATTCTCTTGTTGTATTAAAATGAATGTAAGCAAAGTATCTACATATATTACTAGGAATAAAAAAATAATTTGTGAAGAGCATCGGAAATGAACAGAGAGGGGAACTGGTATAAAACTGTGCTTTAAACTAGTCACCAAAGATATTGTGAGTGACATAGAAAATAATTATAAAAGTTTCATCAGTACCAGCTTTAAGTCTTTTATCTTTTAACTACAAGCTATTGTAGCAGAACTACAATGAGAGATTTTTGTTCTTAGAGCCTATTTAGAATATACAAAAGAAACTTTGTGTAATTTATAGAGCCAGGGTCATTATTTTTCCTAAGTGCATTAAGCCACTATTAACTCCCAAAGTTCTAAAGCCTCTTTTTTTCTCTTTTCTTTTTTACATTTAAACTAGGGTCTTTCCACTAAGTCTCCAATTACTCTCTTACAGGATGTCAGGCATATTTGGCTCCTGTGCTATTGCATATACATCCTGAAATGCCTTCCTCACTTTCTCCTAGGATCCTATCTATCTTCAAGGATCACCTTTAAGCACTTCACTTGCTCTCTTTACATTAATGGAGGCATTTACTCAACTGGCAAATTAAACCATAAGATCATTGTCAAGGGTGATAATAGCTACAATGCATTTGTATTTTTTTCAGCATTTCCCCACAAACTGTGGAATCATAAGAGCTTTTAATAGTTATAAATATTAATAACTTTTTATCATTTGATACATGACAAATAAATAATTTTTCTTACTATTATATTCACATAGTCATCAGTAAAATATAGCAGCACTCATTATTTAATGAGCTTTTAAAAATAATCATGATAGGTTTTCTAGGAATTGAGAGGGGAAAAGCTAAGTGTCAGGTTTAGGAATATAGACATTACCCTACAGGCAATAGGGAGCCATCGATCTTTAATTAAACTAAAATATAATGAATGCAATTAAATTTAAATAAGGATATGGAAGTACTAATACAGAATGTCCAGACTTTCTTTACATTCTCTGAAGACCAAATTGCACATCTGGGTGACTTAGAATTGCTAGAAACACCGTTTAACATCTGTAGGCCAAGGATAAAAAATCTTTATTTTGTTGCAATGGCTATCTTGGCTAATACTTATTAAGCATCTATTATGTGCCAGGCATCATGCCAAGAACTGGGAAGATTTCAGTAAAGTGCCTATGTAGAGACAATTCTTTCACACAGCTACTATATTTGAATTTGCCTTCCTCCATTAGCCTGGCAGCTGCTGAACCATCTAGACTTGGAGGACTGCCACTCTCTACACCATGAGATTCAAGAGCCATGGAAGAACAGAATTGGAAGGGAGAGAACAACATCCATTTCCTAGGGCCACAGAAGTAAATAACGTCTTCCCATGACTACCTCTCATGCTATCAGGGGCTGGAGGGTGGGCTCTCTTTTTTATGGAGTTTATGCAGAATTATAACAGCTGTTATGCACCTCTCCCTTCTCCACCCCACCTATACAGATGCTAATTTTATTACTGAAGAAAGTACATTTGTGGGCTGGAGGTTTGGGGACTGGCTTCAAATCTGAGATATGAAGAGAAACCAATGCAGAAACAATGGAGAGTTGGCCCTTTAACGTTTGCTTTGGGATTTCATTGAGAGGAGAGAGGTGAAATGGAGTGGGGATGGGTAAGAAGAATTATTTCCTTCTCTCTAGCCCCATCCCCTGAGTAATTTAGGCAGAATTCTAAATAAAGGCTCAGCTCATGGAATGAGAGAGTGCATTTGACCTAAATATCCTTTATATTATTTATTTCAGGATATGGCTGATTAAAGGTCACAGATAATCAAGTAGGTAGCCCTGCCTTTCCATGGCTCATCCCTCTTCCTCCAGGTTTCATCTGGTGCTTTACTGTTTCCATATGCAAGTACTTACCTAAAAGTTAGTTATATAATTTAAATGTTTCATGTGGAGCACAGTGAGCTCTTAAGGAGAGGTGTTATATCAATTCAATCATGAGTAAATATTTGATGATTCATGTGTAGTTTGTCAGCAGTGTTCCTGTCAGCAGGAATAAAATAAGCAGGCTCACAAAACAACCCACCCACAGGGATCATGACCAGTCACATTATAAATATGTAGGACTCGAGTCAGCAATGACTACATCACCCTCTATCACATCCTTAGCTCTGTGCCTTCCCCGTTCCTTTTTATTAAATCAGCTCCTTTGAGAAAGAGGCACATACCCTTTGATTAGTAGTGTGTGTGCTCTATATTCTGTCTCTGTTTCCAGTGCAACCACTGAATAGCAATTCCCACTAGTGGGAAGAACATCCATCTTCTCTTCTTTCTGATGGAAGAAGAGTTTTATTATGCTTCCTGTTTCCACTGAAAGTCAAGACTACAATTGAGATGCTCTGTGCCTCCAGATCCTGTGCCCTTTTCCCTCCCTGTTGGCACATTAAATTCCCCAAGCTAGAAAAAAAACACTTGTAAGTTATAGTTGAATTTCTATTAACACAAGAAATGTTCCTCTACTTTCAGGATTTGGGGGTACATATGTGGAAAGATAAGCATATCCACAGTGTAAAAGCATATAGACATTCACATATAGAAAAGTGCATAGGAATACTTTTTTATTCATCTGTGCCAGAATTGGGTTACTCTAACAAAAAAAGAGTCTCAAAGCATGCCATTTTATTAAGGAACTAAAAGTTTCCTAAAAAGGGAGGAGGGAGCTCCATATAAATGATGATTATAGGGGATGAACAGCTGAGACACATTGTAGACACACAAGGAGGCAAGGGCAGTGTGATCGAGTCCAGAGGCTGAATGCCTAACACATGTAGGATTTGATGAAAAATGACAGTAAACCAGTAAAAAGTCCCGAAATATGAACATTCCCTAATGGAGTCAACCATGAATCAGGAAATAGTCTGGCATATAGAAACCTCAATGATCCTAAAGAATTAGGCAAAGTGAGATTTCAAAACTTCAGATAAATAATCAATGAACAGGATACTTACAGGACCCAAAAAGACAGGACAAAGGAGATGGGAAACCAAATATGAGGAGCTTTAAAATGGGAGTAACGCTTGAAATTATCAAAGGAGCTTTTATGCTCTTCATTCAAAAGCTAAACCAAATTCCTAGGCATGATTAATGTGAGTGATTTAGGTAGAAACTGTAAATTGAACCATTAAAACAAAGCAAGCAAGCAAACAAAAACAGTCCTCACAGTTACTGAGTGCTTCTTATCTGTCAATCACAGTTCTGCTTTACATTGGTACTGTGTCTATTGAACAAGCTTGACTGCTGGGATTTAGTCAAACTACAACTTCATTTTTTATTCCCTCTCTCTATGAAATGAACTCAATTGGGAATTTTCTTCCTTGCCTCTGGAAGAAAACTTGGGGAGGTCCTCTGAATTTTCTGTCCCTGGCAGTAGAAAGCCCTGCCATCTCTTTACATTATAAACACATCTTCAGTTTAGTAAATTTAAAAAATTCCCCCTCCCATGTAATAATCAAATTTCCCAACATGAGAGGGGAGATGGTACAAAATGGGAAAGAAGGCAGAAAGTTCTTACAAGAACATAAATCTCATAAAATAATGTCCTGCCTATTAGGTTCCCACACTTGGGTTCCCATTCTTCCACAGGGTTACTAGTGGTTACTACTTCAAAGTTCCCCAGTCTCCAGGAAAATGGATTCTGAGATTACTTCCTCTGTCCTTAGCTTAGGAAATTGCATGGTCCATGTTCAGCTTCTCCCATGTTAAGGCCACTTTGGACACATCTCTCAAAACACATCTAGTCCAGTATGGCCACTGTGGCTCAGTTGCTCAGTTGGTTGGGCATCATCTCATGCATGGGGAGGTTGCCAGTTCAATTCCCAGTCAAGGGCACATGACGGGGTTGTGGGCTCAATCCCAGGTGGGGGAACAGATGGGGGTGTGCAGGAAGCAGCAGATGGATGTTACACTCTCACATCAACATTTCTCTCTCTCTCCCTCTCTCTCTCTTCCTTCCTCTCTTTCTTAAAATCAATAAACTATTCTTAAACACACACACACACATCTAATCCATGTCTAGTCCACAAAACAACATTCATGCAGAAAACAAGTGTTAGGAGCACAGGGTGCAGAGCAAAGCCAAGGAACTAAGTTTGACCTAACTCTGTCAGCCAAGTTCACCAGATTACTAGGATAGAAATAAGATGTTAGTTTAGCACAACCAGTGTGGCTCAGTGGTGGAGTGTTGACCCATGAACCAAGAGGTCACAGTTAGATTCCCTCTCAGCGAACATGCCAGAGTCACAGGCTCAATCCCCAGTAGGAAGTGTGCAGGAGGTAGCCAATCTATTTCTCTCTCTGCCTTCCTCCCTGAAATCAATAAAATCACATTAAAAAAAATTTACAAAAGATATCAGTCTACTGTATCACCAAGTGAGATGACATATATTAAGCTCTCTTAATCTCATGATTGAAGCCCTCTCCCTCACCTGAAGCATCTACACTCTTACACCTTGGCATAGTGGTAAAGGGAAGATAAAGAGCAGTAGCTGCTCTCTTGAAGAAAATTCTGCTCACAAATATCTCAATCTTCAATAATCTTGACTCTTTTATACATATGATATGTCATCATCTGATTTGTTTTGACATTTCTATAGAATGATTTATTTACAAAATCACTTTAGCATCTCTTTTCTCTTGTGTCGCTTAAGTTGAGATTGCCAATGTGATATCTCATTATTACTTAACTAGAGTCCCAGTGCATGAAATCCATGCACAAGTAGGGTCCCTAGTCCTGGCCGGTGATCAGGGCTGATTGGGGGCCTTCCGGCTGCCAGCTGGGGCCTTCCTTTTTTCCACACTGCCCTCTGGTGGTCAGCACACATGATAGTGAGCAATAGAATTCCTGATCTCCTGGTTGAACTCCCATGCGGACACTTTGCATATTAGCCTTTTATATATATATAGATTTGGTCTTCATACAAACCCCGTCCTATGGGTACTTTTATCTCCATATCGAGAGATCAGGAAACTAAGTTTGAGTAACTTGTCCATGTCATGAAATTAGTAAGTAGTAGGGCTATAATTCAAACTCAAGCAAACTGTCTCCAAAGCCTGTGCTCCTTTACACCATATCATGTTATCTCCCAAATATTCAGCTGAAACACAAAATTGGGACATGAAAATATCAGAGTCCTCCTTGATGCCATTTTTGAAAAAAGAAAGCTATACTACATCACTGTTACTTTTGGCCTAAGGAATTGATTGAGATACAGAAGGCAGGCCCATGCATACCTCTACTAGCTAATACATTACAGAAGTGGATTCTAGCCTGCTCACCTTGGGCTTAGTTATATGAAAGGTTCTAACTACTCCATAGCCTTGACTTTTTTTTTTTTCTTACACTTCTGAAACTGTTAATTTATTATTTCTTATTTTTCTCTGCTTTTTCTAAGTAAAATTATTTACCTGACTTGATCATAACATTTCTCTGTTTAGATCCCTCTTGGTTAAAATTTTACTAATAGGCAAGAAATAACCTACTGACCCTATACAAACCAATAGAGAATCATATGTAATCAGCTTATCTTTGCCAGCCCTAGAAAATAAAAATGGGTTAATATTAGCCCAGTCTTGGCTGGTTAGGATTATTAAATTTTCTGATTATGAAGATTAGTAGAAGCTAAAAACTATTTAAAAATGAAAAAATCATGTTCTTTAAGAATGTGTACTTGGGTTTAAATGAGTAAATCACACAACAAAATGAATTGGAATCAGGATTGTAGGGGAAGAATAAACTTTCCTCTACCCATCAAGGTTCCTAGGCTGCTCTAATAATTAAGTCTATGTATGACAGATTAACAGGATAAAATAACCAAAATAATTACATATATATGTATGGAAACCTCACATAAGAAGAGGTGTTCAGTAATTAATAGTGCAACCTGCCATATAGATAGATTAAAAAGGATTATCCCTGATAATCCCTTATTATGGGCAAAGACCCTAATTTAAATTCTTCTAGGTAGTTAAGATGGGCAGAAGTTTCTCTTGAACTTGCATGGTCTTGATTGTCTTCAGGTCAAAAATAATCCACATACCACAAAAGCATAGCTTGCGTGACTTGTTCTGAGCCCCCCACTTAGAGCGTTGGCCAGGTCGCTCAGTTGGTTAGAGCATTGTCCTGACACACCAAGTTTGAAGGTTCACTCCCTGGTCAACTAATGAATGCATAAATAGAATGCAAAATTATTTTGTTCATTCTAGTCACAAACATTAACATAAAATAACCAAAATTGATTTAGGGCATTTAAAAATTATGCAGGTAATAGTGATTTTATTTATATTTCACAAAATACTTTAAATATCTTATGAATGGCAAATCAATCATATTTTGTGTTGTTGTGATATATTTTATTACACTCTAATTGACTATCACTAAATGTATGATCATTATAATAATTTGCTCTTGGTCTGAATGCCCATAATAAGATAATACAGGGTTTGTAGTTTTGTTTTGTTTTAATATACAGAGTGTGGTTTTGTAAAGTGGAAAGAAAGAAAGAGAGAGAAAAAGAATGTGTGTATGATGAGAGAGGTGGGTAGAGAAGGAAATAGGGAAGGAACGAGAGGCGGGGGAAAAGAGAAGAAAAAAGAGAAAAATATCTTAGCCATGTTTTGGATTTAGTATATTTGTGATCAAGGTGGCCTTAACATTCCCTTCAGCTTGGCTGAACTTGACAGGCTTCTTCCTTATTACGGACTCCTGATGCCCCTTTCTTAGTACATTTACTTCATAAAATTTGCAATCGTAGATTCTTCCTCTGCCTCTTTGAGATATAAATATTCTACAACCTGGAAATGTCTTTCTCAAGGACCTGGCAGTCATCTCTTTGAAATATAATTATGGAAGAAGATAAGACCCCTCTCTTCCAGTTTCTGTGGGCCAGTAGCAATCTAACTTCAATAAGTGACAATTGGCAAATACAGATGGCTTAGTCGCATTCACCAGCCTTCCCCCATATTTAAAAAGCCTCCCATGTTTTGTTTCAGAGGAATTGAGTTCACTCTCTCTCTCCTATATTGCAATAGTCTTGAATAAAGTCCCCCTTGCCTATTTAACTGATCTGATACAATCTTTCTTTTCCATTTGCCATTACTCTAAGGTTGCTTAGCATATCTTTAATAAGGACTCTAACAAGTGAGTGTCAGGACCCATTTATCCACCCTGCAGCTATGGTTCCTTAGATCCTTGAGTAAATTACGAAAGAAGTAGTTCAATTGGCTCAAAGAATCGGGACATTTTTTTAACTACATGGTATTCATCAGAGGTAAGCCTGACCTTAAAAGGGAAAATGTCATGGCTAATTGAGAGCCCCATTTAAAATTAAAACATTCTATACAGTAACCTCCTAACCTTGCTGAGATTCTCTCCATCTCCACAGCCTCCTTTCCCCTAAATAAACAAACAAAAGGGATTGGAGTAGATATTTCTTGCTTCGTCTCTTGAAATTTTCTTCTCGTAAGTATCTCAAGGCTGTGATACTACCCTTTCCTTTCAGGAATCAACTGCAGCTTTTGCTTTGGAAGAAACAAGATCACCTATATTTTTCCTAAAAGCGGGAGGTACTCATCAGAGAGCCATAAAATGCTATAGACAATAAATTATTTGGAACAACAGGAGGAACAAAAAGAAAGCCATTATGCAAATGTAAGTCATTTAAAGTTCATCCCACCCAAAGGAAATGATGTGAAGGTCTACTTTTTACACCAAGAAAGGTTGGAAGATTATTTCCAGATTTTCGCTCAGGTCATTCTGTAACTGCACAGGAGCATCATTCCTTTGGTATGACCTTTCCCTTGATTCAAACTAGTCTTGTCCAGTCTAATAGCACCATGATCCCCTTGCCTCTTTTCAACCAGACCCTTCCACCTTGCTCACACTGCACATCCAAAGCCTCGGGTCTGTTGATCAAGAGAACAGTTTCCGTCAAACTGAAGAAAACATCTTGACCTTAGTTATGTTTCAGCCCCAAACCTATGAAAGCATAATGATCCTACCAACCACACCCTCACTAAACCAGATAGAATGATGCCATGGCAGACATCAGGACCTGACACAATGATCAAATACTCTCTACCTGGCCCCAGACAATCAGTGGAGGCCAAGACCCCAACTCTATTAGTCACCTTGATTAAGGATTTTTTCCATACATAATCTATCCCCTAGAGCCATCAGGGAGGCAGGTCTAGACTCTGGCTCACCTATGTCTCCAGGGTTGGAGCCATTTCATTAAATAAACCTTTACTTTCTTTGCTGCAAACTCCTGTCTGCATTTTATTGGGCTTTGATGCACCCAGGCAAATGAGTCCCTTTTAGTTTCATACCTATATTAATTCTGCTTGAATACTGCACTCTTTTAAGGACCAAAACTATATCTTGGCAAAGGCATACAGTAGGTGCTTAATAAAATGTCCACTAAATTGAATTTAAGTGAATTGTCATGTTTATTCCAGCTAGATATGTGGGGCTGATCAGTGCCTTTTATGATTTTGACATAGATTTGTTTTGTGCTTTGCTAAGATATTTAACACAGACAACTACATGTTTTCTCCAAGCTGATGACTTCATAGCAGTAATCACAGAGGTACAGAAAATCCTTTTACTTGACCGGACACTAATGATCACCACATGGAAAATAAGATGGACTACTGTCTTTAACCGACCATCCAAGGCCATAATCAGACTCCCATTCTTCTATTGCTGCATGTTTCAAATTATAACAGGCAGTAGTGGAAAAGCAAGCTCTTCATTTATGTGTAAATGACCTTCAAAATGCTGTTTTGCATGCTACAGTGAGCTCTTTTGGCTCAAGTGGACTATTCTCTATCCTCTTAAGCGCTAACAAACACTGTAATGTATTTTCTATAACTGGGTCCCAGTAACAATAGCCTTGGAATCTATTTTAATAGGACAGTTTTCTGTTTATACTCTGTCTGAAAAGTACAACTAAAAGTCTGTTTATAGGAAGGCTTTTTGGAGGAAGGTAAAAAGGTCTCTGGCTTAGGTTACCGTTAGAACCTATAAATCCATATTCTATTGACCATGACTCTTATTTGGAATGCCTGTACTTTCCTTCCACTTGTTAATATATTAAATTGATCCTATCAGTGTTAATATTAATAAAAGGTCAGCAATCTTAGTTAAAATGCAATCCAAGATTAGCAATTAACATTTGCCCCTTAAAATTGAAGGCAAAGAACTTTAGAAGTTATTCTTTCCCTAACTAAAATTAAGGAGGTTTAAAAATACCTTCTAACTGAGGAATGTAGAGAAGATGGATTTCATAGATGGCATTTGCAACACACATTTCTATTGAAAACAGAACCTCTTAAGGTCCCTATATTTGCACAACTTTCCTAGTAGCAAAGAGAAGTTGATATGGCAAGAATAATGAAATGCAAAAGAGAAATTGGTAACTTTTAAGACCACATTTGAGCAATTTCAGATGGAACCTGGGAAGATTAAAGAGTTATTATTGAGAAGAAAGTAACCAGTCTGATATCAACAAGTATCGAATAAAGAGTCCTGGAGAACCAGTGTTGAGGAAATGTAGTTAAAAGCAAAATCTTCTCCCAATCCAGAAATCCTCTCCACAGAGGTAGTAGAAAAAGCCTTAACTTCCACTGTAGCTGTATAGGGGATGGAACTTCTAAATGATTAAGGTTAAATATGGTCATAAGAGTTGGGCCCTTATTTAATAGGATTTATGACCTTATAAAAGAGACACCAGAGAGCGCTCCACTTTCTCTCACCAAGGAAAGGCCCTGTGAGCACACAGTGAGAAGTCAGTGCTCGTGAGCAAGCCAAGGGGAGAACTCTCACCAAAAACTAACCAGGCTGGCCTGGCCAGAGTGGCTCAGTTGGTTTAGTGTCATCCTGTGCACCAAAAGTTTGCTGGTTTGATCCCTGGTCAGAGCAGGTATGAAAGGCAACCTATTGCTGTTCCTCCCCTCTCTCTCCCTTTCAGCATGTCCTTGGGTGAGGATTAAAAACAAACAAATAAGTAACCAGGCTTGCACACTGACCTCTGACTTCCAGCCTCCAAAACTAAGAATATAGATTTCTGTTTCTGAAGACATCCAGTCTGTGGGATTTTGTTATGACAGCCAAGCTAACTTAATATTTTCTCCAAATGCTTGTACTTTTAAGAAGCACATAATGAAATAGGACATTAGACTAAAAAATGTGATCTATTATCCTTCTGCTTAACCTGAGGTTGTTGATAATGATGTTTCCCAGTGGAAGTTTTCTGATAAAATTTTAAAAATATTAAAATATCCATTATATTTTGAATTTTATTTAATAGAACATATATATTTCATCATATATTAAATACATTACTATGAAGTGTATTTATGAAATAGAATTCAAAGCTGACATGAAACTTTAACAAACATAAAACTATACATAACTTCAGGTTATTGTACGAGGCTAGTATGTGTTTATGTCTTTAGGCTCAGCTGAGACTGTATATTTATATTCTGTTTTAGTTGGAGAACGAATTTGAGGAAATTGCCACATTTATTTATCCTTATAGTCTTTTTAGTTTGATGCATATAGAGTAAACTTTAAATCAGCTATTTATTACATTTTATATGATTTATCTTATGGTCTAGCCTCTTGATCTTTGTCTAATCTTCGTAAAGGTACGTTAAAGGCAGACATTTCTGTAATTCTTAGAGATACATAATTAAACTTGATGGACCCAGCTGACAAATCTAATCACCATACGTGTGCACAGGATAAGTACAGAAACTCCTTAAGGAGAGAGAACGCTGCCAGTAAGGTGCCTGCCCAAGAGGTGCTTATTCCTTCCTGACTTTGCCACTCCATAGAGATGTGACTCAGTCCTGGGTTGCACCACTTGGAGAGTTTTAAAAAATACTGACACATGGAAATAACACTGAGTCAATTAAACCAGAGTCGCTGAGGAGGGGCTCCAGTCCTAAGGCTTCTTAAAAGCTTAAAGAATAATTCTAAAGTGCAGTCAGGGTGAGATCAGCTGCCTTAGAGGGACTTCAATAAACTCCTATAAGTGTGTTAATACCTTTTATATGTATTCTTCTTCTAAAAAATTCCATTTCTCTGTGAAGCTCTGGAACTATATGATAGTAAGTTGTGTTAGCCTCTACAGCCAAGGGCCTGGGATGACACAGAATTCAGAGGCATAGCATTTTAACACTGCTAATTTAGTAACACAAAAAAGTGAATCTCCAAATCAACAGAGATAAACAAATATGTACCAGCTCTGATTATTCCACAGAGCACAAAATTTATACATTGATATTCTCAAGGAGACACCAATCTAATAGGAACTGACATGATGAATCTGATGCTAGAAAAGAGAATAGAAATTCTGTTTTAAAGAAAATGGATTATAATAACACACAGAAACATCCCAACATTCAAAGGGAATTAATTTCAATTAACTAGGGAAAAATAAGGAATAGCGAAGAAACAAGGTGGATGTAATGTTTTGACTAATACCTTGAAACATAACACACTTTATGAGGGTCATATTTATACAGCAAACATTTGCCAATCTCATGCAGGATGAGATCACAAGGGCTCAAATTACAATTACCATAAACCAGTGTTCACAAACCTTATGTCCATGAGAATCATCTGGAATTCTTGTTAAAATGAAGATTGTAATAAATTCCCCAGGTGAGGCCTGAGAGTCTGCATTTCTAACAAGGTCCCAGTGGATGTGGAAACTGCAGTTCAAGAAATACACTTTACCCAGCCAGTGTGACTCAGTGACTGAGCCTCCACCTATGAACCAGGAGGTCACAGTTCAATTCCCTGTCAGGGCACATGCCTAGGTTGGGGGCTCCATCCCCAGTGTGGGGCATCCAGGAGGCAGACATTGAATGATTCTCTCTCATCATTGATGTTTCTATAGCTCTCTCCCTCTCACTTCCTCTCTTAAATCAATAAAATTATTTTATTTAAAAAAGAAACACACTTTGAGTACAAGGCAAACTATTTCTCTTTAAAGTTCTCGCTGATGAAGTTATCCAGATAACAACAGTCAAATTTAAAATTCAAAGTGCGTGATGTGAATTTGGCTCTTCCAGAGCAGAGAACATTTGATACCTTTACAGCCTGTGTAATGCCAGATGTCTCCACACCACACTGAGGGTCCAAAAGTCTAACTGCTGGAAAAAGAGAGGTGAAAAAGAGAGGTAAAAAAAAAACAAAAACCCAACCTGAATCTAATTTTTTGACAGAAATGTCAGCATCATCACAGATAAGTTCTGGATGGAAATAGGAAAATACAGAATGATCTTTTCTTAAATGTGCAAGACAGAAATCACTTGCCATTGATAGTGACATGGGCCAAGGGCATGCTGGAGCCATTCCCTTCCACTGAGGAGAGTTGACTGTTTGTATCTTCCCAACTCCTGCTCTGTGTAGAGTGATGTCAACTTGGTAGCTTAAAAGCATCAGCCAATGCTTAGAATCAGGGCTTTCTTCTTGCCCTCCACTCCCCCAAGTGGGTTGACCAGCATATCATGGCACATGACTTGTGAATTACCACATAATTCTGGAAGAAAAGAAATATGAACCTTCTGTGAAACACAATGAGAAATGCATTAACCCTGGGGATCGTCATGATTTAAAAAGCACAGGAAGCTTAAGCAGACTGTCTTCTTATCTGAACAGTGAAAATAAATATTAGCGAACAAACCAAAGTATGGAACTAGGGGAAGAACACAAAAGTAACACATGGATCAAAGTCTGAATTATATTAAGTAAATGGGATAATGTTAAACAATGTGGTTTAATGGTTTCTTTGTACCAGTGACTCCCAAAAAATTGGTCTTAGGACTCCTTGATATTCTTAAAAATTACTGAATATACCGAACAGCATTTATTTATGTAATAGCATCAATTGATGTTTATGGTATTTGAAATTAAAATGTATTTTTAACTTTTTATTTATTAAGCAATGTAAAAATATCAGTAATAAATCCATGACATGTTCATATCAAACATATTATTTACAAACAATAACTATATATTCCAAAATAAACAAAGGCAACAAAAAGAATTGTATTGTTATTGCAAATCTCATGTCTTCCTTAATAGAAATGGCTGGATCCTCCCATTTGCTTTTGCATTCATTCTATTGCTGTGTATTGTTTAGTTGAAGTATATGAAGAAAATCTAACGATGCGCAGATAAGTATTTGGAAGAACTATTTCATAAACTTTTCCATGATAGTAGATAGTTTTCTTTTATTATTCACCAAAACATGACAAGCTATCATTTTAGATCCAGTTTTGTAACTATCCTTTAGGAAATCATACCAATTATCTCTTTTACTGTTACATTTAAATCTTTGGTATATTTTATAGGTTAAATGGATCTTTTACTCATTGCATTGGTCATATGAAAAGTATTGTTTCACTGGCTTATGCAGAGCTTCCAAATATTGACATTTCACTATGCAATATCAAAAAATTGCATTCATTCATATCACTCCTGACCTCATCAGAAAACCCAGTAGGAAATGGAAAGCAAGCTCATGGTGACAAATGCAAGTTTTTAAAAAAATTCTAATTTTCACCTTAAAGCTCAAATACATTCACTGGAAAACATTGTGAGTTATTTTCCTTGAAGTAATTAATAGTCTCCTTCATTCATTTTTTAGAAATTGTCAGCCCTAACAATATCATAGTTTGTCCCTTTGTGGTGTGTTATTGTTGTTGTTGTTTTGAAGAAAAGATAAACTTGATTAAAAAAGAAGCTAGTTCCGCTCACAACACAGTGCTTTTCCTCAAGACAAACCATCAACTTTGGTGAGCAGCTGGAGTGCTATAGAAGACCCACCTCAGTTTTATCTTACAAAATTTTAAAAAGACATGTCCTCAAGGGTTAGTACTTATAAAATTAATAGTATTTATTGCTTTATCAAGTCTATCCCTAAGTGAAACTGCTTTATTTTACTTTATTTTTAGTGCAATAGATGGTAGTGAAAAATACAATGACTACTAGCACAGTGTTGCCTTGGTTCACGCTGAAGGACCGGCAGTTTTCTCCACTATTATTTTGCAGCCTTGGTGCAAGTGTCAGCACAGTAGAAGAGGGCACATAACATCTTTATATTATTGTGAAAATCTTTAGACCTCACATGCCCCTGAAATATCCTCGGTAGTCACAAGAATCCACTGCTGCTGTACAGTATTGCATCAGCTCAGGATTGTGTGTTGTATTTTAGTATGATTATAATACTATTTCATTGTACTTGCTTATGCTTTTGTTATAGTACTTTGTAGCTTCCAAAGGATCTTCATGCATATTATCTTGCTTTATTTACAATGTGAGAATTTAAGCTCCCAGACAATTCTCATAAATAATACTGATACTGCAAAAAAAAAAAAAAAAAAACACAAAAAAAACCTGAAATAAAATGTCCAGAAGTACAGAGAGAACATAGATGACATAGTTCTCTGCTATGTCAGGAAGACAGACTCTAAGAAGCAATTGTTGTTTCTTGAATATCTTTAGTAGGTGCAAGAAGACACATTTTTGGAAGCTTCCATAGCGTTCTCCCTTTTATTTAATAAAATACTTCTTGTTGCAGCCTCAACCCATATACCATGTTCTGTCCTTACCAGCTAACAGAATAATTACTATTTAATTGTATAGCATACCTTTATATACCTGCGAGTTAAGCTTTCCTCCAATATTGTTTTTTCTTCCCATCAAGCCTACTCTCCTAAACTCTACTCAATTTTTCAAAACTCTGTGAGCCTTACAAATTTCCTGTGAAATTTGTGGTGAATGCATACATATGTTCTCCTTATTAATCTATATATTCTAAGTTTCCAGTTAGAACTTCTCTTTGGAATCAATGAAATTCCATGAAAATGATCAGCATTTTAGTGGGAGGTTCAAAAATGAATTAATAATATTGTACTGTGGAAAATTTTGAGTCCTTAGTAGCATAAAATTAAGATTAAAATAGTATATTTGATTTTTAGTTATTTTATTGTTTGTATTGGTGTGTCTATAACCATAGATAATTAAATGTTTATATACTGTATAAATTGATGCAACACCTATGTGTATGAATGATAGTGTGAGTTGCCTGCTGGAATTTCCATGCACTTTTATGTCACAAACAGCTAGTTAGCTAAGCTTAACTTTGTATGTTTCTTATTTGTTTCCAAGTAAAACTTTTTTGCTCATGATAACTTAAAATTTCTTAAGTCCTTATATACCTATACTCATTTGATTTAGGAGGATGTGGCATTTATCATTTTCTTCTTCTTTATTATCAGGGATTCTAATTTTATTCAAAATCTAGCCTCCTGTGCAGCTATATACAGGGGTGGGGAACATTCTTCTGCCAAGGACCATTTGGATACTTATAACATCATTCACAGGCCATACAACACTGTCAACTTAAAAATTAGCCTGCTGTGTTTGCTCAAACATTTCATTAACTCACCCCTAAAGCCTTGGCAGAGACAGACCAAATGGTTTTGAGGGCCTTATATGGCCAGATGTTCCCTATCCCTGATAGCTATATGACATAAATATGGTCTGTGGCCATTAAGATGTGAGTCTAAGTCTCCTGGGGATTTCTGGAAAATTTTGGATTGCTAATATAGTCTCTTTTTCATTGTCTCTTTCCCCTTCTATGGCCTAACTGATAGATGTTTTAACTGAAGGTTTAGCAATTACCTTACAATTTGAAGGAAAACCAAAGGAACGAAGTAGTTGTGGCCTCAGCATTCTCGAATTGTCCTATGGGCTCCGGCTTATCCTTTCAGTCCCTATGTGACTCCAACATTATACCATTTTGTGTGGGCGTGACGTGCTGCCAGATATATTTCCTAAAGGACATAGAAGGTAAGTATTATTAATTTATTTATAAGGAAATTGAGGCCAATTTGTTTTACAGCTATATAATTAATTTATGTCAAATCTCAAATAGGAGAAAAATTTTTTAAAGGATAAATCAGACCAGTATACTTAGAAGGCACAAAAAGCTCATCTAATACCTATGTGAGATAAGAAATTGGTCAACCTTAAATCTGACCTGTTTGTGAAATAAAACTCTAATTTCTACAACTTGCCTGCTTTCCTTTCACTTGCTTTTTAAAAAAGATAGAATTACAAGCCAGAGGTTCCTAACATGTATAGTAAATGAAGACTATTTAGTTGGTCATATATGGGCCCTAACATGACAGGTCATATATGAGCCCATTAATATTTCTGACTACCTTTCTCTTAGACCATTTAGTCTTCCTCAAACTCACCACAAATTTTAATGCTGCTGGGAATTTTCTTAGCAGGTTTTCTTATGTTCAAACGCCCATTATTCATTATCATGACTTAGTTAACCCCCAGTTTTTATACTTCTTTTTATCATTTATTCATAGCATCAATAATAACACATACTTAACACCTAGAAGATGTTTAAATGTTTATTATCTTTTCATGGAAAAAAGAACAGAATCAAGGACTAAAAATAATATTGCTTTCACGGTCTTACATTTGTTAATCAGTGTTTCTAAATTGTAGGTCATGAAATCAATTTAGTGGGTCATGACTAGCACTTTACAAAATGAAATAGAAAGCAATTTAAAAAACTAAAATAGAATAGAAGTATCGGAGTACATCAGATAGTAATATTTTGTCAATGACTATGTTCATTAATTTATCCATTCAACAAATATTTATTGAACACCTACTCTGTTCTGATATGGGCTTATGTGTGCATGTATATACTGGGTCATGTAAAATGTATTTTATTCGCATTTATTTCAAATATCTGGGATTCCCTCCCTGACAACAACTCTTTATGGTTATATTACCTATCCCATAAATATTGAGTTTGGCCTTATGACTTGATTTGGTCAATTAAATATGAGGGGAAAGAATGTGTGATTTTCCAAGCAGAAAATTTAAAAACACCTCTGATCTTTTCCCCCTGCTATAAATTTAATATCTCAATAAAACCTTACCATCACCCTGTGTTTCTGAGTAAAAAATGGCATAAAGCAAACCTGTAATCAACCCCCAATGGACATACAGGAGCAAGAAACAAAGCTTAAAAAAAAAAAAAAAAGACAAACTTGAGAGTCATTTGCTACCACAAACTGACTTCACCTAAAATATTATTTCTTAACAGATACTGAAAAAGAACTCCTTGATTTAATGAGAAAACAGTATGGGTGTGAGTGTATGGAGGAAAAAGTAGGAAGGTTATTCCCAGGGCATGGGACAATGGTTCCCAGGCAAAGAAAACCCAATTACAGAGAATAAAGCATATTTAAATACAAATGTGTGGGGTGTGACAAATAGTCAGAAGGGAATTGTCATCATCAATGTTAATTATGAATATGTGCAAATAAAGTGAAAAGATAAAATTCTAAAATTGGCATCTGTTTCCATATAAAAATTCAAAATAAAGTTATTTATGTAAGCATCTTACCATCTTTGACCACTTATCTCTCAGTGCAATTATGTATATCAAAAGAAATATGTCACCATAACTTTGTTGTTTTATTTGATTACTAAAATTAACACTGAACATATGTTTTCATAGTTTCTGTCTGTTCTTATTTATAGTTACAGCATAGCAAAAAATTATACGGAATAATTAATTGTCAGACCTGAATATTTCCTCTCAATACACAAAAGCTTGTATTTCTTTTCCTTTGAAACTACTAATATATGTTTACTTGAAAGGTTTACTGGGCAAATTTTTTCAACCTTACAGTCTCCAAATTTAGCCTGATATAAAAATTCAGTTAATAAAACTTAAATCAGCCTCATTTCCATTCTCTTTTTAAACACAACTATGTATTAGAAATCTGGCACAGGCTTCTGTCAAAATGAACTATTGAACTTGGGGCAGTAAAAGTCCCTCCCCAGGCAAGAGATTTAAATCATTTTCAAAGTTAATTTCCTGCTCCCAGATGGAGAACAAATCTAATCGGGTTTACTTCATTCTTCGGATGAACAGGAAAATGCCACTTGCATACGCAAAAAGGGAAAAGAAAATCTCAGGGTATGCAGTGTTTAATCCACATCACAGCAAACAAAGAAGGTGATTCTGAAATTGAAATTGAATATATTGGGTCATTTTTAATCTGAAAGCAGATTGAATTTAATCTAGACAAATCTCCAAGCTTACTTCCAACCTAGTTCTATTCAGATACTGTGCCGGTTTACTCCAGAAATATATACGTATTAACTTAATAATCATTTACTTTAAAGGAGACAAAAAAACCTTTGCTAGACCCCTAACGGAATCTGAGTAAACTTCTCAAGCTTCATCTGTGAAATGAGGTCAGAGCCTTCCAAAGCCCTATATATGGTAGGGAAATTTTGTTCTTTATTGACTAAGATTTAAAAATAAGATAGGATAAGTTAACATTTGAATCACAGAATAGTAGGACTATAGAAAGGAAAAATAAGTATTCTTTTTTCTTAATGTAAGAGCTGCTGGATTCTATTTAAAGGTTTGTTGCTATGTACCTGTTGGAAAAAGATTTCCATCTGCTGTCAGTCAGACGTTGATTACCTGCATCTCTCAATTGTGTTTTCCTTGGTAACAAAGCATCCTCAGCAAAGAAGCGGGTATATCATTAGATCTTCTTGAAGCAAGTTAACACTGGCTGGGCTGCTCTCAATTTACCCTACCACATACGGCTTTGCATGGCTTCCAGTGAAAAGCAAAGCAGTAGGTTGCAATCTAAAATGGCAGACCCTTTCCTAAGTAACCTATTTAACGCTGTCTCAGAAGGATAAATTACCCCTGAAGTCAACAATACAAACAAATATTTTCTGAAGGGATTCCAATGGGCTCGATAATATTAAAGTTCATCTTTTCTTATGAATATAAAGCAGAAAAGCAGTTATGTTTTAAATTGATGGTAAAGAAAAGACCTTTGGCATTTAAAGGAAGATTTCATTCACCCTTAGTTTTCAAATGTCAGTTCAAGTTGTGGGATTACAGTTTATTGTCTACAGTAAGTCTGTTTGTCTCAATCCATTGCTTAACCCAAAGCATGTCCAGACAAGTAAAAGTAAATTGTCTGCCTAATAAGAAGAATATTCAAAGTCAATAACATAAAAATGGATAGATTAAAAAGGGGACATCAGGGATTTATTCTTTCTGCTGAAACATAGAGGTTGCTCAGTTGAAACAAGGTAAATTTTAAGATAGGACCATGAGCCATGAGTCATCGCAAGCCCTTCTGTGGGAGCAAGAATATCAGAGCAGAGAAAGGAACTCGGCATTCTTGAGAACCTCATTCTGTGTCAAGTAGGAAGTGAAGCACTTTTTGCCTAAAACATCTCATTTAGTCTTTACTGCAATTTCTTTTACGTAAAATTCTGAGAGAGTGGCTTCAGGGTCATGAAATAATGAATGGTGAATGGAACCCAGCTCCTTACTAAAAAGCAGTTATACTTTGTATGGTACCATCACATTTTTAGGAAGACTAAAATAGAATACTTTGTTGTTCCACAAGCAGTCAAAGGTACACAAATGAATAGAAGTTATTAAAACTTTTAATTCTAAAAAAATATGTGTCCAAACATGTGTAACTTAGCACTATAAATTAACAGCAAACTTGACTCCTCACCCTTCTGGTTCTAATTCCAGATCTGTGTTACAGTATGATAGTGCCTCTAGTTTTATGGATGAAGAGTAAGCTATTACTAACCAACTAATTAATACAAAATATTCATGACAATAGTTACCAAGTCTGAAAAAAATTAACTTTTCATTGTTTTTTTTCTTTTTAAATATTTATTTTTTGTTGATAGTATTACAGATATCTCCCTTTCCCCCACTCCTCCCAACCCCTATCACCCCCCCCCCCCCCGCAAGTAACTTTTACATTATTATTGGACCATAAAGGTATGAGAATTTGAAGGGATAAAGTTGAAAAAATAATGACATTAGTTCTTCATTAGTCGGAGGCCCTTTACACTATCATAACAGTCTCACTATATGTACTATCTCATATTTTTACTGTGGGTGATTATAGGTTAATATTTTGTTCTTATCTACAGCCATGTAATCAAAACTAATTTCAATGGATATTGTTTCAAGTAAAGAAACTGTCAAGATACTTTAAATGTGGTACTAGCTTTGTCATAAGTAGAATCTAGCCATTAAGTATGACTATAATAAGAAATAGTTTAAGTAAAATACTTTTTCAGTAGACCCTTAACATTCCCAGTGGATACATTCCCAAGCCTCTGCGAACACTTTGGCATTATTAGCATTTGGGCAGGGTAACCCTTTGTTGTTGGTGGGGTCAGAGACCCTGTGCTTACACAGTGTTTGTGTGAGGCGGCATCCATGTCCCCAGTAGATACCAATAGCATGTCCTCCAGTGAATGCCTCCGGATCTAGCCAATTGCGAAGGTATACTCACCTGAGAACCACTGCTCTGTGGACCGTTCTTTAAAATAGTGTTAGCATTTAAATTAAATAAATTTTGTGAATCCAGCAATGAGTTGACAATGGCCAGACCATCTTGAAATTTCTGAAAAGTTGTAGTCAGCCAGTTTTTTCAGGAAAATCACTTAAGGTCATCCAAAATACAGATGAGATATAATTCAGTGTTTTTCCCCCTTGAAATAATTTTTAATATTCTATTTTAGCATCATATGCTATTGCAACTATACACTGAGAACAAAATGATTTATCTGAAAGACTATTAACGATCTTATTAGGAGTATCCAAAGTATTTACAATGATGCCATTCTGCATTCCTTCGCAGTCACAGGATGTACCCAAACTGCGCCTCACTGCTCAGTGATGTCCCTAGGCACACAGACCCTTTCTATTCCTCTGTTTGCTATGATGGGTGCGTTGGCTTTTATCCTAATTTCTTGTCAAAAGATTGCTGTTGCATGAAGTCCACATACCAAGAAGGCAGAAGGATGGGAGAGGCCAGGGGCTATGGGGCTATTCTAGGCACATTTGTCCCCTTTTATTACCTTTGTCACAAGCACAGGCCAACCCTTAAGTATGACTAATATGAAATCATTTTTAATAAGAACATATTAAATGCCTTCTCAAAAACATCATCAGAAAACTTCTGCTTAGATATTATTGACCTAACTTGGGTCTGCCAAAAAATAGTAAGTGGAGCCACTTTCAAGAGGAGCCGGAGCTGCCATGCCACAGGAACTGCCTTGCACTTCTCCTGCCTCAACTCTTTGGAATGTTAAAACAGGGTCAAGTACCCTTTGGAGTGGGCCTAAGCAACATTGTGTCCCAAAGAACTGTTTGCAAGGGTTACAAGAAAGCAGATGCCATGACTACTAGACTGAAAGCTACCAGACTGAACTTTAGAAACATTCTTTAGAATAAACATCACTAGGTTATATTATTTACATCAATAAAAATTCCTTCCGTCTATGGATACAATTGTTTCCCTTCCTTTTCTCATAATTACCCACCGCCATGTCTCCTAATCAAAACATTATTTGAGCTTCAGCCTGAATCAATGCTTCCAAAATGCATGTTCTTTGATCTCAAATGAATGCTTGTTGACTTTCACTTTGAAAGACCATTTATTTCTAGATTAACAGGTCCTTTGGCTGCACTCGCTGCGAGGAATACTGGGAAATTAAGGAAGAGTGAGAAATGGGATGGTTATTACTTCCTAAAACTAATCATGGCCAAAAACCTGAGGCAAATACATCACTGCTTATTGCTTTGATTTCAAATCCCTCTTCTGTTAGCCAGGAAGAAGAGGGAATTTTGTAGCAAATTAACTACACACGATAATAATAAATACAATGACAACAATGATAGCAACAACAATACCAAGAATAATGGCTGCAGTATTAGAAGGCAGTTATTGAATGTTTGGGGTGTGATAGGCATTCCTCTAACAAGTTTAAATTAGGTTCTATTATTACTTTCACTTGACAAACAAGGAAAGCAGAGCCCTTAGTTGAACAATTTGTCTAAGGTTATACAACTGATCTGCTTAAAATTCTTTGAATGTCTGTTAATCAGGGTTACTTTTTTAAATAACTAATTTTGGTGCTTCATCACTAATAATTTTCTTACTTGTTAAAAAAAAACTTAGTACACTGCCAAATAACATTTATATATGTGGGGGCATTTGCTACTTTTTAATAAATACACATAAATGTATGTACCAGAAAGATATGTAAAGAATACAGATTGAGACAAAGGTAGGTTTACCATTGTTTATATGGAAAATAACACAATAATTAATAAATAGTAATACAAGAATAAACTGCTTCTCATACTCACAATTATAAACCTGCTTTTGCCATACCCTTTATATGTAAGCAGACAACAGGTAATACCCAGTTACAATGTAAAATCACATACATATATTATTAATATTACTTGGAAATAATTTTGGAGTTTTTTAGTGGACTAAAGCAGAAAAAATATATTTAGTTCTACCCAGCTGGTGTGGCTCGGTAGTTAAGCATCAACCTATAAACCAGGAGGTCAGGGTTTGATTCCTGGTCAAGGCACATGCCCAGGTTGTGGGCTAGATCCCCAGTATGAGGCATGCAGGAGGCTGCTGATCAATGATTCTCTCTCATTATTGTTGTTTCTATCTCTCTCTCCCTCTCCCTTAAAAATATATATTTTGTTCCCCATAAAGATTAGCATCTTAGGCTGATGTACTCAGCTGGAAAACTGCTGAATTATATCTCATGCATATAATTATTTGGTGACTTAATGGGAAACAAGTAATAGCCACCATGTATGTCATTGGAGTAATCCAAATGTTATAAAGAGAGTTCTTCTAAATCTTAGAGAGAGAAAAAAAGACAAGTGCATTCAGAAAAAAATACCTCTTGCAGCATAGAACTCTAAATTGGTGAAAAGATCTTTCTGAACTGAAGATATCTTGCCAAAATGTGGAAAACTAGTTCAGAGTTCAATCCTATTTTGATAATAGAGTTAGTCAATAGAATATCAATTTTGCCAAATGGATGTTAACATTATTAAATTTTAAAGAACTAAAGTAAATATCATATATTTAGGTAGAAGGAAAAATCAAACAAAGCAACACACAAAACCTTGAACATGTGGGATCAGAATGAGAGATTGGACTAAGACCAATAAGAAAGCAATTCTTATGAAAATCAAAAAAGAACTTCCACAATGAGGTCTATAGTAACCAAAAGAGTGGAGTGGTATGAAAAAAGCTAATGTCATCCAGGGATGGATATATAATTGTGAGACTTACTGCAAATGGAAATGAGAGACACCTTGTTCAAAAGGAAGGAAAAAAAGTTATGTAAATTTTTTTTAAATGGGAGACATTTGTAATACTCTCAATCCTATATAATAAAAGGCTAACATGCAAATTGACCGAACAGCAGAACGACTGGTCACTATGACACGCACTGACCACCAGAGGACAGATGCTCAATGCAGATGCTGTCCTCTGTTGGTCAGTGCACTCCCACAGGGGGAGTGCTGCTCAGCCAGAAGCCCTGAGCCAGGCTCATAGCTGGCAAGCACAGTGGAGGTAGCGGGAGCCTCTCCCTCCTCTATAGCAGTCGGACAGCCCCTGAGGGCTCCCAGACTGTGAGAGGGTGCAAAGCCAGGCTGAGGGAACCGCCCCCCGCTTCCCAAGTGCAGGAATTTTGTACACTGGGCCTCTAGTCATAAAATTTTAAAAATAAACTTTTTTCTTAATTCTGTGGTTCCTCTCATGATTTGTCATAATGTTTTCTTTTGTTCAGATTTTTCTTTAATTTGCTCCTTAGTGTAATTCTAAGTAAAGAAAAATTAGAAAATTTCATTAGGGTGCATTTTACCACTCATCTTAAATTGTGCAATGCCAGTTTTAAATGCAAATATAAGACTATTTAATTTATATGCAGAATCACCAAAATTGCACAACTTGTATTTCATAGTTCCTATGTGAATATGCATTTTGGTCTTATCAGACAATAGAAATGCTGCACAGAACTAACTCAACTTTTTATTTCGGTTCTTTATATGCACATATTCTACAACTACCTCAGGCTTACTGGTGAGTAAGAACAGACTGAAAGGAAAGGAGCTATGGGTGCTCTTTCCTTCACTTTTCTTCTCTAGCATTTCCATCATAGGTGGTTGGCTAATACAGGAAAGTAACAAGAGTGTAAACAATATTGCAGCATTTTGTGATCATTACTGTTTTTTAGAATGCCACTGCATTCTTTCTGCATTTGAAGCAAGCTCTGGTGCAAACAGCACAGCCTCCCAGGACTTACTCAGTTGGTGATGTAACGTGCTTCCTAGCATTTGCTTTGAGTCTCTATGAACTTATATGCATCCATCCTAAATCCACAAGAATTCTGTGCTCATGAGACATCATGAAGACTCTACATGAACGGGGCAACAAGGCATGGTGCACACATATTGCTAGAAATGTTTCTTCTACTGATGCATGTGTTCTGTTGTCCCGTTGGACTTCACTTACAAAACACACATCCAACGATAAAATTATTAAGCATCTTAAGACATCCTCAGCAGAACAACAACAACCAGAAAAAAAAAAAAAACAACAGATATATGGCTTTTCTGAGCATGGGTCTGAGCCCATTCAATAGCTCAGGTCAAACGTCCTGAAGCTAGCTTTGATGACATTTTAGCTTAAGAAACTTTTGTTTTTGTTAATCTTCACCAGACGATATTTTCTCCATTGATTTTTAGAGTGAGTGGAGTGGAAGGGAGGGGACAAGACAGGGAGAGAGAAACGCCAATTGGTTGCATCCTGCACGCCCGCTCCCCTCCCCCTCTCCTGCAACCGAAGTATGTGACCTTGATCAGAATCAAACCCAAGACCCTTCCATCTGAGGTCTGATGCTCTAACCACTGAGAAAACCAGCTAGGGCACTTTTTTTTTTTTTTTTTTTTTTTAGTGCTCATTTTAAGAAACAAAATAGAAAATCCTTAATCCTCTTTGGATAATAATATTTTATTTTAGAAACTTTAATATCTTTTGAATGTAAACTAGCAGCCAAGGTTTTTTAATTGGAGGTCTTAACTAGAAACCATTTGTTTTTCCCTTTAAGGGACTTTACAAAGCTCTGCTCCACTACATGTGGAGTAATTGAAGATATAAAAAAGAATTATTATTTCCAAAAAATGCTAAGAACAGGGAGTGAAGTTCGGAGTTACACCTTATATATAATCTTCTAATTTTAAATTTTTTATTCTTTATATTCTATTTTTCAATGTTATACTTATCATTATATTTTTAAGATCTTTAAAGATGTCATTCACTCTAATAATTTTCTGAAATGCATGTGGAATCAGCAATGTCCAAATCTCATGAAGGAGCCAGAGTTAGAACTCAAAATTCTTTACTTTCTCTGATGTCTCTCAGCACCATAGAAATACACAATAAAACCAATAATGTAAAGGCATCCTGAGTAATTTATGGAGAGCAGTGGTTATGCTGCTACCTTTGAATAGAATATGACCCAATTGATTGGTTTTCATTTAACTTTATTATTAACTTAAAATTTTTTGTCCTGTTGTCTGTTCCTAGTGCAGCCGTGTTAATCAATAGAATACCCATATAGTCCATTTTTCCTCCACCGTCACCACTTCCTCCCTGGGGAGGCATTAATTAGAGGAAAATGGCTAAGATTTTTAAGGATCATTACCCACAATGTTTCAGTGAATATAAAATGTCTCCTCCTGCTTCTGGAAGTAGCAATGAAATGGAAGTTGTAGTGGGAAAAATAATGCCTCCATGGTTTTTAATCAGGGTTGGTTGTGAATCTTTTACTTTACAAATAAAACACTGAATTTAAAAAAGGTCACTTATGGAAATTGTAACACTGAATACCTATCATTTAGAACCCTATGAATGTAAGTAGTATATTAACTGCAAAAAGATAAAAAACTACTTGTTTTCTATATTAATATCTAAGCATATCTAAAGTCATTTTAATTTTGTTGAACTAATGACAACTATTACAAATAGCACATGAAAACATAGGATGCCCCCCCCAAAAAATGTGTACATACACTTTGGATAATTATAAAGGAATGTTTATTAAAATACATTTTACTTTCAAAATTGAGCTATCAGCTGTTAAAGCGTGTACACATTTTTGGGAGGACACCCTGTATATAATGAAATTAGCACATGAAAATGGACTCGCGTTCCCCATGAAGAGTTAGATCCAATAGGAGGACATGAGGTAATCCACATAATAAAAATGGAATTGAAAAGAACAGGAACCACTGTCAGGATAAATTAATTTCATAACTTTTCAATCATTGGGTCCTAGGGCCACCCTTTGCTCGGAATAGGTGGAGTATCTCTCCCATTTCCACTCCTCACCCTCCTACTTATGGACAAAGCAAAATCCCTGGGATGAAAACAGCTAAAGTGAAACTAACAGCCAAATGTAACAAACAGGGTCTCCAGGGAAACAGAACCAAGAGGCAAATATATGATTTATGTGAAGGAATTGGCTCACATTCAAAATGGGCTGGCGAGTTCAAAATGTGTAGGTCAGTCCAGCAGGCTGGAAACTCAGGTAAGAATTGATGTTGCCATCTTGAGTCTGAAATTTGTGGGCAGGTCGGCAGGCTGGAAACTTAGGCAGGAGTTCTATATTACAGCCTGGAGGCATAATTCCTTTTTTTTCTTCTTGTTTTTGAGAAAACAAGTTTTTGCTCTTAGGGACTTACAGTGATTGGTTGAGGCTCACACACAGTATCAAGGATAAGCTGCTTTACTGATGGTAGACATTAACCACATCTATAAAATGCTGTCACGGCAACACCTAGATTCATGTTTGATTAAATTACTGGGTACTGGAGCCTAGCCAAGTTGACACATAAAATTGCAGCACCTTAAGAGAAAAAAAGTTTAAACAAAGAGAGAGAGAGAGTTTATGGTTTATGATAATGGAATTGGGACAGCATAGCTCTGGGAACTGAGACAGAAATAGGGAGTCCCACAAAACCTACTTTTTCATCAGAATCAACATGCTCTTTCAGTGAAACAATAAATATCAATTACTTAGCACATTGCCTGGAATTAAGTAAGTGCACAAAAAATATGGGTCAGTAGTTGGCCATTTTACATTCGGGGCAGCCTCTGGGATATCAAGGCAATAACACTCAGTTGGATCTATGGCTCTGAAGCTCATACCAAGATGTTAATCAGTTAAACCAGCTTCCTCCAAGACATGGAATACCTAATATGGAACATGGAAAAGATAATTTCATTATAATGACAGAATAACGGAGCCAACCTAATATAAAAGCAGAGAACACATTATTTGGACTGGCCATATAAAGTGCAGTGTACAGGAAAAGAACAAAATTGGGGAGGTATTAGGTATACTTCCCAATCTTCACCCTCCCTTTCCCCCACCTCTTGTATTCATTAGTTCAAGAAATGGAGCCTAACCATCCTCAAGTCTCTGTCTCTGTTTCCTCTGCCACTTTCAGAATGATTATTCTAAACCAAAGCATCCCCATGTCATTCCCAGTTTGAAACCCATCAATGACTATCCATTAATCTCTTTCAAACTTCATAACATGAAGCCTACAGCTGTCAGCCCCCTGCCTACTTACATGGTCTAATTTCCAGCCATTTCTCTCAGCTTTTGCATTGTATTCTTAATACATAATAATACAAATTTCTTCAAATATGCCTTGTCACTTTTGCCTCTGTTTCTCTGAACATCCTTGTATTTCTTTCTGGCTGTCCCAATGACCAACTAAAGATAAATGACTTAGGATAGAAACAATCTCTTACTTCTCTCTGTATCTTTGGTGCCTTGCTCAGTACAAGGCACGTACAGGTGATAACGATACCTGTCCTATCCTTCAGATGCCAACTTCTTTTTATTTCATCTTTATGCCTCTTGCATTGTCATTCACAAAGTACTTTATTCTTAGTTTACTCAAAAAATTCTTACGGAATTCAGTGGAAGTAGAGATAGAACTATAAACTTCTATAATCATTTAAAATACGGAAATTATATTCCAAGTGTTACAATATAGGTATAAATGAACCTTATGTGTTGATTATATATGGGAAATGAATATGCTGTAAAGTGCACGTCACGTAAAACTAATATGCTAGCAATAAGTGTTAATTACACATTCAAATAACCCCTTGCTTGTCCTTTTGAAGTGGAGAATGGTTTGAAGGGGATTATTTGGGCCTCTTAAAAGCACTTTCCTGGTTAATTTAAGTTGGTATTTTTTCCTCTCCATTAATTTCCTTCAAGTGTACAAAGGCCAGCAAAATTGTCCTATTGACCTCAAAGTTTGGCTCTTACACTTCAAGAAGAGATATTTAGAGAAGCCCACATGCAAGCACACACAATTTCTAATGCTTTCTCTCAGAAAGTTTTAGGTCCTCTGTTCTTTGATCAGAATTCTGGATATATTTTGTATCTTCTAATATGGTTAAATACATTCACACAATTCCAAAGCTGCTCTGATACAAATCACAGTTATTCCAGTGCATTTATTTTGGGATGGTTTCAAATCTATTTTTATTGTAATTTTAGGGCTCTGCAATACCAGACCTGTCCAGTCCACCCAACAGCTTCCCAGCATTTCATAGACTTTGTGTACAGCAAGTCTTTAGACTCTGCAAGGCCAGGAAGTGCCCATAGTGTTCTCTCTAGTGCCTGATACTAAATATGGTACATAGTAGGTGCTCAGTAAACCTTTGTTTGTTCACTAGGAGAAGGGAGTATGGATTTATAGGACTGAGAGTATACATACTCCCTACTCACTCTCAAAGATACTTGGAAGAATAAAGATGATGGTACTTAATCACAAGCCAACAAAACAAACAAACACTGTGTTTCCAGGAACCCTTCAGTAATTAAGGATTATCCATAGGAAGGAAGTGAGATACAAATAACATTCACTGGCTGACAACAGAATCCCAATGCAGACATGGTAGCTGACGCTGGCTGAAGTAAAGTAAATGGGAAATAAAAACCACATAGTGACTGATACTTCATTGCATCAGTTCTAATGTACATATTTTTACATAATTCAATATCCCTAAAATATAAAATAATTTTAAAATTAATGATATTCATGGAAATCAACAAGAGCTGAAGGATTAACAAATTGCTCCTAATTAGCCAAGTGCAGCCAAAAACAAACAAAAAAGCCCCTGAAAAACTGCTTCAACTGCATGTAGGAAAGCAATCCTATAGATTTTTGAAGGGATGGAGCCCCTCTCACAACAAGCAACAAGAATCCCAGGAATGGCAAGCAGGTTCAACACTCTGACAGGTGAGTTTTCATCAAACAGCATCCTTGCCTTAAGCAAGACAAAAAAGACACCAGTGTTTTTTCCTAGTAACTTAGCTTTAACTCAGGGATGGGTGGAATTTCCCCGCTGGTGTGAATGAGGCCTGGAGAAAGTGTTCCAAAAACAGGGAATTCAAGTTATTCCCAGGAAATATGTTTTTTCGCATCTTATTGTCATTCTCAGCCACGGACAGTACTGATGTAAACACCATTGCCTACACATGGTCATGGCTGTTCCTATTGTCATTTTAATTGAGTTATGTTAGGACTACAGGTGTTACATTTAATTACCATTTTAAATGACTTTAAGAATTACATGATGATTCTGCACTGAAATGAAAAGCTCTGTGTTTAGAAAGGCACAAAGACCATAAAGCAGGACATATATTTAATAGTCCAGAGGTAAATTCCCCTCCTAAAAAGAATGAATGCAAATATTTACTTCTTTAACAGCAAGAACAAAGTGATTTGTTGGAGCGAAAGACGAAAGATGTTACAAGAAGACAAAGATGTGTTGTCTTTTGCTCCTATTCACCATTCATGCCAAACAAGAAAGTGCCAGCAACAAATTTTGCAGAACAGATGCCAGAAACATGTGAGAAAATCCCAGAGACTCTATTGAGCATTTTTTTAAAGAAACACTGCCTCACTAATGCTCTTGATGTCACAGGGGACCATATTTTGTAACAAAACACAGATAGATATCAATAACTCTGGATTTAAAAGGGATACAGAAAAGTTGCACTCTAAATATGAAATTGTTTTAGGAATATGTTAAGCAATTTGTTTCACCAATTCAAAAAAAAACATAAATCTGATGAATGGTAAAACATCTACAACAACAACAACAAAAAACTTTAAAAACCTATTTCAATAGATAAAAATTCTAAGAGAGTCCTAGTCGGTTTGGCTCAGTGGATAGAGCATCAGCCCATGGACTGAAGGGTCCCAGGCTCGATTCCGGTCCAGGGCATGTACCTTAGATGCAGTTTCCCGGTCGGGATATGTGCAGGAAGCAACCAATTGATGTGTCTCTCTCACATCGATGGTTTTCTCGGTCTCTCCCTCTTCCTTCCACTCTCTCTAAAAATCAATGGAAATATATCGACAGCTGAGGATTAACAAACAAAACAAAACAAAATTCTAAGAGAAAAAGTATCATGTCCCAATTCCATGGGAAGCATGTGTTTCCTCTTTCGTTGTGAGCCATAATGGTGTCTTACATTAATACACTTACATCACATTTTAATTCTGGTTGGACCCTGAACTATTTGGAAAATCTTGGGGAGGGGGTTGAGGGGGAGAGATAAGTGTTCATCGGAAATATAGAATCTAACTATGGGGGTAAGAAGAAAAATGGATGAATGAGAACAGAAAGACTTTAAAAAGAAGCGTTCCAAGTGTTCGAAAGACAACATAACCACTCGATATAGTTAAATGAACACTACAGGCCGGTTCCCAAATCAATTCCACGTTTGGAGTTCCGTGTTGGAGGGTTCAGCTCCAACAGCCTATTTTAGAGTGTGTGCTCCCAGGGGACCTTTGAAGGAGACACATGGCAAAGAGGGGAGAAGCCGGTGCAGACCCAGGTCGATGGATTATCTAAGTCAGCCCTATCGCCTTTTGGAGTGGTACAAGTTATAGCCACTCTGTGATTCTTGTCACATTGTAATGGCATCTGTGCCCAGCACTCAGCCCAGGGATGCTGATAATGGTATGTGGCTAGGTGAACCAATTTTTTAAAATATATTTTTATTGATCTCAGAGAGGAAAGAGAGAGAGAAACATCAGTGATGAGAGAGTATCATTCAATGGCTGCCTCCTACACGCCCCACCCTGGGGATCAAGCCCACAACCCAAGCATGTGCCCAGACTGGGAATCGAACCGTGACCTCCTGGTTCATAGGTCAATGCTCAACCACTGAACAACGTCAGCTGGGCTGAACCATTCATTTTAAAGTGATAGCATATGTCTATGGCAGTGGTCTTACATCCTGTTGAATACCTAGAACAGCATTTCACTATGTTGAAAAATTAACTAGAGTTTCATGACCCTACATTTTTCATTGCCTTTGATGTTGCCACACCCTCTGGGAAACAGTCTAGCTCAAAATGACTCAGACAGTGAGGCTTCCATTTCTTCCCCTGGGAAACTAATGTACAGTCTAATAGACTGTTAGAAAATTGTTTTTGATATTCAGCCTACATTTTCTTTTCCCTAATTACATCCCATTACTACATTCTAAACAATTTTTCTTTCTCCTTTATACCCTCCAGATTCTTGTCTAGGAGCATTTCAATTTGGCCAAGCTTTATAAATTGAATTGTTTTTGTTCTTTGTTTCCACTGGAAGTCAAATTTCTTGTTTCTAGTTTATTTGCTTGATATTTTGCAAATTCCCCTGGTGCTGTTACTAAGATAGTTGAAAGACTACCATTTACTAGGGATGGTCTGACCAGACAAGCATAGGAAACAGAATTGTCTTGTTTATTTCATTATTTATTCATTTAAATTGAATTTATTGGGTGACATTGGTTAAAAAAAAAGTATATAGGTTTCAGAGGTGCAATTCTACAATACATCATCTGTACATTGTATTGTGCATTCACCACCCCAAATAAAGTCTCCTTCCTTTATCATTTACCTCCCCTTTACCCTCTTCTATGCCCCCCGCTTACCTCTCAGTATTGTTTTCTTGTTTTGTATGCAAAAATTCAGTTAATATCATGTTAGCTGTTTATTACACTTTCTTTTTAACCAAACAGCCACTACCTATATCTTTTCCATCTACATATAGGTTTTAAAATTTGACATTACTCTAATTATCTTACCCTAAATTATATTTTGATTTCTCTTTTAGTTTTTGTCTTGCATTATACTGATTTTTGTTCTTACATGTTTTTAAAAAATTATAGTTTATCAATAAATATTAAATAAATATACAACTTAGCTCAATTGTAAGGTATAAATAGTTTATAGAGAACAAAAATACACCCTAAAATAAATATCAGTAGTCAAAAGCTTCTTTTTTTTAAAATTTCTTTATTGATTAAGGTGTTACATATGTGTCCTTCCTCCATTATCCCCTACCCCCCCACACTCATACCCTCACCCCCCTGTTGTCTGTGTCCATTGGCTAGGCCCATATGCATGCATACAAGTCCTTTGGTTGATCTCTCCCCCTTACCAACACCCTCCCCTACCTTCACTCTGAGGTTTGATGGTCTGATCCATGTTTCTCTGTCTCTGGAACTATTTTTGTTCATCAGTTTATGCTGTTCATTATATTCCACAAATGAGTGAGATCATGTGATACTTATCTTTCTCTGACTGGCTTATTTCACTTAGCATAATGCTCTCCAGCTCCACCCATGTTGTTGCAAATGGTAGGAATTCCTTCTTTTTTAGCACAGCATAGTATTCCATTGTGTAGATGTACCACAGTTTTTTAATTCACTCATCTGCTGATGGGCACTTAGACTGTTTCCAAATCTTAGCTATGGTAAATTGTGCTGCTATGAACATAGGGGTGCATATATCCTTTCTGATTGATGTTTCTAGCTTCTTGGGATATATTCCTAGAAGTGGGATTACTGGGTCAAATGGGAGTTCCATTTTTAGTTTTTTGAGGAAACTCCATACTGTTCTCCACAGTGGCTGCACCAGTCTGCATTCCCACCATTAGTGAAGGAGGGTTCCTTTTCCTCTGCATCTTCGCCAGCACTTGTTGTTTGTTGATTTGTTGATGATAGCCATTCGGACAGGTGTGATGTGGTACCTCATTGTCCTTTTGATTTGCATCTCTCGGATGATTAGTGACTTTGAGCATGTTTTCATGTCTCCTGGACTTCATATGTCTTCTTTCGAAAAATATCTATTTAGATCCATTGTCCATTTTTTGATTGTGTTGTTTATCTTTCTTTTGTTAAGTTGTATGAGTTCCCTGTAAATGTTGGAGATTAAACCCTTATTGGTGATAACATTGGCAAATATGTTCTCCCATGCAGTGGGCTTTCTTGTTATTTTGTTGATAGTTTCTTTTGCTTATTAGCTTTTTATTTTGATGTAGCCCCATTTGTTTATTTTCTCTTTAGTTTCCATTGCCTTAGGAGCTGTATTGGTGAAGAAATTGCTTTGGCATATGTCTGAGATTTTGCTGCCTGTGGATTTCTCTAGTATTTTTATAGTTTCCCTTCTTGTGTTTAAGTCATTTACCCATTTTGGGTTTATTTTTGTGTATAGTGTAAGTTGGTGGTCTAGTTTCATATTTTTGCATGTATCTGTCCAATTCTCCCAGCACCATTTGTTGAAGAGACTGTCTTGATTCCATTGTATGTTCTTGTCTCCTTTGTCGAATATTAATTGAGCATAGTGGTTTGGGTAGATTTCTGGGTTCTCCATTCTATTTCATTGATCTATATGTCTGTTCTTGTGCCAGTACCAGGCAGTTTTGAGAACAGTGGCTTTGCAATACAGCTTGATATCTGGTACTGAGATCCCCCCTACTTTGTTCTTCTTCTTCAGGATTGCTGCAGCTATTCGGGGTCTTTTTTTATTCCAGGTAAATTTTTGGAGAGTTCGTTCTAGGTCTCTGAACCTATGCCGTTGGTATTTTAATGGGGATTGCATTGAATCTATAGATTGCTTTGGGTAGAATGGACACTTTGATGATGTTGATTCTACCAATCCATGAAGCTTCTTATTGCTAAGTGATGTTTTCCCCCTTTTTTTTGGGGGGGGGGGGCGGATAATAAATATATCAAAAATTTATACAACACATTTTATTATCTACAATCACTTTCATATCTTTTACCTTTGTTAACTTGGCTCTTAACTCTGTGATTGATTTCCATGATTTGAGTTCCAAGAATTAGTAAGTGGTCATGCTAGCATTCATACACACACACACACACACACACACACACACACACACCCTCCTGGCAACAAATAAAGTGTGCTTTTCAATCTATCTTGCCTTCTAATAATACATTAAATATCACTTAAAGAAACTGAACTTGAATTTTTGGCACTATACCTAATGGGATATAGTAAAATATTCCTAGATTTCAGTCATTCTCTTAAATTGAAATAGAAAAAGAAAATCTACTGTGGAGCAGGGGGACTCCTGAGGGACCGTTTGTTGTAGATCATCAATGAAACACAGTTTCTCCAGCATCTTATTAAGAAGAGGGAGGACACTTGAAAAATCTGACACCTACTAAATAATATTGTAAGGTGTCAAAGATAAATGTGTTGGTCACCAAAGGGTGCTAATCTGACTTACGTCTAGGAAAACTGCCACATAATGAGTATTTCCCTCTGGGAATATATAATTTTACTTGAAATGTTGACTGCAGCATTCACAGTGCAAGGCTTTCACTACGCTTTCCCCAGCCTCTCTGATTGCCTTTCTCTCTGAGCAGTGAGTAACACACCAGCAGTGAGAGCCTGGGGGCCACATGCCCCAGAATGGTCTGAGGGTAAAAGCAGCATCTTGCAATCTGATGAAGTACTGGGGTCCTTTAAAGAAGAGCTTTCATTCTGTTTTCATTTGTTCCACTTACCTTGAAGGACAGTCAATAAGGGAAGCATACCCACAAGGGAGTCACTCAATTTTTAAAACGCATTTTATCATCTCCCTCCTTCTGTTCCCCTAGATGTTATTGCATCTTGATGATGATTGGCTTTGTCTCATTTCTGTTTGGAAAACTATGAAGATTTTGTAAAATAAAATTTAAAAATATGTCTTCTATTACAATTTTTGAAGCTTCTTTTTTTTTACTTTTAAGTAGGTATACATTTCAAATTCTAATATTGAATATGAGAATCCTATATAATAAAGAGGCAATATGCAAATTGACCCTTATGCCCTCACAAGATGGCTGCCTATGACCAGGCCAGCATGGGGGTTAGTGAGGGATGACCAAACGACTGAACAGCAGACTGCATGGGGTGACTAGGCTGGCAGGGGGGTTAGTGAGGGACAACCAAACAACTGAACAGCAGGCTGCATGGGGTGACCAGGCTGGTGGGGAGGGGAGAGGGAGGGCGGTCAGTTGGAGGCAACCAGGCCAATGGGGGGGCAGTAAGAGGCGACCAGGCCAGCGGGGGGGGGGGGGGGGGGCGGGGAGGAGAGGAGGCAGTTAGGGGCAACCAGGCTGGTGGAGGGGTGCAGTTGGGGGTGACCAGGCCAGTGGGGGCGGGCAGTTAGGAGCAGCCAGGCCGGCAGGGAGGGGGCAGTTGGAGGTGACCTGGCTGGCACACAGAGGCAATGAGGGGCAATCAGGCAGTTAGGGGTGACCAGGCAGGCAGGCAGGAGCCAGCAGTCCAGGATTGTGAGAGGGATGTCTGACTGTCAGTTTAGGCCCGATCCCCGGCAGTTGGACATCCCCCAAGGGGTCCCGGATTGCAAGGGTACAGGTTGGGCTGAGGGACCCCCCCCTCTGTGCACAAATTTCATGCACTGAGTCTCTAGTCTTTACCAATAAAAGCCTAAGTCAACATCATGCTGTGATGCCCTCACACCATCACATGATGGCTGCACGCACAGAGGGCGCACACAGATGGGCGGTGCTGGGCTTGCATGCATGGCACGGAGCCTGCCTGAGAGTCCTGCCTCCTCCTGACAATGTGTGTGGAGGTAAGGCCTGCCTTGGGGTCCTGGGGGTGCTGCCTCCTGACTCTGCATGGCATGGAGACAGGACCCCTGGCTCCGGCCTACCTCTTTGGGGCAATCCATCAAGGAGCCCCAGGATGGTGGGCGTGGCCTACCTCTTTGGGGCAATTGATCCCAGTGCTCCCACACAGTGACAGGGCACAGGCCAGGCTGAGGGAACCCCCCTCCCCAGGCCGAGTGCACGAATTTCATGCACCAGGCCTCTAGTTGATGAATAAAAAGTATAATGATGGTGCTTAACTTACAAAAACTCACCTGTCTGAGTCAGAGAGGAGAGAGAATAAGAAAGGGAAAGAGAATAGTGTTGCTAACCTTTTGACTCACCACTGTGATGAGAATATGGAGACTGGGAAGTGCCTTTCTCTGAGTTTTGTCTCGCTGACATAATGACGCTAATAGGAAGAGCATATCTCTGCCAGTTGTTATAATAAAATTTTACATCTCTTGATCCTACCTGTCCAATCAGCTGTGGTTCCACTTGCAGAAAAATTCCCCCAAAGAGTGGCTTATCCACATCATTTTCAATTCCTTTCTTCAAATTCTATTCTCTAATATTTTTCTTTGAATTAATTTCAGGCTTACTTATAGAAAAGATGTAAGAATAGTTCAAAGAGGCCTTGTATAACCTTCATCTGGACTTCCTCATTGTCACCTTATTATCTTTGTGCTATCATTTCTCTCTCATGTGCACATATTACGTTTTTTGAAAACTACGTGAAATGTCCCTTAACACCTAAATACTTCAGTGTGTGTTTCCTAAAATCAAGATGAGTCTCTTGCACAGTGTTATGTGCCACTGAGTCTGCTCCAACTCCTGGCAACTATGAATACATGAGGTCCACAATGCCCTGTCCTCAACAGCCCTGCTCGGCTCCTGTGGAATCATGCGTACGGCTTCTCTTATGGAGTCAATCCATCTCATACTTAGTCTTCCTTTTTTCCTGCTGCCTTCTATTTTCCCCACCATTATCATCTTTCCTAAGGAACCCTCCTTCTCATGATGTGCCTGAAGTAGGACAGCTTCAGTTCCATCATTTTTGTCTCCAGCAAAGATTCAGCTTAATTTGCTCTTGGGCCCACTTGTTTGTTTTTCTGGCCATCCAGGGTACCTGTAAAGCTCTCCTCCAACATTGCATTTCAAATGAATCATGTTTTTTTATTCTATCAGCCTTCTTCACTGTCCAACTTTTGCAACTGTACACAGTAATTGGGAATACTAAGGTGTTTATGACCTTAGCTTTTACTTCTAATGACACATCTTTGTTCTTGATGATCTTTCCTAATTTTTCTATTGCTGCTCTCCTTAGTCTCAGCCTTCTCTCAATTTCTTGGCCACAATCTCTGTTTGAATTGATGAATGAACCCAGGTAAGCAAAATCTTTAACAACGTCAATGCCTTCATTGTCTATCTTAAAATTGTGTATTTCTTCTGTAGTCATGATTTATATTTTCTTGATGTTCAAATGCAGTCCTGTTTTGCCACTTTCTTCTTTCAATTTTATCAGAAGTTATTTCAAATAATTGTTACTTTCTGCCAGTAAAATTGTGTCATCTATATATCTTAACTAATTGACATGTCTTTCACCAATTTTCACTCCTCCTTCCTCTGAGTCTAGTCTAGTTTCTCATATGATATGTTCTGCATACAGTAAATAAGGACATAAAATGCATCCTTATCTGAAACCTTCGCCTGTAGGAAGCCATTCTGTTTCTCCATATTCTGTGCTGACAGTGGCTTCCTGTCTACAGTACAGGTTCTGCATCAGAGAAGTGCTAAGACATGCTGATTTCTCTCAGAACAATCCATAGCTTCTCAGAATCCACACTTTGAAACAGCATGGATAGACTTGGAGAACATCATGCTAAGTGAATTAAGCCAGTCAGAGAAAGAGAAGTACCACATGGTTTCACTCATAAGTGGAATTTAATGAACAAATTGAACTACCAAGCAAAATAGAGACAGACTCATAGATAGAGAGCAGGCAGACTAGCACATTCAGTATAATGGTTGAATTAAAATATTGAGAATAGAAATCCTTGTCTTGTTCTAGTTCTTAAGGGAAAAGCATTCAGTCTTTCATCCGTAAGTATTGTGCTAGCTGTAGCTTTTCTGTAGGCACCCTTTTTCAGGGTCTGGAAATTCCCTCTTTAGTGAATTCAATGGTGGCCCCCTAAAAGATACTCTCATGTTCTTGGACCCTGGGAGTTTTATTCTATTTTTTAAAGGTCTATGCAGATGTAACTAAGTTAAGGATCTTGAGAGAAGAGCATTGTGGATTACACAGGTGAGCTCTAAATTTAATGGCACGTGTTCTATAAGAGACAGAAAAGCAAAAGCAAAGGCAATGTGAAGATGGAGGAGGAAACTGGAATGATGCACCAAGAAATCAGCAATCACCAGAAGGGGGAAGAGGCAGGAAAGAATTCTCCCCCAGAGCCTCCAGAATTAGGTGCAGCCCTGCTGACACCTTTATATTAGACTTCTGACCTCCAGTGCTGTGAGATAATAAATTTTTGTTGCTTTAAGCCACCCAGTTTGTGATTATCTGCTATAACAGTCACCAGAAACATCTACAACTACTTTGCTGAGACTGTAGTTTTTTTTTTTTTAATTTAATCAGAAATGGATATTGAAGTTATCAAAGGTATTTTTCTCCAATTGCCTTTTTGTTCCCCTTCAAGTTTGTTATGTGCATTGCATTGATGGATTGCATTAATTGATTTTCAAATGTTAAACCAGCCTTTTATTCCTGGGATAAAGTCCATTTGGTCATGATGTATTACCCTTTTCCTGTACAGTTGAATTTGTTAAAATTTTGTTCAGCATTTTCACATCTATGTTTATGAGGTATATTGGTCTGTACTTTTTTTGTACTGTCTTTGGTTTTGGAATCAGAGTAATGCTGGCTTCATTAAATGAGTTTAAAGCATTCCCCTCTTTTAAATATCTGAAAGAGTGTGTGTAGAATTGGTATTATTTATTCCCTAAATGTTTGGTAGAATTCACCAGGGAAGGCATCTGGGCTTTGCATTTTCCCTGTGGGAGAATTTTTAATTATAATTATATATAATAATATATATAATATATATAATTATATATAATATATATAATAGCTCTTTTTCCAGTTAGCTTTAGTAGTTTTTATATTTAATTTTTTTCTATTTCATCCAAATTATTGAATTTATTGCTGTAGAATTTATTGTTTCCATAATATCCCTTTATTATCCCTTCAACATAGGTAGAATCTGTAATGATGTTACCTCTCTCATTTCTATAAATTCTCATTCCTGGTGATTTATAATGTCTCCCTTTTTGGATTGATCACTCTGGCTAAAAGTTTATTGATTTTATTGATATTATAAAAAAAAACAGATATTGGTTCAATTGATTTTCTCTATTATGTTATGTTTTCTATTTCATTAATTTTCACTCTGGTCTTTTTCATTTACTTTGACATATTTCAGATATAATTTTCTTTATTTTCTAGTTTCTTTGGGAAAAAGCTGAGATCATTGACTTGAGACTTTTCTTTTTTTTCAAATATACATATATAGTGCTATAAATGTTCCCTAAGTACTTCTTTAGTAGCATGCCCCAAACTTTGATATGTCATGTTTACATTTTCATTCAGTTCAAAATACTTCTTAAATTTCCATTCAAGATTTCCTCTTTGATCCATGAATTATTTAGAAAAGTGTTATTTCACTTACAAATATTTGGGAAATTTTCCAGAGATCTTTCTACTATTTATTTCTCATTTAATTTCATTTTGTTTAGAGAATGTGTTATGTGTGACTTGAATTATTTTAAGTTTATTGAGACTTGTTTTATGGCACAAAGTATAGTCTATCTTTGCAAATGTTCCATGTACACTTGAAAAGAATGTATATCCTACTTTTGTTTGGTGGAGTATTATAAATATCAATTAAATCAAGTTGGTTTGTAGTATAATTCAAATATTCTATTTCCTTCCTTCTGAGAGCTTCAGAGCCCAGGTGTTTCATTACCATATAAGATCCTGAGAAAGTGCTTGGTCATTTTTTGCAGCTTTTCCTCCTTGTCTGCAGTTTAGAGTCTGTGTAAAATTTTCTGTGTTCCATTGGTTCTTCTTTACTTTCCTGGCTTCCTGAGTTGAGTGTTAGCTATATCATACTATATTCTGAGGTTTGTGGGAATTCTGGTTATCTAGCTTTATTAAAAACAAAACTAGTTAACTGGTTTTTATAAGAGGATTAATTTTTTAAATGTCACTACTGTCATATTCTGTCAGAAGAGAATGCTTTCTAAGTTAAAAAAATATATATACTATTATTAATCCTCTCTCAAGGATATGTTTTTATTGATTTTAGAGAGAGAAAAAATGACAGAGAGAGAGAGAGAGAGATCAATCTATGTGAAAGAGAAGCATTAATCAGTTGCCTCCTGTATGTGCCCCAAACAGAGACTTACTACCTGGATATGTGCCCTGACCCAGAATCAAACCAGTGACCTTTTGGTGCATGGAACAATGCTCCTACCAACCAAGCCACACTGGCCAAAGAAATAATTTATACTTTTTTATTTAAATAATGTGATTGGTCCATTAAAGAAAAAGCATAATGTCCAAACATTTAATTATAAAGTCAGAAAAACATACTCTGTGAATTGAAAATCAATAAAAATAAATTTATATTATTGAAGATCAGTTTAATTCAGTCAAGTATAATTTGTTTATTAATATTATATATAATAAGAGTTAATGAAAGATAAAATTTTTATAAACCATAGTCCTTTCAATTTGCTTATATTTTAAAGGGAATTAATAATATATATATATGCATGCGTACAAGTCCTTCGTTTGGTCTCTTACAGCCCTCTTCGCCCAACCACCCCTGTGTTCCCAATGTAGTTTGACAGTCTGTTCAATGCTTCTTTGCCTCTGTATCTTTTTCCCACCATTTCTTTCCTTTAAAAAGTTTTGCCTTTGCAGACTGGAAATAAACATATAATAACAAAACAAGACAAAACAAAAAAATGTTTGAGTCCCAATTTCAATGTCCAAAAGTTCCTTATGTGTACATGTCAGCAGTGATATCTGGATGGTGGGCAGCACAACCAATGGATATAAGACACTGGGGCGGGGGGGGGGGAGGGTGGGCAGGTGAAGGCATGTCCTGGGGGGTAGGGGAGGTTGGGGGGAGATCAAGGGGGGGAAAAAAAAGGAGACATATGTACTACTATTTGTAATACTTAAAACAATAAAAATAAGATTAAATAAAAAAATAATATATATATATAAATTACTAGACAAGTCATGATATGCTATTAAAGATAATTCTTTATCTTTTAATTAGTTGTTAATTAATATCTTAGGTAGGAGAGAATTATTCTGGCCAGAGGAAGAAAGAAGGCCTCATGGAGTAAGTAACATTTAAATATAACCATGGAAAATGAGTGAAATGCTCTAATTTGTTGTTTTGAGGATGTGAGAGTAGAAAACACAAAAACAAGCAAAGATGAAAAAATATGAGATGATTGGATTTCTTGAGTAGTAGCTAAATGTAGACATAACTTGCTAAGAAAGAGAGAGCCCTTTTGAAGATATCACTCCTGGTAATTCAGACTAAGATACTTTTCAAATAAATGGTATGTATAGTCTTCATTTACGTTATAGGAGAATGGTGGTTTTTCCAAGTCCCATTGGATTGAATAACCCTTGGTTAGAAGGGGTATAAATATATTATTAGGTACTGAGAGAACTATTAAAAATTAATGAAGATTTGTGTTTCAGTTTAGAGATGAGAGAGAAGCATTGTCAATTTTAGAGCTGTCATCAACTACTCTTTTTTCATTTAATTTATTTTAAAATCTTTATTGTTGAAATTATTACATATGTCCCCTCTTTCAATTAGAGTTGGCATTCAATATTCAGGTGTACAGCATAGTGGTTAGACAATCATATACTTTACAAAGTGTTCCTTCCAATATTTCTAGTAGCCACCTGTCACCACACACAGTTATTACATTTTTGACTGTATTCCATATGCTGTACTTTACATCCCTATGACAATCCTGTACCTACCAATTTGTACCTTTCAATCCTTTCACCTTTTTAAATCAGTTCCCCAACCCTTCCTCCCATCTGGCAACCATCAGTCTGTTCTCTGTATCTGTGAGTCTGTTCGGTTTTATTTGTTCATTTATTTTGTTCTTTTGATGCCACATATAAGTGAAATCATATGGTACTGTCTCACCTCACACCTGCCAGAATGGCTATTATCAACAACTCTTTTTCTGTATCTCTTTTGGAGAAGTAAACAGATCAGTTAAGCAGAATTATCTTCTATTTAAAATACCACTTAATTATCTATACATATAAAAGCCTAAGCGACCGAATGACCCAATGACCAGTCGACCGATTGCTATGATGCTCACTGACCACCAGGGGGCAGACACTCAATGCAGGAGCTTCCCCCTTGTGGTCAGTGTGCTCCCACAGCCAATCTCCCACAGCCTCTCCTCCCAGCTGGCCAACCTCCTGTGGCTCCTCCCTGCCAGCCAGCCAACCGCCTGCGGCCCCGATCGCCGGACAAGGCAAGGGACCCCACTCTTGCGTAAGTTCCTGTACTGGGCCTCTAGTCTATATATATATAAAAGGCTAATATGCAAAGTGTCCCCCTTGGGAGTTCAACCAGGAGACCAGAGTTAGATTGCTTGCTATGACATGTGCTGGCCACCAGGGGGTAGCATGGAATGAAGGAAGGCTCCAGTCAGCAGCCAGGGAAGGAAGGCCCTGGCCAGCAGCCAGAGACCCCAATTGGCCCTGATCACCGGCCAGGCCTAGGGACCCTACCCATGCACAAATTTTGTGTGCCGGTCCTCTAGTTAAATAAATATTTTTTTAAGCCACTTGCTATGTAGCTTATATTTTTCCACAAAAAGATAAATCTATAAACTTTCCCTTTTCCAACACTTAAAACAATGCTTCATAACCTTAGCTACACATTAGAACAACTGGGGACATTTTTGAAAAATGCTTATGCTTAGGACACCACTCTACCACTTACATCAGAACCTTTAGGGGTGGCAGTCCAGGTTTGGATATTTTATAAAGTTTCCAAAGATGATACTAATTGGAAGCCAGGTTGAGAGTTACTGTCTTAAAGGATAGAGACAAGAGGAAGGTGGAATGTGTTAGTCTATGCCTATGATTAATTTGGGGTAGCTTTTATCAATATTGGTATTTGTGCTACTTACCTTTAAATACACTTCTTCTTTAAACAACAATGTCCCATATTTCTGAAGAAGCTAATTTAGGATAAAGATCATTGCCTCCATTCTTGGCTTTATTAGCCAAAAAAAAGACTGATAAATCTAAATAAAATGCAGCTTTAGAACACAGTGCTAATGAGGCCATGGTCACAATCTTTACATAGGACCATTGACTTCTTTCTATCCCATGGCAACAGAATGTTCCCCAATACTCAAAATGTTTTCTCTTGACCAGATAAAAAAGCCTGGGTAATGAGCAGGAACAGATAACTGCCAGTCTATCACTTCTACTAAGCCTGCTCAGTTATTATCAAGAACATAATATTCATATATGAGGAACAATGCAAACTGAAAAGATGCTAATCAGATAAGGTGGAATCAGCTCCATAGCAATTCACTCTGAGAAAGAGAATCAACTATAAGTAAGTCTCTAAGTCAGCCCAGGCACTTGGATTGTACAACGCCTCTGTACATTGCTACTGAAAGCATCATGCACCAATGAACAGTACTGACTTCACTTGGAAGTTGGTTAGAAATGCAGAATCTCAGGTCCCATTCCAGATATATGGAGCCAGAATCAGAAGCAGAATCTCCTGGTAATCTTTATGGACATTAAAGTTTGAGAAGTAGTTGGCTAGATCCATAAATTTACAGCATCAACTTTTATATTTATAATATCATATCTGAAACCATTATATTCCTTTAGGAAGAGAAAAATATCTTCCTTGAACAACATAGTCAACATTTTTCACTTGATAAGAGTATGATAACATCCCATGAAAAATTAACAAAATTAAAAATGGATTACTATGTTTTATTTTTTATGCTTTTTCTGTTAGCCCTGTTTTCTCTTTCACTATGGATATGTATTCCAATTGTTATTAATGCATCTGCCTTCCTTTGGCTCTATGTTGAAGTTGAAGAATTTTTTTTAATCCCAATTCTGTTTTCTCCTAATGCCAGAAGACTTAAAAAATCAATTGTCAAATAGCTTATTTTAATCTATTACTAAATTTATTTAAATGTCTAAATATACAATAGAGCCATTCCACTGTTAACTAGATTTTACTTAATACATAGAGTTTTCTAGTGAGCCACCTGCATTATTCTCCCTTTATTAGGAATACCCAATTACTTCCTTTTTCATTCATTCATACTAGTTTTCTTACTAAAAATTACGTTAAGAAAGCAACACTGTATTTTATTTTCTAATTATATAATAGCTTCTAACTTTCAGAAACTATTTCCTATTATATTTGTGTAAAAAATAAAATAATATCTTAGTGTTATATCAATAGCTTATTTCCTTGGGACACTGACAAGATTTCTGAAAAGTGACTCTTATCTGTCATCAGATTAAATGATGATGCAAACAGAGCAAAGCCCTGTCTTTACACTCATCTATGTATTACTTCACGCTCTATCATAGCAAGCTCTCAAAACATTGATGTCTTCTCCCACATGGCTTGTTAACAGGCTTAATTTAGCCTGTGGCTTACCCACACAACACAACACCATATTTCAAGGTTGTTGATGCGGTCATTTAGCCTAGTCCTTAGCCTAGAGCCCACCCTTTTTTTATTGTTTTAATATTTTTACATATTAATATAATAATACTTATATTCTCATTTCTCTCTCTTCTCAATTTATTTTTGTCTGTTTGTTTTTAAATAATTATTTTATACTTAAGGACTTGAAGGTGGGTTGGTAGTGAAAAGATAAAAAAAGGACATTTCATGAAAGTTAACCAATGATCTTCTTATTCTAAAGACTTTGGGTCATTCTTGGTTCTCATTTTGCTCCTTGTCTCAGCAACATTTCATGCATTTTACAACTTCCCTCTTTCTGAAACACCTTCCTCCCTTTTATGATGCTGTCTTAGGACTCATCCCTCCTCACTTGTTACTTCTTCCAGTATCATAACTAATATATCCTCATCTTCTTTACCTTGACATTTTGGAGTACCCTAAGAACTCAGTCCTCTGATCTACTCCCTTCTCAATCAGCATTTACCGTCTAGATGAGTTTATCTACAGGCTTTAAGTGCCTCTACATGCAGCAGACTCACAATATTAAATTTTCAGCCCTCCTAACTCCAAGCTCATGTATATAATTGCCAATTCAACTTCTGTACATTGACATATAATAGTGTCTCAAAATTTACACATCCAAAACTAAACTCTTTTTGCCCCTACACACACATACCTGATCTCCTGTCAATGTTCCTTACCTCATTATGTGTAAACTTCATAATATTTGAGATATTTTTTATTCCTTTTGTTCACATCCAATCCATTAATATATGGCATCAGATCTACTTTTGAAAATTTATCAAGAAACCTCATCACTTCTCCCACTTAACAGCTACCACTAATGCTCAAGCTACCAGTATTTCCCATCAGGTCTATTGCCACAGCTTTCTAAATTTTCTTCCTGCTGCTTGTTTGACTTCCTAATTCTACTCTAAACATATCAGAGATTTCCTTTTATAGCACAAGTCAGATCTTATCATTCCTATTTTCTATCTCATAAAGAGTAAATGTAAAGTCCCTATGAGAGTCTAAAAATCCTTCAGTAAAGCTCCCACTATCTGTACAACTTCATACCATGTCACTGAATTCCTCTCTCAATCCCAACCAGCCCTGTGGCCTCCTTGCTGTTCTTTGGACATGCCAGACATGCCTCAGTCTCAGTACCACACACTTGCTGATCTCTTCGCCTGAATGCTCTTGGCATACTTTCTCAATTCACTCAGGTCTCTATTCAAATATCATCTTTTCAAAGAGAACTATTTTGACCAACTCCCCTCTCCCATCACCAATCACCCTGCATCCTCTTACTTTGATTTGCTTTTCTTCTTAATCCTTATGATTACTGATATATTGTGTCTGTACTTTGTCCATCTTTTTCCAACTGAATGCAAGGATGGAGGCTTCATGTGTCTTATTCACTACTATATCCCTGGTGTCTAGAAGCTTAGGATCACAGTCACTCAACAAGTGTGATACGAAGGAAAACCTGAGTAGATAAATGTAGGAAGAAATATGTAAATGCTCTTTCTGAGGGCCATTCAGTGTGTGAGGTATGTGAACACTGGACAATGCTGGCTATGACCGGCAAACTTCTGTATACATAGATTGTGGTCATTAGGCTGCTTCTCTGAAAATGCAATTCAGTGATCTTGGAATTACATTTTTAAAATTTATAAACAATGACATTTGAATGCAGGTTAAAATAGCTTTAGAAACCATTCATTATACAAGCATTTGCAAAGTCTTTTCTTTGTGTTAAGCACTATCGTTACAAACAGGGAATCTGATAACAAATTTGGGAGATAAAAAGTGGAGGGCTACCTAGAATAATCTAAAGCATCTATATATGGCTTCACCATATAATTCCTTTCATAGCCTGGTTAAACCCCACTTTGGCTTATCCCCACAAATGATGAAAGATGGTAAAACCTGAAGGTGGCAAAGAGGTCAATGCTGGAGACCAGGCTGGAGTCTTCTGTAAAGAGATTCTACAGCCTGGGAGTAAAATCTCTACATTTTTAAAGCAAAACACAGTGCTCTGAAGCTTGACAGAACTTGCTATTAGTATCATTGTTTAACAATAAATACAACAGGCCCTGCCTTGTTCTTTTATATATCTACTAGAGGCCTGATGCACAAAATTCATGCAAGAGTAGATCTTCCTTCCACTGATTGCCAACACCGGCTTCCCCCTGGCACCTGGAACCCGGGCTTCCCTCTGGCACCAGGGACCCAGGCTTCCCTCGCAGCTCTGGCTTTGTCTGGAAGATTGTCTAAATTAGCATATTATGCTTTTATTATTATAGATGTCATCTCCCATTATACTGCATACCTTTGGAGGGCAGGTGTCAAACAAAGTTCCTATATAATCTATCATCCAATATATCTTTATGGTTTGATTAAATAAGGGGCTCAGAAAAGTAGCACAATAAACTATCAGAGTCATAAACAAATCCTGGGTTAATAATCATCATCAGACATAAAATGTCTTCCTATTATTTAGAGCCTCTCATGATCATTATCTCTTCCCAAGGGAGTGAAAATCTTCATAGATTTGAAAAACCACAGAAGACTAAACTAGAATTTTTTAATTTTTTTCAATTCTAGTATTAAAATAACCCAAGAACATGCATCTGTCAAAATGACAAGTTGGTATGGACTTCAAATAATACTGTGTTCTCATATATTTTTATCCAACATCATCATCCTCCCACTTCAGACTTTCAGTGAACCAAAGTCTGGGATGCAAAGTAGCTCCTTTGTATTTTAATTCTGCTAAAGAGAATTTGAGCTTAACCTAAAACTTCCCATATAATTGTGTTATGAATTTATAATAGCAGCTCCATAATTTGTAGGTTGATGGGACATATAACCAAAACAATCTAGTATGACTAATGAAACCTGGTGTCACAGAGCAGCAACTGAATAGGTAATGCAGCCACAGGGCTTGATTTCTAAATCACTGAACTCATCATGAGCAGATAGGAGAGCCTGAATCCTCTGTGATAAAAATAAAGAAGGAACATGTGACATGAACTCCGATGGCATTAGGGTTGAATAGCATGTGCCAAATATCTGTTTATATTTGCAAAGAGATAAAAGAAACCATTTCTGAATTTTCATATTTGGCAAATATTTTCAGAGATAGATTCCTCAATTGAAATAAAAGTGATGATGATGATGATGATGATGATGATGATGATGATGGCTTTAATTGATTGAACAGTCACTAGGTGCCAGGCACTAGAGCATTAACATAAATGTAGTATGATACTCAAAAAACAAACAGCAAGATATCACTAACTCCTAGCTCCATTTTAGACATGAAGAAACTCCTTGTTTTTCATCCATTGACCTCCTAGTTTAACAGTTCTTCTTCCATCCTCACACACTCTTGTGTCTATCTCTGGCCTTGCTCTTATAGTTAGATCTATTACTTTTTTCTAACCTTCCAAAAACTTCAGATTTCTGGCTCTGGTTCTTACCTTTTCTCTTCTCTCCTGGAAACCTTAATTGCCTTCCCAACCCTAGTAGAACAGTAAATATATTATACTTTATAACCAATCATTAACTTATTCTTGCAACAGAGAATTCTCAAGCTAACTCCAATTGGAAGGATGATAATTTTTTAGTCTTAAATTGAAGAGATGCATAAATTAAGAAGCCTTTCCCAGTAAAGGCACATATCATAACATAAAATATAGCATATGCTCTCTGCTCCCAAAGCCAGCCCTCAGGCCAGAATCTATGGGACAAATATGCAGACCCTGGAAAGATCACCAAAGATACATAAATCTTAGTATTCATTTGTGGTCCCATTTAGATAAGATGTAAGAAAATAACTTAATATGAGGATAAAATCTTTCATTAGGTGAATCAAATAATTTAACCCATTTTTATATGGGCTCTGTAATGCCTTCTACCAAAAATAACACTCTAATAATGTTTCAAGCTCTCGAATTTTGTGGGAGTCGGTCTGAAGATGCTAGAAAGAGAACCTGTCCATCAGATTCCCCAAGCATGTCCTTTAGAATCCTATACTATAAGTGGGCACATAGGAATAGCTATGTAGTCACCGAGAAAACAAGTGTTTCTTACAAAGTAGCTCCTCTTGCTTACACAGGAAAAATAATTGTTCATTTGAGAGACAATCTAAAAAAGCCCCTCTCACTAGAGTGCTGACTTTTGAGTAGAAGGAAAATATGTATTGTTGTATAAAGGAACCACAAGTCCTAAAACTGATTTTTTCTTAATAATGATTCTCATTAAATTACTTTGCCCCAAACCTCCAAATGCAAGGTCATCACACTCAAGTTAACAGAAACAGAGTTCAGAAAGCTGACTATATATCTGGATAAGAAATGTTAAAGATGCAAAAATCATAAGATGTTCATAAAAGGAAAGGATTAAAATAAGGGTATTAAGCCAAAAAATAGACTTTGCAGATACCTGTTTTCATTACAAATTAATAGTTATACAAGCCAGTGGACAGGTTAAAAGACTCATAGTAATAAGTTATTTATAATAAATTCAACCTTAAATGTTAAAGGAGAAGATGAAAAGGAAAATTATAAACCTGTCTTTTGAATTTTATGGCCATAAGGCAAAAACATATTTGGTAATGAGATTAAAATAAAAAGTGATAGATTTGTAGGATTGCAAAGAATTCTTATAAAGGAAATGGTAATAATAACAAAATAGCATGTGTCAGGCACTGTGCTTGACTCTCCATTCATTATATCCTGATAACAGATACATAGGCCGAGGGAGCATTTTTATGTTCATTCCAGAGATGAGGACATAGAAACTTGCCAAGATACAGCAATCAAGGAATAGGAACCAGGTGAGTTGAGAGCACAGCTAGAAAGTATGAGTTCTAACCTAGACAATGATTCTGTCAGCAGAAAGCTGAAATTGCACATGTACCAGAACAGGAGTCAAGTATAAAACAGGAGGAAAAAGAGACAACTGCATTCACATTGAATGTGAGTGGTAGGGTAGGAACCAAGTAAACTGTCAACCAAAAATTGGTCAAGAAAAACTGAGCTCAACTAATAAATCCTTTAGGTGATGGGAAACTGAGATGGTTTATTTCATAGTGTCCAGGAAAGCTAAGTATTTGCAGGTAGGGGGGTGGGCAAAGCAAAGAGAATAAGAAAATTTAGGTGTAGGGCACTAAAAATACAGAAACACTTGTTTCACACATAAAAGGGCAGGTTTCATGATCCATGACCTGTGCCCCAAGTTCTGTGTTCAGAACTATGCTTGGTTTAATGCTTGCTGTCACTGTCTTTAAAATCTCAATAACTAGAGCACTCATATGAACATGCAATATGCCTATCCAGTTGTGTGTGCGTTTGTTTGTCTTTACTGATTTGTTTGTATATCATGCCCCAATGTACCATGCACAGAATGGCAAGAGATTAAGAGGTAGGAATCCCAAGAAGTAGGATGGCCACAGATAAAACAGGTGTTGTAGAAGTTTCTTATGATTTCAAAGAAAGAAAATTTCTTCTTGCTTTTCTTAGAAAGGACAAATAAATTATATCTGATCCTAATACTGGAAGTTCTAAAATTGATCATTAAATATATATAGAAAAAAATGAACTTCCACTTTTGGACAAGTAGAATAAACTTACTTTCCTCTATCTCTCCCAGAAAGCCTCTGGACATTTATATAAAACAAACATAAGACAAAAAAGTTGCATAGAAGAAAGCAGACAGGCTAGGGACCTCAGGTCCTGTGGAACAACATGTTGGTGAGTTCTTTGGGTTTTCCTTTTGCTTCTTATATTCCATATTGTTTGGAACTAAAAGTGGGAACCAAGAAACACCAATGAATACAGACAAAAATAATCCCAACAAAAGCCTGCTCTTTCTCGCCAAAAAACTATGAAAAGGGCAACCTTACCCGGCTGGAAACTTATAGGCCATAACTACTCTAATCCATCCAAAAACCACTGAAAAAACCATAGACACACCTTCCCCCATTCCAGCAAAGCCCGAGTGGAGATCCCTGACTAACATTTACCAGGCTGTACTGATGCACCTAACCCTCTCTCTAGATTGGTGTTAGGGGAGACCAAGAAGAGAGCTGGGACTTTCATTCCCCCAGGCACTACGAGGTCTGAAGGCCATATGCATCCTCATCGGACAGTAACAAGATATCCCTCCATATCCCCACTGTGATGAAGCCAGAGGAGGCCTGATGGAGAAGCAGGACTTTCATCATCACACAGTGATGGCAAGGCTACCCTTTACCTTCCCTGACCCCACCATGCTGTGTCAGCACAGGTCACTTAAGGAGCAGTAACAAAGCAACTCTATGCCTCCAAGGATGGTATCAGTGGAAACTGGCTGAGAACTAGAACTCCCGTCCATACTCAGCAATGAGGAATGGCTTCCCAAATAAAGGACAAGTGGGGAACATGGACTTCTATCCCTACCTGGGAATATCAAAGGCACTGTATGCTCTCCTAGCCTGTCTGAAGAAGGTTAGAGAAAGCCAGCTAAAACAAGGTTTAAATAAGAACTAGCATCTCATAACATAAAAATAAATGTCCAGATATATTTTCAAAATATCTGGTCATACCAAAAACCAGGAAGACCTCAATTTGAATGGAAAAAATAATCACAGATGCCAATTCAAGATGACTGAGATGTTAGAATTATTTGGCAAATAATTACAAGCATCCATCATAAAAATGTTTCAAAAAGAAATTATGAACATGCTTGAAATAAATGAAAAAATTAATAATCTTAGCAAAGAACTGGAGAGACTAAATGTATGTGGAAGAAATGTATAAGGCAGTTATATTATAAATGGAGAAGAGCAACAGCTGCAAAGGGAGGTTTCTGCACTTTACTTGAACTGGTAAAGTGACACCAGGTCATCAAGATTAAGGCCAGCAAAAACAAGGAAAGTCTGAGAAACTGTCACAGCCAAGAAGACTAAGGAGATATGGCAACTGAGTAGAATGTGGTGTCTTAGATGGTATTCTGTAATAGTAAAGACTCATTGAGTAAAACTAAAGAAATCTAAATAAGCTATTAACTTTAATTAATGACAATACACCAAACATTGGTTCATTAATTGTAACAAATGTAGCACACTAATGTAAAATGATAGTAATAGTGGAAACTGGGGTGAATAGGGAATAGATGGGAACTCTGCATTATTTGCTCAGTTTTTACAGAAATCTAAATTTCTTCTATAAAACAAGCCTATTATTTAAAAATATAGTAACAGTGACAAATGCTGAAGGGACTGTGGAGAAACTAGATTACTCATACATTGCTGATAGAAATTTAATATGGTATAGCCACTCTGGAAAATAGTTTGGCAATTTCTCAAAAAAGAAAAGAAAAGAAACAAGAAACCACTCTACAACCCAGCCATTTATCCCAGAGACATGAAAGCCCATGTTCACACAAACACCTGTAATCAAAGATTTATATTAGTTCTATTCACAATAGTTCCAAACTGGTAACAACCCAGTGTCTCTGGGCGAGTAAATAAATTGTGAAACAAGCTGGGACACATCCATGCCATGGAATACTACTCAGCAATAGAAATAAATGGGCTGTTGATACAGGCAACAATCAGAATGAATCTCCAGATGATTAGGCTGAATGATAAAATACAGCCCCCAAAGGTTACATATTGTGATTCTATCTATATGACATTCTTAAAATGAAAAATTATGGAAATTGTGAATAGATGAGTGGTTTCCAGGGGTTAAGGTGGAGCAAAGGGTGGGAGGGAAATGTGGGTGGTTACAGCATAGCAGGAGGGATCCTTGTGGTGATGAAAATGTCCTGCATCTTGAGAACATCAATACCAAAATCCTGATTGTGATGAGAGCTATAGTTTTGGAAGACATACTATCAGGAAAAACTGGGTACAGGAACTCTTTGTACTATTTCTTACAACTGTGTGTGAATCTACAATTATCTTAAAATTAAAAGCATAGAGGAATCCAAGATGGCGGCGTAGGTAAACACCTAAACTGCTGCCTCCCACAACAATTTAAACTGCAACTAAAAGACAAAACGTCTATCACCCAGAACCATGGGAAAGCTGGCTGAGTGGAAGTTCTACAACTAGAAGGAAAGAGAAAAGAGCATTGAGACGTGCACGAGCGCTGAAAAGCTGAGGTATGGAGGCGCGTGATCCGGGCTGGCTGCGGGTGACTGGGTGCGTTGCTTTTTTCAACCCGAATGGAGACAAGCCCCCGATTACTCTGAAATCCAGTCTCTGGGGAGACGCGGGGGACCCAAACTCCTATGGGGAGAAGCTGGACTGTCTGCCAGCGAGGGTGGCTTGCTTGCAGAGCTGCATGCAGGAATAATTGTTTACTGCACTGGGGCACAGGACTCGCGGATGCCTTCAGGGACTCAGAGCCAGCTAACTAGCAGCCATTGCTGTTTGCCACGCCCTAACCTATTGACACCCTGAGGCCCCACCCTGCACAACCTACAAACCCACCCAAGCTCCAAGCAGCGGAGTTAGCATAAGAAAGGCATGCCCTATCACAGCTTAACCTAGCAAACTTGCAGCCTGGGTCAGACAGCTCCAAAACCTCCAAACCCCAAGCAAAGAGGAGAAAACTGTAGCTCTCACTGTAGCTCCTGCTGGGTGGCCTCAGACAGTAGCTGACCTGCACCCCATTGGAGATCCAGAAGCCAGTGTACCTAGTGGTCAGTGTGAGACACCAGACTTCAACTCCTCACATCCATAAGTGACACATTCAAGAGGCAAACTCAGTGAGCACCGAAGCCCCACTGAAACAAGTCCTGCGTGTCTTCAGCACAGCAGTTCTTCCATTATAGACACAGGGAGTGCTCACAGCTAATTGGCCTGGAGGTCAATTCCTCCCAGAATACCAACAGCAATTAAGGCTTAACTACACCAAGACTTTGCACTCAGCCCACAAAGGGGTGTACCAAGAGCGTCCACATCAGGTGATTGGGGAGGCTGAGCTACTGCCCCCTATAGGTCACATACCACACAAAGCCACTCTATCAACACAGGGAAGCAGCCAAAATGCAGAAACAAAGAAACATGTCCCGAATGAAAGAAACGGAGGAAAGCAAACTACTGGATGACACAGAGTTCAGAACCACATGTATAAGGTTACTCAAGAATCTTCTAAAACCCGCTGAGAAACTTGATGACACTTCTGAGGAGCTTAGTGAGACCTTCAAGGACCTTAATGAGAATGCCAAAAAAATGGAAAAGGACCAGTCAGAAATGAAGCATACACTGTCTAAAATAAAGAATATACAGAAACTCAATTGCAGATCAACGTACCCCAAGAATCAAACCAAAGATCTGAAATATGTGGAAACAAAAAACATCCAACCAGAAAAAGAAAAAGAAAAAAGAATCCAAAAATATGAAGATAGTGTAAGGAGCCTCTGGGACAACTTCAAGCGAACCAACATCCGAATTTTTGGGGTGCCAGAAGAAGGGAGAGAGCAAAATATTGAAAACCTATTAGAAGAAATAATGACAGAAAACTTTCCCTACCTGGTGAAAGAAATAGACTTACAAATTCAGGAAGCGCACAGAACTCCATACAAGAGGAATCCAAAGAGGACCACACCAAGACACATCATAATTAAAATGCCAAGGGCAAAAGACAAAGAGAGAATATTAAAAGCAGCAAGAGAAAAACAGTTAATTACCTACAAGGGAGTACCCACACGACTGTCAGCTGATTTCTCAACAGAAACTATGCAGGCCAGAAGGGAGTGGCAAGAAATATTCAAAGTGATGAACAGCAAGAACCTACAACCAAGATTACTCTACCCAGCAAAGATATCATTCAGAGTTGAAGGTCAGATAAAGAGCTTCACAGACAAGAAAAAGCTAAAGGAGTTCATCACCACCAAACCAGGATTACACGAAATGCTGAAGGGTATCCTTTAAGAAGAGGAAGAAAAAAAAGGTAAAGATAAAAACAACCAAATGACATCAAATACATACCTACCAACAAGTGAATCTAAAAATCAAGTGAATGAAAATCTGAAGAACAGAATGGACTGGTGAATATATTAGAATCAGGGACATAGAAAGGGAGTGGACTGACGATTCTCAGGGGAAGCAGGTGTGAGGGGTGCGGGAAGAGATTGGACAAAAATCTTACTCCTATGGATGAAGACAGTGGCGGGGGGTAAGGGCATGGGGTGGTGTGGGGAATCAGGTGGAGGGGAGCTATGGGGAAAAATAAAAGAGGAACACCTGTAATAATCTGAACAATAAAGATTTATTTTAAAAAATTAAAAGCATAATTTGAAAAATCTATATATTTAACCATCTCCTCTATTTCAGTAAATGCCCAAGTTTATATGAAGCCAAAATTTTAGAAAATTTTCCAAAAAACAAATTTTGTAGTATATGAAGAAAAAGAGGTAGTTTATACTACTTTTTAAAGAATCATTAAATAGGATATACTACAGGATATTAACTACTTTATAGCCCAGCATCAAAATTACAGCAAGCCATAAACACCAGTTCTCACTGTACGCCCTGGGCTTATACCCTTTGACTCCTGATTTTCCAAGTGATCAGCCCTTAGGACCACATAAAAGTTTAAAACTGATAAAGATTTAAAAGGTCATATAGATAAAATTTTTCATTTAAGAGATAAGAAAACACAAGCCAAAGGAGTTTAAGTGGGGTGGCCAAGGTCCTGTGACGAACCTGAGGCAGAGCTGTCTCTGAAACCCCAACGTCTTGGTTCCTCAACCATTGCTCTCCCACTATATTATATTTAAAAATTTTTATTTCCTTATAGATGATCCATATTTGAATCATAAAGACAACTGTTTCTGGGAAGCTGACTTACTTGTTGGGTTATATGATTGAGAAAATCTATAAGAATTTGCTTAATAATTTAAGGAAAAGGAGACTTTCAAATTGTTTCTTTAAATGTGCCTGCTCTTTGCCAAAAGAGCATAAATTTATTAAAAGATAAATGTGGGTTAATGGTGATATTTGAGTCTAAGTTGAACTATATGGAACTGAGCATTCAAAATTGTAAGATGGATTTAAATGGTCTTAAACTACAAGTTGGGAGCAAAAGTAGGTTTGCAGTTGTGAGTACACAAAACAGAGTTTATTCTTATATTATTATTGTATTATTTTCCCATAAACAACTGTAAACCTACTTTTGCCCCACCCTGTATTGGATGGAGGCAAGCAAATAAAAATAATGTTAAAGGGCACATTATCTACTACTTTTCAAAAATTGTTCTTCGTTTCCCTTACACCATTAAATTAGGAGTATATAATTGTAACTCAAATAGAAGTTGGTTCTTTCTGTCACTTCTGGGGACAGTTCATATACTGCCAAATTAACAAAAAATAAAAAAATAAAAACTACCCGAAAGCATTTCTTTGCAGAGATCTTAGAGAAATCAAAAACTCAGAAAAAAAATCTTAGAGAAACAGAAGAAATAAATTAGAGAGCACCTAACATTTCCAATTTACTACTTTGCTATCACTGTTTTCCTGGGAGTTCTTAACCCCTCAGAGCTGCCAAACAAATTCCTATTTCAGTTGTTCAATGTCTGCTTTCTGTTTCTATCTATCTCTGTATTTCTGTATCTATCTGTTTCCCCCACTCTCTCTTTCTTTCTTTTTTCCCCTCTTCCTTCCTTCCTTTCTTTCTCTGTCCCTATTTTTCTCTCACTCCCTACTCTTCCTCTCACTCCTCCTCTCCCTCCATTCCCCTGGCCTTCTCCTCCTCCTTTCTCTTTCTCCCCGCCTTCCCCCTTTCCCTTTCCTCTTTCTCTTTAGCAGTCTTCTTTCATACTGGGCACTTGATCCCCCCCCACCCCCCGCACACACACACTACCTCTTTTTCTTTCCACATCATCTATTTCCCTCCCAAAGCCTACCCCCTCGATCTTTACATAGTTATGTGCTCCAACCGTTTTTCTTACAGGATTGCATAATTCTGGAAAACACAATTTTGCATCAATAACTGGTTGGTTGACATAAAAATACAACTATAGGATAATAGAAGTGTAAATTGGCTTTGCTTTCTGGCTGACTGCATGTCTTTGATTAGAAACCAGATAATGACTTATTGAATATTTATGCAGTGAAGTTGAATGTACAATGTTACCAAAAGCACCCAGAAAGTACTCACATCTTGATCTGGTAAACATAGTAATGGCCCCGAGTCACAGCCTGAGCGTTTTAGGCATAGAAAATACTTTTGGTTCTTGCTTCTAGTATTTTTTCTTGCTATATTGTTTAGTAGGTCCTCCACATTTAAAATAGCATTATATTAAAAAACTTGCCCCTCGCCCCCATTGCATCAGAACTTCAGGATGATAGAGATTTCCAGTCACAAAAGTTGTGCATCATGGGTGATTTAATTCATGGCCATTTGGTTTAGAACATAGCAAAGGAAATAGTCCTATAAAATGAATTAATAAATAGCCACCAAAATCAGGTAAAGTATTCTATAAATTCAATAGAATATACTGGCTGAAGGGAGCTTTACATATTTTTGTCTATACATATTCTTGACAATCCCTCTCAATCCAATTTTTCTCCTTAATTGAAAGTAGCTAGGGAGCACTAGCTATCTCCTCATATTACTGATTATTAGAAGAGCCCTAGTGAATTGTCAGAGCAGCTGGAATTTGTTAGGAGAAGTGGGGAGGGAAGGGATATGATTTGTGGTCAACTCGTGGCTAGAGCGAAGCAGTTGACCTGGACAGACACAGAGAAAATGGGATTTCCTGTATTGGTAAAAAAAATATGTGCTTGTTAATGCTTTCATTAACAATGAAATGTTTCATTGTGATCCTGAGTTTAGGTACTATTAACAAGCTCATTCAACTGTATACTTTTCATTCAAGTAATGTTAAAACAGTTGATTCACAAGATTATGATCCTGTTCAACATACTTTCAATTGGAATGAGAAAACAATTCTCTTCCAATATCCAACACCCCTCTCTAATACATTATTTTTAACTTTCTGGGAGATGATCTGTAGATTTATGCAATTTAGAGATGGAAGAGCTAAATTTCCTTTTCTCTAATGCATTCAGATGGAATCAGCAGTCTTTCACTATCATTAAATAAACTATTTCAAATGCAATTATTGTTTATTTAGTCTTCCTCTAAAAGAGATACTAACAAATGATTTTAGTATACATGTATATGCATGTCCATAGTATATTTTTAAACTACTTTTTGTCAGAAAAAAAATATACTTTCTCAGACAAAAATGGTGAATTATTTCATTTTTATAGATGCTAAAACTTGGAGAAATGATAAAAGTATCTGAATTTACCATTTATCTAATGCTCTAAAAATATAGGTTAGTAGAAAATAATCATGTCTAATAGACTTTCTCAAAATATACAATGAGGATTGATACCAAATACACTTTTGGTTGTTAAATAATGACAATTGTTGGGGTTAGTGGTTTTTCAATAGTGGTGTGTTTAGCCACATGATGATTTTTATTCTGGTATATAGGGAAATGTCTTATTAAATAGTGAAATAGTTTACCACTTAATGATGGTACTATTTTTTTGCAGTTTACTGAAGTATTTAAGTAAATCTTAGCCATAAACTATTTAATATATATATTATGTACTTCAGAGGAAGTGTCCTGAAATAGTAACAAAGTTTTAATCTAGAAATAGGTCTAAACCCTAGAGCTTCAATTCTTTCATCAAAATGCCATGGAGAATGTTGCAACTAATTCACTCAATTTACTTTTCCATATATTGATTTTGGAGGGTGTTTTGTTTTTGTGTTTGTTTCTAAAAATTTCTCATGAATGGAATGTAAATACATCCAAGACATTTTAAAGAAACTGAATGTTTAGTGCTCCTCCTTCTCTTGACATCTTAATGACTAAATTGGTATTTCTTAATACAACCCCTCCTCCTGACCAAATCCTCATTGCTTAAGTTACTTATCATTCATAATAATTGTGCATTAAACTATTGTGCATTTTTCACTTTAGAGTGAGTTGTTTTAGTCTATGAATTTTAATATGTTTTTGGGTAGATTGTTTCTTTTCAATTGTGGTAAAATATACAAAGCCTAAAATTACCCATTTTAACCATTTTTGAGTGTACAATTCAATGGCATTAAGTTGTACAACCATCACCACCATCTCCCTCTAAAACTTCCTTTACCTTTTGAACTGAAACTCCCTACCCACTAAGCAATAAGTCCCGTTTCCCCTCCCCCGAGCCCCTGGAAACCACCATTCTTCTTTTTATCCTATGAATTCAGCCACTCTGGGTTCCTCATATAAGTGCGGTCATATAGCATTTGTCCTTTTGTGACTGGATTATTTCACTAAGCATACATAATGTTTGCAAGGCTCCTCCATGTTACAGCACATGCATAAATGTCTTTCCTTTCTAGAGTTGAATAATTTTACATTTACCACATTTTGCTCATCCATTCATCCACTGAAAGGCAGAACAGAGACTGGAAAGTAAAATTTTTTTTTATTTCTATCTGTCATAAAAATTCTTATTTTATGTTGATACTAGAGGTCCGGTGCATGGATTCATGCACCAGTGGGGTTCCTCAGCCTGGCCTGCAGGGATCGGGCTGAAACCAGCTCTCCAGTATTCCCCAAGGGGTCCTGGATTGTGAAAGGGCGGTTCTTGGGTGATGCACCCAGGCATTAGGCTCCCTCTTCTCTGGTTCACCCGAGAATTGCAGCTGCCAAGTCATTGCAGATCAGCAGCTCCTGCATTGAGTGTTTGCCCCCTGCTGATCAGTGCATGTCATAGCTACCAGTCAGAGCATCTGCCCCCTGATGGTCATTGTGCATCATACCTACCGGTCAGATGGTCGAATGATTGGACAGTCACTTAGGCTTTTATATATATAGATTCTTAGAATAAGACATTTTACTGCCATCTGCTGGGAAATTTTTGTTGGAATAAATATGCAAAGTATGTTGCCTATACTGTGAACAACACAGCCTTGCTAGAGCTGGTATCCTCATGCCATATACAACCTGTGTAACTGTGTGTGGCAGCCCTGGGCTACAGACTAATGCATTCTAACAACATGCTTGCTTTCCCAATTGCTGTGGTTGCAATGGCACTAAACGGATGGAGAATGTGATGCATATGGACAAGAAATGACAAGTATCTAATCACAGTTGTTTCAGGATATTATGCCAATTACTTATGCTTAATTAGCACATTGGTCATGACCGTGGGTACAGCTAAATAATGGTGCTTCTTATTTGCAAGCTATTATTCATACTAGAAAAGTTTTAGCTAACTGAATGCTCACATTGAAGCACCTTCAAATGTCTTGTAAGTTAGATCAGTTTCCAAATGGAAATATGATGAGATCTATTTTCTCAGAATTAATAAAGAGTGGAATGCAGTGGCCAACTTATTATGCTACTTTCAAATATTACCACGTGCTCTACACACAAATTACCAGTTTAGAAAGCAATTTAACACAAGAAGTATACTGGACATAATTTAATTCATTGCTCATGCTTCAGAAGGTGCTTCATTATCTTGTGTTGCCTAAAGTCATGTTTATATACAAAAATTAAAATTAGAACTATGTTAAAAATACTATGTTTGAGTTTTATGGCAGCTATGGACTAAATTGTGTTCCCTCAAAATTCATATGTTGAAACCATAATCCCCAATGTGTCTGTTTTTGGAGATAGAGCCATTAGGAGGTAATTACAATTAAATGAGGTCATACAGGTGGGATCTTAATCTGATAGGATTGCTTGCCTTATAAAGAAGAATTACAGAGAGATATGTGAATGCAGAAGAGATCATGTGGACACACAGTGAGAAGGTAGTCACCTGTTACCAAAGGGGGAGCTCTCATCAGACACCAATCAAGCTGTACCTTCCTCTTGGACTTTCCGTCTCCAGTCTCCAGAATTGTGATAAAATACATTTCAATTGCTTAAGTCACCCAGACTAAGGTATTTTGTTATGGCAGCCCAAGTAGACTAATACAATTAATAATTATATTCTAGATCAATGATATTTTACTATTCATTGGCATCTAGCAAATATTTCAAAAATTTCAAGTTTTTTTTTTAAATGTGAGATAGGTAGTTAAATATTTGAGGTGGCTAAAACCAAAATATTAAAGAATTTTCAGTTTCAACGATTTTTTTGAATTACACTCCAAGCAAACATGTGGTATAAGTAGAAATATATAGATGTCCTTTTTTCATCAGCTAATTTTTTCTAAGTTAGTGTCAAATACATTTTATGTTACAACTCAAATTTGCAGAGAAGGTATTTCTATAGAACAAACCTGGTCTTTCTTCCAAGCCCTGATTTGCTAACTAAAAGAAACAAGCAATAAATAAACAAACCCAGATGTTTTAATAGACTTAAAGATTTAAAACTTAATTAGCTAGTCTGATATAATTTTAGTATAATCTTTCTGATAATCACCTCTCTCTTCCCTTACTCCTCTTCCTAAGATGTCATTCAGGCACATGGTGGGAGAGGAGGGTTGCATGCATATCCTCATAGTGGGGGTTGAAGAGCGTCTGCAGATGTGTATGATTCTTGGAAGTGTGCTAGCTAGCATGCATGCATCACCAAGCCAATGCCCATTGACTGCCGAGTGAGTGAATAGATACTTTGTTGGCCTCCTCTGCTGAAATCTTCAGCTGATTACTCATGGTTCTTCTATGGACCCAGGCAAGGCTCCTGGTCTCCCTGTTGAACTTGACCTCACCTTGGTTCTTCTCATCTAATTTTGACTCCCACTCACTCTCAGCTCAAGAGGTCTCCTCTGTGCCATACTCCAGGGTTACTCTGTACCAACATGGTTTCCTCCTCTGTCAAGTTTACTAGCCAAACCCATAGTTACTTCTGGTCTGTTCAATGTCACTTAGAAGACAAAAACAGCTCAGGAAAGCTCCACGCTAGGGCTGTCCAACCTTCTTAGGATGCCAATTTTATTTGATGTAGCTGTGGTCCAAACTGTTGATTGTAAGAGTCACAAGCAGGAAGCAGGCAGACAAGAATTCTCTTCTTCTGAGAAACAAAGCTTCAAGAGAGAAAAATTAGCTCATTTTGCACTTCTAATTTTCTTTCTTCTTCTTTTGCTCAAAATTCCCTTAGCATCAGAAAGAAAAAACTTTTCTTCTTTCTCCTGATCTGTGTCTGTTGTACGTAAAACTCTAAAATCACCCACCAAGTCTGTCCCTTGTAATGAGAGTTAAAGAAATTTAGACAATCCTTCCTCAAAAGAAGCGTTTTGAACAAAATCTATTGTTTTATGAAGAAGTTACATTTTTGAATGTCAGAAACTTAATATTACTCAATATCAGTCTTTGAACTATTTCTGTAATTTGTTCTAATCTCTCCCTTGGCCAGGAAATGTCTCGTGAATCTAGAATGAAGATTATGTACTTAAAAGCAAAAGAAGCAAGCAATCCCCTCCCCCCAAATATTTGTATAGGTTTCTTTAAGCATGGCAGCCAAGAAACAGCTTAGCAATGTGTGTGTGAGTGAATCAATCTGCATGTGTGTGAATGTGTGTGTGTTGTCCTTTGTCTAGGGTTGGACCCACACTTTAAAGTTATTTTAAAAAGCCCCCATAGTTAATTCTGATGTATAGTTGAGGTGGAGAGTCATAGCTAGCTATATGTATGTGTAAAGAAAAACAATATTGGTATTTAAAAGGTAACACACAGTATCTTTTGGAGAGTGGTTAATCTTCCAGGGCCTTCCAAGCTTATTTTTAATATATTTTCATCTATTAAGACAGTAGTGACTACATAAAATGCCTTTGTTTAAACATTTAAATCTAACACCAGATTTCATAACAGAGACAGCCTTAACCCATGTGGCTGAGATGAAAATGGCTTAGAAGTTTCCACAATTCCCAAACATCATGAAGACTTGGAAGGCACATGATTCAAAATAGAATCTAAATGCCTAGTAAACATTCTCACTTTTAAATATTATTGGTCTGAATCAAAAGTCTGAAATTCTCCTGTCTCTTCATCATCTAGTTTTATTAGACTCTTTAATGATCCCAGACACATTATTTTATTGACAAGATACACTTAATATTATACTGAAAATATTTAATTGCATGAATTAAGTTTTTGTATTATAATCATTCATTCATGACGACTACAGAGAAATGAAAGAGAAATGAACATTGCACAACAGTAATAAGTCTATGGACTAAGACACTGGACAAATCCCACTGTCAATCTATGTCTAGGCCTGGCTCAACAACATATGCAAAGCAATGCTCCAGCACTGCCAATATTGACTTTCCCAACCCATCGCAAAGAGATATCATTCTTTAAATGAAAACCTACAAGCATATGGGAACTCACTATAATCCAAGAGCTTGGCTCTGTTATACCCTAAGAAACTTAATGCACTTTCCCTGAATGGCCTATATGCTTCCATGTTCTCAAAAACAAAAAAGCAACCATCAGGTTGGAAAAGAAGAGGCTAAGAAGCATGTACTTCTGTTCACAATGGATTTTTTACAGTCCTCACCGGAATTAATTACTGAAAATTTGCACATGTAGTAATTAATTTTATGCAATTCAGTACCATCTGCAGATGCATATTTTCATTCAAAACTAGAATAACCTGATATAAAATTGAAATTGTTGAGAATTTTAAGAAAACTAACATCTTTGCATCTTTATTTATGCTAACCAATTAGATAAGGAAATTATAATTTATAGAAAAGTGTCAAAATACCAACTAGATTACCTTTAGATAGATTTCAAGAAAAAAAGAAAAAGAAAACAGACCATACATTCTAAATGTTTACCTTTACCTCAGAGGTTATTTAATCTAACTTAGATTTCTAGGCCATAGTGATATATTTTTACTGTAATAATACTATACAGAGTTTTCAAAACTCTATAGACTCACAAAGTTTTATACAGCCTGCAGAATTTGTATTGCTTCCATCCATGTTAACAATCCCCAACTACTGCTCTCAGAACACTGATCTGTGGAAAACAAGTATCCTCTCATCTCAGATACACTCCGCAGTTCGCTCCCCAGAGCCTGATAAAATAAAATAATTTTAAAAATAAATAAATAAACTGATCAAAAGAGGGTATAAAAGGAAAGTAGAGAATATTACCCTTTTTTTGTAAGTTCCCTGCCTGGTCACCCTTTTGTGGGCCCGTCCTAATTTATTTTAGGCCTTAGGCATGTGAGTCACACTTTAGCTTTTCATGACTGATTTAAATATGCAGATAAGCTCTGCTAGAACAGAGCCCACTGTGCCAAGATCTGAATTTATCCATCAGAGACTGTGGACTGCTAGAGTCCCTGATTTAGAAACCCTGCAACTATCAAAAGCAGTTTACAGTCAAGGACAGGACACTGCATGGTGTTATAGCCCCTCAGGAAGGATTGTGAGCCAGCAATGAGAGATCCAGGAACATCTCTTCCCCAGAACATAAAACATCCGTGTTGCGTTTGTGCTTTCAAAATAATCCCATGGCAGAGAAGTTGCAGTGTCGTGGGGCAAGGTGGGTGTCCATCTAGATATGCTATCTTCCATTTCCGGTGTAAGGAGCACAAAGGCAAATGCATTGAAATATGAAGCTAGACATCCCAAGCCTCAATCACAGAAAGTGCTTTCCTTCCATTAAATTAGCAGTATTCACTTTTCTACAGGAATAAAACATATTTGCAGGCAGAGATACACGTTTTTACTGCTAGAAAGCATTTTATCCTGAGAACTCATCTTTAAGAGTACAACTATAGTATTTCATTGAATGTTTTTTCTTCTTTTACATGTATGTTTCTTATCTGGTAAATTATACATGCCTTCGTATGCTATAGAATGAGTTGTCAGAGAAGCAATAGTCTATGGCTGTTACATTCTCTCTCTTTTTTTTTTTAACATCACCTTAAAACTCATCACAGAAAATTATAAAAGCCATTTCTTTACAGCACAGAGAGAAAGTAATGAAACAAAATTAAATGATTGGTTCTGGAAATAAAATTTTCAGAAGAGACTATTTATAACTTCCTCACTATTTATATGGCCAATGCCTCTGTGCGCCTTTTCCCAATCACTTTAATTAAATAAATCCCACTCCTAAAAGTATAAAGGTGACAGCAGAACAGATTCTGGCGCTCTGTAATTTACTCCCCCAGGCAAAGTAATTCATAGCCATCCTAATGCCAGTCTTAGTAAAAGAAAGTTATGCTGTTTCAGACATTTATTTACCTGACATTTATGGTAGGAAATTTCACCTAGAAACCTTAGGAACGTGAAAACATAAGTCATCAATTTCTCTTTCTTGTACAGGTAATTTGATCTTTATCTCATTCTTTCACACTTCAACACTGGAATGAAGTCTTTGTACTTTCTAAACTAAGTGATAAGATTGAAAGAAACAAAGTCAAGAGGCTCATGAGGCCAATTCACAGTGAGCGCTAGATAAAATCATCCAAGACTAAATGCTGTTACTGAACTAGGCACAATTTAAGACTGATTTTGGCATCAGGAGACTAAAGTTCATGAAATGTTTTATTCTTTAAAGAAGAAATCTACAATCTTTGCTGAAAACAGTTTGATTTTTTTTTTTATCAATGCCTTATTGATCCATATTTTTTTTATTGTAAACTATGGCTATAGACACTGGTTAAAGATTTCCATTAGTATATTTTGATTGATAGCTATTTTCAACACCAGAAGATAAACTAGCAGCCTACATTTTGAAATAAAAATGGTCATGTATGCATTGTTTAAGATATTTCTGAACTAAGAGAACAGCTAAAAATGCAAGTTTAAAAGATACTCATGTATTTGAGTTGATTATTTATGTCTCTTTTTGTGCTTTAAAATGTAAGATTGTAGTTTTATAAGCACAAAAATAGAAATCCCTCTTTCTTGCCCCCAGAGTTCTACAAAGAAATGAAAGTAAAAGACTAAAACAGATGAAGGATGACAGAAGAGGAGAAGAGTCAGCATGGGATGTCAAGAAAATTTTGGAAGATGGAAAACTAAGAGGTTACTGCAAAAGCAGAGGAATGGAAGTTGAAAATCAACTGCCTGTTGACCTTAAACAAATAGCCAGATATTTCTCCAGCAAAATTCAGGAACAACAGAGGATCAAAATTCTGAACATGCAATCAGTCTAATGGCAAACCACATGCACATCTAGAATAACAAAGGAGGATAATGCTCTTTTATGGACTTGGGAAGGGGTTGTTATAGAGGAAAAATTCATTGGAGGAAACAAGTTCAAGCACAGTGACTTTTCATTGGCTGAGTTATGGCCATCTCCCATTGGTTGAGCTGTTACTGGGCAAGAAGGAATCTTTCCTCCTCTTGCTGAAGGTTGTAAAGTAGTATCACTTCCTGTTGGAGGTGTAAGGATGTCTCTTCCTATGGGAGTCATTAGTATACATTGTCGTGACACATGTGTGAGAATTCTCTCTTATAAACTCCATTTTCAATGAGGTTTCTCTTTATTTATTTTCACATCCCTAAAGAATGAAGTGCACTAATTAGAGACAAGCATACATAAATATTTTTAAACACCCCCAATATTAACTTGAAAAAATTTTCAACTTTAGTCATATCACCGATAATTTCATAAAACATTTTATCAATCAGGATCTAATCAGAAAAAGAGGAACCACTAATAGTAGTTAAGACAAAAGGGGTTTGGTACCAAGAATTGGTACACAGATGATACAACTGCTAAGAAACCAACTGGGGATAGTGAAGCAGAGATTAGCAATTGCGGAAAGAGGGAACCATCTCTCAATGGGAGGTACAAAGGATGAGTGGTTTTACCAGAGCCCAGGGTCCAAGGTGGAAACTTGGGCCCTAATGGGCCTGTCTAATGAAACTAGAGCCAAAGAGGAGACATAAGAAGTACAAAAGATGATACTTGAGACAGTGAGGGCAAGAAACAGCCTGTCTTCTCCCTTCCTCCTGCTCCCTGTCTTCTTCAAGGCTCTCTCATTGTCCAAACCCAGCTGGAAGCCAGTGACATGAAAGCCTGGGAAACATAGTCCATAGGGGTCAGTTCCACTGTTTAGAAAAAAAGAAGGAGGAAGAAATTGACTTAAGGGCAAATAAGTCAAGGCTTGGATCAAACATTAAATCAAAAATATTTTATACAAACTTGGATTTGAATAATATCTTTCTTCTGGTGAATAAAGTACCCATATTTTTTTCCTGAAGCTCTTAACAATTTTTGAGAAGTAAATTAATTTTTAAAAAACTATAATTCTGTTTTATGTGATAAACAGCTCAAATCCAAATTCTGGCATAAATCTTAGAGTTTGAGTGCCAGGGAGAAATTTTTATATCAATTATCTTCTATATACATAGAATAAAATGTTTCTGTTTTTCGGCCTGTATATAAATATAAACATGTATAATCCTTAAATATCTGTCTTTCTTTATTGAGTCACTCACTTGTTTATCCAACAGATCTCTATAAGCACTTCCTGTGGGAAAACAAAAATAAAAACACATACTAACCTTAGAGGCAAAAAGGAACAAAAAAGCAAGTGGGGATGTCTAGAAGCAAAGAAGAATAGACTAGAGTTTGGATCTGAAGCCAGATACATGTGGGTTAGAAACATAGCCCACTATTTACTCACTGTGTGATGCTGGGAAAGTTTTTGAGCTCTGTAAACCTTGGGTTCCTCCCATATAAAATAGGGTAATAAATTTGCCTCACAGAACACAGTTTTATAAGCACTAAGTTTGATAATTCATGACTCATGTGTAATGGAGCAGTTAATTTAGTCATTTTTTAGTTGTATATCTTAAGCGGACTCTTTTTTTTATTCAATAATCTTTACTGCCCAGTTGTATTAAGCTTACTAAAATAACAGAGTGAACCCCCAATAAATGTTACCTATTATTATTACTACTAGAGGCCCAGTGCACAAAATTCGTACATGGGGAGGGGTGTTCCTCAGCCCAGCTTGCACCCTCTCCAATATGGGACCCCTCAAAGGATGTCCTGCTGCTGGTTTACAGGGATCAGGCCTAAACTGGCAGTTGGACATCCCTCTCACAATCCAGGACTGCTGGCTCCAGCTGCTCACCTGCCTGCCTGCCTGCCTGATTGCCCCTAACCACTCTGCCTGCTGGCCTGCTCGCCACAACTGCCTCTCACTGATGGCCTGCTCACCCCCAAATGCACCCCCGCTAGCCTGATCATCCCCAACTGCCCCCCTGCTGGCCTACTTGCCCCCACCTCCCCTCCCCACTGCCCTGCTCACCCCCAACTGCCCCCCTGCTGGCCTGCTCACTCCAAACTGCCCCCCCTGCTGTCCTGATCACCTCCAACTGACACCCTCTGACGTCCTGCTCACCCCCAACTGGCCCCCCTACTGGTCTGCTTACACCCAATGGACCCTGCCATCTCATCCTGGCCTAATCACCCCCCAGCGACCCAAGGTCCTAGCCCCTCCTTTTTTTCTTTTTCTTTTTTCTTTTTTTTTCAGTGCCTCCTTGAGCAGAGGCCAGGGCAGCTGGAAGCAAGTATCTAGGATTTATTTATCTTTTATAATTGAAATTTTGTAGCCTTGAGTGGAGGCCAGGGCCGGCCAGGGTGGGCAGGAAGCTTGGCTTCCTCCATCGCTGGGGCAACCCAAGCCTCCTGCTTGCTCCAACTCTGTGGCCAGCTGCCATCTTGGTTGGGTTAATTTGCATACTCACTCCTGATTGGCTGGTGGGCATGGCTTGACATAGCAGAGTAATGGTTAATTTGCATGTTTCTCTTTTATTAGTGTAGATTCCCATGATGAATAAGACACAGATCTTTTCCTTAAGATTGTTTTTTAAAAATCTTTATTGTTGAAAGTATTACATATGTCCCCTTTTTTCTCCCATTGACTGCTTCTCCTAAGTTTGTTTTTTAATTCTCACCTGAGGATATGGGATTTTTTTATTGTTGCTGTTGTGTTTTTTTTTTTTTAATTTTTAGAGTGAGAGGAAGGGAGAGAGAGTAAGAAACATCAATGTGAGAGAGAAAGATTGATCAGTTGCCTCCTATACAAACCCAAACCAGGGATTGAACCTGAAACCTGGGTATGTGCCCTGATTGGGAATTGAACCCACAACCTTTTGGTGTATGGGACAATGCTTCAACCAACTGAGCCATCCTGTCAGGTTCTTCCCTAAGATTTTTAAAGGAAACAGGACTTATACACAATGTTAATGTTACCCATAAAGTGGTAAATGTATATAAAGAGTTACAGATGCAGTACTATTCTTACATATTAGAGAACCAAAAGATATTTTTCAACTTAGAATACCAGGAAGTCTACACAGGGGGGGTGGAATTTGGGCTAAAGCTTGAAAGAGATATAGGATTTGGATATAGATGGGAATCATGTGAGCAAAGGCATAAATGTAGAAGTGTGGACATGCTGGATATCATTGGCAAATAGTGAGTGGGTACATTTGGAACAGAACATCAAGTGGGTAATAAAGAGCAGCTGGAGGCAAATTTGAAAAGAAAAGAAAAAAATCATCAGTGGAGAGCATTATGCTAAGTGAAATAAGCCAGTCAGAGAAAGATAAATATCACATGATCTCACTCATTTGTGGAATATAATGAATAACATAAACTGATGAACAAAAATAGAACCAGAGTCATAGAAGCATTGAACAGACTGTCTAACCTATGAGGGAAGGTAGGGGGTGAGGGGATAAGAGATCAACCAAAGGACTTGTATGCACGCATATGAGCATAACCAATGAATACAGACGGGGTGGGGGGTAGGGGTGAGGGCATGTACTGGGAGGTGGGGGCAGCTGGGGAGAGGTCAATGGGGGAAAAAGAAGACTTATGTAATACTTCAAACAATAAAGAATTTAAATTTAAAAAATCATCAAGGACCAGCTATTGAGTCTTGCCCTTTAGAAGGCAAATAGGATGCTGATATCTAGAGCTGGGCTTAGAGACTATAAAGGCATCTTTTCGAAATATGAGTTGGAATGGAAAAAGAGTAAAGCAGAATCAAAGACAAACTAGGCACTTTTTGCAAAAGATGATGCTGGGGCAATAATTAGAAGCTGAATTATTAAGTTCTGTGCATGATCTGGAGTTGTGTAATTGGATAGGAAGAAAATTCCAGAATTACTATGAGCCAACCCTAGAATTCAAGGGAGCTGGTACTCACAGATGAGCATACATTATCCTTCTGATGTAACATCTCCTGATATTCCATAATATCATCCTTTGACTTCTACTTTTCTCAAAAAAAAAAAAATTGGCTATTTTGTTTCTAATATTATTGCTGTTATGCTCTTAACCCAGGCCTCACTTTATAGAGCATCAGCCTACTCACAAGTCAATCCTATAACAGACTAAGAGTAATCACAAACTTCCTTCAATTTGATAATAAATTGAAGAAAAAAAAACTCTCTCAGATTGTACAACGGTATGAACTATTTCTGAATTAAATTCGCAGCAATTTTCATCAGTCTTTAAGAGCACAAGCAGCCTAAACTGGTTTTTCCTTTCTTTGCTTAATTGATATATGGGATGTATGTAATTGATAGACTGAAATTAAAAGGCTCAAAAATAATAGCTAAGGATATGTTTCATAAGATGCAGTACAGTAAAAGTATCTTTTCTTTTTTCATTAAAGAATCTAGATGGGCCTAATCTGTACACATATACCACATCCCTAGCTTGTTTTTATTTTTATTTGTGTGATCCAGTGCTTAATGAATATCTACCAAACAAATGGGTGCTAAGCAATGTTTGATGAATAGATGAATGAAATACCAGGTTTGATTTGATTCCTCTACATTTCCTGTACTATTTATTTCATTGGATTTTAACTGCAGATTTTAATTCTCTTGTGTAGGGATATTTTTATTAAAAATTGACTCAAAATATTTTAGAAAGAAAATGAAGTATGAATTATACATTACATATAAATGCTGATTCTCAAGGCAGTTTCATTTATAGAAGGACTGAAAAAAATCCAGAAATATTACTTACATAATGAGGCTAATTTTATAACCTGTACTTCAGTGTTTGGAATAACCTATTGAGACTTTACCAAGGAGGAGAATTCATCTGGATGAGAGAAATAGGCACAAGTTTGTATTTTTCCATTTGTTTGTTTTCCACCTGATCTCATTTTTATGGATTTTGATGCTACCTACAGAACTGGAGAAGAAAATCTCTAGCTGAATAATGGATATTGCTTTATGGTACTTGAGATAAATCTGATAAAGCCTGGGTATCACATTTTCCAAGAGGTCAGTTGACTAAAATCCCGGAAAGAATAGTCACAACAATACTTTTATGCTAGAATGAGATATTAAAAAAATAAAAGGAAATCTCCACAAAAAAAATCTAATAGGTAAAAAAGATACAGTAATGATATGGTTAGAAACACATATGAAGCTGAATGCTATGTTACTTCTGGGAAAAACAATCTGAATATCTCAGAAAAAATATGGAGATCATTTTATTGGTGAAATAATAAAACTGGATGCAAAGGGGAGATAGAAAAGAGGGAGGTAAGATTAGGGTAATTATGAGAAGAAGGAGGGAACAAAGTTGATGGGTACCATATGGAGGAGGATAATTACCATGACTAAGATAGATTTAAAGGGAATCAGTGCTAAATATTATGAGGACACGGGAAAGGAGACATTGGAAAAAAGTTTACTTATGTGATTAATAGAGAACAGTTAAGATCGATGAGAGAAAGAGCTGTGTGTAATAAATTTACTATTCAGGAATGTCACTTTCATTTTTTCACAAAATGACTGGGGCATCTTAGCCTTTGGCAGAATAAAAATTGACAAAATGATAATTTTCAAGCAAATCACAAAGCAGGAACTAAAATAAAATAATTTTAAAGTCTCATTTCAGAAATTAATGACTAGACAAATCTCCTTGCATTCCAAATGGGAAAGTTATGGTATATTCTGTCCTTAATTCAAACTCTATTGGCTTATATAAGAAATAGCTTAACTTGTAGTTAAGATTAAAAAATAGATCGTAAATCCCTCAAATAGAATGATTATTTGTTTTTATATTCCCTATTATCCTGGAAACCTTTGGAAATCCTGCATATATAGGCAAATAATGCCTGTGGCTGTTTTGCCATGTGGTTGTATAAACTCTCACTAAAATTCCTAGAGTGTGATAGCACAAGGCTTTACTTTAAGTTTCAACAAAGGATGTAAATGAAAGTATGACCTGTTCTACAAAGTTCTTATATATTTCTCTCTGTACTGAAAAATTATGCATGGTTTCTACTTTGTGATAGAGGAAACTAGCCCATTCATTTCCCAAATGAGAAGAGAAACGTTGGACTTGCCTGTTAACACTTTCAACATCATAGTTATAAAGACAAGCTCATCTTGCCCTTTGGAAGCAGTGACCAGGTCACTGCTAAAACTTTGACCTCTTTAACCACTCTTCCTAAAATGGCAGAGTAATGAGGGGTGGTGTTCACTAGAAATACCTTTTATACAAGATCGCCAGTAGAGAGCTGAGATACCAGTGAAGGCAATGTTATTATTACCCAATATTATTTTAGTAGAAAGTAAAAGATAATTGATGAAAAAAATGCTTTAGATCTTATAACAGTGGGGAACTATAACCCACCCCACCATTCTTTTGACATTGTTTCTGTAAATGCTGACTCTCATTAATATGTAGCTTATAGATAAACACCATCTTATATAATAAAAACCTAATATGCTAAGTGTCCAGTCATCTGGTGACAGGTGGACTGTTCAACTAATCAAAGTGTAATATGCTAATGATATGCTAAGGCTGCTCAACCACTTGCTATGACATGCATTGACCACCAGGGGGCAGTCAACTGGTCAACCAGTCACTGTGATGTGCACTGACCACCAGGGAATAGACTCTCCAAACGGTAGGTTAGCTTGTTGCTGGGGTCTGGCCAATGGAGACTGAGTGAGATAGGCCAAACATGCCCTAGAGTCCCTCTCCAGCCCTGATCATGCACCAGTGGGGTCCCTTGGCCTGGCCTACATCCTCTTGCAATCTGGGACCCCTCAGGGGATGTCAGAGAGCCATTTTTGGCCCAATCCTACAGGCCACTCTCCTTGGGAGGGTGCCAGACACAGGGCTCATGGCTGGTGAGCACTGCTGCAGTGGTGCGAGCCTCTCTCAATTGGGACTGATTGGGTGTGAGCCCATGGCAGGGCAGTGGAGCCGGGATGACCAGGAGCGGCAGGTAGGAGCTGCAGGTGGCGTTGGACTGTGGATTTTGGCCCAATCCCCACAGGTCACCCCTAGGGACCCCACTCATGCACGAATTCGTGCACCAGGCCTCCAGTGTTTGTATAACAATCCTGGGAACTAACTTCAGAAAATGCATACTCTGACCTTTAGTCACCCCAGTTCTGGGAGATTTGCTGATCTTCAACTGTAGAACCAGAATGATGTAGAACCAGGATGATGAAGACCAGGATGATGCATACCAGACTATCATTTGACCAGTTTCAAGATCCTTATCAGAATGGGCTGTTGTTGGCCTGCACATAAAGAACTTCTCAACTCCCTCGCCTTATTGCTTTGTTTTGTTTTCCCTCTTTCTCTAATAAAAACCTCTGCCTGTACTGAGATGGAGCGATGGGCTTTGAGACAATAATCCTCCATCTTCTCAGGTGTCCAGCACTTAAATAAACCTCTTTCCTTTTTCATCAGCATCTGTCTCACAAGTTTGACTTTCATGAGGTTTTGGTTACAATCTTTGGTTACTATTCAAGTGTCAGAAATCCAGCCTCTCAAGCCTGCCCCTGATCTACTGCATCAAAATTTTCATCTTAACAACATCCCCAGGTGATTACTATGTACTTTAAAGTCTGAGAAACACTATTCTAGTGTGTCTCTTTAAATTCTGATTCATTGCTTAGAAAAAGTAAACCATAACCTTATTTTAATAGGAAAAGTAGAAGAAATTCTTTCCTAGTCTCTGTTAAAAATTTCCCCAAGTACAAACAACACAGTATCTAATGGGCAGACAGACAGTAGATGCTCAATAAACACAATTCAATGCAAAAGGCCTTAAATTATCAACTACCCCAAGTCCTAACCCCACCTAAGGTTATTTAGGCAACTTACCAATGAAAGAACTAATTCTTAAAGTATTTCTGACATTTATAAATTATTCATCTACCTGTATTCCCACCCTTGGGTTATATATGGTTATTAACAGGAATTCTTTATGATGCTGTCAGAAGACTATAAAAGCACTCATTTGTTTAAGTTGGCTTATATCAAGGTTTCAATGTATGTAGTTATGTTTCAGGAGATGTGGTTTGAGCTGCAGTACATCTGATTTTGTAAAACATAATTTTGATGGTTTTATTATTTGTGGAATTTGTAGAGGAAGACATAGTAAACAAAGTGCAAGAAAGCAACGAAGTGGGGCTATATAAAATAAATAACTGAAAATTAAAGTTGAATAAAAATAGAAGTTAAAAAATATTGTGATTAATACCAGCATATTTGGACATGCAAATCAAAGAGCATCATGTATATTGAACAACTCAGGGTTGGAATTAACTTTATATCTATTAGGTTTTATAAATAAGACTTTTTTTAAAAAATAACAAAAGCAGTTTTTATCTGATGTATTTAAAATTAACAATTTAAGTTTTTTTTCCCAGATGCAAAGTTAATGAAAGATTTTATTTTATGGTGTACTATTATATAAAAACTATAATATATTAAAAATGGGATAATTACATTTAACCATTTAATGAAATTATCTCATATTCTGGCTTTTTCAAAAGCAGGCAATATTAGTATTTCCTTAGTGCCATTTCTAATTATGACACTGTCAATCTAAGTAATGATATATATAAAATATTTTTAAGTAACTAACTGCAAATAACCATGCAACAGTCAGCAGCACTAAAAATATAAATGCTATAAAAGTCAAAGTTTCTAATATAAATTAATTGGAGAGGCAATTGCAACCTAATAGATTAATTGCTAATCCACAGCACGGTCTCACTGAGCATGTCCACAGAATTGGAACTTAGGAAATGTTAGTTATTTCATGAGAGGATTTATGTTAAGTATTCTTTATAAATTTCTGCATATTTCAGGAAGCAGAGAAATCTTTATCTCAAGAAAGAATTTCCAGTCCTAGAATTCTTCACTCCCAACCCCTTGAATCTCCTTTCCTAAAAAATCTATAGTAATATAGTTTTACTCTGAGCTTTTCAAAGGTAAGTGATGAACTTATTGAATGATTAGGAAGCCAGAGAATTCTTTAGAGAATTATTTTGTCCTCCAGAGTAATTCTACAGTGTATACATATCCTTTGGGTGCTCAATATACATTTGTTAGAAGTTACTATTATTGACCTGTGCCTAATAAGACTGCACACTACTAAATAACAACTTAGAATTTAACAAGGACAACTCCATTTTCTTAGTCAGGTAGTTCAAATGTTATTGATTCTTTAGGTTTTCCTTGAAAAGATACATTGCTGAAAATACCTTTATAAATAAGCAATGTTAAATTGAAAACATTATAATCGAATACTCCCAGGAATTTATAAACAAGTATTTAGACAGGCTTTGTATGATGTATCTGATTAAAGGTTAATTAATATTTATATAAACCCTAAAAAGATGATCAAATAATTGAAAAAAGTAACAATTCAGCTATATTACAATACACATAAATTCCATTTTTTAAAAGATTTTTATTGATTTCAGAGGGAAGGAGAGGGAGAGAGAGATAGAAACATCAATGATGAGAGAGAATCATTGATTGGCTGCCTCCTGCATGCCCCCTACTGGGGACTGAGCTTGCAACCTGGGCAACAGCACCTTGACCAGAATCGAACCCAGGACCCTTCAGTCTGCAGGTCGACGCTCTATCCATTGAGCCAAATTGGCTAGGGCCACACATAATTCTTAAGAATTGTTGTAAAATAAGGGAAATGAGATGGTTTTATCAGTTTTAAAGTCATAAAGTAGGGACAAAATTTAACATTTAAAAAACTACTGTCATTAAGTAAGTTACTATGAGGAATAAACACCAAGTGACTACCATTAAGTAAGTTACTATCAACAGAAAAGTAAGCTATAGGACCAATACTACTCGAAAATTAAATATATCATAAAGATGGCATTTCAATTTAATGGGAAAGAGATTAATTACTCAATAAATGATGTTGTCTATCCACTTATATAAAATGTACACTATAAAAATATATTACTGGAAGATTAAAGACACAGACAACAAGGGGGTGGGGCATAAGTAGGGGGTGGGGGGTTATGGGGGAATAAGGACACATATGTAAAAAATAAAAATTAAAAAAATTATAAATTAAAAATAAAATATTAAATCTAATCCATACTAGTGGTCACCATAACCTTAAGAGAAATTGTTTCATGTGACAAAGATTTTTAAATGAAACTCTTCTGTAGCCTGAAAATTAATTTGGAAGGAAACAAAGAGAAGTTTCCTTAAAAAGTCATAAGGATTGTAATTGAAAGTCAATATATTTGGCCTGTTGAACTAAAGTAAGTAATTTGTGTTTTTGCCTCCCTGACAAAGTTTATATAAAGCTACAAAAAGAAATTGACAGCAAGTTTGAAATGGAATTGCCACGGCCTAGAGCAAAGAATATCCTTACATGATATTATTCTACAAGGTCATTATAATTTTAGATATTTTACAACAGCATATTGTACAATTATCCCAAAAAAAACTTACAAACTAATTCTTTGAATGTTTGGCAGCAATTTTAAAAAAGGACATGAAAGGATTTAATCCCTTTCAGAAGGAATTAAGGCACTGGGCAGGCACTTGAGCATCCTATATTGGCCCCTCTTGCCTTTTGTGCCAAGAGGGACCCTCTTCTCACAACCCAGTTGCCCTCAGCTGTTGCCTGAGCTTTCTGTTCATGCTGAGCTTGAAGCCTCGTAGTGGCTGGTACCATAGATCTGTCTCTCACCCAGTCGTGTGAGCTGGGCCCTCACTGGAGAAGAAACCTGAGTTCCCTGAGATATGTGATCAGCACTGGAACTCCGTCAGCAGGCCAGGGGATCCCAAGGCAGGTGCTGGGCGTGGAGGCCACGGGGGCATAGGCTACCAAGGAGACAGAACTGAACCTCACATCACCCTGCTTGGCCCTGGAGGATGACTGGTTAGCCAGAGACAGGTAAGATTCCTCAGGGAAGGAACAACCTAAGACAGGCACAGTCGCAGAGGGGCCATGAGGAGAGAACTTGGGGGTCAACAGAGGTGGGGCACAGACCCTCACCCCCCCAACCCTGAAGGGGCCTGAACCCTCAACCCTTCTGAGGGAGGTCTCCTGCCCCCCCCCCCAGCTCAGATTGGGACACAGGTGACAGACAGAGACTTGGCCCAGCTCAGATCAGGACCCAGGTAACAGACAGAGACTTGGTCGATAGCAGCTGCCCTATATCTAAATCCAGCCTAGTACCAGGAATGCTCAGGGCCTACTCAAGAATGCAAATTATCCTTTCCACTAATATTTACAGGGTAAACTAAGATTGTTGGTAGAGTATTAAATTTGACAGTAAAATAGTAATCAAGTTTTCAGATTAATTTAAATAGGCTAATTGAAATAAGTGAATATTCAAGAAAATTTAATCACACCAGACAAAAAGCTGTTCCTAAAGTAATAGCTAAAATTTCTATTGGTGGTTGATCTCATGGTAAAATTCCTGAATATGTAATGAACCTAAAGCAGTCATATTTTTGGGCAAAAAAATTAAAATTTAAAGTTATCAAGACTGCATTATAAAATTTACAAAAGCCTCCATTAAAAAAAAAGGGGGGGGGGATAGTAGGGCAATATCATGTAAGGAAAAATATCCTATAAGTAAATTACATCTAGAAAATTTTTACTTTACAAAATTAATTTTCATTTGTAATGCTAACAGCAAGACACCCATGAAAAACATACATGGTGTTTAAATAAGACAAAGGAAAATCGTTTGAACAAAAATAAAAAGGATCCCAAATCAATTATATAGAAAAGATTCCTTTAGTAACTTTTGGTAGAGAATATGTTTGTATATTTTCAGAAAACAACTCCAAGACCATGTGGATTCCTGCAACAGAGAGGAATTGACAGGTCTGCTCCAACCATGAAGACAAGAGGAAAAAACAGTCCAGAGATGGAAGACGCTGACGACGCCTTGCCACGCTAGCAGTCAGCAGCTGTGCACCGCTGCAGGTTGCCTAGGACCAAACCAGAGAGGGTCGGACCTGCATTGCCACCATGTGCCCACCATCCAGATATCATTGCTAACATGAACACATAAGGAACTGTTAGACATTGAAACAGGGACTCAGAACTGTTGGACATTGAAATTGGGACTCAAACATTTTTTGTTATTATATGTTTATTTCTAGTCTGCAGAGCCAAGATTTTTTAAAGGAAAGAAATGGGGGGAAAATAGATACAGAGGCAAAGAAGCATTGAACAGACTGTCAAACTACAGCAGGAAGGCAGGGGAGGTTGGCGGGGGGGATGTAGGTTGTAAGTGATCAACTGACGGACTTGTACACAAGCATATAAGCATAACCAATGGATACAAGACACCGGGGAGGAGGGGCAGGTGAAGGCATGTACTGGGGGTTAGGGGAGGCCCGGGGGACGTCAATGGGGGAAAAAAAAAGGAGACATATGTACTACTATTTGTAATACTTCAAACAATAAAATAAAAAAAGATATAATGTATGACATAAAACAATGTAGAAATAATTACATATAGTTAAATATTAAGTCATTTAAAAAATAATGTTGAAGTTTCCTAAGCCAAGATTGTAGCTGAAAAATCATAAAATATTTTGACCAAGTTGACTTTCCAAAATTTAAAGCTAACTCATTATTTAAATAAATACAACAAAAAATAAGCAATGCACTGAGAGAAAATATTTGCAGTATTTTTTACAATTGTTTAATACCACAAATATACCCAAAAGTCTTATTTCTAGAAAAGAAAAGAAAACCAGTACTGTAGAAAAAATGAATCATGAAGAACAGATAATTCATATGGGAAGGCATAATAATGACCAGTAGACCTTAAACAGTTGTTCACCTTTATATCTAATTTAAAAAATAAAAATTAAAACACAATTTAAATGTCATTTTAAATGTATTCAATTAATAATATTTCAAAAGGTGCACTATTACTGAAAGTTTAAATTGGAACAATCTTTTTGGAAGATAACAGTATCAATATTTTTTGAATGTGATGCTCAGTAAGTATTATTTTAATATTTAGCCTAAAAATAGAAAAAGCAATACACAAAAATGCATGTACAAAAATATTCAATGCATTATTGTTCTCAATATAAAAAAATTGGAGATATATAAATATACAGTACTGAAAGAACAGTTAGTTGCTTACATTCAAACTATTACACAGCCATCACAATGAAATACTAATTGATAAAGAAATCCATGATAGAATTGGTAATTGAAAAATGTAGGTTCATACATAAAAATAAGTACATTTTTCTCAACAAATGAGTAAGTAAAGTAAATTTTTGATTATTATCTTACTACTAGCAACCCAGTGCATGAAATTCATGCATAGAGGGGGATTCCCTCAGCCCAGCCTGCCCCCTCTCACAGACTGGGAACCCATCAGGGGAGTCCTACTGATGGCTTAGCCACAGTCTAGCCACCCTCTGCAGGAGGCGACTGGGCTGATCAAGAGAAGGCGCCAGCCCTATTACCCCAATGCTGCAGCCACTGCCAGCCACTGCAGTCCCCAAGGTGTTTTCATCAACACAGACTCTAGTCCCTTCACTGTGAAAAAATGACAGCTTTCTTTAGGCATTTTCAAGATGTGTCTTTCATAGGATATGACATTTCTTTCTTTCTTTTTTTTTTTTTATCCTTACCTGAGGATATGTTTCCATTGATTTTTAGAGAGTGTGGAAGAGAGAGAGAGAGATTGAGAGAAACATCAATGTGAGAGGGACACTTTGATTGGTTACCTCCTGCATGAGCCCTGACCTGGGCCCTGGCCAGGGAGGAGCCTGTAACCTAGGTACATGCCCTTGACCAGAATAAAACCTGGACCCTGCAGTTGGTAGGCCGAGGCTCTATCCACTAAGCCAAACCAGCTAGGGAAGGATATGACATTTCTTAGCCCTCCAGCAGCAGACCTTCGCTTTTTCCTCCTGTAACCTAGGTACATGCCCTTGACCAGAATAAAACCTGGACCCTGCAGTTGGCAGGCCGAGGCTCTATCCACTAAGCCAAACCAGCTAGGGAAGGATATGACATTTCTTAGCCCTCCAGCAGCAGACCTTCGCTTTTTCCTCCAGGAATGTGGTAGAAAAACCCTAGATCACATTCTTGGATTCTTATAAACCAAGTTACCAAGAACACTGCAAGTGGCAGTATACAGGGAGCTTAGCCAATGAGCGGTCAGAAAAGGTATTTACGTTCGAACTGGCTTGGCTCAGTGGATAGACTGTCGGCCTGCAGACTGAAGGGTCCCAGGTTTGATTCCTGTTAAGGGCATGTACCTTGGTTGGAGGCACATTCCCAGTGGGGAGTGTGCAGGAGACAGCTAATTCATGTTTCTCTCTCATTGACGTTTCGGACTGTATATCCCTCTCCCCTCTTCTCTGTAAAAAAATCAATAAAATATATTTAAAAAAGAAAAGGTGTTTCCTCTGCAGCTCATGTGGCAGAGGAACCCCTGCATTGTGTTCACTGGGCTAGGGGCACGTCCCCACCTCCCAGAGGGGGAGGGGCACACTCCCGAGGCTGGCAGCCAGCCCCGCATCTTGGATGCCAGGCTAGGGGGCGTGTGGAGACCCCAGGTCGCATGGTGGTGGCCACTGAGGTCCCCGCATGCCCCCGAGGCGGGCAGCCAGCTCTGCGTCGTGGGCACAGGGCTGGACCCAGACCACCACTTGGTGCTGGCACACGCGGGGCTGGGGGCCTGCACCCATAGGCCCGGAGTGGCCAGGGGGGCGTTCTGGGACCCCTGCCACTCAGGGCCTTAGTGCAGGCCTACAGGCTAGGAGCAGCCTGCATCCCAAGGTTGTTTCTGGGACCCAGGCCGCTTGGTGCCTGCATATGCAAATTAGCCACCATCTTTGTCAGGTTAATTTGCATACTCACTCCTGATTGGCTGGTGAGCATAGCAGAGTTATGGTCAATTTACATGTTTCTCTTTTATTATATAGGATGTGCATGTGTATAAGAATCAAAAATTCTGAACTCATTATCAATAGTTCTTTTAGGAAAAGAATTGGAAGAAAAGGATGAGGGAAGGGAACTGGCTTTATATTCTTTTTAAATTATAAAATTATAGGGAGGTTTTCATTATTTTGCTAATTTTGACATTCTGGAAACTAGTAAATATATGAATCTCTAGCAATGAATATTTATTTTGAAAACAGCGTATCATATCAAACAAACTTATGCCTTCTTAGTATAAATAGAACTGCCCACTTTTCAAGTTTACTGATTTGATTTGGAAAAAATCTTAAATGCAAAGATTCTTGTAGTTAAAAATTTATTTTTTCATGCAAAAATAAAAATGTATGTAAAAGCTAGTAACTTTTGTTGATTTTTCTTGCACTAGGTACTTTTGGGTGTTAACTTCTTAAAACTTCACATCAGCATGTACTATCTAGTGGTGTATAACTGAAAGTTTTGATGTAATATAAAGATGGATTTTAAAAAACACACATAAAAATCACTTTTCTTGAACACAATAGACTCCCATAAAAATAGTGAGATACAACCAATTTATACCTCTAATAATAATACATTTAGCCAACATAAACAGGCCTATGATTTACATTTCCAGCATTCTTAATTAATTTATGTTCCTCTTTTCTTCTTTGGACCATCTACATGTTATGATATGCATTTCTTGACATACTTCTTGAATATGATTGAATGGCAATCAGCATTCTTTTCCAGATGTTTCTAGCTTGTGTTATTACAGTGGTTATCAAACTTCAATGTCTCAGAATTATAGGCTGTTGGGCCAAATCCCCATAGTTTCTGATTCAGTAGATGAAGAGTGAGCACATTTTGCATTTTTCAAAAGTTTCAAGGGGATGCTGATGCTACTGCTCAGAGGACCACACTTTGAGAACCACTATCTCATTGTGCTATAGAAACTGGAAAGTAAAAATTACATTTTCCAGATTCTCTTGAAGCTCAGGACCTGAATGTGAATTAGGTTCCAATCAATTGAATGCCATCTTTTGTGATTTGGAGGATTAATGAAAGAGAGAAGCTAATTTCATGTTCCTTTTGACTATTTCCTGCCAAGAAACAAATGTGTAGAGACCTGGAATTTTTCTACAGTAACATTCCTGTCTCTAGTTCCCAGAAGTGGCAGGAACAGCAGCAATAGCAGGTAGGTGGCCCATTTCAGTTTCATATTCCCTGGAGCACATTGTCAGCGCTGAGATTCTCACAGTGGCCATCTGACTTGGCAGAGATGGTAGCTCCATGGTGTTTGGGGAGTCATACTTAAAGGCCTAGCATAACCCCTGCTTCTTCCAGCCCTTCCAATGATTTCATAAGCACCTAATTATCTTTCTGCTTAAAATTGCTAGAAAGGTTTCTATTTTCTGTGTGAATCCTGACCCAATAGAACATGGAAAGATGTTAAGAAAAGGTTCAATCAAAATCAAGAAATGTCATCTGTGATTCCATCCTACTAACCATGAGCATGTTACACACACAGTTTCCATAAATAAACATGTCTTAAACTCAAAAGAGTTTGCCATACTACATAACAGAAATGCCAAGATATTTAAAATAAGGGCAGTTTCCCCCATACCTAACTAGCCTCTAGTTTAGAAGCTCACTATTTACTATGGACTTGCTAGTCCTCAAATCATAAAGTATTAGAGTTGGAAGGGGTCTTAGGTTATCTCGCCTAACTGCTCTTCCTAACACTCCTGACCTTGAACAGCAGAAAAGGCCACTGACATTGGGAAAATGTAAATGACAATTTACATGGATCTCCGCATTTCAAACTAATTCCAAACCATTGATAATGAGATGAGTGTGTTACCTGATTTACTGCCAGAAATTTTCATCACTGTACCCACTACAACATGTACATAATCTCTTTGTGTTACTATGTTTACCGTACGTTAGTGCATTCTGGTATTAGAGCATAAGGCAAAGTATGTTGTATCAGATGATGAGAATAGATTGCATGGATATTTGAAATTATATGCACTTTATAGTTTATGGTATTTTTGTGTTTCTTATCTCATAAACTCAAATGATTCTTTCTTCACAAATGATTCTTTCTACTGCCCTATGGACAGTGATTACTGCTGAGAGGCATCAGAATAGAAATCAACTTACATTCTACTTTATTATTGAGGCGCCTAATGAATTTGACTCATGACAAAAATGTGTTGAGTTTCTTGGAAGAAAGGTAATCTGCAAGACAGTCATATGATGCAAATTTATTTTACACTATGTTATATGTATTTGTTGGGGGGGGGGGGGAATAGCTATCTTAAATCTTTGGAATCCACCTAGGAAAAAAAATCAGAAACACGAAATTGTCTGAGTCCATTGAATCAGTGTAGTTAGTGTCTATAAGATACCCGTGGACTCAGAAATTATGTGCTCAGGAGAGAAAGCATACTTCTAGAAATCAGGGCTTTGTTCTCCAGGAAACAGTAAAGGTAGTAATCAAAATGAAATAATGGCACCCAATGAAGAGTCCCATAGGTAAAACTGCTTCCTAAGTGGATGTTTGATTGCTCTCAGCTTCTCCTTTTATGTTCATCTTTCTACCACAAAAGCCCATTCTCTGTGGCATTTCATAAGGTTGCTCATGATTTACTGTTGGGAGATGCAGGAGTCTAGAGGAGAGATACACAGAAATAGTACATTTTTTTTAAGGTAGGAATGTCAGATAGAAATAGATTTTAAAATTCTTGTTTCATTACTTTTATTTGTTTAAAAACAAGTGCTTTACCCCCACATTTTCTCTGGTTATTTTAAATATCTATGTTCATCTCAATACTTGAGTGTGATTAGTATATGGATTACTGTATGCAAATTGTAGAAGTCTTTACCTTGACATGTTCTTTCACTTTCACCTTTTTCATTGGCCCCAGGCCCTCCTGCACAATTACTCTCAGGAATGCTTGTTGATATTGGCTTTGACCGGCCTCTCTTAGACTCTGTTAACACTCAACTATTCATTGTGGCTGACTTTACCTACATGTTAAAAGAAGGGTCATCTAATAAACAATGCATATTAAAGTATGAATGATGAATGTCCCCATACATTTCCACTTTAAAAGAAGTCATTTATTAATCAAATGAGTTTCTAAATCATTAAATTTTAATCTGGATGGGTGAGACTGAAATTTTACTGCAAATGCAGTTTTCTTTTTAATCTTGTAAAAATTACCCAACTATAACTTGTTTTTCTCAAAAGTTTTTTTTTTCTTCAAAATAAACAAGAAAATAAATCAATTTTAAATTATAACAACTGGCAACCAACCTTATTAACAGTATGAACCACTTTTTTGGTTGATTGCCAGCCATATGAGGCATAGTTTAAACATCATTTTTAACAGAGATTAATTTTCAATTATGGCCTCATATCATTTCTTACATTCCAGATCTTAAGAGAAGAGGACCTGAATAGACACTTCTCCAAAGAGGACATACAAATGGCCAATAAATAGTAAAATTTAAGGCTACTTATTATATCATCCTTAAATGGAAAAATCAAAGCTGAGTCCAATCTCCCTCCATCTAGTTTGGGAGGCTGAATACTAACACCACCGTTTTCCCAAATTTCTCCTGAGTAGGTTATATGACCTTAGAGAAATGTGGACCTTTATTCTGACATCATTATCATGTAGGTGGGAACTGGTTTGAGATTTTACTATGTAGGAAATTTTTTTTCTCAAAATCAGAACTCATTTCTATTTTGGAGGTCAAAGTATTCACCAATGAATCCTTTGATAATAGTCTTTGGGAGAGTGATATTATTAGCAACTACATCTAACAGATCATGTACACAGAGTATTAGATCCATTATAATATGTAGCATGAACATAGCTGAGGAAATGGATACACTGAAGGTACTGAATGCACTTTAATGTTCAATTTAAATGTGTATAAAACCAGAGGGAAAATCTACTCACTGGCTTCTGAACACTGCTAGCTCTGAGATCTGTTCTACCCTAGCTGGATCCTCTTTCTATTCAAGACAGCCAACTGCTGCTTTTTAGATCTTCACTATCCTGAAAAGCATGCTTATCTATCCATTCCCCAAGTGGGTGTACCCCTGCTCAGAACACTGTGGAAGTTTTAGGAGTTACAAAGTAAGGGTGGGGTTGGGGAGAGGCAACCAAAAGTTTGCACAACCAGGAGTTTAGTATGGGAAATCAGGCATTCATGTTTACACACGCCTTCAGAGCCATGCTCATTTGCAGTCACTCTGGGACTGCATAGCATTCTGGCTCTCCTTGAGTTGCTGCCCTCCTTTTTCCTCCTTCCTTTGTCATGTCCCCCTTTTCAACCTGTTGTCAGAAAATTCACAAAGTCTCATTTTACTATGAAGAAAAATTTAATGTGTGCTTGTCTCTCTTCTCAGCCCTCCCAGATATGCCTAGGCCCTATTTTTCATTAGTATCCCATCAAAGTATTTTGCCAGGCATAAAAAGAAAACTTGAAAAAAATTACTCTGTTCCTTTAAATTACAGAAGCAAATATTACATGTATTTTCTCTTCAACAACTATATATATAAAAGCTTAAGCAACCAAATGACTGAACAGGTCAACTGGTTGCTATGATGTGGACTGACCACCCGGGGGTAGATGCTCAATGCAGGAGCTGCCCCCTCGTGGTCAGTGGGCTCCCACAGCCAACCTCCTGTGGCAGGCCAAACTATCGTGGTCCCTTCCCCCAGCCAGCTGGCCCCAATCAGCAGGCCGAGGGACCCTACCCGTGCATGAATTCGTGCACCAGGCCTCTGGTGTGTGTGTGTGTGTGTGTGTGTGTGTGTGTGTGTGTGTGTGTGTGTATTTTTTAGCCCAGCCAGTGTGGCTCAGTGGTTGAGCACTGACCCATGCATCAAGAGGTCACTGGTTCAATTCCTGGTCAAGGGTACATGCCCAGGTTGCAGGGTCAGTCTGGTGTGGGGGCAGGGGCATGCAGGAGGTAGCTGATCAATTTTTCTTTCTCATCAATGTTTCTATCTCCCTTTCCCCCTACCTCCTACCTCTCTCTCAAGTCAATAAAAACATCTTTAAATATATATATATATATATATATATATATATATATATACACACACACATATATATATATTTCTAAATACATCATATGTCTGTATTTCAACAGAATTAAATTTGGTTTAGGTTTAGTATAGGAAGTAATTGTACACAAGCTAAATAACATGTAAGTAAACTTATTCAAAAATATATATAGTCATAGGTTTGACTGGTTCATTACTATAACAGATTCAAATTGCGTTAATAAAAAATTATTAAGGATCAGTTTTCTAATAGATATAGCCACTAATGTATATTTTGATATTAATAGAAAACAATTTTTTCTGTTCCCTGTGAGAGACTGTATAGATCAACCTAAAAGAAAACTCAATAAATGATTTTGAACTATTAGCTTATGATTAAATGTCATGACTAACCAAGTGAGTTGTATTTGAGGTAGTTTGTAGTCAAGGACAGATTCTGGAAATATTTTCAGTGTAAGTTCTTCTCCACATAGTTGACAGATCACTATAGCAACATCAATTGCTTCTACCGCTGTATTAAGTAGAAAAAAAGAAAAATACATAAAATTATTGAGGGCAAATATGAAGTACATATTTTACCAGAAACAGTTTTATACCATGGCTCTTAAGACCCAAAACCACAATGGGCATACATGGGATCTTAATTATTCCTTCCTTCATTGATGATTACTTATCAATGCAAATAGCAAGAAAAAAAATTATTTTAATTAATGTGCATATTAAAGGGAGGGAGAAACTCTGCCTTCATGACAGATGTTCTCCATAAGAGTAATTGCTTCATTAACCTTACAGTATCAACTCCACCTCCATATGAAGGTCAAATAAATGGATTTATGTATTTCTAAGTAGCAAAAAGTTTTATAAAAAATATTAAAAGTTCTATCAATTCATTTTTAGAGATATAAAATTTAAAGGACAATCCAAAATATTAAACAAAATAGGCATAGAGTTATAAAAATGTAATATATATCATGATTATTCTTTACATCATTTGTGCAAAGAAAGAAAGGGATCTTTTTGAATAGACTTTTCAAACAACAGGAGCAACATGCATTCTAAGAATAAAATATGATCAAGGCAGGAAGTGTTTCCTCTAGACACTTTAAAAGTATAGGACACAAGTCCTAATAAAGGAGTTCAAAATATAAGTTGAGATATGACCATGGCTGTGGTTATACAAAAATTAAGTAGTCTAATATTTTTAGGACATCACTTTTAGAAATATCAGGATTCCTGGTCTATGCTCAATGACCATATCAATATTGTTTCCCAAGAATTTTAAAAGCAGTTATCCTTCCCATTGATTTTAACTCTCTCTGCAACAAATTGAACATGAACAATAAATTTTTCACTGTAAGAATCTCAAAGGAAAGGCAGGGATGGGATATGGAATGTGGAGAGATTAATCAAAGAAGTTATATGCATACTAGAGGCCCAGTGCATGAAATTTGTACATGGGGGGGGGGGCGTCCCTCAGCTCAACCTGTATCCTCTTACAATCTGGGATCCCTCTTGCAATTCTGGACGCTGCATGCACCAGTGACCATACTTTTCATACAGGTGAAAGGCATCTTGCTGTTGTGTGGGCAGCTACAGTTTTTTGCCCTGATTATAAAAAGTAGTACATAAGATGATCCTTCTGAGGCAGTAGTACAATTTCCCCATCTTATGGGTGGAAAAACTGAAGCAGAGACAAGTTAAGTAATTGGATTTGTCACACAGTTTAAGTGTCAGAATCAGGGCTGACCACAAAATGCGCAAGCCAGAGTCCATGCATGTCATCGCTGCATCATCCAGTTTTTTCAGTGTTGGAGTAGTCTTGCTAGGTTTTAATTTTTAAATCTAAGACACTGTTCCCAATATATAGGGTAGGGTCCCTAGGCCTGGCTGGTGATCAGGCCTGATCTGTGGGGTGATCTGGAGGCCCCTGATGGCACCCACCTTGGCTGGCAGCCTGGCACCAACAGGGGCAGGTCCTGCATTGAGCATCTGCCCCCTGGTGGTTAGTGCTCATCATAGCTACTGGTTGTTCCGCCAGTCATTCTGCCGTTCGGTCAATTTGCATATCAGGGTTTTATTATATAGGATATGCATAACCCATGGACACAGGCAATAGTGTGGGGGAGGGGTGCAGAGTGGAGGGGTGAAGGGGATATCTGTAATACTTTCAACAAATTTTAAAAATCATCTAAAATTTTTTTTTCACTGTATCTGGACTCCACTTTCATAGAAATTGCTGACTAATAAGGAAACATCAATTTCATTTTAAAAGGCTGGATCCCAGGTCAGAGTCCATGTGAGAGGCAACTATTTGATGTTTGTGTCTCTCTCTTCTTCCCCTTTTCCCTCTCTAAAGTAAAAAATATATATATTAAAAAGTAAATAAATAAAAGGCTGAGATGCTTATTAAATCTTCTGGATTTTCAAAGGTCTGGAGAAATAACCAACCTAAATATTAAAATTATCATCATCCAAAATTCTATAAAGGCCTTAGTCATTATAATAAAACAGGACAAACATGCATCAAGTGATTCTTGATGAATGAAAAAGTATCTTTCTATCTTTGGATGATTTTTATTATATTTAAATATTTTTTAAATTTTAGAATGGATTTTTACAGAAAAGTAATAAAGATAGTACAGAGTTTTGCTATACCCTGTACTCAGTCGTTCTTATTATTAATTTCTTAAATTAGTATGGTACATTTGTTACAACTAATGAGCCAATATTGATTCTGCATTATTAATTAAAATCCACACTTTATTTGAAGATCTTTGCTTTCTCCCTAATGACCATTTTCTGTTCAGGATCCCACTCAGGATATCACATTACATTTAGTTGTCATGTCTCCTTAGTCTCCTCTCAGCTGTGACAGTTTCTTGGACTTTCTTTGTTTTTGATGACTTTGGCAGTTTGGGGGAGTACTGGTTACATAGTTTGTAGAACGGCTCTCAATTTCGTTTTGTATGATGTTTATCTCATTGTTAGAGTGGGGTTATGGGTTTGAAAGAGGAAGGTCATACAGGTAAAGTGCCATTTCCAACACATCCAGGTTACATGTAACCAACATGACTGTTGATGTTGACCTCAGTTACACGCTGTGGTAATGTTTGCCACCTTTCTTCAGTCTAAAGGCTGTTGCTGAATGTTTAATAAACACTACTATGCATGACAAAAGTTGAGTTTCTTCTTTTGAAAAATAGGACACACACCCAAATATTTAGTAATGATTAGAACTGTTTCTGCCTGGAGGCGAAAGGTTAAGAGAGGTCTCAAATTCTCTTCCAACTCTTGAGTTCAGAACTCACATTCTCCCAATTTTCACTCTTGCTAATAGAAGCTAAGTGCAATCTCTATGTCAAAGAAACTGATGGATGATCCTAAACACATGTCTTAAGGCCAAGAACTAATTGGGACCTCATACTGAGAGTGTTTGGATCAGGCTGAATTGACTTTACTTTTTCAACTTGATTTTTGGAATGATGTCTGGATGCAATCGTGTTTTTAGGTAGAAAGGCTTATGACATAGACAGAATGTCTAACTCACAGTAACAGATAGCCTGTAGGTTCCAGCATATCAATAAGAGGAAATAAAGCAGTAGGCAAGCAGGAAATTTACAGGAAAGAATTGTGGCAGGATAGGGGCGGGTGATATATAAGGGAGAAAGGGTTGTCAGAAATGTATTTGCAAATAGAACAAGCTCCCCACACTTTAGTAAGTGAACTGGAGATCCCACAAACATTCAAGCTCCCCACACTTTAGTAAGTGAACTGGAGATCGCTTTTAACATATAATTGCACTCATTTAAAAGCTGCTTGTCTTCAGAGGCTTAGAGTCGAATAAGAGGTACAAGGAAAGACTAAATAAATATAATGATCACAGAAGAGCTATTACACTCATCTGATTAGAAGAAACAGGTCGAGAAAGGTTCTGTATAAGTGCTAAGTCATGAATACATTTCAGAAAGAAAAACTAGATTAATGGGAATAAAATAAATCTCTTGAAAGATTTTTTTCCAAAATTTCCTTTGACATCCTATCATTCCTAGATGTTTTACACACATACACACACACACACACACACACACACACACACACACACACACTTGTACTTATTATTAATACACCCTCTGTTGTGTTTTGTTGGTGGTACTTGAATATGTCTTTGTGGTTTTTGTGTGTACTTCATTTGAAAAACATGCCCCAGTATCTCTTAGTAGGAATTGAGGGCAAATAAAACAGTTAACAGCACACATGGAAAGAATGGCCTGATTTCTCCAGAAACACAAAGCTAAAGTGAGTCACAGATGACCTTTCCTGAGATGACCTTATAGTTATCTGCCATTTCCCAAACAAATCAATAGAACAGAAAATAAGCTTAAAATGATTGAAAATATAAAAACATTGTTTCCTTGGCCAGTTACTAGTTTCAGGGTAATCACACAAAAATCAGAAAAGACAAATGAAAACTACAATGAAAACCAGCAGGTCAGATGGTAACACTTGACCTTATCAGCAGTGATTAGAAGCTAAGATCATGAACTCCTAAAATAAAGTGTAGGGGTTCAGATCTTAGCTCTGCCACTTTCTAGCTATATGACCTATCTGTCCCTCTATTTCATCATCCATAAAATATGGATAATAATAATGTTTATCTCATATTTATAAGGTAGTTATAAGAATTAAATGATGTAATCTCTCTGGGATATTTAAGATTAACTCTGTCATGTAACAGCCTCATAGTGTTAACAGTTCTTATTATTTCTTGTAGTAACTAAGGGTGCTACTCTACAGCTGCTCTGTTAGCAGTCTGGAATCAAATAAATATAAGTTTGAGTTCTTACCAACTACATGTAACCCTAGGCAAATCATTTACCTGCTCTGAATTTGTTCTCTCAACTTTAAAATGGGGCTTTTGAGGAGTAAATAAAATCATGTAAGTATAATCCTTAAGACACCAGCTCACACATTAAAAAGAACCAGTAATACTGTTTGTTGTGATTATTAACATGCCATTAGCACTGACCAAATAAAAACTAGCAACAAAACAAGTGAAGAGAGGTCTCTTAGTGGAAAGTGATAGATATTTATCTCTGGCCTATGGAGAGGGGGCAGTGCCCTGATGTTTTCAAGTCCACAGAGAATATTGCTTATAGTTATTATTGAAAGATATTTTATAACCTGAGTTTTACTTTGAAAGAGGAGCACACAATTATCCAGCAGGTTGATTTTCCAAGACTTTGAGGATATGGACAGCATGCAAGAGAAACATAAGCCTACAGAAAATTATTTGTACATGTCATGCTCTAAATAATATTTTTGTACAATAGTTATAATCACTAGATTTGTCTTTATTATGAAGTTGCTTCTCAGTGGTGTATCTTGTCTTTATAACTGTAAATTAAGCTACTTGTAGACAAAGGATGTGACTGCACTTATAAAAACAATTTTCTCATTCCTACTAACTCACTATATATCATGTAGACAGATACATGGAAAGGGCTTTTTAGATAAACACAGGGCATTTTGGGTGGATTGCAGAGCATTGTTATAGAAGGATGTGTGGGTTCAGGTAGGAGGACTAGCAGGGAAACAATTACATAAAGTTGTTAAATAGAATTGCTAAATGAAAAAGAGTAAGCTTCTAGACAATATAAAAAATAGGGACCAAATATATCCTCACACAGAAAGTACCCCAAAAAATGAACAAAATATCGGAAGCAATAATTTACAGTCAACAAAGACAGTGGTCCCTGAGAGGTAGAAACAAATAAGGCAGGTCCTACAATTGTCCAAGCTCACTGTCTTGCCAGGATTTCCAGGTCTGGCATAAATAGGGGGACCCAGGGAGCCAAATGGATTGAAGAGATGGAGCTAAAAGTCCAAGATGTGTTTGAATCCATTTATATGAAATGCCCAAAATTGGCAAACAAATAGAGACAGAATGTAAATTAGTGGTTACCAGGGCCTGGAGGGAGACGGAAAATGGAGAGTGGTAGCTTAATAGGAATAAGAGTTTTTTGGAAGTGATGATAATGGAAATTAAGCTGACTAATTAAATTCCTGGGCCCTACATCACATATAATAAATCAAAATCTGAGGGTGGAGTTTCGAAATATGTCTTTCAATAAGCATGTCAAATGATTTTAATATATTTCGAATTATATGTATAAATATATATATATATATATATTCTTGGCATATATACACATATATATTCTTTCTTGGAGGATATGAATTGACCCATAGTATAACTGAATATAATGTTTAGTAGGTAAATTTCATCATATTTATCAAGAAGATCTCTAGGTTTTACTAAACATTTTCAAAAAGGATACTGAAGTATACATACAGAGAAAGTGTCACAATAATGATCTAAATATGGAAATGATTGTCAGAGATATCTGAATTATATTCAGTTTCATTGCATCGCTCCTTCATATCTTTTGTTCAATTTTTTGTTGTTGCTTTCTGTGTGAGGATATATCTGGTTCTTATTTTTCTAGATGTCCTCTTTGTTTCTGTTTTCTCAAATGTGAGGATGGAGGAAAATGGGATAAATAATATTATATAAAATACATAAGATGATTAGCCATCTATAATTCAAGTAATTAAGCTCTCAATAAATCCTTCCACTTCTCAAGTTCTCAGGAGCTAATTCCAGACCTTGCATTTCTGGCCTCCCTCTTGCCGCCTGCCCATCTGCATTCCAGTGCTCATTCACACTCATTCCTAAGAGTGGGCATCAAAATGAGCAGGCGGAATTCATGTCAATCAACCATGACACTTCTTATTAGTTCCATTCATTTCTCACAGTGAGAGAAAAGTAAGGAGGATGAGACTGAATATCATTGTGATTATATAGAAATAAAAAATATATGGTTTATTAGCATATTCAGAGTAAATATGTCTACTCTAAGCATGCTTATTGGCTAAATGAATAGGTATTGGGCTTTGACACATGCAAATGGATTAAGTGAGTAGTTCCAGGTGGCCATGAAATACAGTGGAATTCCATTTGCTTAGATGTATTCTTTTCTTTTCTGTTAAAAAATAGTTTAAATAGTGGTTGTGTTTCAAGAGAAGGTGAATATTATCACAATGTGTCTTCTAACATGATGTATGGGAACTATAAGCAGATATGCCATTATCACATTCCCATGTCCTAATAATAGGGTGCTATTCTATATTACATTTATATAGCTAAAGGGACAGGTTAGGCCTCCAGAATTCCTAGGTTCAAATTCTAACCGTGCCATCGGCCAGGCTAATTTTAACAGTGCACTTGCTGTCTTGGTGCTTCAGTCTTCATGTGTATCATTTTCAAATCATAAGCCTCCTACAGAGATTAAATGATATAATGCATGTAAAGCATTTAGACACAGGAAGTGTTAAACACATGCTAGCTACTATTAATGTATAGTACTTGACACTTTTAAAAAATAACTTTCCCATATTATCTTGTATGACACCTTTTAATTTAAGTGAACATAACTCTTTTTTTCTAAAATTTTCCTCTAATTATCAAAATAATTAATGCTTATTCTATCTATATAGAAAATCTATTTACATAGAAAATATAATAAATAATAAAATATGAAGAAGAGAAAACCACTCCAAACTCCTGAAAAGAATTGCTATCACTGGTTTTGTGTTATTTCCTTTGTTTCTTCTTTTTTTTTTACTTCTGTGTGCACTTTTATCTCATTGAGATTATAATAAGTTCAAACTCATAAACTGGAAATACTCAAATTTTAGAACCAGAGAAAATGGCAATTTCATTTAGTATATAATGTTGTACCTGGCATTTTTTCCTATTTACTATAAACATCATTAACTAGAATAATAGAGATTATTCCTGTATTTTTAGAAACTGAAACTCAGTATAGTTAAGTCATTTAAATTAAATAAGAGAGATGACTTACCAGTGGTATAGATAATAATAACAGGGTCCAGGTTTTTTTATTTAAAAGAATACAATGTGGGGCAAAAGTAAGTTTACAGTTGTTTGGATGGAAAATAATACAATAATTAGTAAATAACAATACAAGAATAAACTACTTTTGGCCCACCCTATATGTGCTTTCTTTAAAGTTGAAATGGGTATGCTGAATAAGGACATAATTATTCTTATTTCCAAATGGCCTCCTATCATTCTTCTGTCTTTATAAACTACCCATCTTCTCATATCTTTTTTTCCATTTCACCCAGTACCATAACAAGCACATGAAGTCTTTTCATTGCCAATTAACCCAAGGTCACATATTAAATGCCTAACAACTAGTCCTAGGCAGCATTAATGTCCAGGAAGCATTAAGTTGGTGTATTATAAGTTTTAAAACTTCATATTTCCTACTGCCTCAAAATCTTCACAAACAGGCTGCTTCTACCCTACCCGGGAACTCCAGCATAAGGCTGGTCCCTGTCCAAACTTCCCTTCCTTTTCTTCTTTTGTATTTTTTTTTAATATATTGATTTCAGAGAGAGAGGGAGAGGGAGAGGAGAGAGAGAAACATCAATGATGAGAGAGAATCATTAATCAGCTGCTTCCTGCATGTCCCCTACTGGGGATCAAGCCCACAACCCAGGCATGTGCCCTGACCAGGAATCAAACTGTGACCTCCTGGTGCATAGGTTGGTGTTCCACCGAGGCACACTTCCCTCTCTGACCTACTGGAATTCAAGCCCACCAATGAAATCCCCTCCCATCTTTCGCTTGTGTACTCCACCCTGCCCCCCAGTAAAGGCACTTGTCCATAGGATTTCTCCCTTTCTTCCCATTTCCTCTTTCTCCTTCATCTCTCCTCTCCTCTCTCTCTCATGCTCGGCTAAGCCTACTCCCTGGGGACTCCCCCTGTGGCCCACATGATTCCCCTAATGCTGTCTGACTCTCTTGTGTCTCTCTTGTGTCCTCTCTTGTGCTCACACCTGACTGACCATCTTATACAACAACATGAAGCAATAGGCACTAAGAATGCAAGGGATTTATCCTGGGTAAGAGAGAGAGAGAAAGCAGGATTGGACAAAAGAACCATGATGCAATTGCAACACAAAATTTCTGCCAGTTCACCTGGAAGCTTGGGAGAAAAGACTGCCCTCTAGAGGCACCTAACCTTGGGCAAAAGTGGCCAGGCCAGTGCACTACTATTCTCGTTCATTCATCAGCTGGAGATTAGAGAAAAGATGATAAGACCTTATGGAAATTCACATCTGGAGGCTGTCATCTAGCCACACTGATCACAGCAAGGTAATAAGTGGCTTTTTGAAGGAGGATCTGAGAGGTGTGGCTCTGTGCCTGCCACAGTGGTTATCTTTTAAGTCTCTCTCGCTCTCTTTTTTTTTTATGCTACTGACTTATTGAAAGAACTAATCAAGGTTCCTACAAACTGTCCGACATTCTGAATTTGTCCACTTAGTGTCCTTTAACTTGCATTTTATCCCTCATATTTCTTACAAACCAGAAGTTATCTATGAAGGCTTGGTTGGACTAAGGTTCAACGTTTTTGGCAAAAATACTTCATAGGTACTGCTTGAATCTCAAAATGTAGCCACATGTTAGGAAACAAATCTATTATATGCATTGACTTTTTATTTAATCGTTTTATGCAATGATTACATTAAGAATTCCAAAATCGTGATCTTATAATTCTCTAATTTCTTCTGCATTTATTAGCATACATTCTTCTGTAAAAATAACTTTCTTTTATCAATATCAACTACTCAGTTACCCTATAGTGGCAGTTTTACAGGAAAAACAAAATAAATGCTTGTTTTCCTCCAAATTGGCAATTTTTATAATAAGGAATTGTCCTAGCTACTACCTATGACCAATAAATTGTTGAGTTTTGTTTTGTGTTTTTATTTATATTGCTTTTGGCTTTCTCCTTTGTGTGTAATATGAACTCACAGGTTTTGTTCTGATCAATATTTAAGAACAGAATTTATTGAATCAGATGTGATCATTTAAGTATGAAATTCAAAATGCACCCATTTGTTCTAATTTATTCTCTACTGAAATTTTAACTGAAGTAACGAACTCTTACCACTCAAAATTATTAAATGCACAGATAAACACTTAATTCTCATAATAAAAACTACTGGCCCTGGCTGAGTAGCTCAGTTGGTTGGAACATCAACCTGTACACCAAAGGTTGGGGGTTCGAGTCCAGATAAGGGCAAATACCTACATTGTGGTGGGTTCTACCCTCAGTTGGGGCATGTATAGGAGGCAAATGACTGATGTTTCTCTCTCACATCAATGTTTCTTCCTCTCTCTCTCTCTGTCCCCCCCCCTTCTTCTCTCTCTAAAATCAATAAACGTATCCTCAGGTGAGGATTTAAAAAAAACTGCTATTCTAAATAATCTTTATTATTTTTAAAGCTTAATCCATTTTCTTGGCCAATTTAATCAAATTAAAATGGTTCCCACTCCTCCAATTGAAAACCCTTCCACTCCTCTGGATTTTTTAAATTAACTTTTCATTTTGAAATAAACTCAAGTTTATAAAACCCTATAAAAATTTCTGAATACCCTTCTTCATCCACCCTCTTGGAACAAAGGCTATTTTGGAAAACATGTCAACCTTGAGGAGTTATGTCACTAACTAAGGATAGCAGAGTAAAAGATTGAAGGAACCTGGGTTTTGAATGAGTATGCAGGAGGCAAGTGAGCTGAATACTATCTCTTCTAAATTTCTCATTTTGGGAGAGAAATAAACCTCTATTTTGTGCAGTCACTATTCTAGGCTTTCAGGTACATGCAGAATAATTGAATCTTCACTGATACCTAAGCCTTCTCATACCGTATTCCCAATACAATCATTCCCATAACATCCTGCAATATATTCTACTGCATATTCAACTTTTCCATGTTACACTATTCCATAATATTGCTAGGAAGGAAATATGTTCTGAAATATGGCTTCTTGAATATTCATACTAAGCAGTCACTAAAAGTTTTTCACACATTGATGCTGTTTACACACTTTCTAAACTCCATAGATTAGTACTAAGTTTACCTTGTTTTTATGTAATCATTATCCCAAGGCTTCTTTGAACCAGAATACCTCCCTTTGCCTTGAAATCAGATGTGCTTTGACTATTCAGTAGCTCTCTAATTAATCAAAAAGCATCAAAAATTCTCTATAGTTTAATAGTATCATTTGATCATTAATTCCTACCAGGTTTTAAGGTGGACAGGATGGAAATTATTGTGATTTAATAAGTAAATAAACTATGACTAGAAAATATAAAAATCATTTTCTCATGGCTGGCAAGTTACAGACTCAGTATTAGAATATAGGGTTTCAAGCTTCTGTTCTGTATATTTACTATTTTAATATGTATCAGAATAAACATCGACATATAATAAAGACCCATGTGTTATATAAAAAATAACCTTGAATTTTATTACATGATGATTTCCAAGTCCTTTAAATCATGTTATTTTCAGTATATCATATATTATTTATTTATTTACACTGTAATATTTAATTTAAAATAAGTAGTGAAGTTTTTGATATATTAAGTGAGACATCATTTCTATAAAAGCAAAGAAATCCCATACTTCAACTTAATCTACATTTTGAATGGTTATTAAAGATAAGCCATATTATTTTTTATGGTGGTAGGCAAGTTGATTATGTGATTGCCTCATTTCTGTAAGTTAATTGTGACCGATATATTACTTATTCCACAAAAAGTTTTTCACCATGAATACACAATTTTAACAAGAAATACTGTGCCTTATGTTTACTTTTTACTTCCTATTGAAATTCATAAATCATACACAACATTTAAAATAAATTCAATTTGGCTAATTTGCAAAAGCTGTTTAGCCAACTTTCCAAGCCAGGGAAGCTATAATAATCACATGAGAGTGTTTTCACTAACATAAAAAAATAGGTAGGTTGTTTTTATTATAACAAGACACACACATATAATCAGAATATTCTGTAACTAAACCCAAATTTATATGTTTACTAGGAGATGAGATAATTACTCTAGAATTGCCATGGAAACAAGGATATTTTAAGGCAGTCATTACTGAATCTTTATGACCATTTATGTTACAGTCTCTCTCTGTTTCAAATTTGCTCATACAGAAATGTTGCTAGACTTCTAAAATAATTCACAAATTATTACACAGTTATTATCTTCCATTTGGTTCCCAGAAATGCAAAGTTCATGTTTACAAAGAATATTTTTAAGCATTTTTTCTCATTTACTATGTGCTTGGCAATGTAGTAAGAACATTACTAGCATTTACAAATAGGAACATATAATGTAGAATACACATGGTTTTCCTCATTTGTCGGTTTTTCCTAATTTTTGTCACATTGATCTACACAAGCAAAATAGCTTATCTAAAAAATTAACTGTATCTTTGTTTTCATTATTATGCACTGAACATGAAAAATATATATACAAGAGGTTTTCCCATTCTCATTTCCTCAAAATGAGGAGACAGCTTTACGTCTTAGAGATATGGGTTTTCCTTGACCCGGAGTAAAGGATTTTGTTTTTGTAAATACAGGACTGAGAAGGTATTGTGAATGAGATGAGAGTATGGATATTTAGGTTAGATGAATGGAAGTAAATCTTCCTGAAGGGTTTTTTGAGATCATTACCATTTCACTCTTTACACAGTACCCCAGAAGTGTCAGAGCCTCTAAACAATGTGACTGTGTGTATGTCTGGCACGAGGCATAATACAAGAAACTCAATATCAAAATTAGACAAGATAAAGTGGATGTTGCCATTCACTCTTCAGTGTATCACAGAAACTGAGTAAGGAGAGAAAGCAGACTGGGTCCACTAGAGCTGAATGGTCTAACTTGTGGCCATCACCCACACATGCCTATTTCCTATCAAACCTAAATAAGTTAGATGAAATACAATTAAAAATTTAACTTCTTATTCATACTAGCCACACTTCCTGATTTAAACCATGCTACAGAGCTATAGTAATCAAAACGGCATGGTACTGGCATAAAAATAGACACATAGACCAATACAACAGAGCTGAGAGACCAGATATAAACCGGTTAATAATCGTGGATTTTGTAATCCAAGAAAACACAATGATTTCAAGAGGAACATCAAAAGTGCTTTATTCAAAGTAATATCCATCACTAGCTACACATTTCCCCATCTTTCAGGTAATTTGTGGATACCGTCCCAATAGAACTTTTCTTGTTTTGAGGCAAACCATTCAGAGACCCAATTTTCCACTTCTTTGTATGTTTTGAAGTGCTGCTCAGAAAGTGCATGTGCCATTGATCAGAACAAGTGGTAATCTGAAGGAGCAAGGTCTGGTGAATAAGGCGGGTGGGTTAATACTTCCCAGGCAAGGTCTTTTAACATGTCTTTAACTGGTTTTGAAATGTGTGATGGTGTGTCATCATGAAGCAAAATTACTTTGCCATGTCTTCTGGCCCATTCTGGTCGTTTCACGATCAAAGTGCGGTTCAAATTGATTATTTATTGTCAGTAGCAATCAGTATTAATGGTTTTACCTGGTTTTAGAAGCTCATAATATACCACACCTTCCTGATCCCACCAAAAGCAGAGCATTGTCTTCTTTCCAAAGCGATTTGGCCTTGCAGGTCGATGTTGATGGTTGACCTGGATCAACCCATGATTTTGTGTATTTGGGATTCTCAAAATAAATCCACTTTTAATCACCAGTCACAATTCAATGAAAAAAAGAGTTTCTTTTTTGCCATTGAAGCAACATTTTACTGATGACTTTTTGGTTTTCCATTTGTCTTTCATTCAGTTGATGTGGCACCCATTTTCCTTCCTTTAAAATATTTCTCATTGCTTATAGATGATTGGAAATTGTTTGCTGAGCAACGTTTAAACTTTCTGCAAGTTGTTTTTGAGTTTGACACGCATCTTCATTCAATAATGCTTATAATTGTTGATCTTCAAACTTTTTCAGTTGACCTGGACGTTCTTTGTCTTTCATATCGAAATAGTCACTTTTAAAACATCTAAACCAGCGTTCACAAGTATCTTGAGATGGAGCATGTTCACCATAAGCTTTCCAAAGTATTCAGCAGCACTTTTCTTCAAAATAATGAATTAAAACTTCCCGCAAATGGTCTTTCATTGGCATGAAATTCAACATTTTTAAGCGTAAAAATATCTATGATGTTAACACCTTCAGAAAATTTGACATATGAAGTTTTGAAGCTTGTTGTCAATACGACAAAATAGCATACATATCAAATCACATATATATCAATGTATGTGTAACTCCATCTATTGAAAAAAATCTGCATTATTAACTGGTACACCTAATATATATATACACATACACACACACACACACACACACATATATATACACACATATATATATGTGTGTGTGTATATATATATATATATATATATATATATTCAATAAATATTTTTCAAGGGAGACGAGAATTCTCAATGAGGAAAAGACAGTCTCTTCAATAAATGATGTTAGGACAAAAGGGCACATGCAAGAAATGGAAATGAACCTCTATTTTATACCATTCACAAAAAAAAATTTTTAAATATATATTTTATTGATTTTTTTTACAGAGAGGAAGGGAGAGGGATAGAGAGTAGAAACATCGATGAGAAAGAAACATCAACCAGCTGCCTCCTGTATACTCCCCACTGGGTATGTGCCCACAACCAAGGTACATGCCCTTGACCAGAATTGAACCTGGGACCCTTGAGTCCACAGGCTGACACTCTATCCATTGAGCCAAATTGGTTAGGGCACAAAAAATTAATTCAAATTGGATTAAAGATTTAAATATAAAATCTGAAATGATAAAATTATTAGAGGAAAACATAGGGTTAATAACTCCCAGATAATGGTCTTATGTTTCATGTATATGACAGGAAAAGCACAAGCAACAAAAGCAAGAATAAACAAGTGGGACTATATCAAACTAAAAAGCCTCTGCACAGCAAAAGAAATGATCAATACAATGAAAAGACAACCTAAGGATGGGAGAAAAGATTTGCAATATATGCAATAATGTGTTAATATCCAAAATATATAAAAAATTCATACAACTCAATAGCAAAATACCAAATAACCTGATTTAAAAATGGGCAAAGAAGACCTACAAATGGCCAACAGATACAAAAAAAGATGCTCAACCTCACTGATCATAAGGGAAATGTAAATCAAAGTCACAATATCACCCACCTCAACCCTGTTAAGATGGTTATTACAAAAAGAGAAGAGGAAAAAAAAGGAGAAGATATAACAAATGCTGGAAAGGACATGGAGAAAAAGGAACACGTGCACTGTTAGTGGGAAAATAGATTGACACAGCCACTAGGTAAAGCAGTATGGAAGTTCCTCCAAAAATTAAAAATAGAAACACCACATGATGCAACAATTTCACTTCTGGGTATATAGGAAATATAATCAGTACATAATAGATAGATAGGTGGATAGATGATGATGATAGATGATAGATAAATGGATGGATAGATAGATAGGTAGATATATAGATGACAGATAGACCTGATCTTGAATAGAAAAACTTATGACGAATATACAAATATATCATTACCACTAATAAATAAGTTCAGTAATGTTGCAGGACACCAGATCAACATGCACAAAACAATTATGTTTCTATACATTAGTGGTGAACATGAAAGCCACAGTAATCAAAACAACATGATACCAGCATAAAAATAGATACATAGATCCAAGGACTAGAAAAAGGAATTCAGAAATAAACTCATACATTTATGATGAATTGATTTCTGACAAGGCTGTCAACCAACTCAATAAGGAAAGAATAGTCTGTGAAAAAATCTAACTGCCCTCCCCTGCCAGCCTGGTCACCTCTAACTGCCCTCCCCTGCCAGCCTGGTCATCCCCATCTGCCCTCCCCTGCCGGCCCTGTCTTCCCTACTGCCCTCCCCTGTAGTCCTGGTCACTCCCAACTGCCCTCCCCTGCCAGCCCGGTTGCCCCCAACTGCCCTCCCCTGCAGGCCTGGTCCCCCCCAACTGCCCTCACCTGCAGGCCATCTTGTGGTGGCCATCTTGTGTCCACATGGGGGTGGCCATCTTTGACCACATGGGGGTGGCCATCTTGTGTGTTGGAATGATGGTCAATTTGCATATCACTCTTTTATTAGATAGGATAACAGAAAGTAGATTAGTGGTTGCCAGGGGTAAAGGGATTCTGGGATGTGAAGTAAATGTTAGTAGGTATGAAGTTTCTTCTTTGAGCGATGAAAACATTCTGAACTAAATAGTGGCAATAGATGAATATACTGAATGTACTAAAATCCCTGAAGTTTGTGTTTTAAAGATTAACTTTATGGTATATAAATATATCTTGATAAAGCTGTTTTTAAAATACGTATCCAGCCCTTGCTGGTGTTGTTCAGTGGTTCGAGTATTGGCCCTTGCATCAAAGTGTTACAAAAGACCATAGAAGAGCCAAGCAATGCTTAGAGAGATGGAGTTACACTTTATTATTACGTGCGGGCCAAGAGAAACTGTATTTCAAATTCTGGCCCCAACATGGAGGAACTTTCCCTATTGATATGTTTTTACCTTCTTTGTCTCCCAAATATGGGGTGTTTCCAGTCCCCTTTGCAAGTTCTTAAAGAGCCCTATGTGCTGGGGCTTTGAGACCTCAACCAAAGGCTTGGCCTGGCACCAGCACTGATAACTTACTCTGGGGAAGGTTTATGGCTTCTCTGGACTAGTCTTATTTTCCTTATTATTTAAGCAAGCAAGCATTTATAGAAGCCAAATAGCAGGGTTAAAATTTCAAACAGCAGTTTTTATATAAGATGGATGCTTCAAAAGAGTCAAAGGGTCAATTCCTGGTCAGGTATGGGGTGCATGCAGGAAAGAATCAATTGATGTTTCTCTCTCTCTCTCTCTCTCTCTCTCTCTCTCTCTCTCTCTCTCTCTCTCTCTCTCCCCTGCCCCTGCCTCCCTCCATTCCACTTTCTCTAAAAATCAATGGAAAATCCTTGGATGAGGATTAACCAAAAATAAAAATTAAAAAACTATCTATATGAGTGGGGTAGAGGAGGTGTAGGAGAGTATAAGGTGGATATATAGTGATGGAAGGAGACTAGACTTGGGGTGGTGAACACACAACACAGTATAAAGATGATGTGTTGTGGAATTGTGAACCTGAACCCGAATAAAAATGTCACCCAATAAATTAAACAAAAAGGAAAAAAAAAAACTTATCTACCTGAAAAACCTACAATGTACTATTGAGAGAAATTAGAGCTATACATAAATGGAGAAATTTTTATGTTCATAGATTAGAAAACTTGGTATTGAACATGACTAAATACTTCCTAAATGTCTTTAGATTGAATAAAACCTCAATACATTACACATTTATTCTAAAATTTACATAGAAATGCAAAAGCCCACGAAGAATTATGGTATTTCTGAAGTAGAACAGAAAAGGTAGTCTTATTTTATAAGACATGAAGATTATTAAAAACTATATTAATAAAGATATTGCGGCATAGGCACAAAGTTAGACAAAGAGACCTGCCACTGTTGTAGGGGGCCCCAGCCAGCAACAGGACCCAGTACTGTTTCTACAAAATTTAAGTGGAGGGGACAACAGCAATCAGAGGAACCCAACCATAACTGGAAGGGATACTTTGGGTATCACACAGCAGGACCTCCAACTCCCTGCCAAGATCCCCCAGAGAGTTCATTATCCTCACAATAACATGACCCCATACTTTTACTTTTTTTTTAAATATATTTTTATTGATTTCAGAGAGGAAGGGAGAGGGAGAGATAGAAACATCAATGATGAGAGAGAATCATTGATCAGCTACCTCCTACACACCTCCTACTGGGGATTGAGCCTGCAAAAGTAAACACTATATTTCTAATTTATTAATATCCTTGCCAATACTTTATTATTTATCTTTTTTACCATAGTCATCCTAGCAGGTATGACATGGTATCTCATTATGGTTTTGATATTTAATTTATTGAATTACAAATAACATTGATAATATTTTCTTTCGCTCATGTGCCCTTGACAGGGAATTGAACCTGGGACACTTCAGTCCGCAGGCCAACACTCCATCCACTGAGCCAAACCAGCAAGGACAATGACCCCATACTTTTAAAACTTTCAACTCCATTATCACATTAGGGCACTTTTGTTAGGCATTCCTCAGGGGCATTTAGGAAGGGAATAATTATGGAGAACTGGGTGAAGACTAGTGTCTGGGAATGCAGTTATGTGTCAGCACAGTTACTGTTTAGTGTGTGCATCTCCCAGAGGGCCTAGTCTTCTAACCCTGTTTATTCAGGAATGAGCTGCACCTCTGGGGACGCTTCATTCCCTCCAGCTATGCAGCCACACATTGTTGAAAACCACTGTAGTTCCTAATCACGGGAGGAAATATTCCATCCTTGGCCCAGGGTCAGCCCTTATATTTTATGTCTTCTACCTGACTGCATATTTATATACTGTGGACTCCTGTGTTAAACCTTGCTGTTTCCACTCAATCTCTCACCTATAGTTGGTATTTGCTAATCTTTCAAGTCCTGTAAATCTATCTTGAGCTTGATCCTAATTCCTTGATAACATTATTTAATTCCTTTATTTGGAAATGGGTATAAAAATATGTCATGCAAATTGTAATCAAGTAAGTATGTAAATATGTTTTGTGAACTGTTTCAATTATAAGGTAAGATTTCTATATCAGTTAAGGTTGGATGACTGCTATAACAAATGCACCCTAAGATTTCATTGACTTCAAACAGTACAAGTTTATTTCTCATTTATGTAAGTCTAGACTGGGTTCAACTGATAGGGGAGGTGGTCTGCTGCAGTTATTCAGTGACTCAGATTACTGCCATTTCTACCATCCATAAATGGCTACCGGAGTTTCCCTAAGTACTGGCACTTCCCTGTCAAATGGTGAATGAGCACTGAGAATCACTTGGGAGGTTCTATGGAGTAGGCCTAGAAATGACATTCCTTATTTTCACTGATTTCTATTGGCTAGAACTTGGTCACATGGATGCATCTAACAGAAAGAGAGGCTGGGAAATGTAGTTTTCTTGTATGCCCAGGAAGAAGAGAAACTTCTCTGATGATATGCTAGCACCACAAAGTTAAAGCTCCCTATTTCCCAGATCACCTTGAATATTCCCTTTTATATATAATCATTTCATTTATACTCGTCGATTCAGAGAATGAGGTCTAGTTAATATGAATAAATTGTTTGATAACTAGCTTGGCTGAAGAGGAGAAAAAATATAATCCTAAGAAAAGGGTTAGAAGCTGTTACCTGCCAAGTGGTAGTGAGCAGTTGGTAGTGGGATATGAGAGAAGGTGTGGATAGGAAGCCTGTGGATAAGCCTGTTTGATGGACAAGAGAAAATAGAATATGTTTTTTAAAATTAGACATACAGAAATAGCTTAAAGGACCAGTGAGTAAGTGAAAGCAAAAAAGCAAACAATAATGTGAGAAACAGTCAAAGCTATACATCACTGTTTTTAAAAAAAAATGACAAAATATAATATCTTTCCTTGCCAAGGAACATAGTTTGCCCACCATTAAACCAACTTTTGATAAGCCACCTTTTGGTGTGTGTTGGGGTTTGTGTGTGGGGGTTGTGGGGGGAGATAATGCTTTTTTATTCTAAAAGATAACAAAAATGCTCCATTAAAAATTATCTTAACCATTTTCTTCAAAATTTCAGCTATGCAATAAGCTAACTCACATTTTTACAAGATCAAACTTATGTTAATGCTACACTTCTTTTGATCCTTCTTTGGAAGGATGTAGGCAGAAGTTTCAGACCATTACAAATAAATGTCCAGCATTTATTCTAAGATTGGTTAAAGATAGGATAATAAGTATATGATCATACCGTAAAGCCAAGTTTATGGTGCCAAACCAAAAAGAGGAATAAATTAGATGGCAGTCAGGTGTCATGGCATCCAACCCCAGTTCTGATGCTAAATAACTGTATAAAATTGAATAATATTTCCCCTAATGTCTTCTCTCATTTTTAAAATGAAGAAAATGGTAACACTTCTGAAGAGTTTACAAAGTATCAAGTATGTTAATTCAGTAATCCTATTAGGTATTTTAAACAATTTTGTATGCCTTTGATGCCCTACATCCCTCCAACCTATCTCTGATTTCTGCTGCAGCTTTGGTGAGGTTTTATGTGCACTAAGAGATTTTTTATCTGTTTCTCCTATTCTGTCTCCATGGCTTCAAGAGCTGGCTGTGATCATTTACAAGATCAGCATGAAAGAGTGGGGGAGTTCATGTTCCTGGGAACAACCCTCAATCAGTGGGGACAAATGCCCCAGCCTCCTATTCTTTGGAGAAACATTGCTAGAAGTTATTCTGGACTTCTCAGAAGCGCTCGTAGAATCAAGACCTGATTACCAAGAACAGCAAACTCAATAATAGACCCGTATGCTCTTGGCTTTGCCTCCTTCTTAGCCTCATTCTTTTTACTGGGATCATGTCCCAAACGAACTATCTGTACCCAAGTTCTTTGCTCAGTCTCTACTTTTAGAGAAACCCATTCAAAAGAGAGTATATTTGAAGAATTTCATTTTCTTTTGTCTAAGGAAACTGAGACTCAGTCCAAAATCACACAGCCAATAAGTGATGGTGCCACAATGGCAAACTTAAAGCTCTGCCTCTATGCTGCACCATTCCAAATAATCTCTAAGTTGTTTGTTTTTTCAGTTCTAATAATTTTGTATTCTATACAGATTCAAATTCACTCATTTTTTTTTGGTCTTTCCAGTATATTTTCAACATCATTCACTGAGCGGCTCATACCCTGACAAGTATAAATGGTTAAAAAAATGACATTATGTTCTGAATAAGTTCACTGTTTAAAACAGAAAACACTAGCACACATATTTGAATATTTAATAGCAACTGCAATGGCCTATTTTTTTTTATATTTTTATTAGTCTGCTGGGACAGTGACAGCATTCTTAGAGTTTCCAGCATAAACTGAAGGGCAGCCAATTCCTATAAAGTGAAAGCAGGTATCTTAACCTTTCCTCCTGATGTCAACAGCAAAAAAAAAAAAGATATTGGATATGAAATCCTCTGAGATTTATACCCTGATTTAAACACTGACCTTGCCCAACTATTATTTGTGCTTTTCTATATTTGCTCCATACTGAAAGATGAAAGGACATGAGAAGTATCACCAATGGCATTTTATTTCAGGGAAAGCAATGTTTGTAAATATCATTTGAAACACTCTAATCTCAATCAGATGTGATTTATCACCTCCATAATCAGCCTGTTGTTGTTGGAAAGCCCGTGTGTCATTTTCTGAGATAGTAAAATAAAAATACCCATCATCAGCACCATTTTGGATTCATTTAAAAATACATGACCACTCATAAAACAGACCCAATTGGTTTCAGTGTTGTTTCTCTATAATGTAAAGTACTATATGGGGTGTGTTTTAAATGTATGCTTATAATACTGAGTAGTTTTCAAATGACTGGTTAATGACTCTGATATGTGTTACCATAAGTCAAGAAGGGTGGTCTTAAATTTATTGGTCTCAACATATTTCAGCATAACTTGTATATATCTTCATTGCCCACTCACTGCTTTCCTAAATCTATTTTTCAAGCCAATATACAGAGTATTATTTTAGTTTCTTGGTCACTCATTTTGCTTCACATTACTGCCTTATTCTAGTCATCTCTCTTTCAAACAATCAGTTGTGCATCTAATTTGTTACCACTCTTGGTAACTTCAAATGTTTCTTTGTCATATTATTTTCCCCTTCACCATAGTCATTGTTAAAATCTGAGACATTATTTTTCTCCTGGATGAAGTTCCAACGTCCCCCTCTTTCTGGCTCCCTCTCATCTATTAAAGTGTTCTCTGGCTTCCTTGAAGTGGCAACAGCTGGAGGAAGGTGGCTACAGACAGGAGCAGCCATTCATAAGAGAGCCAGGTTATTTTTTTGAGAGGCTTTTATTTATTGAATCATTAGCTGAGAAAATAACATTCTCTTCCATACTGAATTCTCTTTCTTTTTTCTTTTACATGTGTCTCTAATAAGGAATTAAAGTGATCATGGAACAGAGCCTATAAAAAACAAGAATAATATGATTCCCATATTTTATTTATTTATATTCCCATCAACTTCCAAAAGGATTTCATGAAGCTTACAATAAAAGCTGAATGTGCACAGGGTATTTAAAAGAAGGATGAAAGACCAAACGCTGCATAAATATTGCCATATCCTTCATCTTTACCACCTGGAGAAACCCGAAAACTCCAACTAAATAGATTCTGAAAGCACACATCCTGAAGTCAGACAACTACACATAGTGGGCACAGCTGATTGGTTAGCAATGAATCAGAATATAACTGCAATCAGAAACGAATCTACCACAAAGAAACTTGGCACTGTGAGATCTGTGGGTTGAGAAAGAGAAGCAGGTAATATCATAAAAGCAGAAATAGCCAGGGAGAACTAACTTTGGAACAACCTATAAGGAAACCCTCCAACCCCAAAAAGTTCATTCCCTTTCCTCTGATATGCACACTGCTTGGCATTTTTCTCCTAGCACTCTAATAGTAGCTGAAATTCCAGAATATGGGTTTGTTGAGATTAATATGTACCACCTTTAAAATGCTAATAATTAAGGATTGTTTAATAATTATCAGTCATATAAAAATCTTAGATGACTCCATAGGCAGCAAAATAGCAGACATATGTCGTAGCAATATCTTTACCAATACAGCTCCTAGGGCAATGGAAACTAAGGAGAAAATAAACAAATGGGACTTCATCAAAATAAAAAGCTTCAGCACAGCAAAAGAAACCATCAATGAAACAACAAGAAAGCCCACTACATGGGAGAATATCTCAGATAAGGGTTTAATCTCCAAAATTTACAGGGAACTCACTCAACTTAACAAAAGGAAGATAAACAATCCAATCAAAAAATGACCTAAATAGACACTTTTCGAAAGACAACATACAGAAGGCCAAGAGACATAAGAAAACATGCTCAAAGTCACTAATAATCCAAGAGATGCAAATCAAAACAACAATGAGGTACCATCTCACACCTGTCAGAATGGCTATCATCAACAAATCAACAAACAAGTGCTAGAGAGGATGCAGAGAAAAAGGAACCCTCGTGCACTGCTGGTGGGAATGCAGACTGGTGCAGCCACTGTGGAGAACAGTATGGCATTTCCTCAAAAAATTAAAAATGGAACTCCCATTTGACCCAGTGATCCCACTTCTAGGAATATATCCCAAGAAACTAGAAACACCAATCATAAAGGATATATGCACCATGTTCATAGTGACACAATTTACGATAGCTAAGATTTGCAAACAGCCTAAGTGCTCATAAGCAGATGAGTGGATTAGAAAACTGTGGTACATCTACACAATGGAATTCTACGCTGCTGTAAAAAAGAAGGAGTTCTTACCATTTGCAACAGCATGGATAGAACTGGAGAGCATTATTGCTAAGCAAAATAAGCCAGTAAGAGAAAGATAAATATCACATGAGCTCACTCATTTGTGGAATATAATGAATAACATAAACTGATGAACAAAAATAGAACCAGAGACATAGAAGCATCGAACAGACTGTACAACTTATGAGGATAGGTAGAGGGTGAGGGAGTAAAAGATCAACCAAAGGACTTGTATGAATGCATATGAGCAAAACCAATGGACAAAGATAGTAGGGGGGCGAGGGCTTGTGCTTGGGGGAGGGGGTGGCAAAGGAGAGGTCAATGGGGGGAAAAAGGAGACTCATGTAATACTTTAAACAATAAAGAATTAAAAATAATAATTATCAGTCATTTGCACTGTTATCTCGGTTGTTTACTTGTGTTCCAAATGGAGAGAAGTTCATGTTTTCTAATGAAGACAAGGAGCTACCATCCAAAGTCCCACTAAAATGCCAACTCCTCCAAGGGTGGGAGTAGTAGCAGTTAAGTAGAGAGATTGGAGTTAAGTAACTTTGGAACATACCTCAGTTTCTCCTTCCTTGATTCAACCCAACACATTACATCAGAATAGTCCAGAATGACCCTCTTCATGTCACCTTTAAACATAAACCAAAATACACAAATATATTACATAATACACAAATATTATATATATATATATATATATATATATATACACACACACACACACACACACACACACACACACACACATATATATATATATATCCTATATAATAAAAGCCTAATATGCTAAGTGGCTAAGTGTCTGGTCGTCCGTTCAACCAATCAAAGCCTAATATGCTAATGATATGCTAAGGCTACTCAACCGCTCACTATGATGTGCACTGACCACCAGGAGGAAGACACTCCAACTGGTAGGTTATCTTGCTGCTGTGGTCCATCTGATTGGGACTAAGCATGCCCTGGGGACTTCCCATGGTCCCACCCCAGCTGGCTAACTTTCCACATCCCTCCCTGGCTCCAATCGTGCACTGGTGGCCTGCTTGACCTGCACTCTCGCAATCTGGGACCCCTCTGGGGATGTTGCAGAGCTGGTTTCAGCCCGATCCTGCAGGCCAGACCAAGGGATTCCACTGGTGCACGAATTCATGCACCAGGCCTCTAGTATATATATATCCTATCTAATAAAGAGGTAATATGCAAATTGACCATCACTCCAAGACACAAGATGGCCGTTCCCATGTGGACACAAGATGGCCGGAAGGGGAGGGCAGTTGTGGGCGATCAGGCCAGCAGGGCAGGGAAGTAGGGAGCAACTGCAGGGGAAGGTAGTTAGGTGTGACCAGGCCAGCAGGAGAGGGCAGTTAGGGGCAATCAGGCTGGCAAGGGAGCAGTTAGGCATTGATCAGGCTGGCAGGGGAGTGGTTAGGGGGTGATCAGGGAGAAGCGGTTAGGAGCAATTAGGCAGGCAGGCAGGCGAGTGGTTGGGAGCCAGCAGTCCCAGATTGGAGAGGGTGCAGGCTAGGCTGAGGAACACCCCACCTGCCATGCACAAATTTCGTGCACTGGGCCTCTAGTACTTAATAACTCACTACTCTTTGGTATGAATTCAGGTCCTTTGTAACCTGGCCTCATATATCAACATTTCTAGGATTTTGTTTACATCATCTTCCATCACACATAAGGTACCAGTGATTGTCAAAGTGTAGTCCCCAAAGCAGCAGTGTCAGCACTGGCGATACATGAGAAGTTCAAATTCTCAGGCACCATCCCAGATGCAAAGAATCAGAAGCTCTAAGGGCGTATCCCTGTGTTTAAACAAGCTTTCCAGGTGATTCTGATGCAGATAAAGTTTGAGACCCAATTCCCTGCTCCATTCACTGTTATCCAAATTCACCTTATTTTTGTTTGTCCTTGCTTTTGCTAATGGTCTTTCCTCTGCCCTGAATTATTTATTTTTCAATCTTCTACCTGTTGAAACACTAGTTACCTTCCAAAGTCTCACTAAAATGCCAATCCTCTAAGAAGGGATCATGTGTATATGGAGCTCAATGATTACTGAGATGTAAGGAAAGGTGCTTAATCAGTGTCAGTCACACAGTAGCCATTCAATTGATTGGCTGAATACCATCCTCTTCCCAGTAACAGAACATCCACAAGTTGTATATTAAATACTATTTACAGAGGCAATGTTAAGGTCCATTTCTAAAAGCTGCCTGCCTGTCATTCAGTCTAACATGGTACTGACCCTATTTACTTTGGATTTGTTGTAGGCACACCCAGGTGTTTTTCTCCTTCATTCTGAAATTTTTACAACAGTGGTTCATAGACACTCCCTGCTGAGCCCCATTCCCAGAATTCCTGTTGCAGTAGCCCTGCGCTTAGGCATTTCTACAAGTCCTCAGAAGTTGCTAATGCTCCAGGAAGGACATGTTGGGAATCAGTACTATAGAATAAAACCTAGTAAAGCACATCTTCAAACTGACCTGATCATATAATTCAGCCAGAGCATTTAAAATATATAGTAATTCACCACTTTTAGAGAATCTGATTCAGTTAGTTTGGGCTTTGTGTGTTTAATAAAGTGCCACAGGATTCTGATGATAAAGAATGTTTGAGAAACACCGCTATATGCAGTAGTAGTATATGAAGTTTCCTACTACTGCCTTTACATATCATTTTTTAAAAAGCACAGCTTTTTTATTTTTCCACTCTGATTTTTCAATCCCACGAAGGTCTGAGGCATTTAATACTCAAGACTGAATATAGCTCACAGTGGGGTAAATGTTTGGGGGAGGTACACAATAGGAGTGTTATTGACTGGATTGGAAGTTCAAAATATCCACTCCTCCCATACATCTTCATCTTATTTATGACAATGAAGACATTAATTAACTTTTACCACAGAAGTAAAAAATTAAATGGTCTGGAAATTAGCAGAAGTTTCAATTCAACTCTCTCTCTCTCTCTCTCTCTCTCTCTCTCTCTCTCTCTCTCTCTCTCTGTCACACACACACACACACACACACACACACACACACACACACAAAATATATACTGCTGACCTGATGATTTTCAGCAATCTCAAAGTACTCGCTGCAGAAGGACCTATATCCCTTCAGCAGAATCGTTAGGTGGTCAGTTTCCTGCTCAGAAACTGAGAATTAAGTCACCCTTTCTCTAATAGATTTCATCTAATGCCCTGAGTCATGCATCCAGCCATACTTTCCTAGAGCTCTTTATTCTGCAGGAATTGCTCTGTGGCAATGCCCTGTAACTCTCCCATAGCCTCACCTTTTGAAGGTACAGTCCTTTCATTGATTCTCATTGCTACCAAACATGGACTGCTGACTTTCCTGCTTGGGATAGAGTGATCCTCACTTACCCCAGCTCAACATGGATCCACAGTCAAGTCCCAATTTTCTCTGAGGGTAACTTATATAAAATGTCACTCTAAATACCACTTTCATTGTTAAAATATTGTTGATTGCTTAATTGCTAGGAGAGTTAAGAGTTTAATATATAGACGTAGAAGTTGCCTGCATAGAAATAATATTAAAAGCAACATAAGCCCATTAAGGAACTCTTGAAAGTGTTGTTCATATGTCAGTCTGCTATTGCCACAAGGAAGCTCTGTAACCACCTCAAAACTCAGTGGCTTAAATAGCAAGTATTCATCTCTCACTCACAGATCTGTGGATTGGCTTCAATTGGACAAGGCTGGACTTTAGGCTCCAGGCCTCAGGATGGATTCAGGTCTGTTCCACCTGTCTTTTATCTGTTAGGACCAGGAGCTCCCCAAAGCATGTTCTTCTTGAAGTGAATGGTTTGGGTGCACAAGCCAAGTCAAACCATACAAGCATACTCAAGACTGCTGCTTGTGTCACATTTGTTAACACCCCATTGGCCAAAACCAGGTACATACCTGGTATAATCTAAAAAACAACACTTTGTTTCTTTACTCCATATAGCTCTCTAATTTGTAAAAATATATTTGCTTGATAATTGCCCTTCTCCCCTACTAAAATCTATTTCAACAGTATCTATCATGTAGCTTTTTAGATGAACTAAAAAAATGTACATTAAATTCATGAAGTACAAGTACTGCCACACACATGCATATTCACGCAAATATCATATTATCCATATTTTATTAAGAAAGAATGACTTTGCCTAGTGGTTTGGCTCAGTGGATAGAGCATCGGCCTGTGGACTGAAGAGTCCAGGGTTCGATTCTGCTCAAGGGCACATGCCCAGGTTGTGGGCTTGATCCCCAGTGAGGGGCATGCCTATCAATGATTCTCTCTCATCATTGATGTTTCTTTCTATCTCTCTCACCCTCTCTTTTCCTCTCTGAAATCGATAAAAATATATTTAAAACCAAAAAAAGAAAGAATGATTTTAATTGTAAATAACCAAGACTATGACTAACCATATCATGAATTACAAGGACATATATTGTTTACTAAACAAGAAATATAGACATAGGCTTTCCATGACTGACTTAGCAGCTCAACATGAACCCAGAGACTTCATTCATTCTTTTTGTTCTGCCATCCTCTACATCTTGACTTATCATCAGCCTTGTGCCCTCATGCCCACAAGGGAGGCTTTAACTCCAGCTATCAAATCCTTGTTCTAGTAGTTAAATCAGGAAGCAGTGTACATTAGGGAGCCAATAGAGGCCTTCTTCTCAGACTGGTCTCTACCTTTATCAAGGAATAGAAACTTTTCTAGATTCTTCCATCCTTTACCTATGATGTCACATTAGCCTGAATTTGGTCCATATTCACCCTTAGAGAAGTGGATTCAACTCACTTCTCTAAGTCCAAGTAAGGTTCTACACTCAATTTCAATGCATGTGTGGAGGAGAGGATGGTGATTACCACACCACCAAGAAATTCTCCAGTACAGGTTGGGTAGCCTAAAATTCAATTCAAGTCTGCTACTATCTACCTGAAGATGGCATCAGATTCCACAGATAAAGGGCTCCCTCCTACAAGACCCTTCCACGCCCCTTCCCCAACTTCGGCATCAGTCTCAAGCCCAAGTTGTCACCTAAGCTTCTGTAGATCAGAAGTTCCAAAAGCCCCCTCCTTGGGTTCAATTAATTTGCTAGAATAGGTCACAGAACTTAGAGAAACTTACTAAAAACTTACTTATTAGATTATCCATCCTATATAATAAAAGCGTAGTATGCAAATTGTCCCCTCAACCGGAGTTCTTCTGGGAGTTAGACCAGGGGACAAGCTGGCTGGGGGAAGGGAGGAAGGCCCCAGCTTGTGGCGGCAGGCGGCCAGGGGAAGGGAGGGAGTGCCTGGCCAGCAGCTGGCAGCTGCTAGGGACCCTACCAGTGCATGAATTTCATGCATTGGGCGTCTAGTTTATTATTAAAAAGGGTGTGAAGCTTCCATGTTCTCGGAGTCCAGCAATTTCCCCAGACTTCCTCATGTTCAACATGGAAATTCTCTGAACCCCAGCCTTTTGGGTTTTTATGGAGACTTCACTGAAGAGGCATGGTTGATTAAATCATTGATTGTTGATGACTGAACTCATTCTCCAGTCCTCTTCCCCTCCCAGGATGTCAGGGAGATGAGATTGAAAATTCCAACCCTCTAATCATGGCTGATTCTCCTGGCAACCAGCCTGCATCCTTAGGTGCTATCCAAAAGTTGTTTCATTATCATAACAAAAGCACTTCTATTTCTTTCATCACTTAGAAAATTTTAAGAGTTTTAGGAGCTCTGTGCTAGAAAAGGGACAAAGACTAAATATCTATTTCTTATTATAAATCACAATATCATACCAAGAACTCTTGCAGCAATTTCTGCTACATATATTTCAACTTCTGTGGTTTTTTCCCCCACCAGATAATGTCATAAATATTCCCAGGGAAAAAATATATGCAATTTTACTTTTTTTTCCCCTTCATGGTATTTAATTAAATTGATGTACTACATTTTATATTATTTCTGCTTTTGCTTTTGGATATTTTGTTTGTTTTGCTGAAAATGATGCTGTGTGAGTTTATGTTGAGGATAATATCCTAAAAATATAACTGCTGAGTAAAGGCTGTGAGCATTTTAAAAATCTGAATAATCTGCCAAATTACCAAACACAGCATTGCATCAGTTTATATAGTAATCAACAGTTTATGAGTCTATTTGTTTCCACACATTCATCAATATTAGATACTAAAGGCTCAGTGCACGAAATTTGTGCACGGGTAGGGTTCATAGGCCAGGCTTGCGATCAGGGCCTATCGGGACCTTTCAGCTGCCGGCCAGGGCCTTTCTTCATTCCACACCGCCCCCTGATGGTAAGTGCATGTCATAGTGAACGATCAAACTCCCAGACTACTGGTTGAACTCCCAAGGGGACACTTTGCATATTCGCCTTTTATATATATAAATCAATTTTTTTGAGTATTTGCCAATGGTAGATAAAAAGGTATACTGTTGTCCTAATTTACATTTCTTTAATTATAGTGTACATTGATCCTCTTTCAGTAAGATTTTAATTTTTTTGTGAATTGTTACACTTTTCTGTTTTTATACTATAACTAGAGGCCCAGTGCACAATATTTGTGCACGGGGGGGGGGGGGTTGTCCCTCAGCTCAGCCTGCACCCTCTCCAATCTGGGCCCCCTCAAGGGATGTCCGGAATTGGGCCTAAACGGGCAGTCAGACCTTCCTTTCACAATCCAGGACTGCTGGCTCCCAACTGCTCACCTGCCTGCCTTCCTGATTGCCCCTAACCACTTCTGCCTGCCATCCTGATCACCCCCTAACCACTCCCCTGCCAGCCTGATTGATGTCTAACTGCTTCCCTGCCAGCTTGATTGCCCCTAACTGCCCTCCCCTGCAGGCCTGGTCACCCCTAACTGCCCTCCCCTGCAGGCTTGATTGTCCCCAACTGCCCTCCCTTGCAGACCTGGTCCCTCCCAACTGCCCTCTGCTGCTGGTCATCTTGTGTCCACATGGGGGCAGCCATCTTGTGTGTTAGAGTGATGGTTAATTTGCATATTACTCTTTTATTAGATAGGATGTCTAATAGTGTTCTTACTAATACATAGGAACTGTTAGACTATCATAGAAATTAGTCCTCTGATTATAATACAGGCGTCCACCTCTTTTGAAAGTTTGCTTTACAACACTTTGCTTTTATGAAGGACCTACATTGCTATCTGTTTTCACTAACCAAAAAGAAATCCAAGAGGATTTGCTTTTACAAAAAAAGGGCAGTAAGTGAAAATTGCATTCAGTGCTTGTTTTGCAGTGAATCTTTGTAGAGGCAGCATGCACTCCCATCAGTGAACCTGGCACTGCCAACCTCCTTCCTGGAAACTACACTCAGCCTCTCAGTATGAAGCCACCAGGATCCAAACCAGATCACACATTGAATTTAGGTAATGTGTCTCTTGTTTTATTTAATCTAAAACAGTTTCTTAGCCATTCTTTGTCTTTCACGATATTGTTCTGGGGGGGAAAAAAAGTTACAACCAATTAATGACTTACTTTGCACTCTCAAAAATGTCCTAATTTGGACAATATATTATTATATGTCACCTTATTCAAAAGTGTTGGGAGAACATGCTTCATGAATATTGGTTGTCATGTTTCTGCTTGACTTGAGCTTTCTAAGCAAAGAGTACTGGCACTTGGATTAAACATGATTCAACAGCAATCCCAAGATAGAGACTTCTGGAGAGACAGAGATGTATCTCCCCAGAGCCACTAGTCTACACTCCAGGTTAGTGGCCTTTTCCTTTTCTGCTCAGAGAGGATTTGTTTACATTCCAGAACAAAGATCCTTTTTCCATGGGGAGGGTGATCAGGCTTGCCAGCCACACTGCCCCCTGGTGGTCAGCACATGTCATAGCAAGTGAGCAAACTCCCGGTCTCCTGGTCAAGTTTAGCTCCAAATTTCCTATTTCAGTGTTCCCCTCCTGTAGGCCAAGTCTGGATCTCACTTAATGACCTGCAGGGATTTTGGGACAAAAAACTAGCACAAAAGGTCCAGTGAGTAAAAGTTCTGCCCTGATCTAGAGGTCTCATGTTTCTGTGGCATGCTAACTCCTTAGCTTGCAAATAGAATAACACTCCAGACCCTTCAGAGTTTCACACTTAATTTGTCATTAGCATTTAATCTAAAAAGTCATAAGGGACACTAAGGGTAAAGGCCTGATATCTGGTCACTAAGAATTTATAATCTAGTGCAGGAAACAGTCCTGAATTAAAATAACAAGGAGGAAAATGGAGTATGTGCTATGGTCAAAAACTGGGCTTTTCAAAGAATGCAGAGAAAAGAGAGACCAATTGCTCTTGAGGAGGATGAGGCATGGCTTCCAAGAGTCGGAGACATGGAGGTTGGACAACTAATGATAGTAAAAGAGCTTTAGTCATTTGCACAAAGCCACGAAGACATACCATCTGACTTAGTACTCTTATTTTTTCCAATTCTCAGTGGATTTTTATTTACATTAACTATATTTCACAGTTGATTAATAGTCAGAATGAGAAAGCAAAAATGAGTCAGGTAAATCTCACTGTCTCAGAGAAAAGTAGTTTGTAGTGCATAATATATGATGGTGTACGCAAATATTAACTCAGATATTTTAATTGTAATACCTGTGTAGAGTATTAGCCCTCATAACATCAATTTGCATATATGTACATTTTACATTAATGAAGTGTTTATATATGCTTTGAGAAATATATGTCCTTGATTTGTACACAATGCCACAATTGCACAGTAGTTGGAAAACAATTTGTATTTTAGTCATAGGTTTAAAAGATAGGCATATATCAGACCGTTAAGTCCCCAGAAATACCTATATTTTGAAAAAGATATATAATCTTACAGTGTGAGAAAACTGAGCCCTGGTTTCAGAGATGAGAAGCTAATTAAAAATTTCATTACATAGAGATTATAATACATTGATGGATAAGAAAACTTTCATACATACATATATGGAGGAAGAAATGAATAATAAATTCAGATAAGCAAGTTTAGCATGGAGCAACCCAATGAAATCATTAAAATAAAATCTGACATGCATAAAATATTCTAATGTCAGTGTCAGATAAGATATTATTACATCTTATTTTTCAGCTATAGAAAAATTAATTTTAGACAACTGTCAATTTAAATGCAATTATTGTAAGATATTATTATATAGACATTGTATAAAGTTTTATAAGTAAATTGAATATTTTATGAAGGTAACATTCTCCCACTTGTATTTCCGATGCAAATTACATAAATGTGATGGTTAATTTTGTGTGTCAACTTTACTAGATCAAAGGATGCCTAGATTTCTAAATACTGTTATATATATACTAAAGGGCCAGTGCATGAAATTCATGCACAGGTAGGGTCCCTAGGCCTGGCCAGCGATCAGGGCCAATCAGAGCCTTCTGGCTGCCAGTTGGGGCCTTCCTTTGTTCCACACCACCCCCTGGTGGTCAGCACATGTCATAGCGAGCAAGCGAACTCCCAGTCTCCTGGTCAAACTCCTCAGGGGACACTTTGCATATTAGCCATATATATAAATACACACACACACACACACACACACACACACACACACACACACATGCCTAGCAGCTAGCAAGTCCTTTAAACCTCTCTGTTAAGATGTATACTGGTCTCAAAAATGTTAAAATTTGGAGAAAGGAGTATGCATACAAATGGAGGAAATAGGGTACTTTGAGTACAACTGAGGATTACTGAAGAAGTGTTTGTAATAGGCAATTTTGGAAAAACAGAACAAAACTCAAATACGTCCTCTGTCTCATCCCGCCCCTGTCATTTGAGCAGGTAGATCACTCCACAGTGACCAGGTCCAGTGTATCTGGGACCCCAAAGTCAGTCCTAGCTCCCTGGAAAGGAAGCTGACCCAACTTTTTGAAGTTTGTGGGGGAAGGGTATGTGGTTAATGGGCATCTCTTTTTTTCAGCTGTGACTGGTGCAGAGCAAGGGACTGCATCCTACCGATTGGAGCATGTGGGAAATATCCTGCTTCTGAGTATATAAAGTAAATGTCTTGTTACCAAAGTGGAGAAATTTATAAAATGGTTAATGACAGAGAAGCTTCTTTTAGAAGACGCCCCTTCTCACTACTCCCAGACATGCCTCTCTCAGACTGACAACAGACAGGGTGGCCTCTTACTCACCAGATCTGCCTCAAACACTGGTAGGACCAGAGATGGGGGTGTGAGAACACTCGCTCTTGAGGCTTTCAGCTCCAGAGGGTGTCTATTTGGAGGAGGACTGGTAATAGATTTTGTTCTTTCCCAGCCTTCTACAGACAAACCATATTCCTAAGCAAAACAATCATTCTTCAAAAGACTCCCAATGTTCACGTCGGCCTCTGGACTGGAAGTGGGTCTTCTAACAAATTCCCAAGGAAAAGCAGCCTAGGGCGGGTCTGCTGCTCCTGATCAACTAACTTGGCCTTTCCCCACCACACCTCTCTGAGCCAGGTTCTGGGTGCCTCAAAGGGAGAGGTTACCTGAACCCGCTTTCTGCACCCCTAGGCTAGGATACATCTTGTAGGAGGCGGCTTCAGTGCCGGGGCAGCGGTGGCCAGGTCCTCTGGCACCTTGCCTCCTGATCTGCAGTCTAACGTCTCCCAGCGTCCCAGCCTCAGATTCGCTCCACAGTTGCCGCACCACCGGTTGCCTCAGTGCAGGCCCCAGCAGCCCAGGGTATGACCCACCCAAGCCAGCCACCCAGCAGCCCGGCCACCACACCCACCACCGCTGGTAATTCTCCACTGCTGCTGCTCTGGGCACAGGACACTATGGGAGCTTCCCTATTTGTCACAGAGTGACAACTTATTTGCATATTACCCTTTTATTAGATTAGATTCCCTTACATATCTGTGAACGTGTTTCTGGAAGAGATTTGCCTTTGAATTGGTGGACTGAGATGGCCCTCCCCAGTGGGGAGTAGAGGAGTTTCATCTAATCTGTTGAAGGACTGTATAAAATAAAAAGGTGGAGAAAATTTAAATTCTCTCTCTGCCAACTATTTAGTTGGGACACTAATCTTCTCCTGTTTTCAGTGCTCTTGGTTCTGAGGCCCTTGGGGTCTGGACTGGAATTTACACCATTGGTTCTCTAGCTCTCATCAGGCCTTCAAATTACAACATTAGGTGTCCCAAATCTCTAATATGCAATGGCAAATGGTGGGACGTTTTAGCCTCCATAATGACATGAGCTAATAGTTTATAATAAATCTCTTTCTACACAGATATAGATAGATATAAAGATACCGATATACCCTATTGTCTCTGTTTCTGCAGAGAACCCTAACACAATAAATAATATGTTACAGAGATAAAAATTGAGACATACAGTCTAAACACTATATTTATGGCAAAAATAGAATAGAATCTTAGAAAATTAGGCTAAAAAAATCCAGCACATGTGATTCTTATATGATTTCTCATAAAATGTTGAAGCTTTGCAGTTTATTAGTAATAGTTTTTAGCCATAAAAGTATTCCATTTTTCAAAACTTCACAGGGGGTAAGGGGGTAAGAGATCAAAGTACTTGTATGAATGCATATGAGCATAACCAATGGACACAGACGGGGTGGATGGTGAAGGGGTGAGGGCATGTGCTGGGGGTGGGAGTAGGGAGAGGTCTGTGGGGCAAAAAGGAGACTTATGTAATAGTTTAAACAATAATTTAAAATAAAAAAACTCCATTTATCTTTTCCATTGAAATAAAACATCTATCATGGTCAGACTGCACATGTAGGTACATAACTATACCTTCTAGGTCAAGTTATGAAAAAAATAGGTGAGCAATTTTTGTGACATGGATACTTATATTCATGTTTTATTGGAGTGACTCAATAATATCTGTTTGATGATACTGGTATACTTAGTGAATGACCTAATATAAGAAAAAAAAGTGGAAATCAATATCCTGTGAAACATTGATACACCTTAGTAATATCAATGGCAAGTTGGTGGTTAAAAGAAATGGTGGACAAGACCAATCTCTATGGTTTCTTGGCCTAAAGCAGAGAAATCACTTATCTGAAAGCAAAAGGAAATAGCTGTGAAACACCAGAAAAGGAGAATCTTTTATAAACCTAGAAAGGGAGTCAAAGGGCTGAATGAAAGAAAGAAAGGGAAAGAAATGACAAAAAAGAGAAGGAGAGAGGAAGGAAAAGACAGGGGGAGGGGAAGAGAGAGAGGAGGAGAGAAAGAAAAAGCAGCTCCTGCATCTTCCATTACATTAAGGAAAGCTCCACTTTCAAATTTGAAACCTGAACAGAACAGGTGCATTCAGTTTCAGGTTGTTGTTTACTGTCTTACTCATTCACCCGGTGCCTTTCCTGGTCTCCTGAATGCAGCCAGAACAAGCGGAATCAGCTTCAGCACCAGGCAGTCTCACCAAGCAGGCTAACCCTGTACCTTCAAGATCTCTTTGACGAGAAGGAATGGCAATGATGAATAATTTTTAAGTGTTAAGTAAAGTATAATAATAAATAATTAAAATAAATAAAGCAAAATAGTTGGGGGTTGTACTCTCAATCTATATTTTATTACTGGGAATCAATATTTATTTTAAATGATGTAGCATAAACCTATTTTACAATACTTTACTGTCTAATTTTCTTTCCCTTTTCTTGAGAATCAAATACCTTGAACATATTTCATTGAGTGATTCATTCATTTAATATATGTTCAGTTATCTACCTAAAACCTACCTTACCAAGACACCCTGCCTAGTATCATGGGGTCTAAAAGTTGCACACAAAAATAAATGAGACTCTGGGAACATAGTTTTCTAATTTATAAGAATGTTATTAAAATAAAGAGTAATCAGGCAGAGTCCAGTATCTATTCTAAGGGAGAAATACTTCTTGTGAAAGAACATGTCTATGCTTAGGTTAACTATCCATTTGAGATAAGTAATGCAAAACCTTTAATTAATAGTAAGAATACTTTTATAACTTTTAAACTATAAAATACTTTTATAGTTTCTAAGTGCATTTGATACTGTTAGAATAACCTGGTTATTAAATAACAGGAAAGGAGTCAAGGTGAGACTAGATAATATAGGCATGCCATTTATATAGCTTTGCCAGGAAGCTGCAGTTAACACTCTCCAAATCTGTTTCCCGTAGATCCCTGGGGAAAAGGCCTGGACAACAGACACATGCCCAGTAAGGTCTGGGTAACTTGGGAAGATGTTTATCAATCACATTTGGGAACAAGCCAGTGGCCAAAATAGGTGTGGCCACTGCAAAAAGGGGAAAATTTTATATTTAAACCCCTGAACAAAGGTAGTTCTCTCTCTTTCTCTCTTGCCCTTGTGCTCTTGGCTCTCTTGCTCTCTTAGGACTCCTGTTGCAGGGGGCAGCTCTCCTGCATATGTGGGACCCACACAATGGACTAATGGACTAAATCTAGCCTAATGCTACTTCAGACTCAGCTCCACAGTGGAACAAAACTCTGGACACCGGCCCTGCTTTGGCTCTGCTGGAGCCCCAGCTACATATTTTCCAAGACTGGTTTAAGGACAATGGGACTTTACAAACCGAGGGATATAACTCTACACAAATAAAAACCATTCATTCTCTCCTGCGAGTCTTAGAAAATTCCTTTTCTGAAGATAATTGCAAGAGCCACCCCAATTCCACTGGTAACAGAGGAATCCCACCAACCCAGTCCTCTGGCAACACTTTCCTCTGCATTGCCCAGTTTAATCGTAAGAAACTTAGTAGATAGGCAAGGGCTTATTCCTGCTGTTTACAGAAGAAAAAAATGAGACAGGCATTGTAAACTGTGTAAGGTTACGCACAAAATCAGTGGCAGAAGCAAGATGAAGATCCAGACTCTCTAAATTACTTGCCCATTGCTTTTCCCACTACCCCATTGTTTTATTTGTGAACTATGCAAAATCTTCGGCCTGGTTATGAGAAGGCAAAAAAGGCTAATTCCAATGTAACCCTGATATTTGGGGCTAGTGATCTGAATCCAAGCCAACAAGCTCAGTGTACATTCCTGATAACCTATAATTAATTAAGTCCCTCTCTCCTTCCCAGTTACTGGTCTTGCAGAACCTGCTACTGTGAACAGTGCACTGCCCGGAGGGAGGGTTATTAACACTGGCGCCAGGCCAGACCATCAGATATGTGGTCTGGCCTTCACCTGGGGGCCTTCTTGCAAGGCCCGCAAAAAGGACTGGAAGCATAATCCATGTTTGTGGGACAAAGACCACAGGGAGGGAAATATAAGGGAGGGCCCCATGCGTGTTCCTTCCCTCAGATTTGGAAGGCTGTTCCCTGAGTCCGCTGGCGTATTAAACAGTGTCCCTCCTTTTTCTTAGAAGCGTCTTTGGTTTTCTTTCGTCTTCTGCAATAGCTACATTAAAAGAATAGAACAAAATGAGAAAATAAAGGCTAAAGTTTCTCCTATGATTTCAGTGTTTTTTTCAAAAAGATAAGTTTTAGACAGTCAAATACCCAATTAACATTAAGGTAATGAACTCAAATTTTATTAAATCTTCCTCCTTCCTGTCTTCTAGTGAAAAAGTTAAGCAATTACATTCTTGTCCAAAGACTCAAGATGGATAATTGGCCATTAAATAATTATTATTTCTCCTGTTTGCAGGACAATGGGTATGCTAAGTAAATATAAGATGGCTTGATAAAAGTCTAATAAATAACAAATCAATTGAGTACATTTAAGGTATAAATATTAATTAAAAATAAGTGTAAATTAATAATCATTATTATAGCTTATAATTCCATATGCATAATTTAAGTTTATCAAGGTCGTGTTCATCAGAAAAATAATACAAATGGTTATTTCTACTTTTAATTCTAGTCCCCCCACAAAAGGTCACACATAATAGGTCAATGATAAAATGTAGTGAACAATGAGAAACCTCAGCAAATGCATTTTCCTCAATTCTATGCTGATAAAGTTAATATAAACATTTTTCAACGAACACAGAACACAAGTAGATTTTTAAAATTTGCTATAGAGAAATGCACTGGCTGTAAAACAGAAACGAATAAAAACTGTATAGCGTGGAAAATCTCTCTCAGTGAGCACTGTGAGCAACAGAGAAAAAGAAGAAGAAAAAGCAAAAATCCCAACTTCCTTTTACTTCTTTGTTTATTGTCTGTTTTAAAATTCCAAGGCGTGACTGCCTTACAATTACACCTTCTGGGAGATGTGCTGATGCGAAACCTTAAGGATCCCAGGGCTGCTACCTGTCAGAGCTTGGATTTAAGTCAGCTGCAGGTTTTTCCCTTGAGCATTAGCACAAGAATGACTTGACTTTTGTATTTTCAATGGATGCAAATGTCAGCCTTATCACCAAGGAAGACATATGGTACCCAGTTCTGAAAGCTGAATTCTATCTCATAATGTGTTCAAATCTCCCGCTGCGATCAGAACTTGGTGTTGGGAAAGGCCCAGGTCACCATGCTGAGAGGGTTGCTTCAGTGCCCCACGCGGTGCCTGGCTCTGCCTGAAAATGTCAGTTTTCAGAACATGTCTCTGCAAGTTGCTGTTACAAAAGTGTGCATCTAAAATAAATGCAGAGATGAGGAAATAAACTAAACAAAGCATTTTTGGTGAAGAAAATAATATAATATAGGGTCATCCAATTAATATGAAAGTGTTTTCAGCCTTTCCCCCCATATTTCTTTGAAATGTGCAGGATAAAATTGCTAGGATGTAAATTGTAGTTAACATAACCTTCATTGGCTTTCAACTGTTGTGCTTGGATAGCTACTGGGATTGTCTGGTTCTACAAAGGTGATAATGTGGCCTAAATCTTTCTTTCTACACAGTCCACTGGTACACAGACTTGGTCAAAATGCCTACTGTGCTGGTGGCTTACATAACAGAGATTTATTTTCTTGCATTTCTGGAGGCTGGAAGTCCAAAATCAATGTGTCCACAGGTTTGGCTTCTTCTGAGGCCTCGCTCCTTGGCTTGCAGATGCCACTTTTCTTGCTGTGTCCTCACCTGGTCTTTCCTCTGTATATGCACCTGCCTGGTATCTCTCCAGATGGTCAAATTTCCTCTTTTTACAAGGAGGATGCCAGTTTGATTGAAATACTTAAGGGCCTCATTTTAACTAATCACCACTTTAAAGGCCCCATGTCAAATTCTGAGATAGTGAGAGTTTAAGACTTCAACATATGCATTTGAGAGGCCACAATTCAGCCCATAACACACATCAGGTTATATTATAAACTGGTTCCTACTACAATTGATCCACAGGCAGCAGGCATGCTTAATCTTCAGGTTTATAAATCATATTTCTGTTTTCATCCTGAGTATTAAGAAACTCAAAGATCTAATTATTAGATCCTCTCTTCCCCAAACTGATGGATGGAGAATGATGTAAACTCCACCTGCAGTCTGGACATTCCTGAACACCTAATCAAGCACCTTATATGGACTGTACATTGAACCACCAATCAGCACCTGCCAAATACCCTAAGCCCCCGATTCCTAAGTCCCTAATTATGTGCCTTATATGAAACCATCAATCAGCGTGTGCTGAGTACCCTAAGCCCCATCTTCCCTTTTCTCCCCTCAAAAGGCACCTTCACCCCTGCACATGTGCTCTTTCTCCATTTGGAAGGTAGCCCGGCAGGGGTCTTCTCCTCTAATAAAGCCTATGTCCTGGTCTCCGGCCCTCTGTCTCATCTTTCACTAATTAGTGGTCTTTGCACTAGTTTCCTGGTACAATTATTGCTCCCACTTCCTATGCCTACTTTTTTATGTAAGTTTTTTATTTTATTACTAGAGGCCTGGTACACCAAATTTGTATACGGGTGAGGGAAGGGGGGAAGGTCCCTCAGCTCAGCCTGTACCCTCTCCAATCCAGGATCCCTCTTGCAATCCAGAACCACTGGCTTCTAACCGCTCACCTGCCTGCCTACCTGATGCCCCTAACTGCTTTCCCCTCTTGGCCTAATCCCCCTAACTGCCTAACTACTCTCCCCTGCTGGCCAATCCCCCTAACTGTCTTCCCCTGCCAGCCTGATTGCCCTAACTGCCTATCTGCTCTCCCCACCTTGCCTGAGCACCCTAATTGCCTATCTGCTTTCCCCTCCTGGTCTGATCCCCTATCTGCTTATCTGCTCTCCCTTCCTCTCTGTGCCCTTCGGACCCCCAGCGGAGGCATCCTGAGAGCTCTCCACTGTGGCCCTGCTCCCATCCTGATTGGTCGTTACATGATGGCATCCTGGCCAATTTGCATATTCCTCTATTAGTAAAAATATATATTCCATAATATTCTTAAATAGCAGACAATGGCAGTATAATCTAGCTCCACTCATTGTATACTGTGTGATCCTGGCAGGCTCCTAGGCTTCAGTTTTCTCATCTGTAAAATGGGCATAATAATAGTATGTAACTCACTGATTTGTCATTCCTGTTAAATGAGTTATTGCATGTAAAAGCTCTTTGTACCAGAGACATTATAGGCGCTATGCAAGTGATTGTTATATGTGAGCTAATTTTATGCAACACATCTATATAATATGGTTTTTTAATGTATGAATAAGCAAATTTTTGACAGGTAATGTATTTTTGAATACCACCTAAAACAACTTACATATACATACTTGCATTCACAAATTTGAAAAACTTACAGTTTATCAAATCTCATCCTCATTCCATAGCTACATTTTCTTTAAATTTCTTTGTTTTCTCACTTCACTTAGGATAAATGCACATTGTCTTACCACTAGAAGCCCCACAACTGTTCTGCTTCACCTCCCCATGCCTGTCTCCAGGGGGACTAGAGAACTTGTCACCTAACTCAACAAATACTATGTTTTCTGTATCTCATCTATGGAAGCACAAGCTTGAGACTCATGCTGTCATTACTCTCTCAAAGCCAGCAGGTTCCATTCCTACTGCCTGATGCCCTGTGGATGCTTAACTGTCAGTATCCAAGATGATTTATATACTTTGGGATCTGTTTTTCATTTCATGTTGAGCTCCTCAGATCTGCATCTGCAGAGATCATCTCCAGGCCTTTGGAGGATTTTCTTCTTTCACCATTGCTGACTTCAGCCTTTTTTTCCTGTTCCTGAGGCTGTGCTCCCTCCATAAAGTAAGTAGCCCAGACTTCATACTGTGATTTTCAGAATAGGACAGAGTCTACAGTAGATTCAGGGCAACTCACTACTGAACTTGTGATTATCCTCTCAGTTGATAATTTTGCTTCTTATTTCACTGAGAATAAAAAATCAGAGAAGACCTTCCTTGTTTTCCCAGCACCCAAACCACCAGCCTACATCTGTGCCTGAGTCCTCTGCCCCAATTCTGTTACAATAAACTTTCACCACTCCTGTCCACAGACCACTCCTCCACTGGTGCACTGCATTCCAGCCTTCCTTATATCATCATTTCTTCCCTGTCTCCTGCCTCACTATTGTCAAGAAACAAAACGTAAAACCAAAAATCTTTCCTTCAACCAAATCATTGTCTAGTCACTACCTTGTTTCCCTACTTTCCTTTCTAGACAAATTCCTCTAAAAATTTTTAATCCATGTCTCCAATTTCTCACCTCACATTTTCTCTGGAATTCAATCTATCAAGAATTTTAAAAAAAAATCAGCTTTAACAAAACTTGGGAACTGCTCATCTTAAAGCCATCAGTCACCTTGTTGTCATCTCCAAAGGTCAGTTCTGAGTCTTCTTACTTGACCTCTCAATAGCATTGAATGGGGCTGACTAGCTGCTGCTCTTAGAACTTTCTTTACTTGGCTTATACAGTATGAACATCCTAAAAATATCACAAGCTTTAGAATCAGGTAGATATGAACAAATTCTGTATTTTCTACACTGTAGTTATTTGACTTCAGCCAGATTATTAAACCTTTCTGAGCCTCATTTTTTATATTCCTATAAAACAGGGATAATAATAGCTTTTCTGTAGAATGTAGCATTAAATATAGTGTTAAAACATGTTGGCTTAATTTCTGGCTCATTGTGGGTACTCAATAAACATCATTATTAACATTATTATTATTATTGTTTTATTTATTTCCTGTTTTCACACTTCTGTTTATGTTTTTACATTTGAGTAGTAAGTAATGTTTCTCTCCCTAACCTTTTCTACCACAACCTTAAGACCAATCTTTAATCTCGTCTCTTCCCTAAAAACTTCCTTGTATGCTTCTCAAAGAAAATGACCCTTCCTTCCTGTTAATCCTTAGTTACTAATTTTATCTATGACTAGAAGCCCACTGCACGAATTCGTGCACAGGTGGGGTCCCTCAGCCTGGCCAGTAATTGGGGCCGATCAGCGCAATGGGGGCCAGCCAGGGAGAGGGTCCTCAGGAGGTTGGCCAGCCATGGGAGGTTGGCTGTAGGAGTTCACTGACCACCAGGGGGCAGCTCCTGCATTGAGGGTCTGCTCCCTGGTGGTCAGTGCATCATCATAGTGACCTGTCGACTGGTCATTCGGTCGACCAGTCATAACAGTTGCTTAGGCTTTTATATATATAGATTCCTAGAGTATCTATATTATATTACTGTTATTTATGAACATGTTTTCTTTCTCTTACTACTTTTTTAGTTCCCAGTGGGGAAGACCAGCTATATGTAGAAGGAATCAGTTAAAAGAATCCTGATAGGTCTCATAATTTGGGAATGTCTCAGACCTAAAAACTTTTTTAAACATTTGGCCAACATAGTAATATTACATAACCATGGACCTATGAAAAAACATTTAGTGTAAAAGCAAACTTTATCCAACTGCTATTGGAAGCCAGTGTTTCTAGCCAAATCAAGTGTTAAAAGGGGCTATGCATGCCTGTAAAGGTCTTTGTATCTCTTCTTTGCAATCGTCCCATGTAACTGACTCTCACTTAAAGGAGAGAAAGGAATAGAGAAGGTGAGGGCTCCATAAGAAACTGAGCAAAGGATGTTACTGGAATGTACCTTCCCATTCTGCAGCATTATAATTTATTATTATAATGGGCTTTGTGTTCTCTCTAATGGCAGCACCATGAATACTTTTTATCTACAGTAAACATCGATGGATTCCTTTGTTTATTTGGCCTTGACCACAAAAACACTGTTTATTTATTATCTCTGCTTGGCCATGCTCATCTCTTTATATTTCTGTTGTCTACATGAGCATCAAGGAATTAGTCTGATACTTCTTCCCTCTCTACAAGTGTGTGTTTGATCCTTGTTAAACTCATAGCAAAGAGTTTTTATGATCATTATAAGACTATCACATGGAGTTACTTCTTCCTGTTTAAGACAGCAATTATGTCTATATATGTTGATATTATGCAATATCCTCCATGTATTACTAAGTGAAAAAAAGCAATAGACCAAACAACCTATAGAGTATGTTCCCATATGTGTACAAAAGGGATCTATGTGTATTATGTATATGTGTGTAGATAGATATAGATAGATAAAGATAAAGATAAGATAAAGATATAGATATAGATAGATAATAAAGATATATATATATATAGATATAGATAGATAGATAGATAGATAGATAGATAGATAGATATAGATATATCTATCTCTTGGCAATACATAAATTTATCTTTGGAAAGATTCATAAGAAATTATTGATAGTGACTGCTATGAGTAGGGTGTAAAGATCCGGAAGTGAAACTTATTTTCACCATAAACCCTTTGTTCTGATGAATTTTTGACAATGTATATGAATTATTTTCCCATTAACAAAAATTTGATTGAGAATAAATAGTTGTATCACATTACTTTAGTAGGGACTTTGAGCAAATCTAAAACAAATGCATACCAGGAATGGGCATAAGGGTGCATGAAGTCCATGAGAACACTGAGTGATTTCCCAGCTATCCACCAGTCCACTCTACAGAGTCTAACCTCGATCTACCTTCAGAGTTTGAGTTCTAAACAAATTCAACAACTGTCTCTCATATTTTTTCCCACTTCTATGCCTTTGCTTAGCTTATTTTTTTTTCTGCCAAGCATACTCTTTCTTCACATTTCCATATGCCCCAATTCTACAAATGGTATCAAGGCAAGTGTGGTAGATTGTTTCCAAAGATGGCCACCAACAAGTCTTCCTCTACCTGTACACACACGCTAGTCTCCCTCCTTTTGAATAAGGCCTACTCAATCTATTGTGATTTGATTTAACCAATAGAATATGGCAGAAGTGAAACTTTGCTAGGTCTGAGTCTAGGCCTTACTACGCCTGACAGTTTCCATAATCACCTTCTTTCAATGAAGCAAACATGTAAAGAAATCTGACTGCCCTTCTAGACAAAGAGGCCATGAGTGAGGCGAAGCTCTGGAGAATTAGAGACTGTGAAGGGCTATAGAGAAAGGCCAGCCAACCCAACCATAGGAACCTCCTACCCAAGTCAAGCAACCCTAGACAGCATCACTTGAAGCAAAGACAAGCCATTACTATTGAGCCCTACTCAAATTGCAAATGAATGTTTGCTGATTTTAAGCCCCTAAGTTTTAGAAATTATACTCTCAGATGGAAATGATCCAAACTGTATTAGTCTGAAAAATCCTGTAGCATTCCTCACGTGTGTGTGTGTGTGTGTGTGTGTATGTGTTTCACATCACTTTCTATGCTTTGTAAAATAAAATCTCTCGGTCTAAACTCTATGTAACATTCTTGAGATGACTTTTCTGTATCTTATTTATCTTTGCATTTCCCAGCCAGGACAATATTTTCTTGTTGAGGACTCAACAAACACATTAATACAGGAGTAACTGTGTGTATGCCAATCACACACATGAACTCTATATAATGCAGTTAAATAGGGATAATTCCCTCCTCACCCAAAGCAATCAAGGTCCCTTTCAGCACCTTGGTGTATTTCTGCATCAACCAGCTCAGCACAAGGTGATATTGAACTATTCCTAATAGTATTGGTGTTTGCTGCATAACAGCTGAGTTATTAAGATATAATCAACCATTAGATTTCATTTGTTTTCATTTACCTTCCTGCATATACATATTAAAGTAAAATAATTTTAAAGAAAATTGTCCTGAAGTCCATTTTCTACTTTTTTACGTATTCATAATCACTTTCCTGTGGGTTTTCACATTAGAATGGATGCTGTTTTCCCCCCAACAATGATGGCAACAGCAGACACTGGCTCCCAGGAGAGGATTTTACACTCCACTGCATGATGTTGGCCTTGTAGCAGGGAGGGAATAAAATAGAGATTCTACAGTGGTAAGGAAGAGAGTAGAACATGGGGCAAACATGGGCAAGATGGAAAAATTCAGCACACAGTTACAGAGATGACAGCCTAACTCCAGTCTGACCATGAGCATCTGTCAGCAGCACAAGTCAGAGAAAAAGAGCAAGGGCGTAGCTTGAGGAGAATGGTCAGAGGACATACTCAGTGCCAGGTATTCTGTGTCATTAATTGGGTATGTCGGTTGTATGTAAGGGAGGAAATGTGGAAAACAAAAGCTGAGCCCTAGCAAAAAGCTGGCAGGATCCTCATAAGTGAAGGCAGGTCCAAGCTGGCCACCTGGGTCACAGACCTGGACCTTCCATAGATGACAAGATCTCTGAGTGAAGGCATACTGGTCAGGTTGCTGTCTTCTCTGGAAAAGGAGGAGGAGGTAAAAAATTCAGCAAGCTAGCTTAAAACACACACACACACACACACACCCACACACACACACACAAAACCTTCCAAAATAGAAAGTTTTTGTATCAAACTCCAGGTCCCTCAGCCCTTTTGGCATGAAAACAATAAAATATTATTTTTGAGTATCACAATTTGTAATGATAATTACCATTTGTTTTCTATTACGAGGTAGGTAACTCACGAGGTAGGTAACATCTCATTTTCTAAATCAGAAAACTGAGGTAATGAGAAAGGGAGTCCACCTGCCCAGGATTTGAACGTAGGTTTATTGACACAAAGCCCAGGCTCATCCCACAAAACCTCCATCACCCTGAAAACTTTTATTGCTCTGCATGACTAAGCCCCAAGGTGTTGGAATGCAGAATCCTGCAAGAGGGGAAGAACTATTGCTACCAGAGTTTTGTGAAGCCTGAGGTAGGGACTGACAGCTACACCAATATGAATGATTTGCTCCATAACATACTAAATGAGGTGTACCATGCCCAAAATGATGGCCTCTGAATTGAAGGGACAAAGGAGAAAACAAGGACACTGAACACAACAAACAGCTTCATCAAGAAACACATGTTGAAAAAGACATACATGCAAACACACATACAAATCCCTTTTTACATCTGCTTTGGACTAGTTCTGGTTATAAAACTATAAATGCATTACCTAATTCTTTGTGTTGGACTAAATGTGTCTCCTCAAAATTCATATGTTGAAACCCTAACTCTTAATGTGGCTGTATATGCAGATAGGGCCTCTAAGGAAGCAATTAAACTTAAATGAGGTCATAAGGGCCCTGATCTGATAGTTCCTTATTTGTGTGCACAAGGAAGAGATTATATGAGCACACAGCAAGATGGCAGCCAACTACTAGCCAAGAGGAGAGACCTTCAGAATGAAACTTATATTGCCAACACCTTTATACTGGATTTCCCAGCCTCAAGAATGATGAGAAATAAATGTCTGTTGTTTAAACCACCCAGAATGTGGCATGTTGTTAACGGCAGCCAGAGCTGAGTCAGAGCATAAGACATTGAAAGAACTTGTTCAATTAACACAAAGGCCACTTGTGTATATCAAACTGTTCATTTTTAAGTTCCCATTTTGGCTCTGATTTGCAATTATGTCAACAAGTATCTAAAATATGGATACTCTTTCTCCAGTTGGCATGACATGTCATCCTGAGCCTTCAAAAAGTACTCATCTTCATTTCTTTTGACATATTACTACTCCTTCAGAAATCAGCTCTATATTAACTTCTCTCAGTGTTTAATATCTTTAACTTTGGAGTAAGATAACACTGGTGTCCTAATCATGGCTCTGTCATTACTAGCTTTGCCTAAGCTCCTCAACTGATTTCCCTGCATTTAAAAAGAGACTGATGATGCTGACCTCATTTTTGCCCTACGACCACTCTTTCTATGCCACTGCTTCTCTTACTGCCATTATTGCTCCAACAAGAACAATTATATAATGTACTATATAGTGAAGTTTTACTTTGTGCTTGCCAACTTTTCAAAGAGGCAGTATGCTTATCCCTCCTGTACAGATGAAAAGGTTTAGAGGCTAAGTATCTTAAATAATGCAACTGGTAAGTTCTGAGAAACTAGGATAAATATCCAGGTTTGTAGGGTTTTTAAAAGGTGTATTCTTAACCAGCAGGCAATTCCGCCTATGATAATGGAATGAGCTAATATATGTAAAGTGCTTGGTGCAAGCCTGAGAGAGACTAAGAATTCTGTTAAGCATTACCGGAGCTATTTTTTCCCCACAGTGGAGCCTTTTTCACCTTCCCCATATACTGATTCACTCTTCTGTGCTCCCAAAGTACATATCTGTACATGTACATGTCTTTTTCTTTCTGTACAAATCTTTATTGAAGTAATTTTTTTTGTTAAAATTCAGACCAGGGGCTGGTAGAGAACAAGAACCCTAGAAGAGCCTGCTCTGCACTTCCATATTCACCACTTCACCTCACTCCTCCACCCAAACAGAGTTGTCATCTTTCTCCTCCTAAGACCCTATCTGGTTGTAGGTATTTGTTACATGCCTATATTATAACACCTGCGACATCACAATTACTCACTTTGATACCATTCTTTATACAAAGGCAATAACTTTATCATCTTTAATTTTACACTTAAAGTACCTTCCATATTATGGGAACATAATAAATATCAATGAATGAATGAGTTTATAAGTGAATATATAAATGTTGTTAGATATCCTTATAGTGTCCTTTCTCTTGCATTTATTCAATAGTGACAAATTATAAAAGCCCTAATCAGAAATCCATACCCCATGGCTCAAAATGTAAACTGGAATGAGATCAATCAGTATAAAACATTTATATAACTGTAGCAACTTTTAAGATCCTCACATGCGAAATGACAAACCACAGAGGATATAACAAAAATGTCTTTCATTTACATTATACTTTTGATTTTTACAGTGATGCTATGGTAAATGAGCTCTTGTTTCCTTTTGGTCCATGAGTAAACCAAGGTCTAGAGAGATAAAAAAAATTTCCCAAGCCCAGTTCCTCAGTGATTAGAGCCTCAGCCTGCACACTGAAGGGTTGCAGGTTTGATTCCCAGACAAGGGCACTGTACCTTGGTTGTGGTTTTGCTCCTTACCCTGGTACTGGGCAGCACATGTGGGAGGCAACCAGTAGATGTGTTATTTCTCTCTCTCCCCTTCCCATTCTCCCTTCTACTCTCTCTGAAGAGCAATGGAAAAAATATCCTTAGGTGAGGATTAACAACAAAAACAAAAAAGATTTGTCCAAGATTCCAGGGCTGACAAATCCTCAAGTCCAATTCTCTGATCTAAAGACTGGATTTATGCATAAACTAATGCTACCTTTCTTGATATATTAGATCTAAAATTTTTTTCTGAAAATGGACACCAAAATAAACTTTATTTAAGCTGAAAATATAAATAACAAAAAAAGGAAAAAGAAAAAACTTTATTTTCTTTCTTTCTTTCTTTTAATTTAAGCTGTCCAGGTAAAGTAATCAAATTTATAATTGTGTGAATGGTAGTTTTGCAAACAAAGAAGCTTATTTCTTCTATTCATCTATGGGATTTGAAAATGGATGCCTCATTCCTTATTGGCTAACTCTGCAGATCCTCATTCACATAGGCTGTGCCTAGGAGTGAATAAGCAGACATACATGACTACTTATTCTGAAACCTACAGAGTGGCTACTTAATAAAATAATAAAATTACTAAAAATACCTCTGAATTTACCCAAAATACTAACCTAATTTTGCATTCATGTTACTTCTAAAACAGCAATATAGATAAACTTACCTACATTAATAAAAGAGAAATATGCAAATTGGCCATCACTTCATGATGCCCACCAGCCAATTAGGAGTGAGTATGCAAATTAACCTGACAAAGATGGTGGTGGCCCCACCCCTGCAGCCGCTCCGGGCCTCTGGGCAGTACACATGCAGGTGTGAAGTGGCTGGGCGGAGCAGGACGCCTGCTATGAGAGGAAGGGCAGTGGGCAGAGGGAGCTACAGGAGCGGGGTTCTGGCCGGAGTGAAGATGGAAGGTGGCGGCTACAGCAAAGACTGAAGGCTTCGGTTAGAGCGAAGACTGAAGACAGCAGCCAGAGTGAAGGCCTGGGTCCCGGGTGCCAGAGGAAAAATAGTGCTGGCAGCCAGGGGAAGGAAGGCCTATTACACAAATCTTCATGCAACAGGCCTCTAGTAGTATAGGAGAATACAAATTCCCCAAAGGCATAAACTTTATTGAGTGGTAAATCTCATCATCTAAAACTATTCTAGACCAAAACCATCCTGATATTTGATACCTGAAATTAAATGATATCTTAATCCCTCAAAACTCGCTAATGTAGCCCTAACTGATTTGGATCAGTGGATAGAGTGTTGGCCTGAGGACTCAAGGGTCCTAGGTTTGATTTCGGTCAAGGGCATGTAGATTGGTTGCAGGCACATACCCAGTAGGGGTCGTGCAGGAGAAAGCTGATAGATGTTTCTCTCTCATTGATGTTTCTAACTCTCTATCCTTCTCCCTTCCTCTCTGTAAAACAAAAAAAAATCAATAAAATATATTTTTTTTAAATTGCTAATGCACCTGAGACACAATGGCATTTGAATATTTAAAAATGGAGAACAATAATTTACTCCCTCATGAATTAACCCAAAACAAATTAACCCAAAAGCCATTAATGAACCAGCTGCTGCAATTACCCAATACTTTCAACCTGCTGATTTGGCAATTTGGAATGGAAAGAGAGATATAGGGAAGCTGAGAATAGTATAGTGCACAATTGATTGTGGAGAATATTGCAGAGATAAAGCTCAAATTCAAAATCCACAGTATCAGGAAAAAAGAAGCACTTTACACCACTAAATGAGCAAATACAGAGTGTATACACCTCCAGAATGACCAACCACATTCACATTTGGAATTCAAAATGGATGAGACCTAAAGATACATGTGGTGTGTGCTTGCCGCATCACAGTGGATTTGCCATGTTAATCAATGAAGGTGACTGTAATTTCCATAATGTTTTATTCCATGTTTGAAACCAAAAATTTGCTGCACCAAAACAGCATGTTTCTGCCTATCTTGGATATTTCTGTAATGGGCTGCTCCCAGTCTGAATCTTCATGTAAAACAATCTGTTTAGTGCTTCTGGGCTGCTAAGACCCTGTAAGCATGTATTGGATTTTGTTATTGTTGTTGGGTATTGCATTTCTCCCCTTTGAACTCATGCTCTGCTAAGAACTGCAGCTAAACCTACATGTGTAGAGATTAAAGTAGGCCTACTGTGGCTTTTAAACACCAAACGGCCTAGTTGTACATGACTCAAGTAAATTGCATGGTGCTGGGTGTATTTTTTTCCCTTCATGATAGAAAAACCTTCATTATTATTCTTGTTGTGACCACTCTCCTCTATTCTCCTGGCGATGGCAGACACCCATTGAATGTGATAAACACCTTGTCTCCAGAGACTATGTGCTCTAGTCCACAGCACAGGGGTTGGTGGGAAGCAAAGATGGGAGGGGAGCGGAAGGGGAAGGACCTACAGGACAGGGAGAGGGAAGGGAAATTTGAATTGATCAACTAAAGCTTTTCAGAAAAGGTCACATATATGTCCTGACAGATAAAGATTGCTGAAACAGGTCTGTTCTGAATCCCAAAATCTGGTTATAAGCATGATCTGAATTTGATGCAGTTACTTCATATTAAAGAAAAATTCCTGTGGAGATTGAGCCTTTGTTGAGGAGAAGAAACCACTGCTAAAATGCAGCTGCTTCAATCAGATATGATTTATTACTTAGCTTCAAGAAAAGAAAGCTCAAGTAACAAGAAGTAAAGAACCCTCATTCATTCTGACACAATCTTTGGAACCTTGAAGCTGAACCACAGAATCAGTGAGGTTGCTTCCTAATGAGGTCCCCAATGCTAGCAAACTTGAACCTGCATCTCTTCTCAGAAACCTTCATGTTCAGTTTCCCAGACAAAATGTAGTGAAGGATATACTCTGTGTACACTGAATGCTCAATAAATGCTGTTGACTTATATAGGTTTAACAAAAAATCGTTTCCTGCCCTAGCCAGGTGGCTCAGTTGGTTGAGAGCATTGACCCTTGCACCAAAAAGGTTGCTGGTTTGTTTCCTAGTCAGGGCACAATACCTAGGTTGTGGGTTCCATCCCTGGTCAGGGTATGTACAGGAGGCAATAGATAGATGTTTCTTTCTCACACTGATCTATCTCTCTCTCTCTCTCTCTCTCTCTCTCTCTCTCTCTCTCTCTCTCTCTCTCTCCCACCTTTGCGCTCACTCAAAAATCAATAAAAGCATATCCTTGGGTGGGTATTAAAAAATAATACTAAAAAAATTAAATTAAATAAAAAAAATTGATTCCTATAAATCCAATAGGGGAAGGTCTAGAAATGTGAAGGCAAAATATATATTTTCCTATTGTAAAAATTCCCTGAGTATAAACTCTTTGCAATTCACACACAATTGGCAGGACACCACTTTGAAGTCATTGAATTAAACTGCTTATAGGAATCAATTATGTTCTTAATATTTCTGAGGTCTTTTTTTATTGTTATTATGTGCTTTGGATTTTCTATAATCCTGGTTTAGTCTTTCTAGTTTTCATATTTATTCAGGGAGTTCAAAGTATTCTGACCTCATCTACTTATCTACCCACTGCTCTAGTTACGTACTTGTGTCCACTTGAAGGATGGAGACCAGATGCAGCTCATCAGGCCTGGCTTCCTCCTGCACTCACTGTCGTCTCCCTCACCAATCCTGCATTTGCTCTACACACCTCAGGAGTGAACAGAAGTTTGTTCCTTTATCCAAGCAGGTAAGTCTGATAAGCTTGGAACAAAACTGCATAGGCCTGTTTAGAATCTCAAGGCTACAAGAAGACAATAATATAACTTCAGAATACTGTTGCCTCAGTTTCCCTTAGGAGAATAGTTTCTTGGAAATCAACACAAAATCACTTGAAGAGATAGATGAAGATGAAGGCAAACAAAAGTAGTATTTTATTAGCATCTCCCCATGCACATACACTTAGCCAAAGCTTATTCCAACCCTCTATTAAAGGAAAATGGCTTACATGATCAGATCTTAACAGTCTATCCTTGAGAACCCTGAGAAATGATCCACCTTATTCTCAAAGCCTACAGTTGCAATTCCTTACATATTTTCATGATTTCATTTCAAGTTTCCCAATGCAATTAAGGTTGTTGTAGCAGACAAGAACCACTGTATTCTGTCAAATGGTGATTTCCTAACTAGACTAAGGAAACCCTTGCCCTTATTTGCCAACCATCACAAACATTTGTCCCAGGCCCAATCTTTTCTTGCAGCAATCAGAACCCACAGCTGTATTCAATATATTGAAAAAAAAATCACAGGAGAAGCAATATCCAGAACATATCTGCCATAGACTCTGAAACTCTTCTGGAAATGTGCAAGGTGTAATTTTCCTACTGGAATCCTATTTTTTATGTTAATTAAACATACATTCTAATTCATTGAGGCCAACAGACAAGAGGTTTCCTTAAACTATAGTACTACTACAGCAGAAAGTATTATGTGGGTATGCTGGTGAATCACAAATTCTAGCTATTATGGGAAGAGCACTCCATTAAAGTCAGGCTATTTTTTGCCATTCATCTTTTTTAAAAATCATGCAATATATTCATCTCTATAAGGATTCATTTTTAAGCCTAACAGAAGTTGTTAAGATATCACTTACAGTACCATTTAAGTGCTCGCTGCTGAATCTGTAGTGTCTGAACACATGCTGAATTATGGTTCTGTCAAAGATGCACATCCAGCCAAAGGGCAGTCAGGGGAAGCGAGCCAGGAGAAAAGCGGGAAAAGTACCCCATCTGTATTCATTTGTTTGTTTCTACTTAAGTTGATTTTAATGTCAGAGTTTGCTTACACTTTTAAACTACGCAACATATTTCAAAGAGACAGGCTCAATTTTCAAGTCAAACAGCAGATAATGGCATCGGGGATGCCTGCAACCACAGAGGAAATATACATAAAGAGGACAAAAAGCAAGTTAAATATTTGTATAAGCAGCCAGATGGAAATGAGACTTCAAATGATCAACTCACTACCTGGAACTTGTTCAACACTATATATATTTTAGGACCCTACCTGGTCATTAAAATCACACTGCATTACTGTTATCTCTATCACACATACTTATCAGTTCATAAGAAACCAAGATATTAGGTAATTTGCTCTAGGCTGCAGAGCATAACAGTGCAAAGTTATGAATGGCCCTGATCAGAAGTGAACTAAAATATTTTGCTCACTTTAGGAGCACGGAATTTATTAACTACCCAAAATTTTGGAATTAGGGTTCTGAGAGCCTAAATAAAGTTTGGTTTTGAACTAAAGTTTGTGAGGCAAAAGCATGGTCTGTCTTATTTACTACTTATTTATTACTTATTTACTACTATGTCATTAGCACCTAGCATAATGTCAGGTCATTGAATGAAATAAAAAAAATGAATGAGTCACAAAAAACAAATCGAAGTATCTGACCTATACAAACCTGATGAGCATATTCAGTTAGAGTTTTAAGTAAGAATTTAGGAAACTAGAAGATGTTCCCTGGTTTGGATTTTCCCTACCCAGTACATTTTTTTTTGTATCTGTCTTGTGAGGGGAGGGGAGAACAGCACATATGAGAGAAAAGATAAGTTGCAAATAGATTAAAAGCCATGAGGCTTTATAACCAGACTTTGCAGTGTAACCTCTGAAAAAGGGCAAACCTTCTGAGTTTCAGGCTCTGGAAGACAGAGCAACCATGTTATACCAAGGAGAATCAGCAAAGTGAAAAATAATTAGGGGCACATGGTCTTGAGACAGCCAAGGTCTTTCAGGTCATTACTTCAGTTGAATCTTAGGTCCTTTTGTGTATATACTAAGAGAATAAGTTCATTTCCGAGATGACTGACCCTGTGTTGGTTAGGGTTAGGGTTAGAGTTAGGATTGACTTTCCTATGTCTGGATGGGTTAGAGGCAGAAGTAGGAAGAAGAAGGGGGGATGAAAATGAAAATGGATGAGCACAAGATGGAAAAAAACTCTGGCATTGAGAAAATGAAAGAAAGAAAACTTGTGTAAAGACAATTAGATTATGGACCACAGAACCCTTTGAGAAACTGGCTAAAACAATAAATATCCAACCCAGAAATATGTACTTATAAAAATAACCTGCATATTACTTCAGTTTCAAGAAGCTTCTTAAAGCCATCAGTGAAAGAAACCAGATTTCTGCATCAGATGTCTACACAGACCACTCCATCTCTAACAGCTATGACCCATAAAATATAGATTTCAACTTGATGGCCTTTCTGAGATGTCTTGAAGTCAAGCATATCACAAGGTGTCATTCCTCTTAAGGTGCCAGCACAAAATTATTTTTCTGTCTTAAGTGTGCTTGTCAAAGCAAAGTCTTGAGATTTCCTAAATATAATTAAGCTATAGAAATAAGGGGCCAAATATGTCAAAATTTCTAAATCATCACTACTGTCAGATGGCATGAGTCTGAATCCCAGTGTACCCACTATGTGACCTTGGATAACTTACCACTATTTGCCTCACTCTCCTCATCTGTAACATAGAAGTAATAATAGAACCCATTTCAAGGACTTATTTTTTTGTAGCATCTTTTTTTTTCTTTATTAATTAAGATATTACATGTGTCCTAAGGACTAAACGAGTTGTGATTACTCTATGTGTTCATACCTGTCAAACACTTAGAACAATGTCTAATATATTTTGAATTCTCAGTGCACACTAGCTTGAGCATCATCATTGTTTTGCCATGTTTGGAATAACTACCTGAGCTCCATTCAGGGGAAGATCTGTCTGAGGAGCCCAGGTTCACTCTCAGCCAACATTTTTTGATGGTTCGGTGTTGTCCACCCACAGAGCTGCTCCAGAGCACTCTAGTGTCTGGCCATAAATTTCTGAAGTCTCGGTCTAAAAATTGGGGTTTGAGTACCACACCCACTACCCCCAGTCTTTAAGCTTCTACAGAGTCTGACTTGGAGCAAGCTGTGATTGCAATAATCATGTCCTTGTCCATGTCATCCTATGGCAAGACCCCTGAGTCTAATTAGTGTCAGTTTAGCCACCCCATGTATCACTTTAAAAACACAGGGTAAATGAGCTTGGTACATTTTTAAGTGCAGGCAGTAATTACTGCTCCGCTACCTACTTTACATTAGAGCAGTTTTAGTTACTTATTGGGATTTAAGGACAGCCCAGAATTCATTTCACAGTTGGAAGGATAACATAATGTCAAACACTCAGAAGGTGTGAGACACTGAATATTGTCTTCACTCTAATAGCCCCAACCCCTGGAACTGAAGCATGTGACCAAACCATTAAGTCATTTTCTGAAATCCTGCTGCTACTAGCTGACTCCACAAATAGGCACTTAGCAGTATTCTCCCTGGGCTTGCCACTCTGTGGTTGTAAATAGACACCAATCGAAGCTGCATTAACTCTTTCAGCTACACCCCCCATTCCTGCCACTGAATAGAAAGTATAAAAGCAGCAATTTGCTAAATGGTTTTGAATGATTCTCAACACTATTCCTGGAAAATGATGGTAAGCCTTAAAATTTTTCAAAGAGAAGGAGTATGAAAAAATTATAACACTCAGAATTTGTGTTAGCTGTAAGAGCAGATATTGAGTCTATGCAAGCTATGTAGCAAATCATGCATGTTTGCTATTGTAAAAACTAACCACATGAAAGAGTTCATGGATGGAAAGGCCAAATGGCTCTAGTTGGATAATGAATTTGATCAACAACATTTTTCTCGAAACCAAAATTGTCAATTCCTATCATCACTTTTTAAATATGAGTAAATTATTAACCATGGCATTCAATTCCAAGTGAAATAGATGACTTATTGGCAACTGCAAGAATGATCAGGATATAGTCAAATACTCAATAAGTATTTGACTATATCCTGACTATATCCTATATAAGCCATCTAATGAATCTGTAGGATAAAAGCAGACAAACATTTTTGTGGGAAATAAATAACTGGTCTCATGATTGTCATTCCCTCTTCCTGATTATTACCACTTGAACCCTTACAAATAATTACATCCCAGGTTTCTAATTCCCAGCTCCTTAATTTGGCCAATTTGTGGTGTTTGAAAAACTTGCATTTAGCATCTTTGAAATTTTATTAGAATGCTTTCCCAGATCATTAATAAAGGCATTCTAGGAGTCCAGTCATCTGGTCTCACAATAACCACTTCCTCCAGACACAATAGAGGGTTATTTATCAGCAATCATTGTGGTCTTTCCATCCTTTTTTATAGGAATTTGAATCCCTAGTAACTTTTTGAACACAATGAAACCTAGAAAAACTTCCAATAGAAGAGCAGTTTATCTCGATTTAAAATAGACTTTTAAATTGCCGAACGTTGTGGTTTCATTGATTTTTTCCCATCTTTCCTCAAGGTCTCTCTATAAAACAAGAATGAGTCTTCTATTACTAACCAACTAAAAAGCATCTAATGACAAGAGAATTTTAGACTATAGCTAGTTAGTCTGAACATATTTTATACTTAGCTGGTATCCCAAGGTCAAGTTATTGGAACTGCTCACAAATACACTGGTTTCCTTCAGACTTTATTTTTCCAAAAATATTATCATATTCTAGTTATCTGTATAGTAGACATATGTTTTTAAGATGAAACAACACATGAGTTCAAAAATAATATTGCTTGCAGAAAAGAAAAACATGCTGAAATAGGTGCCTTTGCCAGTGCTTGGCACATAGCTGTTAGTGATGTTTCTTAAACAAAGTAGACCTTTTTAACATGGATATAATTAGGTAATAAATATGAAGAACTACGCTGCAGTTACATAGTGCTTTAATTAACTTTAAGACACTATTATGAGTTACACAAACTACACAGTTAAGGAAACAGTCTACACAACGACCACTCGCACTTCAAACACTAGCCACAAGTTTGTGTGGCCCCAAGGCCTCCCTCACTTCAGACCAGCTAGCTATAAATATGGGGATTCTCATGATCACCCCCAAGTTTGATAATTCACTAGGAAACTCATATAATTAAAGAAAGCACTACATTTATGATGGCAGTTTTATTATAATAAAAGGATACCAATTAGGATCAGGCAAAAGGAAGAGATGCAGGGTGAAATCTGGGAGGTCTACAAACATGGCACTCTGGTCAGCATCTCCTGTGGAGTCATGGATGATGTTACCTCCTTCTAGCTACTGCCCATTGGGAAGCTCACCTGAGCCTTTGGAGTCCACAGTTTTTGTTGATCACATACTGCCTGTGTGGCTGACCTTTAGTCAGGAGCTCTTCCTGGAGACGCAGCTAGTAATCTTTATTAGTCCCCAGGAATTTGAAACAGATAAGGTATACTCCAAAGACCCCATCACAAAGGACATTGTTAGACTGTCCTGTGGCAAAGTCCCCAGGCAGTTAAAGATACTCTTATTCAACAGGACGTTCCAGAGGCCTGGAGATCACTTCCTAGCAGCCAAGGAGAAGAACCAGATCTCTGCCTGGGTCAAGTTAATCCTACACTCCATAGATACACATCATTATTTCTTAATGGGAATTGGATATGGGTAGGAAAAAGACACTAGAATAAGGACTTGCAAGTGAATATGAGAAATAGAGTTTCGGGGCACTGAGTAGAGGAAAGCACATTGGCCCCTATAAGGATAAAGTGTGTGACTTTATCTGGGCCTTTTAACCAACTGATTTTGACAGAATCTTCTGGACAGCAAAAGAAAATCACTTAGAAATTAATATATTCTTTGAGTGAAAACATGATTCAACATTGGATAGCCCTAAAAGATATAATACAACCTAAACTCACATAGAACTTTTAAAATAGGATAAATAGAGTTGTTGATTTTTAAATAAGTAAGAACTGAATGGCCTTTAGGTCTAAACTTAAAGTGCATAACCTTTTGGGGACCTTGATATTACACAAACTTTTTAATAAAACAAAAGCAAAACTCTCAGCTGAGACAAAGTAAGTCAATGATACATAAACTATCTGGAATAGAGAAAAACCTTTGTGACAAATTTTATAAGAAAGAATATTAACAAACATTTAATTTTTAATATTACTTCTTCAAAAAATTTATATAAAAATACACTTTTGGATAAACAAAGTAATAAGAAGTAAACATAGTAAATGTTGAGTTGATATTTTAAAGTTATTGAGGAGTCTAACCAACACTCATATATCTTTTATTAAAGGTATAAACAATCAACTAATTTATGCATTTTCAGCATTTTCTCAAACTTACCCAAGAAACTCTTGATAGTTAGAAAAATGTTTCATAGTTTAGTGAAGTCAATCTAAAAGTGTCAGCAGCAGAATATAACAAATGTGCTTTTTGGCTTAAAGATGTTTTTAGATGATAAGTACTCACTCTGGTCTTATCACAGAGGAACGGGATGTCACTTTATGAGCTTATCTCTGTGTTATAAACTATAAAGTTCCACAGCTTGAAAAATAATCTGATTCTGCTGAAGGTGAACCTTCTACCACTTCCCATCTCATCCTCCCAAAGAGGCTTAAACGGATTTTAAAAGCTCAAGAATAACTTAATAATGGAAAGATATACCATGTTCCTGGAAAGAAAGACTCAGTATTATGAAGCTCTCAATTCTCTATAAGTCAATCTATAAATTAAATTAAATTAAATTCCATTTAAAATTCCATTACATTTTTTTATGAACTTAATGGAGTAACTCTGGTATTATTTTTCTATAGGAACCATGTGAAAATTTAGAATTATGGGGAAAAGGAATGGGCTATATTGAATTATGGGGAAAAGGAATGGGCTATCATGAAGCTATCATAATACATCCAAGTTTCTACTTTATAAAATTCCACAAATTTTGTGTGGTTTGTTTTCATAGAACATAAATTCACATTAAGATAAAAATCTCAATAAAGACAATTCGGTAGGAAAAAAATATACGTCCTATATTTGAAATTCTGCCCTACAAATTAATTATTAGAAAATAAGCTCTACAAAGTTAGTTGGTCATTTATTTTTCTTAAAAAAATAATTCTTACTTACTATAGAGAAGTATATAAAATAGAAGCAACTATTCTTTATGTATTAAATATATGCCCTCATTGTATAATGAGATAAATATATAAAATTATCTTTCCAGACCTACCTTAAGCTTTTCTTTTCTAAAAAATTCTGATCTCTCCTCACACTGTGTAGAATCAGTCATTCCTTTCCTTTTCATCCCAGTGATTTCCACATGTGATAATATAAACATAATAACATGTTAGTAATGGTGCAAGGGATATACTATAATTAATGGTGAGAGAGAATGTAAATTGTGACTGTTTTTTGGAAAGCAATTGGCAGCATCTACTAGAATTTTAAATTTTGATGCAATGATATCACTTCAATCTGTAAGTCTGACAGACCTCACAAACTTTATATATTCAAACATGCTAAACACTGTTCTAGTGGCAAAAACTGGGAACAAGTTGGATTTCCAATATAATAAAGGTTGAGTAAGTTTCATTTAAATTTTATATATCACCACCATGGAATATTATGCAACTGTTAAAATACTGGTTGCCATAGTTGCCTGAAGGGATTTCTATAGGACATGATGAATGAAAAAAGTGAGAAGCAGAGAAATTAATATAATGTAATATTATATTTATAAAGCAAACAAATGACAAGAATATGTGTCCATTATATTACATTTCCTTTCCTATATAATAAAAGGGTAATATGCAAATTGACCCTCATGGCAGAACAACCAGAATGATCACTCAACCAGACACTATGAGGTGCACTGACCACCTCTTGGTCCCTCCCCACAGCCGTCAGGCTCCAATTGCCCAATGGTGAATGGGGAACTGGGGGTGGATGGCATTGGAGGGGGGGGGCTGGCTGCCAGCAGCCGGGAAAGATGGCCCTGATCACAAGCCAGGCCTAGGGACCATACCCGCACATGAATTTCGTGCACCAGGTCTCTAGTGAATATATAAGTATAGAGAAAATACTGAGTACTACATAACTGATTGTCAACATGTAACCTGAAAAAAAAAGGAAAAGTCAGGTGATGAATGGGAAAGTCAGACAGACAAAATAAAAATAATTTATTTATATACTGTACATCATTGATAAATTTTTCATTGTCAAATCATCATTGAGTTCCTGTGAAAAGTAATAATAAGCTATTATTTTTATACAGTTTCAAATTCAGATGGCTAATATTTTATTAGTGCACATATTTTTTGCATAAGTGAGACTGATTTATTTGTATTAGATGGTAGAATAAGAAAACATATACCTTTTGTTGTTACACAAAATAAGTTTTGTAGTTGGGTTTTTATAGCCTTATCCTACTTGACAATCCAGGCTTTATTGAGCAACTAAACAGAAAACTGAATCAAGAAACAATGTTCAAAGTCATACACTGAATAAACATATCATATGTATTTATAAATAATGCAAAATTCATACTTTTAGAAAGCATACAGTATAAGTATAAATTTTTTGAGAAATAATTGGGAATATGAATCATTCAGATTTGATATACATTTTTTACAAAGAGATAAAAAATATTTGATCATTTCTACTAAATACCTTCAAAGGGGAAAAAAGTTACTTCTCATATTTCTTTTCAGTGAAGTGGTGAGAAGTAGAAAGGAAGAAGAAATGAACCACCATTTTATAAAATAAGTTTTCAGCCAACATGAATTACAGAAGTTCCATACTTAAATGAACAGTTGTCTGGAAGATTTCTACCACCACATTCTCATCTCCTCCTACCTCTAATCCCTGCTCATCATGAGTCCTCTTTTTCTGTTTCTGCTATATTGGATTAAGAGTTTTTCGGTTTTTCCATTCCCAATGGGGATTATAGATCCCCTGCTATCCTTTTCTAAATTCCAGCAATTCCTCTATGTTTTGCCTTCTAAACAATGTTCAGTCTGTCCATTTCTCTCATGTACATCAACTACAGCTTTGTTCAAGGTATCCTTTCTCAACCAGACTGACAGAGCCAGTGTTCTGAAGCCACCTAAGTCCCTTCCAATCCATTACTTTATGTCCTGATCATCATGTGACTATCAGATCATGTTACCCTCGCTTTCTCACATGGCCTCCCCAACCCTTGCCAAGCTTCTTACTGCTGTTTAGACAAAGGCAACATTTTCCAAACAGTTCATTAGACTTTGCATGGATATATTTGGTTTGTTTGTTTTTAACAGGTTTTCCCCTGGCTATAATGTGCTTCTCTTCCCTTTTCACCAGAAAGTTAACTCCTTCAGATCTTAATTCAATCACCATTTCTCAAGAGAGTATCTTCTGGCCTTCATGACCAGTTCAAATTCCCCTCATAGTAAGTCAGTGCAGTGAGAGCCTTTGCCTCACCCAACAGGTCAAAGTGGTCATTTTATATGTACTTAGGGATTATTCTATTGTATCTGTAAACCTGTTGGACTGTAAGCTTCATGAAAAAACAGACTCTCCTCTTTTAAAAATATATGTTTTTATTGCTTTCAGAGAAGAAGGGAGAGGGAGAGAGAGATAGAAACATCAATGATGAGAGAGAATCATTGATCGGCTACCTCCTGCACGCCCCCCACTAGAGATTGAGCCTGCAACCTGGGCATGTACCCTTGACTGGAATCGAACCTGGGACCCTTCAGTCCACAGGCTGATTCTCTATCCACTGAGTTAAACCAGCTAGGGCAACAGACTCTCTTTCTGTTGTTGTTGCTGCTGCTGTTGCTGCTGCAGAGTGTTCATATATTTGTGACTAATGCCTAGTACTAATGGCTTACCAATAAATGGTGGTTGAATGAATGAGCAAACTCTAATTCTTGATTCTGAGATCATCCAGGAATTATCCACGATCTTGGATATAGTCTATGGTGACAAAAGACTACAAGTGACAAAAATAAAGGAGGAAAGAAGACCATCTTGATCAAAGCATAGCTCAGCTTGGGTCTCATAATCAGGATTCCACCATCCAGCATCATCAAAGAGGTTCAGTTTGCTTAGCTTCTGATCCAACATTCAGCTACACTGCTTAGTTGAAAGTCCTTGATATACTCAAAGTCCTTTTTATATGTATGTGAGTAGAACTTGAGTTCTTCACCTATAGAAAAAATAGTCACCTACATCATTTTGTCTCTTCCTACTTTAAGTGAGCAAAACTTAATTTCAAGTCAGTGCTTTACACTGACTATCTACTTTTCTAAGCTGAATAGGTCACTGTTTAAATGAGGAAACAAAAGCTAGATGCTTTCAATAAACTGCACAAAGCCATTTAGCTAATGAGAGATTAATTCACTTAAGTCCAAAGACTACTTTTCACTAAACTGCTGTTACACAACCTCTAGAGTCCCCCCCAAAACTGTAGAGAGCCATGTGCTTATCTAGTAAATGTGATGGTAGAAGGAAAACAAAAGGATTGTTCTACTAAGAAAAAAAATGAATAAAATTCTCCACTGTAGAAACAGGTTAATGGTAAAGAAAAGAATCTGGGCTCTACCTGGTTTGGCTCAGTGGATAGAGCATCAGACCAAAGTCTCAAGGGTCACAGGTTCTATTCCGGTCAGGGGCACATATGTACCTCAGTTGCAGGCTCCATCCCCCACTAGGGGAGGCAAGCAATCAATGTGTCTCTCACATTAATGTTTCTCTCTGTGTGTCTGTCCCTCTCTCTTCCAGTCTCTCTGAAAATTAATGGAAAAATATCTTCAGGTGAGGATTAACCAAAAAAAAAAAAAGAGAGAGAGAGAGAGGAGAGAAAAGAATCAGGGAAGATTTATGTGATCAGAGCCTAATATGCACCTTTAATTTCTTATACTCACCTTCTTAGAGACTCAAATCATATAAGTTACATATAAGTTGCCCATAGTAACTTGAATCCTGGCAGGAGTAGAGTGGGGAAAAGTATGTTGCTATTATCTCAAGGGAGATCTCCAAACACATTTTCCCTCTGAAATATCATTATTCACAGTGATTAAGGTCTTACACTATTTGCAAAGATAATCAGATATAGAATATTAAGTATAAAAGATTATCTCATCTTGAATATGCAGCTACCATGTAGAATATTTTATCTGTTGAAAAATACAACCACTTTTTAAAAAACATGTTAATTAAAAAAATTATTTTGAAACACAACCCATTAGGAACTTCAACCTGTGTTGAAGTTCAGTGTCTGAATCCCTGGTTAAGGCAAGCAGCTCTGATGAACACTTTATATTTCTTAGATCATAATAGTATCATTCGTAATAATGGAATCACTTCTTTGGGAACTTTTATTTGGAAAATTTTTGTAGTGATTAAAACATCTTATGTTCCTGTAATTTTCAAAAGCACTTTTTTTTTCTGCAACCAATATATTGAACAAAATGCCTAAGTAGAAAGTTTTGAATATGAATGTATCTTAAGGACATCAGGATAAAAATAACCCACATTTACTTAATTTTGACCTCTGGTCTTTTCCTACAAGCAATTAAACCACAGAAGATATAAAACCTTTTTACAAAGCTACCCTTGATTTTTAAAGTCTTTTGAGAAAAGAGGCAAGACAAACCAATTGCTTCGTTTCTGGCCAGCTGAGCAGCAATAACCAGAGGATGGTCATTAATCATCAACAAATTACAAAGAAGTCACCATGCCAAGTCAAAGGTAAAATCAATTACAGTGACAATTAAAGTACTCAAACATCAAACTCAAAACCCCTGCAGTTAATAGACAGCCTAATATGACTTTATAGGGAATTCAAGCATGGAATTTTCCATAATGCTAAAATACAAAACTAGATTTAATGAAAGGATATAAAGCAATAATTTGTATGGTAAGTTGGAGGGGGGGCGGGGAAAGACTCCTATGGCAATAAAGTTGACAGTTATTTGATCCATTGTGTTATCATCAATTATTTATATTGTAGAAGGCAGCAGTGAGTACATATTGATTACAGTGCTTGTGCTGCAATCAAATCTTTGTGAAGCAAATTCCATGCATTCTGTCTCGATGTTGGCATCCAGCACCAAGACTCAACAAAATAACAGTTTGCAAAGCTATAGGGCTGAAGGACAATCTGATCACTTTTTGCTGTCAGCTGCATCTTTGAACTCTTTTCTGACCTTCAGATGAAATCACCCAAGTGAATAAAGTCTAGAAAAGTGTAGAGTTTTACAGACCTGTATGTTTTCCCAGATGAGTTATATTGTCACTCACATTTCTCCTACAGTCAACCAACATGAATATTTCTTCTAAGTTTCTGAAATAAGAGAAATCTTCCCCCCAAAAGGTCAGTAAATAGGAGAGGCGCTTGCTTCTGCTGCCCCTCATTGTTTAAAGTAGGTTAGGAACATTTATATTCAGTTTAGCATAGCTGAAAAAGGCTGCCATATCACTCCCACTGAATCTACCCTATGTAAGCATTTTTCTGAGAGAAATACAATTTTAATAGCATTTGGTAAGATTATCACACAGATCTGGTAAGAAAATCAAACTAGCTGTGTTTTAATTCCACTCTTATTACTGGTTGAGTGATTGATACTGGATTCGTTATTTAACCTTTCTTCTTATAAAAAAGATTTTATCTCTAAAATGGAAAAAAACTATTTTTTCTATGTACTATGAAAAAAGTGGGACACATACTTGATTCTGAAAGTGATCTTAAGATAACACTTAAAAATATTGTATAACTTACTTGAATATATCAGCAATATAACAATACTAAGTTTCCAAATTATCAATAGACATTAGTCACATGTGACTCAAAAAAAACCCTTTTGAGTTTCTGAAAAGGGTTGGCGTTATTGTCATTTTTTTTTTCATAGAGTGAATTTTATTTATTTTTTTTAATAAATCTTTATTGTTCAGATTATTACAGGTGTTCCTCTATTTTTTCCCCCATAGCTCCCCTCCACCTGATTCCCCACCCCACCCCATGCCCTTACCCCCGCCACTGTCTTCATCCATAGGAGTAAGGTTTTGTCCAATCTCTTCCCACACCCCTCACACCTGCTTCCCCTGAGAATCGTCAGTTCACTCCCTTTCTATGTCCCTGATTCTATTATATTCACCAGTCCATTCTGTTCTTCAGATTTTTTATTCACTTGATTTTTAGATTCACTTGTTGGTAGGTATGTATTTGATGTCATTTTGTTGTTCATAATTTTTATCTTTACCTTTTTCTTCTTCTTCCTCTCCTTAAAGAATACCCTTCAGCATTTCATGTAATCCTGGTTTGGTGGCGATGAACTCCTTTAGCTTTTTCTTGTCTGTGAAACTCTTTATCTGACCTTCAACTCTGAATGATAGCTTTGCTGGGTAGAGTAATCTTGGCTGTAGGTTCTTGCTGTTCATCTCTTTGAATATTTCTTGCCACTCCCTTCTGGCCTGCATAGTTTCTGTTGAGAAATCAGCTGACAGTCGTATGGGTACTCCCTTGTAGGTAATTAACTGTTTTTCTCTTGCTGCTTTTAATATTCTCTCTTTGTCTTTTGCCCTTGGCATTTTAATTATGATGTGTCTTGGTGTGGTCCTCTTTGGATTCCTCTTGTATGGGGTTCTGTGCGCTTCCTGGACTTGTACATCTATTTCTTTCACCAGGCAGGGAAAGTTTTCTGTCATTATTTCTTCTAATAGGTTTTCAATATTTTGCTCTCTCCCTTCTTCTGGCACCCCAAAAATTCGGATGTTGGTTTGCTTAAAGTTGTCCCAGAGGCTCCTTACACTATCTTCATATTTTTGGATTCTTTTTTCTTTTTGTTTTTCTGGTTGGATGTTTTTTGTTTCCACATATTTCAGATCTTTGGTTTGATTCTTGGGGTATGTTGATCTACAGTTGAGTTTCTGTATATTCTTTATTTCAGACAGTGTATGCTTCATTTCTGACTGATCCTTTTCCATTTTTTTTGGCATTCTCATTAAGCTCCTTGAAGGTCTCATCAGTTTGGCTGCTTCCCTGTGTTGATGGAGTAGCTTTGTGTGGTAGGTGACCTATAGGGGGCAGTAGCTCAGCCTCCCCAATCACCTGATGTGGACACTCTTGGTACACCCCTTTGTGGGCTGAGTGCAAAGACTTGGTGCCGTTAAAGCCTTAATTGCTGTTGGTATACTGGGAGGAATTGACCTCCAGGCCAATTAGCTGTGAGCACTCACTGTGTCTATAATGGAAGAACTGCTGCACTGAAGACACACTTATGGGGCAGGACTTGTTTCAGTGGGGCTTTGGTGCTCACTGAGTCTGCCTTTGAATGTGTCATTTATGGATGTGAGGAGTTGAAATCTGGTGTCTCACTCTGACCACTAGGTACACTGGCTTCTGGATCTCCAATGGGGTGCAGGTCAGCTACTGTCTGAGGCCATCCAGCAGGAGCTACAGTGAGAGCTACAGTTTTCTCCTCTTTGCTTGGGGTTTGGAGGTTTTGGAGCTGTCTGACCCAGGCTGCAAGTTTGCTAGGTTAAGCTGTGATAGGGCGGGGCTTTCTTCTGCTAATGCTGCTGCTTGGAGCTTGGGTGGGTTTGTAGGTTGTGCAGGGCGGGGCCTCAGGGCGTCACTAGGCTAGGGCGTGGCAAACAGCAATGGCTGCTAGTTAGCCGGCTCTGTGTCCCCAAGGGCGTCCCGGAGTCCCGTGCCCCAGTGCCGTAAACAATTATTCCTGCGCGCAGCTCTGCAAGTAAGCCACCCTCACTGGCAGACAGTCCAGCTTTTTCCCCGTAGGAGTTTGGGTCCCCCGCGTCTCCCCAGAAACTGGATTTCAGAGTAGTCGGGGGCTTGTCTCCCTTTGGGTTGAAAAAAGCAACGCCTGCCGCCAGCCCGGATCACGTGCCTCCATACCTCAGCTTTTCAGCGCTCGTGCACGTCTCGATGCTCTTTTCTCTTTCCTTCTAGTTGTAGAACTTCCACTTAGCCAGCTTTCCCGTGGTTCTGGGTGATAGGCGTTTTGTCTTTTAGTTGAATTTTTGAAATTGTTGCGCGAGGCAACAGTTTAGGTGTTTACCTACGCCGCCATCTTGGATTCTCCGCGTTATTGTCATTTTAATTCATTTTTCACCTTGGAAACTCCTTACAGGGATAAAATTCTCTTTAAAGGCAAACCTATCCTCAGATTTGGTTGACTAAGAACGTAGCAGTGACCCTGACCTTCTCAGTTTACCACTATACTACTGATCTGTCCAGCAAACCTGCAAATCTCCACTCCCTCAGCTCTCATCACCTACTGTAACTGTAATTTTACTGAGTGATGACTCGCCCCCATTTTGCAACAGTTTTCATCTCTTTTTTAGCTACTCATGAGAAGAGAATGTGTTCAAAAATGTCTCCAATAGCAGCTGAAGGCAATAACAAGCTTATCCCTGTCCTTGAACAAAAGCAACCCAGGTGGCCACATTCTGAATTAAATTCAATGGATAAGAATTCTGTTGCGTTCCATGGCACACATTGTTTAGGTATTTTACACTATTAACTCACTGACTTTACCCCCAGGAAGTAGCTAACATTTTTGTAATCACATCACAGGTACAACATTGAGGCTCAGAAAAGTCAAAGTCTTGTGGAAGGCCCTTCACCTCCTAAGTGCCAGAGGCATATGTAGAACTCAAATCTAACTAATTTTATTTTTTTATTTATTTTTTTATTGTTTTAAGTATTACAAATAGTAATACATATGTCTCCTTTTTTTTTCTCCCCCATTGACCTCCCCCCGACCTCCCCTACCCCCCAGTACAAGCCTTCATCTGCCCGCCCTCCCACCCCCCTCAGTGTCTTGTATCCATTGGTTGTGCTTATATGCATGCATACAAGTCCTTCGGTTGGTCTCTTACAGCCCCCCTCGCCCAACCTCCCCTGTCTTCCCAATGTAGTTTGACAGTCTGTTCAATGCTTCTTTGCCTCTGTATCTTTTTCCCACCATTTCTTTCCTTTAAAAAGTTTTGCCTTTGCAGACTAGAAATAAACATATAATAACAAAACAAAACAAAACAAAAAAATGTTTGAGTCCCAATTTCAATGTCCAACAGTTCTGAGTCCCCGTTTCAATGTCTAACAGTTCCTTATGTGTACATGTCAGCAATGATATCTGGATGGTGGGCACATGGTGGCAATGCAGGTCCGACCATCTCTGGTTTGGTCCTAGGTAACCTTCAGCGGTGCACAGCTGCTGACTGCTCATGTGGCAAGGCGTTGTCAGCGTCTTCCATCTCTGGACTGGTTTTTCCTCTTGTCTTAGTGGTTGGAGCACACCTGTCAATTCCTCTCTGTTGCAAGAATCCATCTGGTCTTGGGGTTGTTTTCTGAAAATATACAAATATATTCTCGACCACAAGTTAATAAAGGAATCTTTTCTATATAATTGATTGGGGATCCTTTTTATTTTTGTTCAAACAATTTTCCTTTGTCTTATTTAGACACCATGTGTGTTTTTAATGGCCGTCTTGCTGTTAGCATTACAAATGAAAATTAATTTGGTAAAGTAAAAATTTTCTAGATGTAATTTACTTATAGGATATTTTTCCTTACATGATATTGCCCTACTATCCCCCTCTTTTTTTTTTTATTAATGGAGGTTTTTGTAAATTTTATAATGCAGTCTTGATAACTTTAAATTTAAATTTTTTTTTTTTGCCCACATATATGACTGCTTTAGGTTCATTGCATATTCAGGAATTTTACCATGAGATGAACTACCAATAGAAATTTTAGTTATTACTTTAAGAACAGCTTTTTGTCCAGTACAATTAAATTTACTTGAATATTCACTTATTTCAATTAGCCTATTTAAATTAATCTGAAAACTTGATTACTATTTTACTGTCAAATTTAATACTCTACCAACAATCTTAGTTTACCCTGTAAATATTAGTGGGAAGGATTATTTGCATTCTTGAATGGGCCCTGAGCATCAATGTTGGTGGGGTGAGGGTCTGTGCCCCACTTCTGTTGCCCCCCCCAAGTTCTCTCCTTATGGCCCCTCTGCGACTGTGCCTGTCTTAGGTTGTTCCTTCCTTGAGGAATCTTACCCGTCTCTGGCTAACCAGCCATCCTCCGGGGCAAAGCAGGGTGGTGTGAGGTTCAGTTCTGTCTCCTTGGTAGCCTATGCCCCCGTGGCCTCCACACCCAGCACCTGCCTTGGGAACCCCTGGCCTGCTGGGGGGGTCCCAGTGCTGATCACATATCTCGGGGAACTCAGGTTTCTTCTCCAGTGGGGGCCCAGCTCACACAATTGGGTGTGAGACAGATCCATGGTACCAGATCTGTAAAAGCAAGTCTATGAGGCTTCAAGCTCAGCATGAACAGAAAGCTCAGGTAACAGCTGAGGGCAATTGGATTGTGAGAAATCTGACTAATTTTAAAACTTGTTTTTGTTCTTGTAAATGAACATTTCTCATATTAAGAACCAGAAATAATCACTTTTAGTTTTCCACTAGAAAATATGAACTCTGGTTGGTTTAAAACAATTCTCAACATCTTTCCATAGTTAGAAAAAACCTGCTATTAATCTGAAATTTGTTTATACAAATAGATTGGGCATAAAATTACCTCCCCACACAACCCTTCAAACAAGCAGTTTGATGGGGATAACATTAACAAATCTTTCAGTCACTTAAGAGATACCGATTGGCTACTAAGTGCCAGGCACTATCTTAGGCACAGAGGATAGATCAGTAAGCAAAACAGAGAAATATATCTGCCCTCATAAGGCTTACATTTTAACAGTGAAAAACAAAAATAATAAATATAATAAATAAGTAAATTATATCATGTGTTAAAAAAAATGGTAGGTGCTATGGAATAAGGAAAAACAGCACGGTAAAACGGATTGGCACTTGAAGGGGAGGTAACAGGGAATGGGCATAACCCTGTGCTTGGATCAGAGGCAGTAAGGGGAATGTAGTAGGAAATAAGGTCAGAGAAGAAGCAGAGAGAGACAGATAGCATGAAACCTCATAGACTTGCTTTTACTATTAAAGAAGTAAGAAGTCTTTTCAGGGTTTTGAGAAGAAAAATTACATAATCTAACTTAAATTTCTAATGATTACTCTTGATGTTTTGTTGAGAATCAATGGAGAGAAAGAAAAGCAACACAGGGAGAACAGATATGAAAATGGGTAAGAGGCTATTGTAATAGTCCAGGAGACAGTCAGAGGGTAGCAGTAAGGTATTAAAAGGTACTTGAATTTTGAAGTAAGGTAAATAGAATTTCCTGATATATTGAATATGGAATGTGAAGAAAACACTGAAGGATGGCTCCAGGGTTTGGCCTGATCAAAAGGAAAGAGGAGGTGTCATTAACTGCAATGGATGCCTGCAGTTCTGGAGAGAAAACCAAGAGCCCAATTTTGGGGGTTAAATCCAAGAAGAGAGATTAAATTGGGCTGTCTAAATAAAGTCAGAGTTCTGAAGAGAGAACTGGGCTGGACATAGAAAGTTGTGACTTAATCAGCCTATGGATGGTATTTTACACCATGAGCCTCAGGGAATTCATGAAGGGAATGGGGGTAGATATAAAAGAGAAATAAACTTTTTTGTCATTATATTTATAGTAAGCACATTGCCTCCTCTTGATAGAGATTTAAATCAAGATAGTGTTTTGTTTTTATGAAACAGGATGAAAGTTTAGTGATTGGGGGCTCTATATGTGATTATTTCTAATTTCCCATTGGAGTAAAAATATTCAGTTACTCTTGTTCAATGATACATCACCTCCTAACTGAAAACCCCAGCTGTCTTATACACTTTAAGTCAACACCAATGAGCTAAGAGTATCACCCTAAGAGTAGAAATACAAAAAGCACATTTCCAAAATGTGGATCTCTATTTCATAGAGATTAATAAATATCTGATGGAAGTATGACTAGTAGTTTAGCTTCTCTGCCAATAAAGAAAAAGCCTATAATAAGAAACTGAAACATAATCAAGTTGAATTTTAAAGAATATCCTTTTGCTTTCTAGTAAAAGAGAAAAAATAATGGTGATTTACACATTTTAAAATTTTAAAAAAGCCTTTAAACATGAAAACTGAAAGTGAAATATAGAGTAAATGCTAATACCTCACTTTTTCTCCTTGACAAGCACTTTTTCCCATATTTATTTTAAATGTCAGAGAGTTCATGGAGCTAAGATCTTTATTCCAAACCTCTAGAGTTGCCTAAGAAAGTAATTATGTAGGTTATTTGTCAGAAACTGAACTAGTAGCTCTAGGAAGTTAAGTTCACATCTAGAATATATTTACATAGTTTTCACTCCCAGCCCACTGCCCACTCCCACCTCTCACCCTCACAGGGTCAGTCATTATTACAAACCAATTCTGGGCCTTTTCTCCTTACGGATCAGAGATAGGATTGGGGCACAGATGTGATGAAACAGACATGCAAGTATGTAGCTGGTAGGCATATAAGCTAATTCAGGCTTTGTGGAAAACTGGCAATGATGTTCTGGCACTTCTTGCCTCTGGTCACTCCAGTGCTGCTAGCTTTCCCAGCTGGCCCCATTCACCTGGGCTGATTTCTACCGTATCTCTGGATTAGAAGGTACATGATATAGAATGGAAGTACGTAGAGTCCAGTTTGTCTTCCCATCAAGTCATAACTTTTCAAACTCTAAGCTATTTATCTTTTTCTAAATACCATGCATAGATCCCCCCCTTTTGTAAAGTAACTGTATATGTCAGTCAGGGTCCCTGCATGAAACAGATGGCACATTGAAATTGGATAATTTAAGGAGAGTATAATAAAGGAACTATTTAGAAACCAAATGAGTTGTGGTTTTTGTGGAGTAAACTTTCTCCCCACCCTCTCTTTACCACACTATTGTTTGTGTCCATAGGTAATGCATATATGCATATAAGTTATTTGGTTAATCTCTTCTGGCCCCCTCCCCATACTTCCCTCTGAGATTCATCAGTCTGTTCCCTGTTTCCATGTCTCTGGTTCTATTGTTGTCATTTGTTCTTTAGATTCCTTATTCATTTCTTTTGACTTTTAGAATCAATTGCTGATAGATATGTATTTATTGCCATTTTATTGTTCATATTTTTATCTGTATTTTTTCCTTCTTCTTCTTCCTCTTCTTAAAGAATACCCTTCAACATTTCATGTAATACTGGTTTGGTGGTAATGGACTTCTTAGCTTTTTCTTGTCTGTGAAGCTCTTTATCTGACCTTCAATTCTAAATGAGAGCTTTGCTGGGTTCAGTAATCTTGGTTGTAGGTCCTTTCTATTTACCAATTTGAATATTTTTCGCCATTCCCTTCTGGCCTACAAAGTTTCTGTTGAGAAATCAGTTGAGAGTCATATGGGTGCTCCCTTGTAGGTAACTAACTGCTTTTTTCTTGCTGCTTTTAAGATTCTCTTTATCTTGAACCCTTGGCATTTTAATTATGATGTGCCTTGGTGTGATCCTCTTTGGGTTCCTCTTGTTTGGGAATCTCTGTGCTTCCTGGACTTGTAAATCTGTTTCTTTCACCAGGTAGTGGGAAGTTTTCTGTCATTATTTATTCAAATAGGTTTTCATTATCTTGCTCTCTCTCTTCTCCTTCTGGCATCCCCATAATATGAATGTTAGTACACTTGAAGTTGTCCCAGGGGCTCCTCACACTTTCTTCAGATTTGTGGATTCTTTTTTCTTTTTGCTGTTCTGATTGGGTGTTATTTGCTTCCTCATATCCCAAATCACTGATTTGATTCTTGGCATCCTCTACTCTACTGTTGATTCCCTGTAAATTATTCTTCATTTCACTTATCCTTCATTTCTGACTGGTCATTTTTCATGTCTTTGGTGTTTTCACTAATTTCCTTGAAATTCTCATTAAGATTCTTGAAATTCTCACTAAGTCCCTTCAAGCTTTCACTAAGATCCTTGAGCACTCTTATAACCATTTTTTTAACTCTGTATTTAGTAGTTTGCTTGCTTCCATTTCATTTAGTTCTTTTTCTGGAGATTTCTTCTATTTCTTTTGTGATATGGTTCTTGTCTCTGAATTTTGGCTACTTCCCTGTGTTTGTTTCTATGTCCTAGGTAGAGCTGCTTTGTCTTCTGGAATTGGTAGAGTGGCCTTGTATAGTAGGTGTCCTGTAGGGCCTAGTGGCTCAGCCTCTCCAGTCACCTGAGCTGGACACTCAAGGTATGCCCCTTTGTGAGCTGTGGTCACTGTCTTGGTATAGTTGAGCCTCAATTTCTGATGGCATCACTGGGAGAAATTGAACAGTGAGGACCAACTGCAACTACAGTGGAAGAGCTGCTGTGCAGGAGATATCCCTATGGAGCAGGACTTTCTTCAGTGAGGCTTTGGTGCTCACTGAGTCTGCCCCTTGAATATATTGCTTGTGGATGTGTAGAGATGTAATCTGGTATGGTCTGAAGCTGTCCACCAGGTGCACTGGCTTTGGGACCCTTCTGGAGGTGCAAAGTCAGCTCCTGCCTGTGTCCTGCCTTGGGCCACCCAGCACAAGCTACAGAGCAATCTGCAGACGGCTAATTCTTGTGTTGGGCTTGGAGATGCCCAGGAGAGGTCAAGCTATGAAGCAAGGCACTCGGCTGCTAGTACCAGGCCTGGGTCCACTTATTGAGAGATATGGGTCCCGCCAAGTACAGCTGCTACTTGTTTGAGATATTTTAGGAAAGTCTGAAGCCTAAGCCAGGACAGGCCATTCATATGGAAAAGCTGCTGCAAACAGCTTAGGTGGGGCTGTAAATTAAAAGGGGTGGGGTCTCAGGGAATCACCAGGTCCGAGCAAAAAGTGTGAACCAGGTTGATGGAGACTCAGATATGGCACCTACCAGTCAGCTCTGTGATGGGGGTGGTCTCTGCATAGGAACAATGATCCCTGTGAATACCACTGTTTGGGAAAAGCTGCCCCCAAGTTCTTGCTCTGGTGTCAGACAATCTAGTTCCTTTCCATATGTCCCCATATGGTCCCAGGCTACCCCCAAGCCACTGCCCCAGAGCTAGAGCTCAGAGGTGCAAGTCCAAATAAGTCCATGCACCAGCCCTTTAAGAGGAACTTCCTGGGTTTCCAGCAGCTTCAGTTTCACTCAGCCACAACCCCCACTGGTTTTTATAGCCCAGCGTTATGGGGGCTTCTCTTCACAGCACTGGAACCCTGGGTTGAGTGGTCTGGTGTGGGGCTGGGACCCCTTGCTCTTCATAGGAGATCCTTCATAGCCTAGATATCACTCCCGATTGAAAAACCTTCACATATGGGTGTCACAGCAGCCCGTTCTGCATCTCTTCCCCTCCTTCTAGTCTCAATATGCTTTCTTCTTTAATTCTCTAATTGTAAGACTTCCATTCAGCCAGATTTCAGACAGCTCTGAATGATGGTTGTTCTGTATTTTAGCTGTAATCTTACTGTGTTGTGGGAGGCGGCAAGTACCACATTTAACTATGCTGCCATCTTGGTTCTCTCTCCCATAATTTTTTGCCTTTATTAAGTACAGTAGAAAAAATGAGACAGGAAAAAATGTTGAACTGGTAATAAGGAGCAAAGGCCAGAGTTTTGTTTCTGCCACTGACTGTGTGGCACATGGCAAGTCTAGTTCAGGTAACATTCTTAGGAATTTCTTATTGACATAAAAGTGGATTTATGAACTGACTTTTTATCCAAGGAGGACCTAGTGAGCCATTTTCACCAATAAAAAAGATGACTTATGAGAAAGTATAATGTTTTTATTTTTTAAGACAGTTGTCACACATAAAAAAAAGAGAAGTCTATATGTCATAGCAAATCTTGGTTTACAAGTTCACTCTGGCTTACCTCAAACTACTATAAAACCATAATTATTCAGAATCATTAAGAAACAAGTACACAGAGGAAAGTATGCTAAAGAGCCAAGAGTTTGGCCTATTTTGTCAAGATTTAAACTATTTTTGTATTTTATTTTTTAAAAAATGCACTTATGACTGTACATGATTTAATCTTTTCACAGCCTCAAACTGTGATAGCAAGTGTCGTGATTGTACTGTGCTACACACACTTGTGCTCTTGGGAAATATAAGAGACTGTGTTGTCCTATGTGAAAGGGCCCAATTAGTTTTTGGAGGGTGTTTGTGTGTTTTGGAGAAAAGGTACAGTCAAACCTTGGTTCCTGAACATCGACCATCTTAAAGAATTCCGTTCCCGACCAAGTTGTTCACAGAGGAGAAAATGTCTCAGTTATCAAATAAAACTTTGGTACTGGAACCGACAACCCTTTCATGCTAATACCTATGTGATCAGTCATGTGTCTCTCAGGTGACTAACAAAGGAGAGAATGAGTCAGTATGAATCAGTTTAGTGCTAAACCTAGAGTTGTTAACATCTCAGAAAATTGTGCTGTGATTTTCATGTGTCTTGTTATAGTTGTTGTTTTTGTTGTTGTTTTTTGCTGTTGTTGCTTCTTAAAATTAAGTAGCAAACTATGTGATAAACTTGTTCAATGACAATGCATTGTTTCACTTCAGGGAAGTGTTAAAACTCAGGCAAAAACCAACATCATCTGATAGGCTGTTAGTGAGACAGAGCCCTAGTGAGCCTAAAGTAGGTTCTAAAGGAGCAAAGAGACAACAGGGAGAAAGAACCCCAAAAGAACAGATACCTGATATTTTTATGGAAGGGGAACCTCCTTTAAAACAATAACATCCCTCCATCCCTCCTTTCTATATTCAATCATCAACAGCGCTCAACAGTAAATGTAAGTTCTAGTGTGTATGTGAATTTTTATTTTTTATTGTGCATTTAATTTCCTTTTTGTTAAATGTTCATTTCATGCCCATTTTTAAAGTATTTATAGATTAAACAGTATATTAGTCATGTACTATACATAAAAAAGGTTAAAACAGAGAATCCTTTGGGGGTATGGAATGGATTAATTCAATTCACATTATTTCTAATGGAAAAAAATGATTCCATTTTTTAACAAATCCCTTCTCAAATAGCTTTCTGAAGCAAATTAAGTTCAAGAACTGAGGTTCCACTGTATCTTCTGTCTTGCTACTATACTCTCTCCTCACTCTGTGTGTCTGCTTGTAGCGATGACACTTCAAAACTTGTAAGACTCCCACTGGTAAAGTATCCAGGCTTTAGTTTTACTTATCAACTTTGGCTGGTTTTCAATTGTTTCCTTTCTGGTTCTGAGGCCATATGCTGAAGATTTAAGTTTTTGATATGCTATGCTACAGCTCAATTAAATTAATTTTAATTACTTTAACTATACATCCCAAAGATTATGTTCTATTTTTAAAAAATAATATAAAACTAAGATAGATCTCAAGCTAAAATTAAAAGACTTAAATCTTGGTAACTCACCAATTTAGTCCTAACATATTGCCTTCTCTCATCAATTTAGGTCTCTGAAAAATTAATGGAATGATTTTCAAAAGACTATGCAGAAAAATATAATGATTATAAAGCACAAAAATAAATATACCCATGTATTGATTTATATATTACTTTACTTTTACTACAGTCTGCCCAGTTACTAATATTACTTTAGAATTCTTAGCTGAAACAGGGACATTTCCTATATTATTATTGGAAGCTTCCCAGAAGAGAGAACAATTTGCTTTCATGTACTATCTGATTTTTAAAATGGTAGATTACAAGAATTTCACATTATTAAGGTTCTTTTTCCCTGGCGGTCTTACAGTAGACCCGATTCTTTTCATTACACCCGATTCTTTTCACTGTTGTGATTCAAGGTCACTCCATAAATAATTTGCATTGCTGGCATACAAAAAGTTGAAGGTGGTTGCTGTCACCTTGAATAATTTTGCACATTTTTCTTTCTCAAAAAATAAAAATGAAACAGCGGTGACTTTATTTTGCACTATTCTAGTAAAGATTAATACTGTACTGTTAAATTCTTGCAAAATCCATTTTCTAAAATGATTTTGCCTTGTTACAACAAAGGAAGAACGGAACAAAAATCTTCATGCTACACAGTAGGTGCAGATGGACAGACAGAAGAAAGGAGCACTTGACCTTGGCAGTAGTGTTTGGGCTCTTCCAAGGGGAGGTCGAAATGACAGATGGTTAGTTCAGCTTCATGTCTAAGAAACATGTGCAGGGGGTTTTGCGTGAGAGGCTACTTTTGTTTTCAGGCACTTCAAATTCTCAAACCTCTCTAAAATGTACACAGCTATTTTTATCTTCTCTTCTCTGCCTCACTTCTGATTGCATTTTACCTAAGAGATAATAAACTCAACTGTTTCATGCTCAACCCAAAATCTTAGTGAGTTAGGTTGTTTTATTGATCAGTGTGACTTCTTTCCCAGGTTCTTGTCCAGATGGATTTGAAGACTGAAGCCTCAGACAAAAGGTGAAAAGTACAGAAACTTCATTGCAAGCAAATACTACCTCTAAAACCTTAATTTTAAATTCTAAGCCTAAAACTCTGTCCCTCTTGGTGGACAGAGGGGGCCCTAAGAAGGATGACGGATGCTTTCTTTGTCTTGAGGCATTAAATAGGCTGGGGACCCCCCTTTTCTACCGTGGGACCTTAGCCTTGTGATCAGCTTCCAGGACCCCACACCTGCACTTTTCCTCGTTTGGTTATTTGTTTAGGTTGGAGTCATGTTTGATTTACCCCATGGTGTTCTCCCAGTTGTGTTGGCAGAGAAAGCCTTATCTTATAGTCCTCCCAGCTGCTCAGGTCAGGGCTACTTTTGGTCTAACTTATGGTCACTTTCATTGCTCAGGCCAGAGATACCCCTGTCTGTCCTCGGTTTATGGCTGTTTTAATTGCTTAGGACAGAAATATTTCTATCAGCCTGCGGCATTTCTCTATCCTCTGTACAAGTAAGATAAACACCCTCGCATCTTCAAGTCTCCATTATGTATTCCTCTCCCATGGACCATCCTCATTCCTAAAACTCCCTAAACCTGCTGACTTTATCCCTAAAACTCCTTTCATTAGTGTACACTGGCCCTTCCTTGGAGCTCAATTTACATATGCCATCATTCAGTGTCCTGTCCTACCACCATGCTTCCTCGGGAGCACTTATTTTCACTGTATGTGAAATGAAGCGCAAATCAGGCTGCTTGCACCCATTTCCAGAACTGCTACGCTGACCAGGTCCTGATCACACTGTTTCTTCTCCCCACTCCCAATCTATATTAGACCCGACTACCAGATAAAAGGCAACAAAAATTCTCTTCCTTCAGCATTAGTGTTACTATATAATGTACCTGTTGAAAAATGTATACTCAATTCAGAGAAGTTCAATAAACAATGTTGTGTTCCAGGCACTATGCTAAGTATATAAATAAATTATAACATGACTTTTAAGTGTATTAAGTAAGAGTGGTTTGTTCACTCTTTTAACTCCTAAAAATTAAGATCCTAAAGGACTTTTGTTTATATGGATTATATCTATTGATGTTTACCATATGAGATGAAAACATTTTAAATAACTATGAAATCATTTTAAATAATAAACCCACTACATGTAAACATACACATTTTATTAAAAGTAGCTATATTTTTCAGTTATAAGTAATTTACTGAGAAAAGTAAAGCTGTTTTTCTTTTTTTTAGTCTCTTTAGTATATACCTAAATAGAAGACAATCATCTTCATATCTGCTTCTATAGTCAATTTTTCAATTTGTTAGAATATGTTATTGTGGTTGAATTATATAAAGAAAATCCAGGTTCATACAGTTACATAATTAGAAGGAAAATGTTAAAGTCTTTTGAGATAAATTTGGATATTGTTCTTTGATACTACACTCAAATTAAACCAGAAATAATTTCCTAAAGGTTAGTTGCACTGTGATGCCTGAAACCATACCAATGAACTTTTTATGCTGTTACATTAAGTATATTGGTCCATTTTGTCCTTTGAGTAGATCTTCTGTTCATGCATTATAATATCAGATATTTTTCATTTAGAAAATACTGGTTCACCAAGTTATCACTCAGCTCTTTCAAATGTTGACATGTTTAATTATTCAATATTTTAAAACCACACTCATGAATATCATCACTGGTTGCATCAAAAAGTTTTTAAGTGTTTGGGAGTTTGATACAAATTTTATAAAATTCTAATGTTCACTTGAAAGCTCATTTTATCTTTACCATCAGAAGTGTTCTCTGATTTGACAGGTCCACTTTGTTCAAATTTGAAAAACTGTCTGCCAGATACCCAAATCTGAATAACCACAGTTTGTCTGTCATTCTTTTGTGTAGAAAATGGTATTCTATAAAACAGTGGTTGGTTCAGCTTGCGACTCAGTCACACAATTCTTCCACCATGCTTTGGTACTTTGATGCAGCAGAAGTGTTTTATACCTGTTTCCCATTTTGTCATGCAGAATATTAAGAAGGTGCATACTCATGGGTAAAGATTTAACACATTTAATAATTTTTACTGCTTCACTAAGAGCATTCTCAGAAGAAAGAGGTTTTTTTAAAAAAATGACTGGCCCATAGTGGATCTGCCCAGAGCCAGCTAGTAGTGTGTGAGTTCTTGACTTTGTGCAGGAAAGATTTCACAACACAAGTCCAGGTGGATTTTGAGAATATGTCTACTAAAGCTGGGGACAGTGAGATAAGGAAGGGCCTAGGATAGAAGAAGCCAGAGGAGAGACCTAGGCTAGGATGCTTTGGCTCTCTGGAAATGTTTTAGTAAAGAAATGAGCCTACGCTGGGCTGCTTTGGCTCACTGGAGAGTCAGAGAAGAGAGGGCCTTAGAGACAGGTTCAGGAGGTTAGCCCATTGCTCCCCTGGTTGCAAGACTTGTAAGGCCCCTTAAAGTTTAGGAGGTACATGCCTGTGGAGGGAGAAGAGGGAAGGGAAAGGCACAGGTATTCTCCTGAAAGGGAGAGCACTCACTGGGTCCTCTGTTTGGAGGGTTTGTAAAGGCCTGGAGGTCTTGGAGGAGGATCTCAATAGAATATTCATCAACTTTTCCACAGGGGCCTTTGTGAGGTGGTAGTCTCCCCTGATTGGTCAGCACCAGGGCATGGGTGGGGGGAGCGAGGCTATTAGCCTTTGCAGTGGTGCTGGTCTTGCCCACCTGGTTTTACTGCTTTTCTGGACCTGGAGCTAAAATACAACTGAGGCCGAGATGTTATCTCTGGGGAGATGACCTTTTGTATCTGGCTGTAGATTGCTCAGCCAGTTAGTTCAGCTATTTGTCTCAGTTTCCCCATTCTATTTGCCAAGGAGGTTTTTAGCTTCTTACTATCCTGCCTCGAGGCCAGCTATAACTTGGAATTATGATCTTTAAATCATTCTCTATCACCCATATATGAAGGGATACAAGGATAAATATCATGAAAACACATAAATTGATAATCACCAAGGAGAGTTATAGACAGACAAAAACTCATAGGATAGTAATGAGAAGGAAACGGGGGTTCTATGGAAAGTAACTTTTCCTCACAGGGTGACTTGATCATAAATTCCTCACTAGGCAGGTCATGGTGGGTAGTCATGCCCCAGGCATATAACTTCTTTACTAAAAGGCTTATCTTTCCCTTAAGCAAGCCCTGTCCATTGTTTCTGTGAATCTAGGTTAACACACCTTTAAAATGCCCCCCTTGCAAACTCTTTCTAAAGTGTGACCACCACACCCACAAGAGAGCACTATTAACTATTTTGTAATCTTATCCCTGCCTTCCTTCCTCCCACCCTCAAGTAACCTTCCTTACATTCCTTCTGTATTTCCAATGCAGAAAGAAAACTGCAAAACTGTTTTTCTTGGGAGCATTTGAGATCTTGTTCCCTAACATATGTCATTAGATTGGCTCAAATAAACTCTCATAAAAATTCCCTACAGGTTTGGACATTTTTTATGTCCATAACCATGCATCTTTGAAGAGATGATATTTGATTTGAGCCTAAATGACAAGTCAGAGTGAAGTATAGCAAGGTCATGGCAAGAAAATTTTTTTTTGCATTTTAATTTCTTTATTGGTTAAGGTATTACATATTTGTCCTCATCCCCCCATTACCTTCCCAACCTCCCCCAACCCCCTCCCCACTCATGCCCTCATCCCCCTGTTGTCTGTGTTCACTGGTTAGGCTTATATGCATGCATACAAGTCCTTTGGTTGATCTCTCCCCCTGACCCTCCACCCTCCCCTACCTTCCCTCTGAGGTTTGACAGTCTGATCGATGCTTCCCTATCTCTGGATCTGTTTTTGAACATTAGTTTATGTTGTTCATTATTTCCCATAGATGAGTGAGATCATGTGATACTTATCTTTCTCTGACTGGCTTATTTCACTTAGCATAATGCTCTCCAGTTCCATCCATGTTGCTGCAAATGGCAGGAATTCCTTCTTTTTTAGCGCAGCAAGGTATTCCATTGTGTAGATGTACCACTGTTTTTTAATCGACTCATCTGCTGACGGGCACTTGGCCAATGGTTGGCAAACTCATTAGTCAACAGAGCTAAATATCAACAGTGCAACAATTGAAATTTCTTTTGAGAGCCAAATTTTTAAACTTAAACTTCTAATGCCACTTCTTCAAAATAGACTCACCCAGGCTGTGATATTTTGTGGAAGAGCCACACTCAAGGGGCCAAAGAGCTGTATGTGGCTTGCAAGCTGCAGTTTGCCAACCACTGGCCTAGGGCCTCAGGCATACAAACACATTCACATCAGATAGGCTATTTTAACAATCCTTTGTATTTCTGTGGGGTCTGTTGTTATTTCACCTCTATCATTTCTCATTTTGTTTATTTGAGTCCTTTCTCTTTGCTTCTTCATGAGCCTGAATAGAGGTTCATCAATCTTGTTTATCCTTTCAAAGAACCAGCTCTTGGTTTCATTGATCTTTTTTATTTGTTGTTGTTTTTTTGGTCTCTATGTCATTTATTTCTGCTCTAATCTTTATTATCTCCTTCCTTCTGCTCACTCTGGGCTTTTCTTGCTCTCTTTCTAATTCTTTGAGTTGTAGCATTAGATGACTTACTACCATTTGTTCTTGTTTTTTTGAGGTAGGCCTGTAGAGCTATAAATTTCCCTCTCAGGACTGCTTTCATTGTGTCCCATAGGTTTTGGATTGTTGTGTTTTTATTGTCATTAGTTTCCAGAATGTTTTTAATTTCTTCTTTGATCTCATTGGTAGCCCAATCAATATTTAATAACATGCTATTCAGCTTCCAAGTGTTTGAGTGTTTTGGATTGTTTTTATTGTAGTTTATTTCTAATATTATGCCACTTTGGTCTGAAAAGATGCTTGGTATGATTTCAATCTTCTTGAATTTGGGGAGACTTTGCTTGTGACCCAGTATGTGGGTTATTTTTGAAAATGTCCCATGTGTACATGAGAAGAACGTATATTCTGCAGCTTTGGGGTGAAATGTTCTGAAGGTGTCAATTAAGTCCATCTGATCTAGTGAGTCATTTAAGATTGTTGTTTCTTTGCTGATTACTTTGTCTAGAGGATTTTTCCAGTGATGTCAGTGGTATATTAAAGTCCCCTACTATGATTGTATTGTTGTCAATCTCTCTCTTTGATAACTTCCAGGAGATTTTTTATGTATTTGGGTGCTCCGGCATTGGGTGCATATATGTTTATCAGGGTTATATCCTCTTGTTGTATTGATCCCTTTAGTATTATGAAGTGGCCTTCCTTATCTCTTGTTATGGCCTTCACTTTGAGGTCTATTTTGTCAGATATAAGTATTGCTACCCCAGCTTTTTTTTTTATTTCCATTTGCCTGAAAGATATTTTTCCATCCCTTCACTTTCAGTCGGTGTGAGTTCCGTGTTCTGCGGTGGGTCTCTTGTAGATAGCATATATATGGGTCATTTTTTTTATCCATTCAGCCACTTGATATCTTTTCATCAGATTATATAGTCCATTTACATTTAAAGTTATTATTGAAAGGTACTTGTTTGTAGCAATTTTTATTTTTTGAGGCTGTGTTCCTTCTTACCTTTTTGATTCTTCTTTTTACTGCATTCCCTTTAGCATTTCTTGCATTTCTGGCTTGGTAGTGATAAACTCCCTTAGCCTTTTTTTTGTCTGTGAAGCTCCTGATTTCCCCTTCAATTTTGATTGATAGTCTTGCTGGATAGGGTATTCTTGGATTCAGCCCCTTGCTTTGCATCACTTTGTATATATCCTTCCATTCCCTTCTAGCTTGATGTGTTTCTGTTGAGAAATCATTTGATAATCTGATGGGGGATCCTTTATAGGTAACTTTCTGTCTTTCTCTTGCAGCCTTTAATATTCTCTCTTTGTCAATAACATTTGCCATTGTAATTATGGTGTGTCTTGGTGTGGGTCTTTTGGGATTTGTCTTGCTTGGGACTCTTTGTATTTGAGTAATTATTTTCTTCCCCGTATCAGGGAAATTTTCTGTCATTATTTCTTCAAATAAATTTTCTAATCCTTGCTGCTCTTCTTGTCCTTCTGGCAGCCCTATTATACATATGTTATTTTGTTTTGCATTGTCCCAAAGCTCCCTTAGGCCCACTCCTGCTTTTTAATTTTTTTCTCTAGTTGCTGTTCAGATTGGGCTTGTTTCTGTACCTGATCTTCTAACTCATTAATTCGGTCCTTTGCTTCTTCTAGTCTACTGTTGAAGCTTTCCATAGTGATTTTGATTGTAGTTATATCATTTTTCATTTCTTCCTGATTTTTGCATAGGTTGTTGATTATTTCCTCCATCCGGTATATGAACTATATGACCATTACTCTGAATTATTTTTCTGTCATGTTGCATGCTTCCGTTTCACTTATTTCCTTTCTTGGCAATTCCTCCTTTTCTTTCCTCTGTTGATTGCTTCGTTGTCTCCCCATTCTGACTATCATTGGAAGTTTCAAATGTTAAGTTGCAGGGGCCTGGGCCGTGTGCAGTGAGAGTTTTGCACATCCCAAGTGTCACTGAAGAGCTCTGACACCAAGACGTGTGGTTGCTGTGGGTTGATGGGAGCCATGCTCTCCCTGGGTCAGAGTCACAGGTGCTTAGTGTGGCCTCGTGTGTGCACCTATAATCAGGGACTTAGTGTGGCCTGTGCCACATTGAAACAGAGGACCCACTGGCATGTGCCATAAATCAAAGTCCCCTATTGCATGTCAGGAGTCAGAGGCTCCCTGTGTCCATGGAAAGAATATCTTACTTAAAGGGAAGATCAAGTTCAAAGGACCTGACGCAGGATCAGGTTAGATTATTTGAAAAATCACAGGGTGAACAATGTTATTAGATGCACATGATAACAGGAAGATCACAATGGTTTTTAGAAAGGGGTAATTTGGGTCTATCCCTGGGAAAGAGTTTAATTTTTTTTTCTGAATGCAACAACGAGCTACTACAATATTTTAAGCTAAAAAATAAAATAGTCTCTTTAAAGTAGGGTCCAAAAGGCACAGAGACCACACTAAATATTATCTTCATCCAGAAGAGTAAAAACCTAGATCTGGTAATCATGAAGGTTTAGGGTTGGAATGTATTAGGAAATATGACCACCTTCTTTAATATGTGTGCTAGGCTAAATAATGCCCCATCAAAATGTCTGTATACTAATCCCTGGAACCTGTGAGTATGTTTTGTTAGTGGCAAAAGAGACTTCAAAGATTGAATGAAAGCTAACGACCTTAAAATTGATTGTACTGGATTATCTACCTGGCCCCAGTGTAATGCTATGAGTCATTAGAAACAGGAAACTTTCTTAGCTGAAGGCAGAAGAAATGCAGCAGAAGTCAGATTTAAAGCATGAGAAGGATTCCATATACCATTGCTGGTTTGAAGATATAAAGGCCAGTGTGATGAGAAATGGAGGCAGAGCCCTAAGGAGCTGAGAGAGGCTCCCACCTGACAGCCAGCAAATAAACAGGGGCCTCGGCCCTGCAACCACAAGAAACTCACTTCTGCCAACCCCTTAAATGAGCTTGAAAATGGATTTTTCCCCAGAGCCTTCAGATAATAGCCCAGACTGGCTGACACCTTGAGGTTGACCCTGTAAGACCCAAAGAGAGAACCTAACACATGCTTCTGGCCTACCGAACTGTGAGATAAATTAATGTTGTTTCAAACTGCTATGTTTATGGTAATTTTCCATGGCAGCAACAGAACACGAATGAATATGGTTTGATAAGTAGAGAGAAGTTTTTAAAAAGTAAAACTCAAGATAGCAAAGTAGGTAACTTTACTCATCTCCCTGAAACCCAGTTTATTAAATAAAATGAAAAAGAACCTCTATATTTAATAAAAACAAGAAACATCCTTAACATCAAATCACAAACTATAAAAAATATATAACAGAAAAACTTGTATCAAATTTAGGGAAAAATCATCAAAACTGCTAAAAATATTGAAAAAGGTATAGCTTTTTCTAAAAAATAGTTAGGTTGTCCTAGAAGACCCTATCAGCAATTTGTTGGAGTCTCAGAATGTTCAGGTGAAATGGATTGAGGGACAATCAGAGAGCAGGTCTATACATAACCTCTTTCTACTACAGAGGGTGACCATCTAATGCCACTCAAAGTCTAAAGCATCCATCATTGCATCTGTGCTCAAGTCCTACTCTAGCAACATTAACCACCAAAACCCAGAGAAAAGTATAACAAATAAAAAATATGTGAAATATTTGCATCAAAAGTAGAATTACAAAACAAGAAATATCGAGGAAAATAATGTAGGCAGTTTAATAATAAAACAAATAGAAGGGACACATAAAGAATAAGGAATAAAAAAAGATACAAAGTTACCTGGCAAAACTAAGGCAAGAAGTAGATGATGACAATAAACCATACAGAAATGAAGGGCATATCAGACGTTGAAATAAATGGACTAAATGCTGCTGAAAATAGGTTAAGGGATAAGGCTAGAGAAAATTACAAAAAAAGTGAGATAGAAAATAGCAAAGATATATGAGAAAGTAGAGGGAACATGATAAATATGGGCAACTAAAAAAGAGCTATAACTAGTGTTTCTAAAGAAGAAATTCAGCAAATGAAATAGAAATTTAAAATAATAAAAGAAAACCATTTCTAAAAGGATAAATGTGTGGACCAAAAAGAAATTCTGTATTTCACTTACAAAGCTGTAAAAATGAACAATGTCAAGATAGACCTGGTGAAGCTTCTAAACACTAGGAGAAAAAATATATCTTATGACTACCTAGGAAATAAAAACAAGTCACCTATAATGAGCAAAAATCAGACTGTCTTCAAACTCTTCAGATGATTTTATTTTATAATGTAAAAAGAGTGAATCAATATATTTACACAGTTCTGAGAAATAGCAAGAGTGATCCCAACTTTAAACACCCAATTTGTCAGTCATTTATAAAGGCAATGGAAGCAATTTCAAATAAGCAAAAAGTTATAAATTATAGTTATCATAAAGTCTTTTTCAAAAAACATGCATTTAATGGCAAATACAATCAATCAAAAGATAAAATGAAGAATCAAATAAAGAATTCATAAACTGTAGAGCTATTTATAAAAGAATTTAGAATGAATGCTGAATATATTTAAATGTAGAACTAAGAAAGACAAACTAAAAATAACAGTATCTGAATACAATAAAATATTATAGCCCTGACAATGAAAACACTAACATGCCAAAAATTTTAACATACAGAAGGATAGGCAAGAATTAAAGAAGTACAAGCTTATAATTTTACTAAATTTCATAGGTGGGAATCAATGGATAATGTTAAAGTTTAAACAAGTTACTGAAGAATAAGAATAGTCTATAAACATTCAAAATATAATAAGGAAAAGTAAAGATACATGCATATTTACACACACACACCCCCCAAAGAAAATACTAATTATATAGCATAAAAAAAACACTTCTATTTCCAAATACTTACTGGTACAGACATTATGAAAAAGTCAATAAAATGTTGATGGCTGCCAAAAATAATTGTGACATATTTTACTTTAACTCATCACTGAGTTCATATGAAAGTAAGGGAGCACCTGGGTATTGCCAGGCAGCCAAAACCACAGTTATACTAGCTCTGGATCCATGACTGCCCTGGATGTTTCTGGATACAAGAAACTGGACAGAAAAAAAGGGTACTATGTAAAGTAACCTCACAAGGTGATCTGATCACAATTTCCTTACTGGGCAGGTCATGGTGGGTCATCATGCCCCAGGCACATAACTTTTTTAGTCATTAGTGAAAGGTTTATCTTTGCCTTAAACAAGCCCCTGTCTATTTTTTTTCTGTGCATCTAAATTAACATGCATTTGAAATAAGCCCTAATGCCCTCAAGAGAGCACATAATCTATTAACTATCTTGTAATTCAATACTTGCCTTGCTTTCTCTTGCCTTCAGGTAATCTTCCTTACATCCCCTCCTTAATTTCAAATGCATAAAAGGAGCTGTAAAATTGTTATTCTTGGGAGCATCTGAGATCTTGTTCCCCAACATAGGTCATCAAGTTGGCTCAAATACACTCTTATAAAAATTTTTGACAGGTTTGGATGTTCTTATGTGCACAAAACCTAGAACCTGGGTTCTAATGTCCACATCAGGGACAAAAGATAAGGCCGTGGGTCTATGTAAGATGAGAGATTGGGCTCCTAGATCCCTTTACTGAATGAACCAGGACCCTCCACACCTGCTCTTTTAGGAAAAGAATAAAGTAGAATTAAAGCTTCCTGCCAGAAAAGAGAATATATAAGTAAATGTGTCTGTCTCAGTCTCATCCTATAAAATAAAAGACCAGTGACCATAAGCATAACAACCAGAATTACCACTCAACCAGTCACCATGAGGTGCATTGACCACCTCTCGGTCCCTCCCTGGGCCCGCAGGCTCTGATCACAGCATGGTGAACGGGGAACCACAGCGAACCGAGATGAGTGGCAGTGGAGTGGGACTGGCGAGTGGGTGGAACAGCCAACCTCTTGGTCCCTCTCTCCCACTCCCTTTCCTCACCCCCCCCCCCCCCCCCCGTCCATAGGCTCCAGGGAAGCAGAGTCATCCTGTGATCAGAGAACCACAGTGGAACTGGGGGGTGACGGTGGAGCGGGACTGGGGACTGGTGAGCAGGCAGAAGATGGCCCTGATCACAGGCTAGGCCTAGGGACCCTACCCACGCATGATTTCATTGCTGGGCCTCTAGTACGTTTATAAATAATGTCCAGAGAGAATTTGTAACCACAGATTTCCCTCAAATTGGTTTAGGGCTCCCAAACAAGAAGGGTAAGTTAAAGTGATACAGGGACTACAGCACTTGGGGAATCACAGTAGATACAAAGAAATGTAGGACTATACCTTCAGATCAGATTTTTAAGGTTAGTCAGAAACAAATACAAAATATATTTCCAAAATGTATGGTGGTACAAGATGACCTCAATGAAGTTAGCAGAAATAAAATCAGTAGAATTATCACCACAAAGATATCAGCTATTGAGATAATCAAATCAGAATGCAAAAATAACTTTTAAAAAGATTTAAAGAAATAAGATAGCTTATTTAACAAATGCATTTATAATCTTTATTTTATGTCAGGCACTGTTCTAAATGCTTTCTCTATATATTTATTCTTTCAGTCCTCAAAAACTCTATAAAGTAGGTGCTATTCATTTTATGGATAAGGAAACTAAAGCTTAGAGAAGTTAAGAAACTTGCCTAAATGTACATTGCGTAAGTGGTGGTGCTAGAATCCAAATTCTAGGAATTTAGCTTCAGAATCTGTGTTCCTAATAATCAGGTTGTAAGCAGGAATTAAAAATATATTAATAATTTACTGGCCTATTTTTAAAATAAAAGAATAGAACTACTAGGGTGAAACTATAATCATTGAAAGTAAAAACTCAATGGTCAGTTACACTGCAGATTAGACACAGCTGAAGAGAGAATTAGACTGGCAAGCCAGAGCTAAAATAATTAATCAGATTGCATTAAAGATAAGGAAATGGAACACAAAATTTAAGGGACTGGAAGACAAGATAAGACTGAATTGCCAAGTTGCTATCTTAGTAGGAGAGAATAAAGAAAGTGAAAGAAAAGGGCTATTCAAAGAGATAACAACTGAAATTTGTCCAGGACTGATAAAAGAAATAAATTCACAGAGGCAGGAAGTACCAAAAATCTCAAACTGTACAAATACACATAAAGAGACCAGGAGAATGACAAAAGGCTAATTGTTAAACTAGGAGGAAGATTGAGGACAATGATGGGTTTAGCGTTCTCTTTTACTTTTTGTATGCTTGTATATTCCCATAATAAAATAAAAAGTAAACATTTTGACTAAGTTACAAAAAAACCTCCTAAAAGTACCTAAAGAAAAAGGACTAACAACTTAAACAATGATTAGAATGAGGGCCAACTTCTCCACAGCAAGATTGAAAGGCAAACATGTGGTATAATAATATCTTCAAATTGTTGAAACAAAATAATGGTCACCCAAGAACTATGCAGCTAAGTTTTTAATCAAGTGCTATCTTTTAAAAACTGACATTTTTACACATGGCAAAATGGGAAATTTAATACCAATAGACTCTCACTAAAGAAATTTAAATGAAATTAAATAATGTCCTTCAGCAAGAAATAAAACAATCTCAAAAGAAAGGTGAATAAATCAGGTGGATAAAGTTAAGTAGTGATCATTTAAAACAAAATGAATAATGCTTAAAATGAGAGATAAAATAAAGGTAGGGAACTTCTGCTCATGAAAATGAAAGAGTGACTTAGAACAGGCTCCTTAATAAATACAGTTCAAGGAAAGGGAAGGAAAAGGAGAGAAAATATGGAGGGCAAAACACGAACAGCTACTGGAGAGTAACAGAGAATTGAGGGGCTGGCTACCTTGAAGTAAGCCTGACATACCTATTATCTTTCCTCTGGAGGCATTTCCTGAATGGCTTGGGGCTGGGAGATCCAGCAAAATTGGTGACTCAAGGGTCAGAAATTCTGGGGGGAGACAAAAACTGTAGGTTGGTGATATCAAGCCATCAGAACATAAAGGGCTATGATCCCAGTGAAAAGCCAACTGAGAGTAATAAGCCTAACTTTCTCACTTTTCACCAGAAGGCATTTATTTCCTCACCCTCATAGGACAAATGGATAGGAAGCCAAGCACAATGTGGCAGCCAAGTAGCTAAGAATTAAACAGAGAGTTTGTCACTCTTAGGATACTGGTGTCCATGTAAGAAACATCCAAATCTTCTGCCCTGGCTGGGTGGTTCAGTTAGTTGGAGCATCATCCTGTACACCAAAAGGTTGCAAATTAAATTCCCAGTCAGGGCACATAACTAGGTTGCATACAGGGTGTTTCTGCCTCACATTCATATTTCTTTTCTCTCTCTCTCTCCCTCTCTCTCTCTCTCTCTCTCTCTCTCTCTCTCCCCCTTTCCCTCTCTCAAATTAATAAACATATGCTCACCTGGCCACAGTGGCTCAGTGGTTAAGCATCAACCTATGAACCAGGAGGTCACAGTTCAATTCTTGGTCAGGGTGCATGTCCAGGTTGTGGGCTCGATTCCCAATGTGGAGCATGCAGGAGGCAACCAACCCAATGATTCTCTCTCATCATTAATGTTTCTCTCTCACTCTTTCTTCCCCTCTGAAATCAATAAAAATATATGTTTTTTTAAAAAAACATATCCTTAAGTGAGAATAAAAAAAAAGAAACATCCAAATCTGTAGATAATTTTTATGAGTTTATTTGAGCCAAAACTGATGACAATTACCAGGGAGTAAAATATCAAATGCTCTGGACATTAGGTTAAAAATTACCAGGAATGCTAGGAGATAAGATCAAGTAGCCAAAAAGAGGGGAAAAAGGAGAAATAAAAGCATAGCTAAACATAGACTTGGTTGTTAAAAATCAATTCATGGAAGATGATTCTTTTAAATGTACAATGAGATGAAAATGTTTACCAAAGAATTGAAATCATGAGAAAAAAAAATCCTGAAATTCCTAGAAGTGAAAAATATAATTACCAAAATTAAGACCTCAGTAGTATTCATATTGAAAATGTCCAATATATTGTGTTTAGTGAAAAGACAAATCTGAAAAACATTTATGAAAGGATACCTCAAAATTTTAAGAGTAATTTTCATTATAAAGAGAATCTAAGGAAAGCTCAGGGGAAGGGATAGAGCTTAATTATGCTTTTATCTTTAAACTCTTCACCACTGTTTAATTTCTTCCCCTCAAGAAGCAATATTACTTCTATAAAAATTTTATTAAAATTGAATGAATAGCAAAATTAACACTTGCTGGTTACAGAAGAATTTTAAAACTATAGAATTATAGAGGGAAATATACCTCCTTCATAATACCAATGCTCAGGGATAATAACAGTTAATATTTTTTGCTTCTTTCCAGTTTTCCATACATGTTTTATTAGTTGTGGTCAAATGATATGAGAGGCAGAATCCTAAAAATTCTTGCTGCTCTGGTGTACACACCCTTTATAATTCCCTTCCTTTCCGTTTGGGCCAGACCTGTGAATATGATTGGATAGTTGCTCCATTGATTAGGTTTTGTTATAGAAGACTCCATCTTAGCAAACTGAAGAGAGATTCTCCTACTGGCTTTGAAGAAGTAAGCACCATGTTATGAGATGACCCAAGGCTAGGGCCCGAGGGTGACCTCTAGGAATTGAGAGAAACTCATGGCCAAAAGCTTACAAGAAAACAGGAAGGAGCTAGAACTGTAAGGAACTGAATTCAGTTACCAACCAGTGAGCTGGAAGATACCCGGAGTCCTACTTAATTAACACCCTGATTTTAATCTGGTGAGAACATGAGCAAAGATCTCAAATAATCTGTGCCTGAACTCCCATGGAAACTATGAGATAATGGAGTTATGCTGTTTTAAGATGATATGTTTGTGGTAATTTTTATGTAACAATAGAAAATTCATGTATATTATGTAAAACTATGATGGATTGATTATGTAAGCATAAGAGAAATGTAAAAAATTTGTAAGTATAGAAAAGTATAATAAGCATCCAAAAGACAACTGCACCCAGATAATCACACTTGATATTTTGTTTAGTTTATTAGAGTCTTTATTTTTGTCTATACATACTTTATTATGTATCCTTAAAAGTGGTGGTATTTTTAAAAATAATAATAACCACAATACTATTATCCCACTGTTGTCTCTGTGCTTTTCCAAACTATACTCACTGTAGAGGTTAGTTTTATGCATCAACGTGGCTATACTATACCCCAGTTATTTAGTCAAACACTGATCTAGGTGGTGGTGTTTTCTGTGAAGGTATTTCGTAGCTGTGGCTAACATCTACAATCAGTTCAACTCAGTAAAGGAGATTATTTTTCATAATCTGGATGAGCCATATCCATTCAGTTGAAAGGTCTTAAGAACAACACCATGGTTGCTTTGAGGAAAGAAATTCTGCCTCAAGATTTTTTTTTAAATATGTTTTTATTGAATTTAGAGAGAGAAGAAGGGAGAGGGAGAGAGAAAAAAACATTAATGTGAGAGAGAAACACTGATTGATTGCCTTCCGCAAGCATCCGGACCAGGCATCAAACCCACAACCTGGGTATGTGCCCTGACTGGGAATTGATCCGGCAACCTTTTGGTGCACAGGACAATGCTCAACCAACTGAGCAACACTGGTAATGGAATCTGCCTCAAGATTGCAAGAGCAACTTCTGTCCTAGTTTCCAACCTGCCATACAAATTCAGACTTGCCAGACCTTGCAATCATGTGAGCTGATTCCTTGAAATAAATTGTGTGTGTGTGTGTGTGTGTGTGTGGTGTGCAGTAATTATAGATCCTCATTGTTCACAGATTTCTTATTTTAGAATTTACTTATCTCCTAAAACGTATTTGTAGCCTTAAAATCAACACCTATGGTCATTCCTGCACACATGAGGAATAGTAAAAAATATAAGTCACCAGATGAGTAGATTCCCAGTTGACAAGGCCAAACTTTGCCTTTTTGCTTTCATTCTCAAACTATAAACAACTATTCCTTTCAGTTTACTTAGTATCACTTTTTTTTTTTGCCTTTTTGTGCATGTGTTTGGTGATTTCGCTGTTTAAAAATGAATGCAATGCAGGTCTGACCCTTTCTGGTTTGGTCCTAGGCAACCTGCAGCAGTGCACAGCTGCTGACTGCTTGCATGGCAAGGCTTTGTCAGCGTCTTCCATCTCTGGACTGTTTTTCCTCTTGTCTTTGTGGTTGGAGCAGACCTGTCAATTCCTCTCTGTTGCAGGAATCCACATGGTCTTGGAGTTGTTTTCTGAAAATATACAAACATATGCTCGACCACAAGTTAATAAAGGAATCTTTTCTATATAATTGATTTGGGATCCTTTTTATTTTTGCCCAAATGATTTTCCTTTGTCTTATTTAGACACCATGTGTGTTTTTCATGGCCATCTTGTTGTTAGCATTACAAATGAAAATTAATTTTGTAAAATAAAAATTTTCTAGATGTAATTTACTTATAGGATAATTTTCTTTACATGATATTACCCTACTCCCCCCCCCCTTGTTTTTGATTAATGGAGATTTTTGTAAATTTTATAATGCAGTCTTGATAACTTTAAATTTTTTTTTTTTTTGCCCAAAAATATGACTGCTTTAGGTTCATTGCATGTTCAGGAATTATACCATGAGATGAACTACCAATAGAAATTTTAGTTATTACTTTAAGAACAGCTTTTTGTCCAGTACAATTAAATTTACTTGAATATTCACTTATTTCAATTAGCCTATTTAAATTAATCTGAAAACTTGATTACTATTTTACTGTCAAATTTAATACTCTACCAACAATCTTAGTTTACCCTGTAAATATTAGTGGGAAGGATTATTTGCATTCTTGAGTGGGCCCTGAGCATTCCTGATGCTAGGCTGAATTTAGATATAGGGCAGCTGCTGTCGGCCAAGTCTCTTTTCTGTTACCTGGGTCCCGATCTGAGCTGGGCCAAGTCTCTGTCTGTCACCTATATCTCGATGTGAGCTGGGCCAAGTCTCTTTCTGTTGCCTGGGTCCCGATCTGAGCTGGGTGTGGGAAGCGTGAAGCAGCCATGGGGGCAGGAGACCTCCTTCAGAAGGGGCGAGGGTTCAAGCCCCTGCAATGTTGGGGGTTTGAGGGTCTGTGCCCCACTTCTGTAGCCCCCCCAAGTTCTCTCCTGATGGTCCCTCTGCGACTGTGCCTGTCTTAGGTTGTTCCTTCCCTGAGGAATCTTACCCGTCTCTGGCTAACCAGCCATCCTCCGGGGCAAAGCAGGGTGGTGTGAGGTTCAGTTCTGTCTCCTTGGTAGCCTATGCCCCCATGGCCTCCACACCCAGCACCTGCCTTGGGAACCCCTGGCCTGCTGGCGGGGTCCCGGTGCTGATCACATATCTCGGGGAACTCGGGTTTCCTCTCCAGTGAGGGTCCAGCTCACACAATTGGGTGTGAGACAGATCCATGGTACCAGCCCCCACAAGGCTTCAAGCTCAGCATGAACAGAAAGCTCAGGCAACAGCTGAGGGCAATTGGATTGTGAGAGGAGGGTCCCTCTTGGCACAAAAGGCAAGAGGGGCCAATACAGGATGCTCAAGTGCCTGCCCAGTGCCTTAATTCCTTCTGAAAGGGATTAAATCCTTTCATGTCCCTTTTTTTTTTAATTGCTGCCAACCATTCAAAGAATTAGTTTATAAGTTTGTTTGCGATAATTGTACAATATGCTGTTGTAAAATATCTAAAATTATAATGATATTGTAGAATAATATCATGTAAGTATATTCTTTGCTCTAGGCCCTGGCAATTCCATTTCAAACTGGCTGTCAATTTCTTTTTGTTGTTTTATATAAAGGACCAAACCAGAGAGGGTCAGACCTGCATTGCCACCATGTGCCCACCATCCAGATATCACTGCTGACATGTACACATAAGGAACTGTTAGACATTGAAACGGGGACTCAGAACTGTTGGACATTGAAATTGGGACTCAAACATTTTTTTATTGTTGTTGTTGTTTTGTTATTATATGTTTATTTCTAGTCTGCAAAGGCAAAATTTTTTAAAGGAAAGAAATGGTGGGAAAAAGATACAGAGGCAAAGAAGCATTGAACAGACTGTCAAACTACATTGGGAAGACAGGGGAGGTTGGGTGAGGGGGGCTGTAAGAGACCAACCGAAGGACTTGTACGCATACATATAAGCATAACCAATGGATACAAGACACTGAGGGGGGTAGGGCAGGCAGGTTAAAGCATGTACTGGGGGGTAGGGGAGGTTGGGGGGAGGTTAAGGGGGGGGGAAAATGAGACATATGTATTACTATTTGTAATACTTAAAACAATAAAAATAAAATAAGAAAAAAATGAATGCATAAATAAGTGAAACAACAAATCAATGTTCCTCCCCTTTCCTCTCTCTCTAAAAATAAATAAAATAAAATAAAAAGAAGAAAAAGATAATGACCTCAAGCATGGGGCTGAAGTACTCTCTAGGACTCTTAATCACAAAAGATTATGATGTATCTCACAGAAAAGGTACATGTGTTAGATAAGCTTCATTCAGGCATAATTTATAGTGCTGTTGACTGTGAGTTCAGTGTTAATGAATTAACAATATATATTAAATAAGGTGTCTTTAACAGAAACATGCATAAAACAAGGATTGATTGGTTGACAAAATTGTTGTGACTAGAGGCTTGTAGGAACCACCCTGAATTCCTGAAAGTAATGGAGTAATAGTTCATTATTCATTGATTCAATGTTCATAGAGACTTGATAGAACATAAGTAGAGTGGATAGCAAGAATCAACTATGTCTGTGTGTGCGGAAAGGGTGTACAAAATTCTACTGGTTCTGTTTGTCTTATAGAACCCTGACTAACATAAGAACCCACGACATCCTTCTCCTGAGACATTCTGGGCCCTTGGTTGAATATTACTAACAAGAATGGTACTGTAGCCTTTTTCCTCTAGAACAGGGGATGGCAAACTATAGTCACTCTTTTTAATAAGTAAAGTTTTATTGGAACACAGAAACATCTGTTCATTAAAGTTGAAAATGTTACTATTTGACCTTTATAGAAAAATATTGCTGGCCCCTGCACTAGAATATTAGATATTAGAAAAAAAAGGCTGGACAGACTCAGTCAGAGGAATGGCAGAGTGAGAGATCCCCTTGACCTCTCCCCCTAAAATTTCAACGAGTTAACCAACCATAATTCAACAAAGAATTCCCTACTCAATATAGAGGCACACCTGAGAGACCCATGCATTGAAGTATCTAAAGGTGGGCAACCGGAATAAATGGGGAAACAGAAAGGGAGAAAAATTCAGATGGCCACAGACACAGCCATGTAGTGGGGAGCTCACAGCTCCACCTGGAGAGGGGAGGAAGCTGGTAGTAGCAGGCGCTCCTTTGGCCTGGAGGAACAGAGAGCTGTGGGGGCAGTCCAGCAGGGCAAGCAGAGCCAACAGTGAGCCAGCAGATGCCTGACTGAGCACAGGGATTCTGTCTGCAGCTGTCCACTGTCCGGTGGTGAAGTTTCAGACAAAGAAATGAAACCACAGCCCTGCTGCCTCTTGGACTCCTAAAACTCACCTCCCATTACCCTAGGTATCAGGTTGAGAAGCACATTATCTGTAAACTAAGAGCTATTGCAGTAGCACCACTATTTCCCTATGTGATTGATACCCAGGTGGGGCTCTTGGGTGGAGAGGGGAGAGGTCCTAGTGGCCATTACCACAAAGGCAAAACAAACCCCGGCCCCCAAACTGACTGGCTGTACTGTCTTACAGAAAATTGTGAAAGTCAAATCTGGGAGACCACAGAGGTAAACATCTTGTGATTCGGCGCCATCTACAAAACAGTAGCAATATCTATTCAGAAAAAGCTTCTAAGGGAGGGTCATTAATCTAGACATACATACATGCCTAGACAAAGGAGACCAGCAAATACCATGAATAACCACAGTATTAAGGATTTTCAGAAAGAAAATGAAAAATCCCCAGAAAGCAAGCTGAAACACATGAAAATATGTGATATAAATGACAGAGATTTCAAGATTGCAGTTCTGAAAATACTCAACAAGAGGTGAGAAAATACAGACAGGCAATTCAATGAACTCAGAAAACAAATTAATGGACAAAATGAATACTTTCTCAAAGATATTGAAACTTTAAAAAAGAACCAATCAGAAATCCTGGAAATGAAGTATGCAATTAAGGAGATTAGAAGTGAACTCCTGAGCATAGAAAACAGAGCCCAGCAGATGGAGAAAAGAATTAGTGATATCAAAGATATGAATCAAGAAATGACACAGAGGGAAAAAGAGAGAGATCTGATCATAAAAGGAAATGAAAGAGCTCTCCAAGAACTACCTAATTCCATCAGAAAAGCAATATTAGCATAACAGGCTATCAGAAGAAGAAGAAGAGAGGGAGAAGGGAACAGAGAGTCTATTCAAACAAATAATGGATGAGAACTCCCCAAACCTATGGAAATAATTAGATCCTCAAATCCAAGAAGCAAACAGAACACCTAGTTACATCAATCTAAAGAGGCCCTCTATGGAGAAACCAAGATGGCAGCATAGGTAAACACCTAACCTGCTGCCTCGCACAACAATTTCAAAAATACAACTAAAAGACAAAACGGACATCATCCAGAAACACAGGAAGGCTGGCTGAGTGGAAATTCTACAACTAGAAGGAAAGAGAAAAGCACACTGAGACTCACAGGAGCTGCAGGAGGGAGAGGTACTGAGACGCATGTGCAGAGAGGACTGGCAACTGAGTGCGAGCTGGCTTTCTCAAGTGGGAGGGAGACAAGAGCTCCTGACTGCACTGAACTCCAGTTCCGGGCGAGACTCTGGGGACCCAGACTCATTCAAGGAGAAATTGGACTGTCTGGAAGCGGGAGGAATTCGAGGGTGGCTTTCTCTCAGAGGTGCTTGCAGCGGTTACCACAGGACAATGAGACCCAGGGGCCTATTAGGGCAGGGCTGATGGGAAACCAATGCTGTCTGCTCTGCCCTGCAGCTCTGTCCCATCCAAGCTGAGCACAGGAGGCTTTTGCAAGTCTTGCCTCATAAGGGTGTCTCCAGTACAGAAGTTATCCCAGCATAAACACAGCTGATCCTCACAGCCAATTGGCCTGGAGGTCAATTCCTCCCAGTGATACCAATAACAAGCAAGGCTTAAACTACAACAGGACTATACACACAGCCCACAAAGGGGTACACCAAGAGTGTCCACCTCAGCTAACTGGGGAGGCTGAGCCACTGGGCCCTATAGGACACCTAGCACACAAAACCACTCTATTAACTCAGAGAAGCAGCCAAAATGTGGAGACAAAGAAAGAGATCACAAATGAAAGAAATGGAGGAAAGCAAATGACTGGATATAAAGAGGCCCTGTCTGCAGCTGTCTACTGTCCGGTTCGAAACCACGGTTATAAGGTCTTTCAAGAATTTTCTAGAAAAGGCCAATAAATTTAGCAAGACCCTCAAGGATATGAAAAAGGACCAACTAGAAATTAAGCATACACTGACTGAAATAAAATATATTATACAGAGATCCAACAGCAGACTAGAGGATCGCAAGAATCAAGTCAAAGATGTGAAATACAAAGAAGCAAAAAACACGCAACCAGAAAAGCAAAAAGAAAAAATAATCCAAAAATATGAAGATAATGTAAGGAGCCTCTGGGACAACTTCAAGTGTACCAACATCAGAATTATGGGGGGGCCAGAACAAGAGAGAGAACAAGATACTGAAAACCTATTTGAAGAAATAATGACCGAAAACTTCCCCCACTTGGTGAAATAAATAGACTTACAAGTCCAGGAAGCACACAGAACCCCAAACAAAAGGAATCCAAAGAGGACCACACCAAGACACATCATAATTAAAATGCCAAGAACAAAAGACAAAGAGAGAATATTAAAAGCAGCAAGAGAAAAACAGTTAGTTGCCTACAAGGGAGCACTCCTACAACTGTCAGCTGATTTCTCAACAGAAACTATGCAGGCCAGATGGGAGTGGCAAGAAATATTCAAAGTGATGGATAGCAAGAACCTACAACCAAGATTACTCTACCCAGCAAAGCTATCATTCAGAATTGAAGGGCAGATAAAGAGCTTCACAGATAAGAAAAAGCTAAAGGAGTTCATCACTGCCAAACCAGAATTATATGAAATGCTGAAAGGTATTCTTTAAGAAGAGGAAGAAGAAGAAAAAGGTAAAGATAAAAATTATGAACAACAAATACATATCTATCAACAAGTGAATCTAAAAATCAAGTGAATAAAAAAATCTGATGAACAGAATAAACTGTTGAATATAACAGAATCAGGGACATAGAAAGGGAGTGGACTGATAGTTCTCGGAGGGAAAGGGGTGTGGGGGATGTGGGAAGAGACTGGACAAAAATCGTGCACCTATGGATGAGGACAGTGGAGGGGGGATAAGGGCAGAGGGTAGGGTCAGAACCAGGGGGAGGGGAGCTATGGGGGGAAAAAGAGGAACAATTGTAATAATCCGAACAATAAAGATTTATTAAATTAATAAATAAATAAAAAGTCCAAGGTATACTTTACTAAAACTGTCAAAATTTAACGACAAAGAAAAATTCTCAAAGCAACCAGGGAAAAGAAGGAAGTGATGTACAAAGGACAACCCATCAGAGTATCATCTGACTTCTCAGCAGAAACTCTAAATGCCAGAAAAAAGTGGAACCAACAAAATTGTCCTTTAAATATGAAGGAGAAATAAAGACATTCCAAGATATTTAGAAGCCGAGGGATTTTATCACCAGAAATCCTCCATTGCAGAAAATATTCAAGGAAGTTATTCCTGAATTAAAGAACATAAGGTCACAATACTACGAGTAAGATCACCAAAAAACTTACAGCATAAACAGGGGATAAACTGATAAACTGTAACAAGAACATTGTACCTTTTATAAGACTTCGGTTTTTCTCTCTTTGAAATTGGGAACCATCAGATAGTTTTGATTAGAGGAGTGACATAATCTTACCACTCTGGCTGTGGAATTGAGAATAGAATCTAATAAAGCAAAGGGGATAAAAGCAAGAAAAGAAAAAGAAAATTACATTAGATAAAGTTAAACAGGCAGGGAAAATGTCTTTTAAGATTATTGCTTTAGGTAAGAGATCAACTCTGTTGAAACAATATTCAGTAGGGTTTTTAAGAGCTTTTAAAGGCTATTTTAGTTTGCTAATTGACTTTACCCAAATAAATAGTAAACTTCTACTTATCTTCAAGACAGGATGTGGTTTTATAACTTGGAGCAAGGTGCCCACTGCAGAAGCTAGTCTCCTACCCTCCAACTCACACAGACTGTAAGTTATAGGTATTATCTTCCTTGATGATGACATCTTCAGAAAGATAGCTTGGAGGTTCTTGAGAAAAGCATTCCTTTGTTGTAAACCTGGCAAGAGGCTTTTAAAATGGCTTACATTTGAAAGAGGCATTTTACAATTACAAGTTTTCTCAAGTAAGTGAATAAGAAAAGGGAGGGTGACAATTTTTTTCTTTCTTGGTCTTTCTTTTCTCCTTCCATTACTCTCACGATGCATCTATTGATGCTATCCTCACTTTTGGTTTTTCTGTTCTGATTGGGTGTTTTTCACTTCCTTTTATTGCAAATCGCTGATTTGATTCTCTGCTTCATCTTCTCTACTATTGATTCCCTATAAATTATTCTTTATTTCAGTTAGTGTATCCTTCATTCCTGACTGGTTCATTTTTATGGTTTCCATGTCCTTTTTTATGCTTTTTAAGTTCTTACTCTAAAGAAGAATCCCATCTAAAATTTAGTCAAGCTGAGGGAACATTAAGGTCATCTTGGACACAGACTATTCTAGGAAACTAAGTGAAAGTAATGGTAGTTTGAGCCAGACTGATAGCAGTGGATGTGGTGAGAAAGAAATGGATTCTCAATACATTTTGAAGGTAGAGCTAAATAATTTGTGAAGGGATTGGATGTGGAGTTCCAAAGAAGAGGGTGGGGAGGCAAGAACAACACAAGGTCATTCTGCATATCTTCATATGTGAACACATTATGTCACCTTGAGCTTTGTGCCTTCATATGGCATCTTCCTCTCTGAGGATGCTCATAGTCAAAAGGAAGAAATAAAATGATTCTTTCAAGTTGCTGAACAGTGTCTATCACTTGTAAGTTTTCGATATCTTTGGTAAACTCTGTAGGCATTATTTAATTATCTTTTGCTGGTATTACAGGGGAGAATTCTGATGTTTATACCTTTTCAGGTGATTTGTTAGATGTTAGTAGGACAATTTCTGGCATCTCAAAACATTGCCAAGATTTTTTATTATGTTTCTACTTTAATTGATTTCTCCTGAAACATCATATTTTTTTCTATTTACTTTCTCGGATTGATAGTTAATGCAGGAAACATTTATGTAATTTTATATTTACTTATATTACTCTTTTAGAAATATGGAAAATCATTTTTATTAACATTTTCTCCACCAATTTACCTTCTCTTCCTTTATTTTGTGTTTGTCTTATTCTATTCCTTTGGGAGATCCTTTTCAGTTCATCCTTCAAATCAATGATTGATTTAACTTAATTTTCCAGTGTCATTTTTTCTTTTTATTATTTCACTGCTATATAGCATTTTAGGTTTCTTCAAATTATTTCTCCCCTTATCAGTGTACATTTTCATCTAGTCCTCTTTTCACCGTGTCTTCTTTTTCAACATGTTTCTCTGTTTCACAGAAAACTTTCTTCTTATATCCTATAGAGATCATCAAGATTGCTTTGGATTCTGAAATAAATTCTTTTCTGAGATTCACTCTTCCTCTGCATCTTCAAGATGATGTTCCCTTTTCTGAATCTTACAGAACTTTTTCCTGAGTCTCCTTACTGATTGTTTTCTCTTTATTCCTTCTCATAGAGGGAAAGAGCTCTCTTCACATTTTATTTTCCCAACCTATAATTTGAGGATAATTTGTGCACACATAGAATGTTTATTCAAACCCCTTATTAAATCTAAAGTTACATAACAGGATGCTATTTTCAGCTTTTAGCCCAAATCCCAGTGACCGGTAGGCTTTTTATTACTAGTGTAATAATGCTATAAAGTGATGGATTCCATCTAATCCAGTGTCCTGCTCTCTAATATGCTAAAAAGATACACTACAAGATCCATGATGCACTACCAACTGTTCCTGCCCTGCTTGTGAGAGTTTTACAAACTCCCTGTGCTGTGCTCCACACCTAGGCTTCTCATTTCCTTCATCCCTATGTGGTTTTTAGAATTTTTTGTTTCTGAATACATGTATTAGGGGTATTGGTAGAGTTGCAACACTTCATTGTATGTCATTCAAGAGACATCACTGAACATTGAGGAAGACTGGCCAGGATCTGCTGGGCATTTTGGAACCAGTATTCTCATTTGACACCAGCACTCTCAAGGATCCTTAGGGAAGGATCCTTGAAGCCATGTGGAGTTTACATTTTCCATCTGCTGCTTCCTCTTGGTCCTGGCATCTCCCCTGTCATCCTCCTGGACCCTATTCCATACCAGAGATTTAACTTCTGTGTGGGAGGTTTCTCAGTTTTTTAAGTATCATCACTGTTTCTTTCATAAATGTGTTTGAAAATATTTTATGTCTCTGTTCATCCTTTAGCACTTATCATTATGAAGTGTAGGCTTTGAGCAGAAGAATAAAATGATAAAATGTGTATTTTAAAAGATCAGCCTGGTGGTGTGCAGGATGGACTGAAATTGATGAGGTCTATAGTGATTAGGCATTAATGAGGATGGAAAAGGTGAGACAGATAAATGGAAAAGAAAATTTAAAAGAATCAAATTTCATAATAAAGATAAATAACAGCAAAAGATGAGTCAATTATAGAGCCAAGTAAATTTTTAAATAAAATAGGGAAACTATTAATAGAATCTATACTAATAAAAGGGTAATATGCTAATTAGATTGGATAAACTGGACGTCTTCCAGCCATCCTTCCCAACGTCCTTCCAGACAAAGCCACGGTGGCGGGGGCCGAGGCAGAGGCGGTTAGGGATGATCAGGCAGGCAGGCAGAGCAGTTAGTAGCAATCAGGCTGACAGGGGAGAGTGGTTAGGGGTGATCAGGCAGACAGGCAGGTGAGCGCTTAGGAGCCCAGCAGTCCCAGATTGAGAGAGGGATATGCAACTGCTGGTTTAAACACCATCCTGCAGGATCAGGCCTAAACTGGCAGTCAGACATCACCCAAGGGGTACCAGATTGAAGAGGGTGCAGACTGGGCAGAGGGAACCCCCCATTCATGAATTTTGTGCACCAGGCCTCTAGTACTTACATAAAATTGAGAATGCAGTGTAAAAAAACAAAATGGAGTCAGTAGCCAAAACCAAACAACAACAACAATGTAAAAACACCAAACATATGAAACATCTTAAGATATATTGAAGTAAAAGACAACATTACAGGTAAAAACAAACAAAATTCTTGCCACTGTTCTATGGCACACCCCTGCTAGAGAATATGAAGATGAAAAGCAGGATTGTACCAGCCAAGAACAGATGGTACTGTCACATTGAAAGAAACTCATGAAATATGATCAAAAGAATTGGTTTCTATCTAACATTCAAGATGACCCATTTTTAACCTCAGCCAAGTCATTTAATCTCTCTGAGTTTCAGTGTTCCATTCTCTGTACAGTTAGGTTAAGAGAATAAGAAATTATAATTTGGGATCAGTGACTCTATAGGCCAGGTTTGAAAAACCTAGATAAGAGTTAATCCAGTGCTATAATGGGGGGAAAAACTATGGACTCAGACTCCTGAAAGAAAAACCAGTGGATTCCCTCAATAAATTAAACCCAGTCTTTCAAAGTTGACAAGAGGGAGAGGGAGAGGGAGAGGGAGAGGGAGAGGGAGAGGGAGAGGGAGAGGGAGAGGGAGAGGGAGAGAGAATGAGAATATTCTCCTGGTAAGCATAGCTGGCCAAGAAACTCCTAACTCTCACCCCAGATGCTGTGGCTCAATTGGTTCAAGCATTGATCCATACACTGAAAAGTCACTGGTTAGATTCTTGGTCAGGGCACATACCCGTGTTGTGGGTTCAATCCCCAGTCAGGGAGCATGGGAGAGGCAACTGATTGATGTTTCTTTCTTACATTGATGTTTCACTCTCCCTCCCTTCCTCTCTCTAAAAATCAGTTTAAAAAACAATACCTGACACTTGTCCGCTGGGGCCAGGATAGTGGAGGAATTGGAAGAGATAAGAATCTCTACAGTAAGAGTCAGGGGTATTGGTCCAACTATCCATTCTCATCTGGAGATCCCCTCTCATTGCTAATCTCACAATCTTACTATGCAGTTATATTATGGGAATCTACAGTTTTCCTTACAGTTCTGCTCCCTGTCTCTGAGCTGTCACCATCTTGAAGAAATCAATCATTTGAATGTACAGAATAGTGGTGTAGGTACCACACAAGTAAGATTGAAGAGCTGTTTTCCCTGCCTCCCAGGAGTTCAGACCCTAACAGAGGAAATGCGGACACTGCTCTAAGTCAGAATAAGAAATCGTATGCCAGTGCTTTGAATAAAATATTTGAACAGATATGAAAATGTGCCTTATAGTAAAAAATAGGTGCAATTTATTGTGTCTACCCTTTGTTTAAAAATGTTTCTTTTTGCCATTCTGAGCTACCCTGCAGTTCATTTTCCCAATTATGGCCTTGTAATTCACTATCAATGATGCTAAACATTATACTATATTTGCATGATTCAAATCTACCCACAACACACACTATGAGATCAGTGCTTTCATTTAGACCCAATAAACCTCATTCTTAGGGATATTCATTATATACAAAAATATAATATTGAAAATTCCCCCAAAAGAATAATTATATGTTACTTACTTGAATGCATTGCATCACCCTTAATAGTATATCCATTCAGCAGGAATCATAGAAATGAAATTTCAAGAAAAGGAATTATATTTTTGTTAGTATCATAATAATAGTTTTATAAATATCATTTCTTAAATTGAGGGTATCAAATTGTATCACTGGTTATCTGACATAAAATTAAGTAAAAGAAATGGTAGTATTGATAAAGTATCAACTGGTACAACAAGATTATTAGGAAATAAAGTCACAAGTTTTAGTTGAAAATAAAATATGCAAGGTATTTCCAGTGCATCCTAAGTACAAATGAAGCCCTTTTAGAAGATAAACCATTTAATGAATTACTCCTCAAACATTAAATAAAAAAACTGGTAACAAAACTTATTGATATAGATTCTGGTTAAGATGGTGGCAAAGGTAAACACCACATTTCCTCCCATGACAACACCAAAATTACAACTAACTTATAGAACAATCAGCATGGATAACCACGTGAAGACTAGCTGAACAGAAGTCCTATAACTAAGGATATAAAGAAGAAGCCATACGGAGACTGGTAGGAAGGGCACAGATGAGAAATGGACTTGCCCCATACCGCACTGCAGTTGAAAATCAAGAGGGATATCATAGCTGCAGGGGTCTCCCCTGAGGTCTGAGGAGCTCCCACAGTGGGCTCCCCAACCCAAAACACCCAATCCACAGAAACTGGGAATTGATAAAAGTCTGTGTTTTAAACTGCTAACATATTATACAGTCATTTGTTACATAATAATAGATAAATACATCATGCATAAAAATAAAATTATATGTGTGTGGTATATTTTTAATATTAAAAGGATATCTTGTTAGTGGAAATATGAACCATTTAAATATTATGTTTTACATTTTATGCTAAAAATACATAAATAAAGTAGAAAAACAAACCATGACACAAATCCTAAGAATTCTATCACTATTAATCAAGGAAGTTATTTTGCAAGGAGGAAAATTATAAACTACTTACTGATCTTTAGCACACAAGTTCTGTTAGTGCTGGGATATTATTGTTAGGTCAAATTTACAACAACGACAAAAATGAATAGTTACATGATTTAAATTTCAAATGTCCTTAGTAAAGAAATCATACTTTTCTCATTTAACTATTATTATAAACCTATCCAGTTTGTAACATAGTATTGGAAGAAAGTGGTATAAAGAAAGAATTGAATGACTTAGATCAAATTGTTCTAGATTCAGCAGGTAATCTATAAATAGAGTAAAGATATAATTTATCATCCATACCAAGAAGCTTTGGACAGTGAAGAGGGATGATAGCAACACTTACGCTAAAACAATTAGCATAAACTGAGATTGTGCTTGGCAAACCAGAACAAATCTTTGCCCTATCTGTGAATCTTATCAATATTTATCCACAAAAGAAACATTTATTTTTATCACCTCTCCTCTTAAAACTCCAGGTAACCTAGATCTAAGACCATTTCTACAAATTTGATGATAGAGTTTAGTCCATTATATTTAGATTTGCCCATTGTAGTAGACTTTTAATGAGATTGATCTTTTTAGTGTGGTATGAAAGAGATAACTGTCATCAAAATTAAGTACAGCCCATCCTTCTAAATGATACTTCTATGAGCTTTTCAGCATTTTTGAAAGCCAATATCCCTGCCAGTGAATGTAATACTGAAGATTGGTGCAGCACTCAAAAAGTATAATTATAGTTGTTAAATGCCATCAAATCTGAGCCAGGGAGGTGAGTAATTTTGTGAATGCAGGTGCTGTAATGTGATAGAACTCAAATGTAAATTTTTTAAAAAAAAGGATGGTATATCAGAAGAAAGCCAAATTCAAAGGCAGATGTGATTTTTGCCAATAAACACACACATACACACTCATCACTAAGTTTCCCATGGGAAAAAATATTTAAAATGCCACCTGGTGTGGATAAGGAACAATTTCACTTCCACCTCCTGAGACATTTTTCTTCTAACATCAATTTTTGAACTATTTAAATTAATCTACTGTCTACTATTTAGGGTGAATCTCATCTAGTGTAATTCTATTATGAAAAGCCATAGGTGTTTTTGTTGTTGTTTTTAGATTTAGCAACTTAGAACATTTTGAAACTATTTAAAACTATTATTGGACAAGGATATTATAGTTTCCATTTGGCAATTGCATTGAAATGCCTTTTAGGTATCATTCAGGTTACTATTTTAGATTACTGGCGGCTTCCAGGGGGGCAGTGGAATTTGAAAATGCAGATTAAACCTGAAAATATGACACAGATACTCTTAGTCTCAGGAAAGTAACTCTAATCACCTTCATGCATGAGAGGTTGATAACAGTTAAAACAATGACTATTTGGGGCAGGTTATATTGTGTACAATGTTTTTATTTCATCCTGACTCATGCTAAACATAGGGGTTTAAATCAATCTCAGAAAGAACCTACTTTATATTTCCTTCAAATATAAAATTCATTAGTACGTGACATTCAGACACTTCAAGTGGCTCAATGAAGCTGATGAAGAAGCGCTCACTCTTTTAGATGGAAATGGGACAGAAAACAGAGAAGTTTTCAGAACAGAGCTTCCCAAAGTATTTTCCACAGGATACTGATTGCTTTAAGATGCCTTATGAAAAACAGATGTGCACATTTGGGAAATGCTGCATCTCCCATCTTTCTCTAAGAGATTTGCATTATAGACTTATGTAGTAAGTACCTCCCAAATTCTGCAAGAAAGAAACCTGTTCGTTTTGTTTAGTTCTGTATTTACCAAACTTACTTGGCTATACAGTGCTGACTCCACGTTTTGTGGAACCTGAAACTTTTATAGTTTGAGACTCCTCTTTATAAAAAATACAAAATAAAAAATAAAGTTAAGGACATCTATAATAATAAAAGAGTAAAATGCTAATTAGACTGGATATCCTTCCAGATGTCCTTCCCTCTGGACAAAGCCGCAGCGGGTGGGGGCCAAGACAGAGGCGGCAAAGGCCCCCAGCCGTGGTGGCAGCAGGTGGGGGCTGGGGCCAAGGTCCTTGCATGAATTTTGTGCATCAGGCCTCTAGTAGTATATATTTATTTAGCAATCACTTTAAAGTTCTTGGAGATTTGTATCTCTTTTCTTCTGAGTTGGCTGTGGTCAGTATACCAGAAATGCTTCCTTAGAAATGTTCCTGGTGATAACATTTCTGCCCCTTGCAACAACTCAGCAATTCCCAATGTTCTCACTGGTCTGTACAAGTGAACAGAACTGAAGTTTAAGCTTCATTACCTTAGTTGTAAACTTAACTCTGTGACAAGGTAACCTTTTAATCTGGCTGAAATAATGGTTTCAGGTGCATGCTCTAGAAAATGGCAATATATAAAATTTTATCTAGCTCCATGTCTTATAGCATTGAAACTAAACAATATTTATAATATATCAGACAGATATGGTATTATGGAGAAAATTAATTTAGGGAAGAAAAATAGAGTGCCAAAGAGGGGACAGCAATTTAAAGGTGGTGGTTACCAGGTTTGATCTCCAGGGCATGTGCAGAAGCCAATCAATTGATGTGTCCCTCTCACATCGATATTTCTCTTTCTATATCCCCATACCTTCCACTCTCTCTAAAAAAATCAGTGGGCCTAGGGCCTAGGGGGCAGGGGCAGATTAGAAGGGGTCATGGGGGTAAAGGGGGTTCATATATAATACTTACAACAATAAAGATTTTTTAAATAATAATAAAATAATTAAAAATCAATGGAGTAAATATACTCAGATAATTAACAAATAATAAAAAGTAAATAAATAAATAGGACAAGAAAGAAAGAAAGAAAGAAAGAAAGAAAGAAAGAAAGAAAGAAAGAAAGAAAGAAAGAAAGAGGTGGTCAGGGGAAGTTGGAGGTGGTGGACGGATTGAGCAAAAATAAAAGAGAGAGAGAGGTGGGAAGAGATCAACCAATGAACTTGTATGTATATATGCATAACCCATGGACACAGACAATGGGATGGTGAGGGGCTGGGGATGGGGCGACAAGATCAGGCTAGAAGAGGTTAATGGGGGGGAAAGGAGGACCTATCTAATACTTTCAACAATAAAGATTTAAAAAATAATTGAAAAAAAAAAGAACATAAGCTATTAAAAAAATGAGAGAGAGAACTCATGGACAACAACAGTGTGGTGAATGTGGGGGGTAGCGATGGAGTTGGAAGAGGGCATACGGGAATAAATGATGATGAAAAAAATTAAATTAAAAAATAAATAAAGATAGTGATCCGGGAAGGGTTCATTGAGAAAATGAATGTGAACAGAGGTGGGAAGCACATGAGAGGAGAATGTTCCTCCTGCTGAGCTTTGCTCTGACTGTGGAGCAGATGTGGGGCAGTAGATGAAGGGGCAGATAGGAAGGCTCTCCTTGTAATTAGATGGAAGAAATTACTAGATGTTTGAATGCTAGTGGGATTGTTGTGGTAGTAAGGAGATAATTTATTATGCAGGAGACAGGGAGAAATTGTTGGATGATATCAGAAGAGCTGGCATATGTGGCTCAGAGAGCAGGCAGATTCTTGCACAGAGATGAAGGGATTTGTGTTTGTGGGAGCACGAGAAAGGTCTCTTCTGATTTCCCAGGAGGCAGACTGCTCTGCAGACACATGTTGGGTGGGTAGACTATGTCTCTGTGAGTAGAAAAGGGAGCCTCTTCCTCTAGGAAGACACCAGTCCCCACTGGGGCCCAGGATTTGCTGAGCAGAGTGTCGTCTGCATTTCCACCCCATTGGGTATCCCTGTGCAATGCACGAGCTGTTCAACCATATGCAGTGGTGCTGCCTAAATGGAAATATAAAACTCTATTTTTTAGTTCCAATAAACACTATGAAGAGTGCTGGGGTAAATGGGTAATGAGGCAAAGGCAAACCTGTTTTATTTTGGAGCAATCCCCTCCCCTCCCTGGACAATGAGATGAAAACAACTCTACACAGACTAATCACACAAAAGGAAAATGAAGAATATATCCAAACCTGTAGAGAATTTTTATAAGCGTTAATTTGAGCCAAAACTGGCAATTGTCAGGAAACAAGATCTCAGATGCTCTGGAGAGTGACAGTTTCTTTCATGTATTTGAAATTGAGGAGGGATATAAGGAAGATTAGAAAGAAGGTGGGAGAAAGCAGGGTGGGTATTGGACTACAGGACAGTTAATAAGATTACGTGTTCTCTGGAGGGTGGTTAGGGCTTATTTCAAAGTTGTGTCAACCAAGATGCACAGAAACAATGGACAGGGATGCTTCAGGTAAAGATAAACCTTTTACTAAATAAATTATATGCCTGGGGCATGGCTACCCACCATGACCTGCCTAGTTAGAAACATGATCAGATCACCTTTCGATGTTACTCTCTGCAGAATCCCCTTTTCATCCACAATACATTTGAAAATGTACCTGTATAAGTAAAAGACCATTTCAGACAACAATTCTTTTGCATTCCTAAGTAAATTTAACACACGCAAGCTGCACTGGAAAGACAACATACTGAGAAGAAAAAAGTGTCCAATGTGATAGAAAATTACATAGTGTTATAAGTAATAAGTAGAAATTACATGCACAGAATCAAATTCATAATGACAGAATTTCTGAACATTTATCAACAAAATGATATCTGCTGATAAAATTACTGATTCAGCAGTAACTTATAATTAAAGACAACTTGATAAGGTTATTGGGCATTGTAGAGCATACATTTAACTTTTGTGTCTGTGAATTCAAAGTGAAGCAAATAAACAGAGTTATATCAATTTTCTAAAGCAGTTACTTGTCTACAGAGAACAGATGTGAAGACAGAGGCTGCTTGGGCCCATCCCAGTACAAGATTAACACATGAACATAATGGAGGAAAAGTGGGGCAAGAAGGTTGAAGTTATTTTCAAGGCGTGCGAATAACAGTGGGCATGCACTCTACTTGGAATAAAAAGGGAAAAGGGGTAGTTGATGAACTTGGAGAATGTAGAGGGGTTATTGGATGGCAGGTGATGATGATATCTAGAAAATACAGCAGTGAGGTCACAAAAGCCAGTGTTTCATAAAGATAGGGGAATGTCTGAGTGGGATATTAGAAATGGAGATTGGGAGGTTGTTCACCTGCTCACAATGACAAGAATATTATGGAGCTTCTGGGAAAGCCTCTTTCTAGTTTTCCCCAGTGCATTGATCATGTTAGGATCTTCTTAGAAGAGCCCAATAGGATATATTCCACAGAGTAGCAGATCTCGGTAATATCTATACTAATAAAGAACTAATATGCTAATGAGTGGGACGCCATAATGGGTAACAACCAGGTCATTAGCATATTAGCTGGGGCGTTGCTCCAGAGACTGGGCTGAAGCAGGGAGGTGCCAGGAGAAGGCGGGACCAGCCCAAGGCGACTGGAGGGACTGAGGTCGGGACTTGAAGTGCCCAGAGAAGGCCAGAGGGTTGGGGGCTAGGCCAGGCGCACTGGAGCTCTGTGTGGACAGGTTCAGGTGTCAAGGCAGGGCTGCAGGTGGGTGGGCGGCACCGTGCAGTATCACACCCTGGGCTCCTAGTAAGTAAATAAACATAAATACAAGCTATTTCTGCAGTGTGACCAGCAATCCCCCAGTGGAAAAAATCAAACATTTGTTAAACACTTATTCTGAACAAGACATAGAATCAGGTTCTGAGTGAATAGTAGTCACCAAGAAAGATATTGTCCTTTTTCCTATGGAGTTTATATTTGAGTGGGAGACTCATTAAAAAAAAAAAAAATCTAAAATCAAGCTAGATGCTACAAAATAAAGTACTACCAGAAAAAAAGAGTTTGATCACAGGGCAGGAAAACTGTCCTCAGGTATTTAAGCTAAGACTTAAAGATTAGTAGGAGTTAGGTAAAAAAGATAAAATGATTTTAGGTAAAGAAAATATCTAGGTAATAATTTTTGTTTTCTTTAGATAGTAACTATACCTCAAGGCAAATGTAAAAATCAGGTGTTAACTTTAATTTCACTCTGGCTCTGCCTTAATGTTACAAAAAGCTGTTTATTGGGTTTTAGTTTTTTAATTTAAGCCATAAAATTATAGAGCAGGATACAGATATTATCTTTCCCAATATAAATATAGATCCCAGCAGTTGAGAGATGGAATGGAGGAGGAAGAAATGAAGTCAAATAGAAAATAAAAATGCTTCATCTCACCTAGTGAATCAATATCTTAAATTCATTAATCAAGAAATAAAGATCTACTTTTCAGGAGTACAGACAAAGAAATAAAACTTACCAATTATTTTTAAGAGAATATTATCCAAATGCCAAAACCTGGCATAGATAATTCCCAAAGATAAACACTATAGACCAAATCACTTAAAACTAGAAATGTAAAAATACTAAAGCATTCATCAATAGAATAAAGACTATTTCTAATAAATAGTGCAACTATAACAAAAAAATGGTTAATTCCAAGATATTTTAATATTAGAAAACATATTCCATAATTTCCCATAATGATGGCTAAAGAAAAAAATAGATAAATCCCATAAATATTGAAATGAGGAAACCAACAAAAAAAAATTTTTTAATAACCAGACTAAAATAGCAGACAGAATGAAAAAGGAAAAGAAACAATGGACATACAAAGAAACAAAAAACAAACAAACAAACAAAGATAAAATGGCTGTAGTAATTTCAGTCCTGGATTGGGAGAGGGATGTCCTACTGCCCGTGCTTGTGGGTGTAGCGGAGGTATGGTCAATTTGCATATTGCTCTTTTATTATATAGGATAAGGTGTCCATTGTAACTTCTCTTTCATTTCTGATTTTATTTATTTGAGTCTTTTTTTCTTTAGTGAGTCTAGCCAGGGGTTGTTGATTTTATTTATCTTTTCAAAGAATGAGCTCTTTGTTTCATTCATTTTTTCTATTGTCTTTTTGTTCTCCATTTTTTAAAATTCTGCTCTAATTTTTATTATTTCCTTTCTTCTACTTTTGGCTTAATTTCTTCTTTTCCTGGTTCTTTAAGGTGAAGCGTGAGATTGTTTATTTGAGATTTTTCTTGTTTCTTGAGGTAGGTCTGTAGTGGTATCAACTTCCTTCTTAGTTCCACTTTTGCATCACAAAAAGTTTGGAATGTATTTTGTTTTATTTGTTATCTTGTGATGTCATCTTTTATTTCTTCTTTTACCCAATAGTTGTTTAATAGCATATTGTTTAGTCTCCACATATTTGTGCTTTTTTCTAGCTTTCTTCTTGTAGTTAATGTCCAGTTTCATACCATTATAATCAGAAAATATGCTTGGTATGTATGATTTCAGTCTTAAACTCATTGGGAGTAGTTTTGTGCCCCATTATATATGGTCCACCCTTGAGAATGCTCTGTATGCACTCGAGAAGGTTGTGTATTCTGTCATTTGGAGATGGAATGTTTTAAAAATATTAAGTCCATTTGGTCTAATGTGCTATTTGAGACCAATATTTTCTTATTGACTTTCTGTTTGGATGATCTATATATTGCTATATATCGGTGTCATACTATAACTGTATTTTTGTCAGTTTCTCCTTCTAGGTCTGTTAGTAATTGCTTTATACATTTCGGTGCTCCCAGGTTGGGTACATATATACATATGTCCACTTGATGAATTATCCCCTTTATCATTATAAAATGTTCATTTCTGTCTCTTGTTACCTTTTTTATCTTGAAATCTATTTTGTCTGATATAAACAGTGCTACACCCCCTGTTTCTGTGGTTGCTATTTGCTTGAGGTATTATCTCCCATCTCTTCTCTTTGAGCCCATGTTTCTGAGATGAGTCTCCTGCAGGCCCTTATAGTTGGGTCTTGTTTTTTAATCCATCCCTCTACTCTGTGCCTTTGGATTGCTAAATTCAGTGCATTTACATTTAGAGTAATTACTGATATATGAGGACTTAATATGGGCAGTCGGACATCCCTCGAGGGGTCCCAGATTAGAGAGGGTGCAGGATGGGCTGAGGGACACACCCTCCCTGTGCATGAATTTCGTGCACCGGGCCTCTAGTAGAAATATAAAGAACTAAACAAGAATACTATTAAAGGGTCACCAAATTTCATAACCTAGAATAAATGGACAAATTTTCAGAAATGTATAATGTTGATAGAAAAGAATGGAAAACCTAAATAGACCCATCTTCAGCAAGAAAATTAAATAATAAACTGCATAATTATACACAAACTAGGAAATTTTTAGCACTGTTTACAGTAGTGAATAATTAGAAATATCCCAAAAATATAACAATAAAGTTGTGGTATAATAAATTATATACCAAAGAGCAGTTACAAATGATAATGTAAATCATTTATTTACTACCATAGAGAGATGTCTATAACACATTGTTAAGGGAAATTTCAGGTTAAAATTTATATGCCTATGCTGGGGTGTGAATGCATTATTTCTCTCAGTAATAAACTGGCACATTTGTTTATTTTTCCACCAACTATACACAGTATCTCTTGGCTTCTTATTGTATAATAGTGATATCTGCACCTCTGACTTTCCTTTACCTTTTCCCCATTTACCACCTCCCCACTTCTGTCACCTGTACTTTTATTTTTACTTTATCAGGATGACAATATTTATGTTCTGTTTTGTAACTACATTTATTTCACACTAGAGGCCCAATGCACAATATTCATGCAAGAGGTTTGGCCCTCGCAGCCCCGGAGGCTGCCTTATGGCCTCAGCTGCCTCGCAGCCCTGCCCCCCGCCCACTGATTGTTCCAGAAGGTCATTCCACCATCCGGTCTAATTAGCATATTAGCTCCTTATTATATAGGATTTTGTCTTTATTGAAAAACAATAGTGCTTGTGTCATTATGCCTTCGTAATTATAGGTTCTGCTGTGAACAATAATTCAAAATCATAAAACTGCAAACATTATAATATATATTATTGTTTTTCCTGAAATGTCTAATGGCTTTTTAAATTGCCTCCTTTTTTCCTTGCACCCTTATAATACTCCGCTTTTTTGGAAACAGTCTTTTACACCAACTCTTTTAGAAACTTCCTCCCTTCTCTCTCCACACAGAATTCCCTGCTGGCATCTTTGATCCTTGCACTCCATCCTGGACAGCTGCTCTCTGGATGTGCCAAACCTTGCTTCTGAAATTTCAGGTCTCTGCTCTCTTCGATTGCATCACCTCTTTCTGGGTGTCATGTCTTCCCCTTTCTTGCTTATTTTTTGGAATATATTTTCAATTAACTTCCTAAGGAAAGTGCTTAGGGAGTAAAGTTTATAAATCCTTGAATGTATGTGTTTTTATTCAGCTCTCAGATTTTATATTTCCTTTGGGTATTTTCATTATATTTTCATTCCTTCATACATTTGAAAGTATTTCTATTGGGAGACAATATACAAATGGACAGTGTCCAGGCCATATAAAAAACAGAACTCTGACGAACAACCTGCAGCAACCAGCCTAGGAAACCAACCTATTATCTAACCAGCCCAGGAAGCCAGCCTACTATCTGTAAGTCAGACATGTAAGAAATCAGATCAGTATCTGCAGCAAACAATCTGGGAAGATCAAACATAAACACTGACAAAGTTGGCCCAGAATGGCCAGAAATTAATTAGTAACTGAAAGTTATCCTAATTTTGTTCCCACTTTTAAAGGAAAGCCAAATATGCATCCCTAACCAATCATAGGATGCCTGCTTTATTCTTAATAAATGTAATATCTCTCTAAAATATCTCAAAAGATACCGGACCTAGAGACAATTTTAAAGTTCTTATCTGTTTCCTGGATTAATTATTCTCTCTCTGGCGATTGTTGCTAATTATTAATCTTGATCTTTCTCTTTGGCATTCCTCATTTGTCTGATCATGCTTAGTTGCCTATTTAAATGTAAGGTTCAGACAACAGAAAATGTAGCTGAGGGCAAGAGTTTACTGATTGCAGATTTCATCTTATATTGAGTCAGGAGCAAGACAACCATTATGAGTGGCTGAAATATTGAAGGCTTCACTCTAGGAAGCCAATTAACTGTCCTAGTTTTACCAGACAGTTCTCTTCATTTCTATAGATAAGAAGTCTTCTTTCACTTTTTCATAGTGATAAAAATATACATAAAAATTACCATTTTAAATGTATAATTCATGGACATTAAGTACATTCACGTTGTGAAACCATCATCACCATCCATCTCTAGAACTTTTTCATCATCCAGTACTTAAAAAAATGTATATACATATATATATATGTGTGTGTGTGTGTGTGTGTGTGTGTGTGTGTGTGTGTTTTATATATATAGATTTCAGAGAGGAAGGGAGGAGAGAGAGAGAGAAAAAAAAGAGAGAGAGAGAAATATTAATGATGAGAGAAAATCATTGATTAGCTGCTTCCTGCACACCCCCTACTGGGGATCGAGACAAAACCCAGGCATGTGCCCTGACCAGGAATCGTAACCTGACCACTGAGCCACACCAGCTGGTCATCATCATGCAATATTTGAACCATTCAACAATAACTTCCCACGCCCTCATCTCCTAGACCCTATTAACCAATGTTCTACTTTCTGTGTTCATTGTTATTCTTTAATTTTACTTTTTGTTTGAAGGCATTTTTTGTTTTGTTTTGTGCTTTGCTTAAAGGAAAGAAAAATATATGGGAAGTTAACGTTATCTATTACCCTACACCCCCTTGCTTTTGTCTATTCTAATCTGAAGATATGCCAAGTAACAGATGACCTAGGGTTTGTTGGGTAGGCCCTTCTGATTTGTGTCCCTCTTTGGGCATTTTCTAAGCTGGGGTTTCCTCCCTCTTTTTGAATGAGTCTCTACTAATTCATACATTCTTTACCTCCTATTAGATTTTTTAAAATAAATCTTTATTGTTCAGATTATTACAATTGTTCCTCTTACCCTCCCCCCACAATAGCTCCTCTCCACCCGGTTCCCACCCCACCCTCTGCCTTACTCCCCCCCCCCCCGCCACTGTCCTCATCCATAGGTGTACGATTTTTGTCCAGTCTCTTCCTGTACCCCCACCCCCTTTTCCCCCCGAGAATTGTCAGTCCACTCCCTTTCTATGCTCCTGATTCTATTATATTCAACAGTTTATTCTGTTCATCAGATTTTTTTATTCACTTGATTTTTAGATTCACTTGTTGATAGATATGTATTTATTGTTCATAATTTTTATCTTTACCTTTTTCTTCTTCTTCCTCTTCTTAAAGAATACCTTTCAGCATTTCATATGATAGTGGTTTGGCGGTGATGAACTCCTTTAGCTTTTTCTTATCTGTGAAGCTCTTTATCTGCCCTTCAATTCTGAATGATAGCTTTGCTGGGTAGAGTAATCTTGGTTGTAGGTTCTTGCTATCCATCACTTTGAATATTTCTTGCCACTCCCGTCTGGCCTGCATAGTTTCTGTTGAGAAATCAGCTGACAGTCGTATGGGTGCTCCCTTGTAGGTAACTAACTGTTTTTCTCTTGCTGCTTTTAAGATTCTCTCTTTGTCTTTTGCCCTTGGCATTTTAATTATGATGTGTCTTGGTGTGGTCCTCTTTGGATTCCTTTTGTTTGGGGTTCTCTGCGCTTCCTGGACTTGTAAGTCTATTTATTTCACCAGGTTGGGGAGGTTTTCAGTCATTATTTCTTCAAATAGGTTTTCAGTATCTTGCTCTCTCTCTTCTTCTGGTACCCCCATAATTCTGATGTTGGTACACTTGAAGTTGTCCCAAAAGCTCCTTACATTATCTTCATATTTTTGGATTATTTTTTCTTTTTGCTTTTCTGGTTGCGTGTTTTTTGCTTCTTTGTATTTCACATCTTTGACTTGATTCTTGTGATCCTCTAGTCTGCTGTTGGATCTCTGTATATTATTTTTTATTTCAGTCAGTGTATGTTTAATTTCTAGTTGGTCCTTTTTCATATCCTCAAGGGTCTCACTAAATTTATCAGTCTTTTCTGGAAAATTCCTGAAAAAACTTATAACAATGGTTTTGAACTCTATATCCAATAGTTTGCTTTCCTCCATTCTGTCATTTGTGATCTGTTTCTTTGTCTCCGCATTTTGGCTGCTTCCCTGAGTTGATGGAGTGGCTTTGTGTGCTAGGTGTCGTATAGGGCCCAGTGGCTCAGCCTCCCCAGTTAGCTGAGGTGGACACTCTTGGTGCACCCCTTTGTGGGCTGTGTGTACAGTCCTGTTGTAATTAAGCCTTGATTGTTGTTGGTATCACTGGGAGGAATTGACCTCTAGGCCAGTTGGCTGTGAGGATCAGCTGTGTCTATGCTGGGAGAACTTCTATATTGGAGACACGCTTATGAGGCAAGACTTGCTTCAGTGGGGCTTTGGTGCTCACTGAGTCTTCCCCCTGAGTTGTGTCCCTTGTGGATCTGAGGAGTTGTAATCTGGATGATCCTACTCTGACCCCTGAGTACACTGGCTCTTGGATCTCCTACGAGGTGTTAATTTAGCCTCTGCCTGAGGCCACCCAGCAGGAGCTATGGAGAGATCTGCAGATTCCTCTTCTTTGTTTGGGGTTTGGAGGTGCCCAGATGAGGCCCATCTGTGAAGCAGTGCAAGCTGCTGTGGGGCTTTGGGCCTTCTTTTGGTTGTTCTGAGTCTCTCTGACTGAGCTGCAGTTTGTTAGGTAAGTTTAGATTTCAAAGGACCAGGCCATTCATATGCAAAAAGCCTCTGCACATAGCTTTGATGGGGTAGAGTCTCAGGGCAGAGCAAACAGCAATGGCTTCCCATCAGCTCTGCCCTAATAGGCCCCTATGTCTCAGTGTCCTGTGGTAATCGCTGCAAGCACCTCTGAGAGAAAGCCGCCCTCGAGTTCCACTCTATGCCAGACAGTCCAGTTTCTCCCCGTATGAGTCTGGGTCCCCAGAGTCTCACCCACAACTGGAGTTCAGAGCAGTCAAGAGCTTGTGTGTCCCTCCAGATTGAAAAAGCCAGCCGCGTACTTAGTTGTCAGCCCTCTCCACACGTGCGCCTCTACCTCTGCACTTTACTTCCACAGCGCTTCTGAGTCTCAGTGTGCTTTTCTCTTCCCTTCTAATTGTAGAATTTCCACTCAGCCAGCCTTCCTGTGTTTCTGGATGATGTCCGTTTTGTCCTTTAGTTGTAGTTTTGAAGTTGTTGTGGCAGGCAGCAAGTTCAGATGTTTACTTTTGCCGCCATCTTGGTTTCTCCGATCCCATTAGGTTTGATAAAATCTTTTACACACTATTGACTTTCCCTCCACTTCCTATTTGTACATTTTTATTCCCATTACAACAAGTTTGGGAATACAGTAGTAGGTATCATCATATGCTCAACCTATCATATTAAAACATAAGCCTGGCCCTAGCCAGTTTTGCTCAGTGGTTAGAGTGCCAGCCTGCAGATCAAAGAGTCCCAGCTTTTATTCCAGTCAAGGGCATGTACCTTGGTTGCAGGCTACTCCCCAGCCCGGCTCTGGTTGGGAAACCTGCAGCAGGCAACCAATCGATGTGTTTCTCATACATCAATGTTTCTGTCTTTCCCTCTCTCTTCTACTCTTTCTAAAATGATCAATGGAAGAGTATCCTCGGGTGAGGATTAACAAAAAAATCAAAATAAATAAATAAAATATAAGTCTGTGCTAAAATTTTAACCTGTTAAGCGTTACCTGGTGTACTTAGCTAGAAATCTAGCAGTGTTATAGCTAAAATCAGTATCAAAATTCAAAGAGCTATTTGGAAAATAAGAAAAATTTAGAGAGGTACTAAGAGTCAGTATATGGAATATATTTTAATGTATTTTCTCACAAATAAATAAATCCTAAGCTACTGTATATAGTTGTCTATAGCATAAATATAGATGACTTTAAAATCAACTATTTTGTGACTAGCATATTTAGTTCTACAATAATTCTTTATGATCAAAGTGCTGGTAGAGTAGCATCTTGTCCTTAAATACATATGTGCTATGCATTAATAAAACATAACAAAAAAGTGGAATCCCCTTTTTCATGATGACCATTGTATCTAGCACAGGAAAGGGATCATAGAGAGTAGTGATACAGTGTATAAAATCCAAAAGGCTTATTTTTAAAGTCCACGTTTGGGCATATATTAACTTTACTTGAGTAATTTTCTCAGCACCTCAAGTCATTCTTCATCTATAAAATGGGTTTAAAATAATACCTACTCATAGAACATCTGTGAAGAATAGATAAAGCAAGTGTAATCCTGAGCCTGAAGTAGATACTGAATAAATCTTAGCTATTATTATCCAAAGTTGGACTCCAGCATCATTCATTTGAGTCAAGATCCTGGGTCTAATCCCAGCTCCCTAACCTTGGCCATGTGACTCAGCCTCTCAGTGCTTGCTTCCTCATTTGCAGAATGAAGGTAATACTGAGCCTACATTAAAAGGTCATTTTGAGTGTTACATGCAACAATATAGATACAGGATTTGAAGCAATGCTCTTATTTTCATCACCTGAATCATCATTATATAACTGTTTGGTCTCTTTAAAGCAGAACGTATTATTGAACCTAATGCCTACAGAGTCACTGTGAAAAGCTGCTTTCAAAATAGTATTTTGTTATTGTGTCTCCTTATTATAGTCTCTTTCCTGGTTCCTCTTTCCTCCATTCCACCTCAAAATATTTAAAAACACTTATTACATTTTGAACCAATATTGTATTTAGAATATTCCACATTTGAATCATCACCAATGATATATGGAATCAATAGTTCCCCTTGTCATCTTTAAAAACAACTGAAATCTACAAATAAAAAGAAAGCTGTTTCAATTTTAACTTCTACTGCTTCTATATTTCACTGACTTTTAAGCATGCTGCCATGTTATTTTTTTCTTCAGTAAGTAAAGTGTTAAATTTCACTGCAGTAGCCTTTAAGAGCTTTTATAAGTTCCTTAACTTGATCTAAAAAAAAAATCTTCATTTCTACTGTAGGATTTTCTTATAACTGGAAACCAGTTCAGTTTAATAGATAATTGAGTTATCTAGGATAAGTTGCACTGGCTCCCAGCCAAAATGGACAAACAACTCAAATTTTACCCTGAGTCAGCATTTTTTCAACCTGCTTGCTTATAAAGTCTATTTGATTATAATATAAATGCTAGCTAATATGTAAGAAGATGATACTCTTACTTTCCTTTTCCAAGTATCTTTGTACCTGCAGTTCCCTCTTATGGTGCTTCTTTTCCCACTGTGTCACTCATTCTCCAGATCTAGCTCACTGTCACCTTTGGCATAATCTCTTTCAATTACTAAGTCCAGCCCTAGCTGATTTGGTTCAGTGGGTAGACTGACAACCTGTGCATTGAAGGGTGTCGGGTTTGATTCTGGTCCAGGGCACATACCTTGGTTGCAGGTTTCCTGGTCTTGGTCAAGGTGCATGCAGGAGGCAACCAGTAGGTGTGTCTCTCTCACATCAATGTTTCTCTCCGTCTCTCCCTCTCCCTTCTACTCTCTCAAAAAATCAACGGAAAAATATCCTCGGGTGAGGATTAACAAAATAAAAAATTATGAGTCCTGCTTAGTTACTCATTCCTCTTGGCTCTCTCAGAGCTTCATTTCTACTTCCTCATAGTCCTTACCACTACACATAGCAATTGTTAAAGACCAATCCCACCACTGGACTGAATCTATAGAATGGAACTTAGTGTGGGGTTCCTCACTATATCTCAAATATTTTATCATCAAAATGTCTGTTGATAAAAGGATTGAATAAATAGCTCCATTGGAGGACATCAAGTACTTTTTGTTTTGCTCAGCATCTCCTCCTTTGGGAGAACTATGCCCAGACTCACATGTATCCTCAGATACCCATGGGGTGATGCAAACCTTGGTTCCAAAGATGGATGTGTGGCCCAGAAATGGATAATCAGAGAGCTCAAATTATTTCATTCCAGTGGCCACTGTAATTAAGTCAGGAATAGGTGTGTGAATCAGTCCAGACCAAGAAGTACCATCCTTGGAACTTTCGCAGGGGAATTTGGAGAGATGCACTTTCTTTTTCTCTTGGACCACTAGATATGAGGATGAGCTAGGTCTAGAGTTAATGATGGCTATCTTTGCCACCATATAGGGAGCACTTTCCAGAATAAAGTTGATCCAGAAAAAGTCAGAGCTAAATGATGGATCAAGACAAAATTCTACTGACATTATTTTAGCCTTAGATCCAGGCATTCCTGGAATTCATTGCTATCCTTTCCAGTTACATGAAGTTTTTTTGTTTTCTTAAGCTAGTTTGAGTGTCATTTCTGTCACTAGCAATAAAAAAAAAATGTCCTGGAAAAACACAGTTATGCTTTCAAACAGGGACATGAATTTTTAAAACCATGGAATGAAACAATACTATTACTGACCACATAGGTATACAACTTAAGTCTTTGAATTCAGTAGCATGCTATTGTAAATAATAAGCTAACTCACCACCAACTATTTTTACAAGTACAAATAAAAGGTAAAAACAAATTGTTTCTTCTTCTGTTTGAAATCCTATGACAGTTCTATTAGATCAAAAGCATATGCAAAAACAAATATATTGTTATTTTTCTTATTAAGTTGATAAATGAAAGCAAGGAAGTGAAAACACTACATCAAGAAACACATTTTTAGAAGATAACTATTTATTAATGTCAAGATTTTGCCTGAGGTATTGCACAAGTAGGGAGGGTATTTTTTTTTTATATTTGATAACATGAACACAAACCATAGCTACCTACTAAAATCATGAAGATCTATTGCATATATTCTTCTTTTATTAAAAATATATTTTTATACACTGAGCCAAACTGGCTAGGGAGTTTGGCTAAGTGGATAGAGTGTCGGCCTGTGGACCAAGGGGTCCCAGGTTCAATTCCAGTCAACGGCATGTACTTTGGTTTCAGGCTCCTCCTTAGCTGGGGCCCTGGTTGGGGCTCTGCAGGAGGCAAGTAATCGATATATTTCTCTCACATTGATGTTTTTCTCTGTCTTTCCCTCTCCTATTCTCAGTAAAAAAATATCCTCAGGTGAGAATTAACAACAACAACAAAGCATGTGTGTGTGTGTGTGTGTGTGTGTACATACAGTATATATATAATGATTTCAGAGAGAAAGGGAGAGATAGAAACATAAATGATGAGAGAGAATCATTGATTGGCTGCCTCCTGCACACCCCTTACTGGGGATCGAGCCAGCAACCAGGGCAGGTGCCTTGACCAGGAAACGAACCATGACTTCCTGGTTCATAGGTCAATGCTCAACCACTTGCTGGGCTATTGCAAATATTCTTGAACTTTAATATGCATATGAGTCATCTGAAATTATTTGTCAAAATTTAGAATTCAAAGAGTACCATCTCAAAGACTCTCTAACTCATTATGACAGAGTTGGGGCCAGGAATCTAAATTTTAAGCAAGCGCCCTAGGTTAGGCTGAATTAAATGATGCCTTGCTCTTTGAGGTAAAGAGAATCATAAAAGATTATAAAACTCAGAGCTGACTCCTTCTTTATAAGGTGAGAAATGAAACTAATCTTCACAAAAGAAATTATTAAAAAGAGAAAGTGTCAGAACTTAATGCACTAATCTCTTAGATTCTATAGGACAAAAAATATAGAAGGCCTCTTTTGACTGGAAAAATATAAAGCCCCAGTTCTGTTCCTTTCTAGTTCAGGAACTAGTTTATTTTTTACTAAATGAGACATGAGAAATTGCTTAGAAATAATATGGCTTCCTGAACCTTAGATCTAAAGCATAGAATTTGGTAGGTACATTCTTAGAAACAGAAAATGTTAGGTTTCAGAGGAATCTTACAAGTCATTTAACCCAACCATTTTCAAATATTGGACTCTTTTTCTACACTACTCCCTAAAAGTGGTCATTCAGTCTCTACCTGAACACCTCCAATGACCCAGAACTCATTACTTCATGATAAAAGCAATTTTTTTCCTCTTGTGGTAAAAGTTCGTTTGTTGGTTGGTGATTGGTTTTTTCCTTCCGCTAGGCTAAAATCTACCTCCCAATATAGGATTTTTCATTCATCTTAAGTCAGCCTGCTCTGTTGACACACAAAACAATATAGCTGTCCTATATGAGGGATCTATAATTATTTGAAAAGTTATCAGTATACATCCTAAGTCCTCCTTTTCAGATTAAATAACCTGTTTCTTAGCTATTTCTTTTCTGGTTTGGGTTTAGAAACTTTACCTGATAACCCTCTGTACCTTCTCCGACTTGCTCAATTTGCTCCTTGAGTTACAAGATTTTTTTTTTTTTTGAGGCCACTTACTCAAACGGAGCCTTGGGCTGGGTGGGAGTGATGGGATATGGAATCACAGATCTCCAGCCCAGAAGCTCCATATCACTATCCTCTTTTGTAGATGAGGAAACTGAGCTTCACAGAGGTTAAGTCACTTCCCAAGGTCACACAGCCAAGTGAACAAAATGGGACTTTGGAGTCTGTGTGACTTCAAAATCTTCTGTTCTTCCCCCATAGCCTGATGCTCCTCTGGCCTTCTCCTCACACCACCCAATACCTGCATATCTCTACAAATGCACATCCAATCTCCACCAACACATCTCAATGTCAAAAATGGCTTTGTAGAATAGGAAAATTTTCCTTGCTTTGAACTAAAAACCACTTAGCTCTTAATTTTCATATTCATCATATGAAACTGAATTTAACATTTTGTTGTCCTTTATTCATCCCCCTAGGCACAGTTATAAAGAAGACCCTGATTCACTTATATTAACAATTCATGCCTTAGATTTCCTTTTCAGGCTGCAAAGAACTTCCATGAGCTTCAGTTAGGCCTCAATTAGGCAAAGCTGATAGTATCTAAAACATGTGTGTAGTATTTGGCATTTACCACAAAAAAAAATATTTACATGATATAAAGTGATAAGTGCTGCAAGGGAAATACAGATAAAGTATTTGGGAATACAGAATAAAGTAGTTAAGGAAATGTTTAAAGTTGCAGAGAAGGAAGAGCAAGAAACTCCTGGAAAAGAAGGCCCTGTGAGAGGAAAATGGGGGAAGGAAGCTCAGTGAGTGTGGTGGCTCTACTCATGAACTAATACTAAAGATCAGAAAATAAAATATTAGAGCTAAAATAAATAGACGACAGATCCTAAATATTCTTTTTAGAAATGATTCCCTAGCAATGTTGTTAAAAGATGTAAGCAATGATTTCTATTCTTCGTGGTAAAATCAATGAACAAATTCATGATGCAACTGAGCTATACTTTTTCTTTTTTATATATATTTTTATTGACTTCAGAGAGGAAAGGAGAGGGAAAGAGAGATAGAAACATCAATGATGAGAGAGAATCATGGACTGGCTGACTCCTGCACACCCCCTACTAGGGATTAAGCCCGCAACCCAGGCATGTGCCCTTGGCCAGAATTGAACCTGGGACCCATCAGTAGTCAGGCCGACACTCTATCTGCTGAGCCAAACCAGCTAGGGCGAGCTATACTTTTTTCAACTAAAGGGCTTAAAAAGAAAACTATGGCACTATTTTTAGAAGCCATATAATGCTACCATTAATTTGCTTTTACTAAAAATAGACTGGTTTTGACTAGACAGATAAGATAAAGGATGGTGTATAAGAAATGTAAAACTAGCAAGTAGAGATTATATAATGCCAATAAAGTTCATAAGCATAGGTTCATGGCTTAATTAGTAATATTTCACAAATTTTATATGAAAATATTTTGAGACTACTACATGGATAATCACTACCACAACTTACTCCACTAATTTAGCATCCAATCCATGCCTGAACTTATATATATTTGTATCTGCATGAGCACATAAAATATACATGCATAATATTTGATTAACTGGTAAAGCATGTTAATGGCTAGTGAAATAATTGCTAACAAACTAGACTCTGGTTGTTTAGGACCTACTTGTCTAAAAATAACTATATATTTCTTACCACAGTTCCACTGAAAATTTCTTGCATTATATTAGTCACAGTATGGATAAAAATCCCAAACTTGTGTTATCCTTGTGCCCCTGCATCTACTCTTTTCTTTATATTGGCCATAAAATTTACCAACTTTAAATCTAATACTTAACTAAAATAAGGTTGTGGGCCAGAAGTAATGGTAAGAATTAACTTTATTGAGTATTGACTGTGTGCTAGACATTGTTCAAGTATTAGAGATGCCTCCCTTTTTTCCCTGCTTATCCCTTACCACCTGGTTCCCACCCCACCCCAAGCTTTCACCACCCTATTGTCTGGTCTGGGTTCATGGGAAATGCATATATACATGTAAGTTCTTCAGTTAATCTCTTCCTGCTTCCCTTCCCTCTGAGATTTGTCAGTCTACTCCATGTTTCTATGTCTCTGGTTTTATTTTATTCATTAGTTTATTGTGTTCCACATATAAGTGAGATCATGGGATACTTGTCTTTCTCTGACTGGCTTATTTCACTTAGCATAATCATCTCCAGGCTCCTCCATGCTCTCTCAAAGGGTAATATATTCTTTTTTTACAGCTGCATAGTATTCCATTGCCTTTCATAACCAGTCCTTCTGTGCTATTTTATTTTCCATTCATCTACTTGTATAATTTAGATAAAAGAATTAATATAAATAATAAAGACACTGAGATTTGCTATGTGGGGCCAACATTTCTTACTAACAAAATTGAAATGATTTATAAAATTGTTTATATTGTCCAGGGGCTGGATTGAGGCAGGCAAAGGGGTGGGAGGGATAGGGACATCTTTAAGTACCAACAATAAAAATAAAGAAAAAAATGTTTACATTGCTGAAAAATAGCAATAAACACACAAGTCAATTTTGTGTGTGTGTGTGTATTTTTCATTTATTCTGGAAAGCATTCTTCAAGTGTGACTATTTCTGCCCTGGGAGTATGAATTTGAATAAAATATAAGATAAATTTGGGGAAAAAGGAGACATATGTAAAACTTTAGACAATAAAAAAGTCTTAAAAAACATATATATGAAAAAAAATACATATATAAGATAAATTTAATAGTCATAGTTCAGATAAGGAGGTTATGTCTCAGAGGGTTCATGGTTTTTTCTTTTTGGATTTATTTTGATTTTTTTTTTCAGTGTTTAGTCCTGGTTTAACATCAGTCATTTTCTGATGGGTTGTCACTGCAAGAGACCCACAGAATACTTATGCTTAGCATCTACAGGAAGTTATCTGGTTACAAAAAAGAAAGATAACTTCCAAAGAACCAATGTACAGAAAAGAATACACAAAAGTGAGATTAGAGGACTCCAAAGGGAAGTTTCTGTTAGGTGTCTGGCATAGGCAAAAGCCACGATGACTGTTATCACACTGAACTCAGACCCATACCTAAGATTGTTTGAGCATTAAAAGCAAGAGTCATTGCTTTTTACATCAGGTTTTTAATCTTTTTTTTTTCTTTTTTTCTTCTTTTGGTCTAAAGCTACTAAGGCAAAGAGATTTGAGAAGCTTAAAGTCTGTTTCACCTTAGTTACTTCCCATAGATTTTATTTGAAAGATTGAACATTTCCCAAAAGTCCCTTTTCATTTCTATCCAAATTAGATCATTCTCTAGATAAGGTCATTATACTTAAAAAAAATTTGTTAAATATATTTTTATTGATTTTAGAGAGGAAGGGAGAGGGAAAGAGATAGAAACATCAATGATGAAACAGAATAATCGAATGGCTGTTTCCTGCACACCCCCACTGGGGATTGAGCTTCCAACCTGGGCATGTGCCCCAACCCGGAATCAAACCATGACCTCCTGGTTCATAGGTGAACACTCAACCACTGAGCAACATCAGCCAGGGAAGGCCATTATACTTTCAAATATGCTAGTTTTCTTTATGTACATACACAACTTAAGCACTGAGGTGTGTATCCAATAAACTGGCACTAATCACCTGAATTCACATTCATTTACCTCAGTAACCTACTAGTAAACAAAAGCATTTGGGGGTACCAATTTTCAGGATATTTGAACTTTTCATTTTACATGGTGCATGCAATTATGTAACTCAAGTTAGAATCATACTTGAATTTTAGTATCTATAATGATTTTCCTCATTTGATAAAACTGTCCCATTTATCAGAGATAATTTAGCCATCTCTATGGATTTGTATTTGCTTTCAAGTCTTTCTTAACAGAAATCTTATTATAAATAAGAATCTAGTCATTCAGTTGGAATAATTACCAGGTAAGGTTAAGAGGGCTGGAGAGGCTTCTACCTTCTACCCAAACAAAAAATGAGTAACTTGTCAAAATCCAACCAAATATATTTGTCTCTATTTTACTGCTCATAAAATCTGCAAATTTTCAGAATGTTCAATAGCCCTTGGATGTTTTGTTAGATATCTTCCTTTTTTTTAAGGGAGAGCTTTTTTGTTGACTATATTTTTATGAGAAATAGCAAGGCACTAAATAATATAATAGTATCAATTCTTAGAAAAATCCCCCAAAGTACATGTCTGAGAAATGAATGAGAATTGACACCTATGATGATAAATAGAAAAGTGAGGGCTGGCAGAGTATAAGTGATTATTTTAGTAAAATGGTGCCAGATTCTATTCTTATGTGGGAATCATCACTTTAATAATTTATAGATACCATTTTATTCAAAATGATATTCTCTATATCAGCACAATATGAGATTCTAAATTTTAATCTTAATCAATGATTTATTATAGTGTAAAATAGTAACCAGTTGGAAAAAATCCATTTCATTTTGAAGTTGTCTATTCTTTTAATTTAGTAATATACATTCTTACCTTAAATTACATATACTTACAATGGTATTTTCAATTCGTTTAGCAAACATTTATCCTGTAGCTGCTATAACTCAGAGCTGTATTAAGCATGAGAGTTTCAAACATGAAGCAAAGACATGCAAGAAAGTGGAGAAATATTTTTCTTATACATAGTGATGGGAATTTAACAGAGAAGTGTTTCAAGAGAACAATTTTGAGGTTATGTGTTAAAAACCTTAATACTCTTTGATCCAGGAATTCCACAAGTTTAGCTTAAGATAACAGGAGATACAATGCATGTATAAATATTCATTATATGAAATTTATAATTTTCCCTTTAAATGTAATTGCTAACATATTTTTTAAATATTTTTTTCTACTCTCTTCACTATGAGGTCATATATGTAACATGGCTATGAAATCAAAATTTACTGAAGTATAAAGTAGTTTAGGAGACTATTTTTAAAAGATCCTTGGAGAATTATTGAAGAGAAATTCTGAATGTCTTGGTAAAGAAAAAAAAATGTCCATAGAAGAAAAGAGGAAAATATCACTATCCTTAGAAAATTTTAAAAAATCCTCTCCCTATTCTCCTCTGACAGATGAGCTGTAAGAGTCACAGTATATAAGGATCACAAGCATCTGAGGTAACTATGTCTGCATTGCAGCTCACATATCACTAAATCACATAAAATACAACAGCTCCAGAGATTACAGTATAAACTTTCAGAAGAAATGCTGCAGTTTTTAGAAAAAGCAAAAGAAAAGAATCTCCCACATATTCAGGACTAATAATAGAGTTTTAAGGATGCAAAAGTAGGTTTACAATTGTTAATATAGAAAAAATATAATAATTAATAAATAATAATACAAAAATAAACTCCTGTTTCATGTAGTCACAACTATAAACCTACTTTTTCCCCACCCTGTATATCTACCAGAGAATATTTTCTTTTCATATTAAGTATAATGTTATGAAACTTGAAGAACACTTACTCATTTATTACAAATACCAAGTGTACCAGTTAATAATGCAGATTTTTTTCACTAGACAGAGTTACACATTCATTGATATATAGGCAATTTGATATGTATGCTATTTTGTTGTATTGACAACAAGCTTCAAAACTTCATATGTCAAATTTGCTGAAGGTATTAACATCATAGATATTTTTATGCTTAAAAATGTCAAATTTCATGCCAAAAAAAAAGAGCATTTGCGGGAAGTTTTAATTCATTACTTTATTTTGAAGAAAAGTGCTGCTGAATACTTTGGGACGCTTATGGTAAACATGCTCCATTTCAAGATACTTGTGAACTCCGGTTTAAACGCTTTAAAAGTGATGATTTCTATGTGAAAGATAAAAAATGTCCAGGTCAACCGGAAAAGTTTGAAGACCAACAATTACAAGCATTATTGGATGAAGATGCATGTCAAACTCTAAAACAACTTTCAGAAAGATTAAACGTTGCACAGCAAACAATTTCTGATCATCTACAAGCAATGGGAAAGATTTTAAAGGAAGGAAAATAGGTGCTTCATCAACTGAACGAAAGACAAATGGAAAACCGAAAAGTCCTCAGTAAAATGTTGCTTTAACGGCACAAAAGAAAGTCTTTTTTGCATCGAATTGTAACTGGAGATGAAAAGTGGATTTATTTTGAGAATCCCAAACATACAAAATCATGGGTTGATCCAGGTCAACCATCAACATCGACCTGCAAGGCCAAATCACTTCGGAAAGAAAACAATGCTCTGCATTTGGTGGGATCAGGAAGGAGTGATATATTATGAGCTTCTAAAACCAGGTAAATCCATTAATACTGATCGCTACTGACAATAAATAATCAATTTGAACCACGCTTTGATTGTGAAACAACCAGAACGGGCCAGAAGACACGGCAAAATAATTTTGCTTCATGATGACGCATCATCACACACTTCAAAACCAGTTAAAAGCATGTTAAAAGATCTTGCCTGGAAAGTATTAACCCATCCACTGTATTCACCAGACCTTGCTCCTTCAGATTACCACTTGTTCTGATCGATGGCACACACACTTTCTGAGCAGCACTTCAAAACTTACGAAGAAGTGGAAAATTGGGTCTCTGAAAGGTTTGCCTCAAAACAAGAAAAGTTCTATTGGGACGGTCTCCACAAATTACCTGAAAGATGGGGAAATGTGTAGCTAGCGATGGATATTACTTTGAATAAAGCACTTTTGATGTTTCTCTTGAAATTATCCTGTTTTCTTGGATTACAAAATCCACATTATTAACTGGTACACCAGATATTCCCAAGAGTATTGGGCAGGGTAAGAAAGGGTAATAAATAGGACAATACTGGTAAGCAAAAGGAGAGGCAATAGAAATAAGAATAGAAATAAAACAATTTTATGTTTATCAAAATCCACAGAATTTATATCCTAAAATGGCTGCCTTTTACAATACATAAATGATACTTCAATAACTTTGACTTGTTTTTTTTAATATATTGTTATTGATTTCAGAGAGGAAAGAAGAAGGAGAGATAGAAACATAAATGATGAGAGAAAATCATTGGTCAGCTGCCTTCTGCACATCCCCAACTGGGGATCAAGCCCATAACCCAGGCATGTGCCCTTGACCAGAATCAAACCTGGGACCCTTCAGTCCGCAGGCTGGTACTCTATTCACTGAGTTAAACCAACTAGGGCTAAACTTGGCTTATGAAATACAATAAAATTCAATCATATAGGAGAAATTTCTTTAAGAATTTATCAAATTTTTGAATATTCTAGTTGTTCAAGTGACTAAGGTTAAAATTAAATTTGTAGTTGGTGTGAGGAAATAATTTTAAACCTTCATTTTTCAGAAAATCACACTGCCACAGTTGAGAGATAAGAAAATTTGGCTGCTTTGATATTGCCCTAATCTTGAAAATCACAAGTTTACAAAAAAAAATTCTATTAAAATGTTTCATTGAATTTAGAATTAAAATTATCCTTTAAAGGAAAAGTTAAGGATTTGTAAGAATGATAACTAATTGTATTCTAAAATTGCTTCTCTAAAATCATCAAAGAGTACCAATTCCTTGAAAGACAAAAACTACCAAAACTTACTCTTGAAGAAATAGATAACCCAAATAGCCCTAAATCTGTTGAAATACTATGTAATTAAAAATCTTCCAGTAAGTTAAAATCCAGGTTAATATGGTTTCACCAATGAATTCTGCCAAATATTAAAGGAGAAAAAAAGGGTTTCAATTCTACACATTCTTGTCCAGAAAAATAATAGAGAGAACACTTTTCTACTCTTTTTCTGAAACCAATATTACCCTAATACAAAAATCAGATTGCATTACAATAAAAGAAACATATAGACTAATATTCCCCAAGAGCATACATACACACATACTGGAACATATTCCAAAATCATTAAACTGTCTTCAAAAACACAGTTTTATTAATTATATATTAACCTATGGTATTAAGCATAACAATCATTTTTCCTACTATTGGAGGATGTCCTAAAGAAGCCAATCATTTCCTCTTCTTTTTCATTCAAAAGTCTGTGTATTTCTTGTGTTATGAGGCAGATTCTGGTTTAGTTCTCTCTCAGGGGAACTTGTGATTGAGAGACTAAGAAAACTGAATTAGCCTTGGGTACTACATCTGTCAAGGGTCAGGAGAGCAGCCATTATAGCGTCATAACTTCTGATGAGCAAAGCTGCAAAGACTGGATCAAAAAAGCTGGTTTTTAACATTAATACTTATTAAAAGTATCCTGAATGCCCACACAGGTTTCTGGAGTAGAACCATTTAGTTATTTAATTTATAACAAATAACCTCAGTTCCTTAGGGCAGTGGTCGGCAAACTGCGGCTCGCGAGCCACATGCGGCTCACGAGCGGTGGTTTGCCGCTCTGTAGACTAATGAGTTTGCCCACCACTGACCTAGACTCTCAATTCCAATAATTACAGGCTGTTGTTGTTCCTTGTGATTAAGCCCCTATCCCAGTGGTCGGCAAACTCATTAGTCAACAGAGTGGCAAACCACGGCTCGTGAGCCGCATGTGGCTCGCAAACCGCAGTTTGCTGACCACTGCCTTAGGGTAATGAGATGAAAGCTTGATGTTATCCTACACCAAACATGTCAAACTCACAGTCTGCTCTCCGCATATGGCCCACACGAATATTTTTGAGGCCCAGGCAATATAACGGTATGTAAGATACATTCTATGTCCCTGTAAGAGCCCTGCAGGAGGCAGCCAATCAATGTTTCTCTCTCATCACTGATGCTTCTATCTCTCCCTCTCCCTTCCTCTCTCTCAACAAAAAAATATTTTAAAAATTAAAAAACAAAATAAAGAAGCCACCTTAAAAATAAATAAATAAAGGTCTCTTACTATTTGCAACAGCATGGATGGACCTGGAGAGCATTATGCTAAGAGAAATAAGCCAGTCAGAGAAAGATAAGCGTCACATGATCTCACTCATTTATGAAATATAATGAATATAAACTGATGAACAAAAATAGATCCAGGGACATAGAAGCATAGAATAGACCACAAACCTCAGAGGGAGAGCAGGGGAGGTTGGGGGGGAGGGGGGACGAGATTAACCAAAGTACTTGTATGTATGCATGTAAGTATAACCAATGGACACAGACAGTAGGGGGATGAGAGCCTGTGCTGGGGGGTGGGAGTCGGCAGGGAGAGGTCAATGGGGGAAAAAGAGACATACGTAATACTTTCAACAATAAAGAATTAAAAACAAATAAAAAAATAAAATAGAAACTTAAAAAATAAAATAAAAATAAATATCTATTGACTTCCAGGAAGTTGGAAAAAAAATTGCAATCCCAGGATACACAAGTGCTCATTTTACCACATATCTCTAACACTGAATATCAATACCTGAAACTGCTCATTTGTTAAATTATTTAAAAGGTATGAGTTTGCATTTCTACAACTGAAAGTAGAGCTAGATATTATTACGCAATGATTTTTTACATATAATAAAATCTATTCCTTGCCCATTTTATAAGCCATAGTTGTCTTGATTTTTATGCCTACAGCACATTGTTTTTTATTATAGTTTGTAACACATTTTCCTATATAGTAGTGCTTGCCCTTCTCACTACTTTTGCTAAATTGTATTGGCTAGTATAATTTTATTTTCCAAAATGAACTTCATATGAATTTTAAAATTACTTTGTCTAGCTTCAAAAAAACACACATAGTAATGGAGCTTAGAATGCAATTACGCTAAACATACAAATTAAATTGGGAATTAAGTCAGCTGTGTTGTGGAGGCAGCTTTTACCAGCTTGGGAAAGCCAATTGTTACATAATTCAGGAATTTTTCCAAGTGGTATTAAACACTTGGTATCTTGAAACAAACCATGGTGGGAGCTTTTACACCATGAAAATCAACAAATTCTACAAATCATGGCTCTCCCACTTTTGGCCTCACAGAAAGCCAATTTATCAGCAACCACTGTAATAATTTATGACATTTAGTCATTCCATCCATCATTATATATTTCATATCTTATTTTTAGCTATTTAAATGAAGTTTTATAACTCACTTATTATTTAACAAATAATTTATTTTGGTCCATACATTATTCTTAGGCAGTTTATAATTTGTTAGCTTTTTCCTCCCAGTAAAATGATCAAATAACAAAGTATTGACATTTTAAATATTTTTTCCCACCTGGGTAATACATTGATCTTTCTTATTATTTCTAATACATTTTCTAAGAATTTTCTTGGGTTTCCTAGATAGATCATTAAATTATATATAAATTATGGTAATTAAACATTTTCTTTTCCAAAAGATATACTACTTTGTTTTATTTCTCATTGAATTGGCTAGAATTTCTGCAAATGTGTAAAATAAGATGAGTAGAGGGCATACTTGCCCTGCTCCTGCTTTTGCTATTTCATTGTTTACTGTGATGTTCATTTTTTAAGTTGAAATAGATCCTATTTAGTATGTTATATTTCTACTCCTAATTTTATGTTATGGTACTAGTAGTGAGTGGTTGGTGAATTAGTTGGTAGTGGTTGTTGCTATGTGGCTTTCACCGTTGTTTTTAATCAGAAATAGAGTCTGTGAATCAATATGCCAGTAGATCAGAGTTCTTTTTTTTTTAATTTATTTTTTTTATTGTGTTAAGTATTACAAATAGTAGTACATATGTCTCCTTTTCCCCCCCCCCCCATTGACCTCCCCCCGACCTCCCCTACCCCCCAGTACATGCCTTCACCTGCCCGCCCTCCCCCCCCCCCGCCCCAGTGTCTTGTGTCCATTGGTTGTGCTTATATGCATGCGTACAAGTCCTTCGGTTGGTCTCTTACAGCCCCCTTGCCCAACCTCCCCTGTCTTCCCAATGTAGTTTGACAGTCTGTTCAAGAACAGGTGGATTCCTGCAACAGAGAGGAATTGACAGGTGTGCTCCAACCACGAAGACAAGAGGAAAAAACAGTCCAGAGATGGAAGACGCTGACAACGCCTTGCCACATGAGCAGTCAGCAGCTGTGCACCGCTGCAGGTTACCTATGACCAAACCAGAGAGGGTCGGACCTACATTGCCACCATGTGCCCACCATCCAGATATCATTGCTGACATGTACACATAAAGAACTGTTAGACATTCAAACGGGGACTCAGAACTGTTGGACATTGAAATTGGGACTCAAACATTTTTTTGTTTTGTTTTGTTTTGTTATTATATGTTTATTTCTAGTCTGCAAAGGCAAAACTTTTTAAAGGAAAGAAATGGTGGGAAAAAGATCAGAGTTCTTAAGTCATATTTCCTGGGTTTATGGCCTGGCTTTACTATTTTTTAGTTGGGCAACCTTGAGTAAGATACTTAAACTATCTGTGCCTTAATTGCCTTGGTTTCTATAAAGTAATAATGATAGCACATATTTTGTGATGGGTTTCTGAGAATTCAATGAGTTAATATGTATAGAGTGCTTAGAATAGTGCCTGGCACCGTAAGCATTCAATGAAAGTTAGAAATTATTATAACTTAATATAGTTAATAATTATCACTTGAGGAATTTTGTCCTTTTACTTGATCAAACATGCTAAAGTTATATATATAAGATTTATTCCAAGTTTAAAAATCTCTTAAAATTATTTATTATCTCTACTATTTTTTAAAAAAATTTTACAACCTAGCAATGTGGGTGCTGGTTTTGACATACCTTTCTTTCATGTTTCCATTGGCATGTTTATTTCTGTTTCTAATTTCTTTACCTCAATACTTAGTTCATTTATTTTCATACTTCCTTGTTCAGTAACAAAGCATGATTTATTGCATCTTTAAAATGCATATTGAATGACCTGAGTCATTCTTCATTTGTAATTTGGAAAATTAAATACATCAGTGATAGTATAGATGTCAAGTCCTGTCACATCATCCACCAAGTACCTAAGAAGGTTAATTGGAAAATTTTTTTTTAAATAGTAGAAATGATAAATAATTTTAAGAGATTCAATTAAAAGATTTCCATCTGGTATTAAAAGAAAGTCTGAACACTTTCTACAATCTGTTCCACCTCCATTCTTCCTTTTTGCCCTATGATTCCTATATATAAAAAACTTGGGCTCCCATCATGTCCCCCACAAAACGTTCATTCTTTTCCTGCATATAAAAGGTTTTTCTTGTCATTCTCACACACATAGCTTTATAGACATCATCTTTTCCTCAACAAAGTCAATATATCTTTACAAGTCTGTGTTTAAACTGTTTCCTATAAAATCTCAGCCCAATTGAGTCCATCATGATCTAAAATAAATTGCCTCCTTTTTAACAACTAATTCAGTAGATAATCAGAGAGCTGATCTTTTCAGCATCACCATTTACACAGTCATGCACCTCAGAACAGCATTTCAGTCAACAGTGAACCGAATATACAGCCATCGTCCCATAAAATCATAATGGAGCTAAAAATTCCTATTGTCTAGTGACAGCGTAGCCATCCTGAGGTCATAGCATAACATATTACTCAGGTGTCTGTGATGATGCTGGAGTAGGCAAACCTGTGGTGCTGCCAGTCCTATAAAATTATAGCACACACAGTGTGCTCTCTCTCCCAGGAGCATGCCCGTGCCTTTCCTTCCCCCACAGGCATGCATCTCTTAAACTCCCATGAGACTTGCAACCATGGAGCAATGGGCAGCAGCAGCCCGTCCTAGCTAACACCTTAAACCTGTTCCCAAGGCCCCTTTTCTCTGACTTCTTAGTGAACCAAGCAGCCCAACCGAGTCTCATTTCTCCACCTAGGCTCTCTCTCCTGTTGCTTCTTCTATCCTAGGCCCTTCCATGTCTCACCATCCCCATATTTAATAAAGTTCCTCACTGAAAAAAAAAAAGGTATATCACACATAATGTCATACAGTATATGATACTTGATAATGATAATAAAGAACTGAGTTACTGGTTTATGTATTTACTATACCTTGGAGATACTGCAGGTTCAATTCCAGACCACTGTCATAAAGTGAGTATCTCAATAAAGTAAGTCAGAATGTATTTGCTGGTGGAGGGTCTTGCCTTCAATTTGTAAAAAATTCAACATCTATGGAGTGTGATAAACCAAAGCACAATAAAACAAAGTATGCCTGTACTACACTTTTTTTTTTTACTTGTGGCCTGTACTATACTTTTAATCATTATTTTAGAGTCTACTCTTTCTATTTATTAATAAAAAAGTTGGCTGTGATACAGTATGCCATGCTATGCTGGCAGCAGCCTCAATACATCTCATGTTTACTGTGTCCCTTGATTGCACCATTATCTCTTGAGCTTGATTTAACCTGTGTGTTTTTTATACAGTAACATGCTGCTCAGGCTTATAGCCTAGGACAATGGTTGGCAAACTGCGGCTCGCGAGCCACATGTGATTCTTTGGCCCCTTGAGTGTGGCTCTTCCACAAAATACCACATACCCTAATTAAGTTAATAACAATGTACCTACCTATATAGTTTAAGTTTAAAAAATTTGGCTCGCAAAAGAAATTTCAATCATTGTACTGTTGATATTTGGCTCTGTTGACTAATGAGTTTGCCGACCACTGGCCTAGGAACAATAGGCTAGGGCCGTGGTCGGCAAACTCTTTAGTCAACAGAGCGGCAAACCACGGCTCACGAGCTGCAGTTTGCCGCTCTGTTGACTAATGAGTTTGCCGACCACTGGGATAGGGGCTTAATCACAAGGAACAACAACAGCCTGTAATTATTGGAATTGAGAGTCTAGGTCAGTGGTAGGCAAACTCATTAGTCAACAGAGCGGCAAACCGCAGCTCAGGAGCCGCAGTTTGCCGACCACTGGGCTACACCATATAGCCTACTCCTGTAATTGACTACCATCTGGGTTTGTGTGAGTGCACTCTATGATGTTCACACAACTAAATGGCCTAACAATGCCTTTCTCAGAATGTACCCCTGTCATTAAGCAGCACACGACTATATTGCTGTTTCCCCTTTATTTTTAACTTATCATACATATAATAGCTTAGAATTTGTTTTCTATTGCTCCTATAACAAATTATCACAAACTTGGCAGCCTAAAACAACACAAATTTGTTATCTTATAGTCCTATCAGTCAGAAGTATTACACGGGTCTCAGACAACAATCAAGGCTGCATTCCTTTCTAGAGACTATAGAGAAGACCCTGGTTCCTTGTTTATTTGGTTGGTTGTCAGAATTCAGTTCCCTGTGGCTGTGGGACTGAGATCCTTGCTGTCTGTCAGCTGAGGGCCATTCCCAGCTTCTAGAGGCACTCACTTTCCTTGACTCATGGCCCCCTTCCTCCAACTTCAAAGCCAGCCAGGTGAGCTGAATCCCTCTCCTACTTAAAATTCTTCTTCTACCTCAACTCTCTGACCCAGCCAAAAAGTTGTCTGCATTGAAGTGCCTATATAATTGCATTGGACATACCCAAATAATTCACTATCTCAAATGCCACACCTTTAATCACATCTGCAAAGACTCTTTTGCATATAAGGTAATATGTTCATAGGTCCAGGAATTATTGTATATCCTGGGCTTGGGGAGTGCTATTCTATCTACCACAGATTCTATACTATAATTATAAACTAGGTTATACTATAGACTCAAACCACCCGATACTTTGCACAGGGTCCTACACATTGTACATAAGACATACAATACTTATTATATATTGTATATAAACTATAGTATAGACTATACCATGTAGTTGTTAACCCAGGGTCATATACCTTATACATGTTCAATTAACATTTATGGATTATTTAGAATGTTATCAGGAATGAATTCATCATTCTTTTTTAGTTCAAATACTCTTCTTGTTGTTTTCCTCATTATCTCTGACCCAAAAAAGCTATTAACCTACATTAGAGAAAATGTTACTAATCCTAGAACTTTTAGAATGTTTCAAAACCTGAGTCTATCACAACTCCTCTGTCCTTCTGTAGCCTATCATTTAAATATCACTCCTTATCTTCTATTTTTCCTCCTTTGAACAATATTTACAGCTTATTTTTCACTTTCTTTTTCTAATAAAATTGTTATTCTTGTCATGCATCCCTCTTCATTACCCTTTGCAACGTAGCTTTTATAACAGAAGATTTCAGTTCTTTGCAGAAAACCCAGAGATATCAAGGAGTTAATAATGGAGAGCCATTTGCTGTATCAATTTCATCTGAAACACAAGGATAATGTTCCCAGCTGTGGCATCTGGCTCCTTGGCAATTTCATCAGACACTGCCAGCAGTTAGAGTTCTGGGCTTGTCACAGGGATTAAGCTGTTGTGCAGCTGTTTCTGCCACCTCAGTGCTGTGTAGGTACAAGCTGGCTTTCAATTTTTCCTCTGAGTAATTCCTGTTTTCTCTCTATTCATGTTTTGTTAAAATACCTAGGAGATTTGTGCCTAGAAAAAGTCTGCATTCCAACACATGCCTTCAGAGGTGGAGAAACATGCACCATATTCACTTTCAGTAGAACTTCAATATAATTTCCTTTGCAAATAAAAGTAAAATGCAAAGTTTTTCGTGCTTTTGTTCTAAGCATTTTTCATGTGCAAGCATAGCTTTTCAAACATAGTAAGCAAGTGAAATCTACAAGTGCATTCCTCTACTAAATAATTTTTTTAAATATACAAATTACTTGTTTAAGTAACTTTTCTAATCTATTGTTACTGTCAACTCATAAAATAGAGAGTGTTGCTTAATAGAGTATATTTTATGAATGTTCTCTTTATCTTTCTCATGAATTCATTTGCTAACTATGGTTTTTTAAATTGCCAACTAACCATCAGTGTCAAAAGGATTGATCTAGTGTGTTTATTTTCAACTCAATTCTAATGTTCTCTAAGCAGCCTCATTCCTTTTGACAGTATGTTGGTTCAGAGGAAGAGATGCCATATAAAATTGTAGGTTTTAAAACTGTGATGGAGCTTAGAAATTATTTAGTCCTTCCATTTATTTTACAGGGGCTGAAACCGACAGCCAGTAATGTGAAGTAGTATGCCTAAAGTCATACAAATAGTGACAGGACAAGCCCAGAACTCGGTCCTAGTCCAGTGCATGTTCCCCAATCCTTCACTGCCTCCCCTAATCCAAGTCCATAGCATTTGATTCTTGGATCCATTTTCCTGTCTGAAATTTTAACACACATTCACCTCCTATCCACTACCTTTCAAAACACTGTCCTCACCAGGCCTTGCTCTCCCTCTGTTCTGTTTCTGCCTCTTAACGTTCAGTTTCATGATTCTAACAGAACTGTATAGACAACATGGGCTACCTCAAACCTTATGGGACTCAGAAAGTTCTGGAACTATGACAAAACTCAGTGTTTTAGATCGTATGAATCTTGAAAAAGTGCTCTTTTAAAGAAAGAATGCTATACATATAAAATCCCCTATCTCATTCTGCCTTCTACCTTGGGAAGGCTGTATAAGAAGCATTTCTCACCTTATTCTATATTCTACCCTGATGATTTAAGTTCAGCCTTACCATGAATGCCAATTTGATTCTTCTCTTTGAAATAGATAATTATTACCCAATGCCTATGCAAAAAGTTTGACTAGTTCTATATCTCACTTACTTTCCTACTTACACTATCACTATTCTCCAGCGGTGTTAATTGAAAATTTTGTGTTTGATTTTTGGAAGGTGATTAATTGTTTCATTAGTTAGTTATTCTCAGAGAACAAGACAAAAATATTTCTCCACAGGTGAGGTGTCATTAAAGAAATTAGGTCAGAGTTCATCAAAGTGTGGCACAGCTCCACAAACAGGGGATATGCACACTGATCAATTTATTATGTCAAGAAACTTCAGAGCAATGACATCCACACTCTTCAACTCCCTCCAGCATTGAGTTGTAAGGTAAGGACTGTGCACTTCCAAATAAGAGAAATGATATTTCTTGAGATGAGCATAAACAGAGTAGTTAATAACCAAAAGGTAACCTGAAAGATAATTCTACTGAAAATAATAGTAATATCTTTGCTAATGGGGAAAATATTTTTCGGCCTAACAATGAAAAAGGAGAGGAAAAATACCCATATAGTCAGAATTCTTTAAAAAAAAAAAAAGTGCAGGAAAATGTGTTTTCTATTGGCTCCTACTCCTTTCCTATTTTACAAAACATAATACATCAAGGTAATAAGAAGGAAGATAAACAAGATATGTTAATGGATAAAAATAGTCAATATGTGGACGAAAGGGGCCTCATGCTAACCTGACAAGCTTAGAGAAGGCGGTCTTACAAACTCAGAGACCTAAAGTAACCACAAAGGATGGTCTGAAAGTAAACTTCAACTAAAAGCAGTTATGGTGTGTAGTTACATCCTAGACTGGTATCTTCACTAAAAAGGTCAACCTTTACCTTAACTGAGCCTATCTGTCTTTTTGCATCTATATAATAAAAGCCTAAGCAACCGACGCAGCAGAACGACCGAAATGACCAATCGCTATAATGCACACTGACCACCAGGGGCAGACACTCAATGCAGGAGCTGCTCCCTGGCGGTCAGTGTGCTCCCACAGGGGGAGCAGCTCCTCAGTCAGAAGCCAGGCTCATGGCTGGTGAGTGCAGCGATGGTGCATGAGCCTCTCCTGCCTCCGCAGCAGCGCTAAGGAGCAGCGAGCCAAGCGGTTAGGAGCTGGGGGGAATCGAGCCTAAGCCAGCAGGCAGACATCCCCTAAGAGGTCCAGACTGTGAGAAGGTGAAGGCCGGGCTGAGGCCCCCCACCCCCTGCTCCAGTGCACAAATTTCATGCCCTGGGCCTCTAGTCTATAATAACATACCCTTGAAATGTCTGGATAACTTGTAACTTCTCTTTTTCTGAACCCCTTGGGGCACAATCTAATGTGCCTGGACACTAGGACAGATACCACAAATTCCTCCATTGTTATCAGGTTAATTGTTCCTATATCCACCTAAGTATGTGTCTATCATTTTACTTTTTATCCAATCCCAGGGATTTCCCCACTTTGCTTTCTCCTGCCTCGCTAGTCTATTACCAGTGGATTTCATGTAACCAACATACGTCCCCTCCTTTGATTGCAATGTGTAAGTATAGATGTAACCTGCTATTCTCCAGAGCATTATCTCAATTTGTTGAGGTTCTGCTTCCCGGCAATTATCAATAGTTTGGCTCAAATAAACTCACAAAAATTCTTTACAGGTTTGAATGTTTCTTTGTTAACAAATTATATTAAGGTTTAATCACATGGCATTGGACATAAGTTAATCAAAGCTTATACCACCCTTGCTTACTAAGAGTTTATGATGAAAACAATAGTGCCAATGGCATAAACTTTTAAAAGTCAGCCTGATTTATTTAGGAAAGTTTTTTTTAATACATAACAGTTTTTGGTTTTATTTTTTACCACTTGGAAATATTTTCAAGTCATACTACCAAGGTGTTGAATTACCCCAGGGAAAGAGAGTATGAAAGAAAATAAAGGACAGTTGAAAATAAGAAGTAATCCTATATAACAAAAGCCTAATATGCTAAGTGCCTAGTTGACTGGTCAGCCGTTCAACCAATCAAAGCATAATATGCTAATGATATGCTAAGGTCGCTCAACTGCTTGCTATGATGTGTACTGACCACCAGGGGACAAAGAGTCAACCAGTCGCTATGATGTGCACTGACCACCAGGGGGCAGACACTCCGACCAGTAGGTTAGCTTGCTGCTGGGGTCCAGCCGATCTGGAATGAGTGAAACGGGCCGGACATGCCCTGGAGCCCTACCATGGTCCCTCCCCAGCTGGCCAACCTCCTGCATCCCTCCCTGGCCCCGATCATGCACCAGTGGGATCCCTCAGCCTGGCCTGAACCCTCTTGCAATCTGGGACCCTCATGTTGGAGAGCCAGTTTTGGCCCAATCCCACAAGCCAGACCGGAGACCCCACTGGTGCACGAATTCATGCACCGGGCCTCTAGTTTATTGATAAGAATGTGAAAAAGGAAAAGGACATCTTTCTTAGAGTTAAGGCCTAACAAAATAAGCAAATACCTCCAGCAATGCAGGTCTTGAGGCCAGTTCAAACCTCTGTCTCTTCTGAATCTGAATCACTGTCCTAGAACTGAGCTAAATTGAGGCCATTACAGTAGAGCACCCATATGTTCCTCTCGGCATGAACCAGAAGAGGCCTGACAGCCCAGATTGATCCACAGACTCTCAGATTCCTAAACAGCTTCCAAACATGGACAGCTTTTGCACCAGATCTACTCTCTATAATTTCAACAAGAATCAGTCAAATTTTCTGAAAGCCAAGAATGGAGTGACTTTTACCTTACAAAAGGGTTTCTCTACACAGTAAGCTTCTACAAAGGGACCTGTTTCATCCATATATTGGTATCAAGAAAGCATAAATAACAATGAAATTATATAGCCTAGATATAAATAAACATAAATCAACCACTTATTTTTATAGCAATTTATTTATTATTTATTTATTTTTAATTTAATAAATCTTTATTGTTGACATTATTAAAATTGTTCCCTTTTTTCCCCCATAGCTCCCATCCACCTGGTTCCCACCCCACCCTCTGCCCTTACCCACCCACCCCCACTTTCCTCATCCATAGGTGTACGATTTTTGTCCAGTCTCTTTCCGCACCCCCCACACCCCTTTCCCCCTGAGAATTGTCAGTCCACTCCCTTTCTATGCCCCTGATTCTATTATATTCACCAGTTTATTCTATTCATCAGATTTTGTTATTGATTCACTTGTTGGTAGATATCTATTTGTTGTTCCTACTTTTTATCTTTATCTTTTTCTTCTTCTTCCTCTTCCTAAAGAATACCTTTCAGCATTTCATATAATACTGGTTTGGCAGTGATGAACTCCTTTAGCTTTTTCTTATCTGTGAAGCTCTTTATCTGCCCTTCAATTCTGAATGATAGCTTTGCTGGGTAGAGTAATCTTGGTTGTAGGTTCTTGCTGTTTGTTCATCACTTTGAATATTTCTTGCCGCTCCCATCTGGCCTGCATAGTTTCTGTTGAGAAATCAGCTGACAGTCGTATGGGTGCTCCCTTGTAGGTAACTAACTGTTTTTCTCTTGCTGCTTTTAAGATTCTCTCTTTGTCTTTTGCTCTTGGCATTTTAATTATGATGTGTCTTGGTGTGGTCCTCTTTGGATTCCTTTTGTTTGGGGTACCGTGTGCTTCCTGGACTTGTAAGACTATTTCTTTCACCAGGTGGGGTAAGTTTTCAGTCATTATTTCTTCAAATAGGTTTTTAGTGTCCTGCTCTCTCTCTTCTTCTGGCACCCCCATAATTCTGATGTTGGTACGCTTGAAGTTGTCCCAGAGGCTCCTTAACTATCTTCATATTTTTGGATTCTTTTTTCTTTTGGCTTTTCCAGTTGAGTGTTTTTTGCTTCTTTGTATTTCACATATTTGACTTGATTCTTGTGATTCTCTAGTCTGCTGTTAGATCTCTGTATAATATTTTTATTTCAGTATATGCTTAATTTCTAGTTGGTCCTTTTTCATATCCTCGAGGGTCTTGCTAAATTTATCGGCCTTTTCTAGAAAATTCTTGAAAAACCTTATAACCGTGGTTTTGAACTCTATATGCAGTCGTTTGCTTTCCTCCATTTCTTTCATTTGTGATCTGTTTCTTTGTCTCCACATTTTGGCTGCTTCCCTGAGTTGATAGAGTGGCTTTGTGTGCTAGATGTCCTATAGGGCCCAGTGGCTCAGCCTCCCCAATTACTGGAGGTGGACACTCTTGGTGCACCCTTTGTGGGCTGTGTGCACAGCCTTGTTGTAGTTAAGCCTTGATTGTTGTTGGTATCACTGGGAGGAATTGACCTCCAGGCCAATTGGCTGTGAGGATCAGCTGTGTCTACGCTGGGAGAACTTCTGTACTGGAGACACCCTTATGACAAAAGACTTGCAAAAGCCTTTGTGCTCAGCTTGGATGGGGCAGAGCCTCAGGGCAGAGCAGACAGCATTGGTTTCCCATGAGCCCTGCCCTAATAGGTACCTGTGTCTCAATGTCCTGTGGTAATCGCTCCAAGCATCTCTGAGAGAAAGCTGCCCTCGAGTTTCGCCTGCTGCCAGACTGTCCAGTTTCTCCCCAAATGAGTCTGGGTCCCCAGAGTCTCGCCCAAAACTGGAGTTCAGTGCAGTCAGGAGCTTTTGTCTCCCTCCCACTTGAGAAAGCCAGCCGCGTACTCAGTTGCCCGCCCTCTCCATGCACGCACGCCTCGGTACCTCTGCCTTCTGCAGCTCCTCTGAGTCTCAGTGTGCTTTTCTCTTTCCTGACAGTCCAGTTTCACCCCATATGAGTCTCGGTTCTCAGAATCTCGCCTAGAACTGGAGTTCAGAGCAGTCAGGAGCTTTTGTCTCCCTCCCGCTTGAGAAAGCCAGCCATGCACTCAGTTGCCAGTCCTCTCTGCACGTGTGTCTCAGTACCTCTGCCTCCTGCAGCTCATATGAGCCTCAGTGTGCTTTTCTCTTTCCTTCTAGTTGTGGAATTTCCACTCATCCAGCCTTCCTGTGTTCTGGATGATGTCCATTTTGTCTTTTAGTTATAGTTTTGAAATTGTTGTGCGAAGCAGCAGTTTAGGTGTTTACCTATGCCACCATCTTGGTTTCTCAAACACCTATTATTGAGTCAAACTTTACTAAGCATTTAAAAATCATGGTGAACCTCTCATTTCAATCAATAGATTTGGATCTCCCAGGCAGCACTAAAGTGTGATGATCATATGGCGGGGTTCTCACTTGTCAGTAAATAGGCTGCACTGCATGAAAATGTACTTTTATATGAGAAAATGATATGTGGAGGGCTGACCAAGAAATTGTTAAGTAAATATAAGAAACCTAGAACTGAAAATAAAATGGAAAAAATATATAAAACCCTTTAATTTAAAGGATAGAATTTAACTACTTAAGGTTCAGTGGTAAATTGACTTGCATTCTCTCCTTTATTTGAGTCCTGAGAGGCACTTTTTGTTGTGCTGTTGTATCAGCATGAAAGGGTTCTCAGCCTGAGAATTCAAGTTTTTTTAACAACTGAGACATTTTTTCACAAACAACTTAGTCAAGAATTGAATTGTTTGAGATGGGAGTCTTTTGAGAATCAAGTTTTGACTGTATTTATAAATTTTGGATCTAAACCCTTTATTGGATGTATCACTGGAAAATACATTTTCCCATTTAGTAGACTATCATATTATTTTGTTGTGATTTCCTTTGCTGTGCAAAAACATTTTAGTTTAATACAGTCCCATTTGTTTCTTTCTCTTCTGTTTCCTTGTCCAAGGAGAGAGATCAGAAAAAAATATTGCTATGAGAAATGTCAGAGTTTACTGTCTATGTTTTCTTCTAGGGGTTTTATGGTTTCAAGTCTTACATTTAAATTTTTAATCCATTTTGAATTTATTCTTGTATATGATGTAAGAAGGTGGTTGTTTCATCCACACTCCCCACCATTTTCAATTTTCCCAACACCATCTATTGAATAGACTGTCTTTACCCCTTTGTATGTTTTTGCCTCCTTTTTCATAGATTAATTGACCATATGGGTGTGGGTTTATTGCTGAGCTCTCTATTCGGTTCTATTGATCTATGAGTCTGTTTTTATGCCAGTGCTGTACTGTTTTGATTACTATAGCTCTGTAGTATATTTTATATTACAAAGCATGATACCTCCAACTTTGTTCTTCTTTCTCACATTTGTTGTGGGTATTCAGAATCTTTTGTGGTTCCATATACATTTTAGAATTGTTTGTTCTAGTTCTGTGAAAAACGCCACTTGTATTTTAAAAAGAATTGTGTTGAATCTTTATAGTACCTTAGGTAGTATGAACATTTTAACAATGTTAACTCCTTCTAGTCACAAGCACAGCATATACCTCCATTTATTTGTTACTTCTTCAATTTCTTTCTTCAATATCTTATAATTTTCCCAATAAGGACTTTTAAATTTATTCCTGGTACTTCTTTTCTTTTCTTTTTTCTCTTTTCTTTTTTCCCTTTCCCTTTCTCTTTCCTTCCTTCCTTCCTTCCTTCCTTCCTTCCTTCCTTCCTTCCTTCCTTCCTTCCTTCCTTCCTTCCTTCCTTCCGTAATTATAAATGGGATTGTTTTCTTAGTTTCCCTTTCCGATAGTTCTTATTGGTGTATAAAAATGTAACCAATTTCTGAATATTTCGTAGCCTACTACTTTATTGAATTCACTTAGCCATTCTCATACTTATTGGTGGAATCTTTAGGATCCTCTAAGCCTGTGGTCAGCAAACTGCGGCTTGCAAGCCACATGCGGCTCTCTGGCCCCTTGAGTGTGGCTCTTCCACAAAATACCACGGCCTTGGCGAGTCTATTTTGAAGAAGTGGCATTAGAAGAAGTTTAAGTTTAAAAAAATTTGGCTCTCAAAAGAAATTTCAATCGTTGTACTGTTGATATTTGGCTCTGTTGACTAATGAGTTTGCCGACCACTGCTCTAAGCCAATCCTTCTTAAAAGGAACATTTATCCCACTTTATTTCACCTGATAATTAGGCCTGTTCTCTAAATATGAACCACTCTTAGAATATGAATACACATAAGATTTGACTAAAGGGCAGTTCAGACTGCAACTAATAACAGATCATTTGAGAAATATAAACAAACACTTATTGGACCAAAATAGAAACAGACTATAACTTCTAATGGTCCTAAGGAGTTATGTGCATTCCCTAGTTAGTGTTTTCCATGAGTCACAAGACTACCAAAATATTTTCTTATAACATGAACTGCACAAAATGAATTGTTTTGGTCTGAGAGTCAAAGCCATTTTCTGAGGTTGAACAAAACTATTTCATGAGCCAAGGCTACAGTTTGTCAACCATTTTCAGAAACACATTTAAATGCCCTAAAATCCCCATAGATTTTTCCCCTCCAGTGAATCAAGTTAATGGGGACCATTAAATCTACTTTAGTCGAATCTCTTAACTGAGTTTCTTCAAGTTGTTTTTTTCCAGATGCCTTTTGAGATTTTTTATTTGTTCCATCAGAGTCGCTTTGAATTAAAACCTTTGCTGCCCTGTGAAATGCATGATAAAACCAAAACACCTAACAATATTTAGAGGTTAAGTAGATATAACCTGGGGGCTAATCATGTACAGCATTGTTTGAAAATGCAGCTGGGCGCAATGTCTGATCTGCTATGATGTTCAAGTTTTAAGTGATGCTTAAGGAGATGGAAGGATTGGCTCCACATATATCCCAACGTGCACTGGTCTTCTCTCTGTTAACTTGCTAATGAACCATGATTGAGTAAAGTAATGAGTTTACAGAAAGCCCCAGGAAACCAATTTCCAATTTTGCAACCAGCAGGCTTTAACTTCACTGCCGCCTTTGCTAATTTAGTCTGGAAGTGGGTTTGGATACTAAATGCCATCCCTGCCTTGTGACTCAGACAGACTTTTCTAATACCCATATACTTGCCCATTAATGAATGTCTCTTCACACAATCCATTTTATTTCTCTCTTTCATTGTTTTAAATAGGCTGAGTAGCTAAAAATTATTATAATGAAAAATGAAATTTTAACCACTTGGAAAATTAGAAACATTGAAGAATATTGACCTCATGTCTGGCCTATGTAAGGCAGGAAACTCAATGTGAGAGTATTGCCTCAAATTAATTTATGATGAAATTAAGCAAAAATTGTAAAATAATTATGTAGTGCGTGTTTCTATGGTTTAAAGGAGATTATTTTCAATGTCATTCAGTGTTTACCAATTCATTTGTTATTTTTTACTTTCAGTAAGCTGCAATCTATTATTTTTAAAAACGCCCTTTGTATACTCAACAAAACTTCTGAAAAATGAGCATGAAAATTTGTACAAATTGGGTTTGCTGACAGGCAAAAATGTGTAGCTGACAGTAATACCTTCACATGGTAATATACACAGGATTCCCTGGCTGTCCTGCAGACACACTGGAATATGCTTTTGTGTCCCTGACTAGTCTTAATCTGTTTAAACAAAATTGGTTCTATTTAAATGTTTGGTAAATGTGGGTACATTTCTCTCTAATTCCAAGGAAATTCTTCTTTTGGTATTAGAGAAGCACCAAAGTACAATTCATTTCTATAGACTCCTGAAAATGGACTGTGCTCTTACTTAAAGAAGAGTTGGAGAAAACCCTTTTAGATCTGACTTTAATGACTCAAAAAAAGGAACTGTTTGTGAAGATAAAGAAGAACCAGTACACTTTAATGTCAGTGTGGTGAAGATGTAAGTCAGTATTCATCGATAATCACCAGGCAGGTGAATGAGGCAGGTTCCCTTCAGACAAGGATAAAAATCTTTTAACTGGAAGGCATAGTAAAAGATAGAAATAGTTTCTCCTTTTATTCTCACTTCCATTAACTCCTGCCTTTAAAAGTATCTGTAAATGATAGCTCATCATCAAGAGGCCCTCCTGGTTAAATATATCAAAGAAGTAGGAGTCTGTAAATAGCTTTTCAAGATGTAAGCTATGCTACTCAATTATAAAAAGAAAAGAAAAGGAACATGACTTTTTTTTCCCTTTCCATTTTAAAGGTGTATAAAGTAAAACACATCATCCAGATGAAAATGACTCTAGACATTCTGGCTATAACGTTGTTATTATCTCTGAGATTCTCTTCCACTTGTTCCAGCTGAGTGAAGGCTGCAGCCCTCTTGGGAATAAAAATCTAAATGCTTCAATGACACTGAAGACCCACACACCCATTAGCATTCGCATAGCTGGACATTTCTTTTGCATTTTCCTTGTTTGGGTATGGATCCCTATTTTAAATTATAATATACAAGAAGGCAGGGTATGTAAACCTCAAAGCCTTTGCATTTTCAATAACCTTTCACACATTTTAAATTCTTTTTTCGCTTTCACAGTTCCATGCTTGTCCAGAGTCCAGCCTAATAAATGCTGACACTCGTGGCTCAGTTTAATTAACAACGAGCAAGCTGTGTGAAAACACAGTGGGAGCGCTGAAGCAGGGCCATGTAGTGCTGCAAGCATGCTACTGCCAATCAAGGATCTGAGGCCAGCGTCCAAAGGAGCCCTGGGTAAGACATTCTGGCAAGGTCTCTGCTGGCATGACATTTTTACTGAAAGTGCTTTTCATTTGCTCCATAATAATAACTGCCTACACATTTTACAATAATTCCAGTATTTTACATTTGGAAAACTCTCTAGAGTTTCAAGTGCTTTTCATGCACTATCTCACACAATCCTAAGATTAGCATGTTTGTCTGTTTGTGACATAGGAGAAAATTGGACTCAAGAAATAAAATTGATTTACTCAAAACCATAAAGCTGCAAAGAGTCGGAGCCTGGGTTTGAACCCAGGTTCTCCATCTTTAAGACTACATCTCTTTATATTTTACAAGAGCTGCCTAGAAAGTTCGAGGCCAAGTACATAGGTACATATGATTGTAACCATTGTACATAAAGATGGTAGCCAGAGGGCATACACTATAACCCTGGCAGCTCTGACCATGGTTTTATTATCCTGCACAGAACGTAAGTGCCACAAAGACATGTTAAAACGTTTACTAAATCAGATTTTGTATATGAATTTAGAAAACTGTCAGGATATTATAAAACATTCTTTCTCACTTCATGTATCATGAAACTCCAAATAGATGTCATGAAAGTATTCCTACCCTTAATTGTTCTTTAACTCACTCACCCATAATTATGAATTCAACGAGTACAAGTTTTTCTCAATGGAGGAAGAGGGTGCTAACAATTAATATTGTTTATTACAAAATATTATTGCAGTCCCAAAAATGAGAGAATGAGCTCCAAATTAAGACACCCCCAATTGTAATATGCTAAAAAGTGATAGTATGAATTCAACAATATTTTCTGATGAGAAAAAAGTTCAATTTCTAATCAGAATAACTTTTCCAACATTTAGCTCCATGAGACTATAGCTCCATCTCTCATGCCACAACAAATGGATCAGTAGAGAAGAGATGCTATTTAATTCGTGATGCAAATAGCAGTGGAATTAGGGGATTCTTCCACTTTTGGCAGCAACCACAACAACATGTACATTGTGTGGTTGCTGCTATTTTAGATATTTATTTTTTGCATGAAGACAAGCAAACAGAGTAAAATGTGAATCGTGTGGTATTCATAAACACATTTCACAGGCCTTGAACAAGCATATTCCCCATGGCAGAGAGGAGGAGAAAATGAACATGCACAAAACAGACTATATTCAGCTGAAGACAATCCTACATGACTTCTAAGCCTAAGCATTAGTGTATAGCTGGCAATATAGGGAGTGAAAAAAAATATGTGGTGGATGAAGACAGAGACCTTGCCCCCTCTGTGTCTTTCTGCAGTTGAATGTTTAGCTAACGTAGTGGTATCTTGAGTTATGGCCTTCCTCCTTTATCCATGGAGCACGCATGCCTAGGGCGAGCTATTAAGATCTTTTCATTTCCACTCTGCCAACTAAAACACCAAAAATACAAGTTCTTACAAGAGGTTTCCTGGTGATTTGATCATGGAGACAGAACAGAATTATGGTTTCTTTCTTTACTCTGAATGAAGAAAAACACCAAAGTAATAATTATGCTATTAGCGTTATGAAAATTATTTCTATCAATGCCCTCAGAAATTCACACATAAAATATCTTTAACTCATTGGTGAAGTTAAAAGAAATTACTTTTAAAATGTATCCTCTGGCAGGCGAAAGGTCAAGGAGCTGAGGTAAAATACATTTCTAGGTAAGCACCAAATATTACACGAAAATAAAGTTATAAAAGCTGATGGACACAACCATTTGACCCACTAAAACTGAACAAAGATACAAATATTCATGATGTAAGGCTCTCTTTTTTTTCATACAATGGTCTATTTTTAATGTAATTTTTAAAGAGCATATTTTATATACAAACCCTCTACTACTAATTGAAAATATATTTTGAAGGAAATGCATCAGTGAAACCTTTTATTCATTTTCCGTAACAGATTCAATGACATTTGCAGAATAGCTCTCCATTATCTACATTGTATTACTTGGTAAATTTAGCAGAAAGAAGGGCATGGAAAAATATGAAAACACGAAATGTGAAAATAATGAACCTTTAATGTAGCACAAAAACTGTGACAGATGTAAAGCCACAAAGAGTCATTAAATTCTTCCCAGTCCATCTCTTTTTATCTCCCTCATCCCTTCACTATCATTTTTTCCTAATGTTGTTCCTTTTTCCTGCTAGACTCACAGAAGCAATAATAACTTACAAACCTTGCTTGTTATCTCTCCATCTAAACCACTCTCCAGCACTACAAGAATAATCCCAAATCATGTGGCATGGAATTTCTATAAGTGAAGAAAATTATAGTCATTTTATCAGAGGTGTTTTTAGTTATTATAGTAGCCATAGTGTTTATTCTCACATTCATCAAAAAAGAGACTAATGTTGTATTTTACTACATTCAGGTAACTGACTCATCATATATTTGTCCATTGTCTCTCAGACTCACAACATATTGCAGTAAGAGGTATCTTGGTCTTTTTAGCATGGATCAATGCATATGGAAAGAGCCTTAAGCTGTGCTCTTTTGTCATTGTCAACCATAGATAACCACCTAAATACTTTTAAAATAAAATTATACTGGAATCATAATAACTATTAGGTCTTTAGAGCCGAATTTTTAATTGTGATAGCTGGCAAAGGTGCCCATTCACCCACAGCAATAGCTTATATAATTTATAAAGAAGCAAACACTTTCTGTTAAAGCCTCTTTTCTTTAGAAGATTCTCAATGTGCCTACCCTGCTTTCAAATACAACTCCTAGTTCTACAGAATCATAAGAAAAGTTCAGACAGGGGCAGTAAAGGTGGGTGGTTGGTAGTTACATGCTACTAAATAATAGTATTATCCAAGTATTTTGCTCTCTAATGGTCTTGGGCCTGGGGAGGGGAAGAGTCTGGTAGTGGATGAATACCTAGAAGGAGCAAGGGATGTAGGTAAGAGCTAACAGAAGCCTCCTTTATTCATATCCTTCTTTTATAGATTTCACTATTTGAAAAATGTACTTCCCGGGGTGGTTAAGCTTGGCAACCCTCCAAATTTTAGGATCACCTCAGGAGGCAGAACAGCAAAGCAGTTGAGAACATGTGTCCTGGGATTGATCTTGGCATTGACATATATCTACTGTGACTTTAGGAAAATTACTTAAATTCTCTCTCATAAGATGTACAATGGAGTCACAGCTTACATGAACAAGTAAGCTTTTACTAGTACATTAAAGGCAAAATCCCTGATTGTAAAAATCACTCTTGGGCATCCCTGTATAATTTACTCTTTTTGTGCTTTATAAATTCTTTCCATAAATTCTTCTTCAAGGATGTTGACAAAGCTTTGCAGGACTATGAAATACATGTTTCATACTTTTTGTTGTTAGTGGTCAGGAATTGCTAAAATTGCTCACACATCCTCCTTTTACTTTTTGCCACTGATTATTTCAGATGCTTCTGGAATGTGTGTACAGGTGTACCCCTGGGATATTTCAGGTTCAGTTCCAGACTACTGCAATAAATCAAGTCTAGCAATAAAGGGAGTCATAATCTTTGCTGGTAGAGAGCTTTGCCTTCAATTTATAAAAACTGCAACATCTGTGAAGCACAATAAAGTGAAACACAATACAACAAGGTATGCCTATAAACTCAGCCTTGTACAATTTCATAGGGAAAAATTCCACCACCATGGCCACATCTTTTTTTTTCCCCCTACACAAGGCCATAGGCTTGAATTTCCATCTTAGTAGAAATTCTTCAGTTGCAAAGAGCAGAAATTCATTCAAGCTCCTTAAACAATGAGAGTTTTGTTATAAGGACACAGGAATAGTTTATGGAACTCATGGATAACTGGGTCTCATGAAGGTCTCATGGGTAGCTGGGTCCCATGTAATCTTGTCATGAAATAAGATTAGTCTCTTTGACTTTAGGAGACTTCATGGATTTGAGTTTGCTTCTCTGTATAATCTGTCCATTCCCTCTCTCTGAAAATCAGGTTTCCCTCTTTTTGAGGAGATTATGAATCGGAGTTTCTCCAAAATTAAAAAGTCATACAATGAAGAGTCCAACTCACTATTGGCTCAAAAATTCAAGTCATAGGAAAGAGAATTTTATTAAGCTGAGCCTTAGTTCAGAGCGTGGGGACCATGGGATATAAAAGTAACTGCATGTGTTCAATCACATAGAGGAGACTTTTCAAAAAGAAGAATTTTAGGGAAGCAGGTGCCCCCAAATATCTGTAAAATGGTCTTTCAAAATACCATCAACAGCAGATACTTACATATGGAGCAGATAGAAATTCTTAGAAGAGTTTCTCTAGAAGAATCCACACAAAAAAGAGGTAAACCAGATGATCACAAGGGAAATATTTTGAGGTACTTAGAAATTAATGGATTAAGATTTAACTTTGTGATTCCTTCAAAAATGATCACCTAAAGTTTATCAAACTCTTATATCTATATGTAGAATATCAGAACATCAGAGAAAAATAAATAAATTTTAAATTATTTAAGTGACTTCTTGAGAAACTTCCTCTGAAGTGCTGCTCAAATATAGCCTGGTTTTGTTTATGCCTATATGACTTGGTATACTTTTTGGCTAATGACAATATTGATATTAAAACCCAAAATAGTTTAATATAAATAGTTGCATGTTTCTAAAACAAAGTAAGAATCTTTAAAAACCCAAAATGTATAATAATAAGTTTTCTATCATGCTTGCTGAAAAAGATTTCATTTTGATAGTCACATGAATGCAAAACTGAATTTTTTTGGATTTATGACAACAATTTTTATCCTGTGGATGAGCTGCTGACTGTATGGGAACTGTATTTTCATACAAATTGCTTTTTTTTTTAAATCACCTGATTCTACCCTATTTAAGCAAATAAAGAAAACACTAGGATATTCTATTCAATGTATACATTAGATTTATTCCCTCCAGTCACTAACTTTTACAGAATTTATTTAAAAAGTTAATATTTTAACTATAATAATAAACTATACCTGAATAAACTATACCTGAATATAAGAAAAACTCATATAATATGTCATTAATATTTATCCATGGCTCTCAAAAGGGGGAATAACGTTGTAAATGTTTTAATGGATTAGACAATTTCTACCAAAGTTTATAACAATGTTCTAGTGGTGAATTTCAAAATAATGTTTTCTCCTAAAATTGTATACCTATCTTTGGAGAATCTATGTTATATTTGCATTATTGGCATAATACTCTATGGAAATTTTTCATTCTTCTTTTTCTGCCTGTGATAGGACTGGCTAAAGATCATAAACAATCTGAAAGACCTCCTTAAGGTCGTGTTTTCAATCTTTTCTTCTAGAACCTAGATTCTACTTCTTAAGATAAATAAATTTGTCAGGCTCTGGATCTGATCTCTGAAAATCAAAAAAAGGGGGGAAGGGGATGGAAATACTAGTCCTTGCTATAGACGCCAATCAAGGCAGGTCCTTGCTGCCTCAACTCTGCCCTTCATGGAGCAGGACAGGTTACTTACTAGCACTTTCAACTGAGGCACCCAGACCTCATTGAGTCCAACTCACAAAGTCAACTGAGAGCATTTCCATAGCTTAAAAGCCTTGACTTTATTTTAACTCAGAATATTTTATATACTTTTGAGACAGATTAAAGAGAATTTTCAGCAGAAATATTTACTTCATAGTTTTGCAGCTATTAATTCAATGCCTGGATAGACATCAAGCACTTGCAATTTAGAATATGTCCTTGTAATTACTGTATTTCTTTTTCAGAAGCCTGATATATTTAGAATATCTTTATTTTAATAGAATATTTGAGTCTTAATGAAGCAGTTAAAATTACCTCTTCTAAAGCTCAGACAAAATATTCACACCATATTGTCACCTGACCTAGCTATCATCTTCTTATCTTTCAAAGACTAATTTTCTGCCAATTTGGATAAAATTCCTATTGCATAATTACTAAGAACCTCCGAAATCTTTATACCCTTTGCTGTCTTAATCAGACCTTAAATTTTGCTTAATCATTTTCTGGTCCACAAGGGAATTGAAATAGGGAAGGTCTATACTAGAACTTCTCTAACTTCTGTCCTAACGAACAGATGAACAATCTATTATATTTAGGACATTTTAATTTCTGTATTTTCATAATGCTATGGACCTTTTGAGTTTTTCAAATTGAGTATGGGCAATAGGGACAAACTACAGAGACACTGAAGACACAGCATAGGTGGTTCAAGTTTTCCTCCCAACCAAGTCATAGCTAGATTTATATATTGCTCTTTAAATGAATACATACTAGTCCAAGCACAATGCTGAAAACCAGAAAAAAAAATCAAATATGGAAAAATAGAACTAGTTATTTTTCATCTCTACTTTTACAGTAGTTTTATAGCTTGACTTCCCACATCTATTCTTGCTTTCCTACAAACTCATCTCTACACAGAGTACCCTTTTTAAAACATAAACCTGATCACACCATACTTACACTTAAGGTATCCAATAGTTTTCTATGATTTTCTGGCAAAACCAAATATTTAAAAGGCCTAAAAAGAGATAATCTGATTCATACCTATCCCACCACTATTACTGCATTCAAATGACTTCTTGTTTAAGCCTCATTGGTCTTATTTTGGTCTCTTCAACATACCACCCTCCCTCTCACCTCAGAACATTTGCATATGTGCCCTTTGTATGGAATGCTCTGTCTTCATCCCTTCCACCTAACCTTCTAATTTCTTCATTCTTTAAATTCTCATAAAGATACTGCTTCTAAGGGCAAACCTTCTTTGAATGCCTCCCTTCAACTAAACTGAGTAAAATTTACAAGCTCTAGCTTTTCCCAAAATAGGTCTTTCATTACTATAACTGTAATTTGCAATTTTTATGATTAATTTAACATCTGACTCCCCTGACTAGCATGCAAGCCCTAAGAGGACACAAAGCAAGCCTGTTTCTGTTTGTCATTTTATCCCCATCACCTGGCAAAGGTACTGGCAAATAGAATATTGTTGTTGGTTAAATAAATGAATCAATGTCTGTGAATCAATCTTTTCAAAACACAGGTTAATAAAATCATTATGTTTCCTGCATTCTACATTTAGAATACCAATAACCCAGAATACTGCAGCCCGAACTTTTCATTATCATAACTCAGCTAAGGGAAAAAAAGACTTTTCAAGCTGCTAACCATAATGTTTAGGTTTATTCACATTATTATTTTTTACCATGCCATAATTGTAGTCTGGAGTCAAGAGGCATAATCAGATCACAAGACACCTGGGGTAGGCAGGGCAGAAAGACAGTTGGGAAGCAATCAATGACCATCAGTATCTGTAGATAGACAACAGGAAGGCAGCCACTAGGCTGTGGTCAGCATTAATGCAATGGTGAGAGCAACTCAGGACTACAAGAATCTAATCATAACACAAAGCCTCAGAATTAAGGAACATGTAATGAAGAAAAGTAAAATAAATAACAGCTGAGGTCAGGGAGGGAGTTTTAGATTTACATAGGAACCCAACGATTACCACTGGGTTTCAGATTCTGGGTCTAGTTATCTGAAAAGGGGGACCTAGGATCAATAAAAAAGCTAAGGGATCTGTTCCATGTTATCAAAGTCTTACATAATGATGAAAGGTAAATTCCTTAATGTGGAAGAAAAAACACACATAATTTTAGTGCAGTTTCTTTCATAGCTTCCATCATGCAAATGCACATATAATCCATGTATTAATGAGGAAAAAAGTCCACTTTAGACCAGAAAATACTGACATAGTAGACAAGCTCTATATTCTAGAAAACATCCAAAGTTGTGGACAGCAATGGTTACAAAACCTAATCTAAAATTTATACAAATACTAACACACAATTCCTAACAACCCTAAATCTACACAAAGTCTGCAAGTTTCACTTTTGTGTTTTGAAACATTCTGACTCAGACCAAATTGTCACCAAATTTGTCACTTCAAATTCTCAATATTCTTAGTGAAGAATATTGCTAATTCCCAAAAAGAACTATTGTTAGTAATTTACATCATGATATTTATCTATTAAACATCCTGGTAATACTTGAATAATGTTAACTAATAAAAGATATTTAATAAGAGATAACAAAATATACTTTAATAATGTTAATTAATAAAAGATAACTGCATTCTAATCCCTAAAACTGTGAGTGTTATAGGACCAAAAAAAGGGCTTTTCAGATGTGAATAGATCTTGAGATGGGGAAATTATCTTTGATTATCAGGGTGAACAATAAATGCAATCATATGAATCCTTATAAGAGAGAAGCAGAGGAAGATTTTACTGCAGACAGAAGAGGAGAAGGCAATGTGACCATAGAGGCAAACTGGAATGATGCGACCACAAGCCAAGAAATGGCGGTGACCACCAGATGCTGGAAGAGGCAAGGTACAGAGTCTGCCCTTGGAGGAAATGCCTCATAAGGAAATGCAGCCTTGATCTGGCCCTCTCCATGAAACTGATACCAGACTTCCTGTGTCCAGAACTATGAGGGAATACATTTCTGTTGTTTCAAGCCACAAATGTGTGGCAATTTGTTATAGGAGCTACAGGAAGTTATTACAACTTGTTAAAGTTGTTATAACTTCACATGATGTAAGAATCAACCAGTTGCATTTATGCCAACATTTGGTCAACTAGAAAGAAAAGTGTTTTTTCTTTATAAAAATATACATGTTTTTATTGATTTAAGAGAGAGAGAAGAAGGGAGAGGGAGAAAGAAAAAGCTGCTTTCTGCACATCTGCTATTGGGGATCAAGCCCTGACCAGGAATTGAATCAGTGACCTCTTGGTGCATGGGATGGTGCTCAACCAACTGAGCCACACTGGCCAGAAAAAAAAGTATCTTCTATTTTAGCTAGTAAGTCAGCTTCCCAGAAGTCTAAATCAGAATACCTAAGAAATATCTGTACATTTGTTCATATTTTTAAGTTTCATTAGACAATAATAATTCTTACTTGAGAGGTTCAGACTAAGGAGTGTCCCTTCAAGTATGTATATATACACTATAATTTAAAGCAAAGAAAACTATTCAAATTGTGTAGTCATTTACTGTAATACAACATGTTGATCAGAGCACCTGAGAAACATGACTGCAAAGGCTACAAAATTGTTTTAAGTCTTTTCATAAACAAATTGTGAACAGACATTAGGATAAAATAAGCCAAGTAAAGATAAGCCCCCTGCCCTAACTTCAAGGTAACCAAATTGAGAGCAATAGACTCAGAAAGCACTAACCCTACCAAGGTGAACAGCAGCAAAGGGAAGGCATAATGACAGGTCTGAGTCCTCTTCACATACTAATAATGCTTTATATGTATATTGTACCATGATGATTTAAAATTCAACCCTATCCCCATCCTCAGGACAAGAAGAGATGATCCACAGAGTCTTAAACATCACATGCACTGAAAGAAAAATCCACCGGAGGAAATAAAACCTGCCCTGAAAAGATATATTCCCTGGGCCTGGAGTTGGAAGAGGGAGAATCTACAAATTGATATTACCTCATTTGCTTATTTTTAAAAAGACAAATGGACCTAGTATGGTTTAAAGTGTCTGATTTAAAGCTTGCTGAATTTGATTTAAATGTAATGGTGTGCAATTGGTTCAAAAACCAATTGGTAATACAAAAATATCTTACCACCTGAGGCATCTTGGTTGTCCCCCGGACTGACTCCAATAACACATTCTTCTCTTCATTATTTTTACTTTGATATACTACTGCTCAAAGTAATGCTTTTTTTCTTCCTAAATTCACACCACAGCTAACTCACTCAACTCAATAGACAGAGGCAATGACTGTTAAGGCAATTCACATATCCAATACCTACTTTTCACCATTAGGGGTGAGTGGGAAGAAAGGCTTAGAAAGGCAGGGATGAAGTATGCCTGGCAGAAAGAGAATCTAACATCCAGCACAGTTCTTCCTAATATATAACTACTTCGGATAAAACACAGTATAATTGACGGCAAAATCACTTCTTCTTGGTCTCTTCTGCTTCCCCTTTGGACAGTTGGATCTAGTTATTTTGATAGATGACTAGTATAAACAGTTTGATTTTTTTCTCCTTCATGCTAAAGCAGTAGCTAGGCCATAGCACCAGTGGAAATTACAACTTGAGTTACTTACAAGCTATCAGCAAGAAAAAAACAAATGCTTCAAAGCAGCTGAAAACTCTTCTTCAAAGTTTCTTAACCACTAGGGTAAGGACTTTTTTTTTTTTTTACCAATTGCCTGTTCTTCCAAATATGCCACTTATTTCAAAAAGCAATAATAATAGAATCATTCCGGAACATGAGAAATGTTTCCAAGGAGAAACATCACAGTTGACTGTAACTTTCTGTCAAGAGCATAACACACATGAAAATACAGCTTATTACTAGCATCTGTGGTTACAGTCTAGATTTTTGTTTTTAGTGACCTGACAAGAAAACGATTTTGCCTAATTATTATAGATATAACAGCTGTGGAGCTGTGAGACCTTGTTTGGATGTTTCAGTAGGATAAAGTCTTAACTCATATACTCTTGTCCAAAGAGGGTCCTTTCGTGTGAAGAAAGGTAATCCTTCTTGAGCAAGTGAACTATTTCAAATAAGACACACGTATGGTATGGACAGGAAGAAAAGAATCACCCACCCCACCAATCAAGTTAGTAGAAAGAATGGAACCTGGTTACCTATGAGGTAACAGATGTCAGTTCATCCAGTGTCTTAGCAGTTGTAAGATGGTGAACACCACAATTATGGTGTTAAGAATTACAGTCACCATTTATTCAGCGTTTCAAATGTGTTCAGGCCTAGTGGATCCAAAGCATCAAAGAGAACCACGCCTTTGAATATAGCTACTAATAATGGAAGTCTGGGGTCGCTGGCAACCAGAGAATGAGGCAAGGTGGAGTTTCCTATTGACTGAAGAATTCTAGATGTGGAAAAAGCAAGGAAAACTGAAACTCACTTCTTCATTAGAGCTGGTAGCAGGACAAATAATAACAGAAGAAAATTAGATAAAGAACTAAGGTAATGATGAAGAATTTCACTGCCTGGATGAAGGTTAAGCGGAGGGAAAATTCATTTTCAGCTGTTCTGAGTCTGTGTCAAAGATTACTTGCAAAAGAAGCAGCTATACAGTGCTGTGTAAAGCAGGTCTTGGGGAATATACTAGGATGAAAAGATCAGGACTGTTTTTGGCTCAGTTGCTTAAGGTTAAATAAAAGTGAAGATGTCCCAGTGAACCAAAAGATCAGCTATGTAAAATCTCTTATGGTCCACTGCCAAGATCAGTTTTACCCCACCACAAAAGGTAGTACTCACCCTGGCTGGTGTGGCTCAGTTGGTTGGAGCATCATTCCGTACACTGAAAGATCACACGTTTGATTCCCGGTCAGGGCACATATCCAGGCTGAAGTTCGATCCAAAGTCAGGGTAAATACAGGAGGTGACCAATCTCTCTCACATCAATGTTTCTCTCTCCCTCTGCCTTCCTCTCTCTCTAAAATCAATAAAAACATATTCTCAGGTGACAATAATAATTTTTAAAATGTCAATCAAGCTTAAACCCAAACAGAACATTTTTCAGAGTGAAAAGACAAGTATAGGATCTGGCTTCACATAGTGGATCCAAGGACTCAAATGTCATCCAGATGCTCTCTCTTCCTCTATAAATGTCATTTCTCCTCTCTTGGTCCAGCTGTCATTAGGGATCTGCAAGAATGACTTGAGGCAGCTCCAAGCTAACATATTATTACTATTGACAAGAGAAATTTAAAAATAAAGAGTCCTTTCTCATGTTTGTAAAATTTCCAAGCAAGGTAGATCTGGTTTGGATATTATTACAACCTTTTGGATACAACAATCACTTGTGGACTGGGAAGAGGCTTAGCCTGTTATTTGTAGTCAGAAGTGAAGTCTATTACCTGAACAAGAAGAGCAGCATATTCATGACCAATTGGGAAGTTATAAGCAAGGCAACCACTCCACGTTGTGTCTATTACAAATACATTTACTAATAACTTTATTTCAGAAATACATACCAGACAGGCTAATGAGGGTTCAGAAACCAGGTCTAAGTAAATAAAGTTTGATCTATTTGGAAGAACAGCAAGTGTTGATCAAACAAAGTAATAACTCTAAGTGGTCAAAAAAGAGCCATTTGGAGAATACCGTTCGTAAAGCTATTTGTGGGGGAAGGGAGGAGATGAGTACATTTGTGAAAATGTTTGGGACATTCTGCATATGAAAGTTGAAAGAAAAGTTTTGCTGGACAATTGTTAACTCAGTCTGTGCTTTTGTCCCAGTTTTCATCTCTTTTAAATTAAAGAGTGTAGGATTAACAGTTGATAAAACAAAACAGCTGAAACACTAAACACATATTGTTCAATTAAAATGCCACTGGTAATAAATTCTCTGAAAAAGCAAGTAATTCACTGGAACCCACAAATTCACTAAACAGCTACCATATATTGGAGTATGAATATATAAAGAAAATACTGTAGTAAATACACACTGAAAATGTTTGGAATAATACCTAGGGGGATGTTAAACAACTATTTTATAAATGAAATCATAAAGGACTGATTACATTAAACTTGAATATAATTAATACCTATCATTATTCCACCAACTATGCTAAATGCTCTCCATATATTTTCTTACTTAATCCTCACAATCACCCTGGGAGGACAATCTGGTTATTATTCCCCATTATAGAGGAAATGTAAGTACAGGAGGCTAGTTTGTTCAAGGCCACACTGTGTCTACCCCTCATCCTGGATTATGAAAAGAATCAAAATCTTGTAGAATCTGATATTCTAAGCAATTTCCTTTACCTGAACTACCATATACTGAAAGACTAAGCAGACAACCTGATAAGGAAGCTGGACTACACATTTATTTCCTCCCTGAGATAATTTACAACACAGGGTGAGAACCACAGTTCTAGTAACAGCTCTCTAAACCAACAGTGGGTCATGTTGTGATCAGTACATTTTGTTCTCAATGCCTCAGGTACCCCTGGCTCCCTGCCACAGCAGTGCTTTCTTCTCTACCTAAGAAGTATTCTTCCTCAAGGGACCAGACTCTTCAAGTTTCCTTCACCTTCTCATCATCAAAGTTTGCTCTCCTGAAAGTATAGACAATTCATACTAACATGCAATAAAATAATGGGCTTAAATATTGATTAAAAACAAAAACACTTGAGTCAAATGATTCCAAAGTAACAAAATAATCACTCACGAGCTGGCAAAAGATGCACTTGGGGACTTGTGGGAAGGACTGGAGCAAAGTTAGAGACCTTTATGGCACTGTTCAAATCTACCTCTCAGTTGCTAAGAACTACACATAGTTCACACCAATGGTGCAGCTACATACAAGGACTCAGGCAAAGAGTCAGAAGTGAAATGACATTTGCTAAGTGGAGAGGTGAAGACTTAAAGATATAATACTGCTGAGGGCATTGCTAAGTGGCAAGGGACTGAAGGGTGATACCTGTTGTTCACAATTTCCCAAGCTATCCTGGTGTACCCAGAGTTGCAGCAAATAAAAACGGGCTCAACTGTGGGGTACAGTACTACCCTGGCAAGGACTCTTTGAAGTAGAATTCCCTGAAGCTCTGATAGATGTGGACTCGTTTGACTTTGTTTGTATTAATGGCTCAGTAATAACTTTCTGTAGGTAGGGGTGCTCACTACTGGGCTCTTGCACTAGTGATACACACATACATACATACATATATGCATATATCTCACTAGTAGATACCAGGAATCTACTGGGTTGTGGGGGCAGGGATTAATAGGGAATAGAATGGAGTTTGCATACAAACCTACCTGGAATAATAAGTAATGATGCATTAATTTTGAGAACTAGCAATAAAGAGCCATTAAAACTCAATAGCAATGCCAATGGGTTTTGAAAAAGGAGTGATGAAAATGCAAAACTGAAGTTGACTAATAAAACCAGAGGTGGAGAAAAATCAAATCTCTTAGACAAGCTCTATTTCCACAAGGAAGGGAAGCAGAGGGCAAATGAAGGGAAAGTGGGTATCTCAGAAGGCTGTGAGACATGACAGCTATCTCAACATTAAAGTTAGGGTAGAGGCTATGATTCCAGGTGATACTGAACTGTGGAGCTGTGAGAGAAGTTATAAAAATGCTAATATAACTGAATTTAGAAACCTATGTGAATTTCAGAGGGAAATATATTTGGATACTAACTTTTCACACAAATCCCTCATGATTCACCTATGATTGCTTTGAACTAATCTACAAGTCATAGTTTCTGATATTTTTCAAACTCAAGATCATTGAAGTATTCCTTTGATTCTCCTAAGCTAAAGGTGAGTGAGGTGTTTTGAGACCTTTAAATTCTCAGCAAATTACCAACCTACTTTAGAATTTTGTAAAGGAATTTGCATTACTATAATAAAGGATGTTTTAAAAACAACTTATGGTTTTCAGTTATTAATAGTTTTATGTATTTTGTATCATTCATCTGAATATATATTTATATATTTCTCAAATTGCTGACTGACTCAGAAATCAAAACCAGTTTTCCCAAGAACTTTAAAACTTGAGTGGACTAGAGGATTTATAGAAGAGTAAAGCATTGAGTTAGGGGGTCAGGGTTGAAACCTTCTCTCTTCGAATAACCAGCTGTGTGTGTAGCTATCATAACTCTCTGGGCTGCACCCTTCTCCATAATACAAAGCAAAGCAAGGAAACATTACAAGCTGAATGTTGAATTATCCCAACCTCCAAAGGAGTTGGGATTGTCAATGACAATCCTTTCATGATAAGACAAAAATATCCTACCCCTGGAGAGTCACAGATGTCTAAGCATCAAGTCATGCAATAAAATGGCCTCAAAACACCACGCTTGTTGCAAAGACATTACAGAAATTCTTATTGTCTCTCTCAAGCAGGATGCAAGATAAGCACTGAAATTATTTTGCTTATAAATTTTCTAAATTCAACCATTCATTGGACTAAAATTTTCATACTGAGTAAAAAAATTGGAATGCATGCATCTATCTGTTTAACTGATGACTCAAAGTGACATCCCCTGTCATAATATATTTTGAAAATATAGGAAAATGCCTTTAGGAAGTGTGTTGCTATTCCACAGATTCAGTTATTCTCGACTCATCATATCCTCTATGTATTCAGAGATGCAGTGTGCATTACACTCACCACAAACATGGGAAACTGTCAGGTGTCGTCATCAGCCCTGGACCATGGCAGCAATGGTGAACGAGTGCATCTCTGTGGGAGACTGCATGCAGCTGATAATGAAACTGAAAATATGAAATGGAAAAATTTTAAATATTTAAAAAGGAGAACCATTAACATCAATCAACTTACCTAAAATAAAAATAAATATATACACTCCATGCTTCTTAACAAATAGCAACAGCCCAAAACTTTGGGAAAATCTGTCACAGCATGAAAACCTTGGTATAAACAGATTCTATTAGCCACTGAAAATCCCATTATGCATTTCTTTATTTGAGGAAAGTTTCTTTCTGATTAATTCATTTTTGAACAATAATGGCATTTGTAATTCATATGCTCATATTAGCAGGGAATTAAAAATAATAGAAGTGTGAAGCTGAGGAAACTGAAACAGTAATTATATACAAAGAGTTTTTGTATTTATTTCAAATATACTGCTGTTTTTCTTTGTATCATGATAAGGAATAACTTAAAATCATAAACTTTCTAAGCTGAAAGGAAACAAAAGTAAGCTAGATAATCTCCTTTAATTTTATTATTTTGTAAATAAGGATATTCAAGCCAAAAGACAGATTTCCTGGGTCACACAGTTAATTTATTTATTTACTGATTTATTCATCACACATTTGAGTGCCTATGAAGTTTAAGGCAATAACTTACAAAGTGCAAAGAATATCAAGTTGATAAAGATCCAGTCCAGCCTTATACAATTTAGGTACAAGGGGCAGATGTAAGACATCTGGCCATATGCCTATAACAATTATTATACTGTAAGAGCAACTAGAATGTAAACAGTATCTTCAAGGAGGTTAAAGCTATGGAAAATCAGAAACAGGAGCAAAAACTACATAGAAGACATTATTGGGCGGTGAAGGCTGGGAAGACTGGAAGAGAAAACAAGGAGCATGAACAATGTGTAGGAGACTAATTTGGTTTAGCTTGGTTAGATCAACAAGGTATATAATAAAGCCGGGGAGTTAGCCTGGGCACATATCACGAAAGTCTAGATTGCCCTGCAAAGATTGACTTTATTTTGTTAAAAAAAATGAGGAAGCATGGAAGGTTGCCAAGCAGGGGAGAAACAGAATCATAAGGAATGGTGCTTTAAGAAAATGATTCAGCAGCAGAATATCAGATGGTTTGTATAGTTAAGATCTGAAATGGAAGGTTATTGCAAAAGCCCAAGTTAAATAATATGCACAAGGGTCTTCACTAACGTTCCATTTTATAAGGGCTGAATTCAGGAAGAGAGAGGGGAAAGTCATAGTTAGTCCTATTGATTGAAAGAGGGTCCGTGGGAGAAAAAGTTGTTCTGTGGGAAAAGAGGACTTCAATCTGGATGTACCGGTAGGAGGGTTCCTTTTTGAATTCAGGTGTTTGGTCTCTAAAGCCCAGTTCCATTTCCCCTGTATCACAAAGTCTTTCCTAAAAGTTAATTAGGAAGGAATTAATTGCCTTATTTTTAATCACAACCTATTTGTTCTCAGCAATGGATTAGAAACTCGATTTTGCCTATCTTTCATGGTCTATAATAACAGTAATTTTATATTTATTTAATAATAGCAATTTCATTTTATTAACAGTAATTTTAATATAAGAATAAGCATTTGTATAGTGCTTATAATATCACGTGTATTAGTCTAGCTACTTTAATTTTTACAGCAATCTAATATTATTTTCATTTTACGGACAAATAAACTGTAGCTCAGGGACATACACCTAAGGACATACACCTAGTACCTGAGGCAGACTAAATTCAGACTAATGCTTTCAACCATTACATACATTGCTACTCACAACCATCCCCAGATGTTACTTCCAGACCTCCTATCTTCTATAATGAACTAAGGAGGTTGTGATATTGCTCTTTTCTCTCACTAAGATGCAGAAAGTTAATTAGACTTTGCTTGCGCTCTCTCTCTCTCTCTTCTCCAGAGAGTCCATCTCTTCAAATGCTGCACATAAAATCAGAGTTGCCCTCAGGTTTGGGCCAGCATATGTATACAATATTACATATTGTATTATCAATACAAAAATATTGACTGTCTTATCAATATTTTTTTTCTTTTCAAATCATACCTGAGAACAAGGTAGAGTAATGAAGGGCTAAGGGAATATACGTGTAGGCTGTTTCCAGAAATCCTCTTCCCTGCAGGTGATTAGTCATATACTTTAAACAAATATTTTGAAATATTTCATTCTCCTTTATCTTAACATCATTGATTTCTAATGATTAACTTCATCCTAGCTCCATATACATAAGGCAATAACATTTGGAGCTTCTATACTCTACATTATACTTTTAATTTCATCCTTCTCTCTCCTAAAATTATTTTACTTAAAAGTAATAGTGTCAAGTGCATTTAATTAATTCCAAACCAACTTTTGAGTGAGTGCTATAAGTTTAAATTTTATGTTCCCTTGTGGTTTAGATAGTAAAGGTGGGGCTACTAAACACAGCAAGTTCATTAACAAAGATATGCCATTTAAAATCTATTGAAAACCTTCCTGGCATGATTGATTATGGGTTATTCAATTTTACATACTGTATATGTCAGATAGCTTCTTAAATCATCTCTAGCGCTGCTATAATTCTTTAATAGGGAAGAGCCTGATCTTCCTGGGACCAGAGTAATTGCTTCTCTACCTTTCAAATCTCCACACTACTACAGGAGATTAAATTAAACTTTTGGAACAAGCAGCCCATAACAGACTTATCAGTAGTTGAGCCTGCTTTCTAGGTTATTTTCCTATACAACCCAAGCTCATAGTTCTTATGTTGGTAGGGTGATACATGATTAATAGTGTGAGTTGTTTGCTAATCTGGTGTTTCTAATCTTCCTTTTCTCCTGAAAAGCTTTCCTTAGCTAACTTTCCCTGTCTTTCTCAAGTACCAATGTTTGAAAAGTCACAATGGTAGATTACATTTGTAAATTCTGTAAAATACCAAAACCCATCCATGAGATGATTATAAACTCATGGGGAATAGAGATAAGTGAGAGAACATCATTCTGAGCCACATGCCTCCTGATAGACTCACGGACTGCAGATCATCTGCAAAGTGGACCCACAAGGCATAATAATTAGCAGTTTAAAGTACTTTACATTCACTAATTACTTAATCCAATCACCTCCCTATGGAGAATATTTAATAACTTGCTGACCTTCACATAAGATGATGGTCCTGCTGAGCCTCACCTGCCTCCCCCAGTGTGTGCCAGGAATTGTTCTGCTGGTAGCAGGGAAGCAGCTGATCCTCTGTTTCTCACCCAAGTCTCCAGTAACCAACAGCAGCATCCTCATTGGCTGACGAGAGGGAGAACCACAGATGCAGGCCTTGGCTGGAGATAAAGCCGAGACAATGAGCAATCTTAGGAAGCGAGATAATAGTGTTGGTTTCATTTGTTCTGTGCACTAATCAGCTTAGCTACTACCACAATAGACTAGTGTGAATGCTTTTCTGTATAAGTAAAGCTATAAAATGAGTATTAAACATTTTTTTAAAAATCTGGTTAAGGGTTATGTGCCTGCTAATCTCACCTTCTCAAATTTCTCCAACATTGATTGAATGTGAGAAATTACCATTGGTATTAATAGACATGGCAGAAACCAATCCCCTCTCAGTCTATTAGAGTTCATAAACATTAATTATATGTCTGTGAAAGAAAGTCCACAATCACAAACAGAAGACTGGGCAGGAAGAACAAACTCGGGAAAGAGTGGAGACAAAACTGCTAATGTAACAGGAGATATATTGGTACATTCACTTGGAGAGGAAAATAAGGATATTATTGTAAGCTGGGTATTATAAAAAATAGCTTAAACCTGGCAAACTCCCATATAGGTAGGATGTCCATGTCATCTAAACTTTTGCAAAAAATAGGAGAACACTATTAATAGGTCGGACAACAAAAATTACCAAATCTATTATCCTGGGTAACTAGGACGAATGCATATCCTATATATAGCTATAAGAAATGTCTGTGCATAGAAATGAAGAAACATTTCTCATATTTAGAAACATTTGTGATGGTTCACAACATGTGAATTTGACTGGACCATAGAGTGCCCAGATATTTGATCAAACATTTTGAGTGTTTCTGTGAGAGTTTTTTTGCATGCGACAAACATTATTTTAAATCTATAGACTGAGTAAAGCAGATTGCCTTCCCTAATGTGGATGGTCCTCATTCAATCAGTTGAAGGTCTGAACAGAACAGAAGGCTGACTCTCCCAGGAAGAAAAAGAAACTCCTCCTTCGTGGCTGTCTTGAGCTGGAGCATCAGTCTTTTCCTGTCTTTGTACTCAAACTGAGACATCAGCTCTTCCTGGGTCTCAAGTCTGCTGGCCTTTGGGCTAGAACTTATACCATTGGCTCTCCTGGTTCACAGGCCTTCAGACTTAGTCTTGTACTAGACTAGTGGTCAGCAAACTGTGGCTCGTGAGCCACATGCGGCTCGCAAGCCGTGGTTTGCCGCTCTGTTGACTGAGTTTGCCAACCACTGGACTAGACTAAATGTTACCGTGTAGTTGGAAGCTGTGAGGATTAGGCAATTGTGGCATATTGTGTGCAAAGAGTTAAAGGGTAGTATATGACAGTGGTCGGCAAACTCATTAGTCAATAGAGCAGCAAACTGCGGCTCGTGAGCCGCATGTGGCTGGCAAGCCGCAATTTGCCGACCACTGTTAGACCATAGGCTCTCCCAGGTCTCCAGTTTGCCAATTTGCCCTATAGATCTTGGGACTGGTCAGCCTTCATGATCACAGGAGCCAATTCCTTCTCATCAAACTCTTTATTTAAAAAAGAGAAAGATGTATATAGGTATCCTATTGGTCTTGTTTCGCTGGAGAATCCTAACTGATACATTACCTATATTTACTCATAATGAGTAAACATAAAAGAAGCATATAATTTTTCAAGTCATTTCTATAAAGTTATTCCTTTTAGCCTGGCCGGCGTGGCTCAGTGGTTGAGCATCAACCCATGAAAGAGGTCACAGTTCGATTCCCGGTCAGGGCACATGCCTGGGTTGCAGGCTCAATCCCCAGTGTGGGATGTGCAGGAGGCAGCCAATCAATGATACTCTCTCATCATTGATGTTTCTATCCCCCTCTCCCTCTCCCTTCCTCCCCGAAATCAATAAAAAATATATTAAAAATAATGATAAAATAAAGTTATTCCTTTTACAGAGGACTTTTTCTTTCCTACTACGGTGAAAGAAACCTTCACTGAAAGTTACTCTGGCTTGTCCAAAATAACTAAAGCCTTGGACTTAGCTGAACATATATATAGAGAAAAACAGATAAAGATGGATTCCAAAGTTAGTAAATTCTTTTTTTAATTGAATTTATCGGGGTGACACTGATTAATAAAATTATCTAGGTTTCAGGTGTGCAATTCTATAATATATCAACTACATATTGTATTGTGTGTTTGCCACCCCAAGTCGTCTTCTTCCATCACTATTTATCTCCCCTATCCCTCTGCCACCTCCCCTCACCCCCCTTTCCCTCTGGTAATCATCATGTTGCTGTCTGTGTCTATGAGGCTTTTTCCCCCCTTAATCCCTCCACTTTTTTCACCCAGCCTCACAATAGTAAATTCTTATATATCACACTTTCTACAAGGATATTGAAGTGTTTAATTTCATCAATAAGAATAACTAATTCAAAACACCTGTTTCTTTTCTCACTGTACCCTCAGAGCTTAAATCTCATGAGGCAGCTGAGGGTGGGCATTGAACCACGGGGGTAGAATTGGGGCCTGGGTCACCCCAGGAGAGTGGACACCTGAGAGAATGAAAAGAAATGTGGAATGTGAATGAGTCAAATCACAGCAATGAAGCCTGGCTACAAATTTAAAGGAAGGCCACGGCAAGGTAAAGCCAGCACGAATACCATGAGTGAGCACGCAGGGCAGCATCTTGAGAAGGCCTGGGCCACATGAATGGCTCTCGTGTGCAGGCATATCTGGTGGGTGCAAAGCATGAGTTGTGGAAGATGAGGAACTCCTCCTCATCTTCCTACACAAGGAATTCCCTGCAACCTATCTGCCAGAGATTGGGAAAGAGCAGAGCCAAGGAGTTAACTGGATCTGGGTGCAAATTCTGATTCTACCACTTTCTGTGTGACTTTAAACAAATGGTTCATTTTCCCTCAACTTCAATTCCCCAATATGTAAAATGGGTATAATACAATTAGTTATTGTTTGTCTCTTTTAAGAAAGTATTGCTTGCTCTCATTTAAAAGGCCTGGGATGGACCAGGAGGAATTGATGTCACTTTGAGTCACTACCCCTTAATTTGCTTTAGTCTTCCATTAATTCCATTGTAGGACAGAACAGGAAGACAAGATTATTGGTGTGTGTGAATACATGGGAAGAGAAGTGAATTAAAAGGGAGAAAAGAGATACAGAAAACTATTGAGAGAGGAATATTAATTTCATCTATTGCTAACTTAAGCAATTTTCCTTGGATCCAGCCCTATTTGCCAAAATCTCTATAGGCAACAAACATTAACTGACTGACTGACTGACTGACTGACTGACTTGGGTAAAAACTTTCTGTGAACAAAGAGCCCGTGCTGGAGTTAAGGACAATGTTTTTGACTAAGGAACAAATAAACCTAATGGTGAACCACTCACCCTTGGCCTCTATGCCTGGGTCTCATTCATAGAGTCCCACAACAGAGATAACCTATCACTTCCATGTACTGGGCCTTCATCATGACTGGCATAGAACTAAGGTTCTGTATTGCTTCAGGACATCCTCCTTCCTGGGAAGCATTTTAATATTGATTATCATTATTGCATTTTATCATGTGCCAGAAAAGATGACAACCTTTAAAATCAATTTGCAGTCTTTAGTACTTAATAAAGATTTTTATTTACAGTAATACCCTTCAGATTTTTAGCACACTTACCCTGTTAACGAAAGGCCAATCTGAATCTATTATTTTATGACCATAAGTAGTTTCATTTCCCTGAAGTGGAAGGTGCTTGCTTTAAATGTAAGGTTGAACATGCCAAGTACTTAGAAAATTTAATTGAAAGGCCTTAGGTAAATGGTGTCTGGAATGAGCTATTTGTGTCCTGAACTGTCATTAAAGACAACCTATCATAAGTTCATCCAATATTTCACTTTTTGTCAAAAGTTCCATTACATTTTCATAAGAAACAGATAAGCACTGCTAATGCCATTTCTCTTTCAAAAGTGTATCTAAGCCACAAGCAAAGTGTCCTTCTTGAGAAGTCTTACTCAAAAGTAGCTTTTCTATAAATGTTCATCATGAAAGCCAGGCCTGCTTATGACCCCAATACAAAAGTAAAAGAATTATCCTACCAGGTAAGGTCCTTGTTCCATCCTATTTAATATTCAGTTACTAATAATTGAGCCAAATCCTGGCTAATTGAGGAAAGTCTAGCCTAACTGCTCTAAAAATGCTCACAGGTGGCATGAGCTTAATAAATTACTCACTAGGTAAAATTTTTATTTCCTTTTATTGTCGTACTAGAGGTCCGGTGCACAAAAATCATGCACTCCAAGGCGGGGGTGGGTGGGGAGTGGGCAGGTTTCCACAGCCCAACCTGCGTTCTCTCACAGTCTGTGAGCCTGCAAGTGATGTCTGACTGACAGCTTAGGCCTACTCCCCATGGGGCAGTCGGACATCCTTAGCACTGCCTCAGAGGTGGGAGCGCCACCGCCACTGCACTCAGCAGCTGTGAGCCTGGCTCAGGGCTTCTGGCTGAGTGGTACTCCCCCTATGCGAGTGCACTGACCACCAGGGGGCAGCTCTTGCATTGAGCGTCTGCCCCCTGGTGGTCAGTGCACATATAGCGACTGGTCGTTTTTTGTCGTTTAGTCAATTTGTATATTATATTTTTATTACATAGTCTCAATGATTGTCTGTAGTACTAACATGTAATTTGGCAAATGAGTCTATATTTACCCATCCAATTCCTTAATCATACTCTCTACCCATCCCTGCCCATCAATGTTATGTTTCAAAGTATTAGAAAAAATAAACTAATGATTAAAACAAGCTATTACTTGTATAATAAACCACTATACTAATTATTTTTAAAAGAATGAAAGAAAAATAATCCAAAAAAGGTGTATCCTCTGGCCTCATGTTAATTCTTAAATAAACATCATTTCGAACCTAAGAGAAATATAGTATATTCATTTTCTCTATCAGTGATCTAGAGATCAGAGCATATCAAATCTATTCCTCCATTCAGGTTCAAAGAAAGCTGAGAGCTATGTGGGGTTAAACAAAGTAACATGTCTCGCCACAGTTGGACATATGGACTCAAGAAAGGGGCTTATTGTTCATGGTCATGGGGGAAGCGTATGCACTTTGTGAGCACCTATGTGCATAAGCTTTCCACCTACTTGAGAGCTGACACATGGATTCTATACACTATATAGACTTCTTAACAAAAATCTGAGCTAGAGCCCTTGCAACATCTATCACATTTATCAATGTATGTGTGTATATATGTGTAGGTATGTACATGTACACATATATTATATATATTACTAGAGGCCTGGTGCATGAATTCATGCATGGGTGGGATCCCTCTGGGTGGCCTTCAGGGATCAGGATGAAACCCACAGTCCAATGCCACCTCCTACCTGCCAATCCTGCTCATCCCAGGCCCACTGTGCCTGCTGCGGGCTCAAGTCCAATCAGTCCCAATTGGGAGAGGCTCATGCTGCCACAACAACGCTCACCAGCCATGAGCCCTGTGTCTGATGCCCTCCCAAGGGGAGTGGCCTGAAGGATCAGGTTGAAACCGGCTCTCCGACATCCCCAAGGGGTTCCGGATTGCAAAAGGGCACAGGCCAGGCTGAGAGAACCCACTGGAGCGCAACTGGGCTGGGGAGGGACTGCCGGGGGGCTCCAAGGCACGTCTGGCCCATCTTGCTCAGTCCTGATTGGCCGGACCCCAGCAGCAAGCTAACTTACTGGTCGGAGCATCTGCCCCCTGGTGGTCAAGGCACGTCATAGTGACTGGTCAACCAGTTGGTTGTCTGCCCCACAGTGGTCAGTGCACATCATAGTGAGTGGCTGAGCAGCCTTAGCATATCATTAGCATATTACGCTTTGATTGGTTGTTCAGTTTTTCTGCCATTTAGTCTATTTGCATATTACCCTTTTATTATATAGAACTAAAGGCCCAGTGCATGGATTTGTGCATCAGTGGTGTCCCTCAGCCTGGCCTGCACCCTCTCAGATCGGGACAAAACCAGCACTCCGACATCTCCTTAGGGATGTAGTAGTGTGAGAAGCAGCAGGCAGAGAGAGGAGGCGCCTGTGCCACTTTGCTCATCATGGCCACACTGTGCCTGCCGCCTCTGCCACTCAGTAATCTCACTGAGCAGTGCTCCCTCTATGGGAGCACACTGACTACCAGGGGGCATCTTCTGCATTGAGCGTCTGCCCCTGGTGGTCAGTGTGCATCATAGTGACCAGTCAACTGGCTGTTCGTTCAGTCACTTGGGCTTTTAATATATACTAGAGGCCCTGTGCACAAAATTCATGCATGCGGGGTGTCCCTAAGCCCAGACTTCACCCTCTCCAATCTGGGACCCCTTGAGGGATGTCCGACTGCAGTCGGACATCCCTCTCACAATCCAGGACTGCTGGCACCCAATTGCTCACCTGCCTGCCTTCCTGATTGCCCCTAACCGCTTCTGCCTGATCTCCCTCTACCCACTCCCCTGCCAGCCTGATTGATGCCTAACTGCTCCCCTGCCAGCCTGTTTGCCCCTAACTGCCCTCCCCTGCAGGCCTGGTCACCCCTAACTGCCCTTCCCTGCAGGCCTGGTCACCCCTAAATGCCCTCCCCTGCAGGCCTGGGTCCCCCCCAACTGCCCTTTCCTGCAGGCCCGGTCACCCCCAACTTCCCTCCTCTGCTGGCCTGATCGCCCACAACTGCCCTCCCTTGCAGGCCTGGTCCCTCCCAACTGCCCTCCCCTGCTGGCCATCTTGTGGTGACCATCTTGTGTCCACATGGGGTCAGTCACCTTTGACCACATGGGGGCAGCAATCTTGTGTGTTGGAGTGATGGTCAATCTGCATATTACTCTTTTATTAGATAGAATAGAGGCCTGGTACATGGGTGGGGGCCAGCTGGTTTACCCTGAAGGGTGTCCCAAATCAGGGTGTGGGGCGGCCTGGGCGAGGGGCCTGTGGTGGTTTGCAGGCCGGCCATGCCCCCGGGCGACCCAAGCGGAGGCCCTGGTATCTGGGATTTATTTATCTTCTACAATTGAAACTTTATAGCCTGGAGCAGAGCCAAGCCTTCTGCTCGCTCCATGGTGGCAGCCATTTCTGTTGCAATTTATTTATTATCTATAATTGAAATTTTGTAGCCTTAAGTGGAGGCCAAGGCAGGCCAGGGCTTCAGAAGCTTGGCTTCCTCCATCGCCAAGGGCAACCCTAGCCTCCTACTCTCTCTAGCTCTGTGGCTGCCGGCATTTTTTTGGGATTTATTTATCATCTATAATTGAAACTTTGTAGCCTGGATTGCAGGCCTGGGCCAGCCAGGGTGTGCAGAAAGCTTGACTTCCTCCATCGCTGGGAGAAACCCAAGCCTCCCTCCTGCTCTCTCTGTGGCCACAGCCATCTTGATTGCATTAATTTGCATACTTGCTCTTGATTGGCTGGTGGGCATGGCTTGTGGGCATGACTTGTGGGTGTAGCAGAGTGATGGTTAATTTGCATATTACTCTTTTATTAGATAGGATAGATTAAAATATTTTAAAACATTATTATGGCTGGCTCGCTCATACTTGGAAGCCTTGGAAAATTAAAAAATAATAATGTAAAATCATAATGTAAAGACACATAGAACAAATCGCAGCCTCCCAGCCAAAACAGAAACAGTATTGGTGTTCCTGTGTATATAAAAGCTATCCTGGGTTCTTCATGGTAGCTATATATTTTAGCACATACAGTAAAATTAATAGTATCTTTTTTGGCCTAAAATTTGAATTGGATGGAAGTTATGTCATATTCTTTGACCAATTTTTATTGTATTTTTAAATTTTCTGACTTGGAAGCTACTATGAGAATAAAGGAGAGGGGAAATTTGAAAAGGAAAAACAGAGTGAATTAAATGGGAAGAAGTGATAACAAAGAATAATATCAAAGAAAGAAACTAGTATGTCAGAGCATGGGAAATGCCCTGGATTTTATTTCAGGAGACTCAGTTCTACTCCCAACTTGGGAGTAGAGTGCCAACAATGAGTAATATTATTATCAGTCACAAAATGTGAGGTTGGAACAAAATCAACTTCCAAGAATGCCTCTATTTCTAATAATCACTATGATTTAAAGGTGAAAAACATGTCAGTGTGCTTTTCACCTTTAGAATGCACACACATACATACATACATGGGCGGGAGGGTGTCCCTCAGCCTGGCCTGCCCCTTCTCACACTCCAGGAGCCCTCAGGGGATGTCCTACTGATGGCTTAGGCCCGCTCCCCACGGGGAGCCACAGTCTGGCCTCCCTTTGCGGGGACGATCAGCTAATCAGGGGAAGATACTGCCCCCATCACCCCTTCACTGCTGCTGCCTCTGGTTTCCCTTTATGGGAGGTGACCCTGCGATCAAGGGAAGGTGATGCCCCCATCACACCTCTGCTGCTGCCACTGCCAGCCGTGAGGCTGCCTGAGCCTCGGCCATCGCAGCCACTGTGGCTTGCCTGAGCCTCACCTGGCCCTCATTGCCTGAGCCTCAGGCCCTCAAAGCGGCAGCAGCCATCAGCGGCTTGCCTGACTCCCAGGCCAGCCCTGGGCAAGCGGCAGCCACCATCCTATCCCCAATGCTGCAAGTCCCCAGCCACCCACTGCACATGCAGCCTGATGATCGGTCATTACTATGATGGCGTCCCAACCAATTTGCATATTACCCTATTATCCTATATAATAAAAGCGTAGTATGCAAATTGTCCCCTCAACCAGGAGATGAGCCTGCCAGGGGAAAGGAGGGAGGCTCTGGCGGGCAGCCGGGAGCCACCAGGGACCCTATTTTGTGCACTGGGCCTCTAGTGTGTGTGTGTGTGTGTGTGTGTGTGTGTGTGTGTGTGTGTGTGTGTGTGTATACACACACACACTAGAGGCCCAGTGTGTATAGCTGGCTCCCTGGCTTCCATACTTGGAAGTTTTAGAAAATTTAATGTAAAACGATAAAGGAAAGAAACATATAGAACAAATCATACAGTCTCCTAGCCAAAAGAGGATTGTATGTTATCAATAACCACCAACTTTTCTCAATACCAACACCTATTTGAACATAAGAGACACCTTAAAAAGGACCTAAATATCACATAAAACTTAATATTTTTTGAGTTCTATGTATAGCAATGCTACCTACCAGTTTGGATTTATAGCATGCCTTTCAAAGCCCTTCCTTTATGTTCTCATTTTTCTTTCCTACATTCCTGTGATAATTTTAGAGGTTAGGTTTTAAAAATTATTCTATTTTATAATTGGGGAAATAAGGCAGAATTTAAAGTGATTTATTCAATCACAACCATCTAGTGCAAGATAAGTATTAGATTTGGCTTCCAATTCATAGTACATACCCTATTTTACAAATGTAATAAAATATTAATATTTCTATGGATTAGAATGCAATTAACTATATATAATCCTTACAGAATTAGTTGAAATGTTTCTTTGAAATGTCTTGAACTTCACACAACTATTAAGAAGATAAGATCTAAAACATTGTCTTCTGTTTTTAAGACTAATATTAAATTATTCCAGAGAGTATTTTATCTCCATGGCTGAATCAGGCCCAATATATTAATGTTTGTCTTTTGTATTTCTTAAAGCCATCTCTCCCAAATGAATCAAACTATTTTACATATAGAGATTGAGTCGTTAAAAATGGGGGTTCTGGGATCAGAGCCCACATGACATCATTTTTTTAGCAGCGTGTCCCTGGTTTAATAATTTAATTTATTTGTACCTCACTTTTCTCATCTATAAGTGGGAATAAGTTTAGTACTTACCTCATAGTGTTAATACAAATAAATTGCTTAGAATAGTTTCTAGCACTATATATAAACTACACACACACAGATATATATATATACACACACACACACACATACATACATATATACATACATACACATACACATGTTAATGGAGAAAAGAAGATATAAAAAGAACTTGGTTGAAAATCACCTGCATAATCATGCCAAGAAGAGGGAAAAGGTACTACCAATGTACGGCACTTAAGCAACAACACCCGAGTAAGAAATGCATTTGAACACTACCACTTCTGCCCGACACTGATTATTTTTGGGAGAGGGAGACAAGAGATGAGGGAATTTCAGGGATTTGACACTCTGTAGTACCATAGAAATCACAGAGGAGTGAGCAAAGACTTAATCACAGAGCATGCCTTTGGGAACTCCTTTGGCCTTGCATGTCATTCTTGACTTGGGCTGCTCCTTTTTTTCTAAGCACTGAGAAATTTAATTTTTCAATCTGTGGCACTATTGATATAAAGCATGCCTCATTAGCTTGTAGGAGGTAGCTAGTCTTCATTAATTCATTCTCACATCATTTGCTTTGCACATAGTCATAATTAGCTTCCAAATAACTTTGGTAACCTCAATATATTTATGACTAAAATTTTATTCTGTATTTCCTTTATTACTTCCTTTTTTCTTTCTTTTTTATGACATTCTATAGAAGTTAAAATTTAAAAAGACAAAGCTACTTTGGGGGTTGATTTGATGTTAAAATTTTTGGCATTCAATTGTCTTATATAATTAATACGCAGTGATTTGGGTATTTTAGTAATCTTCTTACTTTGCAAACTCTGATAAAAGTAAGGCAAACAAATGTTTGTGGTTGTTTTTTTTTTAAAAAAGAAACAAAACCTGTTAAGAAACATTTTAAACTAACAATTCAAGCAAAGAAGATATTCAGCTTCAAGCCATTTAAAAATCCTATACTTAGTGCATCTCTCTATTGTAGAGCATGTTAGTGTTTTATTTTGGATATGTTGTTTTCATATGGAACTTATACTACAATAACAAAATCAAGGCCATAAGTTGATACTAATATTGTGATAGACAGAAAACAATAGTCAGAGTAGTTTGCAGCTCATTTCATAGAGACATAGAATCCATTTCTCTTTCTCCTAAATTTGGACTTAGCCATGTGACTTCTTTGGCCAAAGAACCTTGGCAAACCTGAGACAGAGACACAGAGAATGCTGGTACCCTGGAGTGTGTCCTTTCCTGTTGCTTCTGGAACCTATGGAGAAGTCTGGCCTGCCAGTTGACTATAGCAACAGAGCTGAACTTAAGTAAGACCATCAGAGGCACTGCCCAGCTGAGCCCATCCCAAATCGTCAATCCACAGAATCGTGAGTGAGCGAGCTAATGGTGTCTTTTTAAACCACTAAGTCTGGGGATTATTTGTAACACAGCAAAAAATTGGCAAGTTTATATTTTTAAAAGCATCAAAATAAATCTCAAAGCTCTCCTTAATAATGACCATAATTTTAGAATCAATTAGAAAAAACTGGTTAAAATTGGCATGGAAACTGTCCTGTGATACAACTTGAATGAACCCACCATAAAGAAACAAATATATTCATTAGATGCACACTGAGTATTCAACATCATAAATATAGTAATAAATAGAGAGTAAGTAAACAACTAAATATGGCTACTACACATGAAAAGTTTACTCTCCAAAATCCCACTTCCATAGGAAAGTCCATCAAGAAATCTTACCTAGCTTCATCAGTAACAAACAAAAGTAAGCAATATGCTTAACATCGTGAACTCCATTCAATGTGGCTTCTTCTCTCTCTCCATAGGTGAGTCCTTAGGCCTTCACAAGAGCCTTTTAACAGTGGTCGGCAAACTGCAGCTCGCGAGCCGCGGTTTGCCGCTCTGTTGACTAATGAGTTTGCCGACCACTGATCTAATATATACATAACTCTAACATTGGGTTACCTGTTTTCCAAGAAAAATCCGGTTAAGACATCAAGTTAGGAAAAAAATTGCTTACAGACATAGGCACACTGACACCAAAGAGAAGAGCTGCTATAAACAAAGAAATTAACAGAAACCATTTAAATAATCTACCAAATAAGGAAGAAATCTAAGGCTATCGAAAAGCCCTCTGTTCCCCCATGGTTCTCCGTGTGTCATGCACACAGTGCATTAGTTCATGCTCCCTGTGATGACTTAGTCTTCAAAAACATGTTAAACTTTTTCAGTATGTGCTGTTTAAAAAGTTCTCACCAATAAATTTTAAAAGATCCAATTCAAATGCATGCAAAGATGGCCAATAAGCACAGTAAAAAATAGTCAACATCACTATCATTAGGGAAATACAAATCAAATCAAAACCACAATGAGATACTACTACAAACCCATTCCGATGACTATTATCCAAAAGTGAAAAATAAGTGTTGGCAAGGTTATGAAGAAACTGGAACCCTTGTGTATTGATGGTGGGAATATAAAATGGTGCTACCACTGTTGAAGACAGAATGATAGTTCCTTAATAAATTAAACATGCCAGGATCCATAATTCCACTTATGGGGATATACACAAAATAATTGAAAGCAGAGGCTAGAACACGTATTTGAACACCAATGTGTACAGCTACATAATTCCCAATAACCAAAATGTGGAAACAACCCAATTGTCCACCAGCAGATGAATGAACAAACAAAAGGTGGTCTATACACACATCTTTAAAAAGGAATGAAATTCATACAATATGGGCACACTATGAGAACCTTGTACTAAGAGAAATGAGCCAGATACAAAGTACAAATATCATATGACTCCACTTATTTGTAGTACCTCGAATAGTCAAATTTATAGATAAAGGAAAAATGGCAGAGGCAGAGGGAGGGAGGGATAGAGAGTTATTGTTTAATAATAAAGAATTTCAGTTTGTGATGATGAAAACTTTCTGGACATGGATATTGCTAATGTTTGCCACTGAACTGTACACTCAAAACTGATAAATTATGAATTTTATGTTATGTATATTTAACCACAATATAAAAAATGCCAGGGGTCAGTTAATTGTCTGCATAAAAATCACTGGCAAAGGAGTACTATAGACATAATTATTTGGCAAGTTTACATATAACTTGGATTGAAAGCTTTAAGAGCAGAGAAAAACCCAAATGATCCCAGAAGGCTGGGTGGGGAATAAGGAGAAGCAGGGTAGATGAGGGGAACAGTCTGGCAGACAGGCCAGAATAAACAAGGACAGCAAAAACAAACAAACAAACAAACAAACAAACAAAACCCTCCTTCCTGAAGTGAAAAAGAATATATGAGGAAGGTTTTTGGGGTAAGGAAAATGTTCTTTTTATAAAGAGCCATAAAAGTGAGGAAAGAAATTAGGGCATGAGCCCAGCCATCGTGGCTCAGTGGTTGAGCATCGACCTATGAACCGGGAGGAGGTCATTGTTCGATTCCTGGTCAGGGCACATGCCTGGGTTGTGGGTTTGATCCGCCAGGGTAGGGCATGCAGAAGGCATCCAATCAATGATTTCTCTCACCATTGATGTTTCTATCTCTCTCTTCCTCTCCCTTTCTCTCTGAAATAAACAAATATTTAAAAAAAAAGAAATTAGGGCATGATATAATTTAAATATTTGTCAACTTACCCAAATTTTCTTTTGTTGATGAAAGGGGAGGGGTACGATGTGTTGTTTAAGGAAAATAAAAATAAGCCAAGTAATATAATACACATCAGATGGAAGGGGGAAGTCAGCTGTCAGAGATGCCTGCTAGAGATGATTGCTTGCTCAGTAATCCTTGCATAAGGTGGTAAGAACCCAAACTAGACTTGTGGTATTAGGAAGAGAAATAGAAAAAAAAAAAAGACATTTCAAAAGAAAATAATGTATTTGTAGATTTATTGGAGTTAAAAATACACTTTATCCCACATCATTGACAGAGGCATGTCTAAGTATAGAATTAAGAAATTGAGACAACATAAATATAATACTAGAATAATGGGTAGCATGAAGACCAAAGAACAGAATTTAAAGCCAGGACTTTGCTGTTGCAAAATGCAGAAAGATGTGCTGGGAGCCACCATATCTCAATTCCTTAACACATCAACCTTAGGGCTTCTTTTATCCACCTTTTACAGATGACAAAACAGAGACTAAAATAAAATAAATGACTTGTTCGATAAATGTCAGTCAAGTGTTAGAGCATTCTGTCTGTTGCTTTAGTAGTGAAAGAAAGCAAATAAAATAAATAGCTCTTCAAGATATATTTTTGGACAAACATCCCATAGTACACCAATAGTGTTCCCCAATATGAAGTGTTTTCAAGTTCTAAAGTGAAATAGCATAGGGTATTTTGAAAACCAGCCATTGTTTAGCTAACATACCTCCAATTTCAGCACAGTATCTATAATAATAAAAGCATACTTAAACAGACTGTCAAACTACAGCAGGAAGGCGGGGGGGTGGGGGTGGGGGGGTGTAAGAGATCAACCAAAGGACTTGTACGCATGCATATAAGCATAACCAATGGATACAAGACACTGGGGGGGGGGGGCGTGGAGCGGGCAGGTGAAGGCATGTACTGGGGGTAGGGGAGGCTGGGGGGAGTTCAATGGGGGGGGGGGAAAAGGAGACATATGTACTACTATTTGTAATACTTCAAACAGTAAAAAAAATAATAAAATAATAATAATAAAAGCATACTATGCTAATTAGACTGGACAGCCGAACGACCTTCCGGACATCATTCTGAACATCCTTCCAGACAAAGCTATGGAGGCAGGGGCCAAGGCAGAGGCAGTTAAGGGCAATCAGGCAGGCAGGTGAGCAGTTAGGCACGATCAGGCAGGCCAGCAAGTGTTTAGGGGCAATCAGGCAGGCAGGCAAGTGGTTAGGGGCAATCAGGCAGGCAGGCGAGTGGTTAGGGGCGATCAAGAAGGCAGGCAGAGTGGTTAAGGGTAATCAGGCAGGCAGGCAAGTGGTTAGGGGTGATCAGGCAGACAGGCGACTGGTTAAGGGTGATCAGGCAGGCCAGTCAGTGTTTAGGGGCGATGAGGCCGGCAGGCAGAGTGGTTAGGGGCAATCAGGCAGGCAGGCAGGCAAGTGGTTAGGAGCCAGCAGTCCCATATTGCAAGAGGGATGTCCAACTGTTGGTGTAGGCCCGATCCTGTAGGCCTAAACTGGCAGTCAGACATCCTCCAAGGGATCCCGGATTGCTAGAGGGTGCAGGCCGGGCTGAGAGACCCTCTCCCCCACCACCTGTACATGAATTTCGTGCAACAGGCCTCTAGTACTAAAATAAAATGTGTTTTAGTTTAATGCTGTTTTCTAGCACTAAGTAAATAAAAATAGAATTGTAATCCTAATTTTACTATCAAATAAATTATCTGATAATTTCATATCTAAGACTTAAACTCTGAAACTGAGAATGTAACCCTTCTCAATAAATATAGATACATTCTATCAGTTATGTTTTGATAATATCGACTAATTACTTCTGAACCACACATTCTCCCTCTTTCCTCATCTAATTATTAAACTCATTAATATGCACAGAGATATTTCAGAAGTTTCATAATGAACCCCGACTGTGGAAACAAAACTATATTAATGAATATCAGTCAGGCATTATGGTTTTTTTATTTGTACTTTATTATTGGGTGCACCCCTTTTAAAAAAGAATAGTCCTGGTTATTTTGAAATTCCATAAAAAAGGATAGTCCTGGTGATTTTGAAATTCCATAAAGATAATGTGAATTTCTCCAGCCCTCAGGAATCTTTGGAGAAAGAAGTTGCATTAACAGTAGACATCCAACTTTCACTGAGTCACTGTCTTTACTGACTCATGGAGGAAGAACTCCAGCCCCCCAAAAGGGTCCCCTATCCAGAAATTTCTTGGGGTTCCTGAAAGGGAAAGAATAGACATGCTCCCAACTTCTCCTTCTGGAGTTGCCTCCCTGCACGAAAACTGCTAGTCACTGCCATTGCTTCATGTGCCCCGTGCAATGTCTGTGCCCATGTCAAAGCGCCACCTCTCTGTGTTCCCAGAGTAGCCAGTCTTTGAAGAGTCAGAGCTTTGCTGGTCACTGTCTGAGGTCAAAAGTTCTCTTACATGCTCTAATCATTGCTGTCACTGTCCTTGGAGCAGACTAGTTACTCTCACAAGTATCTGGCAAGTATGGCATGTCCCATGAAAGCAGCTCCTTCAGCTTTTTCTTCTACCTTGCTCTGCCAGTTCACCAGATCCAGCCCACCTAGATCCCCATGAGGGGGTGTACAGGAAGCAGCCAACCAATGATTCTCTCTCATCATTGATGTTGCTATCTCTCCCTCTCCATTCCTCTCTCAGAAATCAATAAAAATAGATTTTTTAAAAAGCCAAATGGGCTATAGTCATTCTGCTCCCTCCCTTGTTCATATTTACCCACTTCACCACCATGTACTCTTGCAATTAAAAAAAAAAAATCCTTCTGCTTTAGCCTAAAACAAAATCTCTTAGGCATATCACTGCATGCTCACAGATGTCCTTATAGGTCACTAACACACTGGCTCAGAAAACAGTAAGATGTTTGTTCTCAATTTGAGCTCAGCTAGGATCCATCGCAAAGGGCCAGGGAGTAACATTATTTTTGTAATTTAAATGTAACAAAACAAATACTGAAACCATAAATAGAGGCATAGTTATATAACATGCTGATGCATGCCAGCATCAGGGATTACATATAAGTCAGAAATATCTCTTTCTCTATTTAGCCATTTCTATTAACAAAAGAAAATGAACCACTGCCTGAGATCACCTGAAGGAGGGCCATTGGCTATTTCCAAAGCACAGTCCGGAAGTGATGAGCTAACATATTTTAATAAAACATTTTATTCTCTCAATTTGGAATCCAATCCCTGTATGGTTAGTTGGTCACAAAAACCCTCTTTTCTTTGGGTTTACTTTTAGAGTAAATGATTGCTACTTTATGTGAGAATCCTAAAGTTTTGGGTGTGCTTTGGGGATAAAATACAAAAAAGTCATTATTTTCCTTACATCCTTTTGTATTTTTTTTATTTTTTTTAAATAAATCTTTATTGTTCAGATTATTACAGGTATTCCTCTTTTTTTTTCCCCATAGCTCCCCTCCACCTGATTCCCCACCGCACCCCATGCCTTTACCCCCCGCCACTGTCTTCATCCATAGGAGTAAGATTTTTGTCCAATCTCTTCCCACACCCCTCACACCTGCTTCCCCTGAGAATCGTCAGTCCACTCCCTTTCTATGTCCCTGATTCTATTATATTCACCAGTCCATTCTGTTCATCAGGTTTTTTATTCACTTGATTTTTAGATTCACTTGTTGGTAGGTATGTATTTGATATCCTTTTGTTGTTCATAATTTTTATCTTTACCTTTTTCTTCTTCCTCTTCTTAAAGAATACCCTTCAGCATTTCATGTAATCCTGGTTTGGTGGTGATGAACTCCTTTAGCTTTTTCTTGTCTTTGAAGCTCTTTATCTGACCTTCAACTCTGAATGATAGCTTTGCTGGGTAGAGTAATCTTGGTTGTAGGTTCTTGCTGTTCATCACTTTGAATATTTCTTGCCACTCCCTTCTGGCCTGCATAGTTTCTGTTGAGAAATCAGCTGACAGTCGCATGGGTGCTCCCTTGTAGGTAACTAACTGTTTTTCTCTTGCTGCTTTTAATATTCTCTTTGTCTTTTGCCCTTGGCATTTTAATTATGAAGTGTCTTGGTGTGGCCCTCTTTGGATTCCTCTTGTATGGGATTCTGTGTGCTTCCTGAACTTGTAAGTCTATTTCTTTCACCAGGTAGGGAAAGTTTTCTGTCATTATTTCTTCTAATAGGTTTTCAATATTTTGCTCTCTCCCTTCTTCTGGCACCCCAAAAATTCGGATGTTGGTTCGTTTAAAGTTGTCCCAGAGGCTCCTTACACTATCTTCATATTTTTGGATTCTTTTTTCTTTTTGTTTTTCTGGTTGGGTGTTTTTTGTTTCCACATATTTCAGATCTTTGGTTTGATTCTTGGGGTACGTTGATCTACAGTTGAGTTTCTGTATATTCTTTATTTCAGACAGTGTATGCTTCATTTCTGACTGATCCTTTTCCATTTTTTTGGCATTCTCATTAAGGTCCTTGAAGGTCTCACTAAGCTCCTCAGAAGTGTCATCAAGTTTCTCGGCAGTTTTTAGAAGATTCTTGAGTAACCTTATACATGTGGTTCTGAACTCTATGTCATCCAGTAGTTTGCTTTCCTCCATTTCTTTCATTCGTGACATGTTTCTTTGTCTCCAGTCTCCACATTTTGGCTGCTTCCCTGTGTTGATGGAGTAGCTTTGTGTGGTAGATGATCTATAGCGGGCAGTAACTCAGCCTCCTCAATCACTTGAGGTGGATGCTCTTGGTACACCCTTTTGTGGGCTGAGTGCAAAGTCTTGGTGTAGTTAAGCCTTAATTGCTGTCGGTACACTGGGAGGAATTGACCTCCAGGCCAATTAGCTGTGAGCACTCGCTGTGTCTATAATGGAAGAACTGCTGCGCTGAAGACACGCTTATGGGGCAGGACTTGTTTCAGTGGGGCTTTGGTGCTCACTGAGTCTGCCTCTTGAATGTGTCACGTATGGATGTGAGGAGTTGAAATCTGGTGTCTCACACTGACCACTAGGTACACTGGCTTCTGGATCTCCAATAGTGTGCAGGTCAGCTACTGTCTGAGGCCACCCAGCAGGAGCTACAGTGAGAGCTACAGTTTTCTCCTCTTTGCTTGGGGTTTGGAGGTTTTAGAGCTGTCTGACACAGGCTGCAAGTTTGCTAGGTGAAGCTGTGATAGGGCAGGCCTTTCTTATGCTATATCCGCTGCTTGGAGCTTGGGTGGGTTTGTAGGTTGTGCAGGGCGGGGCCTCAGGGTTTCACTAGGCTAGGGCGTGGCAAACAGCAATGGCTGCTAGTTAGCCGGCTCTGCATCCCCGATGGCGTCCCCGAGTCCCGTTCCCCAGTGCAGTAAACAATTATTCCTGCGCGCAGCTATGCAAGCAAGCCACCCTCAATGGCAGACAGTCCAGCTTCTCCCCGTAGGAGTTTGGGTCCCCCGTGTCTCCCCAGAGACTGGATTTCAGAGTAATCGGGGGCTTGTCTCCCTTCAGGTTGAAAAAAGCAATGCCTGCCGCCAGCCCAGATCACGTGCCTCCGTACCTCAGCTTTTCAGGGCTCGTGCACGTCTCAATGCTCTTTTCTCTTTCTTTCTAGTTGTAGAACTTCCACTCAGCCAGCTTTCCTGTGGTTCTGGGTGATAGATGTTTTGTCTTTTAGTTGTAGTTTTGAAATTGTTGTGTGAGGCAGCAGTTTAGGAGTTTACCTACGCCGCCATCTTGGATTCATCCCTTACATCCCTTTTTAAAAGGCAAAGGTAATTTGATTAAAATAGAAAGAGAAAAATTATGAAATTATAAAAGTGAATTTCAGTGTATATATACATATATGCATCTATACAATCAAACAGAAGCCCAAAATATAAACTTCTTAAAAATTAGTATACATGCACACACACACACACACACACACAGAGTAAAGAAAACCTCTTAACACAAGTGAATTTGAATGCATATGTCGTGTGTGTGTGTGTGTGTGTGTGTTTCAACCGTTTACATATAATTCCAAAATTAAAGCTAATTAGTCACTTTTTTTCTCATTTGGATTAAGAGGCTCAATGTCAATAAATTCAAATATGTAACATTTTTCACTAATTGGGTCCATTCAAGTATCTAAATATATATTTGCTACAAAGGTTTAATAATCTGTCCTCCAATGAAAATGGTTATAAAAGAATCTATCTGAAAACTAAATATTCTTCTAGGAAAAAACAGGGTATTTTCTTTTAAAATCAGTAAGATTCAAGATATTCTTTATATAACTATATATATAACTGCAGACTGTGGGCCCTGCTTTTGTTATATGATGTTTTCAAGGAACTGGGGGTGAAATGTTAGGACTTGACAAATCCAAAAATCTAAAACTAAAAGGAAATGGAGCAAAAGTCATTTGCTCATCAAAACTGCTCTATCAAAACTAAAATGCTCTAACTAAAAATAAAATGACAGTATTTTGGGGGAATCATTTATTAAGGAGTTTGTTATTAGAAGAACAAGTTAATGCACTGTTTAATGTCCCACCTGTCCTCTCCTGTGAAAGAGAGACGATACATTACAGGGCTGCCATAGGGCACAGTTGATAAATAGGCATAAGTCTTTCTGTCACCAATAACTTCTAGAACAGAACAAAAAACAATTATTCCCATTCCACAAGGAAAAACTAACTAAGGTATGTCCAACAAACAACAATTAATTGAAAGTATGCCCATCTCTATTCTGTCTTCTGAGAAAATGCCAAAGGATAGCACACTTTCCTAATGTGCATCAATCCTTTCATCACCGTCCCCATCCACACTCTTTCAATGGACAGCACTCACTTCCTGGAACTTTCCTTTTCCCACTCTGATCTTCCAACCTTCCAACCTGCCCAAAACCTTCCAAAGGCATTCTCTCCACCTCAGTCCTCCCCACGTGCCCTCCAGCCTCACAACACACCACACCACCTCCTTCCCAGACGTGACCACAGAGATTCCCATTGCAACTCACTGGGCCAAAGCCACCAGGGAAAGCTAGATACCTCTTTCCCGCCACCATCTTACCATCCCCTTGATGCACAGGGAGGGAAGCACACGGAGAAGCCTAAGAGGCCTGATTGTTCTGTTCCTTTGACCATCTTTCTTGTAAGAAAGTGTCACGAAGAACTTGTGCATAGCCTGGCCAGCATCACTCAGTGGTTGACCATCGACCTATGAACCAGGAGGTCACAATTTCAAGTCCCGGTCAGGGCACATGCCTGGGTTTTGGGCTCAGTCCCCAATAGGGGGCATGCAGGAGGCAGCTGATCAATGATTCTCTCTCATCATTGATGTTTCTATCTCTCTCTCCCTCTCTCTGAAATCAATAAAAATGTATTTTTAAAAAAGAACTTGTGCATTTCAGAATCAGACTTATGAATTTCAAAAGCAGTGTTCAAAACCCATCAATGTTTGCTTGCAGGGAACTCTTCCTCCATGTCCATGTTGATGTCTGAAATCAGGGAAGGAGGGAGAGGTCTTTTTTTTTTATAATGAAAATTAATGTGCATGTGCTTGCTTTAATAAAGCTGCTTCAAAGGCAGGCAGGCAACTAGCATCTATGACAGGTACTAGGACCTTAGCTGCTTTTATAGGGTAGGTGTAGGCATGCTTAATGTGTTGCATACCTAAAAGGAAGAAAAGTCTCTACTAAAGTGGGAATGGATTCAGAAAATGGGCTATTGGAGAGCAGCAAACAATCTTTGCAGGATTAATAACCCTGTCTAGGAAACTGAATGTTACCTGGAATCTCTCTCTAGAGAAAAAGAAGTTGTGACAAGATGTTTCCTGGTACATTCAGCTGGAGATGCATATCAACTCTATTTGAATGATTTATGAAGACTTGTTGTTGCTAATTTTAAACATGTTCCTGCTATAAAGAAGCTTGTTTTAAAAATAATTTATTAATCAAAACATCACCAAATTTATACACACACACACTATTTTTAATCAAGTCTTAATATCTATCACTCAGAACTAGGAGATAGGAGATAGGGGTAGGCGGCGATATACAGACCCAACTCCAATGACAAATTGGAGTTGAGAGACAAATTGCAGTCACATAACCCATCCACACATTTTTTGGTGACTAAAGGAACACATATGTATCCTTCTTCATTGTTCATTGAGAGGATGATAGTGTTTAAAATTTTAAGTATACTTGCTTTTCTTTTTCCTGTATGAAAGTTCAACTACTGGCCCTGCCCAGGTAGCTCAGTAGGTTAGAGTGTCCTTCCAATATGCCAAGGTTGTGGGTTTGATCCCAGGTTAGGGCACATACAAGAAACAACCAATGAATGCATAAATAGGTGGAACAACAAATCTATGTTTCTCTCTCTCCCTGTCTCGCTCTCTCTCTCCCTCCCCCCTTTCTTCTCTCTCTCTCAAAAGTGAATAAATACAAATTTAAAAAAGAAAAGCTCAACTATTGGTCATTTAAAAAGCATAGTCATTCATATATAGAATATTCTATTAAAACCTAAATGATACTTCTAAATATAATGATTGTTTATGATTTCACCTCAGTGGGGCCAATCTAAGTATTTCTTCCAGTTAGTAAGGGATGTCTTTGCCCCACAAGAAACATTTTGCTATGTCTGGGGACATTTTTGTTTGTCAAAGTTGGAGGATGCTATTAGCATGTATTGGGTGGAGGCCAAGGATGCTTCTTCACATCCTTAAAGACACATGGAGAGTTCCTTACAATGAAGACTATTCAGTCCAAAATGTCAATATTATTGAGTTTGAGAAACGCTCTTCTAAAAGAAAAGTGTATGCTACATTGTGACTATTCTTCCCCATTTACTTCCCCATTTTCCCATCTCCTGCTCCAAATCCATTCCACAGTCTTAATTGAAATGTTAAATAGTCTACATGATTTAACATGGTTACTTCGAACTATTTGAACCTGCATGTTCATTTTTATGGACCTGTACTACTGTGAAAAAAGAGCACTGCTGGTTTTCATATTTCTGACCATGGACCTCAGGCCAGATGAGTGTTGTCTGGGTGATCTGTGCAAAGGGGATCTGCTGAAACCATGATCTGCCAAGAGGCCAGACACAACTTGCCAAGATGCTCATACTCAAGGAATAATGAAGTTATTTTTAAAATATTGAGTCATGGTAGAAGTTAACCAACACATCAAAATAAAAAGCTTCTGCACAGCAAAAGAAACAATCAACAAAACAACAAGAAAGCTCACTGCATGGGAGAATATATTTGCCAATGTTATCTCCGATAAGGGTTTAATCTCCAACATTTACAGGGAACTCATACAACTTTACAAAAGGAAGATAAACAACCCAATAAAAAAAATGGGCAATGGATCTAAATAGATACTTTTCAAAAGAGGACATACAGAAAGCCAAGAGACATAGGAAAACATGCTCAAAGTCACTAATCATCAGAGAGATACAAATCAAAATGACAAATGCAGTACCATCTCACACCTGTCAGAATGGCTATCATCAACAAATCAACACATGACAAGTACTGGCAAGGGTGCGGAGAAAAAGGAACCTTTGTGCACTGCTGGTGGGAATGCAGACTGGTGCAACCACTGTGAGAACAGTACGGAGTTTCCTCAGAAGACTAAAAATGGAACTGCCATTTGACCCAGTGATCCCACTTCTAGGAATATATCCCAAGAAACTAGAAACACCAATCAGAAAGGATATATGCACCCCTATGTTCACAGCAGCACAATTTGCAATAGCTAAGATTTGCAAACAGCCTAAGTGCCCATCAGCAAAGGAGTGGATTAGAAAACTGTGGTACACCTATACAATGGAATACTACGCTGCTGTAAAAAGGAAGGAACTCCTATTATTTGCAATGGCATGGATGAAACTGGAGAGCATTATGCTAAGCAAAATAAGTCAGTTGGAGAAAGATAAATATCACATGATCTCACTCATTTATGGAATATAATGAACAACATAAACTGATGAACAAAAACAGATCCAGAGACAGAGAAGCATCAATCAGACCGTCAAACCTCAGAGGGAAGGTAGGGGAGGGTGGGGGAAATGGGAGAGATCAACCAAAGGACTTGTATGCATATATATAAGCACAACCAATGGACACAGACACTAGGAGGGTGAGGGCATGAGTGGGGGTGGGCGGGGGGAGAGAGAGATAAGGAGACATGTAATACCTTAATAAAGAAAATAAATAATTTTTAAAAGTCTATATTAAGATTTATTTTTTAATAGACTTAATTTTTTATTATTGTTAATCCTCACCTAACTATATGTTTTTCATTGATTTTTAGAGAGAGTGGGAGGGAGTAAAGGGGAGGAGAGAGAAACATTGAAAGAGACCCATCAAATGGTTGCCTCTAGCATGAGCTCCAGCAGAAGCTGGGGGTCGAACCTGCATCCCAGGTATGAACTCTTAACCTGAAATTGAATCTGAGACCCTTAGGTGTGCAGGCCAATGCTCTAATCACTGAGCCACATCAGCCAGAGCTAATAGACTTAATTTTTAGAACAGTTTTATGTTCACAACAAAATTGACAGGAAGGCAGAGGGATTTCCTATATATCCCCTGCCTCCACAAGTATATAGCCTTCCCATTAGCAACATACCCCACCAGAGTGGTACATCTGTTACAATTGATGAACCTACACTGACACATCATTTGCACCTAGAGTTCATAGTTTACACTGGAGTTCACTCTTGGTGTTGCATATTATATGGGTCTGGACAACATTTTAATGACACATACTCTCCACTATAGTATCATACAGAGTATTTTCACTGTCCTAAAAATCCACTGTGCTCATATATTTGCCCCTCACTATCAGACTCCTGGTAACCACTGATCTATTTACTATCTCCATAGTTTTGCCTTTTCCAAAACGTCATATAGTATTTAGCCTTTTCAGATAGAATTCTTTCACTTAGTAATATACATTTAAGTTTCCTTCTTGTCTTTTCATGGCTTAATAGCTCATTTCTTTTTAGCACTGAATAATATTTCATTTTCTGGATGTACCAGTTTACTTATCCACTCACCTACTGAAAGACATTTGGTTGCATTGCTTAAAAGTTTTGACAATTATGAATATTAACATTTGTTTTTTAAAAAGCAATTATTAATACAAAGCCTCTGGGAAAGAATGGTCATTAGAAGTATAGTAGAAAGAAACATTTGCTCATATTTTAGTCAAAGTATTTATCAAAGACTATTGCATTGATTCACTTTTCTGTCTCCTGTTCTAAACATTCAAGTGTATAGAAACTATATAATACTTATTTTTATACTCCTAGTACCTAGTATGGTGATGGTGAAGCATCCATCTTATATAAATAATGCTGTTTGAAATATTAACCCTGCTATTTGGCTTCTGTAAATTCTTGCTTGCTAAGACTACTCCCACTTCAGAGAGGCCATTAAACCTTCCCCAGACAAGGTTATCACTGCTGTCGCCAGGCAGGCCTCTGGTTGAGGTCTCAAGGTCCCGGCACATACAGGCTCTTTAAGAACTTGTAAAAGGGGCCGGAAACAACCCATATTTGGGAGACAAAGAAGGTGGAAACATATAAATAGGGAAGGTTCCTGCATGTTGGGGCCCACAGTTTGAGAGACATTTTCCTCTGGACCCGCGCGTAATAAATGTAACTCCATCTCTCTAAGTATTGCTTTGTTCTTCTTTGGTTTTCTGTAACAATGGCACATAGTAGGTTCTAAGTAACTATTTGAGGAACAGATAAATTGAGTTTGTTTCCTCAACTGAAAATAATTTGATGAATTATATTTATAATGTATTAAGTGATTTAAAATTGGTAATTGTTTTGCTAGAAAAATAAGACAAACTTATCTCCTTCCTATTCTAATTTAAAATACTTTCTTCCCCATAAATAAAGGAGGTCCACAGAAAAGTTTTGCATGTAAAGTTAATATTATATCATGCCAGGCATAAAAGAAGGATAGGTTAGGATACACACTGAGAAGGTGATAAAAATTCTGCAAAGGGTTGGAGTAAGAAAATAAGATTTTATTAAGCTTTTATTTATTGCCAGACACTGTGTTGAGGGGGGAGAAAATGAGTAGAATATTATCTCCTTTCTGAGCAATCCACCCAGGCAAATGAAGAATGCTATGAGCAGGTTTTCTCAGCGAGAGGGTGGATTAGAGAAAGGAGAACCACCTAAGAGGCTATAACATACTCCACACCCTCCTCTTCATTGCACCCTGATTTCTGTCTCTATGGGGTGACTGCCACACTAGGCTATATTATTTTTTAAATATATTTTTATTGATTTCTGAGAAGAAAAGAGACGAAAGAGAGAGAAATGATGAGAGAGAATCACTGATCCGCTGCCTCCTGCATGCACCCCCTCCCCTCCCCCACCACACACAACACAGACATACACACACACACACACATACACACACACACACACACACACACACACACACACACACACTGAGGATCAAGCCCACAACCCAGGCATATGCTCTGATCGGGAATCAAACTGTGACCTCCTGGTTCATAGGTCAATGCTCAACCTCTGAGCCATACCAGCAGGGCTAGGCTATATTATTCCTCAAGAACCAAGACAGATGGTCACATTGGTTAAAAGGCTGAGAATCATTACTAGATTGAAATGGAGAAAAACACAAGATAAGTAATGACCATCACTTTTTAAATTTTCATTTAAAAAGATGTCATTGAAGTAAGGGCACTACAAATTTGTACTTTAAGGTCAAATAGTTTTCAAGACTTATGACTGTAGTGTTTTGTAAAATACTGCTAAAAATAAAGTAGTTCTCAAACTTGAGTCGGTACCAGAATCACCTGGAGGACTTGGTATAAGTACAAAGGCCCAGGCCTCATCCTACCTGTCAAAGTAAAAATGCTTTGGACACTTGGTAAAAACTGAGACAATTTTATTTGGGCTACTGCAATAAGGGAGAGAGATTTCTGTACAAGACTGAGCTCAGCTCTGCAGAAACAAAAGGTGAGAGGGTGTTTGAGTGCTAGGATGAGCTAGTGGAAAAATACTGAAGGACAGGGTGGGGGGATTTGTCAATGTGATTAGAGTATCCATGTTTGCTCATTTCTGTTATTGAAGGTAGGCCTCCCACAGAGACTGGGAGGTGGAACACTATCCTCCTTGATTACAGTTCAAAGGCATGGCTCCCAGATCCCTGAGAAAGACATGAAACAAAAATGTCAGGAGGCTGGGAGAAGTTTTATATCTCAAAAGTGCAGAGAAAGAATTTACAATTTCAAGTTGCTAAAGTAAATGCCCTAAAAAAGAGACATCAGGAGCCTGCAGTCTAGTAGAAGCCTGTCCAGGCAGCTGCCCAAAAGGAGCTGGGGGACGACAGCGGTCCAGGATGCTAGTGGCAGACTGTGCAGCGGGATGTCCTGGAGCAGGAGAGTACCTCTGCGGCAGCTGCAGGGCCTCAAGGCCACCTGGGCTTTGGCCTCCCTAGGCAGCAGCCAGCTGCAAGGGGAGATACAGCAGCAGAGGCAGAGGCTCCAGCGTGTCTTTCTCCTCCAGTCACCCTGAGCCTGGGGAAGCCAGGAGGCCTAGGTGTCTGGAAGGGGTCTGCTACCCGAGAACAGGAATTCCCTTCACCAGGATATAGAGACTGGTTCAGTTATGATTGTTGAGCTGGATAATGCAGGGAAACCTACCATTCTTTACCCATTTTCTAAGAATGAAGTGTTACATACATAGGAAGTAGAAGAGAGAATGCTCACTAATACACGATTTCTAATGTGGGATATTGGTGGCCAAGAATCTCTTCGGTCTTCCTGGAACACTTACTATACTAATACAGAGTCTGTAATAGGTGCTGTGAACAGTACAGGTAGAGAAAGGATTTTCTAGAGGAGAACTGTATAAAAAATGTTAGCCCGTAAGGACCTAAGGAAAGCGGGATTGCCGGTTTTTGCTAATAAACAAGATGTTAAAGAACACATGACTGTAGCCGAAATCTCCCAGTTTTTTTTTTAAATAACTTCCAGTGAAAACCGCCAGTGGCGTGCTGTGCTCTTCCTGGTGAGGGATTATGCTAAGGACTTGAAAGGATGATGCCACAGTTAAGATGAGGTGATCTCTGCTGACCTCTTCTCAGAGACTTCGTAAAAGCCAAGTGCTGGACTTTACCTGGGAGCTGCAAAGATTAACGGTGCAGCTATATTTACAGTAAAGTTATTTAAACTTTTCCTGTAAGAAGAAAAATCAAGACCACTTATTTGAACGTGAAGATTGCTTTCTCATTCATTATTTTCTTCCAAAGCAAGGTCTCAAAGCTGTGATTGACATTTGCCTCATAATGAATCCTCTCAGGACACAGTGTAGCCTGTGGTATGTGTAAAGGGGAGGAAGACATTTTAACTTGAAGAGCTTCATTGTCAGTATAAGCCTCCTTAGTTGAATGCTGTTCTCTGATGTTCCATTAAGTCAAGTAAATCAGCACAGATACTTCGTTTCCAATATTTTAAATGTAATGTTACTTATGAAAAGTATTTTGCATAAGGCTGTGTATGTATTGTGCATATACCTCCAGTTCAAGTTAATGGCTTTGATTTATGTTCTGAAAAAGTGAATAACAAAAATTTGTAATATTCTTATTATAACCATAATGAGATGAGTACTGCCAAGTACTTATTCCTATGTTTTCTGTATTGTACTAATCAACTCTCAAAATCATTGAGCTGCTCTTAAAAAAAAAGAAAAGAAAAGAAAAGAAAGGGAGGGAGGGAGGAAAGGAGGGAGGAAAAAAGAAATATTTTAGGGGAAAAAAAAAAAGAAGCCTGTTTGAAGTTTAGTCTTGATCTAAGGGGAATCTTAAGACCGTCTTGATCATTCTGTAATTGATAGAAGTGGGGTTCTTGGGGTCCCGTTGGAATAATTATTTCCAGAGGCCCCCGGGAGGATGAGGTATGGTAGGAATTTTTATATCCATGGAATTAGAACTTTGTGTTTCCCAAGTCCCATTTGCCTTAGTTCAGTCATAGAAGAAGCGTAGCTGGGGCTTTGGTAGGGCTTGAAGCAAAGCCAGCATCCGAAGTTTTCTTCTCCGGTTGGAGCCAGGTCCAGTACAGCATCAGGCTAGCTGCAGTCCACCAGTCACGGTGTGGGGGGCCCACGTGGCTGTGGGCCACGTGGGCAAACACAAGAGGAGCCTCACAAACCCAAAGTCACGAAAGTGCCAAGAGTCCGGAGAGCAGGAAGAGCAGAAGAGAGCCAACTCCTCTGTTCAGGGGATTAAATACCCCACATTTCTTGCCCTGGCAGTGGTCACACCCATTCTAGCCAATGATCTTTGTTCTCAGGTGTGACTGACAGATAGCACCTTCCCTATGTCACCCCAACTTTACTGGGCATGTGTCTATCTCTCCTTTATTGGACCCCTGGGGAATGTAAAGTTGTATCCTGGCTAAGCTGCCCTAGTGACACGCCTATAATACCTGGCCTTCCTTTTGTTTCTTTCCTATTATTAATAACAAGTTAATTACAATGGTATCAATACTTCATAAGTTTTATTCGTTTTCTGGGTAAAAGTACAATAGGTACTCAGATTTGAAGCCACTGCTTTGAAATAGTTACAAAAACTCTCAAAACTGCCCCCAAGCTAAATTAAGTGTAACTTGTTATGTGAGATTTAAAAAAGAAAAATAAAACTCCAATGTAGGGTTTCCAGATAAAATAAAATACAGGGCACATGCACATACTTGTTTTCCGAACTTCAAATTTAACTGGGCAGCCTGTATTTTTATTTACTAAATCTGGCCACTTAGGCTAGATATTGTGAAGTGCTCCCCCTAAGAGCACACAGAGGGCTCCTAATTAAAAATCTCAAACCTATTGCCTCAGTGTTTTCATGGAGAAGAATTCTTTAAATGAGTCAAAACAGACAGGAGTCTTTAGCCTATAACGATAGGAATCTTTTAGGAGTTGCCATTTCCTGAAAATCCATTCTCCACAATTCAGCTGGCTTCCCAGGGCAGTCTCTTGGTGTGCCTGTGGTCAGCTGTCTCCCAGCCATTGTTTGTGAGGCACCGCCTCTGCTGCCTTGATTTGTGGAAGCCACTTATTCTGTTTTAAATGTGAGGAGCTCAGCAGGCTGAGATATAAACCTTTTTTTTTTTCAACTAGGTTCAAAGAACATGAACAATCTACAAAGAACGTAATCAAATGCCTTCCAAATTGCAAAGCCATAGGTTCCAGACCCCACTGGATTTCAGTTTTGTGAATATTTTATCTGCTTGGCTTAGTTATCAAAGGCATCTGTTGTTACCCTGTAATCACAAAAGTGGGCCTACATGACAATTTAACGGCAAAAGCCATTTCATTCGATTGTATCCTTTAAAAAACTGCCAGGTAATTAACTTCACAGCAGTTTTGTTAGCAAAGTAATACTACAGATAAAATGAAGCATTCATTAATAATTGACTGTGAAAACTGTAGTTAAGTACTGTTGAGCGAATAGAATCACTAACAGGAGTAGAGAGAGCTGGATGGCTGTGAGATGCTGGAAAGCAGACGCTGTCACAGGGTGCTAGCTCCATAGGTAGCACCCTGTGGGTGGAGATCAAAAACAAGAGGTAAAAGCCTTATTTACAATACCTGTATTTCATATATAAATGGGCTAAAAAATGGATTACAGTGTTCAAAGTGCAACGTGAATTCCCCTTTAAAGATACTTCCTCGGAAGACTTTCATTTGCGTGAAAACCCAAATAAGGGAACACACAGACATTATAAATAACCAGAAGCCCATGAAGGTACATGAAATACCCATTTAAGGCAGTGATAAGGGTTCATCAAAGCAAGCACTTTGTTTCCACTCTAAGGCCTGTGTCTTCTCCATGTTACTGTCCTTTAAATAAATGCGATTGACAATGACTCTACTTCCCAGTTACAGTGTGACTGTTGTTTTGTTCCCTGTACACAGACTTCTAAGTTACTTTGGCCAAAAATGATCTGAGTTCAAAGGAATCCTTACATAAATAAAACCTTTCATCTGTTAACAGAGTGAACTCCTGAGTCTCTCGGACCCCGTCCTTGCATGGGCCTGCTTTGTTCCCATAGCTCCTGCTTTAGACCTGCTAATTGGTAGAGGAATTCTGCTTGGAACTTGAGTTTTTATAAAAACAGCCCCTCCCATGTTCCCTTCTCTTGATTTAAAAGAAGCCTGAACTTTGGCCTGGGTTAAGATGGATGTGAAGACCAGCAAGCATCCTCCCCCACCCCAATCTTCTCCAGCTAACACCATTTTAATTATAAACCTTTCCTAACTCCAAATTCTAGCATTTTGAATACTGGGCTTTTTAAAGTGTGTATTATTATCATACAAAATATTTGCAAATTTATTTCTTGCAGAAAACTAACAAAACTAAAGATAAAAGAAATAAATTCCTTTTCCTCAAATGAATGTATAGCTCCTTTTTAGTATCTAGGTTACCGTGAATTCTGAGAAAAATCATAAAGAATGGGAAGACAAACCTTACTCTAACGACAATTTCTTAGCTGTTACACTGTATTGTTATTGTCACAACTAGCTAGTTAATATTTATAATAGGAAGAGAACAAGGGGGAGGCTAGACATTATAAGCATGATTATCTGGGCAGCTTCACCAGGAAGCTACAGCTTCACGCTCCCCAGGGAACCACTGGTCCATTCCCGGCAAATCACAGGAGGAAGGGATCAAACAAAGGGGGAGATGGGCACATGCGCAGTGAAGTTGGGGTGAAGTAGGGAAGGTGCTTGTCTGTCAGTCTGGGAAAAAGACCATTTGCTAGGAGGGTAGAGCCACTGCAAGCACATGAATCTTGGAAGGGTAAAATCCCCAAAGAGTCCCCTCGCTCTTACTGGCTCTTGCCCTTGCTCTCTTGTTCTCCACTTATTCTCTCTTGCTTGTTTGTTCTTGTGCTCTTTTGTTCCGTGACCTGCAGTGGCCCTGTGTGCTAGCCTGCCATGTGCCACAAGCAACCACAGGGCCCATGGCCATGTGGACTGCACTTGCAATGGACTGCAGCTGGGAACACAAACTCAGCTAGCCAGATGCTGAAATGGACTGTACTTTAACATGGAACAGAAACTGTGGGCAGTGGCCTTCATCCTGGTCCTGCTGAAGACAAGATTGAACTTTTTCCATGGTGGGATGGATGAAGATGGGACCTTGAAGGGGAACCTCTTCATTTTTCATCATCAATAAAGATTTCAGGAAACCCCATCCTCAATGGGGGCCTCAGGGAATTCATTTCCTCGTGGTTTCCCAAGAACTCCATTTACACCAGTAATAGAATGTTATCAAAATGATTTATGATATACATCATTTGATCTGAAGATCACTAAATGCATCAAGTTTTCCTACCAGTAGTTACCACTGAGTATAAATATTAACTTCTATTTTTTGTAATAGTGAGACCCAGGTACTAAACTGCTATGGGCAAAGCTCACAAATAGAAAATAAAAGTTTCCATTTTTGTTAATCTGTTCTAAGCAGCAGGCCACATTATATCCTTGGGAATTATTTTTAATAAGTTCTTAAAAAGGAAAAAGCAATGATGTTGTAGAAAAAGCATATAGGGCAAGGATATAGTCATAAACAAAAATCTTCATTACAAAAGACTTTTGTGGCACCTATGGTGACATTATAACATCAACAATCTGTTTTAAACTGGTCCATAATTTCTACTGCAATTCAGAAATAATCACTGATGTGCTTTTTGACTTGCAATTTTCAGAGCCATAAACCTTAAAACTCACTCTGGAAACACTGGGGATCTTTATTTTAAAATTTGAGAAAGGAAATGTCTGATGACTCTTCTGTCTATTCTTGTTCAAAGACAAGCAGATCCCTGGATCTGTAAGAGGAAGGTAGATTCACTCCATTATACAAAGAACCAAGAGAAGAAGGAAAACTGAAGAATAAAAAAGGCAAATAGAGATGAGTACTTAGCTGCCTCACATCAAATCAATGCACAAAAAGCTATTATTTTATGATTCAAATATTGTAATCACCCTTGATTCCTAGGTAACAAGAACAATACATAATTGGTTTAAATCAAAGTTAGCCCAGCTATTTGACTTTAAGATGAGACAGATTATCTCATTGTATAAGCCAAAACATCTATATATATAAAACCCTAATATGCAAATAGACCGAATGGCAGAACAACCGAACAACTGAATAACCGGTCGCTATGATGTACACTGACCACCAGGGGGCGCACACAGAACTTGGCGGGTGGCAGCTGCAGCGGAATGGTGGAGCAGGTGAGCGGGGGCGCCAGACCAAGGCGGGGTGCCAGTCGCTGTCATCAGGGCAGGCCTCTGGTGGTTACTGAAAAGTCTTTGCTCCTGTGCACCACAGTCCCGCTGGGTGTCCACACCTGCTGCCAACGCCAGCCCCACTCGCACTCGCTGATGGCACCCAGCGCCGGCCCCGATAGCTAGGTGCCGTCAGCAGGTGTGAATGGCGGCTGCTGGCCCCCATCGCCCTTCAGGGCTTTTCCACCTTCCCCTGCTCCTAAGGGGTGATGGGGGCAGCAGCCGCTGCTCACACCTGCTGACGGCACCGGTCCCGCTCGAACCTGCGGCTGGCGCTGGCCCCAATCACTCCACACCGTCAGGGGGTGGAGCGAGGCTGGTGCCATAGCCTGTGGGAGTGGCGTTGGTGGGAGCGGGGCTGCCAGCAGACAGGGGACTGGGGGCTGCAGTGGGAGAGGCCGGGTGAGGGCATGGAGGATGCGCCAAGACCCACCCCTGTGCTCACTGCAGCCTCATGGCCCACAGTTCCTTTCAAGGTGCATGAATTCATGCACTGGGCCCCTAGTAATTTATAAATGAAGATATCAGGTAGATAGCCCAAATTCTAGAAAATATTTTATTATGGATAGTTTGGGAGGGTTTCTTTAAAGAATTCTAACAACATACAACATTGCACATTCTTTATTTTTCTATTTAACTAACTTGAAGTCTTTTCCACAAATCTGAAGCAATTCTGCCTGTGATTATGCCATTACATACACAAGCCTGAAAAAAATCACACCAATTAAATTTGAAATAAATTTCTAAGATAAATACTGGAAGTAAAATGTTTTGAAAATGGCCTATTTGTTTCTAGTCTAATCATTTGTCTTTAACTCAAATGGACTGACCTCAGCAAACTATTACATTATGGGCCTCAATCATAGTTACAAACCTACAAACCAGTTATGTCCCTGGGGATTCAAGGCTCCTCTACTCTGGCTCCTATAACCTCTAGATTATCTTAACTGAAAGTCCTGAGGAATGAACTTGTCACTTCCTGTCCTCAAGCTGCAGCTGCACATTGGAGCACATGCCATAAAGGACACCTCTTATTATAACAAACTTTAATATGAGACACCCTCCTACACACACACACACACACACACACACACACACACACACACACACACACAAACGCACACACGAGGTCCATGTGGTTCTGTCCCTGAAAAAGGCTCCGATACACTTCTTGCTTCTCCTGCTATGAGCTTTTCATATTAGGATGAAGAATTTGGGGTTTTATGGCCAGCTACCCTTAGTTAGATACAAACCTCCAAAAGGCAAAGGTCTCCCTGATGAGTATGGCCCCACCTCACTATTCCATATGAGCACAGATTTGCCTCAAAATAGGCCCCATGACAGGTTTGTTTCTAACCAGACTCTTACATGTGGAAAGGTTCATGGACCTGTCCAATGTCTTGTGTAGATCTGAGGAGAAAGATTACTCAAATTATTCTGTTTCTAAAATTATATAAAAAGCTCCTTAACTTCACTTACATATTATTTCAGATTATAGGTAAATCTTTCAAATTAGTTTATGAATAGAAAATATATTACATATGTTAGTGATTCTAAAACTAAGCTTTTGCTATACTATATAATAAAAGGCTAATATGCAAATAGACCGAACAGCAGAGTGACCGGTCACTGTGATGTGCACTGACCACCAGGGGGAAGACACTCAGCACAGGAGCTGCCCCCTGGTGGCCAGTGCACTCCCACATTCCGGGCTCACAGTGGCGGTGGTGGGAGCCTCTCCTACCTCCACAGCAGCACTAAGGACCCCTCGGGGGATGTCTGACTGCTGGCTTAAGCCCACTCCCCCTGGCAGTCGGACATCCCCCAAGGAGTCCTGGATTGCGAGAGGGGTACAGGCCGGGCTGAGGGAAGCACCCCCCCCCCACCACCACCACCACCACTACCACCACCACCAGTGCATGAATGTCATGCACTGGGTCTCTAGTAAGATATATAAACATATACACTAAACTCCAACACCATCCCTTTGTATCTTTGCAGATAATTCCGACTGGAACATAAGTGCTAATTTCTACAAAATTAGCTTACAAAAGATAAATTTTCTGGAAGTTCTCATGTGATTAAAATAATTTATAAAAACAGATTTTCCATTCCACTGAATTAAAGTGTGAGGTGTATTCTACATCAAATCATTCAATAAATAAATTTTGAACTATTGCTAAATTCAATAGGCCAAGATCCTAAAGTTAGTGTGCTTGTTTCCCATAATTAGGTTACAAAAGCTTTTTTTAATCTTATCTTTTTAGATAAGATGTTATGACACAGATAAAGGGCTAATGAATATTTTTAGGGGTTTAGGATATTGTTTCCCTTGCCAGGGAAGTAGACAAACTGATCTTTGTGGCTGGTTCTGGATAAAAGGATAAAAATAAAAGACAATAATTCCTATTTTCCCACCTGTCTGGAGTTCTATATAATGCACCTCCACATGGCTCAAGAGAAAAATCATGCTACTTCTGTAAAGGCTTAATGAAAAGTAGGGTTTTATTTGGTTTTTATGACCTAAAAATAATGTGGCCTGATCAGCACACTAAATATTTTACCAGAATTATATGCTGTGTGTTTATAAACAAATTATATATATATTTATACACACACACACACACACAATGGGACCCTACCATATTTATTTCTGTATCCCAATACCTATGATGTTTATTATGTATCAGGTTATTCAATGAATGTAAATTGAATTGACATTAAACAAATATCAGGAAGTAGGAGGAAGGAGAAGAAAGAGAGGAGAAAAAGAGACCTATATATGCACATTATAGGTACTTGTGCACCCAGTAGTCAGAATATGCATACAGAAATGTATTTTTATGTACAAAAAGTGAAACACATTCCTAAAGTTTCCAAAAAGCCAAAAAAAAAAAAAAAACCAAAACATTTTTTTTTCCAAACATTCACATGGAAAGCCTGTTTTAGGGGATAAATATAGCCTCACCTGCTCAGGAAGGAAGGTATAATGAGAGAAGGACAGAGCCAGTGTGCTGATTTACTGGTCTCTAAGGTGCCTCTCCTTGCTGATTTATTGAGGTGCCATGGAAATACCTTTGGAAGAAGCCTGTTCCCTTTTTCAGGGAATAGCTACTGCTCTGACACTCAGCCATGGAGCAGAAAGATAAAAATAAGCTACAGAAATTAAGATGATAAAAAAGGAATTTTTAAGTAAAGTATGTATTTTCTTCATGCCCTATTAGTTTTTATAAATCGTTAGTATTTGGACGACAGCAGGTTCTATGGAATTATACTCTAAATCTTCACTGCCAGCCTTAACCGGTTTGGCTCAGTGGATATAGCGTCGGCCTGTGGACTGAAGAGTTCCAGATTTGATTCCGGTCAAGGGCATGTACCTTGGTTTCCGGCACATCCCCAGGAGGGGTGTGCAGGAGGCAACTCATCGATGTTTCTCTCTCATCGATGTTTCTAATTCTCTATCCCTCTCGCTTCTTCTCTATAAAAAATCAATAAAATATGTTAAAAAAATAAAATAAAATACTTTATAAATAAATAGATGATAGATAGATAGATAGATAGATAGATAGATAGATAGATAGATAGATAGATAGATAAATAGATAGACAGATAAATCTTCACTGCCGGAAATAGTACCAGTGTTTGTAATGTCATTAGGTTCTGACATTATTCCAAATAAATTTTAGGTGACAAAACCCTACAAAACAGACTTAGTAAAGATGAGAAAAAAATGTCAAGGGGTAAAACTGAGCTACTATTTTGTTGTTGAGAAAATAAGGTAATTTTTCTGATTAAAAAGTGGTCCCTGATTCATAATACAAAATCTATAGAACGTATATTACCAATAGCAAACAGGAATGTCCAATGCTAAGACTGTGTGAAATTCTGAGAAGGTGGGAGCCCCTGTTTCCCTCTGGTCTTGAAGCCAATGCAACTACTAATTACAATCTTGCCTTCCTCCCCCACCCCCACTACCCATAACATATATCAGCAGCCTGTGAGCCTAACAGGCATGTCCCACCTTGTGAAGCAGAACTGCCAGAGGCAAAGCAATCACTAAATGAAAAACCATTAAGCAGACATAAGAAGATTGAAATTCAGCATGACAAAATACTTTCTAAAAATAAACAACATGATTTTCAAATTAAAAATTCATTAAAAAAATCTCTTGGGCCACTAATTTAGGTACCAAAAGGACAAATTACATATACTCAGGAAAAAGAGAAAGCACTTCAAGTGCAGATCAGAAAGGAGAGGTGGTTCGGCGGGGGGATAGGGGGTAGGGGGGTAATAATATATGATAATAACACAGATAGTAGATAAAATTTTTCTGAGCTTCAGAAAAACTTGAGTCCTTTAAGTCCCCAAATTCCAAAAATGTTGGACACACACATAAGCACAAGCTGGCACATTTACTAATTATTTGAATAAATGATTCAAATTTTTAAAAATGAATGAAGAAAATCTTGCAACCTCCTAACCACAGAGTGCATGCCACCTTAAATAGGAAGTAAACCATGCCCAAATTAGAGCATATACTTCAAGACAGGGGAAGATGAAAAGCAGAGAAAACAATAGTAATGGGGTAAGGGGGACTTTAAAATAATATAAACAATATAATAATCATTAAATTGAAAGACAATGAGTCATTGAAGTGCTAAGTAGTCTCATTAAAACTAAGGAGGAATTAGGTCTCATATGTGCCTGTATATACCTTTTTACAATACATAGCATGGTGGTGATGGGTTTCCACTGGATTTATGGACTTAATGTAATACTAGTATAATCTGATTCTTTATCCAGTGTTGGGATCTGTACACTCTGACCCATTGGCCTTTGGAGATTCTGACGGTATTGATTCCATGCCAGAATTTGATAAGATGGGTGGTCAATGAAAGAAAGATAAATCTCAACTTCCCTATATTGTCTAACACTTAGATTAACAGCTCTTCCTTGGTCTGAACTTGAGGTATCAATGTTATATATGCTATATTATTACTGACCACTTGGAGTATATGTTGGTCCTAGATATAGATCTCTCCTTTTTAAGAACAAGAAAAAAAGGGGATCAAATAAAAATTTTGGTAACATAAAATAAAATGTCCTCAATTTTAAAAAATGTAAATGACTGTAAAAACAGGAGAACAAAAATGAACTGATAATAAAACAGTCTAAACTAATGGACTATCTTGCTGAGAGGCAGAGAAGCTGGATAAGATAAAGATTTTAAAGACACAAAACCATGACCATTGAATTTAAACTGAAGGTCTTAAAAGCACTAAAGATTAGAATCAGCACAGCAGAAAATATTATTGGAGAAAAGCTTTAGAAAGTTTACTTATAATACAGAGGGAATAAGAGACAAATGGCATAAGAGAAAATAGTAGATATTTAGGAAATGATTTACCATCATATGTAACTAGAGGCCCGATGCACAAAATTCATGCAAGAGTAGGCCTTCCTTTCCCTGGCTGCTGGTACTGGCTTCCTTCTGGCACCCAGGACTCAGGCTTCCCTCTGGCCGCCAGCAGGCACCTGGGACCCAGGTTTCCCTCGCAGCACCGGCTTCGTCTGGAAGGTCGTCCGGAAGGATGTCCAGAAGGACGCCTAGTCTAATTAGCATATTACGCTTTTATTATTATAGACTAGTGGCCCGGTGCATGAAATTCGTGCATGGGGGGAGGGTGTCCCTCAGCCCAGCCTGCACCCTCTTCAATCTAGGACCCCTCGGGGGATGTCCAACTACCGATCCATGGGATCGGGCCTAAAATGGCAGTTGAACATCCCTCTTGGAATCCGGGACTGCTGGCTCCTAACCACTCACCTGATTGCCAGCTTGATCACCCCTAACTGCCCCTCCCCCACTGACCTGATCACCTCCAACTACCCCCCCTGCTAGCCTAATTGCCCCCAACTGCCCCCCCCCCCGTGCCAGCCTGCTTGCCCCCAACTACCCCCTGTGCCGGCCTGCTCACCCCCAACTGCCTCCCCTGCTGGCCTGCTCACACCCAACTGCCCCCCCCCCCGCTGACCTGCTTGCCCCCAACTGCCCACCCCCCAGCCAGCCTGCTCACCCCCAACTGCCCCCCCTGCAAGCCTACTTGCCCCTAACTGCCCCCCCCGCCCCACGCCGGCCTGCTCACCCCCAACTGCCCCCCCCCCCCCCCCCGCTGGCCTGCTTGCCCCCAACTGGCCTGCTCACACTCAACTGCCCCCCCCTGCTGGCCTGCTTGCACCCAACTGCCCTCCCCTGCCAGCCTGATTGCCCCTAAATCCCTCTGTCTCAGCCATGCCACCATGGCTTTGTCCAGAAGAATGTCCAGAAGGTCTCCTGGAAGGTCTCCTGGTCTAATTAGCATATTACCCTTTTATTAGTATAGACTGGAATTACAAATGGAATCAAAACAGTACAAAAATTTATAATACAAGAAAACTTTCCTAAACTTAGAAAATACATATTAATCTATATATTAAAAAGAACTCATCATAGTTAAAGCAAAAAAAATAAAAATAAAAATAGGCCAACATCTGGTCATATTTTAGTAAATTTTCAATTTTAAGAATAATGATTCATGTAACTTATGAATACTCAATAAGGAAAGAATAAACCTCGTGTAAAAAAATTTAAAGGAAAACCAAGCCATTTTCATTCAAGAACAAGAATAAGACACAATGGAGCAATGTCTACAGAATTTTGGGTGAAAAATCTGAACCCAAGAGGTCTGTACTTAACCCTGCTGGCATGCTTATATGAAATCAATAGAAATGTATTCCTCAGTCATACTGTGGACACAGAAAATAGTTCACTGCATGCACAAAAATAACTTTACAATATATTAATGAGAAACATGTGAAACAATGAAATTAAAAAGTACTAGAAGAAAATGTCAGTTACTATTATTCTGCTCTCCTGATAAGGAAGACATTTTAAGCATAAACACAAAGGCGGAAAACATAACAAAGGAGGTCAAATAGATTTGACTTGCAAAAATTAACTTGTACACATAAAAATCAAAAGCCAAAAGCAAATTAACTTTAAAAATTAAGCCTATATATATGAGAGCTACAGAGCTATTATCCTTAATATATCAGGATAGTTCACACAGTAGTATGAAGAAGAATGACAATAAAAAATAGGTTAAAAATATGGTCAAATAAATTACCAAAATAAAAATTTAAATGCATTAAACATGAAAAAATATTATCAACCCTATTTTTAAGCAAAAAAAAAAAAAAAATCTGAATTAAGACTAATGGCAATTATTTTTTATTGACAATATTGATTAGAGTACTGGGAAATGGACACTTTTATATACTGTTTCATGTAATATAACTTGATATAACTTTCCTGGAAAGCTTTTTGACAACATGTACACTATCTTTGAAATATGTGCACACTTTAGCAGAGCAATTCCAATTTCAGGAAATTTCCCAGCATAGTTTACAGTGGTTCAAAGGGTGAGCACCAGAGAAGATCAACAATGCTTGACTGTTTGAACAGATTACCAAGCTTTTAGAGAATAGAATATGATGTAGCCACTAAAAATAGTGTGGAAGAATATTTAAAATGATGAGTATTTTCAATAACTATTAAGTAAATTAATGAATAAATGATGAATTGCTTCAGTTAAAAACAATAGAATACAGTATATGTTGTTAATTTCATCTAAATTGACAATATAGTACGTGTAGAATATGCACAGGAAAACTAACTAAAAGAGCTATGCTGTCCAGCTGGCGTGGCTCAGTGTGTGAGTGTCGACCTATGAACCAGGAGGTCGCAATTCGATTCCCAGTCAGGGCACATACCCAGGTTTCAGGCTCAATCCCCAATGTAGGGCATGCAAGAGGCAGCCAATCAATGATTCTCTCTCATTATTGATGTTTCTATCTCTCTCTCTCCCTCTCCCTTCCTCTCTGTAATCAATAAAAATATTTTAAAAAGAAAGATCTATGCCAAAATAATTATCATGACTATCTTTCAAGAATGGAGTTATTGGTGATTTGTGTCCTTCACTATATTTTTATGAAATTTCCAGAATTATTATAGTATTCATTAACTAATATAAGAGACAAAAGTACAAAGATTTTATGTAAAGTACTGGAAACAGAGTAAGAAATCAATAAATGTAGCTATTTTAAAGCATTACCTATAATATTAATATAACAATTTTTCTCTTTAATAAAAAGCAGCTCATCAAATCTAAAGACAAAGACAGCTAATATTACAATATTTACTGAGCACCTACTTTTAATATTAAACCTTATAATATCATTTAGAGTCCTTTCCCTCTTATATAGAACTAGAGGCCTGGTACACGAAATTCATGCACAGGAGGAGGGGGGTGGCGCTCAGCCGAGCCTATGCCCTCTCACAATCCTGGGGCCCTCGGGTAAGGTCCCTAGGCTTGGCTGGTGATCAGAGCCTATTGGGGCTTTCTTCCCCTGGCTGCCAGCAGCTGGCCCTGCCCCCACTGCTTCCACTGCTTGCCATCTGTGCAGCACTGACCCCCCACCCCCGCCACCGGTCACCTCCCTCTGTAGGTGACAGGCATGGGATGTGATCGCTTGGCTGGCCTGGGCCTCCCTCTATGGGGCGATCCTGGGGCGATGGCAGGGCCCCCTGATCAATCACACCATACCTGCCTTGGCTGGCCTGGCGCCAGTACATGTCATAGCATGGTCATCCGGAAGGTCGTCTGGACGGTCGTTCTGCTGTTTGGTAGTTCAGTAGATTTGCATATTATGCTTTTATTATTATAGACTAGAGGCCTAGTGCATGAAATTCATGCACGGGTGTGGTCCCTAGGCCTGGCCGGTGATCAGGGCCAATCAGGGCCAGGCCGATTGGGGCCTGCTAGCAGGCAAGTGGGGCCTGGCAGCTCGGGGAGGAACTGTGGGAAGTTGGTCGGCCAGGGGAGGTTGGCTGTGGGAATGCACTGACCACCAGGGGCAGCTCCTGTGTTGAGCATCTGCCCACTGGTGGTCAGTGCACATCATAGCGACTGGTCATTCTGGTAGTTCAGTTGTAATGGGCGCTTAGGCTTTTATATATATATATATATATATATTACTATTTTATATCTGAGAATTGTTAGTTCCCAGTATTTGAAATCACCATTCTAGAGTTTCTCAAGAGCTTGATATGGAGATATTTCTAGGACACAGTACAGTACCTTTTTTAATAACACCTATGATGGTTAATAAAAGTTACTTTAACAGAACTGATCTGCTGGACTACATTTATCAGTCATATGATGGCACAAGAATTGATTTTTATGTAAATTATCACCCTAAAGCAAAAGAGATGATGCTTTCATTATGAGAATGTTTAAAACTATCAACCAAATATTAAGATAAGACAGAGTGAGGAAAACTTTGCTGTTTTTTATGAACAGTTGCACACCATTAAAACTCATGTTTTCTGTGCGCCACAACCATTTCTGCCCAAATAGAAAGTATTTATCTCCAAGGGTAAGCCTGCAATTCCTTGCATGTGTAATATGCAGGTTGTAATCCAACTTCTAAGGCAGAATTGGTATAAAAATAATTAGTTTTATAGAGCAAACAAGACCTAGTACTAAAATTATATGATAGCAATAATAGCTATCAGAGTGATCACAAAAGCAAGCATACATCAGAGACAACATCCAACATAAAATAAGCCACCACCCTGACAGATTTATCTGAACTCCACAGACAAAACAAATGAAAGGGAAGTGAGGGAAAAATTATAAGGGGAAACTAAATATCCATCAAGGAAAAATATCTGAAAATAGGTACATGTGGTTAAAATAAGCAGATAACAGTCTTTCAGCACCACAGAAACGTCCCTTATCTTCTTCATTCGTGAGCTCATATTACATCAAAGCTGATAAAATCGCTGTTCTCCCATTCAAGGTTGGAGTCTGTACATACTGTACAGTTAGCCTGGAGACACAGCAGGAACTGGGGGAATGTCAGACAGAATGAATGTGTCTGTCAAGAAAGAAAGAAAAATCCCATCTCTTGAGCTTTAAAATAAATGGATTTCTTCATTAATCTATGCTTGAGACACTTTTTACTGTACAAATTGCATTTTCCTATAATGAGTGTTTACAGATAAACACTTAGACCAACATACAACCTCTGACCTAAGTTTATGACAAACAAGTATAAAATGTTTAAAACAGCAATCAAAATGTCAACTTTTTTGGGTACAGCATATAAAAATAGAAAATACACTCATTTCTCTATTGTAAATTATAAATTATGGACATTTTATGAAAAGCACATTTTTAAATAAATACATCTGTAATACTTTCAACAATAAAGGTAAATTTAAAAATTAAAACAATAAAAATTTCATAAATCCCAGCTAATGCAACAAAGCTGGAAAGTCTTTACTACAGAAAAAAAAAGCAAAATGATCACTATGCTAAAAGAATTTGGTATTCTACCTGGATAATATAAGAATTTACTGAAAATATTATTGGAATTCATAAAGTAAATTATTTAATACAAATATACAAAATCCAATAGTTTTCATATATTCTTGCAAGAATGAGGAAAAAAATAGAAAAAGATCCAACTAATAGAATAAAATATGAAACAAACATGAAATCTCCAGGACCTAAACAAAGAAAACTACAAAACTTTATTAGGAATGATAAGTAAGCCTTGAACAAATGAACAAACATAATAAACATGTTCTTGAATTAAAGAGTAAATATTTCAAAGATTTCAAATCTCCCTAAAAATTAATGTATACACTTTTAACAATATGATTTTGAAACTTAGGCTCTACTGTAGTATAGAAAACACAGACTAACCCTCTTCTGCAATTCTTTGGAGCACTACAGTATCCAGTGAATGCTTGTAATTAGGTCTAGACTGCCTCTTTCTTTTCTAAACATCTTTTCCATCTTGAACATCTGCCATTTCATGCTCCACATAAGGTAGAAGACTTTGTTACATCACCTTGACCATCACTTTACTCATGTGGCAAATTAGGGCAATGGTCCTATAGATATTGCACTCCTCAGCATCTCCCTTCTTGAAGTTTTGGTTGTATATTGCATGTTTCCCATCTGCAGAACACTGTTTTCCTTTCCATATTTGTTGGCACAGTCTTGTTAGGACTTTAACAGATTCAGTGTCAGTGGGTTGAAATAATTATACTGGTATCCCATCTACCACTGGTGATTTATTTCTTCCCCACACTTTCAAGACAGCTTTCACTTTACTTTCTAGAATTACAGACTCATCCTCAAAGGAATCTTATTCAAGGTGCCTGTCATTCTTTTGTCTCTTCTTATATATATTTTCAGTATACTGCTTCCACCTTCCCTTCGTTTTCTCCTGGTCAGATAATGTGCTTCCTTGTTGGCTTGAATTTCTCTCTCAATTCTTGAATTTTCTGGAAGCAACTGTTTTTCCTTTGTTATTGTTCTTTTATATCTCCTTATATTGGCATTGTAAGAATTCTCTTTATTTCTATGTGATAGTTGTTGAAAAAGTGAGTTCAGGATTCTAACCTTGCTTTTGTCACCTTTTGCTTTTGCCTCTGGTCTGGCTCTAACAATTTTTAGTGTTTCTTCTGTCATCTATCTCAATTTGTCTTTCCTTTTTACTTCTGGTATTTTCTTTTCACATTCTTCCCTAATATTTCCCGTTCCAGTCCACAGTTCTTCTGGTTTGTGGTCAACTAAATTTAACAGTGCAAATACGTTTTTATGTGGACTTTAAATCCAAAAGGAATGTTATTTATATTATACTATAGGCCCGGTGCACGAAATTCATGCGGGGGGGCGGGGGGGGGGGGTTCCTCAGCCTGGCCTGCATCCTCTCGCAATCTGGGACTCCTTGGGGATGTTGAGCCTAATCCGGCAGTCAGACATCCCTCTCACAATCTGGGACACTGCATGCACCAGTGACCATACTTTTCGTACAGATGAAAGGTATCTTGCTGTTGTATGGGCAGCTACAGTTTTTTGCCCTGATTATAAAAAGTAGTACATAACATGATCCTTCTGGGGCAGTAGTACCATTTTCCCCATCTTATGGGTGGAAAAACTGAAACAGAGAGAAGTTAAGTAATTGGCTTTGTCACACAGTTATAAGTGTCAGAATCAGGGCTGACCACAAAATGTGCAAGCCAGAGTCCATGCATGTCATCGCTGCATCATCCAGTTTTTTCAGTGTTGGAGTAGTCTTGTCAGGTTTTAATTTTTAAATCTAAGAGGAGGTTCCCAATATATAGGGTAGGGTCCCTAAGCCTGGCCAGCGATCGGGGCCATCTGGGCTGACTGGGGCAATCAGGGAGGGCCCTGCTGGCACCTGCCTTGGCTGGCGGCCTGGTGCCACCCACTTGCTGGCCCCGCCCCCCACAACCGCCACAGGTCGCCTCCCTCTGGTGAGGCACACGCTCAACGCAGGAGCTGCTCCTGACCAGGGGCAGCTCCTGCATTGAGCGTCTGCCCCCTGGCGGTCAATGCACATCATAGCAACCGGTAGTTCGTAGGTCATTCTGCTGTTTGGTGGGTTCACATATCAGGGTTTTATTATATAGGATTTTAGTGCCATGATTCCTTTAGGGCTGTTCTTCAGCTTTACTCTGATGTCTGATACTAACAGTTCATGGTCAGTACACAATCTGCTCCTGATCTTGTTTTGACAGAGAGAACTGAGCTTCTCCATCTCTTGCTTCCAGTGACACAGTCTATTTGATTTCTATATTGGCCATTTGATGATGTCCATGTGTGCAGTCATCTGTTCAGTTGTTTGAAGCATGTGTTTGTGATGGACAAGTTATTGGCTTCACAGAAATTCATAAGTGAACCTCCTGCTTCATTTCCAACCTGTTGTCCAAATTTTCCAAAGACATCTGATTCTGCTTTATTTCCTACTTTTGTGTTCCAGTAACCTATAATATCAGCACATCTTGTTTAGGTGAGATCCTACCACACCATAAAGCAGTTCCTAAAGGTCTGTGTGGATGCTGAGACAGAGCACACTGGCACTTGAGACAAAGGCGTATACCCAGAGTCACACTCAGAAATGAAGCCCTCTCACCCTACTGGACTGAAGCTCAAAGTGTTCACCTTTCAGTTGATCTCCCAGACATATTCAAGAGTGTGAGCCAGCTCCCAGAGGCCTGGATCCAAAGACCCTCTAGTGACTTCTATCCCAGGGTTCTAAAGACTCACTTCCCCTAACTTACCAGGTGAGCCACACACTTCACTCCAAGTCTTGAAACTCTTTTCTCCCAGGATAGGCAGGGCTTCTCCCTTGACATGATTGATTGTGAGATGCCCTCTACCTGCCATCTACAAGGAGACAATGCTCTGTGAATCCAGCAGGTTTTCAAGCTCCCAACTTAACTGTGACACAGAGGCAACTTTTCTCTCTACAAAAAAATAAGAATAATGCAAATCTAATCTCTGGGAGGATTTCCACTCTCATCTCCTACCAAATCCCACCATAATATATCATTCCATGGGACCTTGTCACAATTTCAATTTCCTGAACCCAAACCCAGATCTATGGAATCAAACGCTTGGAGAATGGAGCACAGGAATAGGCATCTTTTAACAAGCTCCCCATGGAACACTTAGATATGGAAACTTGAGAATCATCACTCCCAGGGGTCGTCAAACTTTTTAAACAGGGGGCCAGTTCACTGCCCCTCAGGCCATTGGAGGGCCGGACTATAGTTAAAAAAAAAAACTATGAACAAATTCCTATGCGCACTGCAGGCCCGGGACGAGTCGGCTGCTAAGCAGGACAGGCAGCGGCACCCGGCGGGCCGGATAAATGTCCTGGGCAGGCCACATGTGGCCCGCCGGCCGTAGTTTGAGGACCCCTGCTAGGCTTTAGTAGCTTTACCCTTGTCTCTTTCCCTCTTCATTAGCATAAAACAATATTAGATATTTTCAGTTCTACTTTCTATTTCTGTGGCTTCAGCAAGAATACCTTGTCCAACTTGAAAGAAATGGAAGGAAGAGAAAAACACAATGGCAATGGTGGTGGAAATAGCTATCAAAAACAGGAATAGTAATTACAAACTTTCTTTAAAAAGAAAAGAGAAGAAATGTTAACTGCAGAATAGAGGCAAACTAGCATCTTGCAGGGCAATCGCTTCACAGCTGCAAGCAGAGAAAAACTTTGCATCTCTTGTCCCCATTCCATGCACATTCTCTTCACTGATTCACCCATTCAGCAGGTTGTGCCAGGCAATGTTCCACATTCCACTTATTCCACCATAAACAAACCAGAAAAGACCACTATTATTATGGAACTCATTTTTAAGCACTATTATGAGCAAACACAAAATTCAAAAAGTGCAAAAACTTAATAAATGAGTGTATATGATCAAAGAGAAGGCCTCCATGGACAAGTACCATTTAAACAGAGTAGTTACACTGTAGTGAAATAGGTAGGGAGTGTGGAGACGTGCTCAGCATGTGAGAGAAAAAATATGCAGGCAGAAAGTAAAGCAAGTGTGAAGGCTCTGAGGTAGAAATGAGCTCAGTGCCTTAGTGTTTGCAAGATGGGCAGGGTAGTTGGAGGAAATGAGCAAGGGGCAGGATAAAGAAAGATAATGCCGAAGAAATACTCAGAGATCAAATCATGTAAGACCTTAAGGCCATTGTCAAGCTATGGGGTTTTATTTTATGTACCACTGAAAATCAAAAGGTTTTAAGCTAGGGAGATTAATCTTTTTTCTTTTTTAAAGATCACTGCCGTTGCTGTGTGAAAAAATGGATGGAGGTAGCCAAGGAAGGCAATAAGATAAGCATTCTAGACAAGAGATGATGGTGGTTCTTACAAGGGTGTATCTTGTGTAAGAAGCTGGAAAGGGAGATGGCGCCAATTACTAAATGGAAATAGAGCAGGTTTGAGGGATGAAACTCAGGAGTTCAGTCTTGAACATACTATATGTGAGATGTTTGTGAAAATATAAAAAATGTAAGCAGTATAATGTAAGTGTCAGGAAAATGAAACTTTGGACTGAGCTACAGATATGAATTTGAGTCATTTGCCCAAAGGTGGTACTGAAAACCATGGAAATGTATGAGTTTACCAAAGGAGACTGTGCAGCCAAAGAAAATAATAACAAGGCTAAAATGGAGCCTTAATAGCTCCAACATTAGAAGTCTGTGGACACTTCTATCTAACTAGTCCCAAAGAATTTATATCAGTGAGCAATGGCAAGTTCAATCAACCAGATGAGAAGATTAAGAGCCCCTATTGTAGGATAAACCATAAACCCTTTGATTGCATGCCCCATAACTGTCGACCAGATACGTTTACAGTTCTATATGCATGATAGCCCAATAAATGTGGTTCAAGAAGTTACCAGTTATTGACTGATTATCATGTACCAGACATTATACTAGGTCATTTGCATGTATGAGGAGAAATCACTGGGCTTCAGGGAATGACTGAGCACAAAGTTAAAAGAAGATCTACAACCTTGGTACCAGGCAGCAGCACTCTGGCCATGAGAAGCAAAGACAGCAGAGGATGTCTGCTCAGCATGTATAAGACAGACTCCTCTCATTTCCCCAGTTTGAACTAAATAATGTCACAACAGTCATTGGGCAGTTCTAGGATGGCAAAGCCTCAAGAAGAGGATACTATGTTTTGGCTAAAAGAATGAAAGGGTACTCAAATGCACTGTATCACAGATACCCAGAGCTAATAGAGTATTATGAGGTACACATATGTGACTAGCATGTGAAATAAGCGCATTTAGTCTTGTAAAACCTAAGGATACACTTTTCCCCCTCCTCACCATTCACTGTGTTTCAATCTGTTCTATTGTATCTCCTCTCCCTGGTGGTGGGTTGCAGTGGAGGCAAGCTCCCATTTTATAAACAGCGGGGCAAGTGTGTTTCCTGATGGCCAGGGCTGACATGCAGGAGGTGCTGAGCCATCTTGATAGGACCCTGTCCTTCCAGGACTGCCTGTAGGAGTGAGACCACAGCATCGGGAGAACATATATGGGACGTACTAAAACAGGAAGTCAGGGTCCTGCCTTTTACACTAACAAATCTCTTCAAATAAATCCGTTTTCTTATCAGCTTAGCCTGCAGATCTTCTAAAATATGTATCCTTTTTATCTCAAGACAGCTTTGGCCACTCCAAAGTTATTCCATTTAGAATGTTTGGGATCTTGTCACCTATTACTTTCAGCTTTGTGTATCCATCCAGACTCCTAGAAAACAAGATCCTAACCCATTAAACAAATCCTTTCTCACAGATGATATTATCCCAATTCCTGCATTAGAAAACTGAGGCTCTGAGAGAGTGATGTCTCCAAGCCACAGAGTTGCAGAGTAGGATTTTCTGCAAGTCCAGCTGAACCCCTAAACTGCTTCAATTGCAGTGAAAACTGTTTTGTGGATTGCAGTGAACAGATGGAATATAATTCAGAACCTACCCACCAGTATAAATAGTTAATATGAATGTAGCAAAACAAAAAGAAATTGCAATCAATGCATGGATTAGAACCACTTTTTAAACGTATAGATGCCAAAAAATAAAATAAAACTATAGATGCCAAGACTCCAATACCAGAACTTTGATTTAAAGTATGAGACGGGAGTTAATCCATACCTAGTTTCATTTTTAATGTGGAAGCTCCTGGGTTAAACTTTTAGCTTTCATTTAGTATGTTATTTGAAAATACCTCAGAGTCTATCTGGGCTTTTAGTGAATAAATCTGTTAAGAAATCTGGAAACCTAGGAATGGAAACAGCTAAATGATATTTATTGAAGGCAAAACGGAGAAGAAAATATTGTTGGAGTATATGTCACTCAGGTACACAAAGAATAAGGAGGAGTCCTTCTAAAGCACATTACAAAACCAGCACAGAGGCAAATAAAGCAATGATTAGGACTAACCTGACATCTGCTGAATTCTGTCTAAATTTGATTAAAGTATAGCATAGGTACTTGCCTAATTTACCTTGCTCATAACTTCACCTTTTCAAAAGGAAAAGAAACAAGCAACAACATTTCTTATTTAAATTGGCACTTGTTAACTAGCATCCTCTAATGCTGCCTCTCCTATCTTTTCACTAAAGCACTTATAAAGACTTAAGAAGATATGAACCCACACCACCACTCCAAAATTAAGATTGACAGACAACTTAACGCAAACATATTGGAAAAATCTCCACAAAGCACAGGAGAGATTAATTTAGCTTGCCCTCGAATGAAAGCCTGAGTACATTTTTTTTCTCAACTTGACTTCAGAGTATAAATCTGAGAAGTGGATCCAGTCATGACTCAAGTAGATAAAGAGATGAAAAAAGACAATCCAGCATATTGTCTATTGAAAAATATAGTCTGGATAGATAGCACTGCTTTCAAAACGTGAAACCAATAAAATATTTCTTCATAAACTTATTTAAGATCACAACTCCTTTTTCTGAGTACTACTGTTCCATTCTAAAAAGTTTACAACCCAGAAGTTATTTAGGAATATGTTTCTTCAGTTTCCAAACACATTTTTAAAACCAATTTTCCTTTTATTGTTAATGTATGATCAGATTGTTATAAGATCATGGAAAATGCTCCATATGATGTCTATTTTTTGAAATTTGTTGAGACTGCTTGTGAGTCAATGTGTGATCAATATGTACTTAAAAATAATATATTTTATATCTTGTATGCATGATTTTTGTGATTTACCTTAGATCAATATTATTGATCTACAGCTAGTCCAGAGATAACAAAGCAGAAAAAATCTAAAATCTCACATTATAAATAATGAAAAAGAAAGTTAGACTATGAACTAGACAAATTTGGTTTTCCAGATGCTGACAGAGCCTTTGGGTGATTGTAGGCTGCATAAGAATAATCTATGTATATAAAAACCAAGCAACTGGAATGACTGAACGACCGTAACAACTGGTCACTATGACACGCACTGTAGCTGGCCAACCAGCCCCACAAGTGGCCTAGCCCCAATCATGAATTTGTGCACCGAGCCTCTAGTAATATTTATAATCTTCTAAGTCCAAAAGATGTTTTCAGTCACTAAAATTCTGTCCTGCAATATAATTACATGGGATTCTACAGTAATGACCCTATATATTGTCTTTTCTTCTGGCCGTTAAGAGGTTATATTTGGAGGGGGAGTAAAAACAAGTTTTAAAAGATTTAAAGTTATGCTTTAGGGAGAAGCAAACTTCCTATCAGCCAGTCCAGACTTAGAGGTTGACCACTTCTGAATGGACAACTGAAGGATGATTTGTCCACATACAGAATAACAATATTGGACAGCAGATAAGGTCTGCTTCATAAAAGAAGTCAGAAGTAGCTCAAGTTTTAATATATTGGTAGTGACTGCCACCTCTCACAAGAGAAACAGAGTTTCTGCTCTGATTGTTGCCATCTGGGAGCACAATTCGGGACCAATTTCATTTGGAAAGACAGTCAGGTTTTACCTGAGTAGGAGACTGTTACAGGTTGAATTGTGTCCCCCAAAAATTCATATACTAAAATCTCATCCCCAGTACCTCAAAATATGACCTTATTTGGAATAGGATCATTACAGATACAATAAGCTAAGTTATGATGAGGTCATACTGGGTAGGGTGAACCCAATATGACTGGGGTCCTTTAATAGAATTTTCTCTTTTCTCTTCAAACTATAAATTGATAGTAAGATTAAATATAAAATTGAATCATTCATTAAATAATGACGCCAACACAAATGCCTTTGCCCACCGAAGTTCTCAACCTTGGCAGCACACTGTAATCACTTGTGGAACACTAAATACATATAAAATGCCTGAATCCCACTCTCAGAGGTTCTGATTTAATCATTCTTAAGTGCAACTTGGGCATTGGGGTAGGAAGAAGCTCCCCCATGCTTCTAGGTGCAGCTGAGAACCACCACCAGGTTTCAATGGCTTCATAACCTTCTCTTCTATCTGAGGACATAGACTTTCATGATCATAGGGCAAAAAGTAAATGATGTTACAGAAAATTTAACAAATGAGGATATTCACTTAGAATACTATGCTTAACTATGTTTCACCCCTCTTTCTCACACCAACTCTAAGTTGAGAGCTGCTCTTTTTATTATGAATCCTCACTTTGATGCAATACGAACTCCAGGACATATGAATAGTCAGTATATCTTTCCTTTCATTATCTTGTCCAATCAACCCAACAACCTAGAAACCTGAAATCTCTCCCTTGTCTAGAAGTAATCAAGCATTTCTTCTTTTCTCAAGAGAGCTGAGCAATTAGTTATGAAAACTGTTTTCTTCCTTTAGCGTATTCATGTGCCAAAAGAAAAAAAAAATAAGATGGAGCAAGTTTCAAACTGCTTCTAGTCAAAGGGACAAAAATGAAAGTGGCCTTGCATGGCCTTAAATGGCTTAAAGAATTCATGCAATAGGTCATAGTTCTTTGATTTCTACTTTCCTCTATAGGAATATTAGGTACGATGGATAATAAGTATGTCAAGGTCACGTTTACCTAAGTCTAATGAAGCAAAGCATAAATCTCAAATTGTTAACCATCTGCAGGGAATGAGTGGATTTTTTTTTCCAGAAGCCAAGTAATTAAAATGGAAAAATGTGTTTAGTGTTTAAAGAAACTGGAATGTTACTATAATAGATAAGGAAGCAGTCCATGACCACATAATGTCATTAAAGTGATCGGAAATTATGTGGTCCCTTAAATTGCTTTATTTCTCTCAGCAGAATATTAATTTCAGGTGAGTAATTTAAATTGCATTAACAGCAGACTCCTTAAGATGACACTTCATTTAGTCTTGAAAGTTGCTGCTGTTCAAGACATCCCCCAGCCTGCCATTTCACACTGGTGCTAACTTGTGCCAGATTGTATATTGTTTTTTTTCAAAATACCATTGGGGTGTCAAATGCTTTATTGCAAACCTGCTGCTTTATGGGAATATACAATGTAAATAAACCAGAGAGACACTTCTCTTAATTGCCTATTTTATATGGAAAACGTTTCAATTAGTTGTATGAAATCAACTGACAGTTTTATGAACCAAATCATTTTGGAAATATCCTTCACATGCACTGGTATCATCATATTTTCAGAGAACATATGGTCTGAAGTAGATCCACAAGATCTTCTTCAAGGACAGGCAAACTTAGGCTCAGCATGAATCTCGATTACAGTACCTGTGTTTCCTTCACTAATAAATGCCCAGGTGAAACAACTTTCAAAGCCGCTAATTTGGTGGAAAGGAAGTATCAAACATATTTGTATAAGAAATTATTTATTGTGGTTATTTTTCTTACAAGAACAAGGTAAGTGCACGTTCCTCTACTCTCACATGAACCAGCAATCCCCTGACTCAAATGGTAACAGACCATGAGAGCCTGGGCCAAAGAGGTGACATGGGCTACAGAGTTAAGGACATGTTTGCCTTGTTAGGACCTTTGAACATGAACTTTGAACATGAATAATTATTTGCATGAGAACAACAGTTTCATGGATGACTGAATGAGAGTACTAAGTCGTTCAAGAAACTTTAACCTAGTGGCAAATATGTTATACAATTTAATTTCCCTTTAACTGCCAAACCCTCCTCAGATAAAGGGAAGGGTATGTTCTAACTTGGATATAACAGTCATTGGTTCAACCCCCTGTCTTTATCAAATAATTCTCTCTCTACCTCTCCTATGCCTTCTTTTCTAGTATCACAGAAGGTTTATAAGCACCTTCAGAGAGATATAACATTCATTTTTAATACAACACAGGGCCTTTGCTTTCTCAACCAAAGTCCTGTTGCTTTCCTTTCCTCCTATAAGCTCCCCACTCTAATCTGTAACACCTCTCTCCTATAATTTGCCTATGTACCTGTGGATTTTGCTTTTTGGCTGCTGCATCCCTTGCTGTCACTGCTTTTTTCTTCTAAGCTATTCCCATGCTGTTCAACTCCGTTGCCATAACACTTCTGTCCCTGTCAACTGCCTCCTGAATCAAGCTCACATATTTCACGGCCATCTTCCCAGCAAGGAAATTTCAGACCATAAATCCACCCCAGCCAACCACTCATTTGACTGAGCACATCTAATTCTCATTCTTTCATGATTAAACAAATCCTCTCTCCAGGAATCCTAGGTGTTCAGTGGTCGGCAAACCGCGGCTCGCAAACCACTTGCGGCTCGCGAGCCACGGTTTGCCGCTCTGTTGACTAATGAGTTTGCCAACCACTGGTGTAGACAGAAGAAAAGCCCAGCCTTCCCAGAAGACCAACCTCAGGAGTAACATTTCCAAACTCTAACTTTACAGAGCTTCCTGTTTACTTCCTGGAGAGTTATCCCTGCTGCCACTGTGAAACCACCCAGCCACATGAGGTAGCAAAGCTACTTACCACCCAAGGGTTATAAGGGATGTGTGAATTCTCAAACCCACTCAAAGAGAAAACTTTGAAAACCCACAAGTACAGGATGACAAAGAATAGTCTAAGTTAAACAGTAGGAGACCAATATCCAAGCAAAAACCATATCGGTATCTGGGATATTCCTGAAATTAAGGATAATACAAAAGTAGTCTCTGTTAAGACTATAGTATAAAGTAATCTAGGAAGAAGAAAACATATTCTCTTTCTAATGATGGGGACCACAATATACTTCCCCCAAAATATGCTACTTTGGTATAACGGTTATTGAAACAGGAATTTTAGGGGTAAAATAGGACAAGTTTAGGAAATTTTAGAAATTTTGGAAATTAAGGGGACCATGGAGGAAGCACAGGGCTGTAGAGCAGCTGAAGGTATATTTCCACAGAATAGGGAAGCTGAAAAGCTGCAACAGGTACATTTCCATAGAATGAGGGAGCTGGCAACAGAAAAAGGTCTATATTTACAAAATAAAGAGAAGGAAGCCCTACATCCAGAAGGAGAGGAAGAAAGCCCAAAGGGAATAGAAAAACAATAAGGAAAGAGGGGGGAGAACCTGGTTGGACCTTTGAGCCTAGGAGTTACTATAGTAACTAGTCTAAGGGAATAGTGACCAATCAGAGGGGATATCAAAGCACCAGGATCTGTAGCCTTTATAAGCCATAGGGAAAAGGAACTCAGTGGGACCCTTTCCCCCTCCCTACATAGGAGTCCATTCTGTGGGACTCCTTCCCTCTCCCCATGTGGGAGTCAGTACTTATTTTTCAATAAACTTCCACCTTTGCTATACTACTCTCTGTCCATGGATTCATTCTTTGACTCTGGTGGACAAAGAATCAGGTTCCAGTCCAAAAATTCCATTTATTTTCAGCTGAAGGCAATTAAGAAACAGCAGACACAGAGAAACTCTTTGTCCTCCCCTTTTTGCCTAAAAACAGGAATAAATTTCCTACACTGAGACTAACCACAATTATAATTGTCAACGTAAGAAACACTCAAACCTGTGAAGAATTTTTGTGAGTTTGTTTGAGCCAAACTGCTGACAACTGTCAAGAAGAAAAGTCTCAAAGGATTGAGATAAGGTTTTGCACCTTATTTTTACATTAGTGGCCCTGTGAACGAAATTCATGCTCATTAAATGAGAATTAATTTAGAGGAAATATTTTAATATTGCTATTTGCCCTTTATAATACAAGTGTCAGAGATGAAAGAAAATTAGTAAAATGTATATGAAAATCTCCCTCCTGTCAGGGTCTGGGAAATACCACGGTACCTAGAGTCAAGTCCCTGACCACCACCCACATATGCTTTGAAAACACAGGAGACCCAGACCCGGCCAGCCCTACCCCCATTGGGTGAGACCCAGACCCCCAGCCAGCCCCACCTCCATCAAGCTCCTCCAAGCAGGGGTCACAGCCTCAGGTCCCCTGGCCCAGCACCAGGGTAAGGGGCATAGCCTGAGGTCCCTGTCAAGCCCTGCTGGGCAGGGGGTGCAGCCTGAGGTCTCCCAGCCTGGCACTGGGGCAGGAGGAGCAGCCTGAGGTCTCCTCATCAAGCCACACTAGGTGAGGGGTGCAGCCTGAGATCTCTCTGCCTGGTGCCAGGGCGGGGGGCATGGCCTGAGGTCCCCTGTCAAGCCCCGCAGGGCGGGGGTGAGGCCTGAGGTCCCTCACCTCGGCCAGGTGCCATGCAACCTCAGGTCCCTGCTGTTCGGTCGTGACATTATGGTGTCCTGGCTAATTTGCATATTTCTCCATTATATAAAGAGCTTACAATGTTTGTGGATTGTATGAAATCCACTGATGATAGATTACAGAGGCAGGAGAAAACAAAGCAGGTTGGAGGGACCCTCTGGAATTGGATAAAAAGTAATATGATAGACATATTTCTTTTACACAGGTGGGTGCAGGATAGTTAACAGTTAACAATTAACTCCCTAACAGTGAAGGGATTCGTGGTCTCCGCAGAGCAGTACCTGTGCTTTGAGTGGTTCAGAAAAAGGAAAATCCATTTGGCATTGCAAAGATATGTTATCACAGATGCAAACAGACAATAGACAGGCTCAGTTAGGGTAAAGATTGACCTCTGTCAGGGAAGATGCCAGCCTAGGACGTGATTTCCCACCATCAACTGCTTTTAGTTAAAAAGTTTTCATTCCAGGCCATCTTCTGTGGTTACTTTAGGTCTCTGAATTTCCAGGCCCTTGCTCAGGCCTTCCCTGACTTAGTCAGGTTAGCATGTTTCCATCCTCAAAATCATGTTTTCTCCTTCAGCAAAAACTAGCAAAATGCTCCAGAAATCTGGTATGTTTCTTTTTTAGTAATGAAATGATGCAAGGAAATAGGAAAAAAAAAAAAAAAGATGAATACTTTCAAATCTGTCTTAGCTATGGTATCTTAACTATATTTCCTTCCATTAGTATGTTGCTCTTAGGATGCTTCATTTTTTAAAATATTGTAGAGATGAGGGCTAATCTAAATGAAAAAGCCCTTAGCCACAACCCCTGATAAATATCATCTGTGTCATCCGTCGCTGTGGTCTTGACACACTATGTAGACACACTATGTAGTGAAAAGCAGCGGGATTCCAATGCCTGACGCTGAACTCGCATGGGCTGAGCAGCTGACAGAAATAACACCTCTTAGTCTCTGAGGGACCAAAGGCAATTTAAAGACTTATTTAATTTTAGTCCATCTTCAAATGACACTATAAAGTTGTAGGGGAGCAGATATTGTCATCACAGCGTGACAACTAGGAAAAACAAGACTCAGAAGAACAGAGTGAATGAAACCCTTTGCAGGCCAACGAATCAGAAACTCAGGTACCAGGCCAGAGCCAGAGAAGCTGCTGCTTTAAAACAGACCCCAGCCAGCAGGACAGACTGTTAGATAAGCCTTCCTATCAACAAGAGTCTCCCTCTTTAGTATACAATGCCTTTTAGCCTGAAATAATAATTAAAGTGGTTTGTGCTTGCCTCTTGCACTACTGCGTTCTATAACCCAGCCTTTCAGAAAAGTCTTTCCCCAAAGGACTGCTGCTTTTTCCCCAGGGCATCTTCTAATTCTTACAAAACTCATTCAGTTTAGAAAAAAAATTGCTTGCCCCTTAGGGATCCTATTTGATATATCAGAATTTTAAAAAATATATTGTAACAAAATAGACATAAAATTTCCACTTCTCATTTTTTAGTGTAGAGTTGACTGCCAGCAGGTACATTCACATTGCTGTGCAACCATCACTACTAGTCATCTCCAGAAACTTTTTATCTTCCCCAAATGAAATTCTGTACCCATTAAACAATAATTCCCCATTTCCCTCTCCCCAATCGCTGGTAATCACTATTCTAATACTTTCTCTACGAGTGGCCTGGTACACAAAATTTGTGCACTTTAAAAGAGAATTAATTAGAGGAAACAATTAACATTGCTATTTGCCTTTTCTCTATAATAGAAGTGTCAGAGATGAAAGAACATTAGTAAACTATATATGAAAATCTCCTTCCTGTCAAAGTCTGGTGTGCACCACGGGACCCAGAGTCAAGTCCCTGCCCACCCATGAGCCTCGAAATTGCGCGAGACCCAGACCCGGCTGGCTCCACCCCCATCAAACCCCACCAGGTGGGGGGCGTGGCCTGAGGTCCCCTGGCCCCGGCATGAGGGCGTGACGACCATTTGCATATTAGCTCTTTATTATATAGGATGATTTTGACTATTCTAGCTACCTCATCTAAGTGAAATCACAATATTTGTCCTTTTGGGTTTGGCTTATTTCATTTAATGTCCTCAAGGTTAATCCATTTTGCAAAACATCATAATTTCATTCATTTTTAAGGTTAAATAATGTTCCATAATATACCTATAAACAAATGATCAACATTTTGGCACCCTTTGATTGACATTTGGGTTGTTTTCACATTTTGGCTATTGTGAATCATGTTGCTAGAAACACTGGTATACAAACATCTGTTCAAGTCCCTGCTTTCAATTCTTTTTTGTATCTCCCACAAGTGAAATTGCTAGAGCATATGATAATTCTCCATTTCATTTACTGAGGATCCACCATACTGTTTTCCACAGTGGCTGCACCATTTTACATTCCCATCTGTCATGTACATGGGTTCCAAGGGTTCCAATTTCTCCACATCCTCACTAATACTTCCTGTCCTGTTTTAGCTGCTGTTATTTTTACAATAGGCATCCCAGTGGGAGTGACGTTACATTTCATTGTGGTTTGGGTTTACATTTCTTTGATTAATTAATGCTGAGCATCTGATATATCAGATGTATGGCAATTTTATTCATTTAATTTTCATTGTTTTTATCTAATTTTGTTCTTTTTAGAGTGTTACTGAAGTTCCAGTTCTTCCACGTTCTTTTCAACATCTGGTATGGTCAATCTTAAAATTTAGCCATTCTACTCTGAGTATGGTAATATCTTACCGTGGTTTAATTTGCATTTCCTTATGACTAATGATGCTGAGCATCTTATTATGTGTGCATTTTCCACCGCATCTCTTCTTTATAGGACTATCAATTCACCTCTTTTGTGCATCTTTTAGTTGGGCTATTTTATGTCTTAACAATTAAATAGTAAGAGTAGTATGTGCCTTGTATAGATTTATCACTTATACTACACAACGGATATATGTCATTGTCAGATATGTTTTGCAAATATTTTGTGCGAGTCTGTGGCTTGCCTTTTCATTTTTTAATGCTATCTTTTGAAGAGCAAACGTTTTACTTTGATAAAATCCAATTTATTTATTTTTCTCTCCTGTACTTTGTGTACTATATTTTGTGTTAAATTTAAGAAATCTTTGCTAAGCCTTAGACCACTAATATTTTCTTTTTTGTTTTTTATTATGTGTAATTAATATCTTATTTCTAAAAAAAAATATTTTAAGCAAGTCAATACCAAAATAGGAGGCAGACTTTGACTATCCATTCCTATCCTGAAGTAGTGCCACAGACTCTGCATTAGTACCCTTAAACTCCCTATCCCTAAGATCCTATTAGTTTAAATGACTGTAACTCTGAAGAAGACAAACAATGTGATACATAAACAAAGCCTAAGAACTGGGCTAACAAGAATCAGTGTCCTCTATAAAGACTCCTCCTCAGTAATACCTGGTCCATCATCCTAACTTGTACCCAACTCTTTTCTCTTTTCCAAAGACTTTCCTCATTCTCTATATCTAACTGACTATTTAATGACTGTCTCCCTTCCTCAGGGCAGCAGGACTAGAAATTCTATAAACTCAAACTGTAAGAAAGTAGAATGAACTAAAGTGTTGTAAGAAAAGCTAAAATTCTATGTCCAGAAAATATCCTTCAAAGTAAAAGAGACATTAAGACTCTCAGACAAACAAAAAGTGAGGGAATTCATCACAAGCAAACCAGGCCTGCAAGAAATGCTAAAAGAAGTTATTCAGGCAGAAAGAAAATGACATGTCAGGATCAACATAAAGAAAGGACGTGTCAAAGAAGAAATGAATAAAAATAAAATCTTCTATTTTTTTCTTATTCTTAATTGATCTAAAAGATCTCTTTCTTCAAAGCAATAATAATAACAGTGTATTGAGTGATTAATGATTATAAATATGGATAAATGAAATGAATGATAGCAATGTCACAACAGCAGAGGGAATTGAAAATACATTGCTAGAAAGTAACTACTCCAATATAAAGTGGTAGAGTATCATTTAAAGATAGATTTCGATTAGTTTAAAAATGTGTATTGTAAACTGTAAGACAACCACTAAAAATTTGTTTACGTTATTGATAAGCTAAGAGAGAAGATAAAACGAAATTACATAAAATGCTCAATTAAAACCAGAGGAGATAGAAAAGGTGTGGGGGAGACAAAGAAAACAATTACCAACATGATAGATATTAATTAAACTATATAATAATCAGTTTAAATGTAAATGGTCTAATTGGGTAAATATTGATTCTCTTACATATTTTGATTGACTTCACTGAAAATTTTTATATAAGAGTTATATAGGAAATCACTATACTACCTTTGCAACTTTTCTGTACATTTTAAAATATTCTAAAATAAGTATTTTATTTGTTAAAAATAAAGCCCTGCCTAGTGTGTTCCATGGTTAGAGCATTGGACCTTACACTGAAAGGTCTTGGATTCAATTCCCAGTCAAGTACATGTACCTGGGTTGTGGGTTAGCTCCCCACCCTTGGTTGGGCACATGCAGGAGACAACCAGTCAATGTGTCTCTCTCACATTGACGTTTCTCGCTCTCTTGCTCTGAAAAGCAATGGAAAAAAATATCATCAGATGAGGCTTAACAAACAGAAAATATTCATAAAGAGGTTATTTTAAAAAGGAATCCAACTAAAACCAAGAATCCATAATCTTAGATACTTTTAAATACTCCCCCCAAAATGTATTGGGTTAAAAAGCAATGGTATTTTAGTTTATCAGCTAATGTAGATTTCAAGACATGTCTGAAATAGCACTATCCAATAAAACTTACTGCAATGACAGAAATGTTCCATATCTGTGCTATTCAATATAGTAACCACTAAGCACATGTTTCCACTGAGTACTTGAAATGTGACTACACTGAGAAAGTGAATTTTTATTTTTTTAAATAATAAATTAAAATTTAAACTTAAGAAGACAGATATGGCTAGTGACTACCATATTAGCCTAAGTCTCCTGTAGAAGTCAAACACAACTCCTCATTTAAACAGGCAACTCACTCTTCTATCCAATCTTAGCATTTTTAGTCTTTTATAGATTCTAAAATTTTCATGATTGGAATTCAATGGCTTCACAAATTTCAAAAAACATTTTGTCAGTCTTTACCAGACTATCTATATAAATAAAAATTTTCAAGTATAATATCCTAAAAAGAGAAAAAAATAATGTTAATCCCAATTTTAGAAACACATGTTTTTCCCCAAAATTATAGACTTTTGTTTTGCTGGATTCTCTCTAAGTCCAGCTTTTATCTCAATAAGAATTGTTTATGAACTAAAATTGTGTGACTGCAGAATGATTTACCTGACTAGAAAACTATCCCTCTACCTCAAAGGAGTACTTATTAAGGCAGTCCCAATGAATACTTCTCTTTCTTTACATACTGAGGAGCCAAATTTTTCAACAACAACAAAAAAATTGGTCTGCAAATTAAGACACTGGAGGTGGCACTGACCCAAGGAGAAAGTGCTATCCCCAAGAGGTGGAAGCCAAGACAACTCTAGTGACAAGTGAGAATGGCCTTGGCCAATGCAACCTGAGGTGATATGGGGGGAAAATATCTCTGTATGGCAAACACACTCAATGTCATTGGGAGCTAAACCAGGACAGGGAACATCTACCCACTCGCTTTACAAGAGGGTTCACCTGGCATCAAATGGAATGTGAATTATAAATATAAAAAACTGTACATTGACCACAGACGTGATAAAAAAAAAAAAGATGATCTGAAACTCACACAAAAAAGGAGACGAGATTATAAAATACGATAAATGTGGAGCCTAATCAATGAAGAAACCAAGTTAAGAATTACAATTTTCCTAAAAGTTGTAACCAGAAAACATGTAACAGAAACAGTAGTCAGAGATAAAAATTGAAGAAAGCCTGTCTAAGCCGACAAAAGATCTTAAAATTTAGTATAGAAGTCCAACTATATTCCAAGTAAATCTCATCCAACAGACCAAAAATCTATATATTTTGTTAAAGTGCTCATTTAACAGAGTCTGCAAAACCCTAGGCAGGAAAAAACCAAGCTTCTCTAACAAGAAATATTAGGCTGGTCTGTGTTGTTTACTTTTGGAATATGTAATGCTAACACAGTGATATTTTTTGGGAGAAAAAGGCTATATATAGCATCCAAAGATCTATGGCATTTTAAAATATATTTTTATTGATTTCAGAGAGGAAGGAAGAGGGAGAGAGAGAGAGAAATATTAATTATGAGAATCATTGATAGGCTGCCTCCTGCACTCCCCACACTGGAGATCAAGCCTGCAACCTGGTCATGTGCCCTGACCAGGAATCAAACCACAACCTCCTGGATCATAGGTCAATGTTCAACCACTGAGCAACACCAGCCAAGCAAGTTATTATCTTTTTAAACTCATAAAGCAATACTCTCAAAAAAAAATTGTTAAAGAAAAGGCTATATATAACTTAAGTCTATAAACCCATCAAGTTGTCATGCACACGTGAAAATAGAAGAAAGACATTTTCAACTACAGAGGCAATTTGCATGCTCAGAAAGCCTACCACTACTTATTACACCACCCTATATAATAAAAGCCTAATATGCTAATGATATGCTAAGGCTGTTCAACCGCTTGCTATGATGTGCACTGACCACCAGGGGGCAGATGCTGTGACTGGTAAGTTAGCTGGCTGCTGGGGTCCGGTCAATCGGGACTGAGCGAGACAGGCCGGACATGCCCTGGAGCCCTCCTGCAGTCCCTCCCCGGCTGGCCAACCTCCTGCATCCCTCCCCAGTTCTGATGGCGCACCAGTGGGGTCCCTCAGCCTGGCCTGTGCCCTCTCACATTTGGCCCGATGATGGAATGACTGGTCGCTATGATGCGCACTGACCACCAGGAGGCAGACACTCAATGCAGGAGCTGCCCCCTGGTGGTCAGTGCGCTCCCAGAGGGGGAGCGCCGCTCAGCCAGAAGCAGGGCTCAAGGCTGGTGAGCGTAGTGGTGGTGGCGGGAGCCTCTCGCGCCTCCGCGACAGTGCTAAGGATATCTGACTGATGACTGAATTTCGTGCACTGGGCCTCTAGTTATTTTTTTAAAAGATCAAGGGCAGTTATGCAGGTAGAACTCTTTTCCTTTACTCTTCAATTCCCATCTCAAACTACAAAAAACTGTCTACCTTCCTGGGGAGGATAGTGGGGAGAGTGGCTTCTATCCCTCTCTCCTCTCCAAGCTGATTTAAGTGGGAAGAGCTTTCATTAATCCTCATTTCTGTGGGACACTCACTGTGCCTCAAAGCAAAAAATTGGCTCCACTCACTCTCTCTGACCCTCCTCTCTGCTTCTGTTGTAATGACCTGCTCTGTGGAACATGCCCTCTTCTTCCTGTCCTCATATGGTAGACCAGTAGTACAGAACCTCCAGGCTTAGGAAAAAGAAGCCTACAGTACATCTCTGCTTTTCACTGAATAGATAAATTCATTTCTGGCTGACACATCTTTTCTCAGCTATAAAATTGTGGCAGATAAGAGATTTAGCTTTGGGCACCTGTTCTATTCCCTTTCTAGAGAATATTCCTATACAGCAGGGACTGAAAAAGTAAATGATTCAATTTATAGGCTCTTTTGCTAGTTTCTAGGTACAATTTAGGTTGGACCAATCAAATACACTCACAGGAGATTTGGAAAAGAAATAGTGTTGCAGAAGCCACCTTTTCCTGGCTGCTGCTGCCATTTCTGACAAGCGCAGTCATGAAAGCCTATGGATTTTCTGGGGCAGTGTTAGCGGTCAGTCCCTAATGTCTAGGCACACAATCATTTGGGAAGTTCATAACTTCAAGTTCTAGCAGATCATATTACTGTTAACACAGAAAAAAAAAACGGACATCTGCAGAACCTAGGTTCCTGAACTTAATTCAGTCCAGAAGGCTGTTTGAAAATTGAATCATTTTTTCCCCATTAGAAATAATGTAAATTGAATTAATCCATTCCAGACCCCCAAATGATGCCCTATTTTAACATTTCTTATAGACAATACATATTTAATGTACTGTTTAATCTATAAATACCTTAAGAACAAAAAGGACATGAAATATAAATGAAAATTTAACGGAAATAAAATAAAAAGTGAAAACAATAATAATAAGCAGCAACAAAAAGCAAAATAAAAAAACCCACACAAATATTCACATCACAATTTCCTGAGATGTTAACAACGTGAGATTTAGCGGTAAACTGACTCGCACATTCTCTCCTTTGTCACCTGAGAGACATGTGATAGATCATACAGGTATTAGCATGAAAGAGTTGTCAGGCTGAGAAGCAAATTGTTCATGATGGGAGACATTTGAAAATTGAGACTTGAATGTAATATAGAAAGGGAAAGAACATTTATTCCTTATTTAAAAAAGGATAACCTAAGAATAACTCATCTGTTCCTAGTTATAGTGTAAAACAAAAGACACCTATTTTTGAAAAAAAAGTTGACAACTTCTGTTAGAAATTTTAAAATGTTTATAATGCTAGATACAAATATTCTATATTTACACAGATAAAAGAAGATAGTGTAATTCTAGGTACAAGATATTAATAACAGCTCCTATTTGAATGCTTACTATCTCTTTTATAAGTGCACTGATCCCATTCATGAGAGCTCCATCCTCATGATCTAATCACCTCCCACAGGCCTTACCTCCTAATACCATATTGGGGGTTAAGATTTCAACATGAATTTGGGGGCACATTTAATGTATAACACTATATACAAGGCAATGACAGGCCCTAAAACAGGCCATAAGAACATCCAGATTACCAAATAGGGTCACATGCCTATTCTTAAACCAATGCCTATAGCCAAGAGGATATAAACTACACTGACAGGCTCAGGCTGCGTGCCAAACTCCACCACATCCGGACAGCTTTACAAATAATAACAACAAAAAGAATGGAGGCCTAGCAGTCCCATAAGAATGTCTACTATTATCAGATTTCCCATTTGAAAAACCAGACAAGAAATGAACTGAGATAAAGAAATGAGCTTAGGAAAAAGTCACCTTAGCTTTATTTTTTTAAATCTAAGTAATTGCTAAGTACTCTGCTTTTCTTTAGCCATGCAGCACTCACTCAATGAATAAGTTCACCTCAGGTGTCCATGGAGCTTAGGAACACAGACAAAGAATGCTGAGTAGTCTGGCAGCGTGGCTCAGTGGTTGACGGTCGACCTATGAACTAGGAGGTCACGGTTCCATTCCCGGTCAGGACATATACCCAGGTTGTGGGCTTAATCCCCAGTGTGGGGTGTGCAGGAGGCATCCAATCAATGATTCTCTCTCATCATTGATGTTTCTATCTCTCTCTCCCTCTCCCTCTCTGAAATAGATTATATACAGTATATATATATATATATATATATATATATATATATATACACACACACACACACACACACATACATATATATATATACATATATATGTATATGAATGCTGAGTAGATCAGTAGAATGTCCTTAAGATTGTTATCTTTTTTTAAAATCTTGTATTAGCCCACAAATTTCCAAACATACTTCCAGACAAATCAGCATTTGTGGCAGAAACTGTTGTCAATTTTTATTAAAAGTCTTATTTGCCAGTAGCCTTATATATTTTTAAATATCTAGCCTAATATCTTCAAATCTTCACTATCACATATTTTTCCTGGCTATCATAACTCATTAAGACTTATCAGCAGAGGAGTAACTCCAAAAACTCTTACAAGTCAGCATTTCCCCCTGGAAAAAGCCACCACAATAGGTTTCTCTTTTTTTACCCCTTGAGAATAGTTATTATTATTATTAGATGGTAGCATTCATATAAGTTCTTAAAATAACACATCAGAAGGATTGCACTGAGTTTAAGCAGCCTCTCAAGTCTGTGACTACAGTGTGGCAAAACTTCCAAAAGTCAGGAGAAAAGCAAGTTGAAACAAACCCTTTACCAGCTGCTACATATGGGGTGGATCAATAACACTAACTGACAACTTTTCATATGAAATTCAAGCAGCCTGGATTTCCTTTTTCTATTCCCTGAGTATCTGTTCTTTCCACTTCAAAGGACTGTGGGCCGCAAAGCAAGGAGAGGTGGCTCATACACAACAGCATTCCTCCTGTTTAAATTGTAACATCCGGCAGTGCTGGGCTGCCAGGCAATGATGAAAAGGCACAGGACTTTGATTGTTTATTCTTCAGTAGTGAAGGCAGAGGAGCACTGGGAACAAGGGCACGCGTTTAGGAGATGAGCATAGTTGGGTTCCAACCACAGCTCTGCCACCTACCAGTCTTATGTGTGACCTGCAAATGACTGAACTCTCTGAGCTCTTCCTTTCCTCATCTTTGAAGTTAATCTATAATAATAAAAGCGTATGCTAATTAGACCAGACGAACTTCTGGACTGAGCATGCCCCGGGGGCCGAGGCAGCTGCTGTGGTGGTGGGGGCCCAGCCCCTTGCACAAATTTCATGCATCGGGCCTCTAGTATAATAATAATATTTCTCTTTCTTGACTGGTAAGAGAATCAAGTATCTGTTATGAACTGTTTTAACCTTGGACTTTAAAATAACAGCTAAGCCATGGCCGGATGGCTCAGTTGGTTGTGACATTATCCCATACACCAAAACATTGTGGGTTCGATATCTGATCAGAGCACGTACCCACATTTCAGGTTTGATCCCCAATTGGAGTGTATACAGGAAGCAACCAATCAATGTTTCTCTCTCACATCGGTGTCTCTCTCTCCCTTCCTCTCTCTAAAAATCAATAAAAAATAAGGAAATCCACTGGTGAGGATTAATAAAATAAAATAACAGCTAATATTTACTGAGCATTTTTTACTTACCAAGTATAAGAAGCACTCAATTCATCTATTTATCCAATAAACAAATATTTATGAGTATGTACAATGTACAAGGCACCCATTCTCAAAGATTTGGATATATCAGGGAAATAATAAGGTTCCTGCCTGGAGCTTAATACAAGTCAGATGGCTATTAAGACTATAATATAATTAATAAGCATAATACACATTGTATATAAAACCAACAACAATAATAAAAACAAAAAAGAAATTCCTCAAAGTTGATTGGTATGATAAAGGCTCGCCTAATGTCCTTAGGAGCAGTTGGCCTCTGCCAACACTTCAGGCATAATGGCACAATGAAGCCAGCCAAGCAAACCTCTGGAAACAGAGACTCTTTCGCACCAGGGCTTCTGGTATCATTTTTCAGCTGAGTTCCTTCTGACTGGAGATAAATGAAAGCAATATGAAGATTTTCTGCAATGCTGAAATGCTACTAATGTTCCGAAGATCTAAGGAAATGTAGTAGACTATTCATCTTCCTCAGTTCCTAAGAGAGTTTTAGAATAGTCACTGGTCTCCCACAATTTCAAATTATCGCAAAGGGCCATTTATTTAGCAACATACTAAGGTTGAAGTGACATGTGGAACAGAGCTGTGACTTTCAGTTTCTATTCATTGGTATCTGCTCTCACTCACACACACAATTAGATTTTCATATTTGGGCACTACTCCTGTTCTTGACCTGAATATATCTTGAGTATCAACTATCCAAATCAAGAGCAGGATCAGTATTGCTTGAAAGGAAGCTGCCAGCCATTGTGTTAATCTCTATAAATTAGAGATTATAAATTAATCTGGTTAGCTAGAAAAGGAGAACAGAAGAAATTTCACTGAACAAAAAACAATGGAGCCATGTTTGTCTTATAGCTAAAGGAAGAGGGTACATAGAGTGTTGGGCAAGCCACCTGGGAAATGTAAATCAAAACCACAGTGGAATACCATTTTATGCCTACCAACATGGCTACATTAAAAAAAGAGAGAGAAACAAGTTTTGGTGAGAATGCAGAATAAATGGAATCCTCATGCATTGCTAGTGGGAATTTTAAATTGTGCAGCTGTTCTGGAAATGGTCTAGCAGTTCCTCAAAAGTTGAATAAACATAAGAGTTACTCTAGGATCCAGCAATTTCACTTGTAGGTATATACCTAATAGAAATGAAGACAAATGTCCACACAAAAATTGTACACAATTGTTCTTAGCAGCAAGATTCAAAACAACCAAAAAGTGGAAACAACCCACATGTCCACCAACTGATGAAATGAGTAAACAAAATGAAGAATATCCATACAATGGAGTAATTAACAATAAAAAGGAATGCAGTGTGGGTAGCTGCTACAACATGGTTGAACCTTAAAAACACTATGCTAAGTGGAATAAGCCAGTCACAAAAGATCACATATTGTATGATTCCATTTATATGAAACTAGAGGCCCATTGCATGAAGATTCGTGCAATAGGCCTTCCTTCCCCTGGCTGCCAGCACCGGTTTTCCTCCAGCCCCAGGACCCAGGACCCAGGCCTTTGCTCCAGCCGCAGCAAAGAAGCCAAGCCTCGAGGATAGGCTTCTCTGCTCCGGCTGCAGCGGAGAGCCAAGCCTCTTCAGTCTTCAGTCTTCAGTCTTCTTCAGTCTTCACTCTGGCTGGAGCCTTCAGTCTTCACTCCTTGCCTGCATATGCAAATTAACCCACCACCTCTGTTGGGTTAATTTTAAGCTTATAAAATTATACCTTATTAATTTCACAATTTTAGGGAAAGATTTCTCATTGAACTTTATGAGTCGTATGCTTTTTTGGTACAGATTAGTTCGTCAGATCTTTTGCTGAGAGAGGGATTTGGTTGAGGGCAAACAGAATCAGGATAAAGTGCCACAGGATGAAGGAAGAGGGCACGTAGAAAAGAAGGTTAAGGGCATGCACATTTTCATCTCAGTATTTTAATAGCATTGATCCTATGCCTACCTGTCATTGCTAATGCTCTGACCTATCTCTTTTTCTTCCTTTTCTCATAAACTGGTCCATAAAAACCTCAGTATCCTGCAGGGCCTAATTCAAAGGCCATTTATACCAAAAAGCATGATTGCATAAAACTACTATTTTATTTCCATTTCCTCTGCATTTGGTCCATATCTTTATTTTAATTTTAAATTATACGTTTATATATATTTTGCTTTATATACACCAGTTCTTCTCTTTGTCTAAAAATTTAGTTTTATAATATGTCTATGTTGTAATGGTGAATAGGTTTTCTTTGGAGATCAATTCCAGCTGGTAGTCAGGAGCTCTCTGAAAAGTACTCCAATCCTTGTCCACCTCAGCAATGAGTATGTGATCTGCAATGAGCATGGGGCGGGCAGGGTGGGGGGGGTGGTGAAGAATATGCATGTCATCCCTGACAGTTGTGCCGGCTTACATAGTCTTTTGTTATTTCGTATTTCCCTCTACCTTATAATCAGACATGATTTTTACCTATACAGCAGAGAAACTTTCTTCATTGTTGCATACCAATGTGAACTGGCTTACTAGTGATGTCATTTGCTAATAATCCTAACATTCTATACTCTAAAACACTATGTGAGCCACAATATTACATCTCTATACACTACTATATGTCCTAGACCAGTGGTCGGCAAACTCATTAGTCAACAGAGCCAAATATCAACAGTACAACGATTGAAATTTCTTTTGAGAGCCAAATTTTTTAAACTTAAACTTCTTCTAACGCCACTTCTTCAAAATAGACTCGCCCTAGCCATGGTATTTTGTGGAAGAACCACTCTCAAGGGGCCAAAGAGCCGCATGTGGCTCGCAAGCCGCAGTTTGCCGACCACGGTCCTAGACCTTCTGACCTCCATGAATAAGAAACATAATTTTAAATATATAACTTTGGCATATTGTGTAGCAAGTATTATTGACTGCCTTACCCAACATCCATCTCCTGACCCTTCCTCGCTCCTTCTGGAAACAATTACAGTTATTATATTAACCGCTCTTTTTCAATAGGTCCAGGAGGTTCATGAGAGGGTAGTGCCACTACCAACCAAAGAGTTGAAGCCTGTTTGGATGAAGACAATCATGACAATTCTATTCCCCTTTCTGGAGTCGATTTAAACTAAGAATGTGGTGCAGTTCTGATGAGAGGGCTGGGAGGGGATGGGGAGAGGGGGACCTGGGAAAGTCTTCTACCCTTTTCATGATGTTCATGGGGATAGGGACATACCAGGAGACAAGGTGACAGGGGCCAGGAGTGTTAAGAAGAACCTGAAGCCATTGGAGTTTTAATTAGCTAAGTGACAAGATTGGATGTATACTTATAAAGGAGGCTAGATTAAAGAGAGGCAAAAGTGAAAGGTGTAGATGTGATTATTGAAGAGTAGGGGAGAAATGATGGTGGCTTAGACAAACTAATTCATTTGTCTTTCTCTTTCCTAAATGCCTCTGCCACTCAAATACCCCTGCACTCCCAAGCAGTGCGGTCTCCTCTCCTGGAAACAGCACAATCCACAAACCTTTATGGCACTGGATTCAATTGCCTTTCAATCCAAGACACTGGACGAGAATGACAGAGAAGCCTTTCCCTGGGGCCTGGAGGTGAATTACGGAAGAGGATGTCCAGCGTTAGGGGTCTCACTGCGCCCGCCCATGAGCACAGGTCCTTACACTTTTATTGTCCATGAGGTTGTGGTCGGGCTTCTCTCATGCCCAAGGCTCATGCCAGGGGCTCTCAGGCCTGGGTCTGAGAGCGGCCTTTCTGAGTACAACCAGATAAGGCAATGCCTAAGAACATGCCTAAGTAACTGAATGGACTAAGTTGCTAAGAAGGACGGGACTGTTAAATATAAGCTGGTTAATTGTTGAGGAACAACCATCCCAAATGACTGCCTTAGACCTGCAGCCCTTCTCTTTGTGGGTAATTCTATGGCAGGCTAGGTGTTATCAGCGTTATCCTAAGGAGCCTGCTGTGGCCCATCAAGGGGAAGCCACGGCAGGAGACTCACCTGAGGCATTCACTCCTGGGCAGGTGGACACAGCCTTGGCGGGGCTGCAAACGGAGCGAGGGCTAGGGGCGCCTGACGGTGGCGGAGACCTCGCCGCCCTGTCGCAGCGGGTGCGGCCATCCTGGCCTGCTTTGGTGTAGTCCTTCTGGCAAGGCAGCAAGCCAGACAGAAGGCCAAGCGGGAGATCCGCACTCTCCACGGCTAAGCCTCCTGCGGACGCAGGCCTCGGCCCGCAGCAGCGCCCCGCCCACCCCCTCCTGCTCGCTTGCGTGGCATCTGGGCTGCAAATTAAGGAGACCGCGCCACCTGGGAAGAGGAAGATGTCCGGTCCCAAGAGCCAGGGTAGCACAGGGAGATGAAGTCTTTGGAAGTCAAATGCCACCCACAATGGTTGCTCATTCCAGTGATTTCACCTTGAAGGCAGGTGTAAGACACAAGACTGGAAGTTTTAAAATTTGGGAAAACCACGTAATTGGTTTTAACATGTTGAGCAAGAGTTCTAAATTAAGTAAAAAATACACAAAAATACAGCATTACGGTCTGGAAGCTTCATGGGGGGCGTTTTCGTCATGCTAATGGACAGATACGAATGGTAAAAATCAGCAGCTCAAAGTAAACAATGCCCACTTCATGTCTAAACAATTGAAATTAATCATGTAGGATCTCACTCACCCGTGGAATATCATGAACAAAAATAGATCCAGAGACAGAGAAGCATCGATCAGACCTTCAAACCTCAGAGGGAAGGTAGGGGAGGGTGAGGGGAAGGGAAAAGATCAACCAAAGGACTTGTATACATGCATATAAGCCTAAACAATGGACACAGGCGGGGGGGGGGGAGCAATGGGGAGATAAGAACACATATTAATACCTTAATAAAGAAAAAAATATGTTCTGTACATCAGTACACACAAGAGGAAAACTAGAGATCAACATACCAGGTAATAGCTTGGTAATGATCATCACTGACCAAAAAAAAAAAAATAGTCGGTTGGACTTGATTCAGTCATTTCATTCAGTTATGATGATGATGATCACAATAACAGGACTAACAGAAGAGAAAACATACCTCCTGAATTATATGATTCAGCATGTTCTTCCCTAGAACCATCTCCTGGAAAAACAGAAGCGGCACTAAATGAAAATATCTGCAGACTAGAGCATGAACTCTGAACCATTCCAGCAGATTCAGAGTTAAACACAGTTATAAAGCAAGAATGAAATTACAGCTTGATAGTTCTATTACCAATACACCTTTAAAATGTCATCAAGTGATATCTCAAGAAATTTTAGTTGATCCTATATCTTCAAGCCAGAAGCTCTTTTGAATGCGCCATTCTAAACTGTGCAAGTGTCTACCTAATAGGAACACTCTTCTGGCTATTAATAGAGCCTGTAATTTTTTGTTGTTGAGATTTTATTAAGATTCAGCTAGAAGAACCAGAAAAAGATCCTGTAGATATGACTTTCAATACCACTGGCCTCACTCTGAATGGTATAATGTCTGAAAATCACTGGTAGTGTTTCTACATATGGTACCAATGTTTTATCAAGGGTTGAGAATAAACCTACAAAGAATTAAGTTTGAAATTATTGCAAAGGAATAAATGAGTTAACAATTCTGGAAGAACAATCTGTTATTTAATTTTTAAAATTGGCCTTGATCCTCTGGTAAATATGGTATTTGAAATTATTATTACTAACAGTGATTTCAGAGATGATGTTTCTAATTTCTCTGTGAAAATTCCCTTTGAAGAAACCAACAGCAGATGTGTTGCCTATGAAGGAAGCATCAAAGGAAGGTTTGTGCAAAAAGGAAACAAATTTTTCAATGTGTCCTTTGAACCTAAAATACAACTTTGAAACGAACCAGAATGCCAGTGTTTTGATGAGGAAGAAACTGTAGAGAGCCACATCATTTCCACTGGCCCTATAAAAAAAAAAAAAATTGGTAGTGTATCAAGGACCTCCAGCTAAGAGAGGCAGTTATTAACAAGGGCCTGTACTAACTCAACTTTAAAAAAAAAAAAGCCAGCATTTTTTAATGATTTTATCACAGATTTTTATTTGAAGTAAGTTAATTTTTCACTAAGCTTTTAGCAAGTCTTTAGCTTTCTATCAAATTGTATACATTTGCTTTCTGCTATCAAACTGTTTGGGTTTTGAATTCTAACATGGCCTCTTACTGTGTGACATTTGAGAAGGTACTCTGTCTCTACCTGTGTTTCCTCATTTTAAAAATGAGAATAATGATGTCTCTCTAAAAGCGCTGTTGTAATAAGTGAGATAAGCCCTAGGAAAAGTTCCTGGTACATGTGAAGTGTTCAATGCTAGCCTATTATGTTATTATTGTTACAGTGCTTTAAGCCTTTTAAAAAGATGTGGTTTTAAAATAATAATAAAATAAAATAAAATAAAAAGATGTGGGTTTTTTAATTAGGTAGTAATTTGTTGAGCAAGTACAAAAGTATGGTTTCATTCATTTCCTTTAATAAATACTCTAAGTGCCAAAAACATTATTATGTCACCATGATTATCATCATCATGTTTATTATTTTATGTGAAGGTATGCTCTAGCTAATACAGAACATCAAGATATGGTAAAATTATTAAGAAGAATCAGAACTCTGTCCCTCTTTTCTGTACAAAAGCAATAATAAGCCTCAAAGTTAAAATAAGCAAAATTTCATCAACGTGTTCAAGAAAAAGAGCTGTTTCTTAGGACTAAATAATACCCCTCTGTCTACCAGTCTCCCCACCTTGAGTATAGACTCCAGCAAACACAGGAGGAAAAAAATAAATAGGTTAACCAGGAGAAAGGCCATGCCTTGTCTGTTGCAATACAGACTGATCACCCAAAGTAATTGATTTCTTTAAAGAATCCATATCCATGACTCTTATGCACATCCTGCCATCCTGCAGCCATACACAAGGAAGCTTGCATTTCTAAGGTCATTCATAATGCTTGAATCTCTGTGGTTCTCTCAGGAAATCCAAAGTTCTGTGGACTCGTGTTTTTGTGAAATGGGGCTTTTCAGTCCTTTTCCCCCCTCTCCCAACCTCTGATGGGAAATGGGGTTTGAAGGTAACAGCTGCAGAACAACTGGTCTGGTCTTCTTGTACTACTCAGGCTAACATTTGATCACATTCATTTTTATTTTTTGGCGGGAGGTATGACTCACTGACTATCATCACTGAAGTCCTTGAACTCACCAATTTACCTCTAGTCATATAGTATCAGACACCCCCTCTAGACACCACCTACTGCCAGCCTTCCCTACACCTCCCCAGCTCACCTCAGAGCACACAGGCATTTCCATATCCCTTTAATAACCAGTCTATGTGAAACTGGTATATTGAACATTCCCATTGTGATCAAAACACAACTTTTTAAATAGCCCTTCCTTGAAACCATTTTTAGATCAAGAAAAGAATCTCCCCCCTGCACTTAAGACTCAAACTTTTACTAGTAAGTAATCCTTCAGTCATTAGAACTCACGAAACATTCTAATTTGGTAAACTAAGCTTGTGTATGTGGTAAAACTCAAATCAAGACTTTAGTATCTCTCCTCCCCCTTGCTGGCTCCTGAGCTAGCCACTTGCAGTGGGAAAGGAGGGGCAGGGTCCTCCTCTATCCATGCTTAATCCTACTCTTTTTCTCCCATCAGTTCAGTAAGCAATGGCTCCAAGAACTCTCCAAGGCTGGGTGCAGAGGGAGAAAGGATTAAGGGAAAGTGCACAGACAATGGCAAGTACCCTTGTTGTCTGGTGAGGGGGCCTCCTTGGGGGATGACTTCCTCCCAGGGAATCTCATGGGCTCCTTGGAGATGCCTTCATTGAGAACCTCCATTTCTGCCCCTTTGACATGAGGACCACTGCCCTTCTCAAGCCCCTGACCCTCAGAGTGGCTCCTCCAATTTAGACTTTCACTTGTAAAGGATGCTTCATCCTCCCAACTCTGAGCAAGATTTTCTTCCCACACGGACCACTCTTGCATGGGAAGCACTCGTGCATCCTTTGTCTCATTAAGCTCTAGAAATGTTAGCCGCTTCTCACACTGCCACCTCCACCCTGCTGTCAGACAGGCAAAGTTCTCTGTGGTGCCCACGTGTTGGGAATGCCTTTCAAACTCTCTGAGTGGCCCCACTGAACACAATCACCCTGTGTCTACTCTCCACCTTTTTATAGCCTTAAAGTAAATGAGGGACCCCTAGATGAGAGGTCCATGAAATGTAAAATTTGGTATTTTCCATTTCTTTTGTAAATTCAGTATATGGTAATCTAGCATGTCGCTTTGGAATTACACATATAGTAATTTTACATGTGTGAGTCCCAAAACTTGAATTTTATTTTATTTTATTAATATATTTTTATTGATTTCAGCAGGGAAGGGAGAGGGAGAGAAACATCAATAATGAGAGAGAGTCATTGATCAGCTGCCTCCTACACACACACACACACACACACACACACACACACACACACACACACACACACACACTGGGGATCGAGCCCACAAACCAGGCACGTGCCCCTGACTGGAATCAAACCCAGGACCCTTCAGTCTGCAGGCTGACACTCTATCTACTGACCCAAACCAGCGAGGGCCCAAAATTTGAATTTTAGACTCCTGTTACGTATCTGTTCTTCTCTTTGACTTACACCATCCTTCTTGGGTTACGCTAAGCTGTGCCACTGAGCTGAAGAAAGCTGTTTTCTCCCAAGTTCCTGCAGTCTTTCTAATAAGTCTCTGGGCTGCTTCCAGCAACTACGTGGTAAAGTTCCTACCCATCAAATTTTAATTGGGGGGAGGAAATTAGACACACTGTTGACTGACTTTCCCATCTCCTCTCTCTTCCTGCCCACAGTCCACCAGGATGGGAAAGGGGGGACTCCCCTCTAGTTTTCTTCTCATATCCTCCCATTAAGTCTGCCAGGCTTTGTCATCTGGGAACAAAGTTATATTGTTTCTGCCAGGAATACTGTAATAAGCAACACACCAGCTGAAGCAAATGTCCTCTGTTACATGTATTAATAATGTAAATGCCTGAAATTCTGCCCTTCTAAAATCATGGTGTGTTTTCTTCTCTTTTTATCGCTGCAGTAAGAAATCTGACCACCTCTACCAGTATACTTAGTCCAAATCTGTCTTATTACCAGAATTACATAGTGAGAGTTTTAAAATACTAATTCTTGCCCTCCCAACCCCCACCAACAGATCATTGAATCAGAATTTCTGAGGGTGGAGCTGGAGAGCTTACAATTCTGATGGTTAGCTATGCATGACAACCAGTGTTTTTACCATTAAAACTGAAAAGTCTCTACAAAGGCTATAAACTACTCTACAAATAAAGAAATATTAGGTTTAGACAATAATCCTCTGTAAGACTTTTTATTTCCCAAATTCTAATTTCCCCATATTTCTAGCAATTTCTAAAATATGAAGATTCATGAACATTCCTAAAGTTTTGCTACTGGTAAATAATCAATATAAGCCTATTAAGTCAGCCTTAATTTTTGGATAGTTAAGCACATGCTTCTATTGTACAGTAGTTCACTCAGTATATTTATAATAATAATTTGAATTGATTTGCGGCGGGGGGAGAGGGGGTATTGCCTTTCCTTCATCTGTAGAAAGGTCACAGAAAGCATTAATAGATTTTGATACAATTTTTTTAAATGCTAAAGGAAAAAAGCTGAATAGTAATTTGACAAAAAATAAAAAAGCTGTGATTCTCACACAATAAGGAATTCAAAATTTGCTTGATGTCCAAAGGATATATAATACGTGAAAGGAATACATTCCACCTTTTTAATACCTAAATCTCATAAGTCAGAAATAAGAGAATGTTATTATCAGGAAGCTTTGAGAATGAAAAAGAGTCTTCATTGTACCTCTTTCCAAATGCACTTGCTGATTTCACACAGTAACATTAAAAGAGACTTTTAAGATACAAATGTAACAGACTTCTATCTCAAGAAGTTACATCTCCTGATGCTACCCTCTTTTGTACAAACAAACTTAAATAGTTTGGATAGATCGCAAAAATTCTTAAATCATAATCTGAAGATAGTTTAACTTCAATTGTTCCTGCAAATAACTTCAGGAGGCCTTATGGTATTTTTATAACATATAGCTACTGCTTCTCCCATGGCTTATACTTTAAAAATTAGAAAGCAAGTACAAAATATTTTGAGGGAAAAAATATAAAAAAACAGACTGTTTCATATTTATCTCTGGATTGGGGGAAGCCATTGCTATCTTTCCCAGAGTTACATATGTTGTATCCTAAGCTTTGAGAAAGTGCTTACAAAGATATTTTAATCCTATAGTCATGTAGAATAATGGTCTCCAATTTTATGTAAGAAACAACTCATCTTAGCTTTTTAAAATCAAGGGGAAGAAATCAAAAGTTTTGTTTTATATGCTTTCTCTCTCCAAAGTAACATCCTCAATCTCTTCTATACCCATTTTCCTTGGACCAGTCTTGTAAGATCAATTACATTAGTAAATGTTTCAGCTCTTCAGCAGTCTCAGAGCAGTCTGTATCTCATTAGAACTATCTTGCAGCTCACAAACTCAGTTTCACAGTATTTGATTTTATCTGGTGCATTAGATCCATAGAGACTGATAGCATTTTTCATAGATGTTACTTAATAGATTCAACACCATATCTTAGCAAACGCACATTTGAGTTAACCTGTACTTTTTTTTCAGTTTTATTTTTTTAATGATTTCAGGGAGGAAGGGAGAGGGAGAGAGAGATAAAAATATCAATGATGAGAGAGAATCTTTGATTGGCTGCTCCTGCATGCCCTGCACCCCAGGCACATGCACTTGACTGGAATCGAACCTGGGACCCTACAGTCTGCAGGCCAATGCTCTATCCACTGAGCCAAGCCACCTAGGGCTTAACCTGTACTTTAAACAGCTTAATTAGAATGTAATTGCTAGAATTTTGTTCCCTAAAAGGTTGCCCTAATGGAATTCATACAGAGTAGCAAAGTTAAATGAGGTGATTCTGAATAGTGTTCAGGAATCATAGCTAGTGCATTAAAGAAATACTGGGATTTCTTGACCAGGATACTGGTCTTTATTCTATACCCATTACCATCAAATAAAAGAAGACTCATCATAAATGGATAGATAGTTTTTATTAAGTTATCAACTTTATTACATTACTTAAAATAGTGGCCTTGGTGACCCCACTACTAGAGAGTACACAAGGCAATACAAAAAAAAATTGAAAAGAAAATATTAAAATTTCTATTTGTTTAATAAAAAAGAAAAAAAAATCTCTGTTTTCTAGTACTTAACATTCAGACAAACTCTCACATTTCCAACCATCCATGTATCAGGTGGTCACCATCACAAACAGGAGATGAGGTATCCTGAGGGAAAAGAACTGATTCCCAATGTGGAGGGCCTATAACCAGTGCCTCACCTGTCTCTTTGCTTGTGATGCAGAGTGCATAGCAGACTTGAAGTTGGACTAGCTATGTCGAATTATGGATTTTTCTAGTTTTAGCTAAATAACTCTTGTAAACTATACAAGAAGCTTAAAAATAATCCTGCAAAGACCCCAGGTTGAATATAATATTAATAATGTAAACATGGGTGGACAATAAATGTCAGAGCTGATCATTATACTCCTTACATGAAAATTTCCTTGTAAAGTAAAAACAATAATAATCTGGCCACCAAAAGGAATTTGATTTTATCAAAAATTATTTGAAATACAGATTTACATTTATCCTGTCTTAACTCTTTGTAGTGCCATAAACTATTAACTATTTAAAAAAATTAACTATTATCAATTGACAAGATGTTTTAAATGATGTATTGATTTGTGTTCAACTTTGTCGTTATTGTGTATGCTTTTTATTGCACACAATATATTAATGTAATGATAAATGTATTTAATACATAAGCAACTAAGTATATATAAAGATATTTGTGGAGTGTATATTAAGTATTTTAGCAACAAATGCTTTACTAAAATAGTTTATAGATCAGTGGCCTACAAAATGACAGAAGGAAGAAATATAGTAGAAAATAACAAGTAATTCACAAATAAGGTATATGTATACACACATACATACACTGTTGGGATGTATTTTTTCTGTTTTCATACTTATTCTGAATACAAGTGTGCTTTATGTTTTGGGAATACACACAAAGCAAAAAATAATAATCCCCACACTAAAGATTTCACTTAGAGCTTAAAATTTCCAAATATCAATTTTCCGTTCTTCAACACATTTCTTCATTGCCCAGTTCAGACTGAATAAGAAATTACTCCTGAGATCTAAGAAAAACAACAACTTGAGAGGCAATGCAAATAGGTTCTCCAATATGTTTCCGGTTTAAAGGAAGCCATGGTTACTTAATCCGAGATTTAAATATGCTCTGAGGAGCTAAGGAATAGGTATAAGCAGGAAAATATCTCTGCTCTAGTTTACTGGCCATGCTTGAAATTATGGCCCAGCCTGCAATGCCTGAGATTGAGTGAAGGAGTTCTCACTGATATGAGCACCTCCAAAGAAGATTGAGATAATGGTTGCCATCACCTGTGAGAAGAGAAAATGTTATGACTAAAATACCAAACACTTGAACTCTAGAAATAGCAAAAACTCCTTGTGATTATAATTAAATCTAAAAACAAGACACCTGTGAGCCACTTACCACCTGATCAAATGTCTCATCCTTTTATAGAAGTTAAAATATTCTCATCGAGTTGAACTTTTCACTTGACTATGAGTTTCCCTAAGGGTAAATCTTTAGTAGAAATAATCGGAGAACTTCTCTCACATATGAAAGCTATCTTTTCTTGTCTCCTATAATTTTAAAAGGTATTTTAAAAATGTTCCTGGGATCAGACTTTATGTGGAACATGTCACGAGAGAGTGAATATTTATGACCAAATTGCTCTTCTAAAATGTATCATAAAACCAGGTTTATAGTAAATGTTCCTCAGACCATTAGCTACCATAATCCTCTAGTCCTTTTCTTAGCTGTTTTATTAATAGTGTACAATCCTCATTACTACTAACTGTTACTTGTTAAATACAGACTCATCCACCATAAGCTGGATTCTCTTCCTGCTGTCTGTTTTACAAGATACCTATAAATAAACTTAAAACCCATCTGTCTGGGATGCTTGAGGGCCCTCCCCCCTGGAAATAAGGGAAAGAGGGTCAATGGCCTCTCCTGGACTTTTCATTACTAGAACTTAGAAAGCCTCAAAATTCAGCCTGGAATTATAACACATTTGGTGGGGAAAAAATTTTTTTTTAAATTTTAACTGATCTCCTGATAACTTGCTGTGCAGAAGTAAAAAAAAGGAAGTTGCCATTCTGAAAGAGCAAAGAAAAAGTGTAAGAGGAAAATCCGGAAACAAGAGAAGTCCTTTCCTCCTTCCACTCTTACTTTTGATGTCAGTGTCACCTTATAAAGTCCACTTAGTAAAACTGACAGCAGTGGGTATGTTGTGCCTCCAGGCTCTGTCATGTGCGATCGGGAGTAAATGGAGGCACCTTCTGGAGGTCTCTGACAATCCCGGAGGAAATCTTCCTGCTTCCTCATTGAAGCCCAGGGGGGAAGGCTCATGGCAGTTCAGCTGAACCAGATTGCTTATGTGATGAGGACAGACAGCAGGAGAGTGAAACTGTTCTGCAAAGTGGATAGCAAATAATCAAAGAGAAGATAGATAGCAGGAACTTCAAAGACTCAAGGGACACCATCTGAAGCAAAGTGACATTGATATCAACATCTAGGAAGTGACAGAGGCAGATAAATTGCTCAGGCAAGAAAAAAGAAATGGGATGACCCAGTTTAAGCAAAAAGTAATTTGCTAATCACAAAGCAGAGAAATAACACAATAGACTCCTCTCTCCACTCACACACAGCAGGTATGGCCATTGTCCAGATACGGCAGTAGACAGAAAGGGAGATCAACTCTAATGTGACTGGTGCTCAAACCACAGAGGGCTTCTTTGGAACAAGAGCTCACCCCCAAGAAAAATTGGCAGCCAGTGCCACCTGCAGAGGAAAGATATATCTTCTGCCGGCACCAGCTCTCCAAAGCTGACAGCCTGATATATTCTGCTGAATAAATCGAAAAACTTTCAAGTGGTCTAAAAAAGGTAGTCTGAAGTAGACTGCACTGCAGGGATCCAATCAAGTTAAGAATGTCAGGAGCCTGTGGCAACATCCACACCAGGAAAAAGGCTCCCAAACTCTGAGTTAAGTGCAAATGAGAAAATATCATGGTGGGTTTTGTTTCTTTGTGTGAGAATGATTTAGATTTTTTTTTTTTGCAGGGTTTGTATGTTGTGAATTTTTTAAAGACACAAAACTGCAAACTGTTCTTTTCATATATGGAGAAAAGCAGGCACAGAAAATACTTTTTCCCAGAACACATAGCAGGTGTGTTACTTTCTCCTTGAATTTTTTCTTCAGCTTTTGGATGCCACCTAGAACTGACTTTTGCTTCTTCCAGGCTCTGGCAAGCCCTGACTTCTACATGACTTTCTCCTGAATGAATCCAGCCTTCATTGATCTCTCCCCTCTCTCCACTAGTAAGTTACTTATTAGTTGAACAATTCAATGAGGAGCTAAGTTAAATACTCATGACTCACTTAATACAGGGATAGGTTCTGGGAAATACATTGTCAGGTGATCTTGTCATGTGAACATCAGAGTGCACTTACACAAACCTAGATGGTATAGCCTACTACACACCTAGGCTGTACAGTATAGCCTGCTGCTCCTAGGCTATAGGCCTGTACAGCATGTTACTGTACAAATACTGCAGTCAATTGTAACACAAAGATGGATATTTATATTACTAATATGTATCATATCTAAACATATCTTGACACAGAAAAGGTACAGTTAGAACATAAAATAAAAGATAAAAACTGGTACACCTATATAAGGCACTTACCATGAATGGAGCTTACAGGACTGAAAGTTTTATCTGGGTGAGTCAGTGAACATGGGGGCCTGGGACATGACTGTCCACTGCTACAGACTTTATTAACACTGTACACTTAAGCTACATTAAATGTTTAAAAATAGTTTTCCTTCTTCAATAATAAATTAACTTTAGCTTACTGTAACATTTTTTACTTTATAAACTTTAATATCTTTAACTTTCAATTCTTTGGTCTTAACACTTAGCTTCAAACACAAATACATTTTACAGCTAAAAAATATGTTCTTTCTTTATATCCTCATTCTATAGGCTTTTTCCTTTTTTTTTCTTTTTAAACTTCTTAGTTAAAAAACTAAAGTACAAACACACACATTAGCCTAGTACTAGGGAGTACTCAACACTCCCTTTCACATTATGTAATAAATTATTGTTTAAGCCACCCAGAGTTTACTATTATTGTCAACAAAGCTAACACTAACTGCTTACTGTGGACTAAAGATTACATGTATTTTTTTTTCTTTTAGTTATCACACAACCATGAGTAGACTGTTATTGCCCCATTTTACAGATGAGCAAACTACATGGAGATGTAAATAACTTGCCAAGATCACATCACCAGTGGTTCTCACTCTGTGTAGGTTCTACACAGAGTGAGAACCATCAATATCACTGTTTTTTTTCTTTTAGTTATCACACAACCATGAGTAGACTGTTATTGCCCCATTTTACAGATGAGCAAACTACATGGAGATGTAAATAACTTGCCAAGATCACATCACCAGTGGTTCTCACTCTGTGTAGGTTCTACACAGAGTGAGAACCATCAATATCACTGTTTTTTTTCTTTTAGTTATCACACAACCATGAGTAGACTGTTATTGCCCCATTTTACAGATGAGCAAACTACATGGAGATGTAAATAACTTGCCAAGATCACATCACCAGTGGTTCTCACTCTGTGTAGGTTCTACACAGAGTGAGAACCATCAATATCACTGTTTTCCACCTCCGCATCTTGTGCCACTAGAAGGTCTTTAGGGGCAAAAAAGCACACGGAGCTGTCATCTCCTATGATAGCCATGCCTTTGTCTGGAATGTCTCCTGAAGAACTTGCCTGAGACTCTTCTTGAGGGGGTGTCACTGCTTTCAGAAATATGCCCATGATGGTTTGCTTGGTTTGTTTCCTTTTTTTAATCATACGTTGGCTTGTAATCTGATGATGCACCATGAAAATTTCTCTCTATTCATTAAAACCTTTTGGTGTTGTGATCCAGTTTTTCAAACTCTTTAAGGAGCTTGTTGAAGCCTGCAAAAGCTTTTGTTAAACCATTTACTGTGAATTTTCTTGGGGGTTCTTGTTTATTTTTTCTCTCCTGTAATTTCCTTTTTTTCTTGCCTCTTTTCTTCGGCTATGCATTCCTGTTCCAGTTCCAACAATTTTCTCATTGGTCAATTCCTCAAGAACCACCTTTAGGGAACCCAGTCCACACCCATGTTTAAGAAATTTGCCATTTCAACCACAGAAATTTGCAATGTCTTCATCCTTGGGCAAACCCTTTGAACTAATGGATGAACCTCTTGAGTGTCTTCTTCCAGATGTCATTCATATCCTCTTTGGTAACATTACCCCAAACCCAAGCAAGATTCTTGATGTAGTCATAGATGCTGTAATCCCTTCTAGAATTTCATCAGTGTCTTCCTCGGTTGCAACAATATGCTGAGCAAAGGTCTTCCTTAGATAGTAGACCTTAAAAAATGCTTTAACTCCATTGGTTCGATAAAGAGATGGTGTTTGGAGATACCACTTTGATATTGGGATACCTCCTGCTTCCCTTTATACTGATAAAAGGAAGATGTCTAGGAGCATTATCAAAAAGCAAATTGTCATCCTTTAAGTAGTACTTCTCCATTTTGCCAGCATAGCAATTCAGGAGGGTATTTTGGAAGAGAAGCTGGGTCACCAGTGACTTCTTAGTGCTTCTGGCAATGTGTGTTTATCAATATGCTTGAAGGCCTTGGGGTTCTCATTGTGCCAAACCACGAGAGTTTCAACTTGTAGCCTACAACACTGTTCCCAAGCAACACTGCTAACTTGTCCTTAAAAGCCTTGAAACCTGGCATTGACTTGGCCTCCTTATGGATGAAACTCCTTTCAGGCATTTCTTTCTATAATAGAGAGATTTCAACCATAATGAGTATTTGCTGGCAAGTAATTTTCCTCCACAATCAACTTATGTAGAGCTTCCAAAAATTCTTCGGCTGCCTTCACATCAATACTCAACACTCCCTTTCACATTATGTAATAAATTATTGTTTAAGCCACCCAGAGTTTACTATTATTGTCAACAAAGCTAACACTAACTGCTTACTGTGGACTAAAGATTACATGTATTTTTTTTTCTTTTAGTTATCACACAACCATGAGTAGACTGTTATTGCCCCATTTTACAGATGAGCAAACTACATGGAGATGTAAATAACTTGCCAAGATCACATCACCAGAAAGTGATGGAGTCATGACTCAAACCTAGGTCTTTGAATCACACAATTACCTCTGCATATAATTACAAAATAGTTCAATTTACTGTGAGATCTGGGTTTAAACTACCCAGAGCTCCCAGGAGATGAGTGTTAATCCTTTAGTGGTTCACCAACACCTACAAGGTAAAGTTCACATACTTCCCGATGACATGTGAGTTCTTTCATCATCTGGCCCATTCTACCTTTCTAACCTTGCCCTGACTGCCACCTTTGAAGCATTCCACAGTCCTGACATTCTAAACCATGGAGGTTCCTCATAATATACCATGTTCTTCCATTCCTTCTTGCCTTCTCACAGGCTATCGTCTCTGTTCAGAAAGCACTATCTCCCTTCCCCAGCCTTTTCCTTAGCATCTTCAAGACCCAGATGAAACATTAACCCCTCAGGAATCCTCTCTTGGGCAGTTAAATGCTTCTTCCTATGCATGCACCCGTGCCACTCGCAGCTCACAACAGATATGTTACAAGTACAGCAACTAACACACTGCTTTAATTACTTGTTTATGTCTCACTTTGATATAAATCTTCATAATTCATGAAACCCTGGTACTGTGTCTTATTATTTGCATTTTTAGTGCTCATCACAGAATGGATATTTTACAAATGTAGGAAAAAGAATTTGCTGGCTGGATAAATGGATAGATGGATGGTTTCTAGATATTTGCCTATATTAACATGACTCAAATTGTTCAAATTAATTTTCCAATAGAAGAGACCTTATGAAAAAACGTATTTTCTTAATCCTAATAGATTATTGTTTTACTCTATTCTTTTAAAATACATGCACACACAGACACCTGCACACCTAAGAAATTGCCTTAAAGGGACAGTCTTATTACAGAAAATATGCTAAGCATTTATTAGTCATTAATACTAATAAATATTTAAAGAACACTTAGCTAATAATAACTACACTTATTTTTTTTGCTATGAGCCTCTTATACACAACACACTGTGACATGATTATTACTCCCATTTTATAGATGAGTGAACTGCCTCTAAGAGCACATAAGGACATATGGCTAAGACATGGTCACATGAGGATCTGAAGCCATGAATCCCTGACTGACAGTCAATGCTTTTATCACTACTAGATTCAACTCATCAAAATAAGCAATACAGTTATATAGGATGCGATTTTCTCTTTAATAACTTTGTAAACAGTTTTAGTATTTCCTTGGACATGTTAAAGACAGGGTTTAAGCAACAGCTCCACCATGAGTACAACAAGAAAGCAATATCAGAATTGGTCAATATGAAAATTCATTTTACACCACACAGTTTACACTGCCAGATTTATAAGTTGTTTTAAAAAAGACAAGTTTGCGAACAATAATCTTTAATTATTTCTGTTTCAGGCCATGTTCTCTAAATTATTTCCAAACAATCCAAAAATGCTCCTAGCATGTTAGAGAACAGAATTCTCAGTAAATATTGCCATGACTATTTTTAGTTTTAAGAAATGCTTTCTTTTCTGTTTTGTCCCCTAATGAGAATGAAGAACACAAATAAACTGGAGTTTGGCTACACTGTGGAAGAACTTTTGCATAGATTTTGGTTTATGCAGTTTTGTCTCAAAGAATTGTTTAAATATTGACAAAGCTCAAAATCAGAAGAAACACATACACATTACCCAAAGAACCCTTTTGTTTACACCAGTGTAGTCCCTTCACAGGGGAATATCGAAGTTATGATGTGTGACTTACAAGGCTAGGTCATAAAAGGTATTTTGGTTCCTCTATCTCTTTCCCCTGTTCCAGCCCCTCCCTCACTCTGGGGGCAGCTAACTTCTGTGACATGAGGCTAGCTCATGAGTTTTACTAACTCTTGGGTTTTACCCAACACAAAAGTCTTGTCTTGAAGCACTGGAAAAGAGGCCACACCTGACTGAAAAGATCTCACTGAAATCATGTGTTCTGTTTTGTGACTTGGAGCATAAAAATGATAATGAAGCAGTGTCCTTGTCAAATAATGTCACGGACTCCATGAAGCAGGTCATGAATTATAGGCAGCTATGCCATTTACCTACACCCGAATGAAATGACCCAGAACTCTTCGTGTAGCCAAAATCTTGGTTTCTTACATTAATACACACTGACTTTTTTGGTGAGGTTCTTTAGGATGTTGTGAAGGGTATATTTTAAAAAGCAAAATATTTAGAATAGATCTGACTTGAAAAATATCATGATAATCTTTCAGAGATGCTGAGCCACAAATGTGTGTCCTTCTTTGTTAAAGAAAGTAACTCCACACATCACCAGAATTCACTGCTTCCAATTGCAACATAACCTGGTATCAAAGACTCTGCCAATACCCCTGAAATGATTCATAGTTATCGCTCTGAAAATCATTAATATGAACAGAGTCAAGGCCTCTATTACAGAGACATTCACTGACATTTAAGAAGATATAGTGTAAAGACGCCACCAGAACTGGATTTTAATCCCAGATTGGTCACTTACTAGTAATGTGATCTTGAACAATTTCTCTAACTCCTCTGAGTCTACAGTTTTCCCATTATTAAAATGGTAATAATAATATCCATCAAAAATTAATGCAAGGGATCAAATATGATAATATGTAAATATAGCTAGCAATGTGCCTGGCACTCAGTAAATATTTGGTTGCTTTGAACTGATTAAAGATCGTAAACTTCTCTTATTCCTTCTCCTGAGGTTCCAACTCTAATTTCTCCCAGTGGGTTGAGAGTTTCTTTTCCCTTCGGCCTCATCACCATTACCTGTAGTGCTTCCAGGACTGGCAAAACAAAGGTTCTCCTAATCCTCCAGCCAAGAGGGCCCCTTTCCTCAGGGTCAGCCTATGGCTGCCCCAATCAGGAGACCCTAAAGGTGTAACCTCCCTTTCCTCTTAGAACTGAACACTATTTCCACCCACACCTATCTATGGTCTTAGCTGCTCTTTCAAGGTATACAAGAAAGCCATCCACTTAACAAGGCAGGGTTTCTCTCTGAGCTTTGTATAGCTGCCTCCCCTGGATGAGCAGGGCTGCTCCAGCTCTACATCTGTCATTTTAATTCTTATTCAGTTAGCATCTGGCATCCATTAATCTCACCATCCTCTATGCATATGGGTTAAGATAGAATATGACAAATGCAATCTTCAATTGAACCCTTAATTTACTTCAGATTTTACAACTCACCATTTGACTATTGTATAATTCTATTATTTTTCACTAACATTCATTGAGTGTCTTACACTTCAGCAAACACTTTCAAATATCTATTTGATCTACACAAATAATCCTATGTGGTAGGTAAGCCAGATATTATTGGTCTCACTTTTTTAAAGATAGGGCTCAGACAATATAAGTCAACTGGCTAACACTACTTGGTTAATCCATTGTCAAATAAACTAGATCCTAGGTCTTATGGTTTAAAATCCATGCCTTTCCCACTATACTATGTTATCTCCTAGTGTCACTGAGTACTATCTTTCATATGACTGGTAATAGAAATAGTCAATGCAAAAGGAAGCCTCTGAAATTAGCATCAGGGTATGTGTATCAAACCAAGTGATTAAAGAAAGCAAAACTGCACCAAGAAATGCTTTCTTTAATTTGTATTCAAAATGTTATATCCCTTATGAAAGCGAAAATGTAAAGCCAAATCATTTTTCAGATTATAAAAATTACATAAGGTAATTTCAGAAAATACTGAAAATGTAAATAAGAAAATTAAAATTCATCTGAGTACTATTTGGATTGCATTGGATATTTACTGACCATTTTGAGGATGGCAATGATGTGAGGTGACATGTTTGTAACCTATCCCTGTAGCTGCTTTGTGAAGGGCTGAGAGACAAGTTAGGGGGCTGCTGCAGGTCCACCAGAGAGGTGAGAGAGGCTTGGATCAGGTGAGACCATTGTAGGTGCTGACATGTGATTGTCTGGAACTGGGGTAAAATTTGAAGGCACAGTTGATGGAGTGGCTGTAAGATGTGAGCAAATGAGAGAAGTCAAGAACACCTCGGGATTTTGATTCAATAGGAAAGAGAAGGGGAGGAGTAGGTTTGGCAAGCAGAGGTCAAGAATTCTGTTTTGGATGTAAAAGTATCTGTTGGGTATTCATGTGGATGATCCAACAGGCAGTTAATTGGGTATATGAGCCTAGAAAGTAGGGGAGAGTTGAGTCACAAGATAGAAATGTGGATGCATTATTATTATACAACACCATCTCAGTGCACCGATGCAGCTTGAAATTTATCTCGAACAGTACCTATAAAATTCAAATAGCTAAACAATCAGCACAGGTATTTCAGTCACCTAAGGAGATCAATTAGATTCAACTTGTTTAAATTAGTAAACTACACAGCTAAAAGTATTAAATTGATAATGCTACCCTTCAACAAGCTGGGTAGAGCTTATATGAAGACATTTACCACCCCAATAATAATCTGTTTATTGATTATTATAGGAAATTTTCCCAAACATCATTCACTCCCACTTGTTTTGTTAGTTTTCTTTTTGTTTTGCTTTGTTTGGGGATTGAGTATATTCTCATTTCTTTGTATTTATGAGGCAGACATAGTTGTTCAGATACATAAAACAATTTTGTTGTATTTTTAAATTATTCATTTAAATAGCAATAATTGCATAATCTTTAGCTGTCTGGTTTAATATTAATTCAAAAATAATTTCTGAATAACAAAGTACTTTTATCCTCTCAAGCTTGCAGCAATGATGGCTAAATCAAACAGCTGGGGTGGGGGTCATAAAGGAGATATCTTATATCTGTTAAACTGATTCCTGGATCACCAAGCAACCTTCTGATGATAATTTAGCTTCCTATCCTATGCCAATAAGAATATGCTGGTCTGCATGAGACATGATTCTCATTGAAATTATTATAATTATTTTCTGAAATACAATTCATACATACATACATACATAATTAAACTTTGCACATGAGAAGCCAAAAAGCAAAAGAGATGTAATAAGATTTGGAAGAAATAACAAAAGGAAAAGATAGAAGATAGATTCAAATGGGAAGTTTCAACATCACCAATTAGAAATAACAACAAGGATTTGACAACTGATGGTGTTAGAGAAGGAAGAAGAGCAGTAGTAATGCACAGCAAAAGAAAACGAGAAAATTAAATAACTTTAAACCCTAAAAAGATGCCTTCCCCTATGGACACCTGCACTAAACTCAGGTGAATGTTACTGAAGAAATGACACATTGCTGCTGTGGGTTAATAGCTATCTCCCCGAACCTTATTGGTCATTGATAACATCAGGGTGTCATGGAAAGAGCAAATCAAATGGTGTAGTAGAGTAGCTTTAGAGGTTCAGGAGAAACTGCAATACATAGCATAGTCTAGTGATGAGCTAGGCGATTGATGATACAATGGCGGGGCCACAATTTTTTCTAATGTGTACTTCATGATAGGCACCATGCTCAGCACTTTACATATATTTCTTTATTTACTGCTCAAACAACCTTGGAGATAAGTTCCATCACCTTTTTAAAAATACATTTTTATTGATTTCAGAGAGGAAGGGAGGAGGAGAGAAAGATAGAAACATCAATGATGAGACAGAATCGTTCAATGGCTGCCTCCTGCGTGCCCCACACTGGGGATCAAGCCCACAACCCGGACATGTTCCCTGACCAGGAATCAAACCATGACCTCCTGGTTCATAGGTCAACACTGAGCTACACCAGTCAGATGTCCCATTACCCTTTTACCGCTACAGCAGCAGAGTCCCTGAGAGATTGTGTAATTGGTGTACACACAAGCAGTTGTATATAACACAACAGAGCTGCTTTAGGCAAGCATCAGTGATAGAAAAGCATCTTGAACAAGCTTGTAAGGAAAAGAAAGAAAGCTTGACTCATATAAGCACACTGTGTTCACAAGGGTTGGTGCAGCTGTTTCAGGGGTACAGGCACCAGGAGTGGAACGCTGCAGCACTCTGCCATTTCCCCCTGCTTTCCGCACTGTATTGGCTCAGTTTCCACTTCCTTCAAAGTGGCTTCCTCCTCATGGTAAGAAATAGGTCTGCCAGCAACGACACCCAAGAGAGATGTCCTCTTCCTAAACCTGGAATGGTTAACTGGCTGGCGTGGACTGCCAGACTACCTTACTCTTCAGTTGTCTCTAGCCTCTGCATCAGTCATGGCCAGAAGGGCAAGGCTGAAGCACAGAGAGGTCCCTGAGGAGTCCCAGTGCTGGAGACCTACATGGTGGGCACTGAACTGTCTTAAGAAATGAAATCACTTTCCAGACAAAGTAAAAAAAAAAAAAAAAGAAGAAGAAGAAGAAGAAGCAGATAACCGAAGGAAAAGAAATGGGACTTCACTATATAACTTTGGAAGTTTGGTTCCAGAATATTCACGATAGATTAATTACTGGTTTGTCTGCATTGTGTGATACCAAAGCACAGGAAGATAAAGTACAGTTGACCCTTGAACAACATGGGGATGAGGAGCACCAACCTCACAGACGAAAATAAATAAATAAATGTTAACTCCTCCAAAACTTAATTACTAATGGCCTCCTGTTGACCAGAAGCCTTACCAATGGCAAAATAAGACATATTTTGTTAATTATTCTGACAATAAAGTAAGCTATAGAAAAAATGTTATTAAGAAAATCATAAGAGAAGAGAGAAAAAAAGGCTGTGGAATAGACAGATGTGTCCCGAGCCTTGTCCCGGAGCAGATAGAAAGAACAGCTGAGGGTCACACGGGGAGTGTTTGTTGGTGAGTTGAGGGACAGCTATATTCCAGGAGACTGTGGGGGACTGCTGGACGGGGCTCCCCTGACCCGGCAGCCCCCACTGCTCCCGGGTTCTCTCCTGGAGCGACCAGCTCGGATGAGGAGACTGTGCCATCTTGAAGGGGAAAATGGATGTTATCGGAAGCCTGAAAATCAACAACTACGGCACCCACCGAACAGCTGCGAACCCCAGAACACCAGTCCCCAATTGGCGCAAACACGCTGATTCAGAGGAGCTCTACACTCCACCACGGAAATGTCAGATTTCGCCTGGGATAAGGTAAGGTCTCTGGTCCTGGCAGGACAGAGAAACGTGTGCACTGCAGGAGCTGGAGGACTGCGGGAAGTCTGTGCCTAGAAAAATCCATGGTTGTTGGGGCTGGTGTGATCCATGAATGTGGAAGGGAGTCCTCAGAGCTGCTAACAGAAAGGAACTCTTAAAAGCAACCCATTTTGATCTGACGCAAAAAAATTTAAAAGTATGCTGGCTGCTTAGACCCAAGGGGTTAAAAAAGACTGCACAGACTAGTGTGCAGCTGTGGAGTTCACACACTTATGCTGGCTCCTTTTTTGTTTGTTTTTTTTGTTTGTTTTGTTTTTTTCTTTTTCCTTTAAATCCTTGCTTCTGATTACTAAGCCCAATACATAGGATCACCCAATTGGGGGCACCCTAAGAGACTGCAGAGGAAAGTTGTTTTTCTGGAACCTGGGGATCAGAGCAGGGACTAACCATCAGAGAACCAGCTCTGGCAACCCACTCCCACAAACTGGTATTGAATGCCACAGGGAAAGCAGGATCTAAGCACTGGCTAGAGAGGACCTATAGATCTGGAGGTCAATCCAGAAACACTGCCACCAAGGGGTTGAATCACAAATTGACTCTTGTGTAAACAGAAATAAAGGAATACAAGAAATTAAGACACATTTACTGCTTAAAAATAAGGACCGGCTTACAACACTGAGGAGCAGTGGAATACAGGGAACTGCAATACTATCCTGACTAGGAAACATGCGTGCCAAACGGAACAGTAGAGGAAGTGAATGACCTTCACTACGGCCCATTTATTTATTTTTTTTCATCTTTTATTTAAGAAACTAAATTTTTTTTCTTTTTTCCTCACTTGATTTTACCTTTTTAATTATTACATGTTTATTTTCCATCAGTATTATTACTACTACTATTTTACCTTTTTTTAAAAAAAAGTATTTTATTTTCTCTTTATTTTACTTTGGGATTAGTGTTCTACATTCTATTTTCATCTTCCCTTTAGCATCATTTTACTCTGTCTCAACTTTACCCTTATGCCATCACTCTCTTCCTAACTTTCCCCTTTTGTTGTCCTGTTTCTCTTACCCTTTTCCTGCTTTAGATTTTCCATATTCTTTCTTTTCACCCCCTGTTAAAATTTCACCCTACTTATATATCTAATTTCCAATCCCCTGCTCCAGGTCCATACACACCTCTCTCTTCACTATCCAAAAAATTGTTTTGCTCTCTGTCCATTTGTTGTTGTTTGCTTGATTGTTGATTATATTGATTTTTTATGCTTCTTTGTGAGATGGTTTTGCTTATTCTTTTTGTTTGTTTGTTTTTTGCTTCTGTTTTTCCTAACCTCACTTGATATTAGTTGTTGTTTGTGGTTTGTATTCATCTCCAGGTACTTGTTGCTGGCATTTGTTGGGATTAGTGACTGTTCTATTGGAGTTTTCTCCCCATATATATAGTTTGTTCCCCTCTTCTTTTATATTCTCTTTCTTTTCTCTCTTACTCTTTTTTTCCTTTTCTCAATTTTATTTTGGCACTCCTTTTTTTCTATTATTGTTTTCTCTTCTTCTTTCTCTCCTATCCTCTAATTTGCCTTTATCTGATGGTCACTGTTATTTGGGGTTATTAATATCGTGAATACATTTCTATTCAGTGCCTTGTGCATTGTACCTGGTTGTGTTGTATTTTGTGCCTTTAAATCAATGCAGGAGAGAGAGAACTACATATGAAGCAGTCATCAAAAGGTTTCCAGCAAACAAAAGCCTGGGGCCAGACAGCTTCACAGGGCAGTTTTAGCAAACATTCAAGGAAGAACTAAAATTTATCCTCCTCAGACTATTCCAAAACATTCAAAAGGAAGGAACACTTCCAAACTCATTCTATGAAGCCAGCATCACCCTAATACCAAAACCAGATAAAAACAACACAATGAAAGAGAATTACAGGCCAATATCCCTCATGAACGTAGATGCCAAAATCCTCAACAAAATTTTAGCAAATTGGATCCAGATGTACATAAGAAAGATCAGACACAATGACCAAGTAGGATTTGTCCCAGAAATGCAAGGATGGTACAATATCCGCAAATCAATAAACGTGATACATCACATAAACAAATTGAGGGATAAAAATCACATAGTCATATCAATTTATGCAGAAAAAGCATTTGACAAAATCCAACACCCTTTCTTGATAACAACTCTCAGCAAGGTGGGAATAGAAGGATCATACCTCAACATAATAAAAGCCATATATGATAAACCTACAGCTAACATCATACTCAATGGGCAAAAACTAAAACCATTTCCCCTAAGAACAGGAACAAGACAGGGATGCCCTCTCTCACCACTCCTGTTCAATGTAGTACTGGAAGTATTAGCCATTGCAATTAGACAAGAAGAAGAAATAAAAGGCATCCAAGTTGGAAAAGAAGAAGTAAAGCTGTCCTTATTTGCAGATGACATGATATTGTACATAAAAAACCCAAAAGACTCCATCAAAAAACGAATAGAATTAATAAATTAATTTGGCAATGTAGCAGGATACAAAATTAATGCCAAGAAATCTATGGCATTTCTATACACCAATAGTGAACTTACAGAAAGAGAGACTAAAAAAGCAATCCCATTTATGATCGCATCAAAAAAATTAAGATACCTAGGAATAAACTTAACCAATGAGGTAAAAGACCTATATGTGGAAAACTACAGGACACTGAAAAAAGAGATAGAGGAAGACATAAACAGATGGAAGAACATACCATGTTCATGGATTGGGAGAATCAACATCATTAAAATGTCCATACTACCCAAAGCAATCTATAGATTCAATGCACTCCCCAGTAAAATACCAACGGCATATTTCACAGACTAAAACGAACTCTCCAAAAATTCATCTGGAATAAAAAAAGACCCTGAATAACCACAGCAATCCTGAGAAAGAAGAACAAAGTAGGTGGGATCTCAATACCAGATTTCAAGCTGTATTACAAAGCCACTGTTCTCAAAACAGCCTGGTACTGGCACAAGAACAGACATATAGATCAATGGAATAGAATAAGAATCCATATATCGACCCAAACCACTATGCTCAATTAATATTTGACAAAGGAGGCTTGAACATACAATGGAGTCAAGACAGTCTCTTCAATAAATTGTGTTGGGAAAATTGGACAGAAACATGCAAAAAAATGAAACTAAATCACCAACTTACACCATACACAAAAATAAACTCAAAATGGATACAGGACTTAAACATAAGATGGGAAACCATAAAAATATTAGAGGAATCCACAGGCAGAGAAATCTCAGACATATGCTGCAGCAATTTCTTCACCGATACCGCTCTTAGGGCAATGGAAGCTAAAGAGAAAATAAACAAATGGGACCACATCAAAATAAAAAGCTTTTCACAGCAAAAGAAATGATCAACAAAACAACAAGGAAGCCCACTGTATGGGAGAACATATTTGCAAATGTTATCACTGATAAAGGTTTAATCTCCAACATCTATAGGGAACTTATACAACTTAATAAAAGGAAGATAAATGATCCAATAAAAAAATGGGCAATGGACCTAAATAGAATCTTTGCGAAAGAAGACCGAAGGAAGGCCAAGAGACATGAAAACATGTTCAAAGTCACTAATTATCCAAGAGGTGCAAATCAAAACAAAAATGCAGTACCATGTCACACCTGTCAGAATGGCAACCATCAACAAATCAACAAACGACATGTGCTGACGAGGATGCAGAGAAAAAGGAACCCTCGTGCACTGCTGGTAGGAATGCAGACTGGTGCATCCACTGTGGAGAACAGTATGGAGTTTCCTCAAAAAACTAAAAATGGAGCTCCTATTTGACCCAGCAATCCCACTTCTAGGATTATATCCCAAGAAATTAGAAACACCAGTCAGAAAGGATATATGCATCCCTATGTTCATAGCAGCACAATTCACCATAGCTAAGATTTGGAAACAGCCTAAATGCACATCAGCAGATGACTGGATTAGAAAACTATGGTACATCTACACAATGGAATACTACACTGTTATAAAAAAGAAGGAATTCTTACCATTTGCAGCAGCATGGATGGACCTGGAGAGCATTATGTTAAGTGAAATAAGCCAGCCAATGAAAGAAACATACCACATGATCTCACTCATTTATGGAAAATAAAGAACATTATAACCTGATGAATAAAAAGATAGATACAGAGGCAGTAAAGCACCGAACAGACTGTCAAATTGTAGCGGGAAGCCTGGGGAGTTTTGGGGAGGGAGGGAACTATATCAACCAAAGGACTTGTATGCGTGCATATAAGCACACCACTGGACACAAGACCCTGTGGGGGGGGGGGGGCGGCGTGCCATGAGGGCATGCGAAAGGGGGTAGGGGAGGCTGGGAGAAGGTCAATGGGGAAAAAAGGAGATATATGTACTAATATATGTAATATTTTAAACAATAAAAAATATTTTAAAAAAAGAAAATCATAAGAAAGAGAAAATACATTTATAGTATTCATTGAAATAAAATCTGTGTTGTTCAGGGGTCAACTGTTTTTCAGAACACTCAGATTTTCATTTATCTGTACCTAAGAAGCAACACCTCCATACATAAAATAATCCTCTTCCCCAAATATGAAGAAGTAGTGAGTAGAGGTTTTAACCTTTGGAGTTAAGAATTTGATTAAATTTATGGACTACAATCCAGTGATGAAGGTATTATTATCTCTGAGATTTAAATCCACCTGGCCCTGAGATGCTGCAACCACATTTCTGTTTTGCCAGGGGGGCGCCTATTGGAGTCCACCAATATGGGAGCTTCAGGGAGACTGCAAGATGGGAGGAGGAGAAGGTCTTGCTTTTTTTCCTTTCAATTTGCAGGTTCCTGGAACATCTCCCAGCAATGCTTTTTCACCAAGCTGGGGTAGTTTGCTTCTGAAGCTGAAGTTGAGTCTGGTGTGAAGAACCAGCCTCATGGTGCGAAGAACCAGCCTCATGGTGCCCCCTTAAAGATCCCATACCAGCTGCCTGATGTTCCTCCTAAGAGTTCTGGATCCCAGCACCAAATTAGAAGAGGCTCTTCTGAGATTGTAGTTTCAGGTCTGTTTCTAATGTTTCTAATTTTTAGTTATACCAGCCCCTTTCCTTTGTTTCTCTAGCTCTAGGAATAGCAGCAGCTCCCTGCAATTGCTACTTCTATGATAACTTAGAATTCTGTTTTTGCCTTTTCAGTTACCTTGTTAATAAGTTATACTTAGTTAATAATTCCTTATATAAAATTCTCTCTAGTAAAATAGCTGGCATGATTTCTGGTTCCTAAATAGACAGTCATGGCCATACTTCCAGAAATATGCACATTGATACACTAAAATTCTCTACAGCCACTTATGGATTCATGAACCCAAGATTAAGAATCTAGGGGGCTGATGCAAGACATGTTCAATAATGGTTCTTAGAAAACAATGAAAGTGCTTGTGTTCTAGGCTAGTGCTCACAAAAAAAGTCCAAACAGTTTTGTACGTAAATGCATTTACCTGTGTTGTGCACCATTTTCCAAAACGTACCCTTGGCATATCAAGTGAGACATCACATTAGGAGACTATATATTCACCAGTGAAAATGGTTAATAAATCATGTTCCTAGAGGGGAATTTCATGGTCGTGAGGGGTTTTCTTTTGATCATAGTTTATTCTCTGAATAACTTTAGAGAGCTGATTTTTTAAAAGTCTATTCTTGTAATATTTTACAACCTTTATTTTGGCAGGTTCCAATGAATCAAATTCCCTTGGTTTAAGTAGACTCAAGGTAAAAGCTGATATTAAGATCTAGAAAATTGTAGCACTGGTGTCATGTGAGAAATGTCATTGTTTTTCTCTAATAGAGATAACACCAAGATGAAAGGTAGATTTCCCAAGAAGAGGGCAAGATGATCTTCTGAAGCCAGTCAGCGAAAGAAAAATACCACATGATCTCACTCATTTATGGATAATAAAGAACATTTTAACCTGATGGACAAAAATAGATACAGAGGCAGAGAAGCATTGAACAAACTGGCAAACTACAGTGGAAAGGTGGGAAGGTTGAGTGGGGGAGGTAAGAGATCAACCGAAGGACTTGTGTGCATGCATATAAGCATAACCAATGGATGCAAGACACTGGGGGGTGAGGGGGGGCATTTCCCCGGGGAGTGGTAGGGGAGGCCGAGGGAAGATCAATGGGGATAAAAAGGAGAAATATGTACTACTATTTGTAATACTTTAAACAACAAAATAATTTTTTAAAATAAAAGATGATCTTCTGAGGCACAGAAGGAACTTCTAGAGCTTCTATTTATATTCATATTTTATCTCATGCTTTTTTTATTTCTATTTTATGCATGTTTTATAATGCACATAATTTATTAGTTGGTAAGGAATGTAAATACTTTATATATAAACATTGTGAGTACATTCTCAAAGCTTTTAATAATAAGAGTCCACTTTTTAAAAATTTGAATACCACTGCTCTAATGATATAGAACTGCATGCTTGGAGCAAGGACCACCAAAATTTGGCTGCAGGCAAACTCATGGTCTATTTTTGTACAGCCCTCCAAGCTAAGAATGAAAAAAGGAAGCATCAGGGGAGAATATGTGACAGAAACTGTATGTGGCCCACAAAAACTAACATATATACTAACAATCCTTTACAGAAAATGTTTGCCAACTTCCACTATGGAGTAAACCCACTTAAAACACCTCCAAAAGTCTTTGAAAGGAAGAGGGAGATTCCCTTTCTCATTTCATTAATGAAATTAGTACAAATGAGAAGGAAGCATAGGGACAAGATCATAGATGAGTGCTTAAGGTCCAACTACAGATGTTATAGACTTGGAAAATAACTATTTGAATGAGATAAAAAGTCAAGAGCAAATGGAACAACACTGAAGACAATGATAACTTCTTTGAGGGTGATAAAGGCTATTATACTGGCTCAAAGGATCTCACAATTAAGCTTCATTCTATGAGAAAGAAGCAAGGAAGCAAAGAGTAAGCTGACAATAGGAATTTTATATCAATATCCATGACTATAAAATTTCATAATGATTAAGAGGTAGTTCTGAATTATCAAAATTAGGATAAATTATTTTTAAGGAGGGAGAAATACATGTATATCAGAGAAAATGGATGAAATAAATATTCCTGAACTTAATAGGTTAATTCACATCCAAGAAACTTGGCTACACAGAATGACTTGATACCCAGTTGACCAATTCTTGGTAATATAAAGACGAAAACAGAAGCTTAAAGCCAAAATGCTGAGAACCAATTCATTGAAGCTGCCCCTTAGTACCTGTTAATGAAGAAGAGAAAATTAAAATACAAGGTAATTAGGCTACCTATGTTAGGGGCAATAAGGCTTTCCAGTGGGCCTAATTAGCTGTAATATGTTACTTCTATTCCATTTTCAAGTTCACTGAATATGCTATTCATAGTATCTAAAATCTGGAAACAGGGAATATATCTGTCCTTCGACCACAAAATCAAGTAGAATTAACCTTTTCAAATTTAAATATAAATGGCTAATAGAAAGCATATACCAACTAGAGTCTGTGACTGCCAGAATGGAACATTTTATTGCTCACTGAAGCACCATATTAGAATGTGAACAGCTGGAACACAGGCTGCTACCAGTATCCATTCTAACTTCTTTTCTAACAGAACCTCAGTTTTGTTTGGGGCAACTGTATAGTCAACTACTAGTAAAAATATCCAATATGCCAGCTAAGAATGGCCATGTAATCCAGAACCTGACAATTAGTATATAGATGAAGTCCCTAAGAAGGGCATTCCCTCCAGAATAAAAATGCAGAGCTTGCAAGTAGAAGGCTCTTGGTCCTTCCACTTCTTTCCTTTGGGAATGTAGTGTTAGACCTAGAGAAACAGAACCATTTGCCACCATAACAGGAACCACATGCTAAGGCAGAGCAGCAAGAAGGCAGAGCAAGCCTGTCACTGATAGCATTGGGAAGGAGCTATAACCAGTTCTAGGGTGTCTATCTCTGATCTTATTTTATTTTTATGTGAGAAAAGAAAACGCCTTAATTTTTAAGATATTGCTGATCAAGTGTCCTTATACACTCGAACTACTGCAGCCCTAACTTTTACAATGTGTTATTATTGTGCTGAGTACAGTATTAACTGCTTTAAATACACTATCTAATTTCATTTTTTAAATAGCTCTAGAAGGAGAAAAATATCTTCATTTACAGGGATGTTAAATATCTCCCCCGAGAAGACCCAACTAGTAAAGTAGCAGAACTCAGACTCAAATCTAGATCTGATGGTCTCTATTGCTTCTTCCACCAAGCTAAACCCACTGCATTACATGTAGATGATTGTGCAATAATCATTTTACTGGGGGAAGTTTGCATTGTAGACAGCCATAGACACTAGAGGTCTGTCACTCTCCTGGTCAGAGAGCATATTTATTTATTCACTTTAGGATAATAAAGTCTCTCTGCTTTCTCCAGAGATTTGCTTGAATTCCAAGGTAATAAAAATAATGTCTTCCTTGGCGGCAAAGATGGGGCAGGTTTGCCCACAGCCCCTTACAAGCTTAGGATTTCCTAAGCTCCGGGTTCCTCAGCTGTAACCATACCCCTGTGTGCACTGTTTTCACCTGGGCTGATATCTGCACCACCCATGAGACTTGGGGGCAAGGGAAATTGATGTTAACATTAAGCTCAAGCATACTAGTAAATTGTCTAAATACATTTTGGCTCGTTGTCTCTTTACTGAAGGAATCTATGGAAATGTGGCAAGTTGACCTAGCAGCTGCAGTAGTCATTGCTGCTTGGAGTCTGCTTGGCCACTTGACAATAGACAGGAGATATTTTGGAAATCCAGTTGATATATATCTTTTGGCCCAACAGGATGATGTTCAAAGTATCAAAAACCTATCATCCAAGTGTCTCACACTATATTTTTTAATATATAATTCTCCCAAAGTAGTAGTTCTCAACGTTTGTAATTAATCACACTCTTGAATTCTAGATTTTTGGCAATATACTTGAAGGGATTATATACCAAAATCATCATCACTATCAAAAATCATTAACACAGATCACTATTGCAACATATCTTACAGTTTCAATAAAGCTTCCCTAGTATGGCTTCATTCATTCCCTTGTAGCCTTTCTAGAGGGGTTGTTGGGACAGAGCTGTCTCCTGCCCTGAGCTTATCCTCTTATAGCCTCATGATGCAAAAGATTTCCCAGTACACATGTGCTCTTTCTTTAAGGCAAGTTTTGTATTGACTAAACTGCATCATGCAACCTATTCACTCTACATTATATCTCACAGAACTGTGGGTGATGGTTTTGAGTCATAGCAAAAACAAACATGTTATACTCTGATAAAAATGTTGTGTCATGTAATTTGGTGAAGAGCTACGCGCAGCACACCAGATGGGAACCACTGTTCTGGAGGCTCTGGGCAGCACACGGATATTTGCTAAACACTCGCTGTGTGCAGAGAGTAATATTCCAGGCACAGGGGAAGAGGATGATAGTTATTTTTAAATGGTCTCTGTAATCAAAGACATAATAAACTTTGAAAAATAGGACGTATGTGAAATATCCAAAGAATTCAATTATAAATGATATCATTACAAGAACCAATAAATGCAGTGGGTATAAATCTCAGTCCCACAATGCAGGTGCAGAGGAAACATTGACTTTCTTTATTACCTTTAAATAAACTAAATCCAGCTCCAAATACCCACCCTACCAAGTTTTCCCTTCTTCCAGAATGCACAGAGGTTGTGTGTGTTATAGCACCAAGGATAGGAAGGGATCTCCTTGCCCCCCCAGTCCTGGCTCATCCATTTTCACTAATTGCTGGTGAGGCCTGGCTAAGATCATCCCTTCAATGGGACACAGGAGGCTTTGGTGGCTGGGAGACCCCCTGCTCAAACTGAAGCCTCTGTGTGAGCCATGTAGTCTTCTTCAAAAAACTTCTACCCACTCAGCATTTGTTTCCATGGAGGAGTGCCAGAGAACACACCTGCTGTGACCTGCCAACTTCTCTCCCCTTCCTCATCAGAGAGAAGATCCTCTCTTTCTCTTGCCTTCCCTCTTCCTCTTCTTTCCTCCACTTCTTTTTTCTTGAACACTTAGCATCATCTCAATTATAATTATACTAAAGGCCCAGTACATGAAATTTCTGCATGGGGAGGTCCCTAGGCCTGGCTGTCAATCAGGGTCAATCTGTGGGGTGGCCATCGGGGTGATGGGGTGGTGGGGGTGGGGGCGCTGTCAATGGCCTTGGCTGGCCTGAGGCCTGTGGGCTGGGGGCAGCTCCTGTGTTGAATGTCTGTCCCCTGGTGGTCAGTGAGTGTCATAGCGAACAGTTGTTTCACCGGCTGGTCCACCGGTTGGTCCACCGTTTGGTCGATTTGCATATTAGGCTTTTATTATATAGGACAGTTATTATATAGCTCAACGAAAACTGACAATTAGATTGTGTTTATTACGTGTCAGGCACTCTTCCAGTGCTTTATTATATTCACTTGTCTAATCCTTATACAACTTTCTGAGATAGCACTATTATTATCCCCCATTTCACAGGTGAAGAAACTAAGGCATGGGGAGGTAACTTTGTTCCAGGTCTTTTAACTGGTAAAATTGCTCATTTTGACCTTTAGTGCAGATAAGGGGAGTCACTGAGCTCAAGAAGTTCTGAGGCTTCCTCAGCAAATGTGAACCACAGACAAAAATAGCACATAAACATGGTCCAGTTTTTCCCTGTGTTTTATTTTTTAAACCATAAATTAGAATTAGCCATACCTCAAACGCCATTCTAAAAACCTTACAGAGTTAGAGTTTACTTGTGATAGTTTAAATTGGGGTGGGTTTAGATTTGAATAACATTACCAGGTGAAAAAGGTTTAATTCAATTGTTCAAAAACAAGGAATGTTCAGCTTTCTGTTTTATTACTGAATTTTATCTGAGCTCTGGACAGCTGGGTAGTTATCCTATGGTAATGAGTGTTGGCAGTATTAATTTGTGGTTTTATAAGAAGCAAGGTCAAGAATGTTTAGATTACAAATCCTCAACCCTGAACCAAAGGTTTTTAGATTCACCATCCACAAGAAATTTCAAATAACATTCAAGTAAAAAGCAATCTCCTAGACTCCCAAAAAGTACTCCTCTGAGGGCTCCTGACTTTCTGAGGTAGAGGAAAACTAGTGTCTCTCTTTCTCTCTCTCTCATTTTAAAAGCTAAGACCAAATCAGTATATTCTTAATACTTTATTTCCATAAAGTGAGATTTCTGGGAAGTCTGGAATTTGTTTGCATATAAATGAATACTAAGAAGAATCAAGAATGTCTTCCTTATAATTCATCCTACATGATTAAATGTAGAAATCGTATAAATTTATTGTGTCATCCTTTTCTTATTCCCAATACTAACTATTAAGAAGCAGCCTTCATTTTTAAAGGAGAAGTACAAAGTCTGATGGGTATTTCAAGAAGAAAACCAAGTACAATTTATTCACTCTATCATAGCCTGTCATGTAACAGCTGAGCCCTGGCACCACCAAGAACAAACAAATGTGCCAAAGACAGCAAGATGCATTAGGGAGATAAAGCACAGCTTCCCTCATGACAAAGCACCCACTTGAACAGATGAAGAGAAGGCGTGACTCCTGCTTGAGAAGGTGGATGCTGAGAAGGCAGTAGAGACAATGCTACCCTGGGCTGTAATTGAGAATGTCGGTCTCTTTCCAGACCTCTGAGACAGGGCAGCTGCAATGTGTCTTTTGACATTGGCACTTGGAACCAAGTCATCCTTCTCATTAGGCTCTTAAAATGCCACCTGGACATGCTGAGAAATCTGCAACACAAAGATGAATTTCAGTGTTTCCCAAAGAAAGGTGTTGTAAAACAGCTAAACAAAGACAATGTTAACACAATGCAGTACTCTAACCTGCCACTGACATATGATCATGTTGTCACAAATTATGGTAGCTGGATCTGAGAACTTTAGTGCAAATTACAGAATGGTTTGGCAGTTTCTCCTTTCTGTCCTTGCTGGGAGAATTATTCATGTGCTGAAGCTAACTATGCCCACAACTAAGCTCTGAGTGTCATCTTTAAACTCAAGTCAAGAATTTGGTGGCTGGCCTCTCGGTTTCCAGATGTAGAGCAGCCAAAATATGTTTTAATCCATAGCCAATTTCAGCATCCAGAAAAGATACTCAGAAAAGAGTTTTGCCCATTTCTTAAACCATGGAAAGTTACTTATCACGGAGGCCCTGATTCTATGTCTACCTCCTAGGCCACTTTGCTATTCTAGATAAGAGAGCAAAGAAGTGGAGCAGAGGGGGAGCCCGGGGAGGGGGGGTAGGGGTGGGGGACGGAGAAGAGAGATCTGAGATAAAATAGGTTAAAGTGATTGCTGTTATGCATTCTCTGACAGTGAAAAGTAAGGAAATGCTAAGTATTTAATAATTAGCAATGCTGTTACCATAATTAGAAGTGTGCTATATTACAGAGAAATTTAACCAAAAAATTTCCAATTTGATTGAGATGATTATCAACCCTAGAAGCAAGGACCACTGGGACACAACCTAGTACTAGGGAGATCTGTAAACACATTCTGAATCCTTGTTACTAAGGCTTCTGTGATTTTATATATTTAGGACAGCAGTTCTCAGAGAGTGGTCCACAAAATGTGTAGTTCAGTCTACCCACTAGGAGTCTGCAAGATTCTTTCAGGGAGAACATGAGGTCAAAACTATTTTCATAAAAATAAGAAGCAACCATTTTCCTTTTTATTGTGTTGGTATAGCACTTATAGTGCAAAAGCAATATGAGTTAAAACTGTAGGCCCGGTGCCTGAATCAGTCATTGAATTCTTCTGTGCCTAGTGTGGGGGGAGGTGTTGTTTCGCTTAATGTCCTTGATGGTTCAATAAAAAATACTAACTCAATTAACTCTCAACCCTTAAATTCACTTTTTAAAAATATTCCATGTGACCAAATATGCATAAAGCTCTTCTGTTCTTTACCAGAGTGCAATGGTTGTCTCAAGGAAAAGCGCTCACATGATTGAGGTGGAGGTGAACTAGCTGGTTAGACATTTCAGTCCATAGAGAATGACAAGCCGTTCACTCACCCAACTAACAATTTCTTTAGTTATATTTAGAATATAACAATGTTCTTCTTAGTCTAGATTAGACTTAATCTCTATCAGCTCTTTCAAAGTTGAATGATGCATTGGTGAGATTTCAACCATTATTTTTTATAATAACAGTTATTTTACATATAATTCACATACTGTATAATTCACAACTTTAAAATATACAATTCATTTTTGTTGTTGTTAACCCTCACCTGAGGGTATTTTTTCCATTGCTTCCATAGAGAGAAGAAAGGAGGGAGGAACAGGGAGAGAGAAAGAGGAGAGAGAGAGACAGAGAAACATCGATGTAAGAAAGATACATAAATTGGTTGCCTCCCACATGCGCCCTGCCTGGGGCTGGTGATCAAACCTGCAACTCAGGTACAAGCCCTTGACCAGGAGTTGAATCCATGACCCTTTGGTGCACTGGCCGATGCTCAATGGTGTTTACTATATTCACAGAATTGTACAACCATCACCTTAATCAATTTTAGAATACTTTTATCACCTCAAAAAGAAATACCCACAATCACTAGCAGTCATTCCCCATTCTTCCCAACTTTAATTCAAATGTAGGCAATCATTAACTTACCTTTTTCTATACAAATTAGCCTATGCTGGACATTTTATATAAATTATACAGTATGTGATTTTAACTGACTGGCTTCATCCACTTAGCATGTTTTTGAGATTCATCCATGTTGTATAGTATGTAGCCACACTTTATTACTCTTTATTGCCAAATAATATCCCATTGTATGGGTAGACCACATTTTAGTTTTCATCAGTTAATGGAGATTTTAATTGTTTCCACTTTTTGGCTATTATGATAATAATTAGAGGCCCGGTGCATGAAATTTGTGCTCGTGGGGGGGTTTCCCTCAGCTCAGCCTGCACCCTCTCCAATCTGGGACCCCTCGAGGGATGTCTGACTGCCCATTTAGGCCCTATCCCAGTAGGACTGGGCCTAAACGGGCAGTCAGACATCCCTCTCACAATCCAGGACTGCTGGTTCCCAAATGCTCACCTGCCTGCCTTCCTGATTGCCCCTAACCACTTCTGCCTGCCAGCCTGATCAACCCCTAACCATTCTCCTGCCAGCCTGATTGATGCCTAACTGCTCCCCTGCCAGCCTGATTGCCCCTAACTGCCCTTCCCTGCAGGCCCAGTCTCCCCCAACTTCCCTTCTCTGCTGTCCTGGTCACCCCTAACTGCCCTCCCCTGCAGGCTTGATCGCCCACAACTGCCCTCCCTTGCAGGACTGGTCCCTCCCAACTGCCCTCCCCTGCTGCATCTTGTGTCCACATGGGGGCAGCCATCTTGTGTGTTGGAGTGATGGTCAATTTGCATATAACTCTTTTATTAGATAGGATAGAGGCCTGGTGCATGGGTGGGGGCCAGCTGGTTTGCCCTGAAGTGTGTCCCGGATCAGGGTGGGGTTCCCTTGGGGCATGGGGCAGCCTGGGTGAGGGGCCTATGGTGGTTTGCAGGCCAGCCAGGCCCCGCAGTGACCCAAGCGGAGGCCCTGGTATCTGGAATTTATTTATCTTCTATAATTGAAACTTTGTAGCTTTGAGTGGAGGCCAGAGCAGGCCAGGGCAGGTGAAAAGCTTGGCTTCCTCCATTGCCGGGGAAACCCAAGCCTCCTGTTCACTCTGTGGCTGCAGCCACCTTGGTTGGGTTAATTTGCACACTTGCTCCTGATTGGCTGGTGGGTGTAGCAGAGGTACAGTCAATTTGCATAATACTCTTTTATTAGATAGGATATCCTGTATGAACTTATGTACAAGTTTTTGTGTGGGTTTTGTTTTCATTTGTCTTGGATATATACATAGGAGGGCAATTGCTGGGTTATATGGTAACTATGTTTAACCATTTGAGGAACTGCCAGACTATTTTCCCAGGCAACTTTGCAATCATTCATAAAAACTTTCAGCACTAATTTATTTACTCATTTAGGAAATATTTATTGAAAACTTACTATGTCCAATTCCACATGCTAGATATTAGTGATACAATGCCAAATAACAGAGTCTCTGCCATAATGGGGGTTATAATTTATCTGGGAAGACAGATAAAATAATAACATTTTGAATCATGATAATGATACAGAAAGCACAGAGTGCATAGGACCAGGAAATAGAGGGACCTAACCTGTTTAGATGCCTGGTAAGATCTCCCTGAGGAAGAAATGTTTTCACTGACACTCAAGTGAAGGGGTAATTGGAATTAACTTGGCAACGAAAGGAGAAGCATTTGGTACAAAAGAACAAACTCGTGTAAAATCCTAAAGGTAAGGAGGGAGCATGTTCTACTTGAAGAACCGAGAGAAATGCAATGTAACTGTAAATTGTATAGAGTGCAAGGTAAAAGAGGCTCAAAACTGAGCCTGTAGAAATTGGCAGGGACCAATGGAGGGTTTTTAATAAAGCAGTAACACAATTAGTTTGTGCTCCTTAAAGAACACACTTGATTCTGTCTGGACAATGATCTGTAGGGAAGCAAAACAAGAAACTAGAAGCAAGCTTAGAAGTTACTAGTATAGACAAAGATAGTCGAGAAGTTATGATGGCCCAGACTATAGTAGTGGTAGTGGGCCTAGGGGAATGGGATAGAATCAATAGGACTTGGTGATTGATTGCATGTGGAGAGCAAGAGAAAGAGGGGAATCAAAATAGATTTTCTATTTGGATACTGGATGGATGGTAATGCCATTAACTAAGACAGAGCTGTATGGAGTATGCCAAATCTCAATCCACAAGTCAGTAAATAAAGAAGTGTTTCCTGTATGCTCACTATCTGCAAGGCACTGGGCTGGAGCTGTGTATATAAAACTAAATAAAATAAACAGAATTATAATATCCCAGACATGTCCACATCCTAATCCCTTAAGCCTTCAAATATGTTGCCTTACAAGGTGTACAGAAAAGAGTTAACAAAGGAGTCCTAAACTGCTATCCTTGAAAAGACCTACTTGCAAGATTAGCCCTTGAGAATTTAGATTGTATAGAGTCCCACCATTAAGAGTGGCTCACTGTGTCTAAAATGTTTGTGCAAACAATATAGTTTATGATAAACACCTGCTTTCCTCCGGGGACTCTGAAATTTTGGTACAAGGCAAACAAATGATGCTCACATGACCAGCCCCAGTAAAACTCTGGACACTGAGTCTCTAATGAATTTCTCTGGTTGGAAACATTTTACATGTGTTACCACAACTCATGCTGCAAAAATTAAGTACATTCTCTTTTACTCCACTGGGAAAAGACCCTTGAAAGCCTGTACCATTTACCTCTAGCCTTTGCTGCATGTGCTTTTTCCCTTGGTTGATTTTTACTTTGTATTTTTTTCACCTTAATGAATCAAGGTTGTACGATTACATGCTGAGATCAGTTCTCTTAGCAAAGCATCAAACCTGAGGGTGAGCTTGGGGCTGTCCAATACACAGAGCAAAAGAGAATTTGCAGATGTAACTTAGAGCCTTAATGTAAGGAGATTGTCTTGGATTATTCGAGTGGGCACTGTGTGATTGAAGTAGAAGCAGAGTAAAGTGATTGCTGATTTTGAAGACGGGGGAATGGGTCATAAGCCAAGAAGCACAGGCAACATCTAGAAGCTAGAAAAGATAAGGAAACAGGTTCAAGACCTTGTAAAACTCATTTAGGGACTTCTAACCTGCAGCACTGCAAGATACAAATTTGTACTGTTTAAGCTAATAAGTTTGTGTTAATTTGTTATAGCTGCACTAAGAAAATAACATAGATACCCTAAAGGACCATGAATTCATATGGATGAGACAAATACATAATAATTTCCAATTTCAATTACAAGTTTTAACTATTGTGCACTATCCAGTTTACCATAACTATTCTCTTTCCAAGGATAATGACAATATTTAGGAATAATCAGAAAGTAAAGCCTTTCCACGCTACCGAAAGAGGGGTCCATATGGTGTTGTCTGGGTTGTTGTCATAACTTAAAGGGAAACTTCCGCAAGTCTGGAGTTGTTGATGTCCTGTAAATGAAGGAGTAGGATATCCTTAAATTCCTTGCAGCAGGAATCCACTTAGGTGGCACCCACCTTGACTTCATGTGCAAAAGGAAAAGTGATGGCATCTCCATCATAAATCTGCCAAGAACCCGGGAAAGCTTCTGCTGCCAGCCTATGTCATTTGTCATTAAAAACCTGGCTGATGTCACTGTCATGTCATCTGGGAATACTGGCCAGCGAGCTGTGGCTGAAGTTTGTTGCTGCTACTGAAGCCACTCCTATCGTTGGCTGCTTCCCTCCTGGGACCTTCACTAACCAGGCAGATCCAGGCAGCCTCCCAAGAGCCACAACTTCCAGTGGTTATGATCCCAGGGCTGACGACCAGCCTCTCACAGAGACGTCTTATGTTAATCTGCCTAGCATTGCTCTGTGTAACACAGACACTTCTCTGTGCTGTGTGGACATTGCAATCCTATGCAACACAAGGGGCTCACTCCGTGGGTCTGAGGTGGTGGATGCTGGCTCATGAAGATCAGTGCAGGCATGGCACCATCTCCCATGAGCACCCATGGGAGGTCATGCCTGACCTCTGCTTTTACAGAGATCCCAAAGGGACTGAAAAGGAAGAGCAGGCCGCTGCTGAAAAGTCTGTGACCAAGAAGGAATTTCATGGAGAATGGACTACTCTAGTTCCAGAGTGTACTGCTCCTCAATTCAAGGTCGCAGGCTAACCTGAAGGTGCAGGTGTCCTCTGTGCCTAAAGAGCAGCTCCCTACTCCCTATTGAAGATTGGTCCACAGCCCCACTGCTCAGGCCACTGAATGGACAGGAACAACCAGACTGGTCTTAAGTTGATCTTATTTCCATTTCCTGTTTAAGACTCTTAAACAGAAAATGGAAATAAGATTGATGGAAAATAAACAGTTTCTTAAAAACAATACAAGAAGAAAAAAAGTAAAACTTAAAGAGACAGTTGTTATAGATTGACGTAGCTTGACAATAATAGAATCAAACTGTCTCACTGAACATTCCAACTCTCATCACACATAACAACACTGTGCAACACAAAAGTTTAAATGACAAACTGGTTTATCAAATCATGAGTCAGAAAACATAATACGTAGGCTTAAATGCATGCTTTAAACATTTTGGGGGGATGGGGAAAAAACTCTAGCTGGCTTAGAAAACTCTTGTAGGTTTTCCTGATATAAAGTAGAAAGTAATATGATGCTAATTATTGTGAGACAGAGTTAATTGATGAACTGGCCAATAAAACAAGGTTTCCACTACCAAGAAAACAGGTGTCTGCTTGCTGAAAAGGCACAACCGCCCTTAATTTCACACTCTGTGATTCTTCATAAAAATTTTAAAGATCAATTATGTCCCATCGATGTTAGATCCAAGCCAAACTAAGTGATTTATGTACAAATATCCTCACACGTGAAGTAGTTGCTGATGGAGTAACTTATCTTTATTGAATATGAACTCAAGAGATTATACGGGGAAGTAATTTACACATATGACTTTCTCTACATTTTTAATATACCTCCACTTTCTGTTTTAATAATGTACCCTTTAAATAACTAGAGGACAAGAGATATTGCTTTTATTTCAGAAATAGATTAAACACAGAAGTTTAATACGGTGATTCAGATATGTTCATAAAATTTAGGTGATATTATATTTAATCCAGTTTTTCAAAATGAGAGCTTTCAATGGAGCTGCACAACAATGAAAATTCTAGTCCCTGAGAGTTGGTTTCATTTATTCATTACACAAACATTCATACAGTATTTACTACTATGATGAAAACATAGTGCCAGGCACAGATCAGCCTCTGATCTCAAGGAGCTCGTAGTCTAATGGTGGAAATTAACACAGGAACAGATAATTATGAACATTATAAAAATACAGTGATGGAGATATGCAATAGACAGGTACATAACCCAGCCTGAGGGTAACACAAAAAGTCCCTGGAGTCAGGACCACTTGCTACTAGCCTTAATGACTGAGGCAGGATTACGTAGACTACAGCAGATGGGACTAAGTCAGTAAAAAAAAAGGGGGGGGGGGGGCGGGGAGGGACTAGAGTGTGTTTAGGCAACCCCAATAGCTGAATCTGCTGGAGGGTGAACCATTTCCCTGATCACTACAGACCTAAGTTTGAGTTGTCTCGCAAAGTATACAATTCTTAATGAGTAATAGCTGAAGTGTCATAACATAGTATACATGTGGTTAGGGAAAAAGATCCTTAAAACTCACTTTTGTTTTAATAGCACCATTTTGATAGATCCATACACTACCCAATTCACTACAAACAATGTTTGGAGTCAGTTTAATAACTTCCCTAATTTTTATTGCCATCTTTTTTTACTGTATCCTAAGTGATTTTATATTTAAATGTTTAGTCATAGAGTACCCCAAGTCTTCTTTTGCTATGCTTCTTCACAATCTTAGATTGAACACCACAAAAGACAAATCCCTTGGAAATTATGTTAAGTCCGAGAAGAATCCAGGAACGTAACCATATGCAGGCAAACACACCAATAGCATTTCTAAAATTTTATTGTTCCCCCAGCTCTCGTGTCACTGAGCTATAAATGAGTTCAAGTGTATCTACAAAATCCACCCTGTGGAGACAATTGGATTACTAGGAATGTGCTCCTGGAGTAGACTGCAACAATAATACACTTACCCATGCATTACCCTGGGATACCTACACCTTAAAGGAAAACCCGAAGCTCCACATAATAAATGGACGAAATAATACTACCATGAAAAATGCTGATAACAAGTTATATAACCAGCTTATGAATAAATATGAAAATAGAATAATTAGAATTAACTATATGTCTTCCCAATTCTATTCCCAATAACCTATGTAAACAACCTATAGAAAAAGCATATCACTATTCAGTATATTCTCCATTAAAGTATAAAGCACAACATTAAGAACAATGTAGGCATAGAATCTAAAATAATTATGTATTGCAAAATCTCAAAATGTTTTCCGTTCCTTTAACTCATGCTGAAAAGATGCGAGGCAACTGGACTATCTTAATTTTTCAGGTGTAACTCCTCTATCAGAATATAGTTTAAGAAAGAAAAACCTAGAAATATGGAAAACGTGAATTCTCTTTTAGTATTAAGATGCAATTCCCAGACAAATGTAAACTCAGCAATGCCTGCGGTCACTGGCCTCCTGAGAGCTGAAGGGATCAATATCTCAAGGCATCTCTTCAGCCCTGTACAGTCAAGGCTTAACTCGACAAGTCTAGGTTGCTCAGGCACTGAGCTTTCCAAAGAAAGGACTGGCCCTAGACTGGTTACTGGGTGTTACCTCTGAGCTCTTGGAATAGCCTATCTGATGTGAATGTGTTTGTATGCCTGAGGCCCTAGGCCAGTGGTCGGCAAACTGCGGCTGGTGAGCCACATGCGGCTCTTTGGCCCCGGAGTGTGGCTCTTCCACAAAATACCACAGCCTGGGCTAGTCTATTTTGAAGAAGTGGCATTAGAAGAAGTTTAAGTTTAAAAAATGTGGCTCTCAAAAGAAATTTCAATTGTACTGTTGATATTTGGCGCTGTTGATTAATGAGTTTGCCGACCACTGCCCTAGGCCATGCTGATTAGTTTGATCTCAAGGGACTGGACACTAGATAACAAAGGTCGTCTCTCAGGTGCTGAATGTTTGCTTTACTGACCCCCAATAAAAACCCTGGCTACGGCTTGGGTGAGCTTACCTGGTTGGCAATACTTTGCACATGTTGCCACAGATCATTGCTGGGAAAATTTAATGTATATCTGTCCAAGCACCTGGACATTTGCACCTGGTTACTCCTGAACTTTGCTCTGTGGACCTTTTTCCATTTGCAGAAATTAATCTGTATCCTTGTACAACAGACCACAACCATGAATGACCATACAGCTTTCCGGCTTTCCTGTGAGTCTTTCTAGTGAAGCATAAGCCTGAAGGTGGTCTTAGTGACCCAAACAAAAGCCCATTCATGGCACAACATGAGACCCATTGGGAAGCTCTGATCTACTCAACGCAGTTCTCCCATAGCTCACTGAGTCAGAATCTCTATCCAAAAACCTTTATATTTTACACACTCCCTGGGTTAATCTAACACAGCCAGGAGGCACTAGTTTTAGAACAGACTTTTAGAAGCTTCTGATATTGCCAACCAGCCACGTGCTGCTTAAAATAACCTCAAAAAAAGTCCCTGTCATTTGGTTTGTAAATTTCCAGAGATAGGATATTCACAATCTTTCAAGACAGCCCTCTTCAATATTTAAATGGCTCACATTGTTGGAAAATTTTCCCCTATGTGTATGTAAAATATCTCCACATGACTTCTAATCTTTGCTCCTGGTTACAGGAGATGAGGCCATTCAGAGTAAATCTCATCTGCCTTCCACATAACAATCCAAACACTGCAGTTTTCTAGTTTCTCCTAAGTCTTCCCTTTATCACCCAGAGCCTCCTAAATCAGGCTGATGGAAAAGGAACTCTCCAGCAATCATCTATATCAAGATCCATGGGACAATAACCATAAAATATTGAAAGAAGAAAGCAGAACTGACTATCTCCCATCTTGCAGAGCTAGATCCTCAGCTGACCCTCCCCACTGGGGGTCACCACAGGAATGTCAGAATTGTCCTAACTCCCCCAACCGCTGCCTGAGTAGACCAATGAAGCTCCAGGAATGTAGCTAAGGTCCTAATAAGGCTATCAGGAAGCAATGGTAGGGGGATGGCTCAGACCTTGGGATGTATTGGCCACCTCCTGACCTTTGTGCCATAAGACCCTGCAGAAAAACCCTGACCAAAGTGACCACTCTCTGTAACCCACGTCACTCACCCAAGCCCACCCAAATGACTAGCCCTATATAACCTTTGTTCCCCTGGGGCTCGCTCTCTCGTCTCGCCGCTGCGTCGGTAAAGAGGCTGGGAGCCAAGCCCAGGCTTGAATAAAGACCCTTTTGTTTTTTTGCATCGGAAGTGGCTCCCTGGTGATTGAATTTGGGGACCCCGAAATCTGGGCATAACAATATGAGTATGTCGCAATTGTATTGGTCAGAGAAAGAGTTCACAATTTTTAAGTACTACAATCTTTATTCTAAAGCTTTATTTTTATAGTTATAATGCTGTATCAAACACAGAAAAACTAATTTAACAATTTAAAAAATGTACATTCAATATGTATACATGTTGACATCACAAAAATGTACAGGCTTAAAGACAGATAAATAATGGAGGTGTTTCCCTGTGTATTTGACTGGTTGCACCGAAATCAACTTACAGAATCCATTAAAGATAGAATGAACTCTAGGGAATAATATGGGCCAAGTGGGTGGGGGAAATATATACAGGGCTTGGCTATAGTGGGTTTTTATATGGAAAAATACAAATTAATAAACATTAATACAAGAATAGACTCTGTCTTTTGTATACTCACAACAGTAAGCCCACTTTTGTCCACCTCTGTGTTCCCAAGAAAGGAGAAATTACTTTTCTGATTGGTGAACTTTGGAAAAAGTGAGAAGCCAGTGAGATAAGGCACTTTCTGTTTTTCTTTCAGAGTTGCCACCTGCAGAGAGAGTGCATTTTATCTGTTCTGTGTCATAAGGTAAGTCCCTGTCTCCATAGAGTATGGCCTGTGCTGACCAACTCACCAGTGATGGACAGCTAATTTTGCCTATGTCAGCCCTAAAGTATTAAAATGAATGCAGCCACACGTTGCTCATGTCCTCCAATTGAGTTTCTATCAGTAATAAAACTGATCTTCTCTCCAGGTATCTGACGCCTGTGTTTGTCCTCTCAATATGTTTAAGCTTGGGAGGGCAAAAAGGGGTTACTTATTAGGTCCCTAAAATCCATCTTCTTTTTCCATCTAGGCTTTCCCTGGGTCACAAGCCTCTGTGTCTACATGATTGTGAGTGCAACACACAATGAATAAAAATTGATCCTCCAAAGTTATAGCTCCAATGCCATGTTCTCCTTGAAGCTGCCCTGACCCTTGTAGACTAGATGGAGGTAACATTTATTCTGTTACTCATCTGGTACCTTTAACGTACTCCTTGCAAAAGTTTATTTCCATTTCATATTCATATAGTATTGGTTTGCAGTCGTGGCCAATAGCTTTCCAAATGTAATTTGAAACCAGTCCCCATAAGAGGAGTGCAGGAAGTGACAGACAAGGAGGCAGACCCATCCAGATTGGTAGGTGGCAGGTTTAATGACAAGGAAACTTAGGAGGTTTGTCTTGGGAGGCTGCAAGACCAGTTTCCCACATCTGCTCAACAAATCTTAGAAGTTTATAGAGAGAGACCTTACCTGGGTTCAGTCATATTCCTGGACCAGATAGTCCCAATATCATATTTCAGTTTCAAGGATACAACCTTGGAACAGCTTCTGGGAACAGGGAATGCACATTCCAGGGTACAGGAGAGGGACTGGGAGCCTTCAACTGCCAGGGTCCAGCTCGTGGGTTAGACTGGCAGACATATCTTAATGATCTTCCCCAACATATAAGTATTTCCTACATGTGGCATGTGACTGTAAGATCTTTAGGGAAAAGGATCTAAGATTCTAAGGGTTATACTTCTTTCTGCCCCATAGCTGCTTTCTTAGTACCATACACAGAGGAAGCAATCAATAATTGTGGATGGCCAAGCAGTCCTTCCAAGCAGCTCGGACATCCACAATTGAAATGGTTTATGGGGCACATTAATCTCACAGTCTACAAATAACTAACTTCTCTTTTCCAGTCTGATCCATGGCAGGATACAAAGCTGACTGCCATGAATTCCTGCCTCTCCACAGGGCTGCTCTGCTACTTTAAGTTCGGTGCCAATGTGCCCCTGAAGCATGTCTTCTGCCCATTTCATGTGCAATTACATCCCTTCAGTTCACCACACGCCAAGGGCCCTGGCATCCTGGTGTCATCTATTCTCATTGCATTGTTGGCCAAGCATCGTGGAATGGTGATAAGCTTGGCATGAATGCCTATGGAAGGTCTTTGTTTCCAAACCTCTTCACCAAAGACAGTTTGATGTGAAAAATAAAAAACAAGCATGTGTGGCAATGAACTCTTTCCTAATGCCAAAAGAATATTGGTTGGCTGTTAAGAGGTCAAAATGTCACGCCCCTACCATAAATAGAGCAACTTTTGCTTTTTTGACCTTTGCATTTTTAAAGGCCTAGCTCTCTTCTCTGCTATAAAACCTGTTAGAAAATTGCCTCTAGGAGCCAACTACAAAAACCAAGTGTTTCTGTGCACAGTGGAGCCTAGGAGGAAAGTGTTAAATAATGCCAACATTTTTTATTCCTCATAACATGTTCCTACTATTTTTTCGTTTTGTTCAGGGATTGCAATTGGGCATAGACCCTTCAGGCCGAACTGCAAAGGCATCACGATACATCCAACAAAGCTGACAAGCAAAGGCACTAATGGAGACTTGGGGTTAAACAAGCTGCTGGAGTCAGAAATATCAGGATCTGGATGCAAAGTAAGCATTCAAGGTCAGGATTGAGAGTGATACAGGACACAGGCTCACAGGAATCCAATTCATTGGCCACCAAGAACTCAGGAATCAGCCTGGAAGAGAAAGGCAAATCAGGAGGGATGTCCAACTCACCCTGACCATGCAGACTAGTTAAAGCCAGCCTGAAATACCAAAACCAACGTTTGCATAGCAACGCTTTGTCAATAGGAATTTTGTCAATAGGAATGCATGTCAATAGGGATTTTGTTGAAATTTAGATTCTAACGCTGTAGCTCTGGAACCGGGCCTCGCACCCATGTGCCAGATGCTGCTTTATGCTCTTCGCATGTGTTTACTCATTTCATCCTCATGATAGACAGTCTGCTGGTATAACCACTGAGCATCACTGCTCTTCCAAGGCCATGCTCCTCAACTTCTCCAAGTACAACTAGCGCTAAGCCAAATCTGGATGCCCTGGCAAAGTTAAATCATTGTAACCCTCACTCCAGTATCCAGCTTAATCCAACAGAAAGAGAAAGCAACTCTGATAATAGTCACACAGTTGAATAAAAGTCATGTGATCTGCAGTGTGCTGGCTACAAGCTCCATACACAAAATGGTGTGTTTGCATATACAGTCTCCCATCATTTGTCTATTGTATCATTTCTCCTGAACTTGTCCCTGAGAATTGAAAATAGACAACAGATTAGCACAAAGAACAAAACATGGATTTGCTCTTTTTCCCTCCCACCCCACAAGAGAATCTGGCTCAACTTCCTCCTCAGCACTTTGTATCTTACCAGCCTCTGTGTTTGTACAGTTTTGCTTGTCTATGTGAGGCAGAGAAATACTGGCATCTCCCGTGGATTAAAATAACTGTAAAAGCCCTGATTTGAAAGGGCCTCTGGGCCTGCTGCCTGGCTGCTCCAAGCAACTAAAGATTTGAATTCAATTGAATTACAATTTAATGTGGTCAGAGGCTGTGGTGGTGGGGAAGGAGGAGCATCAGGCTAGCCTTCTGATAGTGCAGCTACCCAAGCCTTTGCACAGCTCCCCAGCAGCCCTCCAGCCTTTAGTGGCAGCTACTGCACGCGACCAGGCAAGGGCTCTGTCTGGGAAATAGTAACTCTTATAGGAAGGCTTAGCTGATTCTACTGGTATGCATTCTGAAATGCACCCAGCTCCTTGCAGTCAAATGCCTGCCTGGGAGCAGAGGGACAAAGTAGGGCACTGACAACCAGTGAAATGATGCTGTGTGCTCCCTGCAGAGAGAAAGTGAGAAGTGTATAAAATATTTCCTTATAAACAAGTGGAAACAAAAAAAATTGTTCCCCTTCTCTTTACGTGAGAATACTTCCCCTTCAATATTTATTGAATTGTTTCTGATAAATTTGTATCTTGAGCACAAAGTAATAACATGGAATAGGCAGGAAGCTTAAGTGTGGAAAAGGAAGCATATGATTTCAGTCAGTGTTAACAACCGGCAAATATGTAGTGATTTGCTTTATTCTGTGATGCTATCAATTGCATAAAAAGGAAGCCACTTTCCTGTAACAACATAATTTTAAAGATATACTTGGATTTTTGAGGTAAATTAAACTAAAATGTGTATATTAAGTCAGCCTGTGAAGTACATTATTACAATGTTTAGAAAACATCCAATTTACACTTCTTCCAAATGTTAAGATAAAGTGCTTTTTACTTACTATAATTGATTCTTTCAGGATAAGTGCATGTAAATATATATGCATGTTTGGATAACACAAACATTTTCCAATCAGCTGAGAGTTTGAAATGTAATAAAAATCTTTTTAGATTTTTCTTTTAATTCAGTAATCAGTGTAGCAGAATAGCAAATATTTAATAACAAATAAATTCAAATGTGCAGAGAAAATGGAATGTCTTGATGTGTCAATAATTAATCAGCCTTCCTCTCAAGCTGATTAGCAAGAAAAAAAAAATCTACATGTCCAATCTGTTCATTTGAGGTTTGATCCATAGTTTAAATAGCGCCTTTAAGTAGCACTCAGTTTCTCTTAGATAGAAGTGCTTCTCGAAGGCAGCACCTCCTTCTACTTCTCTCCATGAGTTTGGCTCTAGGTGCTCAGTGGTGAAGGGAAACATGGGGCTTTGGGGTTTGGTGTGGTCCTTGGATCCTCACTGAATCTTACTCTGGTCTCTCTGATGCCAAAGACAGTATCCCTTATCTGACTAAAGAGATTGGCACTTCTGTCATTTAAAGCTGACTCTATGACAGGTATAAGTTGTCATCTATTTTATCTAGCTGAGAGCCTGGTAGGGTTCTCTGGGTGATTTGGCCTTATCTCAGTTGGCACTAGTGGTATAGACTCCTTTGAGATCTAAATTGGACTTCCCAGTCATCGTGCTAAGTAAAATAAGCCTGTTACAGAAAGACAAATACTGTCTTATATATGTGTGAGATAATTAAATATATATATACTAGTGGCCTGGTGCACAAAATTCATGCATGGCGGGGGGGGGGGGGTCCCTCAGCCTGGCCTGCACCCTCTCTAATCTGGGACCCCTCGAAGGATGTCCTACTGCTGGTTTACAGGGATCGGGCCTAAACCAGCAGTCACACATCCCAGGACTGCTGGTTCCTAACTGCTCACCTGCCTGCCTGCCTGCCTGATTGCCCCTAACCATTCTGCCTGCCAGCCTGCTCGCTCGCAAATTCCCCCCCGCTGGTCTGGTCACCCCCAACTGCCCCCTGTGCCAGTGTGCTCACCCCCAACTGCACTCCTGCTGGCCTTCTGTCCTGATCACCTCCAACTGACCCCTACTGATGGCCTGCTCTCCCCCAACTGGACCCCCCTGCTGGTCTACTTACCCCCAACAGCCCTGCCCCCCACCAGCCTGATCACCCACAACTGCTGTCCCATCCTGACCTGATCACCCACAACTTCCCTCCCCTCTTGGCCTCTAACCGCCTCTACCTCGGCCCCACTACCATGGCTTTGTCCAGAAGAACATCCGGAAGGTCTCCCAGTCTAATTAACATATTACCCTTTTGTTAGTATAGATAGAGGCCTGGTGCACAGGTGGGGGCTGGCTGGTTTGCCCTGAAGAGTGTCCCGGATCAGGGTGGGGGTTCCCTTGGGGCATGGGGCAGCCTGGGTGAGGGGACTGTGGTGGTTTGCAGGCTGGACACAACCCCATGGGATGAGGGTCCCCTCTGCCCCTCTGTGGGGGGTGTGGCCAGCCTGGGTAAGGGGCTGAGGGCCATTTTCAGACTGGCCATGCCCCCCAGCAACCCAGGCTCCCAGCCCCTCCTTTTTGTTTTCTTTTTTTTTTTCTTTTTTCAGCGCTTCCTTGAGTGGAGGCCAAGGCCAGCTGGAACCAGGTATCTGGGATTTATTTATCTTTTATAATTGAAACTTTGTAGCCTTGAGCGGAGGCCAGGGCTGGCCAGGGCAGATGGGAAGCTTGGCTTCCTCCATTGCTGGAGGCAACCCAAGTCTCCTGCTTGCTCCAGCTTTGTGGCTGCCGCCATCTTTGTTTGGTTAATTTGCATACTCACTCCTGATTGGCTGGTGGGTGTAGCAGAGGTATGGTCAATTTGCATGTTTCTCTTTTATTAGTGTAGACTAGAGGCCTAGCACACGAAAATTTGTGCACTTGGTTGGGGGGATGGCATCCCTCAGTCCAGCCTGTGCCCTCTTGCAGTCCCAGACTACCTGCTGGCAGTCAGATATCCTTAGCACTACCGCAGAGGTGGGAGAGGCTCCTGCCACTGCCACTACACTCTCCAGCTGTGAGCCTGGCTTCTGGCTGTGCAGTGTGCTCCCTATGGGAGCACACTGACCACCAAGGGGCAGCTCCTGAGTTGAGTGTCTGCCCCCTGGTGGTCAGTGCATGTCATAGCGACTCGTCTTTCCCCTGTTCAGTCGATTTGCATATTACCCTTTTATTATATAGGATTGGTCTCTTCCCCCACTTCCTAGCACAGAGCTCCTGAAACCCTTATAATTCCCTAAGTGATAGGAACACTGGGGGCCTTTGTTCTAATATTTAGTCTTGGACCCCATTTCCTGACAAGGGGCTCCTGAACCCTTTGTGATTCCCTGAGTGAGAGGAGTGTCTTTTATTCTAATGAAGGAACTCTGCATGGGCTCCTGGAGGCTCCTGGCTCAGGCTGGTTACCAGAAAGAATAAGCCATGAATGTAAGCTTAAAATTTTCAGCCCTGCCCCATATTCTCTTGAGAAGGGAGAAGGGGATTAGTGCCTTTATAGAGACTCTCAAGAGCTTGCCCCTACCCCCTTCCTCATTTTGGGACGTGAAACACAGTGAAAAGACTGGTCTGTGAACTGGAAGCAGAGTCTCACCAGACACTAAATCTGCCAGTACCTGAATCTTGGACTTCCAAGTCTCCAGACTCTGAAAAGTACATTTCTGTGGTTTACAAGCCAGCAGGTCTATGGGATTCTGCTACATCAGCCTGGAAAGACTAAGCAACCTCCTGAGGGTGAGTCTCTGACAAAAGCTGTGATGATGAAAACGCTTCTGCTTCACATCCAGCCAGAGTGGGTGGAGGCAGCACTCATCTGCTTTCTAGTAATTATAAGCAATGTTCCCTCAGTTCTGCGAAACGGCAGCACCCAGACCACGAAAGCCATGGAATTCTCAATGTACCGTGCAGAATGACTCTTTTCTGGACTTCAGTCATTGTGGTAATTTTCCAAAGAAAAACCACAGCGGAAGATATATGTATCTTAAGTCATCTAACCTCCTAGCCATAAAACTGAGTCATTAGGAACTTCTGTTTTGCCTGGAAGAACCATCACATTAAGCTGTTGAAGAGTGTAGTCAAGACAGCTGGAGCCCATAATCTTTTTCTCTTCTTCTGGGCACCCAACTGAACTACATTTTCAACTCTTCTGTAGTTAGGCTAAGACCATGTGACTCATTGCTGGCCAACAGAATGAGTGGGAAAAAAGATAGGCTACTTCTATGTCAGAATCATCAATAAATCCCACACAAGACTAGTCTAACAGTCAGCGAACTATAGCCCGATGGCTCACCCCAGCCCACTGTATGTGTTTGTGCATGACATTTTATTAGGACAAAGTTACAGTTACAGCTGCTTTTCTGTTACAATGGCAGATTTGAGTAATTGCAATAAAACCCTGTGGCTTGTAAAACCAAAATGTTTACTGTTTACATAAAAAGTTTGCCAATCCTACACCAGTCCCCTTCTCATCCCATTATGCAATAACCTTAAGAGAGCATAGTTGAAGGGTGTTTGCCCCACAATATGAAAGAAGTCTAATTCTTGAATTACTGCATGTTCCTATCCCCCTGGACCTTATGTGAGTGAAAAATTAGCTTTTATTGTTCAATGCCACAGAAATTTTAGGATTGTCTCTTAACAATAGCGAGTGTCACTTTCCCCAAAAGCTCCAAAGGCTATCATGAATATACCTGTATGTTTTTGGTTAATCATTCTGACTCTTCATTGGCCTACAAATTGGAAATAGGTCACTCTACAACGGAATCACTGAAAATATCTTTCTTATCATAATAGTATACAAACACTCATAACTTCTAGCTGCCCAGGATCTAAACTGACAGATGACTCTATAAAAAAATATACAGTATCGTCTGTTTTCTGTGTCTCTACAAAAGTCAACATTTCCACCAGATAGGACTAAGAGGGCTGATAGATGACTCTCAAAGTCTTTAGTTGTCAGTGTGGATTCATAATTGAGCAAGACTGTGAAAATGCAGAACTCCCAACAGGAGCACTTCACAACACATTCCAGAAAAGCTATTGACCTACAAGGCCACATGGGAGTTATTGATGGCTGTTACCCATTATCTCCCACACAAGATCAGATGTGATAGACAAGGACAAAACCTTGACAACCATGCCTGTGGATTTCCCTAGTCAGAACTCCACCAGCTCTCCTTCAACAAGGCAGGAATTTCCAATAGTTTTAGCTACATCATTTGATGTATTCTTTAAAACTATAATTTGGATCCTAAAATGAGAGGAGAAACCATCTCAATCAAGACCCAGAGATTTCTTGACTCAGAGAACATGAAAAAGTAGAACACAAAGCGGCTGTGAGACCTTCATTACCTCGTTCCTGTGCAGCAGCTATAGCCAAAAAAAGCACAAGATCACCTTCACAGGAGCCAATTAACTCTGCTGACAGCGGGGCACAAGGAAGAGGTTAGCCCTGAGAATGAGTTCTCAATAGGACCGGTGTGTCTTGATGATGAGAATTAACCGTCTTTTATAATCCGATGCCAGGGAAGTCAGAAGAGTGAAACAAAACAGTCAGGAGGATAAGCACATTTCTGATTTTAAGTTGTCCCTTCTTGGATGAGTTGGCAAGAAAACCCAGGAAAGATGACAAAACAAATCTGAAATTGTGCAATCCAAAAGAGAAGGAAGAGATTCCAGGTGCTCCACAGCCTGTACTTCTGAAGACTAGTAAGTGATTTACAAACTCTCTTCCAGGCCTGGTTTTTAGCAGGCATGGTATATGTTATGTACACATAGCTATCTTTGAATAGCAGTATAATTGCTAATCTAAGCATATTGGTTTTCAACCAGAAGTGTACTTGTAAAAGGACATATGAACATTTATTCTATGTACAAATGTCCTTATTGGAAATCTCTTTTAAATGTTTTTTAACAGAACATCCTATATAATAAAAGGCTAATATGCAAATAATCCCCTCGACCAGGAGTTCGACTGGGCAGTCAACTGGGAGTTCCATCAGGGGGCGGGGCCAGCCAGCCAATTGCCCTCGGCCCTCCCCGCCCCCAGCTGGCCTCACACATGATCAGCTCCCCTACCCTGATCAGGGGCACATCAGCTGGACTCCACCCCTGCACGAATTCATGCACTGGGCCTCTAGTATGTAGATAAAAGCCATATGTTCCCTAACCAAAGTTTTTTGGTAATGATTCTCAGAAGAAATCATTTATTATCTTTTAATCTTACTAGGATACTGGTCAGAAAATTATAACAATGCATAAAACAGACCCCCCAAAAAGTATACTCTCATTGTCACCCTGCCCCCTTACAAGGATCACCTCCCTCTGTTATATTGGCAGAAAAGAAATGGGTTTTCTGCATCGCTCCTGTAGTGCCTGTTCCACAGTCTGTCACCACCAGGGGCTGTCCTTGGCACTTAGAGCACCAGAATGGACCAGCCTAATGCCCCTTAGGCCCCTGGAGAGCTGATGCGGGCAAGTTACATTTCCCTTTACTCTCACTTTATTCTTAACATATCACGCACAGCTGTATGGGAATATTCAACCTTACTCAAGGTTTGGAGAAATGAAAGAGAATTATGCATAGGAGAAAACTGAATTGTATAACAAACATGGCTTTTCTCAGTGTCCAAAGATAAAACATCAAGATAAATAAACTTTCCCAGGACTCCTCCACCTGTCACATCTCATTCACAACCTTTCTCTGCTATCCTGAGGTCTGCACTCTTCTACTTGTTCCTCTCTATTTCACTCCCAACCCCATGTGTGTCTGGAGCCCCACCTCATGGTAAATCCCACTATCTGTCCACACGTGCTATTTTCAAATCAGATTCTTCTCTTTCTCCCAACTAGTACATTTCCCCAAATCAGGTGGATTTGGCCTGGAACATCTTGGAGGGCCTCAGCTGTGTGATCAGTGGCTGTATTTGCCTTGAGGAATGAAGTATAAACTTGATACTCCAGGACAGAGGGGCCTGACACCCTTCACAATTTCTTTGTCAGGTTTCAAGCTACCTTTTCATTTTCCCAGCCATTGAAACACTTGCTCACCTACACACAGAGATACATACACAATCACCAACACACATAAGATAAGTATTAAACATCTTAATATGTGCTAAATAGTAATAAGTCATTTTTTCCTTTCCTTTTTTTTAAGAAAAAATCCTTTAGTATCAAATTACGTCTGCTGATACCTGCTGAGACTATAAAGCAGACATGGCTCAGTTATCTTTCTCTTAATAGCTGCTCCCTTAACAGCACAATGACTGGATCAGTTTCCAAGTCTGGTAGCAGTAAACTAGCTGGGCCTGACTCACCTTCCTGGCCTTCCAATGAAAAGACCCATGAAACAGAAAAAGACTCAAAGTTGTAACAATTTCAATAAAGAATATCAATAAAGGAATTCCCCAGTTTAGAAAAACAATTCATCTCTAAATACAAAGTAGATGAAGGGATATGAGAAATAATTAGCACCTACATCATTTCTAAAGCACTTCGATATGTAGATATAAGAGGTGGGTAAAGGTTTCCAGTCACCTCTAATTTATATGTTTGAAACTGCAATAATATACCAGACAGCTGAGAGTCACTCTTCACCCCATTCTATAAGGAAGCTCTTTACCCAAAGGAGCTCTTACATCAATCAATATCTCTTTGCATCCATCCAGGAGCCCACAGATCCCAGTAATATAATACAGGGCAGTAATACAGCAAGAATACAACTCTGGTGGTCCAAAGCCTGATTTACTGCATTGGTTGACAATTGTGATGAAGGAAGTATAGTTTAGCAGTGAAGATTATGAACACTAGAATCAGACAGATGTGAGTTCTAGTCCTGACTCTTCTACTTACTAGCTATGTGACCTTAAGAAAAATTTTTTGTTGTTTATTCTCACCTGAGGATATTTTTTCCACTGATTTTTAGAGAGAGTGGAAGGAAAAAATGGAGGGGGAGAGAGAGAGAGAAACATAGATGTGAGAGAGACACATCATTTGGTTGCCTCTTGCATGAGCCCCAACTGGGGCTGGGGATCAAACCTGCAACCCAGGTATGTGCCCTTGACTGGGAAGCAAACCCAGGACTTTTCAGTACTAGGGAAAATAATTTAAACTGTCTGAGTCCCTACTTTTTATTTGCAAACTTAGAATAATATCTCATCTGGTTGTTTTGAAGACAAAAATAGTTAAGAACTTGTCACAGTGTCTGGCGCATGGTAACCCCTTAATAAATAGTATTCAAAAGTAGGCAGGGTAATGAAATAACTTAGAAAACAGTTAGGAGCCTGAGCTTCCCTTCCAGCTAGATGTGATTAGGTTCAGCTATGTGTAACTAAGTTCTGGCCAATTAGACATGAGCAGAAATAATGTGAGCAGCATTGGGATCATGTACTTGAAAAAAGATCTTCCTCTCCATTTTTATTTCTACTGGATGAAATACTGACATGGTAGTAAGCCATTTTGGACAATACAGATAAGGACAACACATCAAGCAATAAGACTTCTGCTCCAACTTAAACCATTGCTCTCTAGACCTGACCCACAGTTGTCATTCTGAGACTGCCTGCATTTCTCTCTTTAGTTAATTACTTGTGTTCACAGATTTCAGGTCCTGCCTTATTTCATTCCCTCATTTTGCTTCATTCAAGAAGAGTACATGGAAGGTAAATTTTCTATGTCCCTACATACCTAAAAATGTATTTTCTCTTCATGTTGAGTGATAGTTTGGCTAGGTATAGAAGTCTAGGTAGAAATTCCTTTTCTGTCATTTTTTTTTAAATATATTTTTAGTGATCTCAGAGAGGAAGAAAGAGATAGAAACATCAATGATGAGAAAGAATCATTGATCGGCTGCCTCCTATACGCCCCCTACTGGGGATCAAGTTTGCAACCTGGGCATGTGCCCTTGACTAGAATGGAACCTGGGACCCTTCAGTCTACAGGCTGATGCTCTATCCACTGAGCCAAACAGGTAGGGCTTCTTTCATGTTTTTTAACATTATGCTCTACTGCTTTCCAGAATCCACTATTTCCCTTGAGAAATCTGACGAATATTCAGTAGTTCTCTTCCATTTTAAGAATCATGTCATTCTTTGGCTGTGAGAAGCTACATGCTTTTACTGCTTTAAAAACTTTCTTAGTTGAATCTTTCTGCTCTCTCTTTCTGGAAAATTTATTATCATGTGTTGAAATTTCTAAAATTATTCTCTATGTCCCTTGCCTTTATTCCATATTTTCTTTTTATTGTCTTCTCATTTTATATTATTATATTTCCTGAACTTTTCCAGTTTTTCTATTAAAATTCTATATTAGTAAGCATAACAGTATTTACTAAGAATGCTTTATTGTCTATAGGCATTCTTTTTCACTACATGCTGCTCTTATTTGTGCATGCAATATTTTCTAAAATTATCAAATTATGTCAGACTCCTTATATGGATCATCTTATTACTTCCTGGAATCACTCTCTGTGTGATGAGGAACAATTATTATTACTTTACACATAAGGAAAAATATCTTAGGCAAAATTACATTAGTTGTTTAAAATCATAAAATAAATTAAGTTATTAAATTAGGATTCCCCCCTCAAGTAGCCTGAATTTAAAATTAAGAATTTTAGTGACCACATTATAATAACCTCATTTTCTTCGTTGGATTATAGCAGGTTGAATAATGAACTCTCAAATATTTTCACATCCTAATCCACATATCCTTTGAATATTGTACCTTACGTGGCAAAAGGGACTTGGTAGATGTGATTAAGTTAAGGATCTTGAGGAGATTATTCTAGGTTATCTATGTAGATCCAATGTTATCACAATCCTTGAAAGATGAAAGAGGGAGGCAGAAAAGTCTGAGAAGAAGCAGAAGTTACAGTGATGTGACTGCTGCCTTTGAAGATAGAAGAAGGGGCCATAAACCAAGAATGCAGGCAGCTGGTAGAGAAAGGAAACATTCTAATTTCCATTTTTCCCCATTATAATTTATTTGTGATAAGTAAGAGATTGAGAGGGGACTCCCCAAAGTATGGTCTTTGGTTACTGTTTACTGGAGTAATATTTTGATTAATTCAAATATATCTCTAAATGAATGATTCCATATAAAAGCTAAGTTTAAATGAGATTCAAAATTGATGTTAATTTACTTCACAAGTTTCAGTATGACAGGTTATTCTTCTATATAATTCTTGGAGTTAGGGTAAACCAATAAAAAAGTATTTGGATACCAAAAAAAACTAGGCATCCTTCTCCACATTGCACTAAGAACTCAGCGATTATATTATATAAATTTAAGTGATTTTTAGGTACAAGTGATCTTTTTTCTTTTCTCTTTTTTATTTTTTTGCAGGGGGGCGTGGGGGGGTGATGGTGGTGGTGAGGTATAGAATCCAGTCTAGGGCACTGCCTGAACCAGTCTTCCCAGAGGAAGCCCAATATCTTGGGTTCTCGGGAGTTCTGTGAGGTTGGGCAGAGGAGTCCTGGGATAAGAAACACCTGGGTGCCACAGTTGGCAGAGACCCTTGTCCCAGACTTAAGGGTAAGATATCTCCCTAAAACCACCTAACAAGCAATATCTGTACCTCAAAACACTTGGATCAGTTCTCACCATACACAATTGAATACATGGATTTTCTAATTTTTCTTTTCACCAATTCTAAAGTTTTACAGATAGCCAAACCCAACCAACTGTTCTTCCTTTTTAGATCACCAAGCCCTGTATATTCTATCTCTGGCATATCTCTTGCTCCTTCTCTGCATTCCCATTGCCTTAATTGTGGCATCCCCATCACCCCAAATACTATCACAAGCTCCAGTCTGATCTCCCTAACTCCAGTCAAGCTACCTTCCAAAGCTTCCAGCTGATAAATCACAAGACTATATCCTCCCTAACAGAAGATACCTAAGAGCAGGTGCTTTAAATCACCTTAGTCAGGAAGATAGAGAAGAAAAATAAAAAAGCAATTAGAGCAAGACTAATCCAAGATAAAGGTGAAATTAACCAGAAAATGACCCAGACCCCATTATACCCTTATTTTAATACATCAGCATACTAAACATGCCTGGAAACCTAATGAATACTCTGTTGAGATCCTCCCCTGGGACCTCCCCTAAAATTCCCGCTGATAGAAAATAGATAAAACCCTCAGGACAAAGGAGACCAACCCTCCCTTTTCTTTGAGCATGACCTCAACCGCCCCTTCCTCAGGTGTGTACTTTTGCTTCTCCTATCCTAAACTCTAAGAGTACCCATGAGACTTGCACACAGGGGGCAATGGGCAGCTCGTCCTGGGCTTACCCCTTGATCCTGTCTTCAGGGGCCCTTCCTTTGCCTCACTGTCCCAAGCTTTAATAAACTTACTCACTTTCACCTGGATTTGAGTCTTGAAATTATTCCTTCACAAGTCAAGAACCTGGAGGTCACCTGATATACTAAAGGTCCCAGACAGTGTTGGGAGAGGGCCAGTCCCCACGAGGAACTGTCCAGTAACGAGAGCAAAGCAGGTCAAGATTACCAGAAAACATGACTTTCAATAGCAAACTGCACATCAGTACACTGATCATTCTCACTGAGGAGAACCTACCTTTTGACAAGTAGCTAGTCTCCCTCACTGAGGCCCAAATCATCAAGGTTTTATATATTTCACAGCCTCCTATTCATCTCATATTCTCTGATTTTAGGGTTGACCTCCTCCCAGGTCTCACTTCCATCCAAAGGGGAACAGTGTTATCCCTTCAAACCTCCACCTTTCACTCTGGCTTGCTTGGTCTTTGGCCTAGGCTTCCTGCATGGATGAAGGTCTTTGGGGAGGGGGAGATTTAAAGGCAGTTTGATGTCAGAAAGTAAGAGTTAAATCCATTTTTAAAAAAATATGTTTTTATTGCTTTCAGACAGTAAGGGAGAGGGAGAGAGAGATAGAAAGATCAATGATGAAATAGAATCATTGATAGGTTGGTTGCCTCCTACACTCCTGCACGCCCCACACTGGGGATGGAGCCTGCAACCCAGGCATGTGCCCTGACTAGGAATTGAACAGTGACCTACTGGTTCATAGGTCAATACTCAACCACTGAGCCATGCCACCCAGGTGAGTTAAAGCCATTTTTAACCCGCTGGTAATGTGGGGAGAGTCTTCTTATCCCCAACTTTACCCTTTTAGGGAACTGTCTCTGTGGACCAGGGAATGGGCTGTTGGTGGATTGTAATAGGGCATTGATCTTTAGTAAAGCAACCACCCAACAGGAGCCACCTTGGTGCCTGAAAAGCATGTGAAGTGAAAGGAAAAGGAGGCAAATCACTTCACTGCCATCCAGGCAGCTGTGCACACCTGTCAGCCCCATTTTGGGGTGGGTGACTTGATAGAACTTTTGTTTTCCTATTCAAGTGCTGGAGTGTCTAAGTTGCCCACCCATGCAGAGCAATATGTCACATAAGTAGAGTTGTTCGTAGACATAACTATCCTGAGTTTTAATAGATTCCCAGCACTATGTTTGAAGTTATTTTTCAATCTTGTACGTGTGTTTTATTTTTTTTTTTCTTGTTGTTAGTAATTGAAATGATCAGGCTCAGAGTGAACTCCTTTTAAAAAGCCACTTTAACAACAATCACCAATATGTAGGGTCTTTTTCTGTAAATGTATTTTCCTTTTTCTTTGTATTCTATTTTATTTAAATGTAGTTGGTATATAATATTACCAATATATTGTCCACAGGTGGTTTCTGTCTAGTGTAAAACTGATGGTCTGGCATAATAAATGGTTTTGAAGTACGTGATTGGTATTATGAAATTATGACTAAAACACAAAAAAATTTTAAAATAATCTCATCTGAAATATCTGATAAGCACTCTTTTCTCCAGTGGGGTTCAATATTAACAGTGGTCTATTACAGCTGTTAGGCAGGGAAGGGAGAATCAGGGGAGAGGAGTGAGTTTTGGAGCCAGACAAGCACAGAGAAGCTAGCACTGAAGCATGCTGGGAGAGGACCTGACTCTACCCACACTAAACAGTATCAGCTCCTGAAACAACTACTCCTCTCCTCTCCGCCCCCGCCCTCTCCAGCAATAATCAGCCTTGTCCTCCGAAGAATATCCAAACCTGTAGTGGGCTTTTATGAGTTGATTTGAGCCAAATTGATGATAATTGCTTGGAAGTAAGATCTAAACTGCTCCTTAGAATGACAGTTTGCAACTTCTTTTATGCATTTGGAATTGAGGGAATGGAAGAAAGATTACATGAAGGGGGGAGAAAGCAAGGCTGAGATTGGGTTAAAGGTGTGTTCATCTATAAGCACAAAACAATGGCTTGCTTAAAAACATTTACTAAAGAAGTTATAGGCCTGGGCCATGACTACCCACCACAACCTTTCCAGTTAGGAATTTATGATTAGATCACCCTGTGAGGTTACTTTAAGTTAGGCTTATTACTGCACCCCTTTTTCATGCAGTCTAATTTCTGAACTTCCCCAGGGAGGTCAAACATTCCCTAATTCTTATTGAACTTTACTTCAGCTAAGCCAAAACTTTGTCACAGTTCCCCATCTGAAAATGGTGAGTTCTTCATCTTCTGAGCCCCTGTTACTTTAAAAATATAAAAGCCTGTCTCAATATCAAGGAGGCCCAAGATAAGGTAAATCATAGGCATTGACTGAGGAAAGACCAGGATTTACACTTTGCTCCTTTTTGAGTTGTAACTCCTTAAATGGTGAGAGATTGAGATGGGTCAACCCAATATTCAGTCAGCTATAACATGCAAAAGCCTTAATAGAAAAGCTATTGCACTAGATTCTCTGTTTGCCATGCCAAATTGAAACACACACACACACACACACACACACATTCTCATAGCTTCTGTCTTACTAGTAGTCTGCTCAGGCTACCATAACAAAATACCACAGTCTGGGTGGCTTAAACAATAGAAACTTATTTCTCACAGTTCTAGAGGCCAGAAAGCCCAATATCAAGGTACTAGAAAGGTAGGTTTCATTCTGAGGCCCCTTTTTCTCGGTTTATAAGAGCCCAGGATCTCATTGTGTGCTCACATAGCCTCTTCTTTGTGTCCACGGTGGGTGGTGAGGGAAAAGGAGGAGAGAACAATCTCTGGGGTCTCTTCTTAATGGGGCACTAATCCCCTCATGACAACCCACCCTGCTGACCTTATCTAACTCGTTACCTCCTAAAGGCACCCTCTCCAAACACTATTGCATTGCAGGTTAGGACTTTAACATACGAATTTTGAACCCTCTCCAAACACTATTGCATTGCAGGTTAGGACTTTAACATACGAATTTTGAACACAAACATTCAGTACATAATATCCCATAATCCACAAAATAAATAGCATCTAATACTTTGCATGACTTGAGCTCCGTGAATCATGTATTCTTCACAGGAAAGTACATTCACTAGTGTACTACTTTTCCAGTGTATGGCATATATATATATATATATATGTATATATATATATATACATATATATATATATGATTAAAGCATTATCTATAGTTCTTTTGGTATCATTTATTGTCTTCCTTTCATTTACAACTGTTTGCTATACCTGTCACACTGACATTAACACAGATGTTTTCTTCATCTTAAACAACTTCACTTCTGATTTCTAGTCACCACCATAGTCTCAATTACCAGCATGTCAGTTGAACTAGCTCAAGTGGTCCCTCAGTGGCTATTTCTACCCTGAGAAGGAGAAGACAACTATTTGCAAAAATTCTTCATGCAGGTATGTAAAAAGTCCACTTGAGGTAGAATGCATTGTCTGTCTTCCTGAAGTATTACACAAATGCATAGTACTTTTAGCCATTTAAACACAAGGCGTCAAAGCATTCTTATATAAAACAACATTGATTGTTACAGAGATTCTACAGGGATCATATCTTTATTAATATTTTAATGGGAGTTTTCAATTCCCTGAAGCAGAAAGGTAATTTCTGTTTGGTTTATTTTCAGAAAGGAAAAAAAAAAACTTAACTCCTGTAACCAGCTTAGAAGAGACAAGATGGAAGGGAAATTGGTGCAAACAGAATGAACAGAAGCGCAGCCATTTGAAGTCAGCAGAGAACAAATCCTATAGTACTGTAACATAAAAAGAAAAATCTATCACTGACAAAAGGGACTGTCTGAGGACACTGGTCTCCTTTGAAGGTGTGGAGAAGCAGTTCAGAATAACAATGATGGCCATTGCAATGACTACAATTTGTGCATTATAAATGGTATGTTTTTAATAAGAACACTGATCTATCTCTTTGTTAGAAATATCCTATTTCTCCCCAGGTCATTTTTCATGTTCTTCTCCCTGAACACATCCTTTTTTCTAACAAAGCAGCCAGATCCACATTAATGGCATAAAATGGATCTGAGTAAAAAACAAATTGTGTAATGTAACTAGAATAGCACTGTCCCTGTCAACTGAATTGCAGTTGACCTTGAGGGAAGGTTAGGAGTTACAGCCCTAAGGATGTTCATTGGAGCTGAGAAACGCCGACTGTGGAGGTGACAGCACACTGAAGAAGACAGAAGGAATGACAGCTGATTTGTTCTACCAATATGGATGCTGGATAATTCAAGATAGTTGTGAGCCATGGAATGACTTCCCCTTGACAGCAAACTATCTCTATTGCAAAATGAGAGCAAACCACCCTTAACTAGAGCTCACTGTGACTGGTTCTTTAACAAACCTGCAATGTATACGCAGTCAGCCCTCTGTATCTGTGGGTTTCCCATCCTCAGATTCTACCAACCGTGGATCAAAAATATTTGGAAGCTACATTGTTGCTGATGTATACAATGTAGTTATAAGCCTATGATGGTTGACTTTGTATTGAACATACACAGATTTTTTTCTTGTCATTATTACCTAAACAATATAGAATAACAACTATTTACATAGCATTCACATGGTATTAGGTATTGTAAGTAATACAGAGATGATTTAAAGCATACAGGAGAATGTGCTTAGGTTGTATGCAATTACCAGGCCATTTTATGTCAGGGGCTTGAGCATCTGTGGATTTGGGTATCTGCAGGCATTCTGGAACCACTCTCCCAGGGACGTCAAGGAACAACTATAGCCAAATGTGTGTTGTTTCTCACAGGCATCATTGGGAGCTTTGTATGTTTGCTGTATTAGAGACACCATTTTTCAAATAATTCCAAGATGAAATGGGAGTAGGCATTCCAAGAAGAGGGGAGAGCAGTGAGACACACAGTTTAAAGGGCACCATGGCCCACATTATTAGCAGAGTGAGCGGAGTGATTGGTAGAAGAGGCAGGCAGAGTGGCAGGGGCAGCTGGGTAACTTATCGGACCTGATAGATTACGAAATAGTAGAGTTTAGAATTTATTTTCAGTTTGATGGGAAGCCATTAAAATATTTAACCATCGAGGTGATAAGTTACATGTAAAAATCTCTCTGCTAAGTGAAGAACAGAGCATGGAAGGGCAAACATAGCAGCAGAGACGTTTGCTAGGGTACAGTGAGGTAATGGTGGCTCAGTAGTGAAGCAGCAAAGGAGGTGGTGGGAAGGCGTTAGACTGGCTTTCTGATTTGGATGTGGATGAAACAAAAGGAATAGTAGATGTGAAAAAGTAAAGTGTGTAAAACAAGTCCTTTATTACTCTTGCAAACACTGAAGGTATGAGATTAGGAGACTGTTTTGTTTCTTTACAAATATTTACCTCTATCCTTCTTAAAGAAATAGTAAAAAAAATATTAAATTAAGAAAAATAGTGCTGTTTTAAGTTTAAAATTAGTATACCTTAGTGCCAATTATTCAAAATTTCAGAATACCCTTTTGTTTATTTATTCCATAATGATTTACTGATCACTTACAGTATATATAGTGCCATGCTAAGTAAGAGAAATTCAAAGATGGATAAGATACAGTACAATTTAGCAACAGTGTCAAATCCACAAAATACAGTTCACAAGTATAAACACACCTAAACTCTTGATTGCCATTTCATGAAGGTATCTACAACCTCTAGGTCAAATTATACCTCCCAAACATGTATTTTTTTCATGTAATATATCTACATATGTTGTAGTAATAATCATGTGAACTCTTGGTTTTGTTTGATGTTGTGTCATAATTATATAAGAAATGAGCAATCAGGGGCCTCAGAGAAGGTACAGCTAGCTCTACTCCTGCATTTAGGGGAGGTATGTCTTGAAGAATTCGTTGTCTTTTTCACAAGACTTCAGTATCCTCATCCTCAAGATTGAGATAGCAATACCTACCCAAATACCTCCTGGGATGTTTAAGTGGTACATGTCATCCTTTCTATCCCTATATGATTGCCCTGTAATATTCCAGTTATGGACATTTACATAATTATCTCCTCTCATAACTCTCAATAATCATCCCTTTCATTATTAAGTTGTGGCTTGACTCTCCCACTAAAGGAAAGTTTCAGCCTCATGAATTTCCACATTAGCTATCCTTGCCCACTTATATTTTAATTTTGCAGTTGAGTTCTAATGTTATTTATCCTCTGTGCAATTAGATTTCAAGTTTCTCAAGGCTGGAATTTGATTAATTAAAATACAGCCATGGTGCCTCTGTCTAGAAGGCTTAATATATATTAATAATCATTTTAATATCAAAACAAATTAAAGGAAAGCCCAAGCTTTTAACATTGTACCTCGGGATAAATTCTGTATGTAAACAGGAATGTTGCACTCCCTATTTCTTTATGTACATCTTTAAAATATTACTTATTCTTCCCCCAAAATAGTATGTTTAGAAAAGTAGTTTTTGGAGACCTCCATTTCTAGTCAAGATGAGATAATGCCCTGTCTTAAATAAAAAAACAACAACAAACCCCAAACAAATAAATGTAGCAAGGATTCAAGAGTCTGGACGTGAGAAATAAAGAACTGTGGTCCCTGAGAGGCAGAAACAGAAAGCAGTTCTAGCCTCAGTACAGAAAGGGGAACCCAGGCTGAGCCTGATGAACTTCCTGATTGAGGAGACACAGTTGAGAGTCCAGGGAAACCAAAGAAGCTAGAGTTCATAGAACAGAATATCAGGTAGGCAAGAGCCATGTGGAACGAAAAGTGCAGAAACCAGCAGGTCTCGACCCTTGAGTATTGAGTTGAGTGTAGCTTCCCCTTATGTGGGAGGAGGTTATCCACAGCCTGGGAAAGAACCCTTTGAAATGATTGGAAGGAGCAGTGCCATATGTGCACAGCCTGGGAGCAGTGTCTATTCACAGCAGCCAGACCCCGAAACCTAATTCATGGAGCATCTGGAGTAATATTTGGAGGTTCTTGCCTGAATGGTGGGGAATAACTAGTCCTAGAATGAGCATTACTCCTGATTCACCTAACAATCATAAAAATAAGACCTGGAACAATCAAACTAATTCTAAGTAAATTAACAGCATCCTAGAACAAAACTTAAGAAGATTTATAAAAGCAGAAAAATATTCAATGCTTAGTAAGATAAAATTGACAATGGCTGTCATCCAATCCATGATTATCAGTCATGCAAAGAAGCAGGAAAGTATGACCCATAGTAAGGAGAATCAGTCAACTCAGAATTGACGCAGATATTAGAATTATGAGATGGATGTTGTAACAGTTTTACAACTATATTCTGTATGTTCCAAGAGTTAAATGGAGACATTGAAGATATAAAATAGGTCCAAATCAAACTTGAAGATATGGTGATAGAAAATTTACAAAATGAAATACAGAGAGGGAAAAAAGATTTTTTAAAAATAAAAAGTGGACCAGTGATCTTGGGACAACTTAGTTTCTGGGTACTTGGAGTCCCCAAAGAAGTAGTAAGGGGAAAATATAAAATATACTGAAGAAATAATAGCTGGATTTTTTTCAAATTTGATGATAACTAAATCCACAGATGCAGGACTTCAACAAACCCCAAGCACAAGAAAAAAAAAAAAAAAGAACTATAGTAAAGCACATCAAAATCAAACTGCTCAAAACCATGATAAAGAGAAAATCTTAAAAGCAACCAAAAAAAACATATTTATAGGGAAACAAAAATAAGGATAATAGCAGATTTCTCTTCTTAGAAAGATACAAGAAAATAAAAGTACAAACCACAAACTAGGAGGAATTGTTTGCAAAGGCTATATCTGATAAAGGACTAATATATAATATATAAAAATTCAACAATAAGAAAACAATCCATTTTAAAGGGCAAAAGATTTTTAACAGACACTTCACCAAAGAAGATACATGGGTGGCAAATAAGTACATGAAGTTGTTCCACTTCATTAATCATAGAGAAATGCAAATTAAAACTACAATTGGATACCGCCACCCATTTGTCTAAAATTAAAAAGACTGACTATATCAAAGCTTGACAAGCATTTAGAGGAACTGGAATTCTCTATTTCTGTACTACTAGTAGTAATATAACATTGTTATGCCCAGATTTCATGATCCCCAAAGACCACCAGGGAGCCGAGTCTGATGCAATAGCAAAGAGCCTTTATTAGCCGGCCGGGCGACTGCTCTGCCATTCTCCACTCAGGGAGTCTAGAGAGCAGCCGCCCCTACCCTTTGTGCAGGACCACTTTTAAGCACATTAACCACATCCTGTTCTTGCAGAGCAAGTAACCCAAGACAAAACAGTTTTTCCCAAGCAACGTCAGAGTCATGCCATTGACGACCATGTTATTCACAGGGTCATCCTGTTCTTCAGAAAGCTGACAGTGTTCTATGAAAGAAGGCCTACATGCTGGGAAGGGGCCATGAGACCATATCTCAAGGCCTGGCCTGGTGTCAGCACTGACAACTCTATCTGGGGCATAGTCCACGGCCTCAGTAGTGCTCAAAAATTCCCACTCTCTAACAACATGATATTTTATATTGGAGACAGTTTGGCACTTTATTAAAAAGTTACATATACACACATAATATGCCCAGCCTCTTACTCCTAGTTCTTTTCCCAAGACAAAAGAAGGCATACTAGTATATCCATACAAAGACTTGTATACAAATCTACCTTTATTTGCAATTGCCCCAAACTAGAAACAACCCAAATTTCCATGAACAGGTGAGTGAGTAAACAAACGGTGGTGCATCCATACCATGGAAAAACTCAACAGTTTAAAAAATTGATAAGTGTAACAACACAGATGATTTTCAAACTAATTATGCTGAGTGAAGGAAGAGAAAAAGATTACATACTCTACAAGTCCATTTTTATAAATATTAGAAATGTACTTAAACCTATATATCACTTAAAAGATTAATTTATCTGTAGTGACTAAAACTGGTTGCTTGGAGCTGGGATCCAGTGGAAGAGAAGGTGGGATTTGAAAGGGGCATGAGGAAACCTTGGGAGGTAATGGAAATGTTCACTGTCTGGATTGTGCTGATACTTTCACTGATGCATACATGTGTCAAAACTTATCAAAATATATAATGTAAATATGTATGCCCATTATACTTCCAACACTCTGTTAATAATTTTAATACAAAATAAAAATAAATAAAAGAATATGAGGGTTTTTTTAATAGATTTTCTTTTTAGAATAGTTTTAGGTTTATAGCACTAGTGAGCAAAATATGCAAAGATTTCCCATATACCTCCTGCCCCAACACATTCCTCACCAGAGTAGTATATCTGTTAGAACGGATGCACTTACAATGACATATCATTATCACCCAGAGTCCATGGTTTACATTAGGGTTTGCTCTTTTTGCTGCTGTTGTTGTTAATCCTCACCTGAGGATATTTTTTCCATTGACTTTTAGAGAGAGTGGCAAGGAGGGAGGGGGGGAGAGAAAGACAAAGAGAGAGAGAGGAACATTGATGTAAGAGAGACACATCTATTAGTTGCCTTCCACATGCACCTAGGGATTGAACCTGCAACCCAGGTATGTGCCCTTGACCAGGAATTGAAACCACGAGTCTTCGGTGTGTGGGCCAACTCTCTAACCACTGAGAACACTGACCAGTCAGGGCATATGGTTCACTCTTGATGTACATTCTAAGGGTTTGGACAAATGTATAATGACATATATTCATCATTATGTGTCATACAGAATAGTTTTGCTGCCCTAAAAATTCTCCATTCTCCATCTAGAAAATAAAAGTTTTATTTAAATTTTTAATACTTTAATTTTATGTCATAATGAATATAAAGTGACATTTTTATCTTTTTTATTAACTCAACTGCCTTTTGGAAAATGAGTAAATGGTTGAAGAATATATATCTTGGTACACTTGGAAATTTCATCTTTAAGTGATATATAGGTTAAGTACATTTTATGTAAAAGTTTATATGCAAGAATTTAGGAGTTCGTGTTTCTTTTAAGAATTTTGTCATTGCTTGGTTGATCTCCTGCATGCTTTGGGCTTTTTGACTCAGTGTTGAAATAATTCTTTATGGGAAAGGATTTCATACTGAGACTCCCTGGTGGACACAATAATGAAGGTTGTTCAGATTATATGTTTATTTTTTCTAAACTTTACCACTACACTGACCCCCCAAGTATTAAATCTCAGCATGAAGATGTTGCCAAGTTACTTTTATACAGCATAGTCATCCATAACACTTCAGGGATTTTATATTATAGTGTCAAGGTTATCTTCTCTTAGCCACTGTAGTTTTTCATAATCATTGGCCCTCACATTATGGCTGCTGCTAATAAAAACAGTATGTTCAAAGATTTTTCTTATCAAGGATATGCCCAACATAAATGTTAGTGCACATTTTCCTGTGTCATTATAAAGTAAAATTCTTTGTTACCTAATTTTTCTCTGCCTAGCTGGATGCAAACACAACACATGTTTTATAGCTCATGGAATTTTCCAAACATAGCATTATTGACATGATAATCTTAGAAAAAAATGTCCTGTGATCTCTCTTTCAATGTGTTTTGATCAATATATTACTAAACTGGTTTCAATACTAGATTTTATCATGCTATTTATGTGTTAAACAATGATTTTTTATAATTCTCCCCTCCCCCACCTATTGAGAAAGAAAGGTATTACCTAACAGCTATACAACGATTTTGTAAGCACAAATCACATTAAACTTCAGAAGATCCCAGGTTAACACTCAAAAGTAAAAAAAATCACATGTTATAAATGCATTTGATTTCTTGTTAGGACTAAGCCAACACAAGTTTTCAGGAGACCTAAAAACTGTTTTGATGTTTTTTTCTCGGTATTGTTGTAATGGTACCATTTTTCAAAGTTTTGGTACAAATCACAAAAGGTAAATAATCCATGACTTCTTTTTTTTGGTGGAAGGGGGACACTATATAAATGTTGATGTGATTAGAGTTGCAGTAGCAAGAACATCCAATGTTGAAAATCATCTTAATGACATTATTTTATTGTTGATAGGAGGATTCTATTATTTATGCATTTGGATTTAATCCAACAAGCCTAAGAATGAATTGCAACAGGAAGCTCCTATTTCACTTTCCAGAAAAACCATGATGGTCAAATACATAGGTTTAGCATATATAAACATTTTTAAAGGGGAGTCTAAAGAATTTCTGGGCTAAGATTAACTAAGAAATAGCACAACTGACAGCACTCTTTTATTCAGGTCCAATTATATATGTAACTAGAGGCCCAGTGCTTGAAATTTGTGCACTCTGGGGAGGGGGAGGGGGTCCCTCAGCTTGGCCTGCACCCTCTCACAGTCTGGGAGCCCTCTGGGGATGTCTGAATGATGACCTGCTCCCTCCAGGGAGCAGGCCTAAGCTGGCAGTCAGACATCCTTAGCGCTGCCATAGAGGCAGGAGAGGCTCCCGCCATCACCGCTGCACTCGGCAGCTGTGAGCCTGGCTCAGGGCTTCTGGCTGAGCAGCACTCCCCCTATGGGAGCACACTGACCACCAGGGGGCAGCTCCTGCATTGAGCGTCTGCCCGCTGGTGGTCAGTGTCCATCATAGCCACTGGTCATTCCACCATTCGGTTTGGTCCATTTGCATATTAGCCTTTTATTATATAGGATCCTGGTATTTTTAACTGTTGTGGTAAGATGTACTTCCTGATGTTGGTATTCTTGGTGATACAAACTAAAGACCCAAATATGGCCTGAAAGTGGGAGAACATTAACTGACAGGAGATAAAAGATAAATTGTATTGCATTAGAAATCAAAGTAGCTCACAAAATGTACTTATAAACTTGTTTATTGGGCTGGTTAACCAACAGTGGTGGGTGGCACACTATTGGGAAAGGAGAGTAAGGTAAGGAGTGTTGGGAGAGAAGAGGCTTTCTCTGGATGCTGGAAACTTCTCTGTTCTCTGGCAGTTAAAGGCTATAGTAGGAAATTGATATCTTCATAAGAAGAAAACTTGGGGACTATAATTAAGGAAATAAGTTTATCAGCCAATGTTTAAGACATATTATTTCTGGATTTCAGAGTAAGTGAGCAAAGACATGGTTGAGGCAGCTAGGAACCACCATGTGCCTAGAGCCAAGGAGATTAGATAATCATCAATGTCTGGTTTCAAAGCATGAGAGTCAAGAAGATTTGGGGGTCTGTCAAGAATGCTCAGATGAAAACACTTCATACATGTTCAGCCATCATAAACAGTTAATGACTTTGGCAGTATGTACATCACTTATAATAGAGAAACACAAATTATAACTAAAATGAGATACCATAGTTATATCAACTTGGAAAAAATTTAAAAGTTTAATGTTGTTGTTGGTACATTGCTGACAGAAATAGAAATTCCTACAACTTCTAAGGAAAGCAATTTGGCAATATGTGTCAAAATGACAAGTACCCACACTCTTTGACCCAGCAATTCCACTTCTAGTAATTTTTTTCTACAAATGGATTCACAAATGTGCAAGATGACCTAATCATTTAATAAGTGTACAGAATTAACACCAACTATATACCAGAACTTATTTGCTGGAGGTAGAGCAGCAAACAATAGTCTCATGAGGCTTATTCTGGTTGGGGAGATAGGCTATAAATAAATAAACATATAACAGGTCAGGTGTTGGCATGAAGGAAAGGAAAGTAGAGTAAGAGGTCTAGGAAGTAGTGAGGGAAGGATGCTGTTTTATATAAGGTAAGGAGGTGACATTTAATATGTTTTGTTTGTTTGTTTTAATTGATTTTTTAGAGAGAGAGGAAGAGAGAGGGAGAGATAGAAACATCAATGATGATAGAGTATCATTGATTGGGTGCCTCCTGCACGTCCCCACACTGAGGATGGATGGAGCCCATAACCTGGGCATGTGCCCTGACCCAGAATCAAACCGAGACTTCCTGGTTCATGGGCCATCACTCAACCATTGAGCAACACTGGCCAGGCAGGAGGTGACATTTAAATGAGACCTGAATGAAATGAGGAAACAAGCTATGCAGGTATCTGTGAGAAGAGGGTTCTAAATACACATCATTGCGGCAGTGTTCATGAAAAATTTAAAACAACCTAAATGTCATCAATAGGGGCCTGGCTAATTGAATTTAGATGGATAGATACATACAAACATACAACATTATAGTATAAATAAGTACATTATGTACGTGTGTGTAAACAGAAACAAAATGATAAAGTGATTATGGAGGAGTCCTGAGTGGCTGAGGTTACTGACATTTTTTAAAATTTTTTAATTACAGTTGACAATCAATATTATATTAGTTTCAGGTGTGAATCATAGTGCCTGGACACTTATATAACTTACAAAGAAATCCCCCCAATATTGTACTGACTTATTTTTCACTAAATCTCTCTTTGTACCTTTCAAATCTGGTACCACTTGCACGTACTAGGTTTCATATACAAAACATTATATTACATGGCTTATGTTAAATAAACAGTTAAATTTGACTGAGGTAAAACTATCTGTCCTATGTAAAATATTTCTGGGAGTTCTGGAAATTCCAAATAATAATATTCTACAATCTAAAGTACAGGGAGAAATTTACATACAAATACATGTCACATGTGTGACACTAAGAATATTTCCAGACTTGCAGATAAAGACATGTTACTTGGAGAATATTTCTGGAATTTTTTTTAACAGGGGGAAAAATTGTACCTTTGGAGAGACCAATTTGAGCAACATCATCATCTATATCACTAAATGAGGCTGCATCTCACAGATCCATAGTATCTTGTCAAATTTTTAACAATTCATAGTACTACTCTTTCACATGAAAAAAAGAAATTTTATATATTTCCCCTTCCATATTTTAATTTTAAAAAATGGTCACAAAAAAAGGCCTCAAATTGAAAACAAATTCCAGCCAAAAACCTAACACCACAAATCAGAACAGACACACCAACCCTGAACTCAAGGTTCTCATGAACATGAGATGTTAAAAACTCCGCACATTCCATTTCCCTGTCTTTTTCTTTTTGTAGGAGTATACATTTATTAGGAAGCCATAGATTTGCTGTTGACAGATAAGCTACAGGACATAAGATGGCTTTAACTATTGGACAAATTTCCAATACTTAACTGATAAAGCTTGCTTGTGCTGACTTACTCTATTGACTGGGTGTACCACATCCTGACAGCTGTAATCCATGTCCCCAGTTGATATCATCAACCACCCAGGTGTGAGGATGGCAGCAGCCCATGCTGGGAAAGGCACCAGCAGGCTTATTAAATGAACAATGGTGGTGGCTACACACCAATGGACCTGGATGCTCCGCTCCTCAGGACCCATCTCCAGTATCAGGCTGCATCCTCTCCCACGGCCAACAACCAGCCTGGAAAGCGTCTGCATTGAACAGCGTGGTAAGCAGGACTTCTGGGATTCTGTTCATTTTACTAAATTGTGTTCAAGTCTGAAGAAGAGAACTGTAAAATATGCAGAGAGGGGACCGAGGCTGGGTGGTGGGGGATCATTTTCCCAACTCTGTTCTCTCCCAAACTATTCTTTTGTGGAGTGCAAGGGTTATATTAACTTTGGATTTAGGAGATAAGCTTTTGAAATCAAGCTCAGAATTTTCTGCCATTACCACTCTTAGGGTTTTGTTACATGCGTGTTCATCCTTTCTGGTGTTTTAGCCAGATATATGCATCTTCAAATCACTAGAATGAGACATACACAGCAGCAACCCTTCATGTGGCATTCCCTGTGACTGAGAGGAGTGTCCGATTTGCATCCTGCTACTCATCTTAGAAATTCTCATCTTCCTTCAGTTACCCCAAGCCCAACTCAAGTAAACCACCACCATCAATCTGTGATGTTTTAAAATAGCATGCTTTCCATCTATTTTTTTAAGAGCTCAAAGTATAGTTGCATGATACTGTTTTTCTATAGCCCAGTAACCATAGGCCGCAGCCGAGTGAATGGTGTGTTCCAGTGCAGATCTAATCCCAAATCCTTTTCAGATGTCAGGGAAATCAATGAATCACAAATGGCATGCATGGCTTGTACATGTAATAAACATTACTTCATAATAACATTGGCGGAAACTGCTACACTACTTTTATTGTATTACTACATAAATATATAGCTTTACAAGATTTGTATTCGAAGAGAGGAGTGAAGAGGAGGCAGAAAAACTAACAGCAATGGCAGGGGTTGCCCGGAAGCAAATAGCTAAAGATTGAAAAGGTTCTTCTAAAAGCATCTCTCTGCAACCCTGACAGTTTCAGTGATGAAATCAACATGATGTTGAACATGTTCACTCTTAAAATTCCTTCCCAGAATGTATTGCACAGCCAGCAGATAGGAACATGAGGGACCAAAGAAAGGCAAGGGGACCCCCGATCTTGCTCATTGCTCCTGGAAATGACAGCCTGAAAAACACGTCTAGCTGCATCATTGTTTATACTGAGTCCCACAAACTGATTCAGGGTTTGGAAGCTTGTGCTGTTCTGGGCCTTATTTTTTCCTGCGCAGATGTAGGTACACATGGTGAATAACAATAATCCCTGAGCTGTAAAACTGAAGTTGTAGCTTTTTCAGAATGCATTCTGCACATATTTGTTTCCAAGGCAATTGGAATTCTATACCTTAAATCTCAAGAACACGTAATAGAATTGTATTGATGGAGACTTCATCTTGGGTGCAAACTTGGAGATCCTAAAGTGTGATGTAGGATCCTTTATCAATAAAAGATCAGAATAAGCTTGTTAGATAAAATTGGAATATTTGTGGTAAGATCTAAGCATGCCCTCTGTTTATAGCAAAGAATTTGCAATAGTGATACAGAAAAGGACAATTAGCCCGACTGGTGTTCCTCATTGCCGGAGCATTGACCCAGGAACCAAGAAGTCACAGGTTCCATTCACAGTCAGGGCACATGCCTGGGTTGCAGGCTTGATCCCCAGTAGGAGGAATGCAGGAGGCAGCTGATCGATGATGTTTCTCTCATTGATGTTTCTATTACTCTATTCTTCTCCCTTCCTCTCTCTCTCTAAAAATCAATGAAAACATTTTTTTTTAAAAGAAAAGATCAATTAAAGGGAGGAAAAACGATGTGAAACTCTTGATAACAAAGAACTGTGGCTACTGGGTAACTAAAGAGTCTACCATGAATGTGGCTACTATGGTTTAAAATACAAGACACAGTTGCTCTGACCATGAAGTAACTGTTAAGTGTACAAGGAATGCAATGGAAAACAAGTTTTCAAACATAGCACAGTAAATTCTGACCACATACCCAATAGCCTGCTTTTACCAAGCAGAGGTAACAAGAGGTCGTGTGCAGAGAAGAAAAGTACAGGCAGGGACCTATGCCACAACCCAGTTTACACAACACCCATCATCAATTTAAAATCAATCGATTTTCCTGTGAAAAGAATTCCTCAGAGGTTTCTGACACTCGAGATTCAACTTAATAAGTGGTATTTGGGGGTATGGGTTATAGAGCCAGGAGAATCTTAACTGATTAGTATATAATTATATGAAGAGTGTCTGTGGGCTATTCTTAGTTATATATACCTGATTTGTGCATATAAACACACAAAAATGTTAAGACTAATCAAAATAGTAAATGCCAAGTACTTTACCTTTTAATTCTCAAAGGACAAGTTTTACTTTCAAAATAAGATTTGCCTCCTCTTATGCTCTCACACATGGCAATTACCACTTTAAGATTTCTCTGAACAGAGGGGTGAAAAAAAAGCATTTGTAGAGCAAGATGGGCTCTGTTGTCTCCCCAACACATTCTCTGGGCGTCTCACTTTCCCATCCATGAGAAGTTTTCATTGATTTGTCATTGAGTGCTCCCTGGAGTCCCATGAAAGCATAGAAAATGCGACCATATGTTTCAGCCGTGCCCTTGGTCAGAGAGTGGCTGACACCTTCATTGTCCAGCCTTCAAGATTCTTTAGCACATTTTCTGTCTTAGAGACAGAAGTTATTTTAAAGTGATTGACTGAAGCAGGGCTTCTGAAATTAGAACAGGTGTGATTTGCGTACACATCTGTTTGTTCATAAAATATTGGCAAGTAAGTGGAATATCCAGGTTCACAGCTGCTTTCCAAAAGCTCCATGCTGCAGTTAATACCCTTCTAATACAATGAGAGTAAGGAATAAAATATGCTCTCATTGTGGACAGCAAAAATTAAATGATCTATGTCTTGCTTGTAATTTATCCTATATTTCTAAATTTTTAATAAAATTAGCTTATCTAAATTCAATTCTCATTTATTCCTTTCTTTTAAAATGCCCATTCTGTTTTCTTGTGGAACCCATTAGGCAGAGATGAAATACTCAACAAAGTAAACAATTTGAACCACACATAATGAAGTGGCTTCATCATTTCCTTAGAATAAACCTCTGAGGAATAAATACAATAGTTCTTCTTAAGAGGGAAGAGTATCTCCAGAGAACACACACATGCACAAACACAGAACCAATTAGGCCATTCCAGATATTTGTTTCTCTTTTTTTCTTCTTTTGTAAAGATAGATTTAATAAATATTGACCAATGTTGAGATGGAGGTTTCTAGGAATACTCTATTAATGTGTTCAGACAGCCAGACCTTTGCATTTTAGTAGTATTATAACACATTCTTGAAGAAAATAAGTTTTAGCTCTGTTTCTGCAATTCCCCTTACACATTTATACGCAAATATTTTCTCAGGCCAGGAAACAAACCACCAAAGGAAAAATCATCCTGCCTTTCACACCAAGATGTAAGTTCCCCTTAGTTTCTCTCTCTGCAAGACCAGGATTTCCATTGAAATAGGTTGCTTATGGCAAGAATTCATATTCATTAGAAAATCATGCCTTGAAGGTTATTTTCATTTGTTTGGCACCTCCCAGGGAACTTGACACATAAGCCGTTTGATTTTAAGTAGCTTAAGGTAAAGAAAAATACCTAGCTAACAGTAGATCCCTCATAGGCTATTCTTTCCCTAGACCCACTATAGATGTTTGTTGCCCAACTCTCAGCCAGCTTGCTGGTGGTCATCAAGACCCTAAATGAAATTATCAGGTGTTTCACGTTATAATTCCCTAGCAGTTTTGTAAAGCACGAAGCACAATGCCAAATGTAAATTACGCCTGGCAGACAATGTGGGCCAATGCCCAGACAGAATAATTGAAAGATAGGCCCTACTAGCCCTCTTCCAAGGGCAACCTAATACTGTTGCCCAAGAGAAAGAGAGGAGGTTTTCAAAGACTCACAGACACTAAGGCAGGAAAATGCAGACTGGAGAGAAGCTGATCTGCTCAAATGCCCCCCTCAGGCCCCCAATAGTGTAAGAAACCAGAACCCTCTGAATATCAAGGTCAGTAACAATGTATTTCTCCTTTGGCAATTGCCCAGGAATACTGACCAGGACTGCATTAAGATTCACTATCCGTGCTGTCACAAGGACACACCACTGGAGCATCCTATAAGCCAAGTTCCATACCCAATGAGGTGACAACCATCTCCCTCTACTCCCCAGCCAACTGAGAAGAGGCAACCTTTCCTTTAAGCCTGCTTCCATATGCCCCCTTAGGTAATCATTTGTTTTTTATGTCAACTCACTGAGCCTTGGCTGTTTACAGCTGCAGTTATAGTGTGTGAACCAACGTCAATTAGCCTTCACCTCATTCTTTTTAAAAATGTATATATATTTTTATTATTTTTTTTAGAGAGGAGAGGGAGAGAGAGAGAAACATCAATGTGAGAGTGAAACACCAATCAGCTGCTTTCTGCACACTGCCTCCCTTAATAGGAATCGAGCCTGCAACTGCAGCATGTGCCATGCCAGGAGTGGAAGCAGCAACCCTTTGGTGCAGGGGACAATGCCCAACCAACTGAGGCTCACAGACCAGGGCCTTCACCTCACTCTTGATTGGGCTCAAGAATATTATACTTGATATGTAGCTGACCTTTAAAAAGTCATGTCTTCCTAGACCACTGCCTATCTGCACAACTTTGATGTGGTCAAATATATCCACAAAAGCACATATGCTTCTCTACCAATCTTTCTGCTTCCACTTTTTCCCCCAATGACCTCCTAATTAATCCATCTGCTACATATACAGAGATTCTCTGGTCTTTCCATGTGAAACTGGAATATGATTCAAGATCATCAATACCCATTATGTTTAATCAGAAGGTTTTCTAAAACAGCATGTAGTGACAACATTCAAAATGAACCCTGAGAGTTACTTAGGCATTACATTTAATGCTTTATCAAATGTTTTCCTATTCAGAGTCATTAGGCAGAATAGATGATGCTGTGGTTCTAGCTCTGGACCAACCTAAAAATATGAAACAGCTTGAACATATAAAACACAAAGACAGACATGAAGGAAGTTTTATTTTAAGATGAAACTCTCTTAAAGTTCAGCACTCCTATTGCCTTTGTCATCTATTTCCTTACCCAAATCAATCCAGTTCCTATCTTTTTAAACTCTTCAATGTCACCTTAATGATAACGACTCAAAGTTTGATGCCCAGCCCCAAACTTGCATGTGTATGTTCTATTGTACTAAATGCAACATGCCCACCATTATCTTCTTCAGAAAAACTAAGTGGAGAGCTCAGGGCTCTCTGCTTTCAGTTTCTTGTCCCTCATCTTTTCCATTATACCAATACATTTTAAGTTTCCATAAAATATTTTTTCAAGTTATCCTACTGCCTAACAGCCTCTAAAGATTTCTGTTTGCAAAATATGTGATATCTTTAGCTAAGATGTTCTATAATCGTTCTCTAAGGTACCTATTTCTGACTTCTCCTCAAGTTCTACCCTACATTCTAGACTACTTATTATTTTTCATTTTTTTGACAACATGTTAAACTCAGTCTCCATTCTAAGCTTTTGGTCACACAGTTCCTTTCCCATAGAATACCTTTTCTTTCCTTTCTAGCCAATTTCTGCCCAACTTTTATTTTTTTTTAAATATATTTTATTGATTTTTTTTACAGAGAGGAAGGGAGAGGGATAGAGAGTTAGAAACATCAATGAGAGAGAAACATCAATCAGCTGCCTCCTGCACACCTCCTACTGAGGATGTGCCTGCAACCAAGGTACATGCCCTTGACTGGAATTGAACCTGGGACCTCTCAGTCTGCAGGCTGACGCTCTATCTACTGAACCAAACCAGCTAGGGCTCTGCCCAACTTTTAAAAAGAAGCTCATATAACATAAACAGAATCTTTCTGACCATTGCTGGCTTTATTAACATTCCCCTAGCTAGACCACTCATTTAGGCCATTTACATATTAGTATCCATTGTTAGATAAATGTTTATGTGTATGATTTATATTTCTAACTATAATGGTTCTTCCTAGAGAACAGGAAGTATTCCTTACATTTCCCCCTCAGCATTGAGTATAGTAGGTACTTTATAAATACTTTTAGAAGATGAACCAGTGAGCCAATGTGCAGTTTGATTTTTCATGGAGTAAAGAACTGTGAAGAGATCAGAACAGGAGTTTAAGCTGAGTCACGTATGCAGGATTCCTGTTAAAGCTTAAATTCCCTTGCTAAATGTCCATGTGAACTGTGAATCCTTAAATGCATTGTAAAAGCCAATCAAATGTAAAATTACTTCACAAACAAAAAAAAAGTGAGAATAAAGATATCACGAAGCACCAGTTTCAATCTAACATGTTTGAAAAAAAACATGTTTGGCTCATATATACCAGGACACTATTCCTGATGGTATACATAAAAAGGAAATATATATTAAACAACTGCCCATGACCAAAATAAAAATCCTGGAAGGACAGCAGATAAATAAACAATGTTTGTTACATGCATTTCCATGTAAAAAGTTTAAGGCTAGGTAGAGGCTGGGTGGAAGGGAGATGAAGGGAGGGGAGGAAATGGGGGACATCTGTAATACTGTCAACAATAATATATATATATATATGTATATATATATATACACACACACACACACACACACACACACACACACACACACACACACTGGTGGCCCAGTGCACGAAATTCGTGCATGGGGCGTTGGGGGGTCCCTCAGCCCAGCCTTCACCCTCTCTAATCTTGAACCCCTCAGGGGATGTCCGACTGCCTGCCCACAGGGATCATGCCTAAACAGACAGTCGGACATCCCTCTCGCAATCCAGGACCACTGGCTCCTAACTGCTCACCTGCCTACCTGCCTAATTGCCCCTAACCGCTCTGCCTGCCAGCCTGCTTGCCCCCAACTGCCCCTCTGCCAGCCTGATTGTCCCCAACTGCCCCCCACTGCTGGCCTGCTCACTCCCAACTGCCCCCACCCTATCAGCCTGCTTGCCCCCAACTGGCCCCCCCCACTGGCCTGATCATCCCCAGCTGCCCTCCCCTTCTGGCCTGATCGCCCCTAACCTCCTTTGCCTTGGCCCCTCCACCATGGCTTTGCCCAGAAGGATGTCCGGAAGGTCTCCCAGAAGGTCTCCCGGTCTAATTAGCATATTACCCTTTTATTAGTATAGATATTTTTAAAACGTAGGGTTAGTGAATAGGGGCAATAATAGTCCAGTCATCCTGTCATGTAAATATGAAAATTGAAAGGAAAGTGATATCTGTAAAATATAAACTATTTTAAACACTTCAGTCATTTGAGAAATACCTAATTGACAAAATAGCACTTAATAAAAATAAAAATAAAAAAACTGTGCTTACTATGTACGAAGCCCTGTGCCTTCTCATTTAAATCTTCTCAACAAATCTATGAATTAGATATCATTATTCCCATTTTACACCTGAGGAAACAAGCCAGACAGGCTAAGAAACTTGCCCCAAATCACGCAGCAGTAGGGGGCAGAGCAGCCAATAAGGGGCAGAGCAGGATATGGATCCAGCCATCCCACTGCACTTGGGGGACAAGCCTGTGTTGGTTCCCTTTGTCCAGGCAGGTGGTACTAATAATTATGGTGACATCTTGACATCTTGATCCATGATGATTTGTGGTTGAAGACGAATCCTTGTTAACACAGAAGAACAGAAGACTGTCATTTCAAAGTATTGAATTGGCTAGAATCTGTTCTAACACTCACTTTATTGTTCATTGCAGCATCATTACCGCCTTATTCAGTAGATCTGAAGGACTTCCAACCGCTTCACCAGTTAACGAACTGGGGTAAGAAATAGAAAGCGTCCCTACTGATATTTTAGTCCTGGCTGAAATGTGAGAGAAAAATAGCAGGTGTAAAAAGAAGAAAAACAAAATCTTTGAAAGGTCTGTTTTCTCTGATAAAGTGTAATACAATGAACTTTCTTAAGCCAAGAGCCTGAAAAGAAAATTTTTTTTTCATCCATATTCTTTTTTTTCTTTTTTCTTTTTTCTTTTTTTTTTTATTGTTTGAAGTATTACAAATAGTAGTACATGTCTCCTTTTTTTCCCCCATTGACCTCCCCCCAGCTTCCCCTACTCCTCAGTACATGCCTTCACCTGCCTGCCCTCTCCCTCCCTCCCCCGCCCAGTGTCTTGTATCCATTGGTTATGCTTATATGCGTGCATACAAGTCTTTGGTTGATCTCTTACAGCCCCCCTTGCCCAACCTCCCCTGCCTTCTCAATGTAGTTTGACAGTCTGTTCAATACTTCTTTGCCTCTGTATCTATTTCCCCCCCATTTCTTTCCTTTAAAAAATTTTGCCTCTGCAGACTAGAAATGAACATATAATAACAACAACAACAAAAAACAATAGTAGTAAAAAATGTTTGAGTCCCAATTTCAATGTCCAACAGTTCTGAGTCCCTGTTTCAATGTCTAACAGTTCCTTATGTGTACATGTCAGCAACGATATCTGGATGGTGGGCACATGGTGGCAATGCAGGTCCGACCCTCTCTGGTTTGGTCCTAGGCAACCTGCGGCAGTGCACAGCTGCTGACTGCTAGCGTGGCAAGACATCATCAGCATCTTCCATCTCTGGACTGTTTTTCCTCTTGTCTTCGTGGTTGGAGCAGACCCGTCAATTCCTCTCTGTTGCAGGAATCCACATGGTCTTGGAGTTGTTTTCTGAAGATATAGAAACATATTCTCAAAAAGAGAAAGGCAAAAAGAAGCACTTAAAAGAAAATTTAAAAGTATTGGAAGAACCATATTTGAGGGTCAGTTGCTGTATAAAGCTCACAGAAATGGAATCTTATACATCTTAAGTGTAACTGGAGTTCATTTATTCATGGATTTATGTCTTCATCTGCCGTGTAAAGAGACAGATGGTTTCTACTTACAACATTTATTTCTTAATGTACTTGTATATTTATTTTTACATTTGTCTTAAATTATAAATAATTCAAAATAATTACATGATCGAGAAACAAAGATGGAGTCATAGGTAAGCACCTAAACCGCTGCCTTGCACAACAATTTCAAAACTACAACTTAAAGACAGAACAGACACCGTCCAGAACCATAGGAAAGCTGGCTGAGTGGAAATTCTACAACTAGAAGGAAAGAGAAAATCTCACAGAGAACTGGAGGAACGGCAAAGGGTTGAGGCACAGCAAAGGGTCTTTGTGTGCGCAGAGAGGAAGGGCGGCTGAGAGCCTGCCTGACTTTCTCGGGTGGAGGGGGAGGGAAGCCCCCGACTGCACTGAACCCCAGTTCTGACTGTACTGAATCCCAGTTCCAGGCAAAACCCCGTGGACCCAGGCTCATACAGGGGGAGTCTGGACTGTCAGATAGAGAGAAAGGCACTCGGAGACTTGGACACCTGGAGGAGGGGGCTGGAGGCGCACGTGCGTGCCAGTGTACACAAAGACTGAGGAAATTCCCTAGCAGAAGGGAATCGGAACCTCCTGACTGCACTGAAACCCAGTTCTGACTGCACTGAACCTCAGTTCCAGGTGAGCCCCTGGGAACCCACATTCTTGCAGGGGGGATCTGGACTCTCCGGTGGAGGCTTGGGAGCCCGGGGAAGGCAGAGCGCGCACACACACGCACAAGGGCAGGGCTGACGGGAAGCCAAGACTGTCTGCTCCACCCTGAAACTCCACCCCATCCTAGCTGAACACAGAGTCTTTTGCAATTTGGCAAGTCTAATCCTATAAGGCTGTCTCCAGCACCGAACTTCTCCCAGCATAGACACAGCTGATCCTCACAGCCAACTGGCCTGGAGGTCAATTCCTCCCAGTGATACCAACAACAATCAAGACTTAACTACAACAAGGCTGTACACACAGTCCACAAAGGGATGCACCAAGAGAGTCCACCTCAGGTAACTGGGAGGCCAACCCACTGGGCCATATAGGAAACCTAGCACACAAAGCTACCCTACCAACTCAGGGAAGCAGTGAAAATGCAGCAACAAAGAAACAGATCACAAACAAAAGAAATGGAGGAAAACAAACGACTGGATATAGAATTCAAAACCACAGTTATAAGGCTTTTCAAGAATATCCTAGAAAAGGCCGATAAATATAACGAGACCCTCGAAGATATGAAAAAGGACCAACTAAAAATTAAATAATACACTGACTGAAATAAAAAATATTATACAGAGACCCAACAACAGACTAGAGGAATGCAAGAATCAAGTCAAAGAATTGAAATACAAAGAAGCAAAAAACACTCAACTGAAAAAGCAAAAAGAAAAAAGAATCCAAAAAGTTGAAGATAGTGTAAGAAGCCTCTGGGATAACTTCAAGCGTACCAACATCAGAATTATGGGGGTGCCAGAAGAAGAGAGAGAGCAAGATACTGAAAACCGATTGGAAGAAATAATGACTGGAAACTTCCCCCACCTGGTGAAAGAAATAGACTTACAAGTCCAGGAAGCGCACAGAACCCCAACAAAAGGAATCCAAAGAGGACCACACCAAGACACATCATAATTAAAATGCCAAAAGCAAAAGACAAAGAGAGAATATTAAAAGCAGCAAGAGAAAAACAGTTAATTACCTACAAGGGAGCACCCATAAGATTGTCAGCTGATTTCTCAACAGAAACTATGCAGGCCAGATGGGAGTGGCAAGAAATCTACAAAATGATGAATAGCAAGAATCTACAACCAAGATTACTCTACCCAGCAAAGCTATCATTCGGAATTGAAGGGCAGATAAAGAGCTTCACAGATAAGAAAAAGCTAAAGGAGTTCATCACCACCAAACCAGTATTATATGAAATGCTGAAAGGTATTCTTTAAGAAGAGGAAGAAGAAAAAAGAAAGATAAAAATTATGAACAACAAATACATATCTATCAACAAGTGAATCTAAAAATCAAGTGAATTAAAAACCTGAGGAAGAGAATAAACTGGTGAATATAATAGAATCAGGGGCATAGAAAGGGAGTGGACTGATAATTTTCAGGGGGAAAGGGTAATGGGGGGGTGCAGGAAGAGACTGGACAAAAATCATACACCTATGGATGAGGACAGTGGTGGGGAGGTATGGGCAGAAGGTGGGGTGGGAACTGGGTGGAAGGGAGCTATGGGGCGGGGGGGAAGGAGAAACAATTGTAATAATCTGAATAAAGATTTATTAAATAAAAAAAAACTTTTCTGTAAGCAGGTTAAAAAAATAATTACATGATCTATAAATATCCCTATGTATCAAAATGATGATTTAATGACTTGATGGTGAATGTTTTATTTGTGTTTTATCCCTCTACCATTTTAATTTTGAAAAATTGCAAAGCTATAAGAAATTGAAAGAATAGTTCAGTGAACACCATGCATTCTTCACCTAGATCCAGTGGCTAACATCACAGACACATACCCTTTTTGACAAATCATTTGAAAGTAAGGTATAGATATCATGACAACTCACCACTAATTACATGCCATACATCTCTTAAGAAGAACATTCTCGAGGAGAGACAAAATGGCGGCAGAATAGAAGGATGTGTCCTGAGCCTTCTCCTGGAGCAAATAGAGGAGGCAGCTGAGACAAGCGGAATCCAGCCCGAATTGGCGAAGGAGGCACAGCTGGTGAGACAGTTTGCAGCTGGGAAGAGCAGGGATCCCCCGGATAAAGGTAAAATCAAAGATCTAGGCAGTAGAATCTCCCGGACCTCTGTGCCCAGAAGGTCAGGGAGAAACTACACAGTGCCAAGCCGCGTCCCTGAGGACAGGCAAGGTCTGAAGGACTTTAGACCATAGAGTCTGGATTTGGGATCTGAGCTCAAAGGCAGCCTTTAAGAGCTGCCTGACCGCGAAGTGCCGGCAAGAGAGGAACTGGCAGAGACGCGGTCCTTCCTCGCACTGGGGCCTGCGCTTTTCCCCACTGAACCTAGTTCGTGGGACCTTTTGGAGACAGGCGCTTACCTGTGACAGAAGTGCGGGAGAAGGGGTAGAGTTGTGGAACCTGGGCAGAGTGGGCAACGGACGGTCCAGGAGAAGTGGTAGCAAGTCTGGTGCTGAGTCATATCTAAGCCCACAGAATCCATTTTCTCCTGAGAGGTAGCCCCTCCCCCCAGTCTCCAGGCAACCAATATAGCCACACCCAGATTCCACCCTGATTAACACCAAGGAATCTGAATACTCCCTGAGGCCATAGGATCTACTCTAAAGAGAAATCTTTAGAAGCTAAGCACCTCAATTACACTAGATAACCAAGCCCAGGAGAACAGATTTCACCAGTAGCAGCATCACCAAAAGAACCTGGGTAGCAAAGCAATTGGATCTACAATTAAAACATTTCAGGAAAACATGGGGAGACAAAAAAGCAATACCCAAAGGAAAGAAAAAGAGGAATCACCAGAAAGGGAGTTAAATGAAATTGAGGCTAGCAGCTTAACAGAGAGAGAATTCAGAGTAATGGTTCTAAGGATGTTTAAACAGATGGATGACAAATACACACAACTCAATGACAAATACACACAACTCAATGAGAACTACAAGGAACTGAATGAAAATATCACCAACGTGAAAAGAAACCAAGAGGAGATGAAGAATGACATAGCTGCAATAAAGAACACATTGGAAGGCTTAAACAGTAGACTAGAAGAGGCTGAGGACCGCATCAGTGAATTAGAAGACAAGGTAGGAAAACACACACAAACACAGCAGCAAATGGAAAGAAGACTTAAAAAGCAAGAGGAGAGCCTAAGGGAGCTTTGGGACAACACAAAACGAAACAATATTAGAATAATAGGGATACCAGAAGGTGAGGAAGAGAAGCAAGGAATAGAAAACCTGTTTGAAGAAATAATGACGGAGAACTTCCCTGATATTGGCAAGAAAAAAACTATGCAAGTCCAAGAAGTACATAGAGTCCCAGACAAGTTGAACCCCAAAAGACCAACACCAAGACACATCATAATTAAATTGGCGAATACCAATGACAAAGTAAGAATCTTAAAGGCTGCCAGAGAGAGACAGAAAGTTACCTACAAGGGATCTCCTATTAGAATATCAACTGATTTCTCAACAGAAACACACCAGGCCAGAAGGGAATGGAATGAAATATTCAAAGTGATGCAAAGCAAGGGTCTGAATCCAAGAATACTATACCCAGCAAGGTTATCATTCAAAATTGAAGGTGGAATCAGGAGCTTCACAGACAAAAAAGGGCTAGGAGAGTTTATCACTACCAAGCCAGCAATGCAAGAAATGCTGAAGGGACTGCTGTAAAAAGAAGAAAGAGAAAGGCAAAAAGAAACACAAACACTAAGGGGGAAAATATGACAACAAACATGTACTTGTCAATAATAACATTAAACGTGAATGGATTAAATGCACCAATCAAAAGACATAGGGTAGCTGAATGGATAAGAAAACATGACCCATATATTTGCTGTCTACAAGAGACTCACCTCAGGCAAAGGATTCACACAGACTGAGAGTGAAGGGATGGAAAAATATTTTTCAAGCAAATGGAAATGAGAAAAAAGCTGGGGTAGCAATACTTATATCTGATAAAATAGACCTCAAAGTAAAGGGCATAACAAGAGATAAGGAAGGCCACTACATAATACTAAAGGGAGCAATTCAACAAGAAGATATAACTCTGGTAAACATATATGCACCCAACGCAGGAGCACCCAAATACATAAAAAAACTCCTGGAAGAGATCAAGGGAGAGATCGACAACAATACAATCATAGTAGGAGACTTTAATACACCACTGACATCACTGGATAAATCCTCCAGACAAAAAATCAGCAAAGAAATAGCAATTCTAAATGACACACTAGATCAGATGGACCTAATTGACATCTTCAGAGCATTTCACCCCAAAGCCTCGGAATATACGTTCTTCTCAAGTGCCCATGGGACATTTACAAAAATAGACCACATATTGGGTCACAAACAAAGCCTCCCTAAATTCAAAAAGATTGAAATCCTATCAAGCATATTCTCAGACCACAATGGCATAATATTAGAAATAAACTATAATAAAAACATTCCAAAAAATTCAAACACGTGGAAACTGAATAGCATGCTATTAAACAATGATTGGGTGATCAACGAGATCAAAGAAGAAATTAAAAACATCCTGGAGAATAATGACAATAAAAACACAACAATGCAAATGCTATGGGACACAATGAAAGCAGTCTTGAGAGGGAAGTTTATAGCTCCACAGGCCTACCTCAAAAAACAAGAAAAAATGGTAATAAATCTTCTAACTCAACAACTCAAAGAATTAGAAAGAGAGCAACAAGAAAAGCCCACAGTGAGCAGAAGGAAGGACATAATAAAGATCAGAGCAGAAATGAATGACATAGAGACCAAAAAAACAATACACAGGATCAACAAAACCAAGAGCTGGTTCTTTGAAAGGATAAACAAGATTGATGAACCTCTAGCCAGGCTCACCAAGAAGCAAAGAGAGAGGACCCAAATAAACAAAATCAGAAATGAAAGAGGTGAAATAACAACAGATCCCACAGAAATACAAAGGATTGTTAAAAAATACTATGAACAACTCTATTCTAACAAACTACACAATCTAGAGGAAATGGACACATTCCTAGAAAAATACAACCTTCCAAAACTCACACAGGAAGATTCTAAGAATCTCAATAGGCTGATAACTATGGAAGAAATTGAAGCAGTCATCAAAAAGCTTCCAGCAAACAAAAGCCCAGGGCCTGATGGCTTCACAGGGGAGTTTTACCAAACATTCAAGGAAGAACTAAAACCTATCCTCCTCAGACTATTCCAGAAAATTCAAGAAGAAGGAACACTTCCAAACTCCTTCTATGAGGCCAGCATCACCCTAATACCAAAACCAGACAAAGACAACACAATGAAAGAGAATTACAGGCCAATATCCCTCATGAACATAGATGCCAAAATCCTCAACAAAATTCTAGCAAATCGAATCCAGCAGTACATCAGAAAGATTATACACCATGACCAAGTAGGATTTATCCCAGGGATGCAAGGATGGTACAATATTCGCAAATCAATAAACGTGATACATCACATAAACAAATTGAGAGATAAAAATCACATAGTCATATCAATTGATGCAGAAAAAGCATTTGATAAAATCCAACACCCTTTCTTGATAAAAACTCTCAGCAAGGTGGGAATAGAAGGATCATACCTGAACATAATAAAAGCCATATACGACAAACCCACAGCCAACATCATACTCAATGGGCAAAAACTAAAACCATTTCCCCTAAGAACAGGAACAAGACAGGGATGCCCACTCTCACCACTCCTGTTTAATATAGTGCTGGAAGTACTAGCCATTGCGATCAGACAAGAAGAAGAAATAAAAGGCATTCAAACTGGAAAAGAAGAAGTAAAACTGTCCTTATTCGCAGATGACATGATACTGTACATAGAAAACCCTAAAGACTCCATAAAAAAATTATTAGACTTAATAACTGAATTCGGTAATGTAGCAGGATACAAAATTAATGCCAAGAAATCTATGGCATTTCTATACACCAATAATGAACTTACAGAAAGAGAGACTAAAAAAACAATCCCATTTACCATCGCACCAAAAAAATTAAGATACTTAGGAATAAACTTAACTAAAGAGGTAAAAGACCTATACGTAGAAAACTACACGACACTGAAAAAAGAGATAGAGGAAGACATAAACAGATGGAAGAACATACCATGTTCATGGATTGGTAGAATCAACATCATCAAAATGTCCATACTACCCAAAGCAATCTATAAATTCAATGCACTTCCCATTAAAATACCAACAACATATTTCACAGACCTAGAACGAAATTTCCAAAAATTTATCTGGAATAAAAAAAGAACCCGAATAGCTACAGCAATCTGAGAAAGAAGAACAAAGTAGGTGGGATCTCAATACCAGATATCAAATTGTATTACAAAGCTACTGTTCTCAAAACAGCCTGGTACTGGCACAAGAACAGACATATAGATCAATGGAATAGAATAGAGAACCCAGAAATTGACCCAAATCAATATGCTCAATTAATATTTGACAAAGGAGGCATGAACATTCAATGGAGTCAAGACAGTCTCTTCAACAAATGGTGTTGGGAAAATTGGACAGATACATGCAAAAAAATGAAGCTAGATCAACAACTTACACCATACACAAAAATAAATTCAAAATGGATAAAGGACTTAAACATAAGACGGGAACCCATGAAAATACTAGAGGAATCCACAGGCAGCAAAATCTCGGACATATGCCAAAAGAACTTCTTCACTGATACTACTCCTAGGGCAATGGAAGCTAAAGAGAAAATAAACAAATGGGACTACATCAAAATAAAAAGCTTTTGCACAGCAAAGAAAACCATCAATAAAACAACAAGAAAGCCCACTGCATGGGAGAACATATTTGCCAATGATATCAATGATAAGGGTTTAATCTCCAACATATACAGAGAACTCATACAACTTAACAAAAAGAAGATAAACAACCCAATCAAAAAATGGGCAACTGGATCTAAGTAGACACTTTTCGAAAGAAGACAGAAGGTAGGCCAAGAGACATATGAAAACCTGCTCACAGTCACTAATCATCAGAGAGAGGCAAATCAAAACAACAATGAGGTACCATCTCACACCTGTCAGAATGGCTTTTATCAACAAATCAACAAACAACAAGTGTTGGCGAGGATGCGGAGAAAAAGGAACTCTTTTGCACTGCTGGTGGGAATGCAGACTGGTGCAGCCACTGTGGAGAACAGTATGGAGTTTCCTCAAAAAAATAAAAATGGAACTCCCATTTGACCCAGTGATCCCACTTCTAGGAATATATCCCAAGAATCTAGAAACAGGCATCAGAAAGGAAATATGCACCCCTATGTTCATAGCAGCACAATTCACCATAGCCAAGATTTGGAAACAACCTAAATGCCCATCAGCAGATGAATGGATTAAAAAACTGTGGTATATCTATACAATGGAATACTACGCTGCGGTAAAAAAGAAGGAGTTCCTACCATTTGCAACAATATGGATGGAGATGGAGAATATTATGTTGAGTGAAATAAGCCAGGCAGAGAAAGATAAATATCACATGATCTCGCTCATTTGTGGAATATAATGAACGACATAGACTGATGAACAAGAACAGATCCAGAGGCTGAGAAACGTCAATCAGAAGATCATACCTCAGGTAAGGTAGGGGAGGGTGGGGGTAAGGTGGAGAGATCAACCAAGGGACTTGTATGCATGCATATGAACCTAATCAATGGACACAGACAACAAGGGGGCGGGGCATTAAGAGAAATTGTTTCATGTGACAAAAATTTTTAAATGAAACTCTCTGTAGACTGAAAATTATTTTGGAAGGAAACAAAGAGAAGTTTCCTTCAAAAGTCATAAGGATTGTAATTGAAAGTCAATATATTTGGCCGCTTGAACTAAAGTAAGTAATTTGTGTTTTTGCCTCCCTGACAAAGTTTATATAAAGCTACAAAAAGAAATTGACAGCCAGTTTGAAATGGAATTGCCAGGGCCTAGGGCAAAGAATATCCTTACATGATATTATTCTACAATGTCATTATAATCTTAGATATTTTACAACAGCATACTTTACAATTATCCCAAACAAACTTACAAACTAATTCTTTGAATGGTGGGCAGCAATTTAAAAAAAGGGACATGAAAGGATTTAATCCCTTGCAGAAGGAATTAAGGCACTGGGAAGGCACTTGAGCATCCTATATTGGCCCCTCTTGCCCTTTGTGCCAAGAGGGACCCTCTTCTCACAATCCAATTGCCCTCAGCTGTTACCTGAGCTTTCTGTTCATGCTGAGCTTGAAGCCTCGTGGGGGCTAGTACCAGGGATCTGTCTCACATCCAATTGTGTGAGCTGGGCCCTCACTGGAGAAGAAACCCGAGTTCCCCGAGATATGTGATCAGCACCAGGACCCTGCCAGCAGGCCAGGGGTTCCCAAGGCAGGTGCTGGGTGTGGAGGCCACGGGTTCATAGGCTACCAAGGAGACAGAACTGAACCTCACAGCACCCTGCTTGGCCCCGGAGGATGGCTGGTTAGCCAGAGACGGGTAAGATTCCTCAAGGAAGGAACAACCTAAGACAGGCACAGTCGCAGAGGGGCCATCAGGAGAGAACTTGGGGGGGCAACAGAAATGGGGCACAGACCCTCACCCCCCCAACATTGCAGGGGCTTGAACCCTCAACCCCTTCTAAAGGAGGTCTCCTACCCCCATGGCTGCTTCGCGCTTCCCACACCCAGCTCAGATCGGGACCCAGGCAACAGAAAGAGACCCGGCCCAGCTCACATCGAGATACAGGTGACAGACAGAGACTTGGCCCAGCTCAGATCAGGACCCAGGTAACAGACAAGAGACTTGGCCGACAGCAGTTGCCCTATATCTAAATTCAGCTGAGCATTTGGAATGCTCAGGGCCCACTCAAGAATGCAAATAATCCTTCCCACTAATATTTACAGGGTAAACTAAGATTATTGGTAGAGTATTAAATTTGACAGTAAAATAGTAATCGAGTTTTCAGATTAATTTAAATAGGCTAATTGAAATAAGTGAATATTCAAGTACTGGACAAAAAGCTATTCTTAAAGTAATAACTAAAATTTCTATTGGTAGTTCATCTCATGGTAAAATTCCTGAATATGCAATGAACCTAAAGCAGTCATATGTGTGGGGGGAAAAAAAAATTTTTTTTAATTTAAAGTTATCAAGACTGCATTATAAAATTTACAAAAACCTCCATTAAAAAAAGGGGGGGGGATAGTAGGGCAATATCATGTAAGGAAAAATATCCTATAAGTAAATTACATCTAGAAAATTTTTACTTTACCAAATTAAGGTTCATTTGCAATGCTAACAGCAAGACGGCCATTAAAAACACACATGGTGTCTAAATAAGACAAAGGAAAATCGTTTGAACAAAAATAAAAAGGATCCCAAATCAATTATATAGAAAAGATTCCTTTATTAACTTGTGGTCGAGAATATATTTGTATATTTTCAGAAAACAACCCCAAGACCAGATGGATTCCTGCAACAGAGAGGAATTGACAGGAGTGCTCCAACCACGAAGACAAGAGGAAAAAACAGTCCAGAGATGGAAGACGCTGACAACGCCTTGCCATGGGAGCAGTCAGCAGCTGTGCACCGCTGCAGGTTGCCTAGGACCAAACCAGAGAGGGTCGGACCTGCATTGCCACCATGTGCCCACCATCCAGATATCAATGCTGACATGTACACATAAGGAACTGTTGGACATTGAAATTGGGACTCAAACATTTTTTTGTTTTGTCTTGTTTTGTTATTATATGTTTATTTCCAGTCTGCAAAGGCAAAACTTTTTAAAGGAAAGAAATGGTGGGAAAAAGATACAGAGGCAAAGAAGCACTGAACAGACTGTCAAACTACATTGGGAAGACAGGGGAGGTTGGGCGAGGGGGGCTGTAAGAGACCAACCGAAGGACTTGTATGCATGCATATAAGCACAACCAACGGATATAAGACACTGGGGCGGGGGGGCAGGGTGGGCAGGTGAAGGCATGTCCTGGGGGCTAGGGGAGGTTGGCGGGAGATCAAGGGGGAAAAAAAGGAGACATATGTACTACTATTTGTAATACTTAAAACAATAAAAATAAAATAAAATTAAAAAAAAAAAAGAAGAACATTCTCTTACATAATCATTATCATACACAAGAAATTTAACATTGGAATAATGCTGTTTACTATACAGTCCATGTTCAAATTTCACCAATTATCTACAAAGATGTTCTTTATGGCTGTGCTTTTTAAATCCAAGATCCAATCAAGAATCCCACATCTCATTTAGTTGTTGTGTCTCTTGAGTCCTCTTTAACTTAGACTGTACCCTGCCATTTGTGTGTCTGTTTCTTTTATGACACTGACATTTTGTGAAGAGTCCAGGTCTTAGGAAATTTTCTACAATATGGACTTGTCTGATTGTCTCCTTGTCATTTTTTTTATAGTCAGTGTGCTATAATTTATTACTGTCAATATTTGTTTTTTGATGTTCCTATTGTCTCAAATTTAGTCAGTCAAGTAGTGTTCCTGTGTTCTTCTGACATTTTCCTGTCATTCTTTCTGCACTTTCTTGCTTTCTGAACCAACATGCTTCAGTTTTATCTTATGTTCTCTCAGTGCAAGTCCTGGAATCACACAATGCTCCAAAGAGTCCTGGTTCCTTTTAGTGAGAAAGGTATTTAGAAACTAATATCTCAGTGCCTGCAAGGGGTAGTCACTGCGTCTTCGCCCTTTCAGTGGACAGCCTTAGGGAACAGAATCTATAAAATGTATAACTTTGCTAAAATATATGATACATTTGAAACTTATTAGTTTGAATATGGACTTTATTTTCTCCTTTTCAAGATTATCCAATTGTTCCAACATCACTTACTTTAAAGTTGATCTTTTCCACAGCAATTTAATGTACAGCTTTAGCATTTACTTATTTTCTATATTTACGTGGGTCTAATATTTGTACATATTTGGGTGTTTCTGAACTTTCTATCTTTTGCAATGGTCTAGCCATTCATGTCTCAGTTTCATAGTTTTTAAGAAAATTTAATTTTATTGTGATAAAAACACTTAGCATGAGACCTACCCTGTTAACTTTTTTTTATCCTCACCCGAGGATATGTTTATTGATTTTTTTTAAGAGAGAGAGAAACATCAATGTGAGAAAGAAACATTGATGGGTTGTCTCCCACACATGCCCAACCAGGTATTGAACCTAAAACCTAGGTATGCACCTTGACTGGGAATAGAACTCCCAACCTTTTGGTGTTTGGGACAAAGTTTCAACCAATTGACCCACCCAACCAGGGCTACCCTCTTAACAACTTTTTAAGGGTACATTGCATTATTGTTGACTATAGGTACAATGTTATACATCATATTTCTGAAAATGATTCATCTTGCTTAATTAGAACTTAATGTCAGTTCACTAGTAACTCCCCAGTTTCCCATACCCTGTGCCCTTGGTAACCACCACTCTTTCATTCCATGAATTTGATTATATAGTATTTGGAATCATGCAGTGTTTGTTGTTCTGTGACTGTTGATTTCATTTAGCATGATGTCCTCAAGTTTCATTCATGTTGTCCCATATTGCAGAATTTCCTTCTTCTTCTTCTTCTTCTTCTTCTTCTTCTTCTTCTTCTTCTTCTTCTTCTTCTTCTTCTTCTTCTTCTTCTTCTTCTTCTTTTTTTTCCTTAATTCTCAACCAAGGATAGTTTTCCATTGATTTTTAGGGAGAGTGGAAGAGAGAGGGAAAGACCGAGAGTAACATCAATGTGAGAGAAACACATTGATGGGTTGCCTCTTGCATGAGCCCCAACTAGGGCATGGGCCAGGAGGAACCTGCCACCAAGGTACATGCCCTTGACCAGAATCGAACACAGGACCCTTTAGTTTGCAGGTCATCGCTCTATCCATTCAGTGAAACTAGCTAGGGCAATTTCCTCCTTTTTTAAGGCTGAATGGTGTTTCACTATGTGTATATAACTACATTTTCTTTACTCATCCATCATGGACATTTAAATTGCTTTCCTATCTTGGCTATTGTGAATAGTGCTGCAATGAACATAAGAATGCTAAAATCTCTTCAAAGTTTTGATTTCAATTATTTTGAATACATGCCCAGAAGAAAGAGTACTGCATCATTTGGAACCACTATTTTTAATTTTTTGCAGAACTTCCATATTGTCTTTCCATAGTGGTTGCACCATTTTGCATTCCACAACAATGTACAAGAGTTCCAATTTTCCACATCCTCGCCAACATTTGTTATCTTTTTGATAATAGTTACCTGACATGTGAGATGCCAGTATCAAAGTCTTTTAATGACAGAAGTTTAGAATATGTTTTAACATACAATCAATAATTCTCTTCACATCATTCTTATTTTTTAGGATCTTTGGTGCATATTTACTTTTTCCACATGAATATTTTTAGATTTCATTTTAAAATAATTTCAAATTTATATAAAAGTTGCTGAAGTAACACAATCTCCTCCATATACTTCATCCATAACAAAAATTAGGCATGTGGCAAGTTCGCTGCTTCAAACCTTTAACATACTTTAATGGCTCTGAGCTGAAAGAGTTCTGAATGACAGCTTATTCAGACTCTGATCAAGTTATCAGATCAATACTCAGAGTCATCAGGAATTTTTAGTTCATTCTTAGGTGAATCTAAAAATAATTAAAAGTTGAGACCATGATATGTCAATCTTAAAGAGAATTAATTTTTAACCATTCACTAAGACCACTTTAGATAAATTATATCCTTATTTGTACATTACCTTTTAATCCGGTTCCATGTGCTCCTCTTTTTTAATTAATAAATATAATGTACCTATTAACTTGAATTTGCATTAATCATATAAAAATATTTCTCTGGGTTTATGTTATAATCTATATGATTATCATTTTAGAAGATTGAAAATATTCTGAATTGTGGCAACATTATTACATTATTACCTATCACTGGACACAAAGTTTTGTTCCATGTTGTTTACCCCATAGCAACATCACTTCTTCACCTCTTCACATCCCCAGTGAAGGTAACTGTTATCCTAAATGTGTTTCTGTCACCCACATACTTTTTTTTGCTGCAAGTATAGAAATGTATGAATTGCTAACCAGTATTCAGCATTGTTTTAAATGTTTCAAAGCTTTATAGGACTGACATATATTATATGGATTTCTCTATGACTTACATTTTTCATTCAAAATTATATTGTAAGAACACATGGGTGGATATACATTGCTCTATTCCTTAATTTTCACTGCAGAATACCATTCTACTATTTAATTACCATTAATAGTTTATTTATACATTTTTTTCTTATCACACATTTAGGTTATTTATCATTTTTGCTATTACAAATGCTATCATTCTTGTAACTACATCCTTGTATCCTGGGTTGTAGCTTCTCTAAAGTTTAAATGTAGAAGTGGATTGATGACCCATAGGATATTGTAGCTTAAATATTATTTATTGCTATATAATTGCCCAAAGTAGTTGTTCCGTTTTATTCTCCCAGCGTAGGTATGGTAGTCTAATAACAGGTGCCATGGTTTGAAGGCTTGTGTCCCTTCAAAATTCACATATTGAAATCTAACCCCCAAAGGCAATGATATTACTAAGTGAGGCCTTTGAGAGGTGCTTAAATTATGAGAGTAAAGCCCTCATGAAGGAAATTAGTGCTGTATATATATTTAAAAAAAGGGGGGAGGGAGGCTCCAGAGAGAGCCCTTGTCATTTCTGTCATGTTAGGATACAAGAAGTCTGTGACCTGGAAGAGGGCCTACATCTGACCATCCTGATACCCAGATCTCAAACCTCCCAGCCTCCAGAACTGTGAGCAAAACATTTCTGCTGTTTATAAGCCATCCAGTCAGTCTGTGATATTGTGTTATAGCAGCCCAGACAGACTGAGACAATAGGTATCTTCTGACTTGCAATATTTGCGTGTCTGACAGACATTTCATTATAATCTCCTAAGCACTAGTAAAGTTAAGCATTTATTGACTACTTATGATCCCTCTTCTGCAAATTACATTTATTTTTCCTATTTTGGGGCCTTTTCTGATGAATATGAAAGAATTATTTTACCTTTTCCTCCTTAGAGTCCAGTTGGAGACAAACAAGTGTCTTTTTTGCTTCCCTTTTGCTATGTAATGGAAATGCCTAGCATGGTCTTTTCTCACGGAAAATCCACCACAAGAAACTGCTTTATTCAGAAGCTGCAGCTCCATTCTGCACAAGCCCAGGGCCTTGTCTCCCACCCACTATTTCCAGTCTTTGCTATGAGCAAATGCCCTCAGAGCATTCTTGGACATGCTTAACATTCTGGTTTCCTAATTCTTCTTTTTGGCCCCTAAGAATATTTCTTATTTTCTTGCCAGTTAAACTGTGCCTTCTAAATTATATTTTATTCCGCAAAGGTTTTTTTATATCTAATGTTTCATTTTTGTGGAACTACTTTATATATGGTATCCCATCTAGTGGATGTACTATAATATAATTAACCATTTCCCTGTTGTGCACATTTAGATTGTTTTAAATGTTTCAGTATTACAGAAAAGTTGCAATAAACATTCCTGTGAACATGTTACGCCTACATGAAAGTACTCTGTTGTATAAAGTATAAATTTCTAGAACGAACTTGATTTTTCATATTGTTATGTGCATTTTTAGTTTGCTCACCAAAAAGTTGCATAAATTTACATTTTCATGAACATTGGGTGACAGTGACTGCGTTTCCAGAGCCTTAACAATGCTAAATCTTATCAGTCTTTATTAAGCATTTATATTTCTTCTTCTTCATCTGAATTGGCTATTCATATGCTTTGCCTGCTTTTTTATTATTGAATTATTTATGTTTTGTTTCCCTATTACTTTGAAAGGTGGTTTTATCATTTACTGTTATTCCTTTTTTTCTCCAACTTTATTCATAATATCTTTCTCATACAAAAATTTCAAACTTATATGAATTCAAGTATGACACTTTTACCTTTATTTCTTTTCATTCTCCCAAGATTATAGAATTATCACCCTTTATCACACACATTGAAAGAAATTTCAATACTCTAGGTTTTAGAAACCCATTCAGAAATTACTTTTGTGTAATATGAAGCAACTATCAATGTGTTTAAATCAATAACTAATTGCTCCAACATCATTTAACTGTTTCCTTCATTGACTTAAAATCATATATACCATACATATGAATGTGTGTGTATGTGTGATAGAGAATTTTTTACTCTACTCCTCTAATCTGTTTGCTTTTCCCAAGCCAATACCATGCTATCTTGATTATTGTGACTTTATAATATATTTTGATATCTGGTGAGATAAAATCCCAATAAAAAATAATAAACTTACAAAACAGGAAAAGAAGGAAGATCGAGAGATTTTTAATTCAAGCAAAAAAAATAAATAAATTGGAGGAAAGAAAAAGAGGAGCCTCCTTTCAAAATTCTCTTGGCTATTATTGTGCCTGTCCAGATGAATTTTGGAATCATTATTTTGTCAACATACTCTCAAAGGAATTTTATTTTCCTATTTCCTGAACAGACGCACTACCTTAATCAAATTGGGTGCTTTAAGGACCCTTTATAATTCAATTAGAAGTCCTGAAAATTGAGGTCTAGTGAAGAAATAAAACATAATAACAAAATCACAATCCCTTTTTGTTCAAATGCTTAATAAACATGATCTCACATCTTCTTTTTATCAACCTAGGTAAGGTAGGGATGTTTTGTTAACCTCATTTATCAGTGAAAAAAATGGAAGTTTAGGGAGCTTTCTCAGAGGAGAGGCCACCCAACTGGAAAGGCAGTGAAGCGGGATTAACAGTGACTCTCAAACTAGAATACTGAACACCTGTAATCTCTCTCATCTCTGCACAGTGATTCCCAAGGTGCTGCCCCTGGACCAGCAGCATCAGAATCTCCTGGGAACTTGTTAGATATGCAAATTTCCTGGCCTTGCCCCGGACCTACCAAATCAGAAATGTGGGGGATGGAGTCCAGCAATCTGAGTTATAAAAGCCCTCCAGATGTTCTGATGCAGGTAAAACGTGAGACGCACTGGTCAAGATCTGAAGACTGGGGAGTAGTGAGAGGGAACAAGGAATATTGTGTTTGTGGGGGGGGGGGGGGGGGGCAGGGAGGAGACAGAAAAGAACAGCACTCACAGATATGAATGAGAAGAAACGTTAGAGATGTTTGAGTTTTTTATTAAGTGACTATTATGTTGGTGACTAGTGGCCCAGTGCAAAAGGGGATTAATTAGAGGAAATATTTTAATATTGCTATTTGCCCTTTCTCTATAATAGAAGTGTCAGAGATGAAAGAAAATTAGTAAAATGTATATGAAGACCTTCCTCCTGTTATAGTCTGGGGCACACCATGGGACCCAGAGTCAAGTCCCCGCCCACCCATGTGTGCCTCAAAATCATGTGAGACCCAGACCCGGCCAACCCCCTCCCCATTGGGCTAGATCCAGACCTGGCCAGTCCCATCCTTGTCAAGCCCCGCTGGCCAGGGGGCACAGCCTCAGGTCCCCCAGCCTGGGCCAGGGCGGGGGCATGCCTTGAGGTCCCTCGTCAAGCCCTGCCAGGTGGGGGGTGCAGCCTCAGGTCCCCCAGACCAGCGCCGGGGCTGGAGATGCAGCCTCAGGTCTCCTGTCAAGCCCTGCCAGGCAGGGGGCACGGCCTGAGGTACCGAGGCCTGGCGCCAGGGTGGGGGGTGCAGCCTGAGGTCCCCTGTCAAGCCCCACCAGGGGCAAGGGGGGCACCCTCAGGTCCCTGCTATTGCTCATTAAGGCTCATTACAGGAACTCGGCCTCTGCTGTGGGTGCAGCCATCTTGTGTTATGGAAGCCCCACCTCTGCTGTGGGTGCCGCCATATTTGTGGCAGAGTGACGGTCAATTTGCATATTCCCTCTTTATTATATAGGATAATCTGTACAAGGCTCCCGGGCAAAGGTAAAATAAAAAGTGCTTAGCTATAAAGCGGTCCCTCATACTTTTCAGTTCGGAAACACTGAGATGCCATTGAACTAGATAAACATCCAAGGTGTATCATGAGATCTGCAGTTGAGAAATCATTAGCAAACCTTTGCGAAGACCCAAATGCCAGCCCGTATGAATGTTGATCTCCTTCAAAGGACAGACAGAAACAGGTCTGGGACCTGCATGAGGAAGAAGTTGGGGAAAACCCTGAGAAGCAAAAACATTGACAGATACAGAAAAGCAGGGGAAACTATTGAGAAAGACCAGCATATAGCAGCAGAGCAGCTAGAAGGCTGAGGAGAAGGGGTGAGGGCCCAGGGAAGGAGTGAGGGCCGCCAGCATGGACCTCAGGGAGGCTGGGCCAGCAGCACCATCTGGGGTGGTGAGGTGAGCCATATGCCCTGTGCTTTTGGGGCCTTTCACAACCGCCTCTGTGATTAAAGGAGAACAAAAAAATAACTTTTTCATTATTATTTTTTAATTTGATACATTTACCATTATTTGCAGCAACACACAGTTTGGCCAAATTCTCATTTAGTGAAATTAGCACATAGAACCAGCTGGGTTTGCCCATGCAAAAAGGACTTGGCGGGTTCAGGTGTTTAGCCTCTTTGTAAGAATTACCTATTAATTAGGCGATTAAGGATAATTAGCCTTTTTGGTTGGGTATCCTGTCAGAATTAGGGATAAATTCTTGGAGAAAAACGACTGTTAAAGGCACAGGATTGGATTGAATACCTTTGAAATATTCCTGGGTCTTTTATTGGTAGTGAGGTGCTTGCTTGGCTAAGAAAAATTCAGCACATGTGATTTTCTAAATAACCCTCTAAACAGGAAGACTGTTACTGTAGCATATCTTTGCCACCCTCTAGGAATTTAGAGCAGTATTTTCAAGGTTTATTATTTGTATTGGTTTTAATAGGATTCTTTTATGAACCAGTTTAATGAGGACTATACAATTATTGCTTCCTGAAAACACTGCTGTAATATCAGACTCCGTGCTGTGAGGCTTCTTTCAGTAAAAGTGTGTGTGATCTGAATGGAAAGGAAAAAGAACTATTAAATAGCCATTTCTTTCCTGTACTGTATCACCCATTCTGTCTGCCAGTGTGGGTGACTGTGGATAATATATGCAAATATTCCATCTTTCTGGTTTGATAAAGCCACTGCACGTAAAAAGAAAATGTATTTAAATCTTAAAATCCATATGATGTGACACATCAGATAAGCACTTTTTCAAACTAAGATCTTCTCTCTTTCCTTTGACAAATCAGAAAGGATTGGGCTGAAGTATTCTAAACCTCTGGGGTGATTAATTAGAGAGGGAGCCCCAGGCAAAGCTCAGGCATTCAGAATCAAACAGGCACATTTAATATGTAGAACTCAATCTGGAGTTTTAACCTGGGTCTAGCATCTCAGAACCTGTGCCCCAAGGTGAGACTCTCTGCTAAAGAAATGAGACTGATACACTGAGGGAAGAACCTAAAACCATGAATTAGCTTTTAATCGCTACTCAGGAGAATCTTTGTAAATGCTTGATCAAACAAGCCAGCATTCTACTGGAGTTGAATGTGTTACTCACCTTTTATGCCTATTTAATTACAAGCTATGAAAGCTCTCAAGAGCTCATGTACATAGTAGATAATATTTTCTTTTTAGGAATGATGACTGGGAACGTTTAAAATCAGTTTGGGAAGTTCTAGAATAAGGCCACCATTGCTATAATGGTTGGGGTAGGGGGAGCACTTGTATCCCAATCAAATCAAGACCATCCTTATCCTTTCCTAATTATCAACATGTAATATTCAGACTCCTAGTTCTTATATAGAGGGAAGAATTTTAACCCCTTGTCACCCAAACATTTGTTATTTGATACTGGACAATTTCCTATGTGATGTAATATGCACCTCATAAAAAATTTCATTAACATCCTTGGAGGCCTTTCTCCCTTTGCCCTTTCAGTATTACGCAGATTAGCATTTTCCTATGAGAGAATGACATGATACAGAAAATACAGAACAAATAACACTTCCTTTGAAAAAAGACTACACAAGGACTATGTCTGCAGTAGTTGTACTGATGGGAATAAGTTATTCTGAGTTCTGCAAAGGCAAAGCACCATGCCTCAGCCAGCATTAAGAAATAGCTTGTGGGGAGTAAAGAGAGGGAGTGAGGCAGCTTGAGACACCCCAACCCTCCTCCACCTACCTACCCCCTCCTTATGCTTTGATTTTTAATAGTTGTCATTTTCTTAACCTTAGATGAAGTCCTCTGCCAAGGCAACCTCAAGACAAATCTCTAGCCTCCCACCTCTTTCCAGCTAGACTGCCACCTGCCTTCTCCAGAGAATTTCTGGCACTGGTATCAAATAAATGGTAAGTATTGTTGGGCTTTTCTTATTTGTTATTATTATTGTTATTACAGTTATTACTGTAATTGTTCCCAGGTGAAGTGAGGAATCTCAGAACTTCCTGTGCAGTTCTCTCCCTCCTATTGTGCTGGAGATTACCACCTCATTATGCCAATTTCTTACTCATCACCAAAGGGATGCATTGGCATGGGAATCTTTTAATTAAAATATTTTTCATAACAGCCTGATGATGTGGTTAATATGATTATAACACTTAATTGAAGCGGGGCGGGGGGGGGGGGGACTTAGACAAATAGATGTCATGGATTTCCCTAAAGTTAACCTCAAGTTAGAATGTATATGTCCTGACTTTCTCACTAGTAGTCAAGCAAGTTATAAAGTAAACAAACAAACAAACACTGCCACCCAAGGAAGTGTTTATCCTAGGGTAAGACAAACTGATATAAATAAACTTACCTTATTAGTTCATGGGAGCACTGCACTTTAGCACACATTTATCAGCTTTTGGACAGTTTCATTGCTATTGAACAACCTTAGCAAGGAGAGAAATGCCCTGTCATCAAGAATGTGGCCCAACTACACAGCAGTAAAAAGATACCAAGCCCAGGGTCTGTGAGATTTTCAATGATAAATAAAACCTTTAAAGACTCCAATATGGTCCCACAATTTTGTTTTGCCCATCAGTAAAGCAATTTCTGCTAATTATGCACTGGACCTGTTAACACCTGCTACAAACACCCCTTCAGGTACTAGGTTAAGAGATTCTTAAAACCCATTCATTCATCCACCTCTGGGAAGCGGATCTTTATCAAATTTATATTCCTGAGCTCATTCTTTTCTTTCACTACTTGGTCCAGCTACAATAGGAGCAACCAGCCAATTTCATTAAAGTCATTAGTTTGTCAAAATGTTCAAACTTATCATATACAGTCCCCAAACCCTTGCTTCTTATAAGCAGTTGATTAGGAGTATTCAATGATAGTACTTTTAGTGTCTTTATTGCCAGATCAAACATGAGTTATCATTGATGTCTTCACTGCTAGAAACAGTTGTTAACATCTTTAAAACTAATCAGATTAGTTTGCATGCATATGGGACTTGTATGCATGCATATGGGCCTAACCAATGGACACAGATAACAGGGGGGTGAGGGCATGAATGGGTGGGATACGGGGGTAATGGGGGAATAAGGATACATATGTAACACCTTAATCAATAAAGAAATTTTTAAAAAATAAAAATAAAAAAACTAATCAGATTAGTTTAGAGAGCCAAATCTGGAAACCCCAGAACTGATCCAGAAAACTCACCCTTAAAATTCTATTCCCATGCCAGGCCGGCATGGCTTAGCAGTTGGGCATTGACCCATGAACCAAGAGATCAACAGTAAGATTCTGGCAGGGCACATGCCCAGGTTACGGGCTCCATCCCGTAGGGGGTGTGCAGGCAACAGCCAATCAATAATGTTTCTCTCTCATCAATGTTTCTATCTCTCTCCCTTTCTCTTTCTCTAAAAACCAATAAAAAATATTTTGAAAAGTAAAATAAAATTCTGTTCCTCCAGAACCACTCTTGCTACCAAAATCTATATTAATCAATATTCTACAAAGAAACAGAACCAAAATAGATTGATAATAAGATAGATTTATTATAAAGAATTGATTCACATAATTATGGAAGCTGACAAGTCCCAAGATCTACAGTCAGCAAGCTGGGAACCCAGAAAGCCAATGGTTTAATTCCAAGTCCAAGTCTGAAGGCAGAGACCGATATCCCAGCTCCAAGACAGTCAGGCAATGAGAGCAAGTTCTCTTACTCTGTTTTTTGTTCAATTCAGGCCTTCAGGGATTAGAAGAGGCTCGCTAATATTGGGGAAACAAATCTGCTTTGCCCAGTCTACCAATATAAATGTTCATCTTACTTGGAAACACTCTCATAGACTCGCCTGTAATAATGTTAAATATCTGGGCACCTGGTGGTCTAGCCAAGTTGATGTATAAAATTAACCATCAAAAACCCTTTTAGGTTCCTCCCAGTAAGTTTAGAGTTTGCCAAAGTTTTAGATTGAATTAAAATCAAGTTAAGCAATAATTCTGAATACCAAATGGGTGATATGCAGAATTAGGAACCAACACTTCTGTGCAGATTATATAACAATGTTACCTTCTACCTGAGGTTTACCAGGTATAGCACCTCTCTTCAACTGTGTATCTACTCAAATAACACTCTGAAATAGCAAGAAGATGTGCCTCTTCCAAGAAGCCGGTGGCAGCCAGGTTTACTCTACATGCATCTTTCTTTACTTTGCATTATCTGGTGACTAATTCTCTTCCTCACCATTCTAGAAGTTCCTTGAATACCTTACTCAATTTAATCACCTTAAATTTCCAGTATCCTACAAATTGGCATGCACTACATGCAAAACTAAACAAATTGTTTCACAACTCATAGATATGTAGAGCATGGGTGTATACACAGTCATTCACTGCATAACTACATTTCAGTCAACAATGAAACACATACTAGTATATGACAGTGATCCCATAAGGTTTTATAATGAACTAGAGGCCCAGTGCATGAAATTCGTGCACTTGGGTGAGGGGGTCCCTCAGCTCAGCCTGCCCCCTCTTGTAGACCTGGAGCCCTCAGGGGATGTCACAGTGAGTGGGCCTAAGCCGGCAGTTGGACATCCTTACCAGGTATACCAGTTAATAATGCGGGTTCTCCTCACCCCCTTCTAAAGGAGGTCTCCTGCCCCCATGGCTGCTTCGCGCTTCCCACACACAGCTCAGATCAGGACCCCGGCAACAGAAAGAGACCTGGCCCAGCTCACATCGAGATACAGGGGACAGACAGAGACTTGGCCCAGCTCAGATCGGGACCCAGGTAACAGACAAGAGACTTGGCCGATAGCAGTTGCCCTATATCTAAATTCAGCGAGCATTTGGAATGCTCAGGGCCCACTCAAGAATGCAAATAATCCTTCCCACTAATATTTACAGGGTAAACTAAGATTGTTGGTAGAGTATTAAATTTGACAGTAAAATAGTAATCGAGTTTTCAGATTAATTTAAATAGCCTAATTGAAATAAGTGAATATTCAAGTACTGGACAAAAAGCTGTTCTTAAAGTAATAACTAAAAGTTCTATTGGTAGTTCATCTCATGGTAAAATTCCTGAATATGCAATGAACCTAAAGCAGTCATATGTGTGGGGGAAAAAAAAATTTTTAAATTTAAAGTTATCAAGACTGCATTATAAAATTTACAAAAACCTCCATTAATAAAAAAAAAAAGGGGGGGGATAGTAGGGCAATATCATGTAAGAAAAAATATCCTATAATTAAATTACATCTAGAAAATTTTTACTTTACCAAATTAAGTTTCATTTGCAATGCTAACAGCAAGACGGCCATTAAAAACACACATGGTGTCTAAATAAGACAAAGGAAAATCGTTTGAACAAAAATAAAAAGGATCCCAAATCAATTATATAGAAAAGATTCCTTTATTAACTTGTGGTCGAGAATATATTTGTATATTTTCAGAAAACAACCCCAAGACCAGATGGATTCCTGCAACAGAGAGGAATTGACAGGAGTGCTCCAACCACGAAGACAAGAGGATAAAACAGTCCAGAGATGGAAGACGCTGACAACGCCTTGCCATGGGAGCAGTCAGCAGCTGTGCACCGCTGCAGGTTGCCTAGGACCAAACCAGAGAGGGTCGGACCTGCATTGCCACCATGTGCCCACTATCCAGATATCAATGCTGACATGTACACATAAGGAACTGTTGGACATTGAAATTGGGACTCAAACATTTTTTTGTTTTGTCTTGTTTTGTTATTATATGTTTATTTCCAGTCTGCAAAGGCAAAACTTTTTAAAGGAAAGAAATGGTGGGAAAAAGATACAGAGGCAAAGAAGCATTGAACAGACTGTCAAACTACATTGGGAAGACAGGGGAGGTTGGGCGAGGAGGGCTGTAAGAGACCAACCGAAGGACTTGTACGTTTGCATATAAGCACAACCAACGGATATAAGACACTGGGGCGGGGGGGCAGGGTGGGCAGGTGAAGGCATGTCCTGGGGGGTAGGGGAGGTTGGGGGGAGATCAAGGGGGAAAAAAAAGGAGACATATGTACTACTATTTGTAATACTTAAAACAATAAAAATAAAATAAAATTAAAAAAAAATAATGCGGGTTCTTTTCAATAGATGGAGTTATACATATGTTGATATATAGGCACTTTGATATGCTATTTTTTTGTATTGACAACAATCTTCAAAACTTCTTATGTCAAATTTGCTGAGGGTGTTAACATCATAGATATTTTTACACTTAAAAATGTCAAATTTGATGCCAAAATGAACATTTGCAGGAAGTTTTAATTCATTACTTTATTTTGAAGAAAAGTGCTGCTGAAAGTTATCATATACTTCAGGAAGTTTATGGTGAACGTGCTCCATCTCAAGATACTTGTGAACACTGGTTTAAACACTTTAAAAGTGATGATTTCGATGTGAAAGACAAAGAACATCCAGGTCAACCGAAAAAGTTTGAAGACCAACGATTACAAGCATTATGCATGAAGATGCATGTCAAACTCAAAAACAACTTGCAGAAAGAATAAACATTGCTAAGCAAACAATTTCCAATCATTTACACGCAATGGGAAAGGTTTTAAAGGACGGAAATGGGTGCCACATCAACTGAACCAAAGACAAATGGAAAACTGAAAAGTCATCAGTAAAATGTTGCTTCAATGTCACGAAAGAAAGTCTTTTTTGCATCGAATTGTGACTGGCGATGAAAAGTGGATTTATTTGAGAATCCCAAATGCACACAATCATGGGTTGATCCAGGTCAACCAGCAACATCGACTGCAAGGCCAAATCGCTTCAGAAAGAAGACAATGCTCTGCCTTTGGTGGGATCAGGAAGGTGTGGTATATTATGAGCTTCTAAAACCTGGTGAAACCATTAATACTGATCGCTACTGACAACAATCAATTTGAACCATGCTTTGATCGTAAAATGACCAGAATGTGCCAAAAGACACAACAAAGTAATTTTGCTTCATGATGATGCGCCATCACACACTTCAAAACCAGTTAAAGGCATGTTAAAAGATCTTGCCCACCCTCTGTATTCACTAAATCTTGCTTCTTCAGATTACCACTTGTTCTGATGGATGGCACACACACTTTCTGAGCAGCACTTCAAAATTATGAAGAAGTGGAAAATTGGGTCTCTGAATGGTTTGCCTTAAAACAAGAAAAGTTTGGGATGATATCCACAAATTACCTGAAAGATAGGGGAAATGTGTAGCTAGCGATGGACATTACTTTGAATAAAGCACTTTTGATGTTTCTCTTGAAATTATCATGTCTTCTTTGGATTATAAAATCCGCATTATTAACTGGTACACCTGGTAGTGCTGCCATGGAGGCAGGAGGGGCCTCCGGCCACCACCACTGCACTCGCCAGCCATGAGCCTGGCTTCTGGCTGAGCAGTGCTACCCCATGGGAGTGCACTGACCAACAGGGGGCAACTCCTGCACTGAGCGTCTGCCCCCTGGTGGTCAGTGTGCATCATAGTGACTAGTTGTTCTGCCATCAGGCCAAAACCGGCTCTCTGACATCCCTGAGGGGCCCCGGATTGCAAGAGGCTGCAGGCCAGGCCAAGGGACCCTACCGGTGCACAATGGAGGCCGGGGAGGGACACAGGAGGTTGGCCAGCTGGGGAGGGACCCCGGGAGGGCTCCAGGGTGTGTCCAGCCTGTCTTGCTCAACCCAATCGGCCGGACCCCAGCAGCAAGCTAACCTACCAATCAGTGCATCTGCCCCCAGGTGGTCAGTGCACATCATAGCGACTGGTTGACTGTCTGCCCCCTGCTGGTCAGTGCATGTCATAGCGAGCAGTTGAGCAGCCTTAGCATATCATTAGCATATTATGCTTTGATTTGTTGAACGGCCGACCAGATGACCAGACACTTAGCATATTAGGCTTTTATTATATAGGATTATAATCAAAAGATTTTCCATCTATACTAATGAAAGCCTAGGTGGCCCTCAGCCCTCGCACAACGCCGTCGTGTCAGCACAAGATGGCCACCCCCATGTTTTCACAAGATGGCCACCACAAGATGGCCGGCAGGGGAGGCAGTTGTGGGCGATCAGGCTGGCAGGGGATGGCTATTGGGGGAGACCACGCCTGCAGGGGAGGGCAATTGGGGGCAACCAGGCCAGCAGGGGAGGGCAGTTGGGAGCAATCGGGCTGGCAGGGGAGCAGTTAGGAGTCAATCAGGTTGGCACAGGAATGGTTAGGGGCAATCAGGCAGGCAGGCAGGCAACTGGTTAGGAGCCAGCAGTCCTGGATTAGGAGAGAGATGTCCAGGCCCAATCCCATGGGGGTTGGACATCACTTGAGGGGTCCCAGATTGGAGAGGGTGCAGGCTGGGTTGAGGGACACCCCTCCAATTTTGTGCACCAGGCCTCTAGTGTTGAAATAAAAGGCTGGACCTGGCCACATGGGAATATACTGCTGGCTATGAGTGATTTAAATAGATGAGAAGGTTCACCTTCCCTGTACCCTAGGGCCAGCCGGGAGAGGCTGGGGAGGAGGGTAGCCCTCCCCCAACCCCTTGCACACATCATTGCATACAAACTCACTTTCTTTCCTCCGTTTCTCTTTATAGCTCCTGTCCCTTCCCTCCTTTCTCCCTCCATCTTTCCCACCCCCCTCCCTGTTATTATTTCTCTTCTCATGCTTTATCTCTGGTTCTCTTTCTACCTCTCCTCTCCCTTTCTCTCCCCTTCTCTTCCTTCCCTCTCTCTCTTCCTCTCTCCCTCCTCTTGATTTCTATTCTCCCTCCCTCGGTATCTCCCTCTCCCTGGAGTTCAAGCACAAACACAGACATATTTTATCTTTTATACTGACTGCATTTTTACTGTATATGTTTAGATACACAATTAATTACCATTGTGTTACAACTGCAGTGTAGTAACATGCTGTATAGGCTTGTAGCCTAGGAGCAATAGGCTATATCATATAGCATAGGTGTGTAGTAGGCTCCACCATCTAGGTTCCTTAAGTGCACCCTATGATGCTCACACAATGCAGAAGTCATCTAATGACCCCTTTCTGAAAACATATCCCCATCCTTAAGCAATATATAACTATATGTGTACACATATGTACACATATACATACATATGTCACTAAAGTAGTTTCTTACTTGTCTTAGGTTTTACATTAATATTAATATTAGCTTGTACACTGCCGTGTAATTGGCTCCCCAGTTAATTTTATGGATTTCTTGTCTCTCTAACAAGATAGTAAGTTCCTCAAATATCAAGGATCACAACTTCCTCTTCTTTTGAGTCACGTTTATGACCTAAAATTGTAACTGTTCAATAAAAGCTGAATAAATCAGACACCTTTGTATTCTTACTTGAATAAATAAAAGAATAAACGAGTGCCAAACCCTCTGATGTATATATTATTTCTTATTTTCTAAGGGAGAAGTATAGGAGAGTGTCCATCCTATAATTAGCAATAAAGAAGTTTCTCCACATAAAAAAGCTGGGAAATTAATCTATTCTTTTTTTAAATTTACATTTTAAACAATATAAATAACAGTGTTATTGAAAATTGTATTCTTTCAAATACTGCATTATTTAAATCAACTCTCAGTTACTCAGGAGCTAATTATTTAAGGGTTGTAACCCAAAAATCCAATACTTATTTAAGTGGTCTTTCACTGACAGTGATCAAATGCAAGGTCTCTAGAAAGATATACTCTTACATTCTTCTTGAAAAATTACTTGAAGACAGAGAGAAGAAATATAATTAACAGGTCAAGAACAGAAAGCCGACATAAAGGAATAGGCAGGAACATGCAGACCAATTAAAATAAGATACCTAAATAATTGTAACTCAGGTCATAAAACTAGAGGCAAATGTCAAAAAGAGAAAGTTTCTTAGTGGGAAAAACGCCTTAGTAATAATATAGATCTAAACCCCAACATTTTATTAACAAAGGCTGAGAAGTGATGAGGGAAAAATAGAAATTCTCTTAAATAAAAAGGTCTCAAAATAAACCATTTCATTCCTGATGTTGACAATTATGGGAATGTTAATGATGCTTCAGAAAAACTTAAAAGTAATCACATATAAAATGAAAAGCAAAATATATAACTGTAAAACATTGAAGAAGATTAAACGAACTAGTTTATTTATTCACTTAACAGATATCTGTTGAGCAATCACTGTTTTGCTAGCCCTGCTCTGGTTTGTGGGTTTACAGTAGTGCTTGGCAATCTCTTGCAGGTGGTAGCTAATGTCTTTTAAATTGGTTCTAAAAATGATTGATAAAAAATATGCTATTTATAAGAAACAGACATAACACCCTGGCTCAGTTGGTTGGAGCATCATCCTGTGCACTGAAAGATCGTCAGTTTGATTCCCGATCAGGGCACATACTCAAATTGCTGTTTGATCTCTGGTCGGGGTGTGTACGGGAGACAACTAATCGATGTTTCTCTCTTTCTGTCTCTCTCTCCTTCTCCCCCTACCCCCACCCCGCAAATCAATACAAATATATTTTTTTTAAAGAAAGAAAGAAATAGTCATAAAACAAAACAAAATCAAAAGGCTAAAAAGTTAAAGGTTAAAAAGTAAAGACCTACTAGTAACTAGATCCTAAGGAAGGAACCTGCTGCCCTTTGAGCATCCACTGGGTTGTAGACTTCCTGGATGTCCTGCCTGTCTTTCCAACCTCCCCTTGAGCATTTCTCTCCATTAGTCAGAATACTCTACTCCAGTGGTTCTCAAGGGTGTGGCACATTGCCTGAGAAGCACTTTCTTTTCTTTCTTTTTTTTTTGGTGGAGGAAGTACATTTTTACTTGTCAGAGTGATTGGAGGCCACTCTTGACATTAATAGATGAAGCTAGCATGGTAAGGAAACTTCCTACATGCCACACAACTTTAAAATATTTCACCACGCATTGGTGGAAGTAAAACAATTTTTTCAAGTTTATTATTACCTGACCCTAATTATATTTTATCTATGAAAACAAATTATTTTTGTAGGATTTTAATATAAACAACTTCTGTCTATCAAGAAAGTGGCATTTTATTTTGCTCAACATTTTACCAATAGTTATCTGCCATGTGGGATATCATGTCATCAATAGCAAAACTCATCTCATGGAACTGAGCTGCCAACCAATACTCCTGAGTCAGTCTGCATTTGTAACTGAAGCATTTATGGAGAGACAATATTTGGGTACAAACATCTGACACCTTTATTATACCTTCTAGGATACTTATAGCCTAGAATTCACACATTAAAAACTTTATTAATTTATAATACATTTATTTCATTTTGTTTCTTTTTGTATTCCAGTTAGAGCATTATATTTTATTATTATTTTTAGGGCATCATATTTTATTAAAACTGTGTATATATTATATGTGAATGTCATTTCAGCATAGTAAAAGGGGTACTGCAAAATGTTATTATGAAAGGGCTTCCTATCGGCCTCTCTTAAGTTATTCTAACATACCAAGCCTTTTCCCCAACTCAGTTTTCATACAAGTGAAGTTCACTACCCTCTGCCTTCCCTCAAATCCTAAAACTCCTACTACCTATCCAGAAGCTGACTCCTTTTCCTTCTTTCCTCAACTTTCCCATCATGGCTGAGTTGTCACCTCTGCTGAGAAACCTTCCCTGACTACCCTAGCAACTGGGTTTCACGTGTTACCTTTCATGTTTTCACATCTTCATCTTGTTCATCACTTTCAGAGCTCCTATTATCTACATTGGTAATGACTGTTGTGTTGGTTTGTGTGTTTAATACCCATCTCCCTCAATTAAAGCAAGACCAAGTCTTTTTCATTGTCCACCACTCTATAGCCAGGGCCTAGTACAAGACCTAAAACATAGTGTGAGCTCAATATATATTAGTTGAATGAATTAAAACTCTTAGAACTAATTTTTTAAGTCTTTTTATTTTACAGGGTGAATTGAAACACAACTCCCAATCTTGGGGGTGGGAGGGAACAATAATAAATAAATAAATGCAAAATCTGAATAATATGATTAATAAGGTTGCTTTCAGATGCATATACTAAACTTTGTGGTCTACAGGATGTATCTTTTCTAGTGATACTGGAATGTTTTTAAAACAGATCAGGCAATAAACCACTTATAAAAGTTCAATTATTTCCAGAAAGCAAAAGTGGACTACCCATAGTCTATGATCACTGGGCAGTAAAGCTAGAAATTTATTTTTCCATTCAACAAATATTCACAATGGGCTATTATGTGCCCGGTCCTTCACTAGGCATTGAAGATATAGCAGGGAATAAGATAAGAAGGATCCTTGCTTTAATTGTGTTTATCTCCTGGTAGATAGGGAGAGACAGTATACAAATAAATGAGTAAAAAAATAAGTCATTTTGAAAATATTAAGTGATTTCTAAAAACTCAACCACTTAGAAATTTTAAAACACTCCCTTAAGTGATTCCTACATTAAAGATGAAAACAAAACTGCCAAGATGCTTTATGAAGCAAAAGCTGTTCTTATAGGACAGCCCCTGGTCTTAAGTGCTTCTATTATCTTAAGGAAGACAGGAACAGCAAAAAGTACTAAGAATTTAACTCAAGCCAATAGAAGAATATCTATAAATTGAACAAAAATAATGTGGAAAGATTAAAAAATGAAAAAGGATCCCAAGTCAAATTTATAGAAAAGATTCCTTTATTAAGTTTTGGTCGAGAATATGTTTGAATATTTTCCGAAAACACCTCTAAGACCATGTGGATTCCTGCAACGGAGAGGAATTGACAGGACTGCTCCAGCCATGAAGACAGAAGAGAAACAGTCCAGAGATGGAAGACGCTGACGACGCCTTGCCATACTAGCAGTCAGCAGCTGTGCATCGTTACAGGTTGCCCAGGACCAAACCAGAGAGAGTCGGACTTGCATTACCACCATCTGTCCACCATCCAGACCTGAAATACCATTGCTGACATGTACACATAAGGAACTGTTTGACATTGAAATTGGGACTCAAAAAAACTGTTGGTCCAGAAAGAAACTCAGTACAGACTGATTCATTTGCCTCCCAGCAGAACCATTATTGCTTGTCTCATTTTCGGTTCTTATAAGTGTATTTCTAGTATCACATGATCTCACTCATCTAGGGGAAATAATGAACAACATAAACTGATGAACAAAAACAGACCCGGAGACAGGGAAGCATCGATCAGACTGTCAAACCCCAGAGGGAAAGTAGGGGAGGGTGCAGGTAAGTGGGAGAGATCAACCAAAGGACATGTATGCATGCATATAAGCCTAACCAGTGGTCATGGACAACAGGGGGTGAGGGCATGTGTGGGGAGGGATTTGGGATGGGAATGGGGGGATGAGGACAAATATGTGATACCTTAATCAATAAAGAAATTTTTAAAAAATGCAAAAATTAAAGAATTAAATTTTAAAAATGCTAAATATAAAAAATAGTATTCTAACATGTCCATTAATCACAAATTTACTCAAAGTTAAATTAAGTGAATTTGTAATATTGTTACATAAAACATTTAATAAAGTACCAGTTTATGTACATATTTGAAATAATATTAATCTCTCCCAATTTTAAGAGTTTGTTAAGGCGTATATAATTTCAGCAATCATATTAATATTACTGCTACCTGACCATGACATGTTGCACTATCCACAATTTTTTTTAGTATCAGTCTTAAGTTATACAAGTTTTGATTTATGGAAGGTTTATGGGAATAGTTTCATCTCTTTAAGAAAAAAACATGATAGCCCTATAATTATAGATGCATGTATATTGTGTATAAGAAAAGATTGGAAGGGAGACAGACTTCCATGATTAAACAAGGGTTCTTTCTGAGTAGTGGAATTATAGGAGCTTACTACATTTGCCTTTATGCTTTTGGTCTTTTTCACATTCTTTATAATAAATGTGACTACTTTTTTAAATTAAAAAACAAAATATTGAAACATAACTAATTTTTTATCTGTAAGTAATCTAGGGGATTCTCCTTTTCATCCTTTTCTCTGCAGGCTCAGATCTTGCTCTGTGTCTAATTGTATTGTGTCCCTGTCCAATCATCTTGCTCTAGGGACAACACAACACAGGGATGAAGACACGGACTCTAGAGCCACACTGCCTGGCTTGGAATGCTGGCTCGACCTTATCTCTGGACTGCCTTAGGTCTTAGTTTCTTCATCTGTAAAATTAGAGTAACAATGGTCCCAATCTCATGGGATTCTTATGAAGATTAACCCGGCTCATAAAGTTGTTATCACTATTAATTGAAGTAATATGCAAACTGCTTGAACAGTGCCTGGCTCATAAGTCTGACTATGTAAGAGTAATGTGGTTATTAGAAGAGAGGCTGGGAAATGTGGTCTTCAGCTGGTTGACTATGGGCCCAATAACAACAAAGACCTTGTATTAAGGGAGGAAGGGGAGAATGCACTTTGGTCCTCTTGATAGCATTATAATTAACTAGTTATTAATAATAGGAAAGGAACAAAGGGAAGGCCAGACATTATAGACATGTGTTCCCTGCAAAATACTGTGGGAGGGAACCACAGAGGGAGGATACTGTCTGTCAATACACCTGGGGACAGAGATGGTTGGCCAGATGGGAGTGACCACTGCAAGTACGGAAATTTGGGATATTTATCTCCTAAACCAGTGGTCGGTAAACCGTGGCTCGCGAGCCACACGCGGCTCTTTGGCCCCTTGAGTGTGGCTCTTCCACAAAATACCACAGCCTGGGCGAGTCTGTTTTGAAGAAGGGGCGTTAGAAGAAGTTTAAGTTTAAAAAATTTGCTTCTCAAAAGAAATGTCAATCGTTGTACTGTTGATATTTGGCTCTGTTGACTAATGAGTTTGCAGACCACTGCCCTAAACAAAGAAGCTCACTTTCTTATGCTCTTTGTTTCTCTTGGCATGCTTAGCTCATGGCTCATACTTGACTTCCTGGCATTCTCCCCTGTGGCCCATGGCCATGCAGACTCCACCCTCCCCGTCCCCCCCCCCCCCCCCACACACACACACACACTAGATTAATGGACTGCAACTAGCCTGATGTTGTACTGGATCCAGCTGCAACATGGAAAGGAAACTCTGGATACTGGCTCTGATTTTAGCTCTACTGAAACCCCAGCTAAACTTCTATGACTGGACTAAAGGAAATGGGACTTTGGAAACCCAGGGATGTAAATTCCACACAAATAAAAATCACTTGTTCTCCTGTGTGAACCCCAGAAAATTATTTTTCTGGGGATATTGTAAGAAGCCCACAAACAGCACCCAGTGGAGAAGATCACCCCCCCCCACACACACACACATACACACACACTTCTTCCGGTATCACTCTGGTAGCACTCTTGACCTTAATCTATAAACATGTTCTAGATCAGTGATTCTCAACCTTTCTAATGCCGCGACCCTTTAATACAGTTCCTCATGTTGTGGTGACCCCCAACCATAAAATTATTTTCGTTGCTACTTATAACTGTAATTTTGCTACTGTTAATGAATCGTAATGTAAATATCTGTGTTTTCTGATGGTCTTAGGCGATCCTGCTAGCAGTTCTCAATCTGTGGGTCATGACATCAGAGAAGCAGTCAAACTTGTGTTCATTTTTGTGAGGAAATTAGTAAGATAGGACTATTTCAAAACTAAGAAATAATAATTGGCCTGTAGTTCCCTTAAAAAAAAAAAAAAAGACCTCATTATAAACTGCAACACTAGGTACTAAAAAGACTATAGAGGAAAGTGTGGTGTCCGTATTGATTTTTAACATCAGCACAACTTTTCCTTCATTGGAGGGAAGCTGGCATGTAATTAAGGGAAAAGCTCTAAGACCATTTCCAGAAAGCTCAGGATCATCCAAAAAATAAATCTGCATCTCTGTTTCTACTCCTTGACTTTTTTTTTTTTTTGAAGTAATAAGCTGAATTCAGCTAGAAAACCTTTTACAGTATTCAGTGACCAGAAATAGCAACAGAGAAGAGCTTTTCAAAATAAGAGACTTCTCATAGTCCCTGAAAGGTATTTCCTAAGAATTTGTCATCGGTTTCTGATTCTGATGAGTATGTTAGACTGTTATCTTGACACTGACTCTAGGAAGTTGTGCCATAAGAGAAGACTATTATGTCCACTGTCCATATGTGTTAGTTGAGGATTAATCAGATGCTTGCTGGGAACTGAAATGTGGTCTATAGCAGGAGAGAAGGCTCTGCCCTCATTATCCATGGATGATTTCACTCCCTCAAAGAACTAGTAGATTCTCTGAAATGAGATGTGGCTTCCAACTTCTGCCTACATTTGTGAAAGCTAGAGAAACACTTTAGAAACTAAACCAATATGTCATCTGTGAAGGGGGGACCAGAGAATGGTGTGGAATAATGTGGAACTTCACATTAGCCAACAGTACTTTACAAAATAAGGTAGTGAACAAGCTTATTATGTAGCATATTGTCTTGAGCCCTAATTTCGTACCCACCACCAGATTTTATAACTCAGACAAAGAAGTCTCTTCTATTGAACACCTTTTGTGGACAGCTCTCATAGTTACAAATGTCTTCTCCGTAATAAAGCCTGCAACTTTCATCCAGGTATCCTAACACCATCCTCAGCGCAGCCATTATATTGAACAAGATCAGTCTAAGTGTAACAGAAAATAGCTTTATTCTTTCCCTCATTTGCCCATTTAAGCCTACTCTGAAGGGCTGTTTCTTTTATTTTCCTGCCCCTCTGGACACTTGGGAAATCACCATGACTTTTCTCTTCACTCTCCTATAATAAAATATATAACAATATTATTTTATGTATTATATTATTCTTATTACACAGGTGTATATGTGTATATGTATCTATACAGTCATATAATGAGAATAAACTTACAGCTTTATTTAGAGAGTTAAAGCCTTTCTCCTCCTCTACCCTCCATGCCTGCCCACAGTCAATCCTGCTTTGGGCTGGCAGCTGGCAGTGGTGAGGGGGGATGTTGTGCTCACCATGCTCTCTCTTTCCCCACCAAGAACTTCTCCTCGAAGCCACCTACTAGGCTACCTCTGCCTTTTGGGTTCTGCCTGAGCTTAGCAGATGTTTTAGAGTTGAGCTTTCCTCTCATAACATACTTTGCACATTCTTTGAAGCCCCTTTACACTCCTCCATCGCTAGATCTCTCACTGTAGTTCCCTTGACATGGTGAAGGCTGAACACTTTACACAGTCTCCTTAGCCTCTATGTAATTGAAAGAACAGCCAGCACCCTTCTCCTGTGACTCTCTTGGACAAGATCCACTATAACACTCCTCTGACTCCTCCAAGTGTAACCTCATCCAGCCCAGAGAAACACCCCTGCAGCCTTAGCTGGACAACCCCTGAGTGTGCAAGTGCAGTGGTCTAGTCAGGTGTCATTCAATTCCATTTCCTGAGAAAGTTACTGCCACTGTATCTACCTCTCTTTTCCCCTCAGTCCTAGCCAGATGGTCCTAGTCTTCAGCTGAGTAGATATTTTTCAGGAATAAGCAGACATCAGCTCCAAGAGAAGCATATGTGGCTCTCCCCAGGGGTCCACTGAGCTCCTTTCCTTGGTGTGAGGAGAGAGAAAAGCACTCTCTTTACTCCTGCTCCATGTCACTAGGGAAAGGGAGACTCAACCACACCAAGAACCCTCTCCAAAAAATCATCTTCAAGATTCCAACTCAATCCTGGTATACCGTCAGTGAGGAAGAGGAGCTAACAGTTGCCTGACCGAATTTTGAATACCTCCTTAGAAGTCTTTCACAATAGCTTGCAGAGAGTAGCTGCCCATGCATGCTTGGGGCTACAGCTGAAAGTGAAATTGATATAGGTCCATTTAAATCAAGCTACCTATGAGGACATAGACAACATGGATAATCCTTCTTCCATAGGAAAGCCCTTTAACAACCCTTTAGAAAGACCCTCAAGACTCTTCAGCATTTTCAGGTCATTCACATCTATTGTGGTATTTGAAATTCCTCTTTAGGGTAGTAAATGAGGATCCCAAAGAGACAGAAGTAACTTTTTCAAAGATCTGTACAGAAAGTTCTTCTGAACACAAATCCAGTGTCCAGCCATAAGCTGAAAATTTTTGAAGGAAGTGGAACTGCATGGTCAAGTAGAATTAAAAACCCAGCTATTGAAGAAGATACTGCCACCCTACCTACCAAACTATGAAGGGCCCTCAAAAAAACAATAACCTCCCTAATCTAGTGATTCCGATTGGAGAGGCCTACGTATGTGTATTTTGGAAAAAGTTTTCTAGGTGATATTTTTCTGATGTATACCTTACTTTCTTCTACTTTTTTCCTCCATATAGTCCCCACCCTATACCTTCTTCAAGAAACACTAATATATACGTTCCAGAAAAATGTTGATAGTGAATTAAGACAGTTAACCAAAACCTTGAGATAAAATAGTATTTGCAACCCAGAAATAACCAATTGTTTGGGTACATTCATTTGCTAATGTGTAGAGAGTGGAGAACAACAACAACAACAAAAGGCCAGAGTCTATGCTATAGTTGTTTATCATGATATCCTTAACTACCAAGCACTTCTTAAAGTACTACATAAAATAGACCAAAGATAAAGAGGTAGCTGCCTGTGACCTTTCTCTTGTCCTTATATTTAATTTCCTTTTGTTTTTCTCTTTTAATTTTTTTCCTGTCAAGTTGCAGCATTAAAAGAGATTGAAGAAAGCAATCTTAGGCAATAATTTAGTTGTAAACAATTTTATTTGTCTTAGGTATTTTTAGCACACAAATCTTAACTCAGTCAGAATATTTAGAACACACGGTCACTGCAAAAGATGACCCGAGACAGAGAATGAGAAAGGGTAATTTTTAATGTTTTGTGTGTGCAGTAGAGAAAGTGTATCAAGTTGTGGGACGAGATAGGCAAAAGGGAATGATGTCAATGATTATGCATTAAACACAGAAGACATATAAGAATTTAGTACCTGAAAATGGGTTGCTGTTCTAATAAAAATGTAAGATATGTGCCATTGGCTCTGTGACTGAGCAACAAGCGGAAACTGAAAGGGCCTAGGGACATTGCTGGTGAGAGTTTGAAGGAGGTGCGGAAGATATATATAGTGGTGGAAAGTTTGGCAGCACTGACACCTGTGGTCCTATGGAATGCAGAAAGGATATCTAAATGAGTTCATGGATCTGGCTGAAGAAACTGACAGGCAGAATGTAGAAGATGCCAACTTGCTCCCAGGTACCTATGACAACATACTAGAAAAGATAGATGACATTTTTAAAAAATATATTTTATTGGTATTTTAGAGAGAGAAGAAGGGAGAGAAACATTGATATGAAAGTGGAACATCCATCAGCTGCTTCCTACATGCCTCCTACCAGGAATCGAGCCCGCAACCTGGGCATCTGCCTTGACCAGGAATCAAACCTGCAACCCATTGGTGCATGGGATGACATCCAAACAACTGAGCCACACCAGCCAGGGCAAGAGAGACGAACTTTTAAAAGAACTCTTAAGTTTTCAAGCAGGATTTAGGAAAATATGAGCAAGCCAGGACTCACGTGGTATGAAAATAAAAATTGTTTTGTGTCCCCAGCATAATATTCTCAAGGACAAAGCTTCAAAGCAAAGATCAAACCCAGGGCACTACCAGTAAAGGATGACTTCAAGGCATGGCTGTAAGACCATTTGTTAAGACCTCAGAAATGTTTAAGAGTATGTCTAGGAGAATTTCTAAGAATCTTAAAGATATGTTTCAAAGAACTTCTCAATTAAGCAACTGGGCTTTTCATGATCCTAAGGGCATTGTTCTATAACAGCCTCAGAGGAAGGCAAAAGTAGAGAAAGAGCCTAAGAAAGAAAATATTGGTGTAATTTTCACCTAAACAAGTTTACTATAAATTAATACCTCAGAAACCCAAAAATTTTATAAAATAATTGTATTCTGGACTGAACAGGACAGAAACACTGCAAAATAAAAAGATAACTTTGGATTTTGACCTTATCTAAGAAAGAAGCAGGTTGAGAAACTACTCAGCTTGAAACATGGGATACATAGAAATCGGAGGATAATTTGACAAAACCAAAAGCCCATAAAGTAGAGCCAAGAGCTGTGGAAAACCTTCCCACAGAGCAGAACTGGGCCATAATCAAAGAACTGGCAAAATATGGTCACTGGGTTTTAGAATTCCTATGGACTACATATTCCAGTTGACAACATATTCCTTCTTGAATGGGAATGTCTTCTTGAAGGGGGTGACCTTATCTCTGAGCCAACATTGTATATTGGGGATAAATGAGAATGATAAAATATCTCTCAAGGTCATGGGTCTTCACAGAGAAAGTTACTGTATTTGAGGAACTGCACTTGCACCTGGACTTGGAGCTGATAGTAGGGTTGGCCAGATTGTAAATACGCTAGGTTTACAGGCCATAAAGTCTCCACCACAGCCACTCAACTCTACCTTTGTAGCATTAAAGTAGTCATAGATCATCTACAAATTATTGGGCATGACTGTGTTTCAATAACACTTTATTTATTAAAAGAATGGTGGGTCACAGTTTGCCAACTCTTGATGTAATGAAAAGAGATTTTGGTGATCTTAGATGACTTATTTTGCATGTGAGAGAAATATAAACAATTTGTGCCTAAATTGTAGCTTACAGATGGCCAGAAATTCAGTGAGACTCTTCCCTGAGAATTTGGGCAGATTCTCTGACTGCTGTGATCAATAGAATACAGCAGAAGTGACATTGTACCAGTTTCCTCACCCCTTAGACTGGCAGCTTCCTCTTTGTATCTCTGGGAACTTTCATTCTTGGAGACCTGAGTCCTCATGTAAGGATTCCAGTTACCTTCTGGAGAGACCATGTGAAGACTCTTGGACTACCTGGTGAGTGAGAAGGGTCCAGTGGAGCCATTGTGGCCAAACATGTGAGTAACATTCTCTTGAACCCTCCAGACAAGGCTAAATACTACCAAGTGACCTCAGTCAACACCATAGGGAGCAGAAGAATCACCCAACCAGTATCTGCCCGAATTCCTGACCCACAAAGCCACAAGATACGGTAAAGAAGTTGTTCTTTAAGCCAATAAGTTTCAGAGTATTTTGTTATATAACAATAGGTAAAAAATATACCAATATTAGGAACAGTTTAGGGATGATGGGAAATTTAAGTTTGTAGTTTTCTCTTATTTCATGCTTTATGACCTATTATATTTTTCAAGTTTTAAAAAATAAGCCTAAAAATTTCCCTTGTCAAAAATAGCAATTGAGAGGCAAATCTGGACTCAAATAAAGAGGAATAACATGGTCAAAATGACCCTTAAGAGACAGCAATTATTTTTGCTGCTCTAAGAGCAAGGACTCACAAGAAGGCTGACATAGGAGCTTTATCACAGCCAAGAGGAAAGCAGAATAGGATCTGGCAGTGAAAATGAAGGAAAAGAGGCAGATATTTTTTAATGTTACCCCAAAATAGATGGGACTTGCTTTCCTCATCTTTTGCATTTACATTCATAGAGATGTGAAAAGGGTACAAGAATTATACCCAATGGCAGCAAGACTGTGTGTATCTCCATTTTTCTGTTTCCATCCTACATTTAAGGAATCAGTGAATATAACAACAGAAACATTTTTGCATTCTATGAGACTCCTGGGGACAATATTTGAAGGTTTTTTTCAAAATAGATTCTTTTATTTTGATAGTCTTTAAACATTAACATGATCCTAAAACGTAGGCCATCTGCTCTTAATCTACAACAGCCCGTATTTCCACCCCCATTTAGGTTTTGTTTTCAAACACAGATGTCAAACTGGTATTTTTTTCTATAGCCATTAAGCTTTTCTGTGACATACAATCAAAGGTCACAGGTTGCCTCAAAATAGATATTTTAGAGACATATTGTTTCCAAGGTGATTTTTTAAGGAGACGGAGCAAGGGAAGCCACTGTTCTCTTCAGGAAAATGTCCAGGCAATCTGTACCCCTCTTACTGTATTCTAATAAGCCATCTAAGACACTTGTCAGTTAAGACATTTGCATTCTAAGACATTAAGTTTTAAAGACAAATATTCCACCTGATTTGCAACACCCCAATATTTTTAAATGCTTCATTTATTTTCCTTATTTTTATTTTCCAATCTGCCCTTACACAGCAACAACAGGTAGCTTATTGATGTCCCCTGGAAATTTAAATTCTTGCTTTGATTCTCCAGAAAGAGAGAGATGAGACATCTTAATGAAGGACAACAGAACACATAAGAGAAACTAATGAAAAGAACATGATGATGCCCCACAGGGGCCTAATACTACACTGTGAATTCCATTATAAATGAAATCTGATTATTTTTTTGTTTCTTATCAGATGCATCCTCTAAGCTTGCCTTTCATTCCTGCTGCAGGAAATTCTTTACTGACACGGAATTGAAGAAATGGTTATTTTCCCCAACTGATGGTTTTGTGTTTTTGAAAAGATGACTTTCAGCATGTAAATTGGATGCTTCAAAAATCATTCTGATGCAAGACCAGAGCTTCCCACAACTCTTTTTACAATTTCAAAATGAGTTTGCTGCCCAAAGGAAAACATAAGACACACCAAAGCTGGATAAATGGCTTAGAAATTTCTTCCTGCCTGATGAACTGCTTTTATTAAAGAGTTTACTGTTTTCCCCCCAATTTTGAATAGATGTTTCCAAAAATGGATGAAAGGTGAAAAGGCAAAAGAAAAGAAATGGACCAACTTGTAACCACAGTAGTATCCAGACTCCAAAAACAGGGATGGAATAATAAACCAGGAAATGTGCTATTGATATAATAATGATAGCAAGTAATTACATAGTGCTCACTGCATGTCAGCACTCCTGTAAGTCCTTTTTGTATAGCAACTATTTAATCTTCACCACCGTGGTAATTTTCATTTTCATTTTACAGATGAGGAAATTGAGCCACAAAAATGTTAAGTAGCCTGGCTAGTGTGGCTCATTGATTGAGCATCGGCCCATGATCCAGGAGGTCACGGTTCAATTCCCTGCCCGGGTTGCAAGCTCAATCCCCAGGAAGGGCGAGCAGGAAACAGCCAATTAATGTTGCCATTTCTTTCGCATTGATGTTTCTATCTCTCTCTCCCTCTTCCTTCCTCTCTCTGAAACCAATTTAAAAACATCTTATTAAAAATAATGGTAAGTAAGCTGCCCACACAATAGAGCCAGGATATAAACACAGGCAGCTCTGACTCTACCTAAAATGATTCTGTAGGTCTGGGAGATAAAGAACTCCATCCTTACTTATCTCTTAAAAGTCTTCAGAGTTTCTTAAGAGCAGTGAAAGAAATGTTTCCCAGGGTAAGCTGGTGCCTGGGGGATGATAAAAATGGCAATGCTGACTAAAGCTTCATAAATCATCTGCTAGGAATCCCATAAGAAAGTGCAACAATGGTCTGCTTTCAACAATCCTGCTTACTATTTTAATAGACCAAGATGTTTAGATATATTTCTTTCAAGTTTTTATAGCAAAACTAGGTTTACAGACAATATGTTTGGGGAAGGAGGCCTAGAAAGAACATTTCTGTGTTTCAGTGGTAAATGTATTTTTGGTTGACACAGGAATTTTTGTTATTGAGAATCAGTAGGGCCCCTTTGGAAGTTACTCAGGCTCTCTGCTCCTCCCGTTTGACAGACAGCCGTGTCTACCTGTGCAGTGCCAGCCGCGACCCTGAGACATGATGGTGAATGTCAGAGTGAATGGATTTGGCCATATTGCGCATCTGGTCACCAGGGTTGCTTTTAACTCTGACCAAGTGGATATTTTCACCATCAATAACCCCTTCGCTGACCTCAACTACACACTCTACAAGTTCCTGTATGATTCCACCAAGGCAAGTTCAAAGGTATAGTTAAGGCTGAGAATAGGAAGCTTGTCATCAATGGAACATCTATCTCCATCTTCCAGGAGCAAGATCTCACCAACATTAAATGAGGCAATGCTGATGCTGAGTATTGAGTATGTTGTGGAGTCCACTGGTATCTTCACTACCTTGAGAAGACTGAGGCTCACCTGAACAGCGGAGTCAAGAGGATCATTATCTCTGTCCCTTCTGTGGGAGCCCCCATGTTTGTGATGGATGTGACCCATGAGAAGTATGACAACTCCCTCAAGATTGTCAGCAATGCCTTCTGCACCACCAGCTGCTTGGTCCCCATGTCAAAGGTCATCCATGACAACTTTGGCATCATGGAGGGACTCATGACCACAGTCCATGCCATTACTGCCACTCAGAAGTCTGTGGATGGCTCCTCGGGAAGCTATGGTGTGATGGCTGAGGGGCTGCCCAGAGGGGCTGCCCAGAACATCATCCATGTTTCTACTGGAGCTTCCAAGGCTGTGGGCAAGATCATCCCTGAGCTGAATGGGAAACTCAGTGGCATGGCGCTCTGTGTGCCCACCCTCAATTGGTCATGGATCTGACCTGCCACCTGGAGAAAATTTCCAAGTACCATGACAACAAGAAAGTGGTGAAACCAGCAACAGATGGCCCCTGAAGGGCATCCTGGACTATACTGAGGATGAGGATGTTTCCTGCAACTTTAACAGTGACACCCATTCTTCCATCTTCGATGCTGGGGCTGGCGTTACCCTCAACGACCACTTTGTCAAGCTCATTTCCTGGTATGACAATGAATTTGGCTACAACAACAGGATGGTGGACCTTATGGTCCACATGGCTTCCAAGTAGTAAGAGCCTCCTGGACCACCAGCCCCAGTGAGAGGAAAAGAGGCCCTCAGCTACTGGGAAGTCCTTGCCCCAAATCAATCCCACAACACACTGAGAATATCCTGACCTCCACAGTTTCCATCCCAGCTCCCTTAAGGGGGAGGGACTTATGGAGCCCTACCTTGTCATGCACCATCAGTAAAGTTCACTGTACCCCACTGCCCCCAAAAGAAAGTTTTTCAATACCCAACAGGTCCACTGGGCTATATATAAAAGCCGTAAGTCATCAGGGAAGACTAAATGTGCCAAACTGTATACTATAGTGGGGGCTTTTGTCAACATGATGACCTTAGAAAGATGTGTGCCTGAACAGATTTTGTTTTCATGGCTAAATAGAAATCACAAGTTACTTTAAAAGGAAAACACACTTACATCTACCCTTTCACATGGCAAATTTTCCTAGGATTTCATTTGTTTCAAATTACTGTCTTTATGGGAAGGGGAGAATAGAGAATCTAATAATATATAACTGAAAACAATGTTTAGTTTATTTAAAAGATTCAAACACATATTTCTCTGCCTTAAATTAACTTTATCATAGAATTTTAGAGCCTCTTGGAATTTTAAATAGGGATTATTCACTCACCTCAAACATTCTACTTATTCCTTTTGGAAGTTCTTTGGGGAGAAGAGAACTCAACATTTATTGAACATCTACTCAGGGCTGGGTACCATGCTGCATACATCACTCAGGAGATCATTTCATTCTCATTAAATATTACTATTCTCAGCATTTAGAAAAAGAGACTCAGAAGTAATATTGTTTTCCGAGGTCGTATAGGTGAGATGTGTCAGGACTGGAATTCAGCCCATGGTTCTCTGATAGCATAGCCAAAGCTCTTCCCACAGCAGGACCCTGCCTTCCTTTGAAACACATACAAGCCAGCTGTCATTTCCCTTCCCCAGTCACAACAGAGAGGGGAAATGGAGGTTGCAAAGAAGGCTGGGAAGTGGCAGCTGCTGTGAACAGCATCCTTGGCTTCCTCTAAACCAAGGCAGTCTGGAAAAAAGCATTAAACACTATGCAATACTAGGGCTGATGCTGCTCTCCTCTATGCTGTTTATGTTCAAGGCAACAGTAAGTTTTTGTATCTGTGATAATTTGTATTATTGTTCAGAAATATTTAGTTTCTCCTCCCAACACTTCCAGGGAGTTGTATCCTCATTTAATGTAGGACTTGGTCATGTGACACACTTTGGCCAATTCTCATTGTTAGCAGAGTTGATAGCAGAAGATTTGATGCAAGTAGAGAATTCACATGGTTGTTCTTTTGGGCTTCCATAATCACCCTGAAAACAACATGATCCAGCTAGGAGATGAGAGACACAAAAGGCCCCCACAATGTATAGCCAAGATTAAAAGTAAACCATGCTATTTTAAACTATTGAGATCTGGGTTTTTAAGCAGAAAAAGTTGATTGACTCACTATCTCAGCCTAGCCCACTGAGATTTACCTCTCTAAAACTTCCTTTTAACTTCAGATATTTTATGAAACTGGATTTCCCATTGCAGGGTAATAGTCTAAGGTAACTGGCTCTGGGACACTATTCTCAGATACTAACCTTGCCACACAGAGGTGGTTTAAAATAGTAATGTAGATAGATAGACACAAAATTATAAAGTTGTAGGTGAGATGGTTTACTAGGTTTTTTGTATATGTTCATGTGTGTGTGGTTTTAACAAAAACTACAGCATTGATACAAATAATATCTGCCTCATTTTTGCAAAAAATATGCTTTGCTTGACAATTGTAGGAAACACAGTGGATGGCATCTAATATGTTTATTATATTCCTGTGAGGAAATATTCAGTTGATGTTCAGCTTTCTTATATTAAAGTCCACTCATAGTATTTAATGAATTTGCATTTCTAGCATTTATAGAACCCCTTCTTACCAGAGAGTTTGGGTGCCACTTAAGTTCTCTCTTGGTTCTTAGATGGACTTTAAAGTAGAAAGTCACTTACCACTCAATGCATGCCACAGGGATACCCAAGGCACAGCTGGGAAAACCATTGTCCTGTTTGCCTCATTCTATTGTTCTTTGCCAATCTGGTGCTAGACAAAATTCCATTTCAAACAGAGAAAATTCTGTTTCCCTCACATAATGGTGAATAGGCTAAACCTCACAATGTGTTTATTTTAACTGCTATTCCACTAGATTTGTCTGTGGTTTCATTCCATATTACAATTTTTTAAAAGTCATGGATAAGGCACAAGTCATTACTTAATCTCCCCTCCCTCCCTCTCTTTTGGATGGAGAACTTACTAAAATATAATCTATAGGAATCCATGGTTAGAGCTCACCTTTGTGACTAAAAAGAATTTTTTTAAAAAACACTTTGGGAATAATGTATTACAATTATGGCTGTGTTAGTTCTCAGATATGCAACAATTATAAAATAGTGGGAGAACAGGTGAAATGAAACAAAAATTTGACTAAAATAATGATAACCTGGCCCTTTTCTCAACCAGTCTGCCAATTTCCACTCATCAAGTAGTGACCTATCCCCTTTTCTCAGCTATTTCTTGCCATCCATTCTTCTGTAATTGCCAATATTTCACTCTAAACTTTCAATTTTGCTGGGCAACATTTGCCAATGTTTTGAAACTTGCATTGTACATGGTTCAAAAAAAAATCATTAGCCTGATTTTTACAGAGATAACTCTGTTCCAGCTATGTTATAGCAAATCTATAGTTGCTAAAAAACTATGGGTGTTAAACTATTGAGCAAAAAAGAAAAAAAAAATAACCTCAAAACTATACTGCTGTATCTTTTCCCTATTCCCCATACAGAGCAATATTTATTATATATGAAGCCCAATGATTGATTCATCATTAAGACTTTCTGAAAACTTTCTAAAAAATTTTTATACAAATTCCTTAAAAGGTTAAGAGATTAAAAAACAAAACAAAACAGGAGCTCTTTCTAAAAAGTCAACTTGCCACTATGATAAAATGTAAAGAATACTTGCCTAGAAGTCAAAAGACTTTGGCTGATATCATTGGTCTGATATCAAAGGTAAGTGCCTTGGGATAAGGCACTTACCTTTACTAAATGTCAGTGTTCTCTTTTATAATATAAAAATAATACCAGTTATGCCAGCATCATAGAATTTTGGGGAATGTGAAATGACAGAATGCCAGGATTAATCTATGTTTTAATGGTATCAGAAAAAAATTTTCAAATCAGTTAAAAAAATAAGGATGAAGAAAAATAATGAAAAGAAATAATGATTAATTTATATTTAGTGATACTTGATTCTGACAGGTACCATTATTTAGCTACTTAATATCAATTTCGTGGATGGTTTAATAAGTGCACTGAATCTCATTATAGAGTCTTAGAATTCATAGTTTGAGAAATCTACAAAAGCAGCTGAGAAATGACACCCTGCCCCCAAAGATATCCATGTCCTAATCCCCAGAACCAGTAAATGTTACTTTATATGGGGGAAAATTGGCAGATGTGATTAAGTTAAAGGTCTGGAGACTGAGGAATTATCCTGGATTATCTGGGTGGACCCTAAATGCAATCACAAGTATCCTTATTAGTGGAGGCAAAGGGAGATTTCACACACACAGAAGAGAAGGTAATGTATCACAGAGACAGACCTGGAACTATAAGCCAAGGAATGCTGGCAGCCACCAGCAGCTGGGAGAAGCAAGGAATGGAGTCTCCTTTAAAACACCCACAGGAGCATGGCTCTGCTGATCCCTTGATTTTGGCCCAGTGACACTGATTAAAGACTTCTAGACTCCAGAAAATGAAGAGAATAGTTTTTTTCTGTTTTTTTTTTTCCTTTTTTTTTACTTTAAGCCACTAAATTTGTAGTAATTTGTTACAGCTGGCTTAGAAAACTAACACAGGTACTTTAGCCCTACATTTACCAGATTTCCTTGTATAGGAGGCAAGACAAACCTGCTTTATACAAAACATAGCTTCATAATAAATAAGTTATATAAAGCAACAGGTTAAAAGTAGTGCTCATTAAATATGACCACTACTATTCTACTGAAAATTATTCAAACAAGGTTTTACCAAATAGCTACATATTACTGAGAACTTATCATAAACCAAGTGCTTTTTTAAATGTTTTTGTGCATTAATTTCATTTCATCCTAACAATAACACTCCTATCTCACTTTTTGAGATAAGGACACCAAGTTACTGGAGGTTATATAACGCACCCAGCTCACACAGGAATTGGCGGAGCCAGAACTCAATCCAGCCAGCCTGGTCCAGAATCAATTTTATCCACTATACAACACTGAGTCCCCATGTAGCAGAGCAAGACATAAATGTGATTCTCAAGGGTGTTACAGGCAGGAGTCATCAATTTAAAAGCAATGTACTTTATCAAATTATCTGTTACATAATACACTCAGTTAAAAAAGAAAAAAAAAAGCCACAGGTAGCCACACTCCTTTGGGTGCTCACTCAGTCCACAGCCCTGTGGGTATTAGTGCAGTGACACCTCCTGGCCTCACGATGCACTTCTATGTGTCTGCTCTGCCTGTCCCAGGAAGTCAAGATGCAGAGATAATGGGCCTGCCCAGAACACCTTATGGCAAATTTACAGCCCTGATTACTGTGGCCTGAAACCTGTTCCTCATCAGTGTAGTCTACAGTGTCTTTCATTCATCCAATCAACAGATGGTTACTGAGTGAAGAATACTATCCTAGAGTTCCTGCAGGTGCTGCAAGGCTGAACAATACTCACTTCCTGCCTGAACAAACCAACAATGTGGGGAGGGATCCAGGCTGACATTTTGTTTTTCCAAAGCACATAAAGACCCCGCACTGGACATCTAAAATCCATGTGGTTTTCAGTGCTTATCACAGACCATGGCAAGATAAATATTATTTGGTATGTGAATCAGTATCATTTGTAAGCAACGCCAGAGGTCTTATTTTCATCATAAATAAAGTTTTTCCTTGGAACATTTAGAATAATATTTTAAGGATGGGTGTTCTAGGATATGCTGATTCTATTTTGTATTCTGCCCTACGGGTACAGAGCTAGGGAAGTGACCCTGTGAATATCAAGAATGCATGTCATCCTATTCACATACCAGTCAAGCTCTGAGTTCAGAATTTTGTTCCTTCTGAAAAAGAGTTGGGGATAGTAGACGCATCTAAAGCAGAGCTGGCTCCTACACTGTCTATGGGCCTTCAGATCTTGAGATAATAAACAGAAACTTGCTGTGTTTTTTCCAAAGTAAAAAAGAGAAGACTGGCATCTCAATTTTTTTCAAGACAGTCTGATTCCTCTTTCTCAGAGCAATGTCAGAAAACCTTGACCTGTTTTTTGAAACAGACTACAGCGGTCAAGATCTTGTTCCACTTAATATGTGGAAACAGCCCATCCTAAGTCTGGAGAGAAGTAAAATGCATTTCACCTCTATGGATCATCTTTTATGCAACTTTAGAAACATTATTCAAAAGTTCCAAAATATCCTTCCAAGAAATTAAGAAAATTATTGCTTGCAATTTTCATGAAATTTGAACCTCTTCTCTGAAGCATGATTCCAATGTTCAAGGTATTAAAATATATCCATTTCTTAATACCAACATAAACATTTTGTTCTCATAAATATTGCACACACACACCAAGGAATTTTTAATTAAGAGACTATTTGTGACTTTGCATTATGAACAAGTACTAGAAGCAGCAGCCTTTCTGTAACTGGACAATCAATGGGTCTGTGCTGCCTGTCACTACTTGAGTCAACTAAGCAGAGACAGGTTTGAATCATGTATGAATGTTTATTCCAATACTGCCAGCAGTATGGGAGAGCAGCAGGTCATCCACAAAACCTGCTCTGCCCCCCACTATAAGCCAGCTGCTTATATTGGGTAGAAAGACAAAGACTACATGGGGAAGTAGGCAAAAGGGATAAGAATGGGTATGCAAAATAGGCAGTTTACAGGTCATGCAGGCTGGGGGCTTGCAAAGGCCTGGGGGTATGCAAAGGGCTGGGGGTTGAAAAGGCCTGGTGGTTTGCAAAGGCCTGGGGGTAGGCAAAAGGCTGAGATTTTCAAAAGCCTGAGGGTTTGCAAAGGGCTGATACCTCTGGTTTCTGCAACAAGGTTGATACTCTTTCCATGATAATAGGCAACTCTCAGGTGTAAAGGATGGACCAAATTTCCAGGTGAGTTCCAAGGTCCCACGGGCAACTCCCAACCTGGTTAGAATGTGCTTTCTTTAATCAGAACAAAACAATCACAGCTAACAGAGCATGTATAATATTTGTTATAATGATAGCTGGTCTCCAATATTCTATTTCTGCCCCTAACATTTTTTGTTAGAAAATTATAAATTTCTCATAATTAAAGACCAGTATCATGGTCATCTATCTTATACTGTGAAAGGATATATGCAATATAGAGAAAATGAATAAAATATAATTTTTGTATCTGTCCCCCAAAATAAGTATGGAGCACTATTTACAGGGCACTGTGCTCAATGCCTTCAACATGTAATCCTTTATTCATAAGATGAACATGGAAACAGATACAGGCCAGTGACAAAATAGTCACAGGGCTATAAAATTCAGCTTTGAGAATAGAGTAAATAACACTGTAATAACTATGTATGGAAATTTTAGAGGTAACACTTTGTATAGGATTATCTAACCACTATGCTATACACCTGAAACTAGTATAAAATACTATTGAATGTAATCTGTAATTGAAAAATAAACATTTTTAAAGATTAAAAAAAATAGGTATAGGCCTTTTTTCCCAAACTCCTACTATGTGCTAAGTACTGTTACAGGTGCTTTAAACATATTGTTTCCAATTCCCTAACATTACTGAGAGATAGATATTTTTTGGTCCCCAGTTTACAGATGGGATTCTAAAAGGTGACAAGGTCAGTATTTAGAACTCCACTCAATGACTCCAAGCTCTTCTTGTTTCTCAATCACAAAAACACTAGAGGCCAAGTGCATGAAATTCGTGCACAGGAGAGGGGGGTGTCCCTCAGCCCAGCCTGCACCCTCTCCAATCTGGGACATCCCTCTCATAATCCAGGACTGCTGGTTCCCAACTGCTCACCTGCCTGCCTTCCTGATTGCCCCTAACCACTTCTGCCTGCCAGCCTGATCACCCCCTAACCACTCCCCTGCCAGCATGATTCATGCCTAACTGCTCCCCTGCCAGCCTGTTTTCCCCTAACTGCTCTCCCTTGCAGACCTGGTCACCCCTAACTGCCCTCCCCTGCAGGCCTTGTCCCTCCCAACTGCCCTGCCCTGCTGGCCATCTTATGGCAGCCATTTTGTGTCCACATGGAGGCAGCCATCTTTGACCACATGGGGGCAGTCATCTTGTGTGTTGGAGTCATGGTCAATTTTCATATTACTCTTTTATTAGATAGGATAAAGGTCTGGTGCATGGGTGGGGGCCAGCTGGTTTGCCCTGAAGGGTGTCCTGGATCAGGGTGGGGGTTCCCTTGGAATGTGGGGTGGCCTGGGTGAGGGGCCTGTTGTGGTTTGCAGGCCGGCCATGCCCCCCCAGCGAACCAAGCAGAGGCCCTGGTATCTGGGATTTATTTATCTTCTATAATTGAAACTGTGTAGCCTTGAGCAGAGGCCTGGGCTGGCCAGGGTGTGCAGGAAGCTTGGCTTCCTCCATTGCCAGGGAAACCCAAGCCTCCTGTTCACTTGTGGCCACAGCCATTTTTGTTGGGATTTATTTATCTTCTATAATTGACACTGTGTAGCCTTGAGCAGAGGCCTGGGCCAGCCAGGATGTGCAGGAAGCTTGGCTTCCTCCATTGCCAGGGAAACCCAAGCCTCCTGTTCACTCCATGGCTGCAGCCATCTTAGTTGGGTTAATTTGCATACTTGGTCCTGATTGGCTAGTAGATGTGGCTTGTGGGTGTAGCAGAAGTATGATCAATTTAATATTACTCTTTTATTAGATAGGATGAGGCAGTATGTGACAAAAAGCAAATGGGTGCAATAGTTTGTAGCTACAATTATCTTCAAACCCATCAGATGAAGGCCTGCAAACCCCAATGAACTTTATCAAGTGCAAGGGAAAGCAGTGGAATTGCAAAGCTACAATTGATGACCAAGACAGACCAGATGCTGTGTATACTTAGGAAACATTAACCATTTCTAAAACTACTTGTGATGAGTTAAAAGTCTTTGTGTTCAATTGGCCAGGACTCTCTAAACACAAGTTCAAAAACTTATATATCTATCCACACATGCCCATTCATACATACATGTGCATACACAAACACCCACACATATTAACAATGCATCATTTTCAGAACTAGACTACCAATAGCTAGCAATAGAGGGGAGAGGAAATACATGAAATGAACCATAATAACCTCTTCCCCTACCCTAGTCTCTTTGTCTTCACAGAATCTCTCAGGTTCTTGAACACAGAGGTGCAGAAGTCCTAAGTTCCCAGTTCACTGTAAAAAAATCTGCACCAGAAATGACATCGGCAGTTTTCAGGACCAGTGGGAAAAACCTGGTGACGCTTCCCATATGAATGGCATGAAAATGTGTTCACTCACAACTTCTTCAATGCATTCATGTGATCTGCTTCATAAATGAGATTATTTGTTCTTCCAAGTGATCCTCAGAATTTCTAGATAAATCTCAAGAGCCTAACCAGCCTCATGAGAAAGCAGTTGTTTGTTTAATGATGATGGAGGTGCTAAAAAGGTTCCCTCACATCAATCACTATTTCCCCATTACCTTTAATTCCCCCTAAAGAACCATTCCTTTGAGTTCTAAAGCCTTTTTGGTCCTTAGAAGACTCCTATTAAAATGCACCTACCACTGGGGCCTTTGTTGGCTGATGCTAGAAGAAATTTTTATCAGCTGGTGTTTCTACTGTGACAGCTGGCAAAGAATAACATTCTCCAGGAACAAGATATGGGACTTCTGCCCTGTGGTGACTGTAGAGCTTGGCATTGAGTAGTGTGGAGGGAGAGAGACAAAGACCAACTTCTCCTATTTCACAATATTGCTCAAGGGCAGCCCTGTTAACTGATTTTATCATAAAGATATCTTGCTTGACAATTTCAAATCCTATGACATGCTGCTATGTAATACTTGGCACTGCTTTCAGGTTACTAGCCAATTACTGCTCCGGTGCGCTGAATGGTGTCCCAGTTGACTGAGGAGGGACTATAGTTCCCTGAAGAACACAACTCACTCCAAAGGTATTATTTTACACCCTAGTAGAGTCTGACTCAGTAATATCTGTCTTTTACTGCTCCACTGGAAGCTAAATTTGAGTCAATATATTCCATATATAAATGCCAAAAAATACTACACCAAACCCATATTCTATCACTATAGTAACAACTGTGGACGAAAAAGGGCTACATGCTAACCTGACAAGCTCAGGAAAGGCCTGCATGGTGGCCTTGCAGACTCAGAGACCTAAAGTAACCACAAAGGATGGTCTGAAATTAAAACTTTTAAATTAAAAAGCAGTCTCTGGAGAGTAGTTATGTCCTAGGCTAGTATCTTCCCTAACAAAGATCAACTTTGATCTTAGCTGAGCTTATTGTCTTTTTGCATCTTCGATAACATACCTTTGGAATGTCAGGGTAACTTGTAAGTTCCCTTTTTCTGGACCCCTCAGGGCACAACCAATGCACCAGGGCAGAGACCTGTTAATTGTTGACTGTTAGCTATCCTGTACTCACCTGTGTAAAAGAAGCATGTGTCTATCATTTTGCTTATTATCCAATCCCAAAGGATCCCCCTTCTCAAAACCTCCCCTCCCACCTTTCTTTCTCACACCACCCTAATCTATCACCAATGGATTTCATGTAACCCATTTACATCTCCTCCTTTTATGGTAATTTATAAATATAGTCAACACCATCCTCAGGAGCATTATCTCAATACCTTGAGATTCTGCTTCCCAGCAATTGTCCACAGTTTAGCTCAATTAAACTAACAAAAATTCTTTACAGGTTTGAATGTTTCTTATATTAACACAACTATTAATAACCTACTGTAAGCAGGCATTTTACCCACATACTCTAAATTCTAAAAAAGAAACTTGCAAGCTATTTGTATGCCCATTTTTGCAGATATTAAAATTGATGCTAGAGAAAGACAAGTCCAGGTCACAAAACTGCTAAGGGAGAGAGTTTGAATTTGCTGGCAGGTCCAAGCATGTCCCAACACATTACATTGCCTATCTACAAATGGGGATCTTGCAGTCTCATTATTTACTGGTAGTACTGCTGGTCAACGTCACCATTATCATCAGACAATACTGAGGGCCCACTGGTCATCAACCAAACAGAACACAAAGAAGCAGCTCTTTAGAGAACACATAGACTAGTTGGGCACTGCAGAGAGATTAATAGTTCAAGACAACATGCACTATTGCTTAAGAAACAATACAAACAATAAGGGCTCCAAAAGGTTTTGATCACTAAGAACTATGATGCACAATATTATATTAGTTTCAGGTGTACAACCCCGTGATTAGGCATTTATATCATTTACAAAGTGATCACCTCAATAAATCTGGTACCCATCTGACACCATATATAGCTATTAGACTATTATTGACTATATTCCCTATGCTACACTTTATATCTCTATGACTAATCTGAAATTGTAACTTAAAAAATAAAAAATTAAAGAAAAATAAAGAAAATATTTTTAATTAAAAAGAAGAGATTAGTGGCCAACACATTCAGATATCCCTTAGAGTTCAAGTATGACAAGAATTTTTTTAAAAAGAACTCTAATGATCAGAATAAAGGACATGAGAAGGACAATCTTATCAGTACCCATTAAAATAATGTCATAGAAGTTTCTTAACCTTAACAACTATTGACATTTTGGGTTGCATAATTCTTCGTTGGGAGTGGAGGAGGGCTGTCCCACATATTGTAGGATGTCTAGCAGCATCTCTAGCCTCTATCCATTAAACACCAGTAACACTGCCCATTTATGACAATCAAAAATGCCCTGGCCTGGTAGCTCAGTTGGTTAGAGCATCATCCCATACACCAAAAGATAGTGGGTTTGATTCCAGGTCAGGACACATACCTACATTGTGGGTTCAATCCCTGGTTGGGGCTTGTATAAGAAGCAACCAGTCAATATTCCTCTCTCTTTCTCTCCCTTCCTCTCTCTCTAAAAATCAATAAACATATCCTCTAATGAGGATTAAAAACATGTCCCCAGACATTGTCAAATGTCCCCTGGAAGAGCAAACTTACTCTAGTTGAAAGCCTGTGGTAGAAAAATATTTAGAAATACAAAATTTTATAGTATATTATTTTCAAGCAAAATGATTATAAAATAAATTACAGTATATGATTAATTTTTTAAAGTATATGTACACCAAAAAAATAGAACACCAAAGTGTTAAAGTGATCAGCCTCATGGTAGGATAATAGATAATTTTTGTTTTCTTCTTGGTATGTTTTCCAGGCCTTCCATATTTACCACAGTAAATATAAATTTCTTTTGCAGGATATTATGGCATTCTGGAAATTCTAGGTATTCATTTATTTTAAATCTACTTGTCTAACTTTAGACTGGAGATAAAGAAAAAGAGAAAAGAAAAGCATTCCCTGATAAATGTAAATTACAGATTTGTAAGTCACACCATCTACCTTTGTGGTCTGGGGAACTCTAAACTGAGAAATTACCACAAAAACCTGACCTGGATCAGTGTTCACACACACACACACACACACACACACACACACACACACATTCACACACACACACACACACACACACACACACACACACACACACACACGGCAAGAAATACATCTCCCCCAAACAGTCGCAATGACCTGGGGACAAACTTACCAATAGAAAGTCAGTAAACACAGACAAGAGGCTGAAGCTGCAAGACCATGAAATGACTGAAAGACAATCTGAGAGAATGGAAAAGGAGCCTGTTTAAAGTGAGAGGAGAAAGAAATAACCACCCTGGTCCAAAAGGTTAAGACATTGCGAAAATAAATAAGTAGCCAATAACTTTCTGGAAAGAAGTCAAATGGAGCTTTAAGAAATGAAATGTATAATTGAAAAGAAAATTAAAGAGCTGGAAAAAAAATTATTGCACCCCAGAGATGGACATCATAAAATACAAGTTAAAAATCATAGGAAAACAACTAAGAAAGTCCACTATATATTAAATATAAGTCTCCAGAAGAAAGGAGTTGAAAGAATAAGAGAGAGGCAATATTTAAAGAGATAATAGCTAAGAATTTTTTTTCAGAATTGATTATAACTATGAATTCTTAGCTTCAAGAAGTTCCAGGTAAACAAGTTAAAAAACCCTAGCTATAAACAGAGCAGTGGATTGATAGAACGTGAGAGAGACAACAACTAGATTGATAGCTGATTTCACAAAAGCAAATGTAAAAGTTAGAAGGCAATGGGGAAATAACCTCATGTGGCGGAAAAAGGGACCACATACTAAACCTTACAAGCTCAGGGGTGCAGGCCTTACAAATTTAGAGATCTACAGTAACCACATAAGGTGGTCTGAAATTAAAAGTTTCTAGCTAAAAGCGAATCATGGCAGAGTCATGTCCTAGGCCAGTGGTCGGCAAACTCATTAGTCAACAGAGCCAAATATCAGCAGTACAACGATTGAAATTCTTTTGAGAGCCAAATTTTTTAAACTTAAACTTCTTCCAACGCCACTTCTTCAAAATAGACTAGCCCAGGCCGTGGTATTTTGTGGAAGAACCACTCTCAAGGGGCCCCTTGAGTGTGGCTCTTCCACAAAATACCACGTGCGAGTGCACCTACAGTGCAATTAAAACTTCGTGGCCCATGCACAGAAGTCAGTTTTCAGCTCTCAAAAGAAATTTCAATCGTTGTACTGTTGATATTTGGCTCTGCTGACTAATGAGTTTGCCAACCACTGTCAAGGACCTAGGCCTTGGCAAAGGTCAATCCTTCCCTTAACTGAGCCTTTCTATTGTCTTTTTGCACCCAAGGTAACCTACCTTTGGAATGTCAGGGTAATTTCTTTTTTCCACACCCCTCAGGGCATGATCTCCCACCAGGGCAGGAGACCACTGAGCCCTTCATTATTATTGTTATCATGTTAATTGTTAACTATTAACTATCCCATAACCACTAATGTAAAAGAATTATGTGTCTATTCCTTTTACTTTTTATCCAATCCCAGAAATTTCCCTCCTTTGCATTCTCCTGCCTCCCTTAGCTATCACCTATGAATTTCATACAACCCCTTGTAACCTTTTTGATTTTGATGTATAAAATAGAGGTAAAACTGCCATTTCGAGAGCATTTTCTTAATCTGTTGAGATTTTGCTTCCTGGCAATTGTTGTCAGTTTGGCTCAAATAAACTCATAAAAATTCTTACAAGTTTGGACATTTCTTACATCGACACTCAAAATGTTATGAAAAGTAACTGTCAGCCAAGTTTTATTTAAAGATAAATGTTATTCAACAAGGAGAACACATAAAGAAAAAAACTGAGACAAAGACTCAGAATTCACAAAAAGCCACAACCATTCAGTTTATAGAGCAATTTGACAATCTCTAGAAAAGAGGAATATGGGTAAATCCTATGAGTCTACAATTCCACCCTTACTTACAGCCACAATATGATGCACACAGGGATGTTCATAGGAGCACTGCTGGTAAAATGTGAAAACAACTGTCCCTCATTAGAAAACCAAACTGATAAATTGGCATGTTTACATAATGGAATATTGTGCAGGTATTTAAACAAAGGCAGCACCATATGAATAATTTTTAAAAACAATGTTAAAAGGGGGGGGGAAGCAAATTGCAAAAAGGATATATATATATATATATATATATATATATATATATATATATGTCAATTTTTAAAAACGGGGAAAGTAAAGCAAGTATTATTTTAAGGATTCATGCATAATAAATATAAAATAACATACATAGGAATGCTAGACACCAAATTCAGGAGAGAGACTAACTCTGGGAAGAGAAGTGGTGGGATGGCTGGTAGTTAGATAGATATGGATGATAGAGATAGAGATAGAGATAGAGATAGAGATAGAGATAGAGATAGAGATAGAGATAGAGATAGAGATAGATATGGTACTTGTTTATGAAAGAATGAGAAATATTAGGCAAATTTGGCATGACTCATGAAATAACGGTAACCTTCATAAAGAAACCAATTTCATAGAAAAACAATAACCAAGTGTTATTTACCTGTTGAGTTAATTACCTCTTGAGCTTTTATTAGAAGAAAAAGTTGGCCCTTAAAATCTGTCATACACATCTCTGCCTAAATTTGACAAATGCACAAATTATATATTTTTCATTTTTTTAAAGAAATAATCCAGCTGGGAAAATTGAGTAAAAAAAACAAGAGGAGTTATAGCAAGGCCAGAGCTTCTTGAAAACAAAGCTTTGTAAGCTAAATAAAATGCTATCTGTTTGTTTAATACGTGTGGCAAAAATGTCAGCGAGTAATTACATTTTCTAATAATTTTGTTTTGAATGTGCATATATAAATCAATAACAGCTGCAGGATATGTTTCAGCATTGTGCTGGGGTGATTTTTTTTTTAAGACTTTGCAATTGCCAGAGAAACTTGTACCTGGCAATTTACCCTCATTTATCTTTTATTATTAAGCAAAAAATCAATAAGCTTTTCCCCAATGTTTTTTCTTTTCCCTTAAAATTTCCAATGAATATAAACATGACTTTTTACTGCTTCCATGCCTTAACCACGCTGTTCCCTGAATTGCATGTCTCACTTCATCCCTTCTCTTCATCTAGCTCATCCCTAGAGGTCCATCAACTCTAAAATCTATGACTATTCTGTAACAACTAATTTCTACTTCTTAATCTCTTCACCTTCACTACCCATCCCCCACACCTCCCTCTAAACTCCCTTTAGAGTTTTCACAAAAGCCTTCTTTGACTCCCTTTCGTTCTTCACATTCACTGTATCTCTCCTTAATCCACATCTTCTACTTGTAGCTTCTTCCCATTTGCTAGCCCATATCTCCTCTGGAATCTCAATTAACAACCTGTATTTACAACATCACTGATATCAATTAGTAACCAAGTATTTACTACATCTGATGGGTAGTTCACAGTCTGATGGGTAGGAGAATCTCCCCCAGAGAGCTAACAAGACCACAGGCTCATTGAAGTGGTAGGGCCTGGGTATTTCTACAAAGTTTCCCTGGTAGAAACAGACTCATTAACACAGAGAACACTTTGGCAGTTGCCATATGGGAGGGAGGTTTGGGGGATGGGTAGTAAAGGTGAAGAGATTAAGAAGTAGAAATTAGTTGTTACAAAATAATCATAGGGATGTAAAGTACAGCATAGTAAGTAATATTCTAATAACTATGTATGGTGTCCTATGGGTGCAAGATTTATGGAGATGATCACTTAGTAAGTTATGTAATGTGTAATCAATCACTGGGGTGTACACCTGAAACAAATATACTAATGCATTTCGACTATAATTTAAAAATGACTTTAAAATGGGGGGAAAGGGTAAATCAGTAAGGTGATGGATAGGTTAATTAGCTTAATTGGGGGAATTATTTCACAATGTACACAATATATATCAAAACATTATGTTGTATCCCTTACCTATACAATATGTATCTGTCAGTAAAATTAAAATAGCCATGCATTTCACTGTAGAAAAAAAAAAAGACTCAATATAACCAAGTACCAAGTGAAGATTATAAGCACTTCTCAGAGTCCAACTTTCCCAACTGCTAGGGTGGCTGCCCCTAATCCCAGTTGGATGGGAATGGAACGGTGCTTGCGATGATTCCAGCAGAGAACAAGGACGGGTTTATAGTACAGAGCCTCGGTACCTTCCATCTCTGTGCTCCACATTTCTCTTCTTCTTTTGAAATATAAAAACCTATTCTGTTCTAAATTTTGCTACCAGCCTCAATAGATCAAAAAGAAGTGAACCAGAAACTATAAGAAATATACTTCCAAAAGTTTTGTTTGGTTATATGAAAATAGTAAAGTCATGCAAGTTACTATGACAAATTCACCATCTGATAAAGATTTCCTGTAAGAGGTAGATTTTTATTGGTGTCTAAATACCAACACTTAGTAAGATGTAGCACTTTGGATATGAAATCGCAGGGGAAGAAACAAGTGAACTTACATGCCACACTAACTTGATATTTGAATCATCTGAAAGTAGTACTTTATGATTTCTACTATTGTTTTTAGGATGCCTTTCTCAATTAATTTAATACCCAAAATTGGTAAGGAAGCATTGATGGCAAAAATTCTTATATACCTTTTTGTTTGTTCTTTTTTTTTTAAAGCTTCTTTAAAAAATCTAAATGTGTTTGGAATACTTCTAATAACATAAAAACACTACTGTGTTCTGGAAATTACTAGCTTTCCTTTTGAGTCATTCATATACCTTGTCTATGAAATGATTTCTTAAATATTTGATTGATAGACTGCTATAGGCAACAAAGACATAGCAAGCTCTTTTATATGCTAATTTAAAGGAGCATCTATGGATTTATTTAGAAAATTTGTTGTCAGCTACATAGAGTAATGACACTAGGGTATAATATAGAGGACAGATTTCAGGGATGACTAATCTGATTTCTGGAGGCCCGTGGTAATCTTCAGAATGGTGACCAGCCAGAGCAAGGACAGAGTATTACCCAATTCCCAGCTAAGCACTGGATCTTTGCTTTAGGTAACATTTTTCTAATAAGGAAACATTATAACATTTATTATTTGACAGATACAAGTAGAAATTCCCTAATTATTGGTTTCAATTTTTTAAGTTTTCTCTGGTTCAGCATTTTGTTGTTTTGGGATGATGTTGCATATTGTACATTCTAGAAATATGTAACCCTATATCTGACTTCCCAACTCAGTTCCTGGAGGATGTTTTCTTCATAAACTCAGAATGATAAAATACATTTTAAGGCAATAAATGTCCTCCCTCAGGTCTGTTTTCCAGACTTGGGAGGATGTACATTTGCTATTGTAGGGCCAGCATGTCTTTGTGCAGATGCAAAAAATCAAGTTGAGCTTTGAAAAATTTGAATCTTAATTTTGTGAAGGTGATTTATTCTTTAAAAAAAAGAAGAAGTGAATGGGAATGGAATAAAAGGAATAATCCAAACTGCCAAATATATTAAATACTGTTTTAGAAGAAGGAAGTGACATAATTGTATTTCCCTTCAGATTGTGACAGAGTTTGGATATAGTAGAATAAGCCAACAGTTTCTTTATAGTAAACTAGAGGCCTGATGCACAAAATTCATGCAAGAGTAGGCCTTCCTTTCCCCAGCTGCTGGAATCGGCTTCCCTCTGGCACCTGGGACCTAGGCTTCCCTCACAGCCCCATCTTCTTCTGGAAGGTCATCTGGTCTAATTAGCATAATATGCTTTTATTGTTATAGACTACAGGTCTGATGCACAAAGATTCGGGAAAGAATGGGCCTTCCTTCCCCTGGCTGCCAGCACCACCTTGGCGTGGTTGGAGCCACCTTTTCCCTCTGGCCTGGAGCTGCCTTTCTGCCTTCCCACGCTGCCCAGAGGCCTGAAGTGGCTGGGGTGGTGCAGAACACCTGCTTCCTCACCATGGCGATGACACAAGCATCCCACCCCACCCCCGGCCGCTCGGTGCCTGCATATGCAAATTAACCTTCCATCTTTGTTGGGTTAATTTGCATACTCACTCCTGATTGGCTGGTGGGTGTCTCGAAGATACAGTCAATTTGCATCTTACTCTTTTATTAGTGTAGATAAGGTCTACAATACAATTATTTCACTAGCTCTAAAATCTGTTCCCTAGATTTTGGTTTCTGTACATTTCTTTGGGGGCTGTGGTGGTACATGCTACATTATAAATTAATGTTGGCATGAATTTATAATTCAGAAGAGTAGTGTGTTTATTTTTCAATGGTAAATTTAAGCTGAATGTCTGTGTAATGGATGAGTGTATAGTTTTACATATTCAAAAGCATTTTAATAGATTTTTTAACCTTATGTAATATTGCTTTTATATTTGTGTTAACATTTTCATTTGTGTCTTTTGGGTAATTTAATTTTTATAATGAATTTCTGGTGTCTATGAGCTAGCTATCACCTGAAAGGTACTTACTTAAAGGTGAAGGTACTGTTCCTAAAAATGCATCACTGTGGCATCTTTCTATCCTCACACTTTTCATCTTGCCTCCTCTTTTGGAATCAATTGAATGTATTGTGTTATTCATAAAGATTTTAAAATTTCAACACCCCCAAGACTCTTTTAATAGAGCACAAAGTTTAATAAACAAATTTTTCAAAAAAATGTTAACTAACAACCTGGTGGAATGTTGTGTGCCTTGTGGGCACATGACTGTTTATGGAATCAAATACCACACCACACAATAGCCTGTAATCTAATCTCAAAGCTGCAGAGACAGTAGTAACTATCAGAGGTCATTTAGTCAGTGCAGCCTCCAGAGGAAACTGCAACTAAAAAATTCCTGGCAGGTTGTTGTGTATCCCATGCATAAGATCTGCAGGAAAGGATAATCAACAGATTCCCTCGGTAACCACCATAGACCCTACAACACAGCCATTAATATATTTCTCTTGTCACAACCGAGGTCCTGATTCCAAGTGCTGTCTGTGATCAGCTACATGGGCATCACCTGGGGGCTTGTCAGAAATGCAGAATCTCAAGCTCACCCCAGTCCTACTGCATCAAAGCCTGCATTTTAACAAGATCCCCAGCTGGTCGTGTGCACTCTAAAGTTGGAGATGCTCTTCTCTTGTGCATCAGGCTAAGAATCTCAATAGGAAACTAGGGTTTACAAGTCATGAACGAGGCTTCATAAGCATTCATTCAAAATGCAGGACATAAGTGAAGTGTTCTCTTGACTACATTATAGGCTTTGGGAATAATCAATGTACCCACAGGATTTATTGCTGTTTATTCTGTATTACTCAAGTACAGTCAGTAGGTTCTGACTAAAAATACCCAAGACCCGAAGGCAAGGGTGTCCATGGAAGATGGGGTCTTGAGGGGGTGTTTCCTGAGTTAGTTTGCAAGGGGAGGAGGAAGCAGCTTCTGCGATATTTGGCTAGAAATTAACAACACATGGAATTATTTACACAGGCACTCCTTTCTGTACAAATAAAAGATTTTCTCAGAAGATGTGAAATTTCTGTGAATTCAATACCATTCCCTAAGTTTTTCTAAATCACCTCAAAGATTTTTACTTTCACTTTTTTATTGCTTTTCAATGATCAATGTTTTTTTTAATACAATAGCTTTATATTTCCCCTCAGTTACTAAAAAATTTATAAAGAAGGATATAATCAACAGGAAAAAAGCACATCTCCCATAAACAGATGATCTTAACAACTACTAATACATAGAATGCTTACTGTGTACCAAGCACTATCTACAAAAATATATACACATGTTAACAGCTGATAGCTCAACTTTGAAAATGAAATGTATTTTAATAATCACACTGCCTTTGTAATTATTCATTTTGGGGATACCCTATAGATTAAGTAATTTGATTCTCACAGCAAAAGTATGAAGTAAAAGCTACTACTGCCCCATTGTACAGATGAGACAACTGATTTATTGCTAAAAAATTTTATCATTATTGTTAACTAATTTGTCCAAAGTCACACAGCCAGTTAGCAAGATAACCAGTTTTGAGCCCATACTCTTATTCAGTGTACTCTACTTCAGTATACAAACACAGAACATTCAATAAATGGCACATACTTTGATTTGTTATATAGTTCACCTTAATTTCAACTGCAAGCTTCTATCTAAATGGGCTCATTCTTGGGGCTCTCCCCATTCATGCTCTCTAACACTGTGCCAGTCCTAAGATCACAGAGGGTGCCCAGCTATGGTGAGGTCTCTTGTCATTGGTCATCCCTCCACAGGTGTCACATCTAAAATATTCTGCACCTCCCCATGTGGTCCTATCAGGCTCCGTGGTCTGCTACTTCCTAGCCACTCCAGGCCATGGGAGACTTGGGCACAGCTTCCTGGTGCTCTTTGGGGCTGTGCTCTCTGGTACTCCACAAAACTGCCTCCCTGATTCCTGCCATATCTTGAACGCAGTCTAGGGGCAGAGAGCAATCACACAGCCTTCCTCTCTACAGCAAATGCCAGTGAACTCAATAGTTTATGCTTTAGAAAAACAGAATAGGGATCCCCTGAAACAAAGTTTCTCTGAGGCAAGGAAAACCAAGGAGTACTATCTGCTTGAATTAGGAAAGGAAACATGAAGACATCTTTCAGAATTTTGCCACACATGAATCCTAGTTACCAGATAAATAACAATTGAGGGCAACAAGAAGGGAGAAAAATTGGTTCTATTAGGATAAAAAACACACCAAGTTACCTAGATTAAACCTGGGCATGAGGAAGCTGAGGTAAGTGTGGCCTCTTAGGGACTGGTGTGCACTGACAATGGCTGAGCAAGAGGAAGTGGTGGCCATCTTTTAATGACATTCTGTCTGACATTATCGAAAGCAGACCAGGAATTGAACCTGAAGGAGGGAAAGCCATGTTGCCTGTGTGTCCTTGGTGAGCCACTGGGGGTTGGTGGCCTGCACCTTGGCTGTAACTACATGGCTTCTCCATCTCTACACTCCAGAGTGACTGGTCTACATTCAAGGATAAAGGAAGAAATCCTGTCCAGAAGAAATAACGAAAGGATCTGTCTATGACCTAAGCTTCCTTTCAACCTAGATGATCAAATTTCTTATCATAAAATGTCATAAAAGAGCCATTTTTAATTTGTCTTCACAAATAGTGGAAGCTAAAAAAAAAAAAAATAGCTTATATCAGTGGTCGGCAAACACATTAGTCAACAGAGCTAAATATCAACAGTACAACTATTGAAATTTCTTTTGAGAGCCAAATTTTTTAAACTTAAACTTTTTCTAACGCCACTTCTTCAAAACAGACTCGCCCAGGCCGTGGTATTTTGTGGAAGAGCCACACTCAAGGGGCCAAAGAGCCACATGTGGCTCGCGAGCCGCAGTTTGCCGACCATGGGCCTATATCAACTGTATGTCTCCCCACCAAATGTAGCATTTCTCCTAAAGCCAAAAAGATATTGAATAACACCTGGACACATGATTGTCTCTCTTGCAGAGAGCAAGGAGAGCCTTGGAAAACAAGAGAAATCTATTCAAATACAGCTCAGTCCAGCTGCTTGGCTTACTGACGTACCCTAAGAATCTAGAACACTGCCTGCTTCCACACATATAATGGACAAATATTTGGAGTCTGAATGGATGACTAGATGAGTTACAGAATGTCCTGGGACTCTGATTTAGGCCTAAGTATGGAATCTTATAAAAAGATTTTTCTGGTTTCTCTAGAACTGAAGCCAGATCACTGCATTGTGCATCTAAGTCTCTGGGGAAAACAGATATCAGAATCACCATCTCACAGGACTTGGGAAGAAGACAAGAAAACTCTTGTTCTTTTCATGTCTTATATACTAGTAGTACAGAACTCTGTGGGCAAAGATTTCGTTTGGGCATCAATGAAACTCCTTATAACAGCAGTTGGACCAAGACATAAGTTTGTTTCTCTCTGATGTCAAAGTGAAGAGGGAGGCAGTCCAGAGTTGTGTGTTGGCTCTACTCCGCAGAATAGGTTTTTAACCTAAAAAGGCCTTGGGAATCTAGGCTCTGCCTTGCAACTCTGATTTGCATGGCCTCCATTTTCAAGTTCAAGATGCCAACTCCAGGTCCAACCATGATCCCTGACTTCCAACAAAAATGTACAAGGAAAGGGAAAGTAATCAAAAGGGCAGGGGACATACACCAGCTGTCTCTTAGAGAGTATTTCAAAAACTGCCACACATTATGTCATTGGCTAGAACTTAGTCTAACAGACACACCTGAGTGCAAGGAAGGCTGATAAAAGTGGACTTTCTTCTGGGTGGTGTGTGTCCTTAAAATTTCTATTATTACAATATAAGGAGGGAACAGATATTAGGTGGCAGTAGCAGTCTCTGCCCCAAGAGCTAATCCTTCTGAATCGAAGTGGAGCCCAAAATACTAAGGAATACTTTGCTTACATATAACTAATGACAGCAGGGAAGACCAAGTACTGTTACTTTATGAGTGCAGACACAGGCCATGTTAAGAAATAATGATTCATTGTCACTAATATTATTGTTACCATCATATTTAATCCTCATCTGAGGACATTTTCATTGATTTTTAGAGATAGGGGAAGAGAGTGAGAGAGAGAAAGAGAGATACATCAATGTGAGAGGGAAACACTGATTGGTTGCCTTCCACATGCTCCCCAATGGAGGCCAGGGTTCGAACCCACAACCAGGGAATATGCCATGACCAGGAATTGAACCCATGACCTTTTGGTGTATAGGATTATGCTCCTACCAACTGAGCCACACCAGCCAGGGGTCATTGTTATTATTTTGATGATCACATATCAAATGCCAGTCACTATGCTAAGTGGTTTTTGTCATTGTCCCATTTAATCCTTACAATGACCTTTGATATTGGTGCCAAAGCTGAGGCTCTCAGAGGTGAATAACTTGCTAATAATTGGAGAAGTGGAATTGCTCTTAGGTAGGTGTGTTCATTGTAAGAACCTGTGCTCTCAAACACCATCAGTCTATGTGGCCAACCCAAGACTGGATTAGCAGTTGAAGGCTGCTCTATAAGAGCCCAGTTGTCCGAACACTGATTTATTTAAAAAGTATCATTTTGAGTATGAAGTATGCTGGCCTCTGGAGCTATAAACAATAAGCAAAAAAACTCCCGGTACTTAAACATTTGTGGGAATTAAGTCATTAATCAACTAATCTCAAGAATAACTGTGATGACTGCCACAAAAGAAACTTTCATAGAATTCTAAGATTGGCCTAGTCTGGTGGGTCTGAGAAGGCTTTCCTTAGTAAGAGCCATTTGAACTGAGATCTGAGAACTGAGGATGGGCGATGGAGGCTGAAAGTGTTTTGGGTGAAAAGTACAGACTGTGCAAAGGCCCTGAAGAGGCAGGGCAGGTAGCATAATTAGGGAACAGAAACAAGGCCAGGTGGTTAGAATGAAGTGAATGTTGATAAAAAGTGAGGCTAGAGGGATGGGGAACTGATCATGAAGGCCATTATATTTTTGTTTTTATCCTAATAATAACTAGAAATCTATCCAAGTGTTTTAATACGAAGTTGGAGGTGAGGGTGGGAAGAAGCCTGATAACAATTTGTTTTGCATTTTCATGATGGAAGAACTTTATCTTGTTCCCCACTATATCTTTTACACATAGTAGGCACTACAACCATATTTGTGAGATGAATTAATACATTAATAGGTAACTTTTGAGAATATCATTCTGGCTACAGTATGGAGAACACTGATTGGAGGGGGAGCAAGTGGGTGCAAGAGAAGTCACTTACGGGCTATTTGGAAACTAAATAGAAGGACTTTGTGATGGATGGAATATAGCCACGGGGAGTAGAAGGTATCAGGATAGCTCCTAGGTTTCTGGCATGAGCCACTGGGCAGATGACAGCCCTATTCATTGAGACTGGGAAAAGGGCCAGTTTTGAAGAGAAAGGTCACATCTTGTCACCAGAAGTATTTTTCATTTATATAATGGTAAACTGTGAATTCTGTGTATAAAGGTAGCAGGAAATAATGAAAATACATCCCAACAAGCCCAAACTGCACATCTGGAATGAGAATCAGCCCTAGGCCTCCTGACCTATTAAGTTCCTCTGATAATAATCACTGGAAGTTAAAATAAAATCTCCCTATGGACACTTAGTTTCAACATTTGTGATATGGGGCTCAAATAAATCTGAAAAGTCAGTGTGTATTGATTGGATGTATGTAGGAGATAAAGTTGTTTAAAGTATACTGGCTTGGTAACAGGACAGGTAGTGTGGGGCTGGTGTGTGTAATAGTTTCACGCCTTTTGAAAAGATAAAATAAATCATCAACAAGAAAACTTATCACTTCACTGAACCCGTGGCCTTTCTAAGAAACTGCTGAATTACTAGCAGGGTTACGGCCTATTATGCCCCTTTTCTCCAGCCTCCATTCTCTGCCACAATCACAACTGCTAAAAAACAGGTTTCATTGGGTCTGAGAACCTTGACTGTCAGACTTGATCATACAATATGTCTTAAGAAGGAAAACTTATGACCTAGTAGTAGGGACAAAATGAACTGCTTTCGTAGGCTGGTAGATTATTCATGTACTTCAGAATCCTAAATTTACAAGCCATCTATCCAGGAATCCATCTAAAGTAAGACATGTTACAATATCTCTACCATTGGCATCCTGCTTTATCTTTCTACAGGACAGTAATTTTCCAAAACTGAAATCGCATAGTCTCCCTGAGGTGAGAATGATTGACAACAGTTTACACCACAGATGGCTAAGCAGATGTGTGCATAGGTATGATACCTCCCTGCATACAAGTTGGCCAATCAGAGAGGAGCTGAGAATTACACTCTGAAGCAATTATAAATTCTATCCAGGGAGATCAGAGATCAAACTTGAACAGAATGGTCCTGTTTTCAACCACATTGGAATACACAATTAGGCTCTACTTGAGTCTAATCAAGTATTCCCCACATCTACAACTAATATCTCCACTGCTATGTGTTATACAGAGAACCCCAAGAAATCCTTTGCTTAAACAATATTAGGGGTTAAGAACCCAGTCCTTGGAGACAAACAGACCTGACATGGAATTCCTGCTCCGTCTGTGAAAAATGTAGGCAAATTGCCTCTCTAAGGATCAGATGCTTCACTTAGAATATGATGTAGTATTGCCTACTTTGCAGAAATGTTGCAAGTATAAATGAGGAACAGTGATAAGCGCAGTGTTTGGCATATACCAACAACCAGAAGGGACTTAGTAATTTTTAGAACTGCAGAGTCAGTGCCCTGCAAATCATGGCACAAAAACACTTCATTGTTTCCCTGGATCAGAGGTAATAAGGCACAGCTAATGAATCTTAAAAATTCCTACCAAAGGAGAGTATAAATGTAAATGGATGATTTTGCATTTATAGCCCAAAACAAGCAGCTGCAAAATGATACTTCTTAGAATTCTCCTACTTTATCTTTTTAAACGATGGCAAATTATTTGTTTTGCTCCATAATATATTATGCATATTTTTAAATTTAAATCAATTACCCTGAAATAAAATGTCCCCCAGGAAAATAAGGCGTGTTAATCCCACACTCCTTGGAGAAGTTCTCTGCTTGCCTCTAATAAGCATATTGAGGAAAGAACAAGAACTTTGGAGCCAGATATGGCTTGAAGGCTTGAATTTGGGCTCTCCCTTTATACGAACAAGTAACTTAGCTCTCTGAGTCTTCGTTTTCCATATGTAGAATTATAATACAAAATATTTTCTTCACGAGGTTTGCTTCCACTCCCTTTTTACTACCTACTCCCATCTTTATACATAGTGGTGTAACAAGACACTATTTAAAATTTATTTTATTTTATTTTATTTTATTTATTTTTTTTTAATTGAGTTAAAAAAACTTTATTCTTTTAGGAGCAGTTTTAAGTTCACAGCAAAATTGAGAAGAAGGCATGTAGATTTCCCATATCCCCTCTGCCCCCCACACATGCACAGCCTCCCTCACTATCACCATCGCCCACCAGAGTGGTACACTTGTTACAATTGCTAAATCTACATAGACACATCATAAACACCCAAAATTCATAATTTACATTAGGGTTCACTCTTGTCTTGTACATTCTATGGATTTGGACAAATGTGTAATGACATGTATCCACTGTTATAGTATCATACAGAGTAATTTCACTGCCCTAAAAACCCTCTATGCTCCATCTATTCATTCCCCCCATTAAAACTTATTTTAAACATATTTATAGAGTCTAGTGCCAGGTACCATGGCAAAGGCTAAATTACTAAAGATAATTTAATGTCAACATTTTAAAAGAGAATGTCCACAATGAGATCTGACTTTTCTGACAGTCATATAGCATCACTCCTGCTGCATTCCACTGGTTACAGTCCAGTCACTTAGTCCAGCCCAGATTCAAGGGAAGGGGACATAAACCCCACTATTGGCAGGAAGGAGTACCAAAAATATGTGGACATATTTTAAAACAAGTACACAAGCAATCTATTCTTAAAGAGATCTAAAGAAACAAGAAAAGGAGATAAATAGAAGAAAAAGAAAGAGAAGAGGGAGGGAGGGACAGAGGGAGGGAGGGAACAAGGAAGGTTGGGGAAGAAAAATGTCCAAGACCTCTACACAGAAAACTACAAAACAGTATTGGGATTCACAAATTGCAGAACTCATTATTGTAAAGAAAGTAGTCCTTTTATTTTTTTAAGATTTAAAAAAAACCAATCAAAATCTCAGCAGGCAAAAATCAATGTAATTGACCATATCGAGAGACTGAAAAAGAAAAATCACATGCTAATCTCAACAGATACAGCAAAAGCATTTGACAAAATTCAACATTCTCTCCTGATTTAAAAAAAAAAAAAAAAACTCTGAAAATTAGGAATGGAAAAGAATCTCCTCAACCTGATAATAGGCACCTACAAAATACATAGAAGACCATACTTAATGGTGAAAGACTAAATGCTTTTCTCTAACACCATGAACAAATCAAGCATTTTCATTTCCACCACTTCTATTCAAAACTGTGGTGAAGAATCTAGTCAATGCAATAAGCCAACAAAAAGAAATATCAAGCATCCAGATTATAAAGGAAGAAGTAAAACTCTTTGCATTCTCAGAATACATGGATACCCATGTAGAAAATCCCAAAGAATCTACAGAAAAGCTATCAGAACTAATAAATGTTTAGCAATGTTAAAGGGGAAAAAAGCAAGTAAAAAAAATCAATTGCATTTCTAACATACTAGCAATGAAGATGTTGAAGTTGTAATTAACAAACAAGTATCATTTGTAATATCAAATATGTAAAATGATTAGAGATAAATCTGTTAAAAGTTATATAAGACTTGTATACTGAAAATAACAAAATATTGCTAAAATACATTAAAGAATATACAAATAAATGGAGCAATATACCATGTTTATAGATCAGAAGACTCAATTTTGTTCAGATGTTAATTATTCCTAAATTTATCTGTTGATCCAATGGAATCAGAATCAAAATTTTAGCAAGCGTTTTTGGCTGGAAGTTGATCAACTTATGCTAAAATCCATGTGGAAACGTAAAGGGCCTAGAATAGACAAAATGACTTTGAGAAAGAACAGGTTGGAGGACTAACATTAATGTGATTTCACAACTAATTAAGAAGCTAGGGTAATAAAGTCAAGTATTGGTGCCAATATAGACAAATTAAAAGCACATTTGCATAAAAAATCAACTTTGATACGTACCCCACACCATATAAAAATATTATTTCAAATGGACAATAGACCTAAATATACAACTGAAAATGATAAAATTTGTATAAGAAAATGTAAAGGAAAATCTTTGTGACTTTGGATTGGGCAAAGATTTCTTATATACAACACCAGTGATATGATTGATAATAGAAAAAAAAAAAAGATAAATTGGACTGCACCAAAATTAAGAATTTCTGCTATTCAAAATACAGTCTTAAAAGAATAAACAAGCCACAAACAGAGAGAAAATAATTGCAAAGCATATATATGATAAGGCCTTGTACCCACAATATATAAATAATTCTCAAGACTCAACAATAAGAAAATAAACCAATAAAAACTAAGTAAAATATTTAAATGGACACTTTAGCAAATAAGATATACAGATGGCAGATAAGCACATAAAAAGATGCTCAATATCATTAGTCATTAGGAAAGTACAAATTAAAATCATGTCACATATATTAGACTGCATAGAATAAAAAAATACTGATCACACCAAGTTCTGGTTGAGGACATTGAGCTATTGGGATTCTTCTACATCACTGGTGGACATGTAAAATGGTTAACTAAGTTGGAATGCAGTTTGGCAATTTCCTAAAAAGTTCAACATACAACAACCATTCCACTCCTAGGTAATTTATTAACAAGAAATAAAAGTATATGTTTATATAAAGACTTGAACATGAACATTCTTAGCTTTATTTATAATGGCAAAAAAAAAAAAACTGGAAACAATTCAAATGTCTCTGAACAGATGAATAGATAAACAAACCCATACAATGGAAAGCTATTCAGCAATAAAATGGTATAAACTATTGATAAACAATAGAATGGATGAATCTTAAAATAAGTATGCTAAAAGAAAGAAGTCAGACAAAAAGAAAAGCATATGCTATATGGTTCTAATTACATAATAGTTTAGATAATGCCAACAAATCTATAATCTTTACTAATAATAGAGAAATATTCAAATTATCCATTACAGTGTCACGTCATGACCAGATCAGCAGGCTGTGTGCCTGCCCTCTGCTCAGGCAGCTGCAAGGCCCGGGATAGGATAGAATACAATACGAGGGGATAAGAAAAGAGAGGGAGAGGAAGGCAGGACTGCCTGCAGACAGGCCAAGAGGAGAAACAGAAATACAGAAAGGGAACAAGACAAAGACACAGGAATGGAACAGGAAAGGAAACGGGGGCGCTGCACGTGGGAGGGAGTGGTGATTGGCGGGGGGGGGGCAGGTTTGCCTGGCGAGGGGTGGGGCAGGAGCCTCACCCAGACGTGAGAGGAGGGTGGTGGCCCCCAATGCAGGCTGTTGGCAGGGAGGTGCCCACTGGTCCGGGATAGAGTGGTGGATGATCCCAGGCCTTCTGGGCTGAGACGCTCCTGCTTCACAGCAGCAGCAGTGCCCAGGCTGCACGGGCCTTGGCCACCCTCACTGGGCCAAGCGTCCCGGGCAGGGAATGGGAGCAAGAGGGCAGCAGGGAGGTGGGGGAAGGGGGGGTGGCGGTGAACACCTGGACGGGGCTGAGACCTGGGCTGGGGGTTAACGCCCCCTCCCCCCCCAATGGAAGCTTTAAGAAGGAAGGGAAGGAGGGAAGAACTTTATAAAGGAGTCAGTAGAGAGCAAAGTTAAAGAAGGAAAGAATCTTCCATCTCTGGACTGTTTTTCCTCTTGTCTTGGTGGTTGCAGCAGACCTGTCAATTCCTTTCTGTTGCAGGAATCCACAAGGTCTTGGAGTTGTTTTCTGAAAATATACAAACATATTCTTGACCAAAAGTTAATAAAGGAATCTTTTATATATTATTGATTTGGGATCCTTTTTATTTTTGCCCAAACTATTTTCCTTAGCCTTATTTAGACACCATATGTGTTTTTCATGGGTGTCTTGCTGTTAGCATTACGAATGAAAATTAATTTTGTAAAGTAAAAATTTTCTAGATGTGATTTACTTCTAGGATATTTTTCCTTACATGATATTAACCTACTATCCCCCCCCCCTTTTTTTAAATTAATGGAGGCTTTTGTAAATTTTATAATGCAGTCTTGATAACTTTAAATTTTAATTTTTTTGCCCTAAAATATGACTGCTTTAGGTTCATTGCATGTTCAGGAATTTTACCATGAGATGAACTACCAATAGAAATTTTAGTTATTACTTTAGGAACAGCTTTTTGTCCAGTACAATTAAATTTTTGTTGAATATTCACTTATTTCAATTAGCCTATTTAAATTAATCTGAAAACTTGATTACTATTTTACTGTCAAATTTAATACTCTACCAACAATCTTAGTTTACCCTGTAAATATTAGTGGAAAGGATTATTTGCATTCTTGAGTAAGCCCTGAGCATTCCTGGTGCTAGGCTGGATTGTTTTTATTTATTTATTTATTTATTTATTTATTTATTTATTTATTTTAATAAATCTTTATTCAGATTATTACAATTGTTTCTCCTTTTTCCCCCCCATAGCTCCCCTCCACCTGGTTCCCACCCCACCCTCTGCCCTTACCTCCCCCTCACTGTCCTCATCCATAGGTGTACGATTTCTGTCCAGTCTCTTCCTGCACACCCCCTTTCCCCCTGAGAATAATCAGTTCACTCCCTTTCTATGCCCCTGATTCTATTATATTCACCAGTTTATTCTGTTCCTCAGGTTTTTAATTCACTTGATTTTTAGGTTCACTTGTTGATAGATATGTATTTGTTGTTCATAATTTTTATCTTTCTTTTTTCTTCTTCCTCTTCTTAAAGAATACCTTTCAGCATTTCATATAATACTGGTTTGGTGGTGATGAACTCCTTTAGCTTTTTCTTATCTGTGAAGCTCTTTATCTGCCCTTCAATTCCAAATGATAGCTTTGCTGGGTAGAGTAATCTTGGTTGTAGGTTCTTGCTATTCATCACTTTGAAAATTTCTTGCCACTCCCGTCTGGCCTGCATAGTTTCTGTTGAGAAATCAGCTGACAATCCTATGGGTGCTCCCTTGTAGGTAATTAACTGTTTTTCTCTTGCTGCTTTTAATATTCTCTCTTTGTCTTTTGCTCTTGCATTTTAATTATGATGTGTCTTGGTGTGATCCTCTTTGGATTCCTTTTGTTTGGGGCCCTTTGCACATCCTGGACTTGTAAGTCTTTTTCTTTCACCAGGTGGGGGAAGTTTTCTGTCATTATTTCTTCTAATCGGTTTTCAGTATCTTGCTCTCTCTCTTCTTCTGGCACCCCCATAATTCTGATGTTGGTACACTTGAAGTTGTCCCAGAGGCTTCTTATACTATCTTCAACTTTTTGGATTTTTTTTTGCTTTTTCGGTTGAGTGGTTTTTGCTTCTTTGTATTTCAATTCTTTGACTTGATTCTTGCATTCCTCTAGTCTGTTGTTGGGTCTCTGTATAATATTTTTTATTTCAGTCAGTGTATGTTTAATTTTTAGTTGGTCCTTTTTCATATCTTCGAGGATCTCGTTATATTTATCGGCCTTTTCTAGGATATTCTTGAAAAGCCTTATAACCGTGGTTTTGAATTCTATATCTAGTTGTTTGTTTTCCTCCATTTCTTTTGTTTGTGATCTGTTTCTTTGTCGCCGCATTTTCACTGCTTCCCTGAGTTGGTAGGGTAGCTTTGTGTGCTAGGTTTCCTACATGGCCCAGTGGGTCAGCCTCCCAGTTAACCTGAGGTGAACTCTCTTGGTGCATCCCTTTGTGGACTGTGTGTACAGCCTTGTTGTAGTTAAGTCTTGATTGTTGCTGGTATCACTGGGAGGAATTGACCTCCAGGCCAGTTGGCTGTGAGGATCAGCTGAGTCTATGCTGGGAGAAGTTCGGTGCTGGAGACAGCCTTATAGGTTTAGACTTGCCAAATTACAAAAGCCTCTGTGCTCAGCTTGGATGGGGTGGAGTCTCAGAGCGGAGCAGACAGTCTTGGCTTCCCATCAGCCCTGCCCTTGCATGCATGCCTCCAGAAATCTGCCTTCCCTGGCTCCCGAGCCTCTGCCCGAGAGTCCAGATTCCCCCCGCAAGAGCATGGGTCCCCAGGGGCTCACCTAGAAGTGGGGTTCAGTGCAGTCAGGAGCTTCTGACTCCCTTCTGCTAGGGAAAGCCTGTGGCAACCTCCGGCAGTCTTTGTGCACACTCACATGCGTGCCTCCAGACCCCCTGCCGGCTGGGGTTCCCAGGGTGTCCGAGTCTCCGAGTGCCTTTCTCTCTACCTGACAGTCCAGACTTCACCTGTATGAGCCTGGGGCCATGGGGTGTTGCCCGGAACTGGGGTTCAGTGCAGTCAGAGGCTCCCTCCCCCTCCTGCCAGAGAAAGTCAGCCAGGCTCTCAGCCACCCTTCCTCTCTGTGCACACAAAGACCCTTTGCCGTACCACAACCCTTTGCCGTTCCTCCAATTCCCCGTGTGCTTTTCTCTTTCCTTCTAGTTGTAGAATTTCCACTCAGCCAGCTGTCCTATGGTTCTGGATGGTTTCCATTCTGTCTTTTAGTTGTAGTTTTGAAATTGTTGTGGGAGGCAGCAGTTTAGGTGCTTACCTATGCCGCCATCTTGGTTTCTCCCAACTAGGCTGGATTTAGATATAAGGCAGCTACTGTCGGCCAAGTCTTTGTGTCTTGTTACCTGGGTTCAGATCTGAGCTGGGCCAAGTCTCTGTCTGTCACCTGTTTCCCAATCTGAGCTGGGCATGGGAAGCAAAGCAGCCATGGAGGCAGGAGACCTCCCTCAGAAGGGGTGAGGGTTCAGGCCCCTTCAGGGTTGGGGGGGTGAGGTTCTGTGCCCCACCTCTGTTGACCCCCAAGTTCTCTCCTGATGGCGAAACAGTCCAGAGATGGAAGATGCTGACGATGCCTTGCCACGCTAGCAGTCAGCAGCTGTGCTTCACTGCAGGTTGCCTAGGACCAAACCAGAGAGGGTCAGACCTGCATTGCCACCATGTGACCATTATCCAGATATCATTGTTGACATGTACACATAAGAAACTGTTGGACATTGAAATTGGGACTCAAACATTTTTTGTTATTATATGTTTATTTCTAGTCTGCAGAGGCAAGATTTTTTAAAGGAAAGAAATGGGGGAGACATAGATACAGAGGCAAAGAAGCATTGAACAGACTGTCAAACTACAGTGGGCAGGCATGGGAGGTTGGGGGGCGGCTGTAAGAGATTAACCGAAGGACTTGTATGCACGTATATAAGCATAACCAATGGATACAAGACACTGGGGGCGGGGGGGGGGGGGCGGGCAGGTGAAGGCATGTACTGGGGGATAGGGGAGGCTGGGGGAGGTCAATGGTGGGGAAAAAAAGGAGACATATGTACTACTATTTGTATACTTCAAACAATAAAAAAAATTTTTAAATAAAATATCATGCTTTGAAAAAAAAAGAAGGAAAGAGGATGTATGAGTGAACTGTAGGAGCTATAATGAAAATCAAGTATAGTCGTGTACTGGGGACAGATTTTAAAAGTAGGAGTCAGAAAAGAAAAAAAGATAAATAATAGTGAATAATTAGGCAAGTAGATAGATATTAAAACAGTGGAAGTAAGTAGAGAAGAATGTATGGGAAAGGTAGGATGAGAGAGAAAGAGGGAGGGAAGAAAAGTTTTAAATGGGAGCTGGTAGAGCTTAAAAAGAGAATGGGAAGAAGGAAGAAATGGGGGAGGAAGCAAAGCAGGTCCAAGGACGGAAGTGAAGAAAAAAATTAAGGTGGGAAGGAAGGAAAAGGGAAGGGCGGGAAGGGGTAAAGATAAAGGAAAGCAGGAATGTGGGGAGGGAGGGAGGGTAGGAGGAAGTTGGGAAAAAGGATTATGGAACAGAAGTAGGAAATAAGGAGGAAAGAAAGGTTTATAAATGATGAGTCACTAGAAAAAAGTGTTACATAAAGGAGAGAGAAAAATTGTGTGAGAGGGAGAAGCTAATAAGGAAATCAAATACAATTGTGTGTGAAGGGGATAAGATTTTTTAGAAGTTAATAGGGGCCACCAGGCCGGCAGGGGATGGGGGTTAGGGGGATCAGGCAGGCAGGCAGGTGAGTGGTTAGGAGCCAGAGGTCCTGGATTGGAGAGGGTGCAGGTCAGGCTGAGGGATGCCTCCCCCTCCCTGTGTACGAATTTTGTGCACCGGGCCTCTAGTAATCTAGAATATCAGTGGTTGACTGTGAATTTGGGGGTCTGGGAGGAATGGGATTGAGAACAAAGGGGTACAAGGAAAGTTTTGGATGTAATGGATAGATTTATTATTTTTATTGTGATAATGGTATGACAGGTGTTTTTATGTGTCAGAACTTACCAAATTATGCTTTTAAAAGTACAGTTTATTGTATGTTGATGATACTTCAATAAACTTGTTACAAAATTGCAAAAGGCTTTTTGGTAAATTAAAGGCTGTTTTCAAAATTTATATGAAAAATACAAAGTGCCAAGTATAGGTCAGACAACTTTGAAGAACAAAATTGGAAAACATACATTACCAGACAGCAAGACTTATTATACAGCTTCTTAATTAAGATAATATGATAATGTCACTAGGATGGAAAAAGAGACCAACAGAATAAATTAGAGAGTTGACCTATAGTCACTTGATTTATGAAAAAAGTGACACTATAGAAGAGTGGATGAAAATGGTCTTTTCAATAAAAGGTGCTGCATAAATTGGTTTTATATTGAGAATAAAATAAATCTTGACTCTTAGCTTATATCATACACTAAAATCAACTTGGAGTGGATTATAGGTCTCAATGTGAAAGGTAAAACAATAAAAACATCTAGAAGACAACATAGAAGATATTTTCATCATTTTGAGAAAAGGCACAGATTTCTCAAATGGGGAACAAAGAGAAGTAACTACAAGAGACAGAAAAATTGGACTACATTAAATTTTTAAATTTCTGCTCATTAATAGACACCATTAAAACAATGAAAAGGCAACCAATAGAGCAGAGAATCTATATAATGCATGTAGAGCCCTAAAAAAATTTGTATTGTAAAAATCAATAAGAATAAGACAGTTACCTATATGTTTTAAAATTGGGCAAAAAACTTAAACAGAAAGCTCACAGTGACCATTAAACATCCGAAAAAGTGGTTAACTGCTTTAGTCAACCAGAAAGTGAAAAATAAAAGTGAGATACCACAATACACAGAACATATAACAAAAATTTCAGTATGTGACAATACCAAATATTGGCAAGGTTGTAGAGCAATTAGAATTTTCACATATTGCTGGTGGGAATGTAAATTGATGTAACAATTTTGGAATACTGTTTGGCACTATCTAAATTCAAACATAAGCATTAATTACCTTGGACCCCACAATTCTACTCCTGGTGTTAAATACAACAGAAACATATATATACATACACACACACACACACACACACACACACATATAATCTTTAATTATATATATTAAATCAATCTTTATTGTTCAGATTATTACTATTGTTCCTCTTTTTCCCCCCATAGCTCCCCTCCACCTGGTTCCCACCCCACCCTCTGCCTTACCCCCCAACACTGTCCTTATCCATAGGTGTACGATTTTTGTCCAGGCTCTTCTTGCATCCCCCACATCCCTTTCCCCCTGAGAATTGTCAGTCCACTCCCTTTCTATGCCCCTAATTCTATTATATTCACCAGTTTATTCTGTTCATCAGATTTTTTATTCACTTCATTTTTAGATTCACTTGTTGATAGATATGTATTTGTTGTTCATAATTTTTATCTTTACCTTTTTCTTCTTTTCCTCTTCCTAAAGAATACCTTTCAGCATTTCATATGATAGTGGTTTGGCGGTGATGAACTCCTTTAGCTTTTTCTTATCTGTGAAGCTCTTTATCTGCCCTTCAATTCTGAATGATAGCTTTGCTGGGTAGAGTAATCTTGGTTGTAGGTTCTTGCTGTTCATCACTTTGAATATTTCTTGCCACTCCCATCTGGCCTGCATAGTTTCTGTTGAGAAATCAGCTGACAGTCATATGGGTGCTCCCTTGTAGGTAACTGTTTTTCTCTTGCTGCTTTTAATATTCTCTCTTTGTCTTTTGCTCTTGGCATTTTAATTATGATGTGTCTTGGTGTGGTCCTCTTTAGATTCCTTTTATTTGGGGTTCTCTGTGCTTCCTGGACTTGTAAGTCTATTTCTTTCACCAGGTGGGGGAAGTTTCCAGTCATTATTTCTTTGAATACGTTTTCAGTATCTTGCTCTCTCTCTTCTTCTGGCACCCCCATAATTCTGATGTTGGTACGCTTGAGGTTGTCCCAGAGGCTCCTTACACTATATATTTTTGGATTCTTTTTTCTTTTTTCTTTTCCGGTTGGGTGTTTTTTGATTCTTTGTATTTCAAATCTTTGACTTGATTCTTGCGATACACTAGTCTGCTGTTGGATCTCTGTATATTATTTTTTATTTCAGTCAGTGTATGCTTAATTTCTAGTTGGTCCTTTTTCATATCCTTGAGGGTCTCGCTAAATTTATCGGCCTTTTCTAGAAAATTCTTGAAAAACCTTATAACCGTGGTTTTGAACTCTATATCCACTCATTTGCTTTCCTCCATTTCTTTCATTTGTGACCTGTTTCTTTGTCTCCGCATTTTGGCTGCTTCCCTGAGTTGATAGAGTGGCTTTGTGTGCTAGGTGTCCTATAGCGCCCAGTGGCTCAGCCTCCCCAGTTACCTGAGGTAGACTCTCTTGGTGCACCCCTTTGTGGGTTGTGTGCACAGTCTTTTTGTAATTAAGCCTTGATTGTTGTTGGTATCACTGGGAGGAATTGACCTCCAGACCAATTGGCTGTGAGGATCAGCTGTGTCTATGCTGGGAGAACTTCTGTGCTGGAGACACCCTTATGAGACAAGACTTGCAAAAGCCTCTGTGCTTGGCTTAGATGAGGTGGGGTCTCAGGCGGAGCAGACAGCAATGGCTTCCCATCAGCCCTACCCTAAGAAGCCCCTGGGTCTCAGTGTCCCGTGGTAATCGCTGCAAGCATCTCTGAGAGAAAGCCACCCTTGAGTTTCGCCTGCTACCAGACAGTCCAGTTTCTCCCTGTATGAGTCTGGGTCCCCAGAGTCTCGCCCGGAACTGGATTTCAGCACAGTCGAGAGCTTTTGTCTCCCTCCAGGTTGAGAAAGCCAGCCGTGTACTCAGTTGCCCGCCCTCTCCACGCCTCGGTACCTCTGCCTTCTGCAGCACCTCTGAGTCTCAGTGTGCTTTTCTCTTTCCTTCTAGTTGTAGATTTTCCACTCAGCCAGCCTTCCTGTGGTTCTGGATGGTGTCCGTTTTGTCTTTTAGTTGTAGTTTTGAAATTGTTGTGTGAGGCAGCAGTTTAGGTGTTTACTTATGCCACCATCTTGGTTTCTCCCAACAGAAATATATTATTAGTGGTAATATAATTGGTACAGACTGTAAGCATACAATTTGGCAGTATCAAGTAAAATCTAGCAATTCTACTCTTAAGAATCTATCTCAGAAATATAAACACAAGTACCACAACAAATCAATGTATTCAGGTGTTTGTTACAGAGATATTTGTAGTGGTAAAAATCAGAAATAACTTGAATATTATCAATTGGTGAATAGTTAATTAAATGATACATGGAAATTACCTAAGAGTTCAAAAGAATGAGTTAGATATAAATGTACTGGTTGGAGAGAGATCCTAGATATCTTATTAAGTAAAAAATTTTGCAGAGCTATATACATAGTATGATTTTTTATTAACAAAATATACAATTTTAGTTTTAAATAATTTAAGTTTACATGAATGCAAATATAGAGTAATATCTGGAAAGATCAACACAAATGGTTAATAGTATTTATTTTAAGAAAATAGAATTGAATGAGGGAGAGGCCTATAATGGGATTTTGGTTTTTTACTATATACTTGAAATAACAAAAATATTTTGAAAAATTCCTTGCTTATATATTTGATTCTGTGATAAATGCTTCACAGACAGTATTCCTCTCAACAGTCCTCTTGGGACTGTTATTATTCCCTTTATTAATGAGTACAATGAGGCTTAGCTTGATTAGGTGATTGACCCAGAGTCACACAATTATTAAGTGGTAGAACCTGATACTACCATTTCCCAGGCAGACCTCAATAAATATAGGTTGTGGGCATACTTCTTTACATAGAAGGAAGAAAGGAAGGGAAGAAGGAGGAAGGAAATGACGGCAGGTAGATGAGAAAGCCCCATAGCATTCACTTTCAGAAGGAGAACCGTTTTCCTATGGGCATGATGGGTGACCCTAATGCAGCATTCTTGTTTAAAGAAGCCTGCTCTGAGCAGATGATCAGGACAGGCCTATAGACTAAGATAAGTTCTCTCTCAGGTTTATTTTGCACCACTCTCTGCCTTGCTCTCTCCTTTCGGCCACACTGGCTCTTCTCCAGGGTTGTGTCCAATAGTCCTCCTCTTGGTCCAACAGTTGTTTGTCCACACAGGCTATCTGAGCTGTCCATTGTTCTGGTCTCCTCATCTCTTGGGATGCTACAGTATTACTACCTGTATTTCCAGGTCAGAGGAACCTTTGATGGGCCTGAATCCAATCCCCCTAGGGATATACAGTCATTCTCCTAAAGGCCACACCCATGGAGGTGCCACCCAGGTCTCCTGTAGAGATCCTCACAGGCTTCTCTCCTCCCTTCCTAGGTGGATTATTCTCTTTCCCATCTCCTGGTCCTCAAAAGCCTTTCCCTTCTCAGCTCCTCTCTGAAACTGGGTTAAGCCATTTCCAAAGACCAGCCTTAGATTCCAGGCCAATACTTCAGGCACAGCCAAGATCCCTCAGACTTGGTGTCATATGGACAAAAAATGGTGAGAGGCAGTCACACCATTTTTAAATGAATTGGAAAGGAAAAACACAATTCAATATTTCATTATTCTGCCACATTTCACTGGTTGAAAGGTTAGACCTTTTACCAAGGAAGAAATATAATACGTTGACTAGGTTTGAGCAGGCTACCACAAGACTGGTTTCTGGTGTGATAAGTTGAGTTGGCTTTGAGATAGCCAACAGGAGAAATGAGGAGACAGTCTTAAGTCTGGACCTTGCTGGCTAGCTTTTTGTAGAGCCCAGTACAAAAGTCCAGTGTTTTTCCACTTAGCCATTTCCAATGTGGACAAATAATGTTTTCTTATTGTGCAATAGGTTATAAGACCAAGACTATTTATTTCTAGCATTCTATTTGAGTCTCTAGTTTCACCAGTATTTTGAAAATCACTTACAATTTCATGTTGGAAGAAAAGGACAAGAGCAGAAATTCAGCAAAATAGTTTTTCCCTGGGAGTAGTTAAGGCCAATGAACTTATTTAAAAACTCTTTTATTTGAAAACAAATTATTACAGGTGGAGAAAATTATGTCCTTGGAGATCAATATCTCATTTTCAACTCACTACAATCTCCCTTCTGTCTCACCTGATTTATACAATGCATTGTTAGACACCCACCCCCGCACCCCACCTGCCGCAAAAAAAAAAAAAAAAAAAAAAAAAAAAAAAAAATTGACTTATAAAATACTTAAGAAATTATAAGAAACTTTCACTCAAAATTTTAACTGCTGGGTTAAACCATAGATACTGCCAGCTGGCTAACCTAGTCCCCAACTTCCATCATGACTATCACCTACTGCTGAAGGGATAATGTTCCGAAGAGGGGAGAAACACAATATATGGTTTTTTGTATAAAAAGTTTTAAGTTCTAAACATTTGGGATATTATAAAACCATGCCATGGATACCCTGTACTTGCATTTTTCTGTGATGTTGGTGGATTCTCATCTACATCATTTATATCATGATGGGATTAAGTTGTAAAACCAGATCACAGCTCCAGCAAAAGAAAACAAAAACTGAGAAATACCATGGAGTTTATTGCATGTATGTGAGGAATACACTAAGAGCAGGGTCCCCTGGTAATGCCACAAGGCTGCCACGGCTTCCAGCTGCAGAGCTGATGCAGAACTTTATCACCTTATCAGGGTGGAACCAACCCGCATAGTGAGCCCAATCCACTTTCCTTCATCACTGAACACGGGAGAGAAATGTCAGCATGAGAACTTTGGCATTTGAATCTCCTTCCACTGCAGAAATCTCAAAATCTGACCCAAACCTACCAGGAGAGTCTGCAGCCAGCAAACAGTACCTTCTACTATCAATTTTATGAAATTGGGTCATTTTTCATGTGTTCTAAAATCCCAAGTAAATCAGAAAACACAGCTGCCTATATAACAAACAGAATGAGGTCAACTTCCCAGTGTAGTTATCCTCTGTGAAGTGTAAGGTGGAGGTAAGATTTTGCAAAGTACTGATGGCATTATGGTTAGAGACCCAGAAATAATTAGGTCCTGCCTTGTACACCCATGCTCCCTAAGAAACTCTGGACTGAGGGATTTATGTGCAAAATATAACAGAAAACTGGGAATCAAAGCAAAACTTAAATAATAGCTGGGAGGACATCCAACCCCCCTACCCCCTGCCCAATAAAATTACTTTTGTAAAAGCTAGATTGTAAAACACAGCTGAGGCCCCTACCCCTACCCCTCATGTGCCCCTGCCACAGTCTAAGATGGCTGGAGTCCCCAGAGTAGGGATAGATTGCAGCCCTACCGTTATGCAGGAAGAAAATGCCTTTCTTCCTAATATGTAGACGAACGAATGACCTGACCAACTTGATTAACAAAAAAAAATCCTTCTAGGAGAAGTCTGGGCTGAGGCCAGACTGATGCAGAGAGATGGGTAGAAATGTCCCTGCTCCTAATAAATGTCTCTTATTGGAGCAAATAGTGGATTTTATCAAGACAAATTTATATAAATTTAGTCAGTGTTATTGATCATAACTTACATTCAAAATGTTGCCATAAGTGGGGGTTTTTAAGTGCTTATTACCATGTAGCATATTAAATAACTAGCTGATTAAAATATGATAACATAGAATATTATGTGCAAGATACTGGAGAGTGCTGGGGGAAATATAGCAATAAATAAACACATAAGCACTCTCTTCAAAGGACTTAATCTGCAATAAAAAGACAAGATAAGCAACTTATCAATAAGTGTGTCTACACTAATGCCAGACAGAACATGATGAGTGCAGAGAAGGCAATGAGAATGCAGGTCAGGAGTCCCTTTTGGATTGTCAGTATCAGGGGAAGCATCAAGGAGCTAGTTGGATTTGAATGGGGCCTGTAAAGTTTGGTAAATGTTCAAAAATAAATATTATATATTTTCCCACAATAAGATTAGTGCATACTCACAACATAAATGATAGCTCTTCTGGGGTGAGAGGGGGGAGTTTAATGAAAATTTTGGAAAACAAATCACCCATAGTCCTACCAGATTGCAAAGGGGGCTCACTTCAAGAGAACAGCGCACACACTAGAGCACAGAGGTTGGGGGGGACACAGGGGGAGGAGAGAAAACATAAAAAGATCCAATTTCATTGAGATATAGGGGCTACGTAAGAGAAAATGGAACAGTCCTGTAGCCTGTAAATCAGCACTGAGAGCCCTAAAAATCCTTACAGGGAAGCCTAGTGGGTTAAGATGCCGCCAGAGAGAGAAGTGGTTAACAATCACCCTCCTCACTATTCCAAGATGCATTTGTCCTTGAGGGTTAGATTCTCCTCAGCGTTGTAGCCAATCAGCACCCCCTTTCTATATATTTATTGGTATCTTCTAGTTCCCTATGGGGCCAGAAACTCTGATTCCCTTCAAGGACCAAAGATATCGCAGCATATCAAACAGACTGCAGCAACCTTGACGAAGACCACGTTATAGAAAGGACGATGGGAACCCTGCACAGAGCTCACATGTTAACCCGGAATCCATGAACTACAAATCCAGGGCTTCATAAACTTGAGAGGAAAAATGCATCTTTATTTTCACTAATCTTTAACTGCAACATAGCATTTCCTTCTATTACAAAACAGAGCAGTATCTGTGACTTTGTAACCAATAGAAAATGCAGATATTTTCATATCATAACAATGGCTGCTGTTAATTCAAAATAGTATTTTATCACCATTTCAAAATTGCTTATTAGACCCACCACTGGATCTTGTTATTAAATGTATAAAGAAGTACATTTTTTAAATATTTGGTTAACTGTATTTTATTATAACTAGCCTCCTTTATAATTATATGTATTTTCTTATGCTTTTAAATACATTATCCTGGCAAAGGCCCGCAAGCTTCAGATTACCAAAGAGGTCCATGGCACCGAAAAAGTAAGGACTTACAGTCATATGGTAGTAAGGAATTTGGTCTAAAAGTTAGACACCGCACCAAATCTGGTAAGTAGGTAGGAGTTTATTCTGCAGATAGCAAAGTCATCCATCTGGAGTAGGAAATAAGAAAGGACAATAGTTGCCCTCTAAGTATATTCTCCAAAATGACACCATTTATTAAGATAACACGCTGATTGTCTCTTCCCACCTCTTCCTCAAGAGGTGTAACTGAGGGAAATGTTTCAGTGAATGATGAAACCACTGAATGGGAGTTCTGTGAATCATGCAGGTATCCTACCTGCACCCACCTCCATGTCACTAAGACACCTCTTCCTGATTTGTCTAGGCTAGGGCAGTGATAGGCAAACTGCGGCTCGCGAGCCACATGCAGCTCTTTGGCCCCTTGAGTGTGGCTCTTCCATAAAATACCACGTGCGGGCGCGCACGTACAGTATGATTGAAACTTCGTGGCCCATGCGCAGAAGCCAGTTTTCAGCCTGGGCGAGTCTATTTTGAAGAAGTGGCATTAGAACACTCAAGGGGCCAAAGAGCTGCATGTGGCTCACAAGCCGCGGTTTGCCGACCACTGTTCTAGACAGGGGAATAGCTAGAGATACAAGATCAGAGCTAAAAGAAAGCACTCATGGAGAGAAAGAAAACAGCAGTTCCTTTAACTCTACAAATAAATACAAATTTCAAAAATAAATCCAATAATTGGTTCTAAAAGTTTCCAACTGAGTCCTAACCAGTTTGGCTCAGTGGATAGAGCATTGGCCTGCAGACTCAAGGGTCCCAGGTTTGATTCCTCTCAAGGGCATGTACCTTGGTTATGGGCACATCCCCACTAGGGGGTGTGCAGGAGGCAGCTGATTAATGTTTCTCTCTCATCAATGTTTCTAACTCTCTCTCCCTCTCCCTTCATCTCTGTAAAAAATCAATAAAATATATTTTAAAAATAAATAAATAAATAAATGTTTCCAACTGAAGTCAAAGTTTTGCGAAGATATCAAAGCAGGAAGGATTTGAAGTGAACTTTAAAAAGAGAACTATTCTACAGAATAGTAAAAGAAAAATAACAAGTTTAGGTTCATGGACACCAAATTAAGTTCTTTATCACTCTTACTAAAAGATCCTCATTTATGGTAATATCTAGCTAACTAAATACTCTTTTGTGATAATTGGCACTTAACACTCCAAAACAATGTAGTGCTAAACAACAGGAGGACAAAGGAAAATCTGAAATCCACAGTCTTTCCATCTGAAGACTCCTGTGTTTTATTAGAAACAATGAGAATGTGGGACATTAAGGATCAGGAGGGGAAAAATGCAAAGTAATTTAACATGTTCTTTAATAATTGATTATGCCTTTTCAAAGAAGAAAGCTGAGGCTTCAATATTGAGAAAATAAATTTGAGGTCATTTCTTTTTCAATAGAAATTCTTCCTGTATCCATCACCAAATAGCACTGCTTGAAAATTTAATTGAATGTTTTCTATGCCTAGGGAGATGTGAATAATGACAACAAGGAAGGTAAATAGTAATTCAAGGTCCTTTGGAAATTCTTAACTTTCAAGTAAACAGCAACACTCACAATATTTCCAGGTTGAAAATAACAACTTTAAATTGTCTAGTACTTTCAAAAAACCTAACCTAACATCATACTGACACTGAGGGGTGTGCGGGGGAGAGGGGGAGCGAGCTGTGGAAGAGGAAGAGGCTCCTTTTTTTATGTTTTTTCTTTATTGCTCAAGGTTGAAAGAGAGCTATTGTTGTTAGGGCCTTATGCACGATAGAAAGGCCAAGGCAGATGGGAGGGCTATACCCACCACGTCTGTGATGGCCTCACCTCTGACTGGCCGGGCCCCTGGCTATCTCTATTTTAGAACCTCCATCCTGCCCAAGATAAGCCTCATCTTATGACATAGACTTTCATGTTGGATCATGGAGAGGCTTTTAATTATATGTTGCGGTGGAAAAACACACTGATCTAGGAGTCTGGAGATCTATGATCTAATCCACACTCTGCCGCTAACAGTTGATGACCATGGGTGGTGACCAATTTCCTCATCTGTCTAAAGAAGTGTGTGGACTATATAAGGGGTCAGCAAACGTATTCCATTAAGTGCCAAATACTACGTATTGTGGGTTTTGAGGGCCACCCAATCTTTATACAACTACTCCACTGTCATGGTAATATAAAGCAGCTACAGATATTACATAATCAAATAAGTGTAGCTATGCTGTAATAAAACTTTATTTTAAAAAATGAGTAGCAGACAAGATTTGGCTCAAGGGCTCTAATTTGCCAACCCCTGGACTATATGAACTCTTGTATCTCTTCTGAAATTCTGTGGCTATAATTCTAAAAATGAGGTAGCAGAGTGAGATCTATCAGGTAGGCCTGAGCTGTCAAGACGAGCCTGCAGATAGATCCAGGAAGACTTTAGGAAAACTAAGAATGCTCTGTTGTCTTAGGAAAACTAAGAATGCTCTGTTGTCTTAGGAAAACTAAGAATGCTCTGTTGTCTCTGGAGCCTATACATCCACCCACATCTAGTCAATGCAATAAGGCAAGAAAAGTATATAGAAGATATATGGATTTAAAAGGAAGTAATAAAACTGTGGAAGATCTGACTGTGAATATTCAAAGAGAGAGAAAGAGAAATTATCAGAATAAATAACACATAAACTGGCCAGCTATCTCAGATTTATCCCTTTTTTTTTCTGTACTGTACTGTATTTAAAAGAAAAAAATTTTGCAATCTCTTTGCCCTCTGGTTTCTACATACATTCAACCAATGGACGGCACTGGTTGAGTATTAGTGGGAAGGAGGAAGGGCAATCCAGGGTATTTCTCTCTCTGCTTCCCATGGCATCTCAGGTAACTACGAACTTTTTCTAGCTCCTGCTGTACAGGCTCTCTGTGGTTCCATCTCTGCTGAATGATGCTGGTCTCTGGTATTCAGTAATACTACCTTCTTTCTTTATTCCCCCAGTCTAGAAGTATAAACATCTTACTGCTCTTTTATAATTTGGGTTACCTCGTTACTTCTCTTTTTCTGTTTCTCAATTCCTCCATCACCAGTGTTATAAAACCCTTATATTAAGTTTTCTCTGTAATAAATATTTAGAATAGTTTCTGTTTTCCTGGTTGGAAAACAAGTTGCTATATACAAATTCAATACACAAAAACTAATTTTGCTTCTCTATTACAGCAGCAAGCAAGTAGAAAATAGTTTTTTAAAGATACTCTTTTCAATAGTGTAAAAATTTTTAAAAATACCTACAAATAAAACTAATGAAATAGATGCAAGTCTTCCACACAGAAAACTATAAAACACTAATAAGAGAAATTGGCGCAATTCTAAATAAATTAAGAGGGAATTAATTTTAGATAGAATATATAAGCACTTATTATAAAAGAAAAGATTGAGCCCCTGTTGGTAGTAGGTCAATTAATTGGAGCATTTTCCTATACACCAAGAGGTGATGGGTTTGATTCCCACTCAGAGCACATAGCCTGACTGTAGGTTTGATCTCAGTTGGGGCATGTGCAGGAGGCAGCCAATTGATGTTTCTCTCTCACATCAATGTTTCTCCCTCTCTCTCTCACTCTTCTCCCCCTCCCTCCCTCCCTCCCTTCCTCTCTCTAAGATTAATTAAAAACAACATAAAGGTAAAGATTGATAAATTAGGCTATAATAGCTTTTATGATTAAGATAGAGAAAAAAACATAAAGTAGGAAGACAGATATAGCAATATGAATGTATGTATACATGCACATACAGTACATATATCAATATGTAATTTTTCTAAATATTCCTATATGTAAATAAGGAAAAAACACAATAGAAAAATGGATAATACCCAAACTTCAAAAAGTAAAAGTAAAAAATCAAAATATTTAAAAGCAAATAATAGATAGCTAAAACTTAAAGGAAACATACTGCAGTATTTCTAAGAGGAAAATGAATCTGAATAAAATTTTCAAACATATACAGTATACAGTGTACATATATATATACACACACATATATATATACACACACACACATACATATATATGTGTGTGTGTTTATATTTTATATATATAAAATTCTGAGTGGGGTTCCATATTAGTAAGTAAAAATATTTATGTTAAAAAACTTTCAGGCAGAGACGTCTTTGTATTAATCTTCAAATAGAAATAGAATTACAGAAGAAAGTATTGTAAAGGGGGAAAAAGGACAAGAAACTAGAATATAAAAGCTATTCAAATAGCCCATGAAATGTACAATGGGTGGCCTCATTGATGAAAGAAATGCAAATTGCATAATACTACACACAGCAGTATGCCTAAAATTTTAAAAGACTGATAATATCTGAGATTTACAAGTCTATGGAACAACAGACATCTCAGGAACTGCTGTTAGGAGTCTAAATTGGTGCAACAACTCTGGAAAATACTTTGGCATTCTTTACTAAAATTAAATATTTACAGGTCACATTTTCTATCAGTTCTGCTCCTTGATATGTACTCAGTAGGAAACATGCCCATGCGCCTCAATGAATAGACACCAATTATGATAGCCAAAGACAAAATATAACCCAAATGTCCATCCACAATGAAATGGATAAATAAGGATATATTTCCATAATAGAGCACTATACAGCAGTAAAAATAAACAAAATCCACCTATATACAACAATGTGAATAAGTCACTCAAAATATGGTCAAGAAAAAAAAAATCCTGCTCTGTACATGCTCCATTTGAGCCTCCAGGCCCACCCTCCATCCTCTCTCCCACCTCTGTGTCTAGGAGCCTGGCCCATATGGACTTCTTTAAATGGCTTGCCCTCTGGCTTTGGTCCAGTCTTGCCAATAAGAGGCAGGTGAGAAGGCAGGAGGAGAGAGGTTTAGGATATTTGTCCCTTTAGACTCTCTCTGCCAGGGCACAGTTGGTATGTTTCTCTGCCAAAGGCCACATGTGCTGTTGGCAGCTCTCCCCAACAGCAACAGGGGTACAGGATTCCTGTAACTGCTTGCCCTGGAGGCCTATGGGTAGTAAAGTCTCCACACTTCCCCACTATTGTTAGACCTGGATGCTGCAACATTCCTTGTTGATTCTCTTTAATCTTGTACACAATTTGTATATAGTCTCTTTATAAAACTCTTAAATTCTCCTTTCGAGTATGCTATTTGTTTCCTGCCAGGTACCTGACCCATACAAACCCAGACCCAAATGTTTACATTTATATAAAGTTAAAAAATAGACCAAAGTAAACTACAGCTTGAGGGAATGCATACATAGGTGGTAAAATTATAGAATAAAGAAAGGAAAAAATTACCATAAAAGTCAGGCGAGTGGTTAATTTGGGGGAGGGGGGTGTGAATGGGAAAGAATACATAAGGGGAACCTGGGGTGCAGCAATGTTCTATTAACAACCTACCTGGGTGATTGTTACTCTTTTGCCTTATAATGATTTATTAAGCTTTATACATTTTCACCGTATGTTTGCCATTGTTCACGATAAAAACCGCTCAAAAAATAAATTGAAGGGAAAATTTTATTTGATTGCTGCATCCCATTAAGTGCACTTCTGTTTTAAGAACATAGATGTCAAGTGCATAATTTAATCAGCCTCACACAGTTTGGAGAGAAAAGTAAAAATCAGGAGTGTTGAAAAGAGTTTCCTCTAATTGTACTGAGATTAAACCAGGGATATTGGTTGACAAGAGTCTGGTTGATGTAGTTGGCAGAGAGAAGAACAGGAGGAAAGGCAAGAACAGAGAAAGAGAGACAGAATACTTAAGCAACAGGGGCACAATGATAAAAGAAATAAAAAGATTAGTAAAATATTTCAGAAATACACAAAACCAAGTTATTGTTAGTATTATAAAACTATGTACATACAAAAACAGTGCACAATAAATGTATTTACATCTGGGCTTGGGTTATTAACATGACAACAATTTCATTGATATGTTCTTTTAGTTATTAACCTCTGTATAATCCTCGTGTTATCTAAATAATAATAGCTAGGTAGGAAATTTGAAATGCTTACTTGCCCAAACCTCTAAAAGAAATACCTACACAAAGAAAAGTTAACACAATACAGCCAACATCAAATGTGTTTTCTAGGAGGCAAGCTCATTCCTTGCCCAAATTAAAAGTAAAATGCAAAATATTTGGAAAATAAATATAGGTCATAGGATGAATGCTGGCTATTTTAGATCAGTCATATCAATGGCTTGTTACATCATGGTACAATCTACTATGTGGAAGAACTACAGGTTCCAATCTTGTACCATTAGGTGCATGTATTCAAGTCATACAAATACAAACTTATTTGTGCAGTGACATTCCAAATGATATTGCACATAGTCTAACAAACAAGAAATAAACACTATCTCTCAGGAGTCTCAAAAATTGCCCATACATTATAAACTGATGAACAAAAATAGATACAAAGAGGCATCAGACAGACTGTCAAACTTCAGCGGGAAGGCAGGGATAAGAGACCAACCAAACGACTTGTATGCATGCATATAAGCATAACCAATGGACATAGAGGGGGGATGTGGGGGGAGGCAGGTGCGGGGGGGGGGGGTCAGTATGGGGAGGGGGGAGGCCGGGAGAAGTCAATGGGGGGAAAAGGAGACATATACTTTTAAAAAATAAAAAAATATTGCCCATTCAAAAAACAACTCATTATAAAGTTTAAAAATAACAAAATGTGGTTAGGATTAGAAAAACTTCTCTGTCATAGAGATTTCACTCAGTGGAAGACAGCTTAGTTTTAGCTGATTGGAAGGACATCCTTCTGGATTATTTGGTGATTTCAATCCCAGGGCTATAGCACATCTTTAGATTTTTTTCATTAATCCAGGATAAGAAGTAGCATTTTCCACATGTAAATATTTTGTCATAGTTTTTATTCTTCCAAGAGAACTAAACTGAATATAAGACTTTAAAAAACTACATAGCAATTTAACCTCCACCTGAAATGCCAGATTTTTTATTGCCATTTGTAATTTTTAATTTGTTTAAATGTGACATTGTATCTGTTTCCAAATAGATAATATTTGTACATGGCATAAAACTCAATGCACAAGCAAATATTCTGTGTAAAATCTCCCTCCCATACAACAACCAGTTCCCAATTTATGAGCAGTCAGTGTAACTAGGAGGAGCCATCTCAGAAATCTCTCCCTCCCAACCCAGGTAATAACACTGAAAGGACCTCACTTGCCTCTCCACAAAGACCTACAAAACAAATCAATCCAGAGAGGCCCTTTAAGTTCCTGGGTATGTTAGGAGATATCCCATCCCATGAAGGTAACAGAGACTCAAATGAACTGACCAGCCCCTGGGTGGTCATTGGTTCACCATGGTTGCCGGAATTGACCCACAGACCCTGAGTGATGGATGAATGATTACTCTGACACACATTTCTGTGAAAGAGAGGGCCAAGTGGCTGCCTGGTTAAAGGAACTAGACAGCCCTGCTTGCCTGCCTCCTTAGGCTTTTATTGTAAAATAGCTTGAATTAAAATTAACTATTACCCTCACTATCAGCAGGGTAAGCATCCTTGAGAAGACACATGCATCTGTAGTGTTCCTTAAGCAAGGACGTTTTGAAGACTAAATTGAAAGATTCCAGTAAAACACCTGGGGACTCAGACTTGTTTGGAAAAGTCAAGGCAGGGTCTGCTGCCTTTGGCAAGACTCCCCTAGAGGCCTGCGACCTTTCAGAGAATACTCCTTACAGAATTCCCAACCAAGTCCCACGCTTCCCCACACAAGGTCATCACTGGCTGGCTTATGTAGCATCATACAGAGATCAGGGTCTTTCCCAATCCTTGAACCCATCTTAGTAGGGTTTTCTTTTTATGAGCAAAGGAGCTTGCTTTAGTCTTCCCTGTGTTGTTCCACTAGCAAGTATTATTCTCCAATACCCTGTTGCTTGAGAACCATTTATAGATATTATGCAAGGTTCCACAACATCAATGTTTGCCATTATGGTTGCATAGATATATATAGCTTACACATACCTTGTGTGGTACAAATTAACAATTTTTTATGTAACATGAAGTCTGTTTCGTATATCAATTTTGCAAATATTTTGGTGTGATTTAACTGACCTTCAGGAAGAAAGAGAAGGGCGATGGACTGAAATGTGGTTACATTTGATTGAATTTTCAACGTTCATGAATCATTACTAAAGGATGATTCTCAAAACTTAGGATCCAAAAAAGATAAGCTGGAGATCTCAAAGGATATGCACCAAAGAGAAGTAATTATTTCCTCTACACTGCAAAAGGAGGATTAGAGATCTATTTTGCATTCTTCTTGCCCATCTGCATTTTTTGAAGAAATTATAAGCTATTAAACTACATACGAAGTTACTGTTCCCATTTACAGATAGCAAAACTGAAGCAGTGATGACCTAAGTGACTTTGCCACTGTACCTCAGAGATTAGGGAACTGGAATCTCAAATAGGGTCCCTCCAGGTCTTAGTCTATTTTTTAGCCCACTGCCTCCACTGTCTTCTTTTATAAGAGTGCAGTATCTTAAAAGCATCTCTCAGAGACACCTCTGAGGTTAATGCCTTAGAAAAACCTATCAAACATAATGACTTCAATAGAGATCATTTCACATTACTTTTACCAATCTATTTTTCTTGGTTTGTGCTCTAAAAAAAAAAGCCTAACTTTTTCCAGTGACACTGTTCACATTGATTCTAGTTTTTAACAACATAGGAAAAGATTTAAGCTCATTCTCTATGAGGCAAAAAGAAAATGGCAGTAGAATTCGATTCTCCAGAATAGAGAGAGAATATGCAATACATCTCCATATTAGGAACCATCAGTACTGCATTACCCAGCAACCACTACAGAAGTTGATGGGAACAACACTGGCAGCTTCATGAGACCCTTGGAGAAATCTCTCTCCTTCGCTTCCATCCCGCCCCAACTTATTCCCAGATTATTCTTTGTAGCTTTTAAGATTGCCAGTAGAAGTGACTCCAGAGCCCTGAATTGTGAATTTTGTGGTGAAGAGAAATAGGAAATGTGGGATATGGAACTTCTAGAGAATATAGAACTCTAGTGACATATATTCAGTCTAACTCCCTTCACAGACAGGACATAAAAAAGATCAGACCTTTCAATTCATTGACAGATGGTGGACTCTGCTTCTCAAGGATTTGCATCTCCATGAGGAAGTAAATTCATTTGTCTAGTTTACCCAATACTTTCTCTAGGATAAAGGAGTTGGAGTAGACCTGGGGGTGCCTCTCAAGGAGAATACAGGAAAGAGGACCTGTAAATGCTGAGTGACTTACCATGACTCTCTCACCACTTTTCATGGGAGCTGCTATCTCCCCTCAAATGCAGATCTTCTACCTCCTCCAGGTAATGTTTCCCCTGAGATACAACTTACTTCTATCCATATAGCAATGTTCATTCTCCTATATCCAGAGGACTGAAATGGGAAAATGGGTTGAGATGGGAAAGACAGGTCCAACCATTAACCTGCTAAGTTACCTGGAAGCAGAAATTAGATCCTAGGGGGGATAATAAACAGGCTAATTCAGATTTGAAGAGCCGGAGACAGGTTAGGCTGGGTCCTAGTCCTCAAGGAGGAGATGTGAGTCATGCCAGAGAGTCTAACATGCAACCAGGTACAAGAACAACATAGAGGCCTAACTATGAAACAGAGCCAAAAATCAGGAGAAGTAAAAGAAAGGAATAGAGCTGGTCAGAGATGAAAGTATAAAGTGTCTATGCAATTGTGGATTGGGAAGTCTACTGCTTGTTTCTAATTTAGCAGAGAACAGAATACTGAAATTGTATTGGACTGGCTTAAAAGAGGTACTACTATTTGTAAGAATGTCCCCTACATCTCCATCTCAAAAGCCAGTAGGAATTGTCAGACCCATTTTCTATGCAAAATTAAAGTACAAGTCATTACCTAAAATTCTACTTTATCACTCCTTAGCATGTGTTTCAGTCAGACTGTAGGTTTTAAGCAAAACAAATTGACATGGGCTGATAAGCAAAAAATATATACCATAATCCGTAGAAGTGCTAGTAGGGAGGCTGAGAGCAAGGCTCAAGGATAACCTTGGTTATAATGTCAAAAGCCATGGTGTAGCTGGCCTGTTAAAGAGCAATCACCATTGCTGAGGCCCCACCAAGACTACAGAAACCAACCGTGGCCAGTGTCACCACCACACCAGAAATCACAAGGCTACACATAGGCCTTTTTGCTCATATTGCTCCCTCTTGTATCACATTTTCTCATAGGTATATCTGATGGCTAAGTCCTGGGCCACATGCCACGTTTTAGCTGCAAGGGAGGCTATGAACTTGAGGTGTGACTCGACACTGAGGATGCAGGACTTAAAAATGGAAACTTCCTCAAATACAGAAAAGACTATTCAAAAAGTAATGGCAAAATAACTCAAGGAGGAAAAGTGGTGCTGAACAATTGGATAATCACATGCAAAAAAAAAAAAAGTTAAAAGCATTCCTACACCACATACAAAACTTTACTCCAAAAGGATCATAGCTCTAAATGTAAGAACTAAATCTATATAACTTTTAGAGGAAAACAAAGAAGTAAAACTTGGAAACCTAGGGTTAAGCAAAGCCTTCTTGGATATAGCACCAAAAACATAAGTGACCAAAACAAAACAAAATGATAAATAGAATTTCACCACATTAACAACTTATGTCCTTCACCATAGCTGGTTTGGCTCATTGCTCTGCGGACTGAAGGATGCCGGGTTCCATTCCGGTCAAGAGCACATGCTCGGGTTGCAGGCTCGATCCCCAATAGGTGGCATGCAGGACGCAGCTGATCAATGATTCTCTCTCATCATTGATGTTTCTATCTCTCCCTCTCTGAAATCAATAAAAATATTTTTTTAAAAAAATCACTTATGTCCTTCAAATGATACCATCAAGAAACTGAAATATGACATAGAAAAGGGAAAAAATAGCAAATTATATATATATTTATTATTATTATTTTGCTTTCCCTTTGCCTCTTGGTGAGGGAGGGATTCCTGCCCTCGGGTTATGGAGATAGCCAAACATACAATGAGAATGATAGCGATTTATTAGTCACTTACACTCACAGCCCAGAAGAGGATGACACCGTGCCATGTAGGATCATGTGGGAGCTGCACTCAGAACAGAGTGAAGAGTAAGCTGTGGAGGTCAACTTGGTAGTATCAAGTGGGTGGGATGCCCACTGGGTCCCAATAAAGGATGTAATTGGCTTATTTGAATAATTTCATGGGTTTGCTTATTTGAATAATTTCATTGAATCTCACCAGTCAAGCATAAGTGGAAACCATATTTGGTCCATTTGATAAGGAGTGTTATTTAGCTAAGTAGCCTTATGTGTGGGAGCAGAGTGGAGAGGGGAGCAAAGAGTTAGGCCATTCACAGCCCTTCCAATTTTTTTAGATGTCAAGGTAGCATATGATATTGAACCTTTGTTTGATGTCTTACATCACCATAAGACATGAAGTTTTGCCCTGGCTGGTGTGTCTAAGTGTTAGACCATCTGCCCTGGCACTGAAGTGTAGAGGTTCAATTCAATCCCTAGTCAGGGCATGTGTGGGAGGCAACCAATTGATGTGTCTCACATCTCTCTCTCTCAAAAAGAAAAAAATCAATGGAAAGAAATATACTCAGGTGAGGTTTAACAAAACAAAAATAAACAGACACCAAGTCTTATAAGGGGCTTGTACCCAGGATATATAAAGAACTCTTACAACTGAACAATAAAAATACAAATAGCCTAACTTAAAAATGGCTAAAGAATTTCAATGGACATTTCTCCAAAGAAGATATACAAATGGCCAATAAGCACATGAAAAGGTGCTCAACATTATTAGCTATTAGGAAAATGTCAGGAAATACCACTTCACACTCACTAGGATGACTAAAATAAAAAGACCGACAAAAACTGTTGGCAAGGATATACAGAAATTGGAGCCCTCATACACTGCTGGGAGGAATGCAAAGTGATACAGCTGCTTTAGAAAACAGTTTGGCAGTTCCTCAAAATGTTAAACATAGAGTTACCATATGAACCAGCAATTTCACTCCTAATTATATACCCATGAGAAATGAAAACATATGTCCACACAAAAATCTGTACATGAATGTTCACAGCAGCATGACTCATAACACCCAAAAAGTAGAAACAACACATATGTCCATCAACTGTTGGATGGATGAGTAAAATGTATATTCATGCAATGAAATATTATTCAGCAATAAAAAGTACAAAAGTGTACTACAACATGGATGAGCCTTGAAAATGTGTTAACTGAAAAAAGATAGTCATAAAAGAATGCCTAGCATATGATTCAATTCACAAAAAATGTGCAGAATAGACAAATCTATAGGAACAGAAAGTAGATTACTGGTTGCTTATAACTGGGGGCAGTGGATGAGTGTCTGCTTATGGCTATAGGGTTTCTTTTTGGAAAATAAAAGTGTTTTAAAAGTAATTGTGATGATGGTCACACAACTCTGTAAATGTATGAAAAACCATTAACTTTTATACTTTAAATGGATGAATTATATGGTATGTGAATTATTGAGATATAAAGTTGTTATTTTTTTTTTAAAGGTAATGAGTAGCCTGAATATGACTGGTCCATGGTTTAACTATTCTCAAATATCTCTTTGAATCTTTTACTTTAAAATGTCTTCACAAAATTTGGAAACTCTCCTCTATGGCTGATTGACTGCAGTAGCCCTTTTGATTCACAGGGGATACATTCCAAGACCCCCAGTGGAGGCCTGAAACTGCAGGTGGTACTGAACACTATGAATGTCCACTGTGTTTTAATGCATATATACTTACAATGAAGTTTAATTTATAATTTATGCACAGTATGAGGTTAACAATAATAACTAATAATAAAGTAGAATAATTATAACAATAAAATAAGGGTTACTTGAACACAAGCACTACAATATCAGATCAGTCAATCTCACAACCATGGCTCTAAGCAACTAACTAACTGGCAGGCAGCATACTCAGCATGGGTACACTAGACAAAGGAATAATTCACATTCCTGGTGGGAGGGAGAGGGATGGTGCAGGATTTTATCACATTACTCAGCACAACATGCAATTAAAACTTATAAAATTTTTATTTCTGGAATTTTCCATTCAATATTGCTGGACCACAGTTGATTATAACTGAAACCACAGAAAGCATATTTGCAAATAAGGGGTCTACTTTATTCCCTCATAAATCTCCTATAATCTTGCCAAATTTGTTGCTGGTGGCAACAGTAAAAAACATAATCACTAAAGAAGGTAGATGAGAACTGCAATTTTATTTTTTAACCATCTGTGCAAACAAGGTTTAGGGAATAAGCCGATAATGTTTTTTAGAGGAATAAAAGTTAATAGAGACATACCAGATGATAAAAATGCATCTCAAAAATGTTAGGTGAAAAAGATGAAGAATTAAGATTAAAAAAAACTCATGGACACAGATAACAGTGTGGTAATTACCAAAGGGAAAAGGGGTGGGAAGAGGTAGAAGAGGGTAAAGTGGGGATAAATGGTGATGAACTTGGGGTGGTGAACACACAATACAATATACAGATGATGTATTATAGAATTGTATACCTGAAACCTATATAATTTTTTAATCTATGTCATCCCAATAAATTCAATTTTTTAAAAATGTTATCTAACTTTTGTAAGGTCAAATAGCCAAATAATGAAGATATTGTGTGTTGTGGAAACCTAGCACACCACCTGTAATAGCCAGTCTCTAGAACAAACCCCACTGATCCTTGTCTCCTGGCATTTATATTCTTATGCAGTGCCCTCCTCCATTTCCCAACACTCATTCTGGGGGAAGCTAGCTGGATGTCATGATGATAGTCAAGCAAGCTATGGAGAGGTCCATGTATCCAGGAACTGAGGCCTGCAAACAATCACATGAGTGAGGTTAGAAGCGCATCCTCCCCTAGTTGAGCTTTCAGACAAGACTGCAGCCCCAACTGACAATTTGATTGTAACCTCATGAGAGATCATGAGCTAGAACCATTTGGCTAATTAATGGCTTCAGCTAAGCTACTCCTGAGTTCCTACCCCACAGAAATAGTGAGGTAATATATTGGTTTAACTTACCAGGTTTGAGGGAAATTTGTTATGCAATAATAGATAACTAATAACCATTTATGCTCTTTCTCCTCTAAAATATACTTCTTATCTGGGAACTTTTCAATATTTACAATGATTTTCCAAGCTGCAAGGGTTAAAAGTCAAACCCTAAACACTCTGGGTAAGATTTTGATTTACATGTTTCCAGTTAAGGGGAGGAAAATTAAATATCACAATAATTGTGTAACTTTTTTCTGATTAGTTTTTTCCTCCTACCTCTCTGTTTCCACTCAGTCTCCTTTCCTTACTCCTCCTCTTCGCCTGCTTTTCAAATGTTTCCATTTCTCAGGGCCAGTCCAGAAACATCTCTTCTCTCTCCTGCAAGTTTTTTTTTCCTACTCCCAAGAAATGGAAGTCCATAAAAAGGCCAAAATTCCCACATTTATCCCTCCAAATTTATATATCCAACTGTCATCTCGAGATCTCTACTTGCCATGAAAACAGATTAAACTTAACATGTCTACAGCAGAACTCTTCATTCCCAAACAAATTACTCTCCTGGGTATCTCTATCCAGGCTAGATACTCAAGCCTGAAATGAACTGGAGTGTTACCAATCATTTCTCCCCCTCCCATAACCTCCATTCACATTCAATCTAACAGCAAGTCCTCTAGAGACTGTCGCCAAGATGTGCTTGAATCCATGCACTTGATGGCAAATGCCACCCACCTAGTACAAGCCATCACTCTCTTTCCCTGTAATACTGCAATAGTTCCCTGTTCCAGTTTCTCCCTCTAATCCATTCCCCACACAGTAGCCAGAAAAATCACCTCAGATGACACTTAGCAAACTCAATAACAAACTTTCGACTCCCTGCCTACCTCTCCAATCTCATCTACTGCCGACTCTCATTTGTAAACTACAGTCACTGGGAGCTTCCACCTGGAGCAAATCATGGTCTTTCCTCCTGGGACCTCCCCAATTACTGTTATAAATTGTAAATATTTAACAACTCCCAGATAAGAGGAAGCTTGTAGAGTGGAAAGAGACTAGTGGTATATTAGTTAGCTATTACTACATAATTAATTTATTCCTGTCTAAAGTAAGTCCCCACCCCATCACATCCCATCCCATCCTATCCACTAGGCTTTTAGTTAATTAGTTCCTTATTATTGTATTTATTTTAAACTAAATATAATCTAAGTTTCTGACTAAATCCTTTTATTCTCTCTTTTGCAAGTTCTCTACCGTTTATAATTGCAAATGTTTTTACTTGTCTATTACAGCTCTACCCCTTCCACACTGTAAATTCCATAAGCACCCCACCATGTCGTCTTCATTCTTCATTCTAAACTCAATGTCTAGAACAATGCTCTGAATATACTAATGCCTTATTAGTATTTTTTAATTAATAAGAATGATAATGTTCTATGTGGTTAAAGAATATTCTGTTTAAGAATTACAAAATCAAAAGACTTTTATAAACAAACTAGTCATTCTTGTGAAAAGGTACATGTTATTAGTATGCCTTACATTTAAGAAGTTTATTAAACACAATAATGCAAAATTACTGTATTCCCATCTCCACCAGCTACATATTGTACATGTGTATGTGCCAGGTTATTTATTTATTTTTATTTTAAAAATATTTTTTATTGATTTTTAAAGAAAGAGGAAGAGAAAGAGAGGAAGAGAGAAACATCAATTGGCTGCCTCCTGCATGCCCCCTCCTGGGGTTTGAGCTGAAACCTGGGCATGTGCCCTGACCAAGAATTGAACCAGACACCTCTCAGTGCATGAGACAACACTCAACCAACTGAGCCACACTGGCCAGGGCAGGTTGTGTTTATTTATTTATTTTTATTTTTAATATGTTTGTATTGATTTCAGAGAGAGGAAGGGAGAGGGAGAGACAGAAACATCCATGAGAGAGAAACATTAATTGGATGCCTCCTGCACACCCCTACTGGGGATGGAGCCCACAACCTGGGCATGTGACCTGATAGGGAATCGAACCTTGACTTCCTAGTTCATGGGATGACACTCAACCAACTGAGCCACACCAGTATTTATTTTTCAAAAGTTCTTTTCTACTCTTTTAATTCCTATTCTCAGCACCTTCTGATTCAGATTGACCAGAATCAATCCCCCCAATCTTGATTCCCCTTAGAATATTTGACCTTAAAAGACCTCCTATCAGAAGCCTAAAAATGCTATTTCCTCAGATGCAGAGGCTTGTCTCATCTCTTTAACCACTAAACTAAATGATAAATCAAAGATACTCTAAGGGGGAAGGGGGCCAGAAGTCTTCCTTGTAAAGTAGAATTAAAGTTGAAAAGAAAGTAGGAGTGAGAATACTATCTGGGCATCAGCAGCCACAGGGGAATCCTGACAAAAAGTCAGAAATAGCTTCTCAAGGGTAACCATTTTCAATCTATTTTTTTTTCTTTTGATTACCCTTCCCAGGTAATACAAAACTTCAACTGATATGAAACCTTTTAACAAATGCAGCTGGTAATATGATCTATTTATATTCTTGTTTTATTTGATTCAATTATTCTCCTATAATTCTCCTGGTATTAAAAGTCCTTTTGATGGTTGCTCTGTTTTCCATTTCCAAAGTCATTAACCTCATTCCCTACCCTAGGTAAGAGGAATGCTCGGTGAGTGACAGCCTTGTTTACAGAGAGCAGGAAAGGACTTGGCAGCTGCTCCAAAGTGTCAAACGAGATAGCCTGAAGAATGCTATAGAAAAGTGTCACCAAATGGGGAAGCCACGTCACACTAACTAGACTGCCTGCTTGTCGATCACTAATAGAATTCTCTGATGTGTACCTCTTGAGAGGGAGAGATTTGCTAGGAGGAGGGAGTACTAGGTAATTTCTTTTGTACCTTTCATATGACTTTTACAGTCTTCAAACTTTCAGAAGCATAGGGATTGTCTTGAAAAAGCAAATAACAAGAAGAAACTGTATTAATTTGAATTAAAACAGTGCCCTTTTGAGAATGACTTTATTGTTAACATCTCAGAGCATCTCTAACATACCGAACTTTTAGCACAAAGCCGATGCTTTTTATGTTTCAAAGGTATATCTGAGAGTATGCCAAAATGTTCATTTGAATTATGTCATTACTTAAAAAGCATATGTTCAATTACTAATTGGCCAAAGTTCTCTAAAATATCTAAGCATTTAATTCTCAATTCTCTTGTTACATTTGGCTCTTGGTGAGTTCGATTTGTTCATTCATAGACATTTTTTAAATCACCTATTATGTGAAGGCACATTTCCAGGCACTTGAAAGCAAATAGAATTTAAAATTCAATTTCTAAATTGTACTATCCACATCTGGGAGATATCAAATAGTTCACAATCTTATAGGAAAAAAGGGAAAGAAGAAGGTAGAGCTATAGTAGTCATAAGAACACCCACAAGATAACATTTCCCTGTGCTTTCTCTGGGCTCAACACTTTCATCTGAATCTTAATCTATTTCTTCTAATCCATAGGCTCTCCCATCTTCACCTTAAAGTTAGGATATTCAAGGTCAGATTTTGCCATTGCTCCTAATCCCAGTCTGGTTCCCATCCCTCAATTGTCAAAATAATACCCAACAATGAGCATAAATTATGTGCAAGGAATTGCATTAAGTGTTACACAGATTATCTGATTTAACCCTCAAAATATTCCTATGAACTAATATTATTAGTCTATTTTATAAATAAGGACACAACCATCAAAAGTTTTTCACTTAATGAAATTCTATAGGAACTACTTCAGAAAATAAAAGGAAGTAAAAGATTAAAATACAAGAATGGTGAGCAAAAATATGGTAACATGATAATAAATCTAAAATATATCTATATAAAATAATAATAATTTCTAATTTTTAGGGTTTAAATAAGAGAGACCTAAAATATTGGGTGGAAATTAGATACTAAGTGCAACAGTGTGATTGGAATTAAAGTCCTCTAAGGGTCTTCTATAGTTCAGAAAGAGGTTAAGGTATCAAGTAACTCCTTTAGGGCAAAAAGCACATTTAAGGATGAAGAGATTCACCATATGTTAATGAGCATATGTTAATAAAAATCTTTAACAAGAAAGAAATAAAAATCCTAAATAAGTATGCAAATAATTATAATTTAAATGCTTATATAAAACTTAAATGCTTATATTTTTAAAAGTATGTTTAAAATACACTGAAGTAAAAATTTATCCTAAATAGTCTTTTAAAAATAAAATAATACATCACACTTAACATTGTCTTGAAGGTGTTGTATAAGCTTATAAAATTTAAATTGTGGAGCTTAAAAACAAGATAGACATAAATATTGGACAAAAATTAGACACAAGATGCAATAGGCAAGAGGAAGCTAAGGCATAAAACTTTCAAAGAAAGAAATAAAACTATGTCTATTTGCAGATAACATAATTGTATTTCTAGAAAATCCAAGAGAACCAATGGGTTCTTACAAACAATAAGAGAATTTAGCAATGAAACTCTAATATTAATATATAGAAATCAATAGTTTTCATATGTACAAATAATAACCAGCCAGATATAAGGAGAGGGAAGACCAATTTACAGGAACAACAGAAAAGAAAAATACTTGGTTATCAGGTTAACAATAGATATGTAAACTTACTTATATGAGGAAAATTTTATATTATTTCTGAAATATAAAACATAATTGAATAAAAAGAGAAACATATTTTTGGATAGGAAGACTAAATATTCTACTGGTAAAGATGCCAATTCTCCCTAAGTTAATTTATAAATTTGTTTCAATCCCCCATAAAAAATCCCAATAAATTTATTCCCAGATACAGATAAGTTGACTATAAAGTTTAGATTGAAAAATAAACAAGCAAGTTGGAAAAGTTCTAGAAAAACATAGCACCACAATGTGAATATACTTAACATGGTGTTGTTCACTTAAAAATTGCTATGATAGTAAATTTTGTCATGGTTGTTTTTTTTACCAAAATTAAATATATATATATAATGTGTATATATATATATATATATATATATATATATATCACTCGGTGTATATCCTATATAATAAAAGGCTAATATGCAAATTGTCCCCTTGACCAGGAGTTCGACCAGCAGGCAGGCCAGCCAACCGCCCATGTCCCCTCCCCTGGCAAGGCTGGCTGGACCCCACCCATGCATGAATTCATGCACCAGGCAATCACCAGTCCAGTCTGATAAAGAAAAATCTTAAGCAAGGCTAGAGAGAGAAAAAGGAACACATTATTTATAAAAGAACAAAGATAATTATCACAGCTGACTTCTAGACAAAAACCAATGCTGGCCAGAAGACAATGAAATAATACCTTAAAAGCAATGGAAGAAAAACTCAAATACTATACTAAATGAAACCATCCTCTAAAAATGAAAACAAAATAAAGTCTTGTTAAGATCAAAACAAAAGCTGAGAGAATCTCACCAGCACACCTGCACCTAAACAATGAATCACAAACCTTCAAGTAAACCTATATAGACTTAACACTTGGTTTTCCAAGTGAATTAATTTCATGGACTATTGCTGTATAGTCAGATACTCTAAGTCAGTGGTTGTCAAGCCTGGATACACAGTAGAACTATCTGAAAATTTTTCTTAAAATTAGAGCTATCCATGCCCCAGACCAGAGCAATTAAGTAAGACTCACAGTGAGTGAGACATAGTCTCAGGTGAGTCTAATATTCAGGTAGAGCTCAAACTGTCTGCTTAACCTCACCCCTTAAATCCCTACCCAGTTCCAATCTTCAGTCTGCCCTGCTCAAAGTAGCTGAGATACAGGCCAGGCATGTTTTCTACCAGTTAAATAAAAAACAAACAAAAATAAAATAATGAACAGGGAAAGCCACATAAGAAATATCAAGTGAACAATTTCACACTCTATTTGCCATCAAAACCAATGTAGATGTTTAATTTGCCCATTGGGTTAAATAAACCCCTTGGCCTCTCCTGCGGGCAACATTTCCAGATCTCCCACATTTACAAGCAAGTCAATCTTGAGTATGTTCCATGTCTTCAAGAAAAAAACAGGAGAGAACCAGCAGTTCCTTTTATCTGCACATAGCCAATTTGAGTGCTCCTTCCTGTGTTCAACTGCTGCTTTTCTCCCACAGGCTCTTCCTTTGCAGGATTGACAAACACCTGACATCTCTGTCATCCACCTTTCAAGGGCTTCTTTCTCACTCCTCTCTCTGATACCTTCTGAATCACTGCCATGTTGGTAAGAAAGAACAGGTCTGTTTTTTCCAATCTTGATTAATAGATTTAGACTTAATCCTAAGATTAAACCAAAGCAAATGTTTCTTTCCCTGGCCCAACATTTATTTCTCCTGGGTAAAACTTTTCTAATCTTTTCCATAGTCAAAGTCTTTTTCTTCCTTCCTTTCTTCCTTCCTTCCTTCCTTCCTTCCTTTTTTTCTCTCTTTTTTTTTTTTTTTGTCAAGCCTATGTTAGGTGAGTTCAATTCTCTGTTACAAACTATACAAGAAGAAAGATTTTCACAAGAACAGGAACATTTTAAAGCCATTTCCTTTCTAATACAATCTCTCACAATATGAGGTTGCATATGTCCTAACTTAATTATTAATAGCACCCCTGCTTACTCTAAAAATTCTCCTGCTTTGGATGATAAGTTATATGTTTGCCTTGTTTGCAGACCAGATGAAGACCAGTTTTCATCAGAGTGGCACAGAAGGAATTTTACCTGCATTAGCGAGCATTCATGAACTAGCAGATCCATATGGCCTAACCATCCTCCCTGTACTATTGTACCACAAACCATTAAAATACCAAACTCTTACAGTTCAGTAATTGGAATTAAGGTTGAATGCAATTAATTCTACAGGTATGAGCTCTTACATTTGAGTCCCCTAAAATTATCCTATCTAATAAAAGAGTAATATGCAAATTGACCATCACTCCAACACACAGGGTGGCTGCCCCCATGTGGTCAAAGATGGCTGCCCCCAAGTGGACACAAGATGGCTGGCACAAGATGGCCAGCAGGAGAGGGCAGTGGGAGGGTCCAGGCCTGCAAGGGAGGGCAGTAATGGGCGATCAGGCCAGCAGGGGAGGGCAGTTGGGAGGGACCAGGCCTGCAGGGGAGGGCAGTTAGGGGCAATCAGGCTGGCAGGGGAGCAGTTAGGCATCAATCAGGCTGGCAGGGGAGTGGTTACGGGGTGATCAGGCTGGCAGGCAGAAGTGGTTAGGGGCAATCAGGAAGGCAGGCAGGCAAGCAGTTGGGAGTCAGCAGTCCTGGATTGTGAGAGGGATGTCTGACTGCTCATTTAGGCCCGATCCTACTGGGATTGGGCCTAAACAGGCAGTCGGACATCCCTTGAGGGGTCCCAGATTGGAGAGGGTGCAGGCTGGGCAGGGGGACACACACACCCCCATGCACGAATTTCGTCCACCAGGCCTCTAGCATAATATAACTGGAGTATTAGGAAGGCTTGCTAGCAAAATGAAAATAAGAGTAGCTGTTAATAACTCCTATACACTTGGTTTGTATCCGTTATTCATATGCCAAGCCACGACCCTTCTTGACCCACATTGTTCTCAATAAAACATTCATGCACCTCTTACACATATGAATTTCTGATCAGGTGGTCTCCTACTGATATAATTCAGATGCTTCTTGCTGAAAACATGATTTCTTACAACCTCTACCTTCATTTCTATCTACTTCTATCTACTCTCAGGAATTACTGACATATGTTTTCCACTTTTTCTGATTAAAAGTTCCATTCTTCACAATTTGTATCCTGGCCTAAATATTGGTAGTATCCTATATAATAAAAGGCTAATATGCAAATTGACTGAACAGCAGAAAGCTCAGTCGCTATGATGCGCACTGACCCCCAGGATGCAGATGCTCAATACAGGAGCTGCCACGGGTGGTCAGTGTGCTCTCACAGGGGGGAGCACCACTCAGCCAGAGCCAGGCTTATGGTTGGCAAGTGCAGCAGTGGTGGTGGGAGCATCTCCTGCCTCCGTGGCAGCACTAAGGATGTCAAACTGACGGCTTAGGCCCACTCCCTGGGCCTAAGCCGTCAGTTTGACATTCCCCGAGGGCTCCCTGACTATGAGAGGGTGCAGGCTGGGCTGAGAGGACTCCCTCCCCCTGCTCCCCCGCGAGTGCACAAATTTTGTTCACCAGCCCTCTAATGAATAGTGTAAGGTAATATCCACTATTAGAAAAAGTAAGAGGAAACACAATAGATTTATCCAAATCACTGAAATGGAAATACCTAATAAAAGTGAAAAGAATATTTAGCTAACTCCCCAGGTGTGCTCAAAATAGGTAACAGTGAATTTCTCATTCAAGAAGGACTTCCTGAGGGCAACTAAATGAAAATAGGCGTACTTTCCAGAGTCCCTATAGAGCCAATTCCATAGCAATGGTTTGGCAATATTTCATCTAACAGATCCACTCATAAAATCTTCTAAATGAAATTAGTTTCTTTTAAATAACAAATGACTTGACAGTGATTATTTCCACATGGCTATTCACTATAAATAAGCTAGACCTTTAACACAGGGCATCACTGAAATATTAGCAGGCATGTTTCTCAGTAGAAATATACCAGAATGCTATGCTACATCCATTGACCTTTCCAAATAATCTTGCTTTGTGAACAAAAGGCAATGTTAATTTCCTCAAGAGTAAGCACTGATGCAGTTGTCAAAGATAAAAGAAAAAGGACACAATAGCTACAAACTTCAAATGTGCTCTGGATACTAAAATAACGATAGCAAAGGAGATCGGTGACCTCGAGAATGACAACATACTAAAGTGGGATTTAGAGGTCCCCAAGTATAATGTATTCACCAACACTTTTTATTTTAAATGGACAAGCAATGGAGAATTAATGCCCTGTGGAACTCATGGCTATGCATCGAAATCCACCAAATTGCCAAGACTTATGGGCCTTCTAAACCACCCAGGTGAAGGCAGCGCTCTTTACGGTGTGCCTGACCAGCAGAATACAGATTTGATTCTTTGACCCTTGAGGAAAATACAAAGCAGTCACTTTGAGCTAAGCCTCCAAATTACAGCTGTGGTTCAGCTCAGATTCCTTTTGTAGAATAAAACTTGCTGACTAAGGCCATAAGATTTGATTTATCTTTTCCTTTTAATGGTGTTTATCAGAATAGAATTGGTCTCTTGCTACCACTCTGAATACATTGGGCTTTGCTGCATACCTAGCTTGGTACATTTATTCTAACCTCGTTGTGGCTATCAGGAGATGAATTTGCTAATTAATAGTAGAAAGCAAAGAATAAACAGAGCAAATAAATGCAAAAAGAATGATAATCTTTAGGAGCAGTGTCAACTATATTTCAGATAACTCCCTCTTGGCCAAACAGCACACAAAACAAAGCATGCAGGGACTTTCAGCCATGAAGAGACAGAGAAAAGAACAAACAGCAGATTGAACATAGAAATAATTTGTCATCTCAAAAGACTTGCAAAGTGCAATAAAAGACTGTTTGGAATCTAATTGAAATGATTCTGGGAACGAAATGACATCAGCGCTTGGTGAAGGCACATTAGAAAAACACAGTTGCTTCAGTGAAAAGCTAACGGAGCCCTCACTTTGGCCTAATGGTGCATGGGAAAAGGCACCTTCCAGGGTCACCCACTTCAGCACCACCACAAATCAACATGATGGGACAAACCAAGGACACAGGGCAGGCCCCTTGGTGGTGCATGTCAGTGAGCCCCCTTCTGACTTCAACTGGAAGTACTTGTGATAAAAACAAAAAAATAAACAATAGGGCTTTGCCAAACTCTCCATGAGAATCTGTTTCAGGTTTCCCTGAAGATAAATAGTGCTGTTCCTTCCCCTACAGAAATAGTAGGGCACACTGCTAGCCCCATAGAAATGGAAGGGAAGACCTGGACCCTACTTTTCTTTAAAATAATTCAGTTTAATTTACTGAATGTCCCTCTTATTTAACTGAACATTACTAAGTACTAGGCACACACTGTACATAGCACTGGTGACCCTGAAAGTCACAACACTTGTTTCCACAAAGTTACTACTTACTGAGGGGTAAATTATACTACTGCAATGTGGTTATACTGAAAACATATATAAAGTCCAGAATAATTTTGCTCCATCTGAAGAATTCCCACATGTGGAGATGCCTACGTGTGGTGTTGAAGCATGCCTATGAGTTCACCTTGCAGATACAGTAGAGAAGGGTAGACCCACCGGACACTGAGAATGAAACAATTGCCAAGGAACACTGAAGGGCATTGACACAGCAAGTTGCTACGCAACTGTGGGTGTCCATTTAAATTTAGACCCTAAGCATTAACAGAGATGTCCCAATAAAATCTTCCCTTGAAAGAGTTGTCTACTTTCTTTTTCTCCTATGCCTCGTTTCATGTTTTCTCTTGAACCTACTCCAAACAGTCATTTGACTCCACAACTCCCCTACAATTGCTTTTGTCAGGGTCATCAATAATCTTTATGTTGTTGAATCCAAAGTCAAATTTTAACCTTTAAAAATTTTATCTACCAACAACATTTAATAGAATGTGCCATATCCTCTTCCTTCAGCTTCTGGGACACCAGTCACTGGATTCTCCTGCTATCTCATACCACCCCTTTGGGCTCCTTTGGTTCCCCCCTCATTTCTTTGCACTCTAAAAGTTGGAGAGCCCCAGAACTCAACCCTCATACTTCTTCTTTGCTTTATTCAAGCGAACTTCCTGAGATGTCTCACCCAGCCTCACACTTGTAAAAGTTAACTATACACTGATGACTCCCACATTTCTACCTTTGGCCTAGATATCAACCATGAACTCCAAGTTTACATATTTCACTGCCTGCTAAACTTTTATATTTGGAGGTCTTATAGGAATCTCAGTCTTATCATATCCCCCCAAAAAAACTTCTTACTCCTCTACCAACCTGTTTCTACTCTAATCTTACCTATCTCAGTTAATAGGATCTCCATTTTCCATCGTTCATGCCAGAAATCTTGATGACTCTTCTCTTTCTTTTACACCCCATATCCAGTCCAACACCAAATCTCTTTCAAAATACATCCAGACCTAACCAGTTTGGTTCAGTGGATAGAGCAGTGGCCCCTCGGACTGAAGGGTCCCGGGTTTGATTCCAGTCAAGGGCATGTACCTTGGTTGCAGGCTCTAACCCCAGCCCCAGTCAGGGTGGGAGGCGACCAATTGATGTTTCTCTCTCACATCAATGTTTCTCTCTCTGTCTCTCCACAATTGTCTCTCACTAGGAAGAGTGCAATAGCCTCTTTGAGAGTAGTTTGCTGACTACGGCCCTAGAAAAATGTATCCAAGTATACCTAAGATGGGCAGGAGAATGCCTCTGTTTGTGAGGAGGAAAGAAAGTGATTATTAAAGGGGAGGTGGAGCCCAGCTGCTAGTATGGCTCAGCGGTGGAGTGAGACCTATGAACCAGGAGGCCACAGTTCGATTCCCGGTCAGGGCACATGATCCTCTCTTATCATTGATGTTTCTCTCTCCCTCTCCCTCTCCCTCTCCCTTCCCCTCTGAAATCAATAAAAATACATTTTAAAATAAAAATAAAGAGGAGGTGGGAAAGGATTTTTCTAATGCTTGAGCCCAAAGTATATTCTCAGGCAGGTCAGTTTCAGGAAGGGTCATATGGAATTTGAGGCTTTGGAAATGGATCCCTTTAAGACTTTTCTTGACAACATATCCAATATTCCTCTGGGTTTACATATCCACTTTTGAAGTTATCTGAAGCCCAGATATTAGCGTTCAAGAGGCGGAGACAGTTCTCAATCATATCAACACAGGGGAGGACCGAGGGTTTGTGCTGAGTTAAATTCTTAGGCTTAATGGCATGAAGTTGCCTTCCGTGGTCTCTGGATTCTTCCTCCACATCTCCACCCATTTCTGTTCACTCCTCTTTGTGGGATCTTCTTTGGCATCTCTTTTTGGATGTGTTTCAAAATACCTTCCTTGATTCTCTTATCTCCTTAATCTCCAGTCTCCATACTCTCCAGGCAGATCTCATTCACTTCCATGGCTTTAATCCCAACTACACATGGATGAACACCAAATATTGATCTTTAGCCCCAATGATTTTTTTCCCCCCAGAGTTGCAGATTTATTAATCCAACTGTTTCCTGGATATCCTCCCCAGTGATGTGTCACAGCCATCTGGAATTCAACATGAATTAACTCTTTGTCTCCCCTGCCACTCCCAAAGCTGCACTTTCCCCTAATTCCCTATCCTAGTGGTTATAATCATTATCCATTCATTCCAACAAGCTAGACACTTAAAAGGCACCCTGGACTTCCTTCCTTCTGCACTTTGCACACCAGAATTCTGTTGATTTGATTTTCTAATACTCTTATATTCATGTGATTTTCTCCATTCCCAATGCCACTGCCTTAGTCTGGGACTCCATTGTATTTTTCCTGGATCATTATGAAAGCCTCCAATCTGGTCATACTACCTCCATTCACTTCAATCCTTCATACTATTCCCAAAATTGCTCCCCAAGAGTGATCTCACAAAATGTAAATCAAATCATTTCACTCCCTTGCTTAAAATTCAATGACATCCCTTTGCCAACAGGATAAAATTCCAACTGCTTATCATGACTTATAAAGTCCTTCATGATTTAACTCTGACTATTAGTGTTATCCAAAATAGGCAATTCTATAAATACAGTTTCTCCACCTGAAATGCCCTTGTACATATAATTGAGCTTCATAGATATCACACTGTGTTAAGGGGGCTGTTTATCTGGTTTCCCCACTTTGGAACAAAATCTTTTTTATTATGAAATATTTCAAGCCCAGAGAAAGCAGAGAGAAAAATACTGAAAATCACCACCAAGCTTCAATGAATCTTAAAACTTTGACATATTTCCTTTAGGTATACTTTCTTTGTTAAGAATTGTCATTGTAGTGAGATACCATCTCCCACCTGTCAGAATGGCTATCATCAACAAATCAACAAACAAATGCTGGTGAGGATGTGGAGAAAAAGGAACCCTCCTGCACTGCTGTTGGGAATGCAGACTGGTGCAGCCACTGTGGAGAACAGTATGGAGTTTCCTCAGAAAACTAAGAATGGAACTCCCATTTGACCCAGTGATCCCACTTCTAGGACTATATCCCAAGAAAACAGAAACAACAATTAGAAAGGATATATGCACCCCTATGTTCATAGCAGCACAATTTAGCATAGCTAAGATTTGGAAATAACCTAAGTGCCCATCAGCAGATGAGTGAATTAGAAAACTGGTATAGCTACACAATGGAATACTATGCAGCGGTAAAAAGGAAGGAGTTCTTACCATTTGCAACAGCATGGATGGAACTGGAGAGCATTCTGCTAAGCCCGTGGTCGGCAAACTGCAACTCGTGAGCCACATGCGGCTCTTTGGCCCCTTGAGTGTGGCTCTTCCACAAAATATCATGGCCTGGGCAAGTCTATTTTGAAAAAGGGGCGTTAGAAGAACTTTAAAAAATTTGGCTCTCAAAAGAAATTTCAATCGTTGTTCTGTTGATATTTGGCTCTGTTGACTAATGAGTTTGCCGACCACTGCTCTAGGGTATAACAATATGTAACAAGACAGAGAAACATCGATCAGACCATCAAACCTCAGAGGGAAGGTAGGGGAGGGGGGGGGTAAGTGGGAGAGATCAACCAAAGGACTTGTATGCATGCATATAAGCCTAGCTAATGGACACAGACAACAGGGGGGTGAGGGCATGAGTGGGGGGAATGGGCGGGGAGGGTAATGGGGGAATAAGGACACATATGTAACACCTTAATCAATAAATAATTTTTTTTAAAAAGCCAAAGAAACAATTCAAGATTTTAACCGTCTCAGCAAAGCCTTCTTGAATCAAGTAAGCACCTGAAACACATTATGGGCCTCGTGTCTTTCCCCGCCTTATATATTCCTGTTAAGGGCTCGGCGTGGCTTTAGAATCCTGGGTTCCGGATCCACCTTTCGTGATCTCTTCCTACCTCTCCATGTCCCCTCTTATTCCCATGTCCAGTTCTGCACAGGCTTGGATCAGTTGCATGCAAGTACAACCTAGAAGCTCCTGGCCTTGGCTTCCCCGGGGCTGTGTGTGCCTGGGTGCTCACACAGGTGCACTCCACAACGGGAGGAAGTTAACTCGCAGGGCGGTCCTTGAGCCATGAAGCAGGCAGCTAAAGGCTACCCCCTTGATTCAGAGAGCTGGTCCTGAGACTTTTCCTCAGGCTCCTCTGATGATCCCGCAGTCAGGCTTCCGTAGCAGCAGCCCAGCAGCCGCCAACTGGCTAAAGCGTCCTTTGTGGGCTTCCTCTCTTCCCCTTCACTCTGCCTCCCTCCTGGTGTGCAGGCCTAGCTCAGGCTCTGCTTTTGGGGGAACCCAGGCTTAGAGAGTTGGGGTATTTTGTAAGATGAGGCAGAAGGAGTAAGAACAATTTCATTTAGCAACTTCCCTTCTTCCATTCCTGGCCTACCGCCAAAGGACAGGTCACCTTAGGGAGAGTGGTAAGAGAGAAAGCAGAACAGGACAAAGACCAAAGGCGACTGTGCCTTATTTTACCCAAGTGAAAAACTCAAGGCAAGCCTTGGTGGCTTATCTTCCTGTCTGTCCTAGAACTGGAATATTTGAGATATTTGGAAGGCACTCCAGGAAAGCCAGTTGGCTATGAGGAGCACCTGCTCTGCTTTTTTCTTTTCTTTTTTTTTTTTTTATGAAAAACATTCAGTGAGAACTCAATTTAGGTGTGCCTTGATCTACCTCAGAAGTATTTCCATGATCTCAAGGAGGAAGAGAGCAAGTTCCTCAACCAGTGAGGGCTACAGCTTCAAGGAAAAGGAACATATTTGAAGGTAAGTTAGAATTTTATAGACTCTTGAACATTTATTCAGATGTGTGAATAGTAACTTGTAACTTGTATTAAAATGTTATTGAATCCATATTCACTTTTTTCTTACATGCAAGTATCCTGTTTGCTGCTCCTTGTCAGTCACTTCACTGCTACTTATTCATTGCTGTTATGTGTATATTAAGTTTAGATTAACTTAATGGAAATATATTAATTCTACTGTTAATAATGCTAAACATCGTTAATTCACCTAAGTCACACATTTACTGGTGGCCTAATGCCTCCCCCTCCCCCCCCGCCTTTTTTTTTTTTTTTTTTGCTATGAATTTCCACAAAGCAGGTTAAAGTACACTTTTAAAGCTGGACATTTCATTGTGTATGGAAATAGGATAAAACGTCTTGTTAATCCATTTAATATGTAGTGCCCTGAAATCTAGAAAAATTACTCTAAATAATATTAATTTCTCCCTCTCAGGGGCAATATGCTGTTTCATTCTCTCAAGGTATAAATTTAAACAATTATCTTCAACTATAAAATGAAATCACCAATCTATGTATAATAATACTCAAGTGTGTGACTTTCTGACCTCCACATATTTAAGGCAGTTTTCAATAAAGTAGAAAATTAAACTTTAGATGATTGTATAGGTCTCCATTCACAACCAGTGGAAACAGTCCTAAAATAGAAAATTTTCAATTTTGTGGTATTCATTTTTGCTCAGTCGTCGGGTATTTTTAGCTCCATGTGCAATGAGTTTCTAAATGAAAGAATAGCAGATCTAATTAAGAGGCATTTGATCAGCCTTGATAAGCCTTCTAGGTGTATTTCCCAGAAAATTAGAAAGTTAGTAATTGTAAAAGGTTAGTCAGCACTTTGGTCAGTCAGCACTTTTCTATGCTTTTCCTTTAACAGAATTAAATGTAGACATGACAATGGTCAGGAGCTAAAGTTTAAATATAATTTTTATATATTACTATGAATTTGAGTATATAACTTGGAAGAATTTCAACAAATTGAGTGATGTTATAAAAGTTACTCCATTTTTTCCATTTACTATGTAAATAATACTTCGCATTTATCATATGTAATATAGGAATATGGTTGGTGCTGAGCCCTGTTTCTTTCTAGCAATGTCATATTTACCTATAGATACATAACCTAATTAGAAAAAAAGAAAGCCATCCATCTCACAGAATAATGCAGCTCCCATAACATTTTACTTTGTAGAATTTTCATTATACATAACACATATATTGATTTGATAAACATGTATTAAAAATAATTATAGCCCCACTGGTTTGGCTCAGTGGATAGAGCATCAGCCTGTAGACTGAAGGGTTCCCAAGGTTTGATTCCAGTCAAGGGCACTTGCCCAGGTTGCGGGCTCAATCACCAGTAGGGGATGTGCAGGAGGCAGCCTATCAGTGACTCTCTGTCATCATTGATATCTATCCCTCCCTCCCTTTCTCCCTTCCTCCCTTTCTCCCTCCCTCCCCCGCCTCTCCCTCTCCCCCCCCCCTCTTCCTCTCTCCCTTCCTCTCTGAAATCAATAAAAATATATTTTAAAAATTAATTATAGCTTATATTGACATACAACCTTATCTTTGAGAAAAATATTAAAATTCCCATTTACATACATATTTTTGTTGCAGAGAAGTTTGATAGAATGATATATAAGACTTTCAAGCATAAAATCATATTACATTAGGATGCAATTCTGTGGGGGAATTAAAATGAAAATATTTCAAGGAGAAAAGGTAATGATGGAAATTTTTCATCTGTTAAAGAGCTCATATTTGTAGATGATGGTGAATTAAATAGATGATGATAAATATCAAATCATTGTGCAGTTACATTTTCTTTTTTACATTTAAAAGAATGATGTAACAACATTTTTTTTTAAATAAAATATTTACATACAGCAGAAATTATATCCTTTTTAACTTTTTAAACTTAGGATGAAAATTTCAGATGTTTGCATAAAAACATGTGAGTGGGCATATAGATTTTTAAAATTTATTTAGGATTAATGTGGGCAAACATATTTGAAGGTCACCCTATTAATTTCCTTTTGCTACTGTCAAAAATGACTACAAGCTTAGTGACTTAAAATAGTACACATTTATTCTCCTCTGGTTTTGTAGGTCAGAAGTCTGACATGGATTTCTCTGAGTTTGAAGCAAGGTGCTGGCAAGGCTGAGGGATCTAGGAGAAAATCTGTTACCCAGCTTTTCTAGCTGCTAAAGCCACCTAATTTCTTGACTCAGGACCCTGTTCCTGCATCTTCAAAGCCAATGATATTAGACCAAGTTCCTGTTACACTGCCATCTTTTTGGCTCTCTCTTCTGCTTCCTTCTGGCACATATAAGGACCCTGTATTACATTGTGCCCACCTGTGTAATCCAGGCTAGTCTCTCCATCTCAGAGTCAGCTGGTCAGCAACTTTAATCCTCTCTTGCTGTAACATATCCTAACATATTCACAGCATGAGGGATCCAGACGAGGACACCCTTGGGGAGCCATCATTCTGCCTACTGCAACCTTGTTGTCATTCCCATCCACTTCTTCATTTTCTGATGCCACACACTATCAGTTATTCTCTTTCTCTCTGTATTGCTAACTCCTTTCTACTAGTCTCTTCCTCAAGAGTAGAGAATACATCTATCTTATTCATGTAGCCCATTTGTTGTGCTTAGATGAATAAATAACAAATTATTGAAACAAAGGCTTACCTCCAGTACAAACTTCCTATAATGAACTCCCCAGATGTTGTCCTACCTCTCTCTGTCCCTTCACAGCCAAACATCTTGAAAGAGTTTTTACTTCCTTCACTTTTGTCACTTCTGACCTTCAACCATACAAAATCTTCTTTTCATTCATGAAGATGCCCCCTCCACCATAGCAAACTGCGGGAACCCCTTTCATGTCCTGAATGGTTCAGGGTTCAGGTTCAGGTTCAGGGTTTGGGTTCTGGAAGAGGCCGCACACAAATGAAAGAGACTAGAAAAGTATTAATTTGGTAATATTGGGGGCCAGGCAGGAGCCCACCTCTAGGGGGAGGACTACTACTTGCTCTGGCCTTGCAATCCCTTTTATTAAGGTTTGGGATCCACCCATAGCCAGTAATAGCCAATCAGCAAGGATTTACATAAGATTGACAGGTGTAAGTTGCTTCAGCTACCAATGTCTCAATCAGAGGACAATGAGTGGCTTCCCACAGCAAACAATGGATTTTGTCATTAAATCCAAAGATCACATGACAGCATATGACCAGTTTCTCCATTCTGAAACTCGTGATGCTCTAGGTTACTGTGGCTCCACCTCTCTGCTAGGTATTTCCAGTCTCCTTTATGGCCTCTTTGCCCCAGGCCTAGCCCATACATCTTGCTGTTTTGGGGGGTCCTGTCATGAACCCTGTCATGATTCTGCGCACTCTCTCCAGGCAGTCCCATAGCTTGATTACATCTATAGGTGAATTGCTCCCAAATCCATATCTGCAGTCAGACCTGTCTCCTTAGCTTCAGATCCATAAATTTTACTATTGATTGAATTTCTCTGTTTGATGCCCTGCAAGTACCTCAATTTTAACGTACTAAAAACTGAATTTATAATTTGCTACTACACTTCAAACTTCTTTAACTCTTGTATTCTCTATCTCAGTAAATGCCACACCAAACCCTGGTAGAACACGCCAAGACCCTGGGCATCATCCTCTCCACCCTCATCAACCATCATCATGTCCTGTCAGTTTTGTCTGCTAAGTGTAAGGTGAATCAACCACACTCTTCCCAGGTTTAAACCACCATCATTTCTTCCCTGGATTACTGATTTTCCTGCTTCCAATGTTAACGCCTTCTTCTTAATCTCCATACTTGACCCCCACTGCAGCCAGAGTGATTTTTCTGGAAGACAGATCTCATCACGTCACTCCCTGCATAAAACAATGCAATGGCTCCCCTCTTTCCTTAGTTAGGATCAAGTCCCTTGCCTGGTCTCTCACTTCAAACATGCTAAATTTCTTTCACTTTCTCCAACTCAATATATTGCTTCTCATTTTCAGACCATCTCGCATGCTGTTACCCTGCCAGGCATATGCTTCCCACCCTCCTCGCCTCCCTGTTTTAACTCCTACTTAATACTGAACAGGGAGACATCTCATTTTCTGAGATTGGTAGGGAAAAGGAATGGATGGGTAGGAGAATAAATTATCTTGTAGCTTGGGAATAAGAAGTTGGAATTCACATCTGGTGTGTTTCTAAATGAAGTGGCATAGGCACCTGCTTGGAACAGGGATAGGTAAAAGTAGGGAGAGCACACAGAGGCTGGTAAAGGTTTGATAGAGCTTTATGGGAAATGGGAAGGGGGGCTGACCAAAGACAAGCACACGCGCTCTCTCTCTCTCTCTCTCTCTCTCTCTCTCTCTCTCTCTCTCTCTCTCTCTCTCTCTCCCCACACACACACACACACACACACCTGAGGCCACACCCCCACCCGGCGGGGCTTGACGGGGACCTCAAGGTACACTTCCTGTCCTGATGCTGGGCTAGGGGACCTCAAACTGCTCCCCTTGTCCCAGCGCCAGGCTGGGGGACCTCAGGCCATGCCCCCCACCCTGGCACCAGGCTGGGGGACCTCAGACCTCACCCCCTGCCCAGCGGGGCTTGACAGGGGACCTCAGGCCATGCCCCCCACCCTAGCATCGGGCCAGGGGACCTGAAGCTGTGCCCCCCTGCCTGGTTGGGCTTGACAGGGGACCTCGGGCCGCACCTCTTGCCTTGGCACCAGGCTGGGGGACCTCAGGCCTCACCCCCCGCCCCAGCACCGGGCCAGGGGACCAGAGGCTGCACCCCACTGCCTGGCGGGGCTTGACATGGTTGGGACTGGCCAGGTCTGGATCTAGCCCAATGGGGGCGGGGGCCAGCCAGGTCTGGGTCTCATGTGGTTTTGAGGCGCATGTGGGTGGGCGGGGACTTGACTCTGGGTCCCGTGGTGTGCCCCAGACTCTGACAGGAGGAAGGTTTTCATATACATTTTACTAATTTTCTTTCATCTCTGACACTTCTATTATAGAGAAAGGGCAAATAGCAATATTAAATGATTTCCTCTAATTAATCTCCTTTTAATGTGCACGGGTTTCATGCACTGGGCCACTAGTATTATTATAATATAGCATTATTACTGTGACTACCATAATCTACCTTACATCCATGGCTTATAACTGGAAGCTTGTACCTTTTGACCACCCTCACCCATTTGATCACCCTTGCCCACTCCAGCAACCACCAATCTTTTTTTTTTTTTTTGTATCTATGGTATGAATTCAGGATCTGTTTTGGGGGGGAGGTGGAGGGAGAGAGGGATATATTCCACATATGAGTGAGACCATGTAGTGTTTGTCTTTCTCAGTCTGACTTATTTAAGTTAGCATCTCATTGTGGTTTCGATTTGCATTTCCCCCGATGATTAAAGATGTTGGCACCTTTTCATGTACCTGTTGGCCATTTATATGTCTTCTCTACATAAATGTCTATTTATATCCTCTGCCCATTTTTAATCAGATTGTTTGATTTTTTATGTTGTTTTATGAGTTCTTTATATATTTTAGATATTAACACCTTATCAGACAACATAAACTCTTTTAATTTGATGTAGTTTCACTTGTTTAATTTTTACTTCTGTTGCATTTTCTTCTGGTGTCAAATCCAAAACTCCATTGCAAAGACTGATGTCAAGGAACTTACACCCTGTGTTTCCTTCTACAGGTTATGGTTTCAGGTTTTATGTTGAAGACTTTAATCCATTTTGAGTTGATTTTTGTGTGTAGTATAAGATAGGGGTCTAGTTTCATTCTTTTGCACATGGCTATCCAGTTTTCCCAACACCACTTATTAAAAAGACTATCCTTCCCCCATTGTATATTCTTGGCTCCTTCATTGTAAATTAATATGGTTAGGTTTATTTCTGGGATTTCTGTTCTGTTCCGTTAATCTAATCTATGTATCTGTTTTTATGCCAATACCATTGTGAAATAATATTATATATATACTAGTGGCCCAGTGCACAGATTTGTGCACATTCAAAGAAAATTAATTAGAAGGTGGCCAACAGGACAGGACTGGGCAAGACAGGCTGGTTATGCCCTGGAGCCAACCTCCCATGGTCCCTCCCTCGGGTCTGTGGAGGGTCCCTCAGGCAGGTGAGGTCCCTCGGCCTGGCCTGCAGGGATCGGGCCAAAACCAACTCTCCGACATCCCCTGAGGGGTCCCAGCGTGCAAGAGGGCATTGTGCAAAGTTGCTGTCGTACAGGGTGTGGAATGCAAATGCAAGTGTGCAGTAAACCAGATTTGGTGCTGACAGTGCCCCAGCAACAACATAACCCACAGCCAAAGGTAGAATCGCATGGCCTCACGAGGAATCAGGCTCCCTCCTCTCTGGTTTCGGGGTCTGTCACCCAAGAACCACCACTGCCAAGTCACTGCAGCTTGGCAGCTCCTGCATTGAGCATTTGCCCCCTGGTGGTCAGTGCACATCATAGCAACCGGTCGTATTAGCTTTATATATAGATAGGTAGATAGATAGAGATCTATATATCTAAACTAATAAAAGGGTAATATGCTAATTAGATCGGATAGACCGGACGTCCTTCCAGACATCTTCCAGACATCCTTCTGGACAAAGATGTGGTGGCAAGGCCAAGACAGAGGCAGTTAGGGGCAACCAGGCAGGCAGTGGAGCAGTTAGGGGGTGATAAGGCCGGCAGGGAAGCAGTTAGGGGGTGATCAGGCCAGCAGGCAGAGGGATTAGGGGCCATTGGGCAGGCAGGCGAGCAGATAGGAGCCAGTAGTCCCAAGTTGCAAGAGGGATGTCTGACTTACGGTTTAGGGCTGATCCCACAGGACATCACCCAAGGGGTCCTGGATTGGAGAAAGTGCAGGTTGGGCTGAGGGACACCCCCTCCATGCATGAATTTCATGCGCCAGGCCTCTAGAGAGAGAGAGAGAGAGAGAGAGAGAGAGAGAGAGAGAGTGTGTGTGTGTGTAGAGAGAGAGAGTGTGTGTCTGCCCCCAATTCCTAGCTCAGAGCTTCTAAAACTCATAATTTCTGAAGTGATAAAAAGCACTAGGAGCATCTTTTGCTCTAATATTTGGTCTTTGACCTGACTCCTTACACTAAGGTCTAATCCTTGGGATTTCCTGGGTGACAGGATTTTTTTTTCCTTAATGAGATGACTCTAGGTGGACCCCAGAATAGGTGCCAGTCACCAGATAGACCAAGCCAAATAGAAGCTTGACATTTTCAGCCACACCTCCACTTCTCTAGAGAAAGAAGAGGGATTGGAAATGAAGTTAACAATTTGAGGAAGCCTCCAAAAATCCCAGTTGTATGAGGATCAGAGAGCTTCTGGGTTGTTGAACACATGGATTTTCTGGGAAAACAGACTAGAAGCTCAGGGCTCTTCCCACCTTGCCCTCTACTTCTCTTCCATCAGAATCTGTAGTATTTATTATATCCTTTATACTAAACTGATAAATAATAAACTGTTTTCCTAAGTTCTGTTGAGCATGATGTTAGATGTGGGCTTTATTATGTTGAGGTGCATTCCCTCTATTCACAGTTTTTTGGGAGTTTTTATCATGAATGGATGTTGAATTTTGTCACATTTGTTGTTGTTTGCATTATAGAGATAATCATGTAATTTTTAATCTTCATTTTGCTAATGTGGTATATCGCATCAATTGATTTGCAGATGTATCTTGATTTGCCCTGTGGGTCTCATAGACACAAGCTCCATTGGCTTACAGAGCTAGGTGTTTTTGGGGCCCACCTCTCAGGTGAACATCTTAAAAGTTGGGGTACGATATGTGGACTCCAAACCCTTTACTCCTCATGGAAAAGCTGGGAGTTGTGAGTTTTCTCCCAATTGTGTGTTGTCATCCCTGATAGGTGGGGTTTATGACAAGATTGTACCTCAGCCTCTTCTACTCATTTCGAGGTGGGGTTTTGTTCTTATTTGCCCAGTGTGTTTCTGTGCTTCTTTTAGAGGGTGTATATTGCTGTAGACTCAGTGTGTTACTGGGAGGCAGTGAGTTCAGGAGCCTTCTATGTCACCATCTTGAACTGGAACTCCCACAATCTCTGGAATTTTAAGAAATTTTGTTAAAACATTCCCATATATGTTCTTTCATAGGGCAATCATTAAGCCTTTAAAGAGCATTTCAATATTCAGAAAAACATTTCTAACTTCTACAAGTGTTTATCAAATTTATAATCCTGTGTAAATTATGACAGTATTTGATAGCTCTATAAGTGGCTTTTTTTCTACGTTTCTCTTGAACACTCTAAATACTCATCAGTTTGTCAGAAATGTTAGCTGTATTGAATAATAGTCTGTTATTACATGTACTGTACCACTTGATCTTATCCTTAAAGTAAATGCAGTGATGACACTGCTTTGGGACACTGGACTCTACACTCTGGAAATGTATTCATTTTCCCATAATGCTGGGTCCTGACCAGGCCCAAGGCAGAGAAACTAGGATCACAGTGCATGTTGAATACATTTCCATTGTGTGGGGAGCACTATGAAGGTTTCTCTGTGGCAGAGACCAAGGGTCATGCTTCTTACTAAAGACCTTTAAAACATGGTGACAAATAAGCATAGGGTGTGTTTATCTGAGATGTGAGAGAGAGAGAGTGTGGTGACTGCCACTGCCATCCCCAAACTGATGGGCACCCAAAGTCCATGCACTCAGAAGAAAAGTTAAATGTGATTGGGTGTGTGTTTTATTTCCTACTAGAGGCCCGATGCACAAAATTCATGCATGTGTAGGGTCCCTAGGCCTGGCCGGTGATCAGGGCTGATCTGTGGGGTGACCAGCAGGCCAATTAGGGGGCACCCGCCTTGGCACCCACCTTGGCTGGCCTGGGGCCTGTGGGCTGGGGGAAGCTCCTGCATTGAGTGTCTGTCCCCTAGTGGTCAGTACATGTCATAGCCACTGGTCATTCTGCCATTCAGTCAATTTGCATATTAGGCTTTTATTATATAGGACTAGAGGCCCGGTGCACAGATTCGCGCATATTGATTAGAAGATAGCTAGCGGGAAATAAAAAACACACCCAACCACATTTAACTTTTCTGGACACGCCCTGGAGCCAACCTCCCGCAGTCCCTCCCCAGCCAGTTGCACCTGGGGTGGCACTGAAGCTTGAAGGTCATCTGTGGAGTAATCGGGGTCCCTCCGCAGGTGGGGTTCCTCAGCCTGGCCTGCGGGGATTGGGCCGAAACCAGCAGTCTGACATTCCCTGAGGGATTCCCGAGTGCAAGAGGGCACTCTGCAAAGTTGCTGTCACTTGGCAGCTCCGGCATTGAGCGTCTGTCCCCTGGTGGCCATTGAACATCATAGCTACTGGCCAGTTAGCTGGTTGGCCAATCGGCCAATCACTTAGGCTTTTATATATATAGATTACCCTAGAGAACGAACAATCAAAAAAACTCTGTGGAAACTTTCGGGCTTTTTCCAACTGGATTCCATCACGTGAAAGAATCACAGAATTTGTTCCTGGAAATATCTTTAGAGATCATCTAGTTCAACACTGTCCCCTCCCTAGTCTTATTTCATACTTCATTTACCTATTTGCTGGCATGAATAAATGCCTCTATTCTTAAATGTCTGTATCTGTAAACATTTGTGCATGAATATTCACTGTGAAAGTTACACAGGGTGTGCTTATTGCTGGTTATTTGATTTCCTTTGCATCTCTTCTCCTTAAAGTTCTAGTGCAGCAATTTTCAACCTTTCTCACCTCATGGCACATATATACTAATTACTAAAATTCTGCTGCTCCCCCAAAAAAATGTTTTTTTGCCAATCTGACAAAAAAAAAATAGGTATAATTTTGATTCATTCACACCAGACAACTGTTGTTGTTGTGTTGGCTGTTGTCATTTATTTTATTTGACAATCTAACAGAGAAGAGGTCAGTGCCCTTGACTAAAAAGTCAGGTGTTGTGTGTTTTAAAAATTCTTGTGGCACACCAGTTGAAAAATGCTGCTCTAATGCAATGACCTTTTATGAGTAAATATCAGAAAAAGCACGTTAAATACTTGATTCTGTATTTAGGTGCCTAAATGTTAAGGAAGCAGGGAGTGGCGTGGGATGGAGAAAAGGCAAAACCAGAGAAGGAAAGTGTGAGAATCCAAGGGTGAAAGGAAGTGTCAGGAGCAAAGGATAGGCTCTCCCCAGGCCCTCCTTTCGTCTGAGTAGAAGGTCAGAGCGGCTCACCAAGTAGAGAAGTAGGGAAGGAGTCGGGGTACTCTAATAGAGCCTTAATTTGGAAAAAATATCATAGTCAATTTCCCTTCCATGTCCAGTTTCTCTCATTGGAAGTAAGAGATTTGAACATGTTCACCCTCATTGCCTGACATCCCTGTGCTTGCTGAGCAGCAGAGAAAGTGCTAGGGCTGGATATAAAGAACAGTGAGTGTCAGCATTGGGCAGTGGGGGACAGGAGGGGGGATTTTAGGTTGAAATTCAGTTCTGATACTACCGTTTTGTGTCACCTGGAGCACTGCCCAATCTTTTCTAGCCTCAGTTTCCTCATTTGGTTAGTTGACTTTAGTCTGGAGACCTCTATAAGATCCCTTCCAACTCTAACACACTATGCTTACAGGTATTGAGCATCTCCTAACCAGGGCCTTGCTTTACATGGGCTTCAGTGAAACCTGAGTCCAATGCGGCCCTGTCTGAGTGAGGCAGCAAAACCTCAGTAGAACTCAGTATCTCCTCTAAAGCTAGTATCACCTACAACAAGGTCCATATGAGCTCAGGTTTGGAAGCTGCATCTCCGCAAGCTTCCCAGCATGCCTATAAACTGCAAACCTGAAATGCAGTTCTTCCACTCAGTACATACAAATGCCAGGCTGTCAGGGTGGAGCTGGGGTGAGAAGAGGAAAGGTGGAGCCCTTACCCTCGGCAGAGCAGAGATGACTTTTATTCAGTGAGTGGTAGAGAGGAGATGTGCACAGAAGGCTGAGGAGGCCGGAGAGAGTGATGAGCTCTCTGCGAGTAGAGAGGGATGTTCCCGGGGAGGCTGCACAGCCTCTGAGCAGGTGGAGAGGCACACACATGTTTATGAGATAGTAACAGGCAAAGAACAGTTCTAGGCAAAAGAAACAGTTTGGATAGAGGCAGAGTGAAGGGCATTGCTGTTTCAAGAAATGCTGAGCAATGAACTGAAGCTGGAATGTAGGGCATAGGATTACAGTGGGGAGAAAGAAAAGGAGTGAATTGGGTTGAGGCCAAATTGTAAATGGCTGTATGTGCCTGTGGAAGGAATTGTGAATTACTCCTGTGAGCAACGGCTGGGAGTCGAGAGATTTTAAGGCAGGAGACAGACTCAGATTTATTTCTAGGAGGAAAATGTACTGGCAGCAGCATGGAGGTTGAGGAGTCCGGTTGACAGGAAATTCAACCAGTTCACCCGTTCATGGTTCATGCAGAGCGGATAACCAGCTCATCCTGGCTCACCATGTGCCATTTGGCAGGATGGAAACTGAATTATATTTACACGTCCATTCAGGTCTGATCAGCCACAGATACAGAGCTGCAGAAAGACTTTCCAGGAGTCATAATGGGAATAAGCCAAATCTCTAGACCAATAGTGACAATCTTATTACAGAACTAAGACTGTGGCGTTTCCTATTAATTTATTGCACAAATATTAAACGATTTATTACAGAAATTCATAGTATGCTACTTTCCCGGCCACAGCCCACATCCATAGGGAGAGCGTCCAGAAAGGATGTTGGTTTCTCCATCATCCCCTTCCCTGGCCTGCTGGCTGTGTCTGAACAGTGGCCATCCGGCTGCTGTACATATTATGTTAAAAATGTGGCAGATACCATTTCCAGGCTTTGTTTTTATAGGGAATAACCAAGCTAATTAATTTCATCGAGTCACAAAGGTATATAGAAAACTCAGGTATGGGCAAACATGAAAATTTAACTCAAGATTCCCAATTTCATCCTACTAGAGTCCATTTCTTAAACTTAATAATAATGCAAAAACCTGATATTGAGAGACTGCTGTAACCCTGAGTGATTACTTTTGAAACACCAAAAGTTTGTTGAAATTCTCTATTGTTCATCCATTCTTCTCTTGAACTTGATGAGCATTTTTATGACCATTATTTTGAAATATTTATCAAGCACAACAACTTTTCCTGTTTATTAAAATCTTTTTTCTTCTGAGTTTTTCCTCTCACTTTCTTGTTGTTGTTTGCAACATATTCCTTTATTTCTTTATTTTCTTTGACTTTATGTTGGTGTCTGTACCTTTGATAAAACAGCTATCTCTTAGTCTCGAAGAAGTGGCCTCAGGTAAGTGATGAAATGTATCTTTCAACCCTGCCCTAGCCCTTGATTGTCTCTTAAACCTTTATGGGTGTCTAAGCAGCCTATTATATTGTTATTTTTCATTTTTATTGAATTTATTGGTGTGACATTGGTCAATAAAATTATATATGTTTCAGATGTACAATTCGATAACACATCATCTGTATATTGTATTTTGTGTTCACCATCCCATGTCAAGTCTCCTTCCATCACAATTTATCTACCCTTTAAACTCTCCTACCTCTCCCAGCCCCCTTTCTCTTGTAATCACCATGCTGTTTTCTGTGTCTATGAGGGTTTTGGGGTGTTTTCTTTTCTTTTCCTTTTTTCTTAATCCCTTCACCTTTTTCACCCAGTCCCAGAATGCCCTTCCCTCTGACAACTGTCAATCTGTTCTCTGTATCTGTGAGTCTCTTTCTATTTTGCTCGCCTGTTTATTTTGTTCATTAGATTCCACATATAAGTGAAATCATATGGTACTTGTCTTTCTCTGATTAGCTTATTTCACCTAGCGTAATACTCTCCAGGTCCATCCATGCTGTTGCAAAAGGTAAGATTTCCTCCTCCTCCCCCCCCCCTCCTCCTTCACCTCTTCCTCCTCCTTTTTTTCAGCAAACAGTATTCCGCTGTGTAAATGTACCATAGTTTTTTTACCCACTCATCTACTGATGGGCAGTTGGGCTGCTTTCAAATCTTGGCTATTGTAAATAATGCTGCAATAAACATAGGGATGCATATATTCTTTCGAATTGGTGTTTCAGGTTTCTTCAGATATATTACCAGAAGTGGAATCACTGAGTCATAAGGCAATTCCACTTTTAATTTTTTGAGAGAACTCCATACTGCTTTCCGTAGTGGCTGCACCAATCTCCATTCCCACTAACAGTGCATTAGGGTTCCCTTTTCTACACATCCTCACTAACATTTGCTGTTTGTTGATTTATTGATGATAGTCATTCTGACAGGTGTGAGGTGATATCTCATTATAGTTTTAACTTATGTTTTCATATGTCTATTGGCTACCTGTATGACCTCTTTGGAGAAGTGTCTAATCAGGTCCTTTGCCCATTTTTTAATAGGATTGTTTGTTTTTCTGATGTTGTGTTGTATAAATTCTTTATACATTTTAGATACTAATCCCTTATCAGATGTATCATTGGCAAATATGTTCTCCCATTCAATGGGTTGTCTTTTTATTTTGTTAATAGTTTCCTTTGCTGCGCAAAAACTTTTTAGTTTGATGTAGTCCCATTTGTTTATTTTTTCCTTGTGCTTCCCTTGTCCGAGGAGATATATTGGCAAAAATACTGCTCTGAGAAATGTCTGAAATTTTATTGCCTATGTTTTCTTCTAGGATTTTTATGGTTTCCAGCCTAACTTTTTAAATATATTTTTTACTGTTGATAGTATTAGAGATATCTCCCATTCTCCCCTCCTTTACTTCCCCCTCCCCACACTCCCCCCGCCCCCCGGCCAGGTCTTCACTACTCTATTGCCCCTGTCCATGGGCTAGGTATATAAGTATACTAGAGGCCCGGTGCACAACATTCATGCACTGGGTTGGGGGGGTCCCTCAGCCCAGCCTGCACCCTTTAGCAGTCAGGGAGCCCTTGGGGGATGTCTGACTGACGGCTTAGGCCAACTCCCACCACTGCCACTGCACTCACCAGCCATCAGCCTGGCTTCTGGCTGAGTGGTGCTCCCTCTGTGGGAGCACACTGACCATCAGGGGGCAGCTCCTGCATTGAGCTGTCATAGCGACCAGTCGTTCCACCATTCAGTCAATTTGCATATTACCCTTATATTATATAGGGTAAGTTCTTTGGTTTATCTCTTCTCATCCCCCAACCCCACATTGAGGTATGGCAGTTTGTTCCATGCCTCCATGCTTTGGGTCTTATTTTGCTTGTCAACTCATTTTGCTCATTAGATTCCATAAAAAAGTGAAATCATGTGATATTTGTTTTTCTCAGATGGCTTATTTCATTTAGCATAATATTTTCCAGGTCCATCCAAAGGGTAAGAGATCCCTCTTTTTACAGATGTATAGTATTGTATAAATGTCCCACAGCTTTTTTATCCATTTATCTATTGATGGGCACTTGGGCTGTTTACAAATCTTAGCTATTATAAATAATGCTGCTATGAGCATATGGGTGCATATATTCTTTCTGATTGGTGTCTTGGGGTTTTTAGGGTATATTACCAGAAATGGGATCTCTGAGTCATTTTTAATTTTTTGAGGAAACTCCCTACTGTTTTCCATAGTGGGTGCACCAATCTGCATTCCCACCAGCAGTGAATTAGCATTCCTTTTTCTCCACATTCTCACCAGCGCTTGTTGTTCGTTGATTTTTTGATAATAGCCATTCTGACAGGTGTGAGGTGATATCTCATTGTGGTTTTAATTTGCATATCCCTGATGATTAATAATTGGAGCATTTTTTCATATGTTTCTTGGCCATTTGTATGTCATCTTTGGAGAAATGTCTGTTCAGGTCTTCTGCCCATTTTTTAATTGGATTGTTTGTCTTTCATTTGTTGAGTTGAATATGAATACTTTACATATTTTGGATATTAACCCCTTATGAGATATATCATTGGCAAATATGTGCTCCCCTAGAGTGGGTTCCCTTTTTTTTTTTTTCTTTCTTTTTTCTTTTAATTTCTTTATTGATTATGGTGTTACATATGTGTCCTTATTCCCCCATTACCCCCCCACCCCCACTCATGCCCTCATCCCCCTGTTGTCTGGGTCCATTGGTTAGGCCTATACGCATGCATACAAGTCCTTTGGTTGATCTCTCCCCCTTACCTTTTCATTTTGATGGTGGTTTCTGTTGCTGTGCAGAAGCTTTTTATTTTGATGTAGTCCCATTTGTTTATTTTTTTCTTAGTTTCCTTTGCCTTAGAAGATGTATCCATAAACATATTGCTACATGAGATGTCTGAGATTTTATTGCCTATGTTCTCCTCTAAAATTTTTATGGTTTCATGCCTCACATTTAAGTCTTTTATTCATCTTGAATTTATTCTTGTGTATGGTGTAAGTTGGTGATCTAGTTTCATCTTTTTGCAAGTGTCTGTCCAGTTTTCCTAACACCATTTATTGAAGAGACTGTCTTTACTCCATTGTATGTTCTTTTCTCCTTTGTCAAATATTAATTGATCTTAATGGTGTGGGTCAATTTCCAGGGTCTCTGCTCTGATTCATTCATCTATGTGCCTGTTCTTGTGCCAGTACCAGGATGTTTTGGCTTTATAATGTCTTTGTAGTATAGTTGACATCTGGCATTGTGATCCCTCCTACTTCGTTCTTCTTTTTCAAGATTGCTGCAGCTATTCAGGGTCTTTTATGGTTTCATATAAATTTTGGAGTATTTGTTCTAGCTCTATGAAGTATGCCATTGGTATGTTAATAGGGATTGTGTTGAATCCATATATTGCTTTGGGTAGTATAGCTATTTTAATGATGTTAATTCTTCCAATCCATAAACATGGTATATGTTTCCATTTATTTGTATCTTCCTCTATTTTTTCAATGTCCTATAGTTTCCCAAATACATGTCTTTTACCTTCTTAATTTAAGCTTATTCCTAGGTATCTTTTAGTTTCTCTTTCTGAGAGTTCATTGGTCTATAAAAATATCATTGATTTCTGGATGTTGATTTTGTATACTGCTACCCTGATGAATTCATTTATTAAATCTAGTAGTTTTCTGGTGGAATCTTTAGCATTTTCTATGTACAATATCATGTTATCTGCGAATAGTGACAGTTTTACTTCCTCCTTTCCCATTTGGATGCCTTTTATTTTTTCTTCTTGTCTGATTGATGTAGCTAGGACTTCCAGTACCATGTTGAATAAGAGTGGTGAAAGCGGACATACCTGTCTTGTTCCTATACTTAAGGGAAATACTTTGTTTTTGCCCATTGAGTATTATGTTGTCTGTAGGTTTGTCATATATGGCCTTTATTATGTTGAGGTATGATCCCTCTATTCCTACTTTACTGAGAATTTTTATCAAAAAAGGGTGCTAGATTTTGTCAAATGTTTTTTCTGTACCTATTGATATGATTATGTGATTTTTGTCTTTCAATTTGTTTATGTAATGTATCACATTCATTGATTTGCTTATATTGTACCAGCCTTGCACCCCTGGAATAAATCCCATTTGATCATGGTGTACGATCTTTTTAATATATTCCTGGATCCGATTTGCTAATTTTTTTTGAGGATTTTAGCATCTATGTTCATCAGGGATATTGACCTATAATTTTATTTATTTGTAGTGTCTTTAACTGGTTTTGTAATTAGGATAATGATGGCTTCAAAAAAATAACTTGGAGTGTTCCTTCCTCTTGAAATTTTTAGAATAGTTTGGAATAGGTGTTAGTTCTTCTTTGAGTATTTAGTAAAATTCTCCTATAGATCCCTCTGGTCCAGGACTTTTGTTTGCTGGAAGTTTTTTAATTGCTGCTTCAATTTTATCAGTTGTTATTGACCTACTCTGGTTTTCTGATTCTTCCTGATTGAGTTTTGGAAGATTATATGTTTCTAGGAATCTGTCCATTTCGCCAAAGTTGTCTAGTTTGTTGTTCATAGTATTTTCTTACAATCCTTTGTATTTCTGTGGTGTCTGTCATATCACCTCTTTCATTTCTGATTTTATTTATTTGGGTCCTCTCTGTTTGTTTCTTGATGTGTCTGGCGAGGGGTTTATCAATCTTTTTTATCTTTTCAAAGAACCAGCTCTTGGATTTATTGATCTTCTATACTTTTTTTTTTTGTCTCTATGTCATTACTGCTGACCTTTATTATTTTCTTCCTTATACTTCCTCTGGGCTTCTCTTGCTGTTCTCTTTCTAATTAATTTAGTTGTAAGGTTAGATAGTTTTCAGTGTTTTTTCTTGTTTCTTGAGGTAGGCCTGGAGTGCTATGAACCTCCCTCTCATGACTGCTTTTGCTGTGTCCCATAGGTTTTGGGTGGTTGTTCATTTTCATTTGTTTCTAGGAAGTTTTTAATTTCTTGCTTGATCTTATTGGTAAACCATTCATTGTTTAATAACATGCTATTTAGTCTCCAAGTACTAGTATTTGAGTGTTTTTGATGGGGGTTTTTTGTAGTTGATTTCCAACTTCATGCATTGTGATCTGAGAAGATGCTTGGTATTATATCAATCTTCTTGAATTTGTATAGACTTGTTTTGTGCCCTAACATGTGGTCTGTCTTGGAGAATGTTCTTGTGCACTTGAGAATGTTGTTGTTTTTTAGTGAAGTTTTCTGTAAGATCAGTTAGATCCATCTGAGCTAGTGTTTCATTTAAGGCCTCTGTTTCCTAGTTAATTTTTTTTGTCTGGAAAATCTATTCTGTGATGTCAGTGGGATGTTAAAGTCCACTACTATGACTATATTGCTGTCGTTCCTTAAAGTCCATCAAGAGTTTTGGGTGTTTTTTTTATGTACTTGGGTGCTCCTATGTTGGTGCATATATGTTTAGAAGGGTTATATTTTCTTACTGAGTCATTCCCTTTAGTATTATGAAGCAGCCTTCCTTGTCTCTTGTTATGGCCTTTGTTTTGAAGTCTATTTTGTCTGATATGAGTGTTGCTACTCCAGCTTTTTTTTTTTCTCTTTCCATCTGCATGGAATATATTTTTCCATCCTTTTTCTCTCAGTCTGTGTGTATCTTTTGTTCTGAGGTGGGTCACTTGTAGACAGCATATATATGGGTCATGTTTTCTTATCCATTCAGTCACCTTATGTCTTTTGACTGGAGCATTTAATCCACTTACATTTAAGGTTATTAATGACAGGTATTATTTATTGCCATTTTTATTTTCGTTTTCCCCCCTTTTTAAAATATATATATATTATTGATTTCAGAGAGTGAGAGAGAGATAGAAACATCAATGATGAGAGAGAATCTTTGATTGGTTGCCTCCTGCATGTCCCCCCACTGGGGATCAAGCTCACAACCCAGGCTCGTGCCCTTGACTGGAATCAAACCTGGGACCTTTCAGTCTACAGGCAGACACTCCATCCACTGAGCCAAACCAATAGAGCCATTTTTATTTTCTTTATGCCTATGATCCCCTCTCTCTTCTTTTCTTCTTCTTCTTAAAGCAGTGCCTTTAACATTTCTTGCATTGCTGGTTTGGTGGTAATGTACTTCTTTAAACTTTTCTTGTCTTGAAAGCTTTTTATTTCACCTTTAATTTTAAATGATAGCCTCACTAGATACAGTAGTCTTGGATTTAGGTCCTTCATTTTCATTACTTTGAATACTTCATGCCACTCCCTTCTGGCCTAAAGTGTTTTATTGAAAAGTCAGCTGACATTCTAATGGGAACTCCTTTGTAGGTAATTTTCTGTCTCTTTCTTGTTGTCTTTAAGATTCTTTGTCTTTAACATTTGCCATTTTAATTATGATGTATTGAGGTGTGGATCTCTTTGGGTTCATCTTGATTAGGACTCTCTGTGCCTCTTGAACTTGTGTGATATTTTCCTTCACCAGGTTGGGGAAGTTTTCTGTCATTATTTCTTTAAACAGGATCTCTGTCCCTTGCTCACCCTCTTCCCCTTCTTTTTATTAAAAATAAAACGATTTTTAAATTTTTTTATTTATTTCAGAGAAGGGAGAGGGAGAGAGAGATAGGAACATCAACGATGAGAAAGAATCATTGATTAGCTTCCTTCAGTATGCCCCCTACTAGGAATTGAGCCTGCAACCCAGGCATGTGCCCTTGCCCAGAATTGAACCTGGAACTCTTTGGTCTGCAGGCCACCACTGTATACACTGAGCCAAACCAACTAGGGCAGTGGTCGGCAAACCGCAGCTAGCGAGCTACATGTGGCTCTTTGGTGCCTTGAGTGTGGCTCGGCGTTAGGACCACTTCTTCAAAATAGACTCACCCAGGCTGAAAACCGACTTCTGTGCAGGGGCCACAAAGTTTCAATCGAACTGTACGTGCGTGCCTGCACATGGTATTTTGTGGAAGAGCCACACTCAAGGGGCCAAAGAGCCACATGTGGCTTGCAAGCCATGGTTTGCCGACCACTGAACTAGGGCCTCTTCCCTTTCTTGTATTCCTATAATGCAGATGTTGTTACATTTCATGTTGTCCCACAGCTCCCTTAAGCTTTCTTCCTACATTTTAATTCTTTTTTCTATTTGCTGCTCTAAATTGAGTATTTATTTTTACCTTGTCTTCTAAATCGCTGATTCGATCCTCTACTTCATCCCATCTACTTTTAATACCTTCCAGTGTGTTCTTGATGTCAGATATATCATTCTTCATTTCTGTCTGGTTCTTGTTCATGACCTCTATTTCCCTTTTAATGCTGTTGTAATTTGCATTAAAATCCTTAAGCATTTGTATAGTCATTGCTTTGAACTCTATGACTGAAAGGTTGCTTGCCTCCATTTCATTTAGTTCTTTTTCTAGATTCCTTCTTTTCTCTCCTTTGGGTGCTGTTTGTCTCCCCATGGTAGCTATCTCTTTATATTCGCTTCTTATGTATTAGATAAGACTCTTATGACTCCCAGTCTTTGTGGCATGGCTTTATATAGAAAGCGTCTTGAGGGGTCCAGTGGTGCAGTCTATTTGTTCACGTAAGCTGGATGCTCTAGGAATGCCCCTTGTGTGTGTTATTTGAGCTCTCCTGTTGTAATTGAGACTTGGTTTTTGATGTTTGTGAAATGGATCTCCCCTCCAACTTGCTGCCAGTGAGGTTGAACCTCAACATCATAGTGCCAGCTATTATACGGGTGCTGAGAGGACAGTTAAGACACAACAGAGCCAAACCACAAATACCATGAAAATCAAGCTACTCTATGCAACAACAATAGGAAAGACTAAGAAGGAAAAAGAAGAGAAAATGAAGCAGAGAAAAATAAAAAGAATTCTAAAAGACATGGAACCAAAGACTTAGAGGGAATATAAAGAGAAAAGGAGAAAGAAGATGAAAAAAATGGCTATATGGAAGCAAGGAAGCTAAAAGATCTAATAAAGATGGAAAAAAGAGGAAACAGAAAATAAATAAAACAATATGCATTTAAAAAACGTAGTAATGATGGTATATTAAGATATAGATAGGAAAAGTAAAATAGGAAAGAAATGAGAAAAAAGAAAAAGAAGAAAAATTAGTAAGAATAGACTAAAGTAGAATAGAATCAAAGGAAAGTGATAAATTAGAGATATGCAAAAAAGAGGAAAAAAGAGAAAAGGGGAAAAACAAACAAAACCAAATCTGCTCACACACACATTCATACTCAAAGACCTTTGGGCCCACTATTTGTGGAGCTCACTGGATTTTGCTCTGATGTTGTTGAATCTGGTTTCTTGGTGTGTCTATCTATCCTGGGTCTCCTGAGAGTTTCTCTAATGCAGGTGAATGTGAGTCACTGTTGCCTTCTGGCCCTGTGGAACCTGATGGAGGTATGAGAGGTTGAAGCCCCTAGCAGTCCAATGGTCTGAGACTCCTTAGCCCAGGCTGGGTCTACCTTGAGTCTCACACTTTGATTATCTCTGTTATGAGTTGTACTCCCTTCCCCCACAGAGCTGGTCCTGCAGGTGTCAGCTGTAAGTGCTCTGGGTCCCACTGTATTTTGCCCCACTGCACAGAGTCAGGCTTGTGTCTTTAGGGTGCACATGCATGGAGTCTGGGTGGGGTGTCTGTGGGTTCAGACCTGGGCCAAGGCTAATCTGGATGGTGACAAGGTTGGGTGCCTAGCCACTGTCACCACCCATCCCCACCCTTCCTCCAGTATAACATTTAAGTCTTTAATTCATTTTGAGTTCATTCTTGTTTATGAAGAAGGTAGTCTAACTTTATTTTTTGCATGTATCTGTCCAATTTTCCCAGTACCATTTATTGAATAAACTGTCTTTAACCCATTGTATGTTATTTCTTCCTTTGTTAAATATTGACTGTCAAGATGTGGGTTTATTTCTGGGCTCTCTATTCTGTTCCACTAATCTATATGTCTGTTTTTATGCCAGTATCAGGCTATTCTAATTATTATGGCCTTGTAGTATAGTTTGATATCAGGAAGTGTGATTCCTCCAACTTTGTTCTTTCTCAATAGGTGAGGCTATTCAAGAACTTTTGTGGTTCCATATTAATTTTTGGAATATTTGTTCTACTTATATGAAATATGCCATTAGTATTTTAAAAGGAATTACATTGACTCTATAGATTACTTTGGGTTGTAAGGACATTTTAATGATGTTAATTCACCCTATGAACACAGTACATACTTCCACTTATTTGTATCTTCTTCAATTTCTGTCATCAGTGTCCTATAATTTTCTGAATATTGATCTTTTACCTCCTTATTTAAATTTATCTATTTTTGATGCAATTATAAATGGGATTGTTATCTTGGTTTTTCTTTCTGTTTATTATTGGTGCCTAGAAATGCAACTGACTTTTGGATACTTATTTTGTATCCTGCTACTTGACTGAATTCATTTGTCAGTTCTAGCAGGTTTTTTTTTTTTAAGTAGAAACTTTTTTTTCCTTTCTTTATTGATTATGGTATTACATATGTGTCCTTATCCCCCCATTGCCCCTCACTCCCCAGCTCATGCCCTCACCCCTCCCCCAGTGTCTGTGTCCATTGGTTATCCTTATATACATTCATACAAGTACTTTGGTTGATCTCTCCCCCTTACCCACACCCTCCCCTGCCTTCCCTCTGAGGTTTGACAGTCTGATCGATGCTTCTCTGTCTCTGGATCTGTTTTTGTTCATCAGTTTATGTTATTCATTATACTAGTGGCCCAGTGCACAAAATTTGTGCATGGGGGGAGAGGTGTGCTTCAGCCCAGCCTGCACTCTCTCCAAGCTGGGACCCCTCAGAGCATGTCCGACTGCCGGCATTTGAATATCTCTCTCACAATCCGGGACCGCTGGCTCCTAACCACTCACCTGTCTGCCTGCCTGATCACCCCCAACTGTGCCACCCTTGTGGCCTGATAACCCCTAAATGCCACCCCCCCCGCCGGCCTGCTCACCCCAACTGCCTCCCCCACCGGCCTGATCACCCCCAACTTCCCACCCCTCCTGGCCTGATTGCCCCTAACCGTGTCTGCCTCAGTCCTGCCACCATGGCTTTGTCTGGAAGGATGTCTGGAAGATCTCCTGGAAGGTCTCCCGGTCTAATTAATATATTACCCTTTTATTAGTATAGATTCCACAAATGAGTGAGATCATGTGATACTTATCTTTCTCTGACTGACTTATTTCGCTTAGCATGAGCTCTCCAGGTCCATCTATGCTGTTGCAAAAGGAGTTCCTTCCTTTTTATAGCAGTGTAGTATTCCATTGTGTAGATGTACCACAGTTTTCTAATCCACTCATCTGCTGATGGGCACTTAGGCTGTTTCCAAATCTTAGCTATTGTAAATTATGCTGCTATGAACATAGAAATGCATATATCCTTTCTGATTGGTGTTTCTGTTTCCTTGGAATATATTCCTAGAAGTGGGATCACTGGGTCAAATGGGAGTTCCATTTTTAGTTTTTTGAGGAAACCCCATACTGTTCTCCACAGCGGCTGCACCAGTCTGCATTCCCACCAGCAGTGCACACGAGTTCCTTTTTATCTGCATCCTTTCCAGCACTTGTCATTTGATAATGTGTTGATAATAGCCATTCTCATTGTCATTTTGATTTGCCTCTCTTGGATGATTAGTGACTTTTAGCATGTTTTCATGTCTCTCGGCCTTCTGTATGTACTCTTTAGAAAAGTGTCTATTTAGATCCGTTGCCCATTTTTTGATTGGGTTGTTTATCTTCCTTTTCTTAAGTTCTATGAGTTCCATGTAAATGTTGGAGATTAAACCCTTATCGGAGATAACATTGGCAAATATGTTCTCCCATGCAGTGGGCTTTCTTGTTGAGTTTTTATGGTTTCTTTTGCTGTGCAGAAGCTTTTTATTTTGATGTAGTCCCATTTGTTTATTTTCTCCTTAATTTCCATTGCCCTAGAAGCTGTATCAGTGAAGATAATTGCTTCAGCATATGTCTGAGATTTTGCTGCCTGTGGATTTCTCTACGATTTTTTTATGGTTTCCTGTCTTATGCTTAAGTTTGGTGGAATCTTTAGGGTTCTCTATATACAGTATAATGTCATCTGCAAATAATGACAGTTTTACTGCTTCCTTTCCAATTTAGATGCCTTTTATTTCTTCTTCTTATCTGATTATTGTAGTTAGGACTTCCAGTACTATGTTGAATAAGAGTGGTGAAAACACACATCTCTCTCTTGTCCCTGATCTTAATGAAAACCCTTTTAGATTCTGCCCTATAGGTATGATATTGGCTGCAGGTTTTTCATATATGGCCTTTATTACACTCAGGGATATCCCCTTTATTCCCACTTTGATGATAGTTTTTATCATATACTAGAGGCCTGGTGCATGAAATTCATGCACTAGGGGAGGGTCACCTCAGTCCAGTCTGCACCCTCTCCAATCCGGGACCCCGCTGGGGATGTCTGACTGCCGGTTTAGGTCCAATCCCGGGGATCAGGCCTAAACTAGCAGTCGGACATCCCTCTCACAATCTGGGACAGCTGGCTCCTAACTGCTCACCTGCCTGCCTGTCTGATTGCCCCTAACTGCCCCCCTGCCAGCCTGATCACTACTAACCACCTCTACCTACCGGCCCGATCGCCCCCAACTGCCCTCCTGCCGGCCTGGTTGCCCCCAACTGCCCAACTGGCCCCCACTGCTGGCCTCGCCAACCCCAACTGACCCCCACTGCCAGCCTGTTCACCCCTCACTGCACCTCCTGCCAGCCTGGTTGCCCCCAACTGCCACCCCTGCTGGCCTGGTCACCCCCAATTTCCCCCCCTCTGGCCTGGTCACCCCCAACTGCCCCCACACTGGCCTGGTCGCCCCTAACTGCCCCCCCAACTGGCCTGGTCACCCCTAACTGCTCCCCTCTGCTAGCCTGGTCGCCCCACGCAGCCTGCTGTTCAGTAGTTTGGTCGTCCCTCACTAAACCCCCTGCTCGCCTTGTCACCTACGCAGCCTGCTGTTCGGTCATTACTGTGACGGTGTCCTGGACAATTTGCATATTCCTCTATTATTAGTATAAACTAGTGACCTGGTGCATGAAATTCGTGCACATTAAAGGGATTAATTAGAGGAAATAATTTAATATTGTTATTTGCCCTTTCTCTATAATAGAAGTATCAGAGATGAAAGAAAATTAGTAAAATGTATATGAAAATCTTCCTCCTGTCAGAGTCTGGGGCACACCATGGGACCCAGAGTCAAGTCCCCGCCCACCCATATGCACCTCAAAATCGCATGAGACCCAGACCCAGCTGCCCCCCCCCCCATTGGGCTAGATCCAGACCCGGCCAGTCCCACCCTTGTCAAGCCCCGCAGGGCAGGGGTCATAGCTTCAGGTTCCCTGGCCCAGTGCCAGGATGGGGGGCATGGCCTGAGGTCCCCTGTCAAGCCCATCTGGTGGGGGGTGCAGCCTGAGGCCCCTCAGCCTGGCGCTGGGGTGGGGGGAGCAGCCTGAGGTCCCCTAGCCCAGAACCAGGATGGGAAGTGCACCTTGAGGTCCCCCGTCAAGCCCTGCCGGGTAGGGGGCATGGCCTCAGGTCCCCTGGCCTGGCACCAGGGTGGGCGGCACAGCCTGAGGTCCCCTGTCAAGCCCCACAGGGGTGGGCAAGGGCGTAGCCTCAGGTCCCTGCTGATTGCTCATTAAGGCTCATTATGGGAACTTGGCCTCAGCTGTGGATGCAACCATCTTTGTGACAGAGTGATGGTCAATTAGCATATTCCCTCTTTATTAGATAGGATGGGTTTTTTCAAATGATTTTTCTGCATCTATTGATATGATAATGCAGTTTTAAAACTTTCATTTTGTTTACATGGTGTTTTCTTTTTAGTTTCTTTATGTGTAAAGTTAGATTATTTAAAATTTTTCTTATTTCTCGAGGAAGGCCTGTATTACTAATTTATTGATTTTAGGGTATTGTACCAACCTTGCATCCTTGGAATTAATCCCACTTGATCATGGTGTATTATCTTTTTAATGTGTTCCTGAATCTTGTTTGCTAACATCTTATTGAGGATTTTAGCATCCATGTTTATCAGTGATATGGCCTATAATTTTCTTTTTTTATAATGTCTTTATCTGATTTTGAATTAGGATAATGCTTGTCTCGTAAAATGAACTTGAGAGTCTTCCCTTCTTTTGAATTTTTTGGAATAGTTTGAGAAGGATAGGTGTTAGTTCTTTGAATATTTGGTAAAGTTCACATGTTTGTTGAGAGGGTTTTTTTTTATTTTATTACTGCTTCAATTTCATTAGTTGTAATTGGTTTAAACAGATTTTCTGATTCGTCTTGATTCAGTTTTGGAAGATAGTTTGTTTCTAGGAATTTATCCATTTCTTCCAAATTGTTCTATTTGTTGGCATATAGTTGTTCATAATATTTTCTTACAATCCTTTGTATTTATTTGTTGTCAGTTGTTACTACTTCTCTTTTTATTTCTGATTTTATTTATTTGGGTCTTCTTTTTTTCTTGATGAATGTGGTTAAAGGTTTGTCACTTATTTTTTCATAGAAAACCATCTATTGGCTTCATTGATCTTTTGTATTGCTTTTTTAGACTCTTATTTTGTTTGTTTCTGCTTTGATCTTTATTATTTTCTTCTTTCACTTTGGGCTTGTTTATTGTTTTCTTTCTGGATTCTTTATGTGTAAAGTTAGATTGTTTATTTGAGATTTTTCTTGTTTCTTGAGGTAGGCCTGTCTTATTAAGAATTACCTTCTTAGGACTGCTATCACTGTGTCCCATAGATTTTGGATTGTTGTTTTCTCATTTTCATTTGTTTCAAGTTATCTTTTCATTTCTTCCTTGATCTCATTGTTAACCCATTTGCTGTTTAGTAACATGTTATTTATCCTCCACATCTTTGTATGTTTTTCAGGGTTTTTTCCTTGTGATTGATTTGTAGTTCCATACAATTATGGTCAGAGAAGATGTTTGATATTTCAGTCTTCTTAAATTTATTGATACACTTTTTGTGTCCTAAAATGTGGACTGTCCTAGAAAACATTTCATGTGTACTTGAAAAGAATGTATATTCTCCTTCTTTGGGTAAAATAATCTGAAGATATCAACTAAAGTCCATCTCATCTAGTGAGTAATTTAAGGCCACTGTTTCCTTGTTGATTTTCTGCCTGGAAGATCTATTGGTGTCAATGAGGTGGTAAAATTTCCTACAATGACTGTATTACTATTGATCTCTTCCTGTATATTCATTAAGATTTGCTTTATATATTTAGGTGCTCCTATGTTGGGTTCATAAATGTTTATAAGGGTTATATCCTCTTATTGGATTGCTCCCTTTATCATTATGTAGTGTCTTTCTTTGTCTCTTACAATAGCTTTTGTTTTAAACTCTATTTTTGTCAGATATAAGTATTGCTACCCAGCTTTTTTTTTTTTCATTTCCATTTGCATGAAATATATTTTTCCATCCTTTTACTTTGTCTTTATGTATCTTTCATTCTGATGTGGGTCTCTTATAGACCATATATATAATATATATATATATATATAAAATATTAGCACCTAGGTTATATATAGTTTAAGAAAGCAATCTATATATTTTAAGAAAGATACACACACACACACACACACACACACACACACACACATACTAGTGACCTGATGCATGAAATTCATGCACATTAAAAGGGGATTAATTTAGAGGAAATAATTTAATATTGCTATTTGCCCTTTCTCTATAATAGAAGTGTCAGAGATGAAAGAAAATTAGTAAAATGTATATGAAAACCTTCCTCCTGTCAGAGTCTGGGGCACACCACGGGACCCAGAGTCAAGTTCCCGCCCACCCACATGCACCTCAATATCACGTGAGACCCAGACCCGGCCACCTCCCCCGACCCGGCCAATCCCAACCATGTCAATCCCTGCAGGGCAGGGGTCATAGCCTCAGGTCACCTGGCCCAGCGCCAGGACAGAGGGCATGGCCTGAGGTCCCCCAGCCCAGACTGGGGTAGGGGGCGTGCCTTGAGGTCCCCCATCAAGCCCCACTGGCAGGGGGCACAGCCTCAAGTCCCCCGACCCAGCACTGGGGGTGCACCTTGAGGTCCCCTGTCAAGCCCTGTTGGGTGGGGAGCACAGCCTGAGGTCCCCTGTCAAGCCCAGCCAGGCAGGGGGCCATGGCCTGAGGTCCCCTGACAAGTCCCACCTGGTGGGGGGCACTGCCTGAGGTCCCCCAGCCTGGCGCTGGGGCGGAAGGAGCAGCCTGGGGTCCCCTAGCCCAACACCAAGACGGGAAGCATACCTTGAGGTCCCCTGTCAAGCCCAACAGGGGAGGGGAGAGTGTAGCCTCAGGTCCCTGCTGATTGCTTGTTAAGGCTCCTTATGGGAACTTGGCCTCAGCTGTGGGTGCAGCCATCTTGGTGTGGTGGTCAATTAGCATATTCCCTTTTTATTAGATAGGATATTGCTTTCTTTTCCATTCAGCTACCCTGTCTTTTTTGTTGTTGTTAATCCTCACCCAAGGATAATTCCCATTGATTTTTAGAGAAAGGGGAAGGGAGGAGGACAAATAGAAAGAAACATTGATGTGGGAGAGACATATTGATTAGTTGCCTCCAACATGTGCCCTGACTGGGGCCAGGGATTAAACCTGCAATTAGATATGTGCCCTTGATTGGAATTGAGCCTGAGACCCTTCAATCCATGGGCCAGTGCTCTAACCACTGAGAAAAACTGGCTAGGCCTACCCTGTCTTTTAGCATTTAAGCCATTTACATTTAAAGTGATTTTTAAAGACATATATATTTGTTTCAGAGAGGAAGGGAAAGGGAGAGAGCAATAGAAACATCAATGATGTTTCTGCCCCCTGCATACCCCTGACAGGGAATTGAACCATGACCTCCTGGTTTGTAGGTCAATGCTCAACTACTAAGCCACACCAGCTGGGCTAAAGTATTATTGATAGGTACTTACTTATTGTCATATTATTCTTTTAATTATGTTCCTCTCCTCCTCCTTTTTCAAGAAGACCCTTGAGCATTTCTGGTTTGGTGGTATCGAACTTATTTAGCTTTTTCTTATCTGGGAAGCTCTTTATTTCTCTTCCATTCTAAATATACCCTTGCTTGGTAAAGTAGTTCTGGTTGTAGGTTCTTGCTTTTCATCACTTTGAATATTTCATACCAATCCCTACTGGCTTGAAATACTTCTGTTGGAAATCAGCTGACAGTCCTATGGGAGCTTCCATCTAGGTAACAAACTGTCTTTCTCTTGCTGCTTTTAGAATTCTCTCTTTGTTTTTAGCCTTTGCCATTTTAATTATGATGTGTCTCAGTATTGGCCTCTTTGGGTTCATCTTGTTTTGGACTTTCTGTGCTTCCTGGTCTTGTGTGTTGTTTTCCTTCACCAGATTAGGGGAGTTTTAGTAATTATTTCTTCAAATAGGTTCCTTATCTCTTGCTTGCTCTCTTCTCCCTTTGAAACCCATATGATGCAGATGTTGATATGCTTTACATTTTCTTAAAGATCCATAAACTATCCTCATTTAAAAAAAAATTTTTTTTTTTTGCTCTATTAATTGGGTGTGTTCTGCTACCTTGACTTCCAAATCCCTGATTTGACCCTCTACTTCATCTAACCAACTGTTTATTCCTTCTAGTACATGCTTCATTTCAGATATTGTATTCTTTATTTCTGACTGGTTCTTTTTTTTTATGGTTTCTATGTACTTTTTCATGCTACCAATTTGGTGGATTTTCTGAGCAGGATGCAAGAGTAATTTCTTTCCTGGGTTCTTGTCCAGGTGGATTCAAAGAATGAAGCCACAGAAAAAGGTGGTAGATGAAAAGGGTAGAAATTTGTTGGAAGCAAGTACAGACTCCCATGTAGGGTGAGAGTCCCAAGGGGGTGACCCACTAAACTCTTTTTTGCTAAGGTTTATAAAGGCTGCAGTTCTTTGTTTCTTCATACTGCCTTCCAATTGGTCACTATATCAGTCTCAAAGCTCAAAGCTCCCCACTCTCTCTTCCCTTTCAGTGATGGAATTTTCTATCTCCTATGAAAATCTATTTCCCTTTTTCTCCCATTTGTCAGCATTTCTCTATCCTCTGTGAAAGTTTGTTTCCTCTTTCTCCCATAGCCTGTGGTTTTTTCCTATCTTATGTGAATGGATGTCTTCCTCTCCCCTCATCCTGTGTCACCTCTTCTTTTTCTCTGTGAATGTATGCCTTTGGGCAGCTCCAAGCTGTCATCTAGGCAATCCTCCCCTATGAACACCCTAATTCTTAAAACTCCCTAAACCTGCCTATTTCACCCTTAAAACTCCTTTCACTACTATAGTTATCACTAAGTTCCTTGTAGTTCTCACTAAGTTCCCTGAGCATCCTTATAACCATTCTTTTGAACTCTATATTTGGTAAAATGCTTGCCTTCATTTCATTGAGCTCTTTTTCTCGAGGTTTTCCCGTTCTTTCATTTCATTTGGAATATCGCTCTGTCTCCCCATTTTGCAGCCTATTTATTTTTAGCAGCTTCCAATAGTTGAGGCTGTGCCAAGGCCTGTCAGTGTCCTATAGTGGAGGATATCAGTTAGCACCTAGATAATTGGATGAATTTCACTGTTCTAACTACAAATTTGCAATCTTTTCTTCCACTTGATCTATCTAGTCTGCTGCTGACCTGCTCTATTGAAGTTTTCAGGTCAGTTACTGCTTTCTTCAGCTCTATGATTTCTGTTAGGTATTTTTAAATATTTTCTATCTATTTGTTTAAATTATCACTTGGTTCACACATTGTTTTTCAGGCCTCAGTGAGCATCTTTATGACCATTATTAGTTTTCTTATGACTATTATTTTGAACACCTTATCTGGTAAATCACTTATCTCCATTTCATTAAGGTTTGTTTCTGGAGTGTTATGTTGGTTTCATATCTGGACCATATTCCTATATTTCCTCATTTTCCTTGACTCTGCATTGAAATCTATGCATCAGATTAAACACCCACATCTCTGTCTTGACAGAGTGGTTTCCTGTAGGAGAATAATCTTATCATTCAGTCCAGCCCCAGCTCTTGGTTTTTCTCCCAAACCTTTATGATTGTCCAAGCAGCCTATTTTACTTTTAGTGGCTCCCAGTTGATGCTGGGGAAAGACCTGTCAGTATGCCCAAGAGGAGGATTTTAGTCAGCATCTAAATTCAGTCTCATTGGAAACTAGAGCCTCTGGTAGCTGCTCTAAAGTATGCAAATAGCCTTTTTAGGAAAAGGCTAGGAAGTGGACATTTCTGTCTTCTTCCTCTGCACTGAGCTCTGAGGAGATGTCCAATTAAGAACTGTTTCTTTGTTTACTGCAGTCTTGTGGGATCTTTGAATTCAAACCCTGCTGGCCACCAGAGCCAGGTTATAAAGGTTGTGTCCCTGAGCTACAGCCATAAAAACCAGGGCCCCAATCATGTGCCTAATATCCTTCCCTGGAAATACTGATGACCTGGATCTGGTCACAGGGAGAATGTGGAGATGATAAATTATCTCTCCTTGGTCTCTGGGTAGAACAGCAGTCAGCTTGAAAGTTTGCTAAATTTGAAGTCTGACCTTCAGGCTGCAACTTTTAAGATTATGCAAATAGGCCTCTTTCAGGGAAAGAATCCTAGTTCAGTGTTTTCGTCTGCTGCCTCTTTGTTGAGCCATGGAAAGATATCTGGCTAAGAACTGTCTGTTTGCTGCAAATCTTTTGAAATCAAGAACATAAGCCCTTCTGGCCCACTAGAGCCAGACTTTCAAGGAATGTGTCCTCTGGGCAGCAGCCACAAAGCCAGGGTGCCAGAGATGTGCCCAACCTCCACTCATAGAGACACTTGCCACCTGGAGTGGGGCAGAGAGAGAACATGAAGATGGCACCACTGACCTCCCAGTCTCAGGAAAGCATCACAGTAGGCTCCTAGAACTGTGTTAAGTTAGAATCCTGACCCATATATTTAAAGCTTTTGAATATGTGAAATTGGCCTCTTTCAGGGAAAGTCAGAGAGAGAGAGAGACAGTTCTATTTGCTGCTTCTATACTGAGCCCTGGCCCGGGTGGTGTGGGAGTGGGGGGACCATGTTGGTCCTTGTGAGCCCATTAGGTACTGTTCTTTATTTGCTATAGTCTTATGGGTCTCATGAACCTAGATCCACTAGCTTTTAGAACTAGTATATTGAGGGCCTGTCCTTCAGTTTTAAAAATTGGTGTTGGATTCAAGCCCTTACTCCTGAGGACAGGGAGAAGCCGGAGTCATGAGTACCCTCCAGATTGTATGTTATTGTACTGGAAATGGGGTTTGTGGCAAGAGTATGTCTCAGCATTTTCTACCCATTTTAATGTGTGGTGTTTTATTTTTTTCCTTGTTCACCCAATGTGTAGGAGTCACTCAGCAAGTTCCTGACATTATTTCAGAGTTAATAGTTCCTCTGGAATAGTGTTACAGATTTGGTGTGTCCATGGAAAGAGGTGAGTGGGTTAGGGGCCTCCTATATTGCCATCTTGGACAAGAATTTTCAGTTCTGAGTCCTCACCATGAATAGTGTTCCTTCCTATTTGGATTTGGGTCATATGCTCCTGACTTAGAGGCTGAAAAGCTGAGCACAGATTACAGTACATTTGTAGGTTAAGGGAGATAAAAATTGTAGTTCAGAGTCTTCCTAAAAGTATTGGTCTTGGTAAATACCCAAGGATTTCAGTTGGGACTCCTGAAAGGCTATAACAAGATTTTCATAACAAAAAAATAGATTAACCCTTACAAAGACCAAAACCATGCCTTAAATCACCCCAGTCCCTGCATTGGATTGGATTGGATTGGATTGGATTGGATCGGATCGGATCAGATACTCCTGCTTAATTGCCTCATAGGAGAAAATGTGAATCATTTCTAAAAGAAAAGTTATTTCTCCAATTTTTTTTCTGTATTCTGACATTAAATAAAAACATTATGAGGTAACTTGAAGATAAAACCATCAAAAAGCAAGAAAAAAATCAAACAATAGAAATACAGCCAGAGGCAATACAGATATTGGAATTAATCAGGGGATTTAAAATAAGCATGAGTTAATTTTTTAATTGATAATTAGATGGGGATAATTAGATGGGGAATCTTAATAGAGAACTGAAAGTTATACAAAGAATCAAATGGATCTTCTAGAGCTAAAAAACTAACCCATGGACAGAGACAATAGAGGACTTGAGGTGGTGGGAACTGGGTAGAGGGAAGTAATGGGGGAAAATAGGAGAAATGTATACTACTTTCAGCAATAAAGAAAAAATTTAAAAAATACAATAACAGAAATTGAAATCTCATTAGATAGGTTTAATAGCAGATTTGACAATAAAGAAAGGATTAGTGAACTAATATACAGACTAGGATTATATAGGAGAATCATTATAGGAGAATCATTATAAACTGTGCCTGAAATTTTATCCTATTTGTAAGCTAGTAAATTGGACAGCTACAAATTTATAGATGCTGGAAAGAAAACATGAGAGGTTCCTGAGTGAAAGACAAAGATCTTTATTACGCAGGGCTTCACACTCATTTGTTCATGTATTGTCCATGCTTTCCTTTGCACTACACCAGTGGTCGGCAAACTGTGGCTTGCGAGCCGCGGTTTGCCGCTCTGTTAACTAATGAGTTTGCCGACCACTGTCATATACTACCCTTTACCTCTTTGCACACAATATGCCACAATTGCCTAATCCTCACAGCTTCCAACTACACGGTAACATTTAGTCTAGTAGTGGTCGGCAAACTCATTAGTCAACAGAGCGGCAAACTGCACTACACTAACAGAGTTGAGTAGTTGTGACAGAGACAATAGGTCCCATAGCTGAAAATATTTGTTATATTGGGTTAGAAGTTGAATTAGTACCTCTCTAAAGCGCCTGCTATTGGGTAGGTGTAAAAGTAGGATACACAGTTAGACTTGGGATGGGTTGTAATCTCCCAGTTTAAGTGGTAGGAATCTGCAGATAGCCTTTCTCATTAACTTTGCCTTCTAAACAATGGGTAACACCTTCAAAAATAGGCTAATTTCATAATGTAAATGTGAAGTCACCCAGAGGCTATGTACACTGAGTGGCCAGATTATTATGACCACCCCATCAGTACTTCATTGGGCCACCTTTTGCTTTCAATACTGCAGCGATTCTTCTTGGCATTGACTCCACAAGATGTTGAAAGGTGATGCGAGGAATCTGACACCATGCCTGATGAATAGCACTGTCCAGTTCTGTGAGATTTGATGGTTGTGGAACCAGCTGCCTGATGGCTCTTTTAACTTCGTCCCGCAAATGCTCAATTGGACTGAGATCTGGTGATTGTGGGGGCCACTTGAGCAAGGTAAAGTCTCCCTCATGTTCTTGAAACCACTCCTGCACAATACGAGCACCGTGGCATGGCGCATTGTCTTGTTGGAAGAAGCCATCTCCATTGAGATACGCCATCAACATGATAGGATGAACTTGATCAGCAACGATACTTAGGTATGTTGTGCTATTCAGACGTTGTTCCACACGAATTAAAGGGCCCAAATCATGCCAGGAAAATGCCCCAAACCATAACACTGCCCCCACCAGCTTGAAGGGTTGTACTCATGCGTGTGGCTGCATGCTTTCATGCTGTTTCCGCCAAATTCTCACTCTGCCATCTGTATGATGCAACTGAAAACATGATTCATCGGACCAAATGACTTTTTTCCAATGCTCAACTGTCCAATCCTTCTGTTCCTGTGCGAATTGAGATGTTTTATCTTGGTAACTGCAGACAGCAAAGGTGTTCAAACAGGCCTTCGGCTTCCATATCCCATAGGATGCAGTGTAGGGCTAATTTGTCTACAAACATAGGTGGTCATAATAATCTGGCCATTCAGTGTATATTCCCTTTTGCCTTGGTGGTGTTGTTGTTTTTATTGTTTAAAGTATTACACATAGTAGTACATATATCTCCTTTTTTTCCCCCCATTGACTTTCCCCCAGCCTCCCCTACCCCCTGTTGCATGCCCTCATCCCACCCCTGCCTTGGTGCTTTTTACAGCCTACAATTTGATGTGAATTAGAAGCAGTATGTAATTCTGATTCTTACCTTATTTTGATGTGCAGATCCATTTACTGAGAATATTGTATATGGGTTTAAGTGGTATGCTTAGTACTGAGAAGTTGATGTGCCCCAAAACTTCTATCTTCTTATTAACTACTAGAGGCCCAGTGCACAAAATTCGTGCACTAAGCGCGGGGCGGGGGCATTGTGGGGGGAAGGTCCCTCAGCCCAAATTGCGAGAGGGTGCAGGCCAGGCCGAGGGACCCCACTGGTACACAATTGGGGTTGGGGAGGGATGCAAGAGGTTGGCCAGCCAGTGGCGGCAGCAGGGAGGGGGGGAGGGAGGGAAGGAGGACTGTGGGAAGGCTCCAGGGCGTGTCCGGCCCACCTCGCTCAGTCCTGATTGGCCAGACCCCAGCAGCAAGCTAACTTACTGGTTGGAGCATCTGCCCCCTGGTGGTCAGTGCACATCATAGCGAGCGGTTGAGCAGCCTTAGCATATCATTAGCATATTACACTTTGATTGGTTGAATGGCCAACCAGATGACCAGACACTTAGCATATTAGGTTTTTATTATATAGTATTAACTTCTAGCTACTATTAACTATTGACAGTGGCAACAGCCATAATAGCTCAGAGGCCTGAATGGGACACCAAATGAGAAAAATCCAAAGCTTCTTTTTTAAATTTCTTTTTTGAGCCACGAATTATTTATTTATTTTAAAATATTTATTGTTGAGGGTATTACAGGTGTCCCCATTGTTCCCCCCATTGTTCCCCTCCACCTGGTTCCTGCCCCAGGCCTTCACCACACTATTGTCTGTGTCCATAGGTAATGCATATATACATGTAAGATCTTTGGCTAATCTCTTCCCTACTCCCTTACCCCCCTTCCCTCAGAGATTTGTCAGTCTGTTCCATGTTTCCATGTCTCTGATTCTATTTTATTCACCAGTTGATTTTGTTCATTAGATTTCTTGCTCATTTATTTTGATTTATAGATTCAATTATTGATAGACATGTATCGGCATTTTAATGTTCGGTTTTCTTCCTCCTCCTCCTCCTCCTCCTCCTCTTCCTCCTCTCCTCCTATTCATAAAGAATACCCTTCAACATGTCATGTAGTACTGTTTGGTGGTGATGAACTCCTTTAGCTTTTTCTTATCTGTGAAGCTCTTTATTTGACCTTCAATTCTAAATGATAGCTTTGCTAGGTAGCTAAGTTGTAGGTCCTTGCTATTCATCACTTTGAATATTTATTGCCACTCCCTTTTGGCCTGGAAAGTTTCTTTGAGAAATCAGTGTCCTACAGTCCTATAGGCGCTCCCTTATAAGTAACAAACTGCTTTTCCTTGCTGTCTTTAACCATGGCATTTTAATTATGAGTGTCGTGGTGTGGGCCTCTTTGGGTCCTCTTTGGGCTTCCTGGATTTGTAAGTCTATTTCTTTCACCAGGTAGGGGGAGTTTTCTGTCATTATTTCTTCAAATAGGTTTCTAATATCTTGCTCTTTTTTTTCTCCTTCTGGCACCCCCATAATGCAAATGTTGGTACACTTAAAGTTGTCCCAGAGGCTCCTTACACTCTCTTCATATTTTTGGATTCTTTTTTCTGTTTGCTCTTCTGATTGGGTGTTTTTTGCTTCCTAATCCAAATCATTGATTTGGTTCTTGGAATTATATGCTCTACCATTGAATCCCTGTAAATTATTCTTTATTTCAGTTACTGTATGCTTAATTTCTGACTGATCCTTTTTCATGTCTTTGACATTCTCACTAAATCCCTTAAAGCACTCTTTGAGTCCTTTGAAGCTCTCATTAAGATCCCTGAGTAACCTTATGGCCATGGTTTTGAAGTCTGTATCCAGTAATTTTCTTGCTTCCATTTCTTTCATTTGTGACCTGTTTCTTTGTTGCCACATTTTAGCTGCTTCCTGTGTTTGTATTAGGCAGAGCTTCTCTGTCTCCTAAAATTGGTAGAGTGGCCTTGTGTAGTAGGTGTCCTGTAGGGCCCAGTGGCTCAGCGTCCCCAGTCACATGAGTGCACCTGCATGCAGCCTTGTAGTTGAGCCTTGATTGCTGTAGTTGGTGTCACTGGGAGGAAATGACCTCCAGGCCAATTGGCTGTGAGGACCAGTTGTGATTACAGTGGGAGAGCTTCTGTGCAGGAGACACCCTTGTGGAGCAGGACTTGCTTCAGTGGGCTTTGGTGCTGAGTCTGCCACTTGAGTGTGTCACTTGTGGATGTGTAGAGCTGTAATATGGTGTGGTCTGAAGCCATGCACTGGGTGCACTGACTCTGGGGCCTCCAAGGAGGTGCAAAGTCAGCCACTGCCTGGAGCCACCTAGCAGGAGCTACAGAGAGGTCTGCAGATGGCTGCTACTTCTATTGGTCTTGTGAAGTGCCCACGGCAGGCTCAGCTGTGAAGCAAAGCAGGTTGGTGCTAGTGCCAGATCTTGGGCCTTTTATTGATAGGTTTGGGGCATGCTGATGCCAGATGCTGCTTGTTTGAGAGATTTGAGCAAAGTCTGAAGCCTGAGCCAGAACAGGCCATTCATATGGAAAAGCAACTTCAACAGCTTGGGAAGGGCTGCAAATTGGATGGGGCAGGGTCTCAGGGAATCACCAGGGCAGAGCAAACAGTGTGAGCCAAGCTGATGAAAACACAGATATGGCTTCCAGTCAGCTCTGCTTACAGGGGAGGTCCCAGCATAGGAACAATGACCCCTATGAGGACCCCCCAGCTGGGAGAAAGCCACCCCAAGTTCCTGCCAAGACACCAGACAATCCAGTTCCTTCCTGTATGTGTCTGGATCCCCTAAAGCTGTCCAGCAATGGAGATCAAGTCTGAGTAAATTTGTGTGCCAGCCCTTTAAGAGGAACACCTGGGTCTCCAGCAGCCTCTGTGTCACTCAGCCATAATCCCTGCTGGTTTTTAACAGCCCAAAGTTATGGGGACTTCTCTTCTCAGCTCTGGAATCCTGGGCTGGGGGTCTGGTGTGGGGCTGGGACCCCTTGCTCCTCATGGGGAGCGGGGGGGAGGGGGGAAGGGAGGGGGCCAACTCTGCAGCCAAGATATCTCTCTTGATTAAAAAAACAGTACACATGGTTGTCAGATCAGCCCATTCTGTGCCTCTGCCCTTCCTACCAGTCTTGGCGTGCTTTCTTCTTTACTTCTCTAGTTGTAGGACTTCCATTTAGCCACCTTTCAAGTGGTTCTGACTGATAGCTGTTTTGTATTTTAGTTGTAATTTTGATGTGGTTGTGGGAGGTGGCAAGTACTGGTGTTTGCCTATGCCACCATCTTGGTTTTCCCAAAACTTCTTTATAATCTCTATGACTAACAACCCAGATTATGTTTTATAGGAGATAAGTTGTTGTGGTGTAGGGAGGGGAATTGCTCGATACGATAGGGAAGATGCCATGGAATAGACAAAGAAATAAAAGTGTAGTACTCTGACCAAAGCATGAAGACAATGTGTGAACTATTCTTGAGAAGCGTATGGACAATACAAGGCATATACATTTTTCCATGGTTTTGCTTCCAGTTCTGGCTCTACTTTTTCTAGATTATTCCATGACACCAAGGAAGCCAGTTAGGATAAATCTTGGCAGAATAAACCTCTTATAATTTTGAGAGTCTGTAGTTTGCTTTTATTTTAAAATCTATGGGAATTTTTATTCTGTAAAGCAAAATTAAAATATAATTATCCTTTAATACACGAAAAATTCTATTGTTTCCAATTTTTATTTTGGGCATACCTTTTCTTTAAACAAAACTTAATAGAACTTCCATATAATAATAGCTAACAGTTGTTTAAAGCTTATCATGTGTCAGACCATGAACAAAGTTTTGGACAAGTTACCTCATTTAATCTCAATTTTACAGATAATAAACATGGAAGCAAGATGGTTCGTTAACTTGTCAAAGACGATAGAAAAGAGTTAATCTAGTTGGGAAGTACAGTTTGGGCCACTCAGTCATGGAGCAGGCCCTAAGGCAACTTGGTATGAAAACCAACAACGGAGACGTGTGTAGGCCAGAGTTCCAGTGCCTGGTATCATCAGGCAGTTTGTGACCCAGCTCAGGGGTTTTTACCTCTTTGTGTGTCACTTTATCTTTTAGGGAAAATGCAGATGATGATTATTATCCACTTCCAGAGGTGCCGTAAAACCTGATTTGATCTGCATGAAGTCCTTTTGAAGTGCTGGAGACTAGGTAGCACACAGGCATCACTGTCATTGGGAATCATACATAAGCCCACTGAGATATCACAACCTCAACAGAGGACATCTTAGGATGCCTTCTGTGTACTGAAGCTCAGGTTGCCTCAGGTCTTTTCTTTCAAAGGACAAGTAGTCAGTATTCTGTGATACCATTTCAGCAACTTTTCATACCACAGTGTGCCATGTATAGGAAATCCTCCAGTCTCCCAGTTTACATTTCCTCTATCTGTGCTGCCTGATTACAAAAGCATCAAGGTGAGACAGTCACAGGGTGAATCTACTGACATTAGTTCCTTTTACTGAAACTTTGTTTGATTGATAGCTCCCCTAAACCCCCGCCAACCTACCACAGTATAGTGTACATTAACAGGATCACTCTAGGTAAGAAGAATTCTTCAGAATGGATGCTCATATATAACATTTTTTGTAGGGTTATTAAATAGCAACATCTAAGGTTTACTAAGTGTTACCGTGAGTCAGATGATTTCTAAGGGCTGTAGATATAATAGCACTATTCTAATAGAATATTGTATTCTAATAGAATAACACTTGAAATGAATGCAATTATTATCTTCATTTCATAGGTGAAGCAAATTAAGCCCAGGGAAATTAAGAAACTTGCTCATGGGTACATTACAATGTAATGTAGCCCCAATCTGGGGCCCCAAATCCATTCTACAGCTTATTTGTAGGTTTTGGTAACTCTGAATTTGAGATTCCTGTGGGATAAATAAGTAACCATCGATTCTACACACATTTCTTGAGTGCCCAAGATTTTGTGCATCATTGCTAAAAACTAGAGACAATGCTAATTATTAAGGATTCAAATAGGAAAGTGACATAGTTCCTCCCCTTAAGGACTTTATAGTCCAATGAAAGGGAACATAAGTAAATAGATGGTTATAAACTTAAGTATTGTGTTAGAAATCTTAGATGGCTTCAAAGGGACAATGAACCTATACTAGGCTTATCAGAGAAGGCTGAAAGAATGTGTAACTAACCTGGGCCATAGAGGAGAAACAGTAGTCAGCAGGACAGGGAATGGAAGGATGTTCCAGGCAGGAAACATAACAAGGATGAGAGATAGGAGCATAGTGAATGTGCTGGGCAAGCTTGTTTGGAATGGCTAAATCACAGGGCTGGATCAAAGAATGGAGGGTGACTGGCAATAGATGCGACTGGAGAGGTCGGCTGGGGTCAGGGCATAAAGGGTATCATACATGAAATTGTGGAAAGTTAGACTTCATATATGTAAGGGAGAGCTGTGTTTAAGAAGATAAACACTTTTAGGGAGAAAAGTACTCAGGTTGCATTTTGAAGGAGGACATGGAAATAGGCACAAGGAAGGCAAATGGAGACCAGGAAAATAAGTTAAAAGGTCACTGTGGTAATACAAGCTAGAAGTGGTGAGAGGAAGCCAATGCAGTACAAGTGAGATCGAGAGGAGAGGAAACCATTTAGGATTTCTCAACCTCGGCACTAATGACATTTTAGGTTAGATATTTCTGTTGTAAGGGATTGTCCTCTGCATTGTAGGCTGTTTAGCAGCATCCTTGGCCTCTACCCATTAGATGGCAGTAATAGGCTGCCTTACAGTCCTGACAACCAAAAACCTCTCCAGACATTACCAGATGTCTCCTGTGGGCAAAACTGCCCTCTGTTGGAATCCACAGGTCTAGCATACTGGTATTAAAACAAACCATTGGAGTTGGATGTGTAAAGAAGGTGAAAAGTGAGAGAATGATCAAGTATCTACAATGAAAAACTCATGGGAAAAAAAGAACAGGTTTGATTTTGGACACATTTGAGATACTGGTGGGACATCTGAATGGAAAGGCCCAAGAAGCAGTTGGATGGATGGGTCTTTTGTTTTCAGAGAGAATTGGAGATACAGATTTGGGAATTACTTGCATATAGATGGGAAGTAATACTATGGGAGTGAATGAGATCACCCAGGGAGACTCTTGGAGTGAGAAGAGCACCAGGCAGAAACTCGAGAGGGAACCAAGAGTTAAGGGTGTAGAGGATTATTAAATCACCATTCTAATTCTCAACAATGAAAGGGACGATAGAAAAGGAGCATACAGCACTACGTCCCTTTAGTCAGTAATGATCTTGATATCTTCTATGACCCAATGCAAGCTATAAGTAAAAAAAAAAAAAAAAAAAAGACAAAAGTGTGTGTATGGTGGCGGGGGAGGGAAGGGGAGATTAGGAAAATTTGCATGAGATGGTTAGTTTTCTTATTACACAACCTTAAATTAAATGTATCATTTGCTGAATTTATTTTCTCTCTTCGCTTTCAGTGTAAAACTAAACAAAATCAAAAACCCTCACAGTTCTATTAGGGTGAATGAATATCTCGAAACGCAGGGCTGCATTGGAAAATCCATCATGCATTTATTAGCAGTGTTGTTTCACTACCTTGTCATCAATGTTCAGAAACAGTATTGCAATTGAAGGCTCGGGGGAAATGCAGAAGCCTTATGTACAGAGATATTCTTTAGCTTTTGATTAGGTTCACCAGTGATAATTCTTGGAGAAAATAAAATGTCATGAAGCAATGAACAGAAAGAGCTTTATGGGATAGAAAGCAAATCCAATAACAGGAAATACTATCACTTTTGACAGGAAGGTCAGATGAAGTGGGAAGATCATTTCCTACCAGGTGACAAGATTCCCATAGAGTCGCAAAGCTAATTGCTTACAATGCCAATTATGGCGAGAAGTCTTAGACTTGAGCAACAGCTACCTGTCAAAAAGGAACTCAGTATTGGAAAGAAGGCCAGGTGCTTGGGGTAAATAAGTGATTACCTGGATGTAAGTTAGACCCCCTTGAGGAAAACACTAACTCTCCGGGCCAACCATGGATCTGGAAGGCCCACTAACAATGCGGTGCATCTTCCAAAGGCCTGACTCCCAACAGTTCTCACACACTGCAGTTCTGCCTGTGCACTCAGAGACAAACCAGAGTTCTTCAAATAATTTCTCCACTGTACTCATTTGTCAGAGGGGACCTTGGCCATTTTTCTTTGCAACACAGGACCCTGCCCACAGTTTCTATAGGGAGCCCTGGACTGACTGCCTCTCCAGTTCTTGCCTCTCTGTCAACCATCTCTCTTCCTCCCTTTGCCAACATTGGGAAAGGAGTTAACAAATGGATCTAATTACCACAGTGGTTTGAGGTTTCTCAGCTTTTTTCCCTTCCAGCTGTAAAGATGTCCTCAGACAGAGCATCGCATTCAGAACTGCTGTCAAACTTTCACTTTAATGGGCACTTAAATTTAATGTCAAGCTGATGCCTGTGGAAGACCTTGATTAAATTTGCAAACAGTAGACTCTAACCAAACCAGAACTTGAGAGCTGCCTCATTTTGCTTTTCAAGCTTAAATTCCAGAAGTTTTTTCTTCTTTGCAAGGCATTATAGAAGTTTGCCTGCAAAGATCCTGAGTATCAGTAAGACAGCCAAGTGTAACAAGCAAAAACATTCTGAATGCTTTTAGAGAGAGAAGAAATCCCTCAGCTTATTAAAATTCGATATGAATTCAAGATCCTTCCCATTGCTTTATTTTGCTCCCTCTCATTCAAAATCTGTAACTGTTCACTTTTATGACTCTATAGTATTATAAGCAACCCTAAAAAAGTTTACTTAAAATCTTCCTGGTGATCTTTTAATGCACACTGCAATTAAAGAGTTTCATACTCTATAGGCAGAGTAAGAAACATTATGGAGAAACAACATGAAAGAAATATGATAGGATCTTTACTAACAATGTCATTGTTTCACCCAGCTACACATTTCCAACCTAGTCTCTTTCCTCGGCTGTTTCTTCTTTGGTCTCTGATAATCATACAGTCTCTCCTCCTTGAAGAGGTCATAACCAACTAGAAGTTAAAAGACCTGGAAGACTCATATTCTTTTTCAATAGTTCCTGTTTTGAAAAGAGGCTGCTGGCTTTTGATTTTTCTTTTTGGTTCTCCCTACATCATCTGATTCAAACAGATCTGTTTTCAAAGAAAACAAATCAAAATTGTCAAGACCTGTGAAGCATGAAAAATAAATTGCTTTTTCCAACTCCAGAAACACCAGAAGACATTAATTTCTGTCGTCTTCTATAAACCTCTAACTCCTCTAATCAACAGACTTCACAATATATTTATATATTCTTCTGTATAATACATGATGGGAGATCAAGCCTTATTACAAAGAAATTGAACTTGTAATACAACTAATATTTAAACTAGTGTTGTTTTGGACTAGAAACATATAAAACATTCAAGTAGAATGGTAAATTCTTGGGACTGCCAGTATAAAATGAGTCAGCTAACACACACATACTGTGCTGTTAATGGCTGTGTCCTTTTGTGGGTGGGAGCGCAGGCTTCATAAAGAAGGTGAACATGAGGCAGTGGAAAAAGATAGCCTTGCAAAATGTTGCCAGATATGAAATATCCTGTCATAAGATTTCCCATTGAACTATAGCAGCGAGACTGCTTCTAATATTTCCCCTCTTTTTAATACAACAGAGACCTACATAGATTCTGTGCCCGGCTTTCTGAAGCTAACTTAAATCTGTGGTAAAACAGCCCTGTGCAGCACTTCTTGTTAACATTTAAAAAACAAAAACAAAAAAGACTCCTAATTTTGCAGTTCATGGGTAAAGTGGTAGGCAATCATCGGATTCCTGTTGGGAACTATAAATGGTAAAAAGAATAGCAGATGGTTTCCAAAGGGAGGAATTTATAGGGGTAATTTGTAATGGAATAATACTGTTTTCTGAACTAGGTAATAATAATTCACAAAGACAAGTAAAGGCTCAGATGATATCTCATTAAATTATACATTACAGAATATTCCAAGACATCTTTGTTCAGGAGCTTAAAATAAAAACCTGATCAGCTGACATGCTTAGGTTCCAACATCTGATCCTTTTTCAATCCTTTTCATATTGCTGCCATTTTCCATGGGATTTAAAATGTGTTTCTCACAGTCCAGTTTTTTGAGTAGTATTCTCTTTTCCATGTAGTTAGTATCTGATTCAAGAAGAAAAAGGCAAAGTACCCCTCTTCACCAGGAAAAAAGGACTGAAATAGACATATTTTTACATAATCCAAGGCAATAGGGGAAGAAGGGGTGCATTTCAACCTGGGTCTCCCTTCTTTAGAGCCACATGCTCTGGGTGAGCAGAGACCACAGGGAGGAAATGGATTGGTTAAGGGCCTCCCACAGGGCACTGCTCTGCATAAAGTGCAGGGCCTGCGTCCCACGGGCGGGCAGAGAGCAGATCATGACTCTAGTATGTCTGTGATCTCAACCCCAGTGCTGGCAGAGTAGTCATTACTGAGCTTAACAAATTTACTAAATCTATTTGGCAGCTCATAGCATCCACAGAAGCAATAAGGTGTGGAAGTTGGAGGGTGCGATGAAGAAACACTTCAGACTTTCCTTACAACCTCTTGTTTTAATAATTGTCTATTCTTCCTGAACCCAGCCCCAGAATGAATGGGAATGATGGAGGATAAGGAGTTACCATCATTTTACATAACAGAACACTCCTATTTGTTAATTATGTAGCTGACTACAAACTCTGGTTGTCTTAATTCTGAATCACAATTCATTTCAGTAGAGTTTGTTGCACTTACGGAACAAAATTCTCCATGCTGGTGTAGAATTACCACAAATGGCCAATTCAAGAAAAACTGTTTAAAATCTTCACTGGTTATTGATCATGTTGAATATTCCAAAATATCATTTTAAGAATGAAGGCAATGTAAAAAAAAAAAAAAGATGAAGGCAATGTCTAATCTGTTATGACATAATATGACTATTGCAATTATACACAGACACGCTCATTACACTTTGATATTTATTAACAAAAATCCAAAAAAGGGTTAGATCAAAATTACAATAAGGGTTAAAATAAGTTGTTTTTAGTTGTATTGTTTCTAAGGGACTGTAACCAGTCTAGAAAGATGTTTATCTCCTAAAACAGGACTTACATCACACCATTAAAGTATTAGATTTCAAGAATTCTTTCTCTTCCCTGTTGTTAAAGCAAAATATGGTGGAGGTCTTTATTTTTACCTGCAAACCTACTTGAGACATAGATGGATTGGAGTAGGGTGAGTGGAGGGAAAAGTTAAACAAAAAGGTTTAAAAAGATATGTAGGATATGAAAGCTAGTGAGGAAAAAGGGTCACGAACAACCTAAGAATCAATCACTGAAGTAATCTTCCAGTCCCTCCATATCCATTTCCAGAGAGGAATTGAGAGAGGCCAGAGCAGAGGAGGCATCCTTGGTTTTCTGGACACTTGGTTTGGGCTGAGGAGTCTCCGGTTGGATGGGTTCCTTCTTCATGTCTTTACCACCATTTAGAATCCTTTGGCTCTCAACAAAGAATTGATTAGGATGATTCAGTGAAAAGCCACAATCATCCACCTGTACAGGGAAGTGAATGTATATCACATTAACACGTAGCTAAAGTATAAATAAAAAGGCTTCACACACTGTCCCAGATCTTATTCAAAATCTATTTAATACCTGAAACACAGATCCTAGCAGTTCTCATTCATAACAATCTGCTACTTACATTTCATTCAGAGGCACTTCAAGCACTGCCTCAACACGAATGACTCCTGCATTTACACTTACAGCCAACACTTGGCTCCAGCTCCCTATCCATCCAGTTCCATATCCAACTCCTACTCAATATCTTGGGTGGCTGAAAGGCAGTTCCAAGCAAAATGCCTGGCATACTGTCAGTCAATAGATATCAGTTGTTAAAAAAGGAAGAGTGGTCTTTAAACATTCCAGAGTCAGAGGGAATGAGTACAAACAGACACTGGTCCCCAATACCACTCGTATGTTAGAGCTTATTTATAAATCTGGCATAGGTTATCCCATTTAGTATAATACAAACTCTGAAAAAGCAACCTAATTTAATGTTATTTTCTTCATTCCAATCTTGGCCTTTCTCTGCTCTTTCTTTGTATAGAAAATCTTTTCATAATATCATTGTGCCTTAATGCAAACATGACCAGGTTCATTGTTTTATAGTATTTCTTTTCTCAAATACTATCGCTCAACTTGAGATTAAATTGTGAATATCATTTCAAATTACCCATTACTCTGTGTCTACTAAAGACCTACTCAGCGAGCCTTTGAGAAGGTATCAATACTTTATTTGAAGATTCAGTAAACACTACTTTCCCTACATTTTTATTCTAAAATTTACTAATGGTGAACAAAATATATTCCTTAATAGTAGCTAATAATTATTTAGTGACTATTATGATGCCAGACATTGTTCTAAGTGGCATAAACACACACTCATCTGTGCACACACACCCTATCTAATAAAGAGGGAATATGCTAATTGACCATCACTCCGTCACAAAGATGGCTGCACCCACAGCTGAGGCCAAGTTCCCATAAGAAGCCTTAAGGAGCAATCGGCAGGGACCTGAGGCTATGCCTTCCCCCGCCCCATGGGGCTTGACTAGGGACCTCAGGCCATGCCCCCACCCAGCAGGGCTTGACAGGGGATCTCAGGCCGCGTCTCCCACCCAGCAGGGCTTGACAGGGGACCTCAAGGTGTGCGTCCTGTCCTGGATCTGGGCTAGGGGACCTCAGGCTGTTACCCCCGCCCCAGTGCCAGGCCGGGGGATCTCAGGCCACTCCCCCCATTAGGTGGGGCTTGACAGGCCATACTCCCACCCCAGCACCAGGCTGAGGGACCTCAGACCACACCCCCTGCCCCAGCACCCGGCCAGGGGACCTGAGGCTGCGCCCCCCCCTGCCTGGCTGGGCTTGACAGGGGACCTCAGGTCATGCCCCCCACCCAGCGGAGCTTGATGGGGGACCTCAAGGTGCACCACCAGTGCTGGGTTGGAGGAACTCAGGTCGTGCCCCTGCCCAGCAGGGCTTGACGGGGGACCTGAGGCTGCGCCCCTCTCCCAGTGCTGGGCTTGACAGGGGATCTCAAGCCATGTCCCTCACCTGGCAGGGCTTGATGGAGGACCTCAAGGCACTCCCTCCATCCCAGTCTGGGCTGGGGGACCTGAGGCCACACCCCCCATCCTGGTGCTGGGCCAGGGGACCTGAGGCTATGTCCCCTGCCCGGCAGGGCTTGACAAGGGTGGGACTGGCCGGGTCTGGATCTAGCCCAAAGGGGTGGGGGGAGACTGGCCAGGTCTGGGTCTCATGCGGTTTTGAGGTGCATGTGGGTGGGCGGGGACTTGACTCTGGGTCCTGTAGTGTGCCCCAGACTCTTGACAGGAGGAAGGTTTTCATATACATTTTACTAATTTTCTTTCATCTCTGACACTTCTATTATAAAGGGCAAATAGCAATATTAAATTATTTCCTCTAATTAATCACCTTTTAATGTGCACGGATTTCATGCACCAGGTCACTACACACACACACACACACACACACACACACACACAGTTAACTTCCACAGGAGCCCTCTGAAGGTAGGTTATCAATATTTTCCTAGTTCTTCAGATGAGGCATCTGTGAAAGGGAGAGATTAAGGAACTTGCCTAACAACACACACTGACAGGGCTGGAGATAGGATATCAATCAGCAGAGTCCATGCTCATAACCAGTGTGCACAGCTGCCTTGTTCTTGTGCCAAGGTCAACATTTTTATATTATATTCATTCTAAAACTTATAAACGTTTACTAACTCTTAGTGCTTGATATTGGGGGGTGCCATAAGAGCAAGATAACAGGTACAATGAATTTTCTCCTGAGTGTGAACCTCCTGCATGGTTTACTTTCTTCATGTTTAACCAGTGGATCAGACTAGGCTGATCACTCGTAACACAGCCTAATTCAAATCCCTGCCCTTTCTGCCCTCTGCAGTTGGAAGCTGACAACAAAAAGAATACCATTTTGCTCAGGTTATTTTGCTGATTTTTGTTGGTTAAGGGTTATTTTCATTTCATATTTTTTATAAACTGAGAAATTATACTTCTTTTGGTCATCTATCTTATATTTATCAACCTTTTTATGTCTCTTCATACTGAAGTGATTTGTATACAACAGATGTCTAATAAATATTTAGTAAATTGAGCCCAGAACTAACCAGTGTATGCCAGTCATGCATTTGATATATTGATTGAAGACTTAATATGTAGAAGAGCATGTTATGAGCTAGTAGTAGTTTTCAGCATATAAGAATGTATCTCAGGAAAAAAAAGAAAGAAATGTATTTGACTAAGACTCTAAAGAAATTTCCAGCCTAGTAAGTCATATACTTGAAAACCTCTACCAAGAATGAAGTGATAAGGGTCACAGATGAAGGCCTATTATACTCCACAAGAGAGATAAATTCTGGCTGGGGAGATCAAGGAAGGCTTTGTGAAAGAAGTGGTGTATGAGTTGAGTCTGGAAAGATGGAGAAAGTAAAAAGCTGAAAATGAAGTCAAGGGCAATACAAGCAGCAGGACCACATGAGCAAGGTAAAGAGGCGACATCCCAGGAAAGGAAGTAGTTCAGGTGGCCTGGTGAGAAAGGCATATAAAAGGGAGTAATGGCAAATGAGGCTGGAAAGACAGGCTGGGGCCAGACCTTGGAGAGCCTTGAAAACCAGGCTAAGTAGTCCAGACCTAATTCTGTAGGCAATAGGGAGTCATTTAAAATCCTTAAGAAGGGGCATGATGTGATTAGAGCTACGTGTAATCTTATGGTAGTTTAAAATGGGTTAGAGGGAGTGAAAGGACTTGCTGTCATGATCCAGAATGAACCCTGTTAACAGGTTGGCCAATAAGTAGAAACAAGGTCTTTTCTGGTAATACTTCAGTACCCCAGGATTCTCTGATTCTCTTTAGTCAATTATTAAACATGTTGGGCCAATAATTTTATTGTAACTTTGGTGTATAATAGATCGATAGTTAACAGATTGATACAGACTAACTTAAGAGTTACTGCCCAGATCACTTTTATCTGCTACTTTGCTGCTTAATCCTATCTAATAAAAGAGTAATATGCAAATTGACCATCACTCCAAGACACAATATGACTGCCCCCATGTAGACACAAGATGGCTGTCACAAGATGGCCTGCAGGGGAGGGCAGTTAGGGGTGACTAGGCCGGCAGAGGAGGGCAGTTGGGGGAGACCAGGCCAGCAAGGGAGGGCAGTTGGGGGTGACCGGGCTGGCAGAGGGGGGCAGTTGGGGGAGACCAGGTCAGCAGGGGAGAGCAGTTGGGGGGAACCAGGTCTGCAGGGGAGGGTAATTAGGGGGGGACTAGGCATGCAAGGGAGGGCAATTGTGGCGGGGGGGGGGGGGGACAGGCCTGCAGTGGAGGACAGATGGGGGGGATGACCCAGGCCTGCAGGGGATGACCCAGGCCTGCAGGGGAGGGCAGTTAGGGGTGACCGGGCCTGTAGGGGAGGGCAGTTGGGGGAGACCAGGCCAGCAGGGAGGGCAGTTAGGGGTGACCGGGCCAGCAGGGGAGGGCAGTTGGGGGGTTGGGGGACCAGGCCTGCAGGGGAGGGCATTAGGTGTGGCCAGGCCAGCAGGGGAGGGCAGTTAGGGGCAATCGGGGCGGCTGGGGAGCAGTTAGGTGTCGATCAGGCTGGCAGGGGAGTGGTTAGGGGTAATCAGGCTAGCAGGCAGAAGCGGTTAGGGGCAATCAGGCAGAGGCAGGTGAGCAGTTGGGAGCCAGCAGTCCTGGATTGTGAGAGGGATGTCCGGTGGGATCGGGCCTAAATGGGCAGTCGGACATCCCTCAAGGGGTCCCAGATTGGAGAGGGTGCAGGCTGCGCTGAGGGACAACCCCCACCCCCACCCCACACAAATTTCATGCACCGGGACTCTGGTTGCAAAATATTTCCTGATTGTTTTAGATACAGTTATGGTTTTTTATTAACAATGAAGTAATTTGTGAATAAAAAGTTTGCACTGTACAAAGTATTTTATTTTGTAAGTCTATTGCCTAGCACACTTCAATCAGAAGGTTTTATGTTTTATATAGATTACACTAGAGGCCCAGTACACCAGATTAGTGGACTCAGGGGGCCCCTCAGCCCAGCCTGTGCCCTGTCGCAGTCGGACATCCTTAGTTCTGCCGCGGAGATGGGAAAGGCTCCTGCCACCGCTGCTGCACTCTCCAGCCCTGAGCCTGGCTTCTGGCCAAGCAGTGCTCCCCCTGTGGGAGCACACTGACCACCAGGGGGCAGCTCCTGTGTTGAGCGTCTGCCCTCTGGTGGTCAGAGCCATCATAGCAACTGACTAGAGGATCGCAAGAATCAAGTCAAAGATTTGAAATACAAAGAAGCAAAGAACACTCAACCAGAAAAGCAAAAAGAAAAAAGAATCCAAAAATATGAAGATAGTGTAAGGAGCCTCTGGGACAACTTCAAGCGTACCAACATCTAAATTATTGGGGTGCCAGAAGAAGAGAGAGAGCAAGATACTGAAAACCTATTTGAAGAAATAATGACAGAAAACTTTCCCTACCTAGTGAAAGAAATAGACTTACAAGTCCAGGAAGCACAGAGAACCCCAAACAAGAGGAATCTAAAGAGGACCACACCAAGACACATCATAATTAAAATGCCAAGGGCAAAAGACAAAGAGAGAATCTTGAAAGCAGCAAGAGAAAAACAGTTATCTACAAGGGAGCACCCATACAACTGTCAGCTGATTTCTCAACAAAAACTATGCAGGCCAGAAGGGAGTGGCAAGAAATATTCAAAGTGATGAACAGCAAGAACCTACAACCAAGGTTACTCTACCCAGCAAAGCTATCATTCAGAATTGAAGGTCAGATAAAGAGCTTCACAGACAAGAAAAAGCTAAAGGAGTTCACCACCAAACCAGGATTATGTGAAATGCTGAAGGGTATTCTTTAAGAAGAGGAAGAAGAAGAAAAGGGTAAAGATAAAAATTATGCACAACAAAATGACAACAAATACATATTTACCAACAAGTGAATCTAAAAAATCAAGTGAATAAAAAATCTGATGAACAGAATGGACTGATGAATATAATAGAATCAGGGACATAGAAAGGGAGTGGACTGACAATTCTCAGGGGGAAGGGGGTGTGAGGTGTGAGGGAAGAGATTGGACAAAAATCTTATACCTATAAATGAAGACAGTGGTGGGGGGTAAGGGCATGGGGTGGGGTGGGGAATCAGGTAGAGGGGAGCTATGGGGGAAAAAAAGAGGAACACCTGTAATAATCTGAATAAAGATTTATTTTTTAAAAAAAGTTGAATTCCCAAAAGCTAGCGAAAAACATTATGTTGCTTTGCATGTATCTTTAATTTCCTTTTCTGCTTTAAAGAAACCCAAACTAAAATTTTGGTGAAGATGTGTTTTGGGCATTATTTATGAAAAAAAAAAATTGAATTCTAATCCCAAAACTATACTCAACAAAAGCCTTGTCCTTACATCAAAAGATTAGCAAGTAAATGACATTTTAATACTATAAAATATGTTTAAGGAATGTACGTATTTTTTCTGAATCTCAATTTTCATTAATGTCCTTACTAACCAATTAAAACAGTGCCAAGGGTCTTGAAATGAGGACCTGTACCATGCTTCTGTGTAATGTTATGTTTTTCAATTTTCTCTCGTAGGTCTACAATTGTCTTTCTTAACTCATTTTGTTAATAAATTCACTTTACTGAAGTTGCTTGATAGCATAATGAAATTATGAAGTGTTTTCTTCTGTTTCCTGCATTGTATTTTTGTCTAGGATGGGTTCTTTGTCTTTTGAGTGTTTCTTTCACTTTTATTTTTGGCTGAAGTGTACAGCAGTCCTCAAGTCATTTCATTATAACACTGATGAGATCCATAGGAACCTAACTCTTGTTTATAAGTAGACTGTGGTAAAATTGGTTTCTTAAATTTATAGGGTGTTTTGCTTAAAGTCACAGAACCTATTGACAACATTATGTGAAGACCTATTATGTATGGTTGACATTCAATTTCCTTTCATCTTGCTCAGGAAAATCGAGTTTTTGGGATGGAAGGTGAGGAGCATAAACCAAACAGAATGAAACCAGATTTTAATCTAAATCACATTAGAAAAAAGAATAAAGGAAGTTACCCCAATTTCACTTATTATGAGTCAATAAATGTCTTCTTTACTCCTCACTGAAAACAAAACAAAAATAACTCTGTTTCATTCTGGATTTCGAAATAGTGAGAGTTTTTGCAGTTTTGCCTGCTGTGAACTAGTGTGTCTTTCCTTGCCTTTTTTCTTGTTTGGTTGCTATCTGTGATGGTTTTTTTTTTTTGTGGCTGATAATTTTTTATTATGTTTTGTGCATTTTTTAAGTATTGGGAGAGGAAATTCTGTAATGCACTTTCATTCTGCCATATTAGCTTGGAATTCCCAAATTATTATAAAGGATCTGAAACAAGAGCAGTGTAACTGAAGTAGAAGAAGGGAGGAGGGTGGAGGGCTCTATAGGCTACATTATAAAGTTTGGATTTCATCTTAAAGGCCATTAGGAAGCCTCTTAAATTTTTTAAAAAGCAGGTTACAGAAATTATCAGATTCTCTATTTAAAAATCACTCTAGCAGCTGTGTGGAGGAGAAAGAACAGAAATGATGCATGTGTGCTAGATGCTGGGAAATGAGTTAGGAAGCTACTGCAGTGGTCCAAGTGAGAGATGATGGTGGCTTCTAGCCCAGGATTCTAATTGAATATTAGTAACAATGACCCTGAGTTATTATTAAAAATCTTAATTGTATTTGGTATATCCTGTTTAAAATTGTAGGAAAACATGTGATAGATTTTCACAAGATATCTGTAGAGATTTATATGGTTGGAAAAACATTATGATTAGCTGTTTGGAAAATAAGTACCCCAAAAGACTCCAGCGCCGGAAGAGGTCTATTTCTAAAGACATTGTTTTCTCTTAAAAGTCAGATTAATCGACACAAGGCTTAATGTTGTCATTTACACAGGGAGTATGCTGAAAGGAAAAAAGTGCACTACAGCCTAAAACACTGGTCCCTAAAAACACTGAGGAAAACAGTTCTCAAACAGGCCAGCTACTGACAGTGGTCGGCAAACTCATTAGTCACAGAGCCAAATATCAACAGTATGATTGAAATTTCTTTGGAGAGCCAAATTTTTTAAACTTAAACTTCTTCTAATGCCACTTCTTCAAAATAGACTCGCCCAGGCCGTGGTATTTTGTGGAAGAGCCACACTCAAGGGGCCAAAGAGCTGCATGTGGCTCCCGAGCCGCAGTTTGCCGACCACTGTAAGTGAATCTCCCTCAAACATTTGCTTGGAATCAACGCGTTTTGCACCCAGTGACCTTCACACAAACATAGTCTTATATTTCTGCTACAGAAAATGTAGATTTTGAAGGCATGGAAGCAATATTGTTTTACCTATGGGATGTTTGGGTTTTAATCAAGAGGTTTTGCACTGACAGCTTATAATGAGGCAGCTGCTATTACCAAAAGAGCCATATGGAACGATCACAGTGCTGCTGTAAATGGTATCAATTAACTGGTTTATTTTCAGAACTTTTATTAAAGTGAGTTTGATTATAGAAGCCTCAGGAAAATAAACAGAGGGTGCTTTTTTTTTTGGAGGATGGGGAAGGGGCAGGCAGAATGGCAGAAACCTAACAATAAAAATTCTGTTTTTAAATTAAATTAGAAAAAACAGTAAGTGAAGATATTCATAACTAAAAATCTATACTGAGACATCCAGTGAACACAAATAGCCTTTTTATTTCATTGATTTATATGTGGTTTAAGTTAGACTATTTCTATATGTGGGAGGATTTAGACACATGTCTTTTCAATGTCTTTATTAATTTAAGGCAGGTTTTAAAAATTGACAATAGCAATAATATTCTTGTAGGAATAATCAATAGGAGAGATACTATAAAAGCAATTGAAAACTAAAAAAAAACTTAGTGAATGTCACAAAGTCAATGTTTAAATTTAACTTTCATCTTATTAAAAAGGAAAGAGGTTGAATAATAGAACTTAATCTGTGAAGGTTCTGAGGCCTCTTAATTAAAAGAGTCCACAAATAATAAAAAACATACACAAAATTAAAATTCTCAATCTGAGCAAGCAAATTCAGGAATTCAGTCTTCAAAGGTAAGAGTCATGTAACACTGGTGCTGAAAATATCAAACATATATATGTGGCTTGTCTGGTGAAATTTCTATTCTGATAAAATCAATGAGATCCTGTTGTTTACATTTTATTGATATTCAGTCCTTTAAATTTTATAAAATTTTTAAAATAATTTTTCAATTACAGTTGACATTCAATATTACTAACTTAACTTATGAAGTGATCACCCAGATAATTCCAGTACATACATAGTTATTGTTGTATTTTAAATTCTATGGCTATTTTGTAACTCCCAATTTATACTTCTTAATCCCTTCACTCACCCTCTCAACTCCCCTCCCGTCTGGTAACCATCAATTTGTTCTCTGTATCTGAGTTTGTTCCTATTTTGTTTGTTAATTTGTTTTTTAGATTCCACATATAAATGAAATCATATGGTATTTGTCTTTCATTGACCTATTTCACTTAGCATAATACTTGCTCGGGCTATCCATGTTGTTGCGAAGGGCAATATTCTTTTTTGGGTTGAGTAATATTTCATGGTAGATATATATCACCTCTTCTTTATCCATTCATCTACCAATGAACACAAGTTGCTTCCATATATTATAAATAATGCTGATATCTTTTCAAACTGGTGTTTTGTTTTTTTCAGATACTCTGAAGTAGAATTGTTGAGTCATATGGTAGTTCTATTTTTAATTTTTGAGGATCTTCCATATTGATTTCCAATTTACAGTACCACTAACAGTGCATAAGCCTTCCCTTTTCTCCACATCCTGGCCAACACTTCTTTGTAGTTTTACTGGTAGTCATTTTGGCATGTAAGGTGTAAGGTGATATTTCCTTGTGGTTTTAACTTGCATTTTCCTGATGATTAGTGATACTGAGCATCTTTTCATAGGTCTATTGGCCATCTGTATGTCCTCTTTGGAGAAGTGTCTATTTAGGTTCTCTGTCCATTTTTTTGTGGGTTTTAGTTTGTGCTTAGTTGAATGAGTTCCTTATATATTTTTGTATATTAATCCCTTACCACATGTATCATTGGCAAATATCTCCTCACATTCAGTAGGTTTTCTTTTTGTTTTATTGGTAGTTTCCTTTGCTGTGTAAAATACTTTCAGTGTGATGTAGTCTTATTTGTTTATTCTTTCTTTTGTTTTCCTTGCCCAAGGAGACATATAAAAAAAAAAAATCGCTAAAAAAATGTTTAAATGTTTACTGCCGATGTTTTTTTCCAGGAATTTTATGGTTTCGGGTCTTACATTTAAGTCTTTATTCCATTTTGAATTTATTATTATGTGTATTCCTAACACCATTTATTGAAGAGACTGTCTTTACCCTATTGTATATTCTTGTCTTTGTCACAGATTAATTGACCATATAGGTGTAGACTTATTTCTGGGCTCTCTATTTTGTCCCACTGATTTACGTGTCTGCTTTTATGCCAGTGCCATGCCATTTTGGTTACTATCGCTTTGTACTATAGTTTGATATCAGGTATTGTGATACCTCCAACTTTGTTGTTCTTTCTCAAGATGGTTATGGCTATTCGGGGTCTTTTTTGGTTCTACATAAACTTTAGGGTTATTTGTTCCAATTCTATGAAAATGCCATTGGTATTTTGATAGAAATTTCATTGAATATATAGATTGTTTTGCATAGTATAGACATTTCAATAACATTAATTCTTCATATTCATTAATACAATATATTCTTCCACTTATTTGCATCTTCTTCAATTTCTTCCTTAAATGTCTTATGAGTAAAGGTCTTTCATCTCCTTGGTTAAATTTATTCCTAGGTATTTTATTCTTTTGAATACAACTGTAAATGGAATTTTATTAATATCTGATAGTTCATTATTGGTATATTAAAATATAACCAATGTCTGAATATTAATTTTGTATTCTGCTACTTTATTGGGTTCATTTATTAGTTCTAATAGTTTTATTTGTGTAATCTTTAGGCTTCTCTATGTATAGTATGTCATCTGCAAATAATAACTACTTCCTTTCCAATTGGATACCTTTTATTTTTTCTTCTTATCTGATTGCTGTGGTCAGGATTTCCAATACTATGCTGAAATAAAAGTGATGAAAGTGAACATCCTCATCTTATTCCTGATCTTAAAGAAAATATGTTCAGCTTTGCCCTGCTATGTTACCTGTGGGTTTGTCATATATGGCTTTTATTATATTAAGACATGTTCCTTCTATACATACTTTGTTGAAAGATTTTATCACAAATAGGTGGAGAATTTTGTCAAATGCTTTTTCTGAATCTATTGATATTTGGTTTTTATCCTTTATGTTTTGTGCCACATTAATTGATTTGCAAATATTGAACCAACCTTCCATCCCAGGAATAAATATAACATTTATATGATTTTAAAAAATATGATTTTTTAGGATTTTTTCTTATTTATATTTTTGATCTTTTCTCCTTAAGTAAATAGTATATGATCTTTTTAATGTATTGCTGAATTTTGTTTGCTAATAATATTTTATTTAGAATTTTTACATCTATGTTCTTTAGTGATATTGATCTATAACTTTCTTTTTTGGTAGTGTCTTTCTCTGGTTTTGTTATCATAGTACTGCTGAACTCATAAAATCAGTTTGGGAGCCTTCCTTCCTATTTAATTTTTTAAAATATTTTGAGAAGGATAGGTATTAATTTTAATTTGAATGTTTGGGCCCTAACCGGTTTGGCTCAGTGGATAGAGCGTCAGTCTGCAGACTCAAAGGTCCCAGGTTCGATTCCCGTCAAGGGCATATACCTTGGCTGGGGGCACATACCCAGTAGGGAGTGTGCAGGAGGCAGCTGATCGATGTTTCTAACTCTCTCTCCCTCTCCCTTCCTCTCTGTAAAAAAAATCAATAAAATATATTTTAAAAAATAATTTGAATGTTTGTTAAGTTCACCTGTGAAGCCATCAGGTCCAGGACTTTAGTTTGTTGGGAGTTTTTGTTGTTATTTACTGATAAATTTCCTTAGTAGTTATCAATCTTTTCGGATTTTTGTTTCTTCCGGATTCGATCTTGGAAGATATGTTTCTAGGAATTTATCCATTTCTAGGAATTTATCCATTTCTTCCAGGTTGTCCAAATTGGTGGCATATATTTCATAGTATCCTATTAATAAAAACCTATGTGGTCGTCACACTCTCACACCATGACACCCTCATGCCACAACCAGTGATCACCAGGAGGCTGCATGCACAGCAGGCACGTACGCAAGGGCGGGGCTGTGTGCACGCGAGGGTGGGCGGGGGCTGGATACTGTGTGGGCCCGTGGCTCTGCATGGTAAGGTCTAAGAGTCCCATGGCTCCATGTGGCATGGAGGTGGGACCCCTGGCTCTGGCCTACCTCTTCAGGGCAATCCATTGAGGAGCCCCAAGTGGGTGGGCGTGGCCAACTTCTTTGGGGTGATTGATCATGGGGCTCCTGCACTGAGAGGGCACAGGCCAGGCTGGGGAAACCCCCGCCTGCACGAATTTCGTGCACCGGGCCTCAGTTTTCTTATAATTTTTTTTGTATTCCTTTGGTATTGTCATTTCTGTTTCTTGTCCGATTTTATTATTTGTGCACTCCTTTTTATTTGGCGAATATTGCTAGAGATTTATCAGTGTTATCTTGGCATAGAACCAGCTCTTGGTTTCATTGATCTTTTCTATTATTTTTAAGACTCTATTTCATTCTGATCTTTATTATTTTCTCCTACTCACTTTGGGCTATGTTTGTTCTTGTTCTAGTTCATTTAGGTGTAAAGTTAGATTGAGATTTTTTTGTTACATGATGGCAAGCCTGTAGTGCTATAAATTTCCGTCTGAGAACTGCTTTGGCTGTCAATGTGTCTTCACTTTCATTCGTCTCAAGGTAACTTTTGATTTCTTCCTTAATCTTATTAACCAGTACAGTGCCATGCTATTTAGTCTCCAATTGTTTTTCAGTTTTCTTGATATTGATTTCTAGTTTCAAACCATTGTGATTGAGCAGCTGCTTGATACGGTTTCAATCTTCCTAAATTTATTGAGAATTGCTTGTGAGTTAACATGTGGTCTATTCTGAAAAATGTTCTCTGTGCACTTAAAAAAATGTATATACTGCTGCCTTTTGGGTGAAATGTTGTAGGAATATCAATTAAGTCCATCTGCTCTAATGTGTGACTAAAGGCCACTAGTCCCTTATTGATTTTCTGTCTGGATGATCTATCTATTGATGTCAATGGGGTGTTAAATTCCCCTACCCTGACTGTATTACTGCCATTCTCTCAGTTTATGTCTGTCAATATTTGCTTCATATATTATGGCTCCTACCTTGGGAGCTAAAATGTTTACAAGGGTTATGTCCTGTTGTTGGATTGATCTTTATCATTATGAAATGCCCTTCTTAATCTCTTGTTACAGCCTTTGTTTTAAAGTCTATTTTGTCTGATATAAATATAGCTACCTCAGATTTTTTTCATTTCCATTTGCATGAAATATCCTTTTCCATCCCTTTACTTTCAGTCTGTATGCGTTTTTTGATTTGAAGTGGGTCTCCAGTAAGCAGCATATGTTCAGCTCTTGTATTTTTATTGACTGTGTCTTTTGATCAGAGCATTTAGTCCATTTACATTTAAAGTAATTATTGACAGATGTATAGTTATTGCCATTTTATTAATTGCTTTCTCATTATTTTGTAGTTCTCAATTCATTTCTAATTCTGTTACTCTCTTGTAGGTCAATGACTTTCTATAGTGCTATATTTGAATTCCTTTCTCTTTATTTCTTTATCTCTTATGTCCTGTTGTTGGATTGATCTTATAGATTTTTGGTTTGTGGTTACCATGTGCTTCATATACACCAAACTATGTTTATAGCAATCTATTTTAAGTAGATGGTCGCTTAAGTATGAACACATTCTAAAATGACAATTTTTATTCAGCCCCTCCACATTTATGTATGTGTCTATGTGTATCCCTTAATTTACTGTTGTAATTACACATAGTTTTCCTACTTTTGTCTTTTAACCTTTGTACTAGCTTTTAGAGTTAGTTATACACTGCTTTGCCTTTTATTAACTGTTTGCCTTTTCAGTGAGGATTTTTTCTTATTTATATTTTTTATCTTTTCTTCTTAAAGAAGTCCTTTTAATATTGTTTATAACACTGGCTTAGTGCTGATGCAATCCTTTACCTTTTTCTTATCTGCAAAACTCTTTATCTCTCCTTCAATTCTAAATGACAGCCTGGCTGGGTAGTACATTCTTGGTGCTCGTTCTAACTTTCATCACTTTGAATATTTCATGCCATTTCCTCTAGCCTGCAAAGTTTTTGCTGAGAAATCAGCTGACAGTATTATGGGAAGCACCACTGTACACAGCTAAATGCTTTTGTCTTGCTATGTTATGATTCTGTCTTTAACCTTTGGCATTTTAATTATGCTGAGTCTTGGTGTAGGCCTCTTTTGTCTTGTTTGGGACTCTGTGCTTTGTGGACTTTATGTTTATTTCCTTTACCAGGTTAGGGAAGTTTCTGCTCATTATTTCTTCAAAGAGGTTTTTAATTCCTTGTTCTCTCTTTTTCTGTTATACCTCTGATGTGAATGTTGATATGTTTTAATATTGTCCCAGAGAAACCTTAAACTGTTCTCATTTGATTCTTTTTTACTGTTCTGATTAGGTGTTTTCTGCTATCTTGTCTTCCAGATCACTGATTTGATTTTCTGCTACATCTAATCTGCTGTTGATTTCATCTAACGTATTCTTCATTTCTGATTGGTTCCTTTTTATGTCTTCTATTTTTTATGTCTTCCATTTCTGTTTACTATCTCTTTGTTGAAGTTCTCACTGAGTTCATCTATTTTTCCCCTAAGTATAATAAGCTTCCTTATAACCAGTATTTTGAACTCTGAATATGGTAGATTGCTTGTCTCCATGTTATTTAGTTCTTTTTTGGAATTTTGTCTTTTCTTTCATTGAGACATGTTTCTTTGTCTCCTAATTTTGACTAACTCCCTGTGTTTGTTTCTGTGTATTGGGTATATTTGCTAATTCTCCTGGTCTTGGCTGAGTGACTTTAGTAGGTCTCCTGCAGGGCCCAGTAGCACAATCGTTGTGGTCACTTGAGCCAGATGCTTCAGGTGTGACCTTTGTGTGGGTTGTGTGTGACTTTTTATTTTAGTTGATCCTTGATTGCTATTGGCATGTCAATGGGTGGGTTTCACCCTCAGGCTGACTGGCTATGAGCTGTTGTTCAGGGGCTGATCCCCAAGGAATGAGTCACTTTACTGGGACTCTAATGTCAGCTGAGTCTGCCCTTCAAGTGTGTTATTTGTGGAGTTGGTTGGGTAGTGCCCTGGTGTGGTCTGAAGCTAACTACCAGGTAATGTTGGTTCTGGAGCCTTTGGGAGGGACTCAGCTTGGGGCCATCTGGTAGGACTTACAAAATGATCTGTGGTTGGTTGATGCTTGAGCTGAACTTGGAGGTGCTTGGGAGAGGCTATTCTGTGAACCAAGGATGGCTGCCAGTGTCAGGTTTGGGGCCCTTTGGTGGGCATCACAATGTAAGTTGAGGCCAGCTGCCACTTGTGCGTGGTTAGTGGCCATTCAGTTGAGGCTACATTCCAAGGCAAGATTGGTTGCTTTTTATGCCAGGCTTGGGGCTACCTGACAGGAGTTACTGAGACCATTTGCCACTTGTGCTGAACTTGGCATAGCTTAGCAAGAGGTACAGGGCAGACTGAGGCCAGCTGCTGCTTGAATGCAGTTTGTAGACCTTTGAGAGATTTTTAGGAATATCCATAGCACAAACCAAGGCAGGATGTTTGTGTGGAGGAGCCGCTGGAACAGGTGGAGGCCTGGCATACTAGTTGGGTGCGGCAGGGTTTCAGGGTATCTCCAGAGACAGTTCAACAAAGGAAGAATGGTGCCTACCAGCACTCCTGACCCTGGAGAGAGTTGTTTGAGCCCTGCCCCTCCAGTTAGTTCTTCCATGTATTTCTCTGGTGCTTTTTGAGCTGCTGCCTCTTTGCTGGAGCCCAGAGCAAGTGAGTTTATGAGCAAGTCTATGCATGGGCTCTTTAAGACCTGCATTGCCTAAGACTCCAGGAACTCTCCATCTCACCAGGATGCAATCCCCACTGGTTTTCACAGCCAGATATTGTATGGACTTATTTTCCCGACACTAGAGCCCTCGGCTGGGGAGCCCAGTGTGGGACTCCATGCTCCTCAGGGGGAACCTCCACAACTGAGATATCCCTACCAATTCTTACTCACCACACCATATATGTGGGACCTGCCCATTCCACATCTCCATCCTGCTATCAGCTTCTTTATATCTTTAGTTTTAGGACTTCTGTTCAGGTAGTCATTAGGAGGTTCTCAATGATAGTTGTCTATAATTCAGTTCTAATTATGCTATGGTTGTGGAAAGAGATGAGTACAACATTTCCTACTCTACCACCTTGTCTGAAAGCCTCTAAATTATTATTATTTTTAAATAATAATGGTATTTTTAACATTTAGGTATAATAGAATGAGGGCTAGACTCACAACAGACCGGAGTTTTAGCTCTTGATCTCCCATTAACCAGATTTGGTACCCTGGGCAAATCATGTAGAATTGCTAGGTCTCAGTTTTGCTTTAATGTAAGCTATGATGGTGGGCTCATGAATCTAAAAAAGAAAATGCTAATGATTTCAACAGTAGTTATTACAAATCCAGTACCAGATACTGTAGAATAGCACTGTCCTGGTTAGGCTCATAAGCTCTAGAGGAGTTACTCTATAGCCTGTTTCAAATCCAAGTTCTATCCCCTGTAAGCACTATGATTGTATACAGGTTGTTTAGTTTTTCTAAGCTCTATTCATAAAAGGAGATAAAATAGTACTTAAGTGTGGATCAAAATAGAGAATGTGTCCAAATTGGGCTGGGCCTGGCATGCATTAAGGGTTCTTTGGATATTGGCTGATGTCATTATTATTGTTATTTCCATCATCATTAGTAATATTATAGGATACATTTTCCTATGAAATCTTTTATCAAAAAATTCTGCAGTTATATAACCAAAATGAAAAAATTTCATGAAAACTAAATTAAAAAAATATTGTAAAACAGCATAGCATGGTAGCTAATGATGAATTCAATAAATACACCGTTGGAAAGGGTTATGGATCCCTTTATATCCTAAAATGCTCGATGTACTCACAGAAGCAATGTTTCTATAAGTGCATTGATCTCCAAGTCCATTCTTGGATGTCTGTGCTAGGTTAGGAGGCCATGACCAGAATCAGTATTTGCACACGGAGTGTCAGTGGGCTGAATGTGACCTGCAGATGTGCAGTTGACCTACACAGGTTCTTAAAACCTGTCAATGGAATGCCTCTAAGGGTATGAATTCTTTAGTATACCACAGTTCCTCTCTGGTATTAATCTCAGGAAGCTTAACTTTTTTTTTTTAACCTCTGAGTTTGCAACTCTTGTTTTACACCTTTCAGAACCTACTATAGCAGGATTTTCTCATACTGAAGAGGCTGGCATTGAGAGAAACTAAACACACTTTCCTGACTCCCTTGAAGTTAAGGGTCTACCATGTAACCTAGGTTCTTCATGCAGATAAATACAAGACTTGGGTAGTAGCTTAGATAAACATAAGGTGGCAGCAAGTAAAAGGATCACATTTTCTGCAGGGAAGACGTTCCTCTGGACAGCTGTGGCCAAAGTTCTAGATCAACTCCAGAGGTTGGCTGAGGCCTGTGTGTCAAATCTTGCCAGCTGTTTCTGTAAAGAAAGTTCTACTGGAACACAGCCATGCCTGTTCATTTACATACTGTCTATGGCTATACTACATACACAGCAGAGCTGGGACAGAGACCATGTGGACTGTAACGCCTAAAATTCTTACAATCTGGCACTTTACAAAAGTTTCCCAACTCTTGGTCTCATCTCTGGATGTGGAGTGGTGGGTGACAGCTGTAATGCAGTAAGGTTTTCTCATGATGTAGCTCCTCCTAGTAACAACATTCTTGGTTCTGGAGCATATAAGCTTAATTCTCCAGCCCTTCTATAAACTTCATAAGCCCCCCCAGTACCGTGTAATAAATTCCTTTCTGCTAAAAATGGCTGGAGTGGTTTCTATTGCTGCAACTAAAACCCCTGAATGAAGCAAAAAGTAACAAAAGACAAAGAATTAGGCTATAAAGTTTAAAAATATACTTACATTATGTGTTATCTCAAAGTACTTCTGACAGGCTACCTGGTAATGTGTCCCTTTTACTAAATCCAAAATCTAAAATGAAGGGGAAGGAGAGAGAAAAGAATTAGAAATTCAGTTTCTTCTGAATCACTGTAGCTCATGGTTGTTGGCCATCTTCATTCCAGACAGGAAACACATTAAATCATGCAACGTGTTGTACTTCTTCTGCAGCCTAGACACTACAATAACGTTGACATTACACAATACTGTTTAGGTCAGCATTAAACCACAGACAAGAGATAGTAAGTGATCTTTCTGATCTACTAACTGTGAATTTCAGTAACTTGACCTTGACAACAAGATGAAAATATTCTAGTATTATGACTTTGACAGTTACTGTCAGATCATCATATTGCAACATCTAAAATTGTAGATAAAAATATGGTAATCTAAATGGTTGCAGCATGAAGCAATCAAGTATAGTATTTAGCTTTTTATTTTCCACATTACCAGTTTATACAGATACAGCATAAAATACAGCTGTGTGCCCATCAGGAAAATTTCATGAAAACCCTTTGGATGAGTATCTGTGGAGAGGGAATGCTTTTACCTTGAATCAGATCTGTCCTTTTTTGAAATGAAGTTATTTCTAGTAAAGCTCAGCAGAATATGAGTGTGAATGGTCTATTCTGAACACCTATTAGGAACATCATCCTATCTTTTGTAAATACAATTTGCTTTGCAAGTCTACTTCATGTAATCTCCTCAGAATGGTGCAAACTCCCATTCTTATCAGCAGAGTGCAATGCCAGTTGAAATTAGTAAAGTTTCACCACTTCCTCCACCAAATAAAAAATATGTATATTTGGCCAGTTTATCAAACACCGTGAAATACTGGAATTAAGAGACAGCTTCAAATGAGGGGAAATATCATTCTGGAGAAATGTGAATTTCTATCCCTTTTCAAAAGGCTGACTTTCCTATGACAAAAAGAAATGCACATCAAGTCTCAAATTCCTGCTGTCATCATTATTGAATATAGCTTACATCTTTTGACAAATTACAGTTGCAGAATGGCCATCATACAACACTGACAAGAGTGTACTTAAAAAATTGTTTTTCTCTGAGTGTCTTATAGATTACATTTCTGAATTTCAGGTCATCTTGTAATTAAATCCCATATGAAATTCCAACCAATCACAGTACCCAGGATCCTGCATGTCTGCCTAGCTGACCAACCCACTTTTTGTGAATTATTAGAGCAAAATGAAAAATAAATCAAAGTGAAAAAAGTCACAAAGTTCTCCAAATAATTCTAACATTATGAGCTCACCTTAGCCAATGTTTTTACACATAGATAATTCAAATTGAACTTGTAATTGGTTATTGGCAAACATCAACAATACCAATACATATATGAATTTCTGTGAATTAAAATTTTGGAGAAGCAAAGACACAGCATAAAGTTAAGTTGGAATGATGGCATAAATTACCTGAAAAGGAAAGGACTTCACAGAAATAAGCAAATAGCTCTGTGGTATATGTTACTTTTATATAAAAACAAAACAATGACTCCAACATCATATATATATATATATATATATATATATATATATATATATATACATACACACACACACACATATATATGTGTGTGTGTGTGTGTGTGTGTGTATATATATGATATATATATTTCTTGATATATAATATAAATTACATATTTAAATAGCTTCCTTATATATTTAAATGTGTATAAGGTAAATGTGTAACTTATACAATATACATTGGGAAGCATGCTATAAATACTCAAAAGAAACATCAATAAAAATATTAGTTGGGTAAGATACAAATATGTAAAAAAGTTATTAAGGAAAACTGACATATAAGCCATTACATGTGAGAAAAGCAGATTTACGTGTCTTGAAATTTTAGGTTCCATCAGAAAAATTTAGATTAATCACATAACAATCCTCCCACCACACCCCACTCCGAGTAGGCTCTTCATTAACAAATACATCATTTACTTTGCCTCTTCTGATGATCTTTCCAGGATGAATTTTTCTTGCAAATCCACAAATAAGTCATTTAACAATGTATCCTTAGACAACTTTACTGATCATTTCACAGCATATTTGAGTGGATAAAAGTTCCTGTACATATGTAAAGGTATAGTGGGCGGAAATGAGGGTTTCAAAGAAAGATACATTTAGGCCTAATGAGAGGAGCTAGGGTATACTAAGTAATGAAGATATGGAGACATTAATGAGCTAATAGGAGAAATTCAAGAGAAGGACTGCTCTGAGGTGACCAGGTGTTATTGGTAGGTATTATCTGCATTTTAGAGATGAAATACATCCTCTTAAAAATAGGGGTGTCTGTTTGTCCAGTGAGGGCCATTTATTAAAAAATTAAAAAATCATATGCAGCCTGGCCAGTGTGGCTGAGTGTTGAGCAATGACCTATATGAACTAGTGGGTCACAGTTTAATTCCCGGTCAGGGTACATGCCCGGTTGCAGCCTCAGTGTGCAGGAGGCAGCCAGTCAATGATTCTCTCTCATTGATGTTTCTCTCTCTCTCCCCCTCTCCCTGTCTGAAAATTAAAAAAAAAAAAAAAATCATATGCAACTTAATGACCCTGTTTTCCTTAAGAAGAACATAAAATATATGTTTTAAAACTAAGGTAGAAAATGTGCAACATTACTCAAAAGAATCCAACAACTAATAAAAAAATATATATTTTGATTTCACATTATAATCTATTAGAAGCCCTGTGCATGAAATTCCTGCCCGGGGGGGGGGGGGGGGAACGGGGAGGAGGAGGGTGTCTCTCAGCCCGGTCTATGCCCTCTCACAGTCCAGGAGCCCTATGATTGATCACCCCAAAGAGGTGGGCCCCTGCCCACCCACAGAGGGAGGCCTCGCCCACCCACTGCAGCCTGCTGGTCAGTGGCCTGGGCCTCCCTCTTTGGGGCAATCGTGGATCCCCCCAATTGATCGATCACCCCGCTGGCCAGTGGCCTGGGCCTCCCCCTGAAGGGCAATAATGGGGTGATGGCCGGGCCCCTAACCAATCACACTGCACCTGCCTTGGCTGGCCTGGCACCAGTGGGTGTCATAGTGTGGTCATCCGGAAGGTCGTCTGGCTGTCCGGTCTAATTAGCATATTATGCTTTTATTATTATAGATATCACAGAGATATAGGAAAAGAGAAGGGTCTTGTAGACCAATGAATGAAGGTTGGCTTCTCTCTGAGTAAAATGGGGAGCTACTGCATGCAGTGTTCTAAGCACGGGAGTGGCATTCACTGACTGCCATTTTTAACAGGAATATGCTTCCTTCAGTGTTAAGCACAGACTACAAGAGTGAAGGAAACAGCTAATTACAGAAATCCAGTGAATAGATGATGGAGGCTGGGGTCAGGATGGTAACAGTTGTGGTGGTGATAAGTGGATTTGGAGATGGAAGCATTTCCTACTTAATGACCATAAACCATTTTTTAAAAGTAGCTTTTCTACATGAAGATGCTCAACAGGTACCTGATCCCCAATGTTTTGGCATAAGGCATTACCTGTATTTTAATCCCTCCCCTTCCAGGCTGATTTCCTAAATAGAACTAACTAGTTTTAAAACTCAGTAAAATAACAATGTGTCATCCTATATAATAAAAGGCTAATATGCAAATCGATTGAATGGCAAAATGGCCAGTCGCTATGACGCTCACTGACCACCAGAGGGGCAGACACTCAATGCAGGAGCTGCCCCCTGGTGGTCAGTGTGCTCCCACAGGGGGAGTGCCGCTCAGCCAGAAGCCGGGCTCACGGCTGGCGAGCACAGCAGTGGTGGTGGGAGCCTCTCCCGCCTCCACTGCAGCGCTAAGGAACCCTCGGGGGATATCCGCCTGCTGGTTTAGGCCTGCCCCCCCACTCAGTGCACAAATGTTGTCACTGGGCCTCTAGTGTAAAATAAATGTAAAAGACCAAAAATAGCATTTACTAGTCACTAAGCAATATGATTAACAGATGCTTCTTAAGCAGTTATATATGAGCATGACACCCCTTATGTTACCAGCATTTTAAATGCACATCCCTTCTGCTGATTTCAGAATTTTCACATTTATACATGGAATACAACTTGAGGCTCTTTCTGCTCCTTATTTTCTTAGCTTTTTCTGATACAAACATCACTGGCAAACACTAGACTAAGGTATTCTACAGGCATGTCTATTTTGAGGACGGTGCTAGTGCAATCTGCTGTCAGGTTGGATGATTCCAAGGCAGGAAATGCTAACCTAAAATCAAAGGATGGGAAAGGAGAATTGAGGTGTGAGCCAGGTACTAACATTCAGTTGGTGAAGTAGGAGAAAACACAGAAACATGGCAAAGAAACACTAAAATCTAAGAAGGACAGATGCCAGAGGGAGAATCTGTGAAACAGAATTTGGGGACAAAAGCTCAATTCTCTATATGTTTCCTGCACCCTTCCTGGTTTTGCAGTGATGACTGAAATGCACGGTGTTTAGGATCGCTGAGCCATCCTTACCCTACTGTCTAAAATTCGGGCTCTTAGGAATAGTTGGTCTCATTTAGAATTTAAATTTTTTGTTTAGTCATAATTCAAATAACCTTTTTTTAAAGTGCTAAGGTTTTTTGTTTGTTTTTGTGTTCCTTTTTTAATCCTCACCTGAGAATAATTTTTCCATTGTTTTGCAGAGAGAGTGGGAGGTGGGGGAGAAGAGACACATTGACTGGTTGTCTCCTGTACATGCCCCAACCGGGGGCAGGGAGGGAACTCGCAACCCAGGTATATGTCCTTGACTGGGAATCGAACCCGTAACCCTTTGGTGTTCAGGCTGACACTCTAACCACTAAGCCAGTGGTCGGCAAACCGCGGCTCGCAAGCCACATGCAGCTCTTTGGCCCCTTGAGTGTGACTCTTCCACAAAATACCCCGGCCGGGCGAGTCTATTTTGAAGAAGTGGCGTTAGAAGAAGTTTAAGCTTAAAAAATTTGGCTCTCAAAAGAAATTTCAATCGTTGTACTGTTGATATTTGGCTCTGTTGACTAATGAGTTTGCCGACCACTGCACTAAGCACACTGACCAGGGCTAAAGTACTAAGTTTTAACAAAAAAGTCCACATCTCAGGGCTTTGGACAGATAGGATTGACTTGTAACCATACTACTGTGTACCTGAGATAGATGAGGATCTAACCAAAAGTGGTATGTTTTTCTTTGAAACTGAAATGTCTCTTTGATGTTTTCTTAAGAAAATGTTGGGTGTAATAATATTTTACAATGTGCTCATTTTGAACTTACCTAACTCTCTATTTTTTCAAACTACCTTTTTTTTATTGTTTAAAGTATTGCCATGAGTCTCCTTCTCCATCCCCTCCCCCCCATTAAACTCTCCCCGGCCACCTGCTCCCCCAAGCATAAGCCCTCACACCCCTAGTGTCTGTATCCATTGGTTTTGCTCATATGCATGCATACAAGTCCTTTGGTTGCTCTCTTACCCCCTCACTCCCCATCTTCCCTCATAGGTTGTAAAGTCTGTTTGATGCTTCTAAGTCTCTGGTTCTATTTTTTTCATCTGTTTGTTGTTCATTATATTCCACAAATGCGTGAGATCATGTGATATAAAAAGTATGCTTTACAGGGGTTGGAAGGGAAGGAGTTAGTTCATATTGTACTTTTTTATATATTTTGAGTTAAATATGACATTAACATTTTTTAAGAGAAAAAAACAACATTCTGTAGAGAAGCCAGAATGAAGATGTAGTCAGGTGACAGTATTTTCTGATTGTATTAGTTTTCTCCACACAACCTCCATCTTCACACACTGCCTTTGCCCTTCTTAAAGGGATAGTTCCCCCAGGCTGGATTCCAGCCAGCAGTGACTTTCCAGAGTGAGGGTCAGAAACAAAATGGGTGAGGGAAACCCATACCACACCAAGGGAGAAACTTATTGATAGACAGAAATGCAAGGAGACAAAAGGAAGCAAACAGGAAGATGAAAAAACCAGGTGAAAGAAAAATGTACAAAGCTAGAAAAACAGGTAAATAAAATGGAATCTATAACCTACTATTTATATGGCCTGTCAACATAAATGTAACCCCTAGCTCACAATGGCACAGACTCCCTAGTTTTCATATCCATCTAGAAGAGCCAGAGCACACCACGAGTTCTGCTTGTATATGGCATTCATAACAAATGAACAGCTCTCTGAGGAGAAAACCAAATCAAATGCCAATTCTGATGCCTAGGCTAGAACTTTCCTAATTCTGCCTAAAATATCTATAATAATAAAAGTGTAGTATGAGGGGCAATTAGGCAGGCAGGCAGAGGCAGTTAGGGACAATCAGGCAGGCAGGTGAGCAGTTGGGGCCATCAGGCAGGCAGGCGAGTAGTTAGGGGCGATCACACAAGCAGGCGAGTAGTTAGTGGTGATCAGGCAGGCAGGCAAGCAGAGTGGTTAGGGCCAGCAGGCAAGTGGTTAGTAGCCAGCAGTACCAGATTGTTAGAGGGTGCAAGCAGGGCTGAAGGACCCCCCCACCCCTGTGCACGAATTTCGTGCACCAGGCCTCTAGTATATATATAATCAAACAATTTGAACAATTATCCCACATAAAGGTGTATTTGAAACACAAGATTATTATTTAAAGAACATATTTCCAGGAAGATCTAAGAATATCAAATGGCAATTTGACCTTTGGTTTTCAATGCCAATATTTCCAGACTAAAGTACAAAGTGTCAGGCATAACAACTCATTTATTGTAATCTAGTTCATCAGTAATCAAAAGGATGAGAAAAATTAAGCATAGTGACTTCTTCTCTATATATTTTTAATATTCTTTTTATCAGTTGACCAAAGTCCACCAAGAGGAATAGAAGACCTGTTTTTTTTCTTGTTGTTAATCCTCACCTGAGGATATTTTTTCCATTGATTTTTAGAGAGAGTGGAATGGAGGGGGAGAGACACATCCATTGGTTGCCTCCCACTGGACCCTGACTGGGGACCGGGGGTTGAGCCTGCAACCCAGTTATGTGCCCTAGTCCAGAATCAAACCCACGAGCCTTCAGTCTGCGGGCTGACACTCTAACCACTGAACAAACCTGGCTGTGGCAGACCTTTTTTTTTATAAACACTAGTTTGTCATTTTTACAAGAAAACATTCATCATATTTGTATTTGCTAAGTTTGGTTAAAGCATTAATTACACTCATCTACTATTTCATCCTCAAGGCAAAGTACAGTTTGGTTTGAATTCTAATAAAGTGACTAACCAAGATTTCTTTGCCAGGGAAGAACAAAGAACAGATAAGGTGATATTTTCCTCACTTGATTGGTGATAGATCATAGCTAGCTGATAAACATGCGATACAATACACTGGTGGGGATGCTATATTTATATTTACCCACACACATACATAAAATAGAAATATAGATTGCATTTATAATTTTGAGCCACATTTCCTTCTTTCTTCCTATTCTAATATTCCCTGCCATCTGCAAATTCCTCTCTGTCTCAGTTCCTGCCAGTGAGGTCCAGATGATGCCCTGGCAGCTGCATGTAGCTGGCAGTAGAATGCAGCCACCTGCTAGTCCTTGGCTTCACTGAGTCGAGTTCCGTACAGCTAGGTGTGCCCTGCTCACAATTAGACAGTTACTCTGTCTCTAATTCAAGGTCATATTCTGTCTTATTTAAAAGTGATAATAAGCTTGTTTTTGTGGGGGATTTTTTTGCATTTAAATTTTTTTCTCTTTTCTTTATTTATTAAGGTATTACACATGTGTCCTTATCTCCCCATTGCCCCCCCAACCCCCCACTCATGCCCTCACCCCCCTGTTGTCTGTGTCCATTGGTTAGGCTTATACGCATGTATACAAGTCCTTTGGTTGATTTCTCCCCCTTACCCCCACCCTCCCCTACCTTCCCTCTGAGGTTTGATGGTCTGATAGATGCTTCTCAGTCTCTGGATCTGTTTTTGTTCATCAGTTTTTGTTGTTCACTATATTCTCATAAATGAGTGAGATCATGTGATAGTTATCTTTCTCTGACTGGCTTGTAAGCTTGTTTCTTCCTAAAAAGCACAACCTTTCAAATGTAGACCATGTCGATTTTTTCCCCACTTCATTTCTAACCTTCCTTATTTCAAAGATGGGAGAAAACGTGAGAGACATGCCGAGTCTGGAACACTTGAAAACACATTACTTTGCTTCTGTTTCGCACACTCTCAGCATAGTTTATCCGGTGCTGCCTTACAACTCTTCTGTGACCTTGCTGTGACCTTCATTTGTTGGCAGATCAGGGGCAAGTTTCCTTCTCTTGAAAATAAACTTTCATTCACCTCAAACATTACATGCCAAGAACTTTTCTGACACATTCTTCATTGTCTATAAACAGTTATCTGGCTGAATTGATTCTACCTCCAAATCCCTTTAAAACCTATCTTTTCCTCTCTCCAGTGTTCAGACTCTCATCATTCTCTTATCACAAAGATTCTCAATTTAGTCTTCCTTACTCAAGACAGCTTCCAAACTGCTGCCATAGTAACTTTTCTAAAATCAAAACTGAATCCTGGCAGTGCTGGCTCCCCCTGGAGGAGGGGGCTCCCTGCAATGGGTGGGGCACCAACTCATCAAACAGCCATCCTCTTCTGGCCACAGGATCCTTGCACGCTAGACCACCTTCTCCCACAGTCTCCTTAGCTCACAAAACCCCAGTGATGAACTAGTGGGCTTTCTAGTCTAATGTACTGTTTGATTTGGTTTAATCCAGAATTACCTCAATTTCTTTATGGCAAGACTTAATTGGGGTGGAATTTCTCAACTAATTTGTCCCCAGAACCTGTTTGTTTTCATACATCTCCCAGGACTAGACACACCCTCAAGACACTCCCTGACAACCTCACCTAAACAGGCTCACCTCCCCAAGTCTCGCTCTTTTCCCTTATCTTGTCTAGTTTCCTCTCACCACACTAACTTGTCTGTCTCCCCCACTGGAATGTCAGCTCCAAGAAGAGGGGTCTTGTTAGTTTCCTTCATCACTGTACTCCCAGTGTCTGGAGCAGTAACTGCAGTACAGTCATCATCCAATTGTTATTTGTTGATGCTGAGTGAATGCTATTCCCTTCGTGTGATAAGCTTCAGGTCCCTCTATTGGAGAAACCCCAACTCAACTTTCTAACCCGATTCCAAGTTCATTTCTTACAAGAAACATCCCCAGCAAATCTTTCTCCTCTGAATCTACAACTAGCACCTAGACTATATTTTTATTAAAGCAATTATCATACCTAACTGTAGTTAATTATGTCTTTTTTACTGCACTAGGCTAAAAGCTCTAAAACAGTGTTTTAATCATCTTTTTACTTCCAATGTGAACATACGGAAAACTCGGTGACATGTTGAGTGCTCGGTAAACGTTTACTGAGTGATAAAGTAAATGTCTCTCCTCGCCAGAGCAGTTTCAGCTTCAGTCAGTCTTAAAACACTTTTTCTAGAAATTTTGCAATTAGACAGTCGCTTTTCATTTCTTTTTCTTTTTTGATGTAGCACCACAGGGGGGGAAGATCACAAACTTAGCTCTTTCACAAGGTTTTAAAAGGGTTTGATGACGCAAAAGTGCAGACCCCCTACCCCACTCTCCCGTTAGGGGCTGGCCTCTAGCTGACACAATAGCAGTGGAGGTGTGGGGTGACAGCCATCACGGACAGCCTAGAGAGGACCAAATGGGCTGAAGGAACATTCCCACCTGAGTGGCTGGTGCTCACTGTGGCTAAACCCAGCCGTAAAAACCATGGATGTACAACCTCCCCAAACCCTTGCCCACAGTCCTCCCTCACACATTGCAGCAGAACCCAGTAGAGGCAGCTGGGACACCTCCCATACTGAGTACAGCACAGCTGGCAGTCTCTGATTACAGGAAAGCAGCACTAGGAACTCACAGGCCCAGAGCCCTATGGCCTACCAACCCACATGGGGGTGGTGCCCTGAGACAAAGACAACCAGTCACAGAGTAGACACCCACCTCCTCGGGGAATATGGGGCACTTTCCACAGCTAGGACAACACAGCCCCACTGAAACCCTGGATGTCCCAGTAGTGCAGATAAGAGAAAACAAAACTTGTGCTATCACATTATCTACTAGAAAACAAAAGACCTCTACTTATCAACCTGCTAAATTGTCAACACCAAAACAGTACCTAAATGATTTCAATTCCCAAATACCCAGGCAGAGAAATAACCCATCAAGTACCACAAACAACCAAAGTAACACGGTAACTCAGAAAGAAAATGAGGTCCATGGAAAACAAAAGCATAGAACACTGTGACTTAAATGACAGAGAATTCAAGACTGCAGTTTGAAAAAGAACTAAAATCTCTCTATATATATAAAAGACTAAGCGACTGTCGCAACCGAAACAACCGAACAGGCTGCCTGGGGTAACCAGGCTGGCAGGGGGGTTAGTGAGGGCCGACCAAACAACTGAGCAGCAGGTTGCATGGGGCGACCAGGCCAGCAGGGGGCTTAGTGAGGGATGACCAAATGACTGAACAGCAGGCTGCATGGGGTGACCAGGCCAGCAGGGGGGCAGTTGGGGGTGATCAGGCAGGCAGGCAGGTAAGCAATTGGGAGCCAATGGTCCTGGATTGTGAGAGGGATGTCCAACTGCCAGTTTAGGCCCTGAGGAGTCCTGGATTGGAGAGTGTGAAGGCTAGGCTGAGGGGACGACCCCGCCCCCCTGTGCATGAATTTCATGCACCGGGCCTCTAGTGAGATATAAGAAAACTCAGCAAATCAGTTCAATGAACAAAAGAAGTACTTTCTTATCAAAGAGATTGAAGTTGTAAAGAAAAATTCTAGAGCTGAAAAACTCAATACATGAGATGAAAAATGAATTAGAGAGCTTAGGAAACAGAACAGACCAGATGAAAGAAAAAATTAGTGATTTTGAAGACAGAAATCTAGAAATGACTCAGGTGGAAGAACAGAAAGACTTGAGAGTTAAAAAATGAAAGACTCTATGAGAAATATCTGACTCCATTAGAAAGACCAATATAAGAACAGAGGGAGAGGGGACAGAGAGCCTATACAAACAAATAATGGGAATGTCCCAAACCTGTGAGGAGAGCTGGACCCTTGAATCCAAAAAGCTAACAGAATACCTCATTAATTCAATGCAAAAAGACCTTCTCTAAGACATATTATATTAAAACTGTCAAAAGTTAATGACAACGAAAGAATTCTCAAGGCAGCCAGAGAAAAGAGGACTATAAACTATAAAGGAAACCCCATTATATTATCATCAAATTTTTCAGCAGAAACCTTACAGGCTTGGAGTCTAATCAAATATTAAAAGAGAGAAATCACCAGTCAAGAACAATATATTGGGCTCAGAGGAGTTTTTGTGAACTTGACCTTAAAGGCAAGTTAAATTGATACAATATTTTCATTCTCTTCTCCAGTGTCCTCAGATATGCCTAAAGAAACCTATCAAGCCCTTTTATTTACTTTTCTAAATTAAATTTATTGAGGTAACATTGGTTAATAACATTATATGTTTCAGGTATATAGTTCTATAACATATCATCTATATATTGCATTGTATGCTCCACACTCAGTCTGGTTTACCAAACTAAAAAGCTTCTGCACAGCAAAAGAAACCATTAAGAAAATAAAAAGACCACCAAGCAAGCAGAAGATATTTGCGAATGATACCTCCCATATGGGGCTAATATACAAAATATACAAAGAACTCATACAACTTAACAACAAACAATCCAAGTAAAAAAGGGCAGAAGGATCTGAACAGACACTTCCTAAGAAGACATAGAGATGGCCAACAGGTATATGAAAAGTTGCTCAACTTCATTAGCTATAAGGGAAACTCAAATCAAAACCACAATGAGATACCACCTCACCCCTATTACATTGACTATTATTAGTAAGACTAGAAATAACAAGTGTTGGAGAGGATGTAGAGAGAAGGGAACCCTCGTAAACTACTGGTGGGAATGTAAATTCATGTAGCCTCTATGAAAACAGTATGGAAGTTCCTCAAAAATTTAATAGAGCTACCATATAACCCAGCAATCCTCTTTTGGGTATCTCTCCCCAGAATTTGAAAACACTTATTTGTAAAGATCTATGTACCCATATGTTCACTGAAGCATTATTCACAATATCCAGGACATGGAAACCCAAGTGTCCTTTGATGAGTGACTGATAAAGATGTGAGGTAAAAAAAAAATATATATATATATATATATATGTGTGTGTGTGTGTGTGTGTGTGTGTGTGTGTGTGTGTGTGTATGATAGAAGAGTACTCAGCTATAAAAAATGAGAAAATGTTTCATTGTGACAACATGAATGGATCTTGAAAGCATCATGTTAAGTGAAATAAATCAGAAAGGACAAAAACCATATGATTTCACTCATGTGGGATATAAAACAGAAAGCAACAAACAAAAACTCTTGGGGGTGGATGAAGAGAGTAAAAGGTGTCAAACGTATGGTGATGAAAGACCAGACTGAGTGTGGAGCACACAATGCAATATACAGATGATATGTTATAGAACTATATACCTGAAACGTATATAATGTTATTAACCAATGTTACCTCAATAAATTTAATTTAGAAAAGTAAATAAAAGGGCTTGATAGATTTCTTTAGGCATATCTGAGGACACTGGAGAAGAGAATGAAAATTATTGTATCAATTTAACTTGAATCCAAATGTATAATATGCCAGGTAAACATACTAATACTATATGCAAACCAGAGCAGCCTCTGCCAATACCTCTCAGTTAAGCTTTCTGACTATTAACTGCTTGAACCCATCATTCATTCACTCACTCCATTCAGCCCACATTCACTAAGTTCTTGCAATGAACTACAGGCACTATGATTAGGGATTGGATTTATGGAAATAAAAATACTATTTATGCCTTTAGGGAGGGAGGATAAGGCCACAATCATCAATGGGGGTAGGCAGGACAGGCAAGAAAATAAACACTACAAAATAGGTGCTAAGTGAGCTGATACAGAAAAACACCTGTTACAAGAGGGGGAAGGGGAGGACTCACCCGAGCCAAATTATAATGAATGAAAAAGAATTATTAAGATAGAGGAGAACGGACAATTCACAGAGAAAATAATGGAAAATATTTATACTAACTTTATAGTTAATTTCAAATGTCTTATAAAAAGAGATGTATATCATATCCAATATGCTATTGCAAACAGAAGCAAAACTTAAAATCTGTCACTTAAAGGTTTTTCCCCAGACTAGAGGAATACGTGTATACACACACATACACATATTAGCATATTAGCCTCTTATTATATAGTATATACACTGAATGGCCAGATTATTATGATCTCTGAACGCATAATAATCTGGCCACTCAGCATATATCCTATATAATAAGAGGCTAATATGCAACTTGTCCCCTAAACCAGGAGTTCGACGAGCAGGCAGGCCGACCAACCAGGCTGGCCTGGCCTCTAAAAAAAATACACACACACATACACACTCTCTCTCTGAGTGACCAGATTATTATGTGTTCAGAGATCATCATAATCTGGCCACTCAGTGTATAGATATACAGTTAATTAGCACCCGGGGGTATTTTTCCCATTGCTTCTTATAGAGGGAGTGGAAAGGCAGTTAGGGGGACAGAGATTGGCTGCCTCTTGCACCTGTCCTGACTGGGATGGGGATTGAAACCTGCAACCCAGGTACATGCCCTTGACCTGGAATCAAACCTGCGACCCTTCGGTGAATGGGCCAATATTCTAAACACTGTGCACACAGGTAAAGGCAAACTTAGAAATACAAACTTTAGCTAACAAGAAATACACTGTAAATTGGTGGCAAACTCTAACAGGAAGTATGAAATGGGTTAAAGCTAAGCTAAGAATCTGAAACACCGGCCTTATGGAATAAGGCCAGTTATTTAATTTTTTGGATACTTTACATTTGCTTCTCCAAAAGAAATGAGGGGAGGAGAAGAATACTCTGTAAAACTAATCACAAAATAGAACTAAGCTGTGTCTATAGGTAGACAGGCTGAATCTTGTAGTTTGCACTATCATAAGTTTGCACTATATGTGTTATTGAATTATAATTATGTTACTGATATTTATAAAGAATATAGATATCAGTAATTTCTCAGAATAAAAAATAATTATAGAATGATACATAACTGTAAACAGAGTACTAAATTTTCTTATAAGGAAGACTAGTTTTCCAGTGTAATGCAAGTAAACTTCACTAGGGTTAACTAAAAATGGCATATGTTATTTGACTTTCAAAATGATTTTTATTTGAACTACCTTGAACAATATTAAATAATCTTCAAATGACCATATATCATCAGTCTATGAAAAAGGAAGGATGTACACAGCAACGTGTGATAGAGCCAAAAGTACAACCACATCCTCCTGGCGCCAATGCTAATGCTCAGCTTTCCACCTTCCCCTAATGCAGTTCTAAGACTGACCAAGAACAGTGTACACATTTTCAGCTACAACACAAAAGCAAGCTGAGTGCAGCAAAGTGCTGTTCTTACAAATCAGGAGAGATGCTCCCAGAGATGAAATAGATGGAAAAGCTGCTCTTAAAAGCAGTTACTGTTCATAAAGTAATGGACAGACTGAATACCATTATCTATTGATAAGTACTCTCACCTAAGGAAGAAAAAAAAAAGGAATTTTAGGTAGTTCAGATTTATATGAACACTGAATAAGGACTCACTGAGTCTAGCTCTGTCATAAAATTTTCTTGACATATAGTTACTTTTAAGTCTTTTAAACTATTTTGAAAGACTTCTCATTAACAGGACTTTACCAGTTTTAGATTTAATATGTTCACTAACTTCTTGAGAATTTTTGGACTGTGAAAATGAGAGGTTAACCAATCTCTCAAAAAGTATAAAGAGCATACTTCTTTTCCTACTTCATGGTTTTAGTATCATTAGTAAGTTTTCTTGAAAGCACCAATTATATTTGCTTTTAAATAATCATTAATGGTTACGCTGAGTTAAAATTATAAAACACCGTTTCTCCCTCTCTAAAAATAAAAAAACTAAAATGAGAAGTAAAAGTTTCAAAAATATTAGTGCAAAAATACATTTGTAAATAATGTATCATTTCAATGAAAAAATCTTAAGATTTCTGCATCTCAAAATATTAATATTTTATCATAAAATTGTAGGGTTTTTTCTAAAGCAAATACTGAAAGCAAAATGATAACTAAAACCAAAAACCAAGATATCTAAATTAGGAAGGAACTGTTAACAGATATGGTTAGCCGAAAAAACTAACAAAATATTAAAAGAATTATTACCCTCATTGGAAATTTTTAAAATAAATGTTAATGAAAGTAAATTGAGATTAATATACACATCAATATTTTAAGAAGAAAAATGGAAGGTGCCAATTAAAAAAAATTGGCCAACATAGCTCGTAGACTTTTATATTACTTATCTATTGGTCTTTTGCTATGTACTGTTGAGGTAATTTTCCAGGGGCCTCAAGTTTCTAAACATGTGCAACCAGAGAAAACAGCAGCATTTGCTCCAGGCCACTTTTTCAAGGATGTTCATGTAATGAACAGCCTCAGAAGAGACAGTGCCTCCCCCTGAAAGTGTAGAAATGCTATGCAAAGTATATGCTTGTCTAACTACTAAGATGTACAACTGAAGTCAATACAAAATAATATTGAAAAGTAAACTATAATTGAAACATAAAAATATATATAAAAAAGGAAATGCTTACTGTCTATTTTAAAAGATTAAGATTCTCTACACTCAGGGTTTCTCTCCTCCAACACATGTGGGTAGTGCCTGGCCTTCCTCATGTTGCTCTGTGGGAACTGGGGTTCAGGGAACTGGTACAAGAAAATGCTGATGTACTACTGTTTCTGAAATCTTTAAACCTTCTGCCGGAATCCATAAAATTGGGACAGCGAAATTCTTAGCTTGAAAGTAAGATAAAAAATCTCACACCTTTCACAGTTCTTACCATAGACTAGAAACTGGTAGGAGCTGGGAGGGCTGAAGGAAAGCTTAAAATCTCATACACAAAGATCTCAGTATCTATTTCACTGAGATTACCTATCCATTAGGCACTTGACCAATTAAACTCCATATATTACATGAAATTGTGTGTATTTTTTCAAACTTTGCATACAGTGGAAGTGAAAAATTCTTTTACATACATAGTATGGCTAATTATTAATATCAACAGCTTCCACATCACATTTCTTCCTTGCCTGGAGGCAGGTACTCCCGAGAGGCAATTACTTTTAACCATTTCCATTTTTGGCTACATAGGATGTTTTCTATATCATCCTAAATTAAATGCGGATTAAGTTCTTTATTAACTTAATCTATTAAATTCTGCTACATAAGATAAATAGTTGGTTCATTTATGCTACCTCCTACCTACTGTTTCTCTTTTTTTCCATTGAAAAAAATAAGGTATAATTTTCATAAAGTAAAATATACCCCTTTTAGTGTATACTATACTTATAAGTTTGTCTTTTCCTGTTACATAAAAGGAATCATATAGTGAGGTTTCTTTCACTTAGTATAAAGAATGATGCATGCTGTTGGGTGTAGCAATAGTTTGTGCCTTTCTTATTGCTGAGTAGTATTTCATTTTGTGGTTATAGCACAATTTGTTTATCCAATCACACACTGAAGGACATTTGGGTTGTTTCTAGGTTTTGGCAATTATGAATAAAGACAGTATAAACAGGTTTTTGTATGGAATTATACTTTTATTTCAATTATATTAAAAATTAGTAGTGGTATAACTATCTCATACAGTATGTGTAAGTTTAACTTTCTAAGAAATTGCCAAATGGCTTTTCAAAGAGGTTCTACCACTCGGATTTCTTCTAGCAATGCATAAGACTTCACGTCATTCTATATCCTCTTGAGCATTTGATATTGTCAGATATTATTTCAATAGACCAATTCTAATGGTAGTCACTGCAGTTTAAAATTGCATTTCCCCAGAAAGAGAGATTTAAAAAAATTCCCATTTACCATCGTACCAAAAAATTAAGATACCTAGGAATAAACTTAACTAAGGAGGTAAAAAACCTGTACTCTGAAAACTACAGGACACTGAAAAAATAGAGGAAGACATAAACAGATGGAAGAACATACCACGTTCATGGATTGGTAGAATCGGCATCATTAAAATGTCCATACTACCCAAAGCAATCTATAGATTCAATGCACTCCCCATTAAAATACCAATGGCATATTTCACAGACCTAGAATGAACTCTCCAAAAATTCATCTAGAATAAAAAAAAGACCCCAAATAGCTGCAGCAATCCTGAGAAAGAAGAACAAAGTAGATGGGATCTCAATACCAGATATCAAGCTGTACTATAAAGCCACTGTTATCAAAACTGCCTGGTACTGGCACAAGAACAGACATATAGATCAATGAAATAGAATGGAGAACCCAGAAATCTACCCAAACCACTATGCTCAATTAATATTCGAAAAAGGAGATAAGAACATACAATGGAATCAAGACAGTCTCTTCAATAAATGGTGCTGGGAGAATTGGACAGATACATGCAAAAAAATGAAACTAGACCACCAACTTAATACACAAAAATAAACTCAAAATGGATAAAAGACTTAAATACAAGAAGGGAAACTATAAAAATACTAGAGAAATCCACAGGCAGCAAAATCTCAGACATATGCCAAAGCGATTTCTTCACCTATACAACTCCTAGGGCAATGGAAACTAAAGAGAAAATAACCAAATAGGACTACATCAAAATAAAAAGCTTTGCACAGCAAAAGAAACCATCAACAAAACAAAAAGAAAGCCCACTGCATGGGAGAACATATTTGCCAATGATATCAATGATAAGGGTTTAATCTCCAACATTTACAGGGAACTCATACAACTTAACAAAAGGAAGATAAACAACCCAATCAAAAAATGGGCAACGGATCTAAATAGATACTTTTCGAAAGAAGACATATGGAAGGCCAGGAGACATATGAAAACATGTTCAAAGTCACTAATCATCCCAGAGATGCAAATCAAAAGCACAATGAGGTACCATCTCACACCTGTGCGAATGACTATCATCAACAAATCAACAAGTGCTGGAGAGGATGTGGAGAAAAAGGAACCCTCCTTCACTGCTGGTGGGAATGCAGATTGGTGCAGCCACTTTGGAGAACAGTATGGAGTTTCCTCAAAAAACTAAAAGTCGAGCTCCCATTTGACCCAGGAATCCCACTTCTAGAAATATATCCAAAGAAACTAGAAACACCAATAAGAAAGGATATATGTACTTCTATGTTCATAATGGCACAATTTACCATAGCTAAGATTTGGAAACAGCCTAAGTGCCCATCAGCAGATGAGTGGATTAAAAAACTGTGGTACATCTACACAATGGAATACTACGCTGCAGTAAAAAAGAAGGAATTCTTACTATTTGCAACAGCAAAGATGGAATTGGAGAGCATTATGCTAAGTGAAATAAGTCAGTCAGAGAAAGATAAATATCATATGATCTCACTCATTTATAGAATATAATGAACAACATAAACTGATGAACAAAAACAGATCCAGAGACAGAGAAACATCGCTCAGACCGTCAAACCTGAGGGAAGGTAGGGGAGGGTGGGGGTAAAGGGGAGAGATCAACCAAAGGACTTGTATGCATGCATATAAGCCCAACCAATGGACACAGACAAAAAGGGGGTGGGGGGACAATGGGGCAATAAGGACACATATGTAATACCTTAATCAATAAAGAAAAAAACATTATAAAAATTGCATTTCCCTAATATCTAATGACGAATGTTTTTCTTCATGTGTTTATCATTCACATATTTTCTTTGATGAAATGTCTGTTCAATCTTTTGCATATTTAAAAACTGTTTTGTTATTATTGAGTTTGAGAGTTCTTTGCATCTTTATATGTCCTTGATACAAGTATTTTATCAAATATATGATTTGGAAATATTTCTTCCAATCTATGGCTTATTTTATCATTCTCTTAACACCGTTTACAGAACAAAATTTTAAGTTTGATAAAGTCTAATTTATCAATATGTTCTCTCAAGTGACATCCCAAACCCAAGTTCATTCAGATTTCCATGTTTTCTTCCAGGCTTACATTTTACATTTTGATCTATAATCTACTTCAAATTAATTTTTATTTAGAATGTGAGGTATGTGTCTATGACCTTCCCCTTCTCCTGGCATATGCACATTCAGTTGTTCTAGAACTACCTGTTGAAAGTACTACCCTTTCCCTATTGAATTGCCCTGGGAATCTTTGTTTAAAAACCTGTTGGCCATATATATGTGGGTCTAATTCTGTCCAGTTGATCTTTATGTTTATCATTTCCCTAACACCACATTGTCTAGATTCCAGTACCTTTACTTAAGTCTTGGAATCAGGTAATTGTACTTCCAATTTTTTTCTTTGATTTTTTTCATCAGTATTTCAGTATAAAGACCTGTACATATTTTGAAAATTACATTAAAAAAGCCTTTATGTCTTTTTTATATGACACTTTAATTTTTTTTAGTTTCCAATTGTTCACTGGAAGAAATAGAATTGACTTTTGTGCATTGCCTTAGAATCCCACCATCTATTAGTTATAATAGCATTTTGGTAGGTTCATTGAGATTTGTTTTCATAAATCATCACATTGAGACTAGAGAAAGGTTTTTTCTTTCTTATTTTCTAATCTGCTTTTTATTTTTCTTGCCTTATTGTACTGGTTATAATCAGAGAACATATTTTTGTATAGTTTCAGTTCATTTAAATTTGTAATGGATTTTTAAGCCCCCTAAATATGACCTATCTGAATTAATGTTTTATGTACACATGAAAAACATGTGTTGTTGGGTATAATAGTCTATCAATGTCAATTAGGTCAATCAAGATGGTTGACAGAGTTGCTTCAAGTCTTCTCTACACTCACTGATGTTCTTCTGTCTGCTTGTTCTATTAATTACTGAAAGAGGAGTACTGAAGTCTCCAAATATGAGTGTGGATTTGTTTAGTTATCCTTTCAGTTCTCTCCATGTTTACTTCATGTATTTTAAAGCTATGTTGTGGGGGTATAGACATTTCAAATTTTGTTATCTTGTGGGTGAACTGACCTCTATGTTTTTCTCTTTGGAGAGAGGGCTAAGGAATAAATGCAGGACTGCCCATTTTCTTTGGTTTTATTTTGTTGTTCAGTTGCTGTCTTCTTAAGCTGAATACCAAGCTCATTCAAGGAGGAAGATGAAATGTGATCCCATAAATATGTCTTTGTTTAAAAAGTATGTGATATCAGTTAAGTCACAATGCTCTCTCTTCCGGTCATCAAAATTCTGATATTTAACATCTAAGTATTTCTAAAAGTTGAAGGTATTTTTTCAAGTAGGTTTTTCTGAAATAAAAGCAATTCCGTTGTTTTACTTTACATGCATTTTAGTGTTTTCCTTGACTTTCATTCAGTATTTTAACATACACTTTGACTATTTAAGATCTAATTTGCACTGATGCCAAAGTATTTGTCAAAATGTTTTACATGGATTTTTCATTCATCAACTTTCTGCCCTTTAGAACACAGTCCCCCAGCTGCTTCACTCTACTGAGACCCACTCAGTAAAGACATCAAATGAAAGCAATATACTATTTACAGCTTGCCCACATGCATTATACATCAGATAAAAAGTTGCGATGGAGGTCCAAAGGATGATTTGGAAATTACTAACCAGCTTCAACTAAGTAAGCGACCTACTTATAGATCAAGAGTAAATGGAGGAATGCAAATGACTTAAAGCAAAGAGTGTACAAACATAATGATCACTATTAAATAAAAACAATCTTCTCAGTAGACTTGATAATAGCCTGTATCATTCATTCATTCATTCATTCATTCATTCATTCATTTATTTATTTCTGTGAAAGAGAGGGCTAAGGGACTGTTTGGCTATAGGAATCAAACAGCCCCATTCACCTGCCTCCTTAGGCTTTTATTGTAGCAACAGCTTGAACTAAAATTAACTATTAGATACTATCAGCAGGGTAAGTATTCTTGAGAAAATACATGTATCTGTAGTGTCTTTTAAACAAGGATGTTTAAAGAGTAAACATAAAGATTACAGCAAAACACCCAAGGGCTCAGACTTGTTTGGAAAAGTCAAGGCAGGGTTTGCCACCTTCGGCAAGGTCCCTCCAGAGGCCTCCCACCTTTCAGAGAATCCTCCTTACCAACTTTCCAACTATAAGTTGAAACTTTGTAGCCTTGAGTGAAGTCCAGCATAAATCCTATGCTTCCCCACATAAAAATACAGGATTTTATTGGTGACAACGTCACAGAAACTCAGCTTTTCAGCACTTGTGCATGTCTCAATGCTCTTTTCTCTTTCCTTCTAGTTGTAGAACTTCCACTCAGCCAGCTTTCCCGTGGTTCTGGGTGATAGACGTTTTGTCTTTTAGTTGTAGTTTTGAAATTGTTGTGCAAGGCAGCAGTTTAGGTGTTTACCTACGCCGCCATCTTGGATTCTCCTAGCCTGTATCTTTTTAAAAAGTGATTCTTTACAATTGCTGGAAAAGCCTCTAATTCTTTTCTTCTCTATTCCCTATCAAATTTGTTATCTACAGTTCCTGACCTTTCCTATGTCCAGAACACCATTCCCAATCCGTTTACTTCAGCGAATGATCAGACTTCTTACCTTACAAAGAAGAGGAAGGCCAACTGATATGTTCCATCAACTTCCCTTTGCTCTTCCTCTAAGCTTTTCTCTATCTTTGCACAATGACTCTTTCTGTCACTGTCCTTTGTCCAAGTATATCTCCCCAGTCTTCAGTAAGGTTATCCCTGTCATTGAGTGCCAATCTCCTCTCTCTGCACCCCACCAACACACACTCCAGTGTCTCTTCATACCCAAAGTGTATGATATGCCCACTTACCTTTTCAATATTTTTTTTAAGGACCTACCAAGTGCCAGTCACTGAATTACTATGAGATAGAAAGTTAAATAAAAATCCACTCCTCCTTTTAGAAAAATTCACAAACTTGTGGGAAAGATAAATTGTTTAAAAAATAATTACAGTTGGTGTAATAAGAGCAAAGGCATGTACAGTGTAATAATGGTATAAAGGCAAGGTAACAATGGTTACAGAGGGATTATTTTTTTTAATATACATAGATCTTTATCAAGCCCACCCTCTCTGATGGGTTTTCTTCTTTTGCTACAAATAGGCTCAGGTCTCCTCTAGCCTTAAACACATAAAACACCCATGACACTTAAACTAATATTGCTGTCATTCACTTTTACTCACAGTCCACAAATCCAATCCACTGTATTTTATCCTTCATCTTTCAACTATGGTCTTGGTTTCCACCGTTACATCGACACCTCTCACCAAATCCAAGTTGAGTAATACACTCAATATATCACCTTTCTTTCCTGGTCCTCATCTTATAAGTCTCCCAGCTATAAAGGACTATTGCGGACTGTACCCTCTTCTCCAAATTCTCTCCTTGCCTTTTGTGATACTTTACTTCCCTAATGTATTACCTCCCTCTCCATTCTATGCCATTCAGTCTTCACAGATTCTACTTCCTTCTGTGGCCTGACAAAGGGAAGCTTTAGCCAGAATTCCATTTTGAGATGTGATTTTTGACTCCCTACATCCTCTCTCCACTATTTTGTTCTCTCTCTCTCTGCCACAGAAAATTTATGATAGTCAGTGCTATGGTAACCTGGGATTGAGAAAAATAATCATGAAGTTAGAAGGCCTGGCTTCAGTTTCTGACTCTACCACTGACTTACTATCTGTGTACCATGGGCATGTCACATCCTATGATTCCATAAAAGAGAACGGCTAATTAATGTTCCTTCCAATCCCACAGTTCTACAATTTCAACTGGAAAGAACATCAGATTTTTAGTTCTAATTTCTCTAATGCACTACAAATCCACATTCTGTCTTCCATTTAAATGTCCCACCTCTAAAACTAATCTCTTTAACCAACTAGTTCTTTTAAGTTTTCCACTAACCTTTATGTACTTGTGACCATTATTTTAAACTTGAAATCCTAACAATATTATGCACATACTGCCTTCTATTCATGCATTCTCTCTTCCTGATTCCCAACCCCCCTTCAAGGCCCAACTCAAAGAGAATATCTTCCGGAAAATGTTTCATGGCCTCTCCTGCTGGTTATAGTACCCCATTTCTTCAGAAGACCCAAGATATTCCATGTATACAATAGTTTCCCCCACTCCCACCAATTACCTGTGGTTTCAGTTCAGTCAAAAGTGGTCCGAAAATAGGAAATTTCACCAACCATCAACATAGTCTGCTCCTGACACCCAACCACCAACACTGTCATGGCTCCAAAACCCAGGAGTACCCGAAGCAGATGATCCTCCTTCTGACGTATAGTCGGAAGGTCAACAGCAGCCTAAAGTTATGCCTATGCATTCACCTCACTTCATCTTATCATGTAGACATTTTTATCAGCTCACATCATCACAAGAAGAAGGGTGAGTATAGTACAGTAAGATATTTTGGAAGAGAGAAAGAATTCACATTCACATAACTTTTATTGTAGTATATTGTTATAATTGCTCTATTATTAAGTATTATTAATTTCCCACTGTGCCTAATTTTATAAATTAAACTCTATTGTAGATACGTATGTATAGGAAAAACCATAGTATTTACTGTAGGGTTTGATACTATCTGCGCCACTGGGAGTCTTGGAACATATCCGCTGCAGGGAAGGGGGGACTGCTGGACCCCTAACCCTTGGCAAGTTTCCCTCCAGACTCTGGCTCTGTAGAAGCAAAGCAGGTTTACATCAGGTCCTCCTTTGCATCCCCCAATAGCACCTGAGCACTGTCTTGTGCAGAGTACAGAAAACCTCCGAGATTTGAACTGAACTAAGCTGAACTTTGGACACAGCAGAAGCAGGAGTATTCTACCAGTAGACTAATTACCTTCTTCAAGTAGAAATCTGTGCCGAAGGACACGGCGTAGGTGTTTCAGCTCTAAACTGAGAAAGCAGAAGCTCTTCTTGAACTCCTTCAAAACCCAAGTCAACTCAAAAGGACACTATAGACAGTAATCTTTGCAGTGTCACTACTTTTTAAAAGTGTATTTACTAAAAGGTATACTCTGAAATAGTTGGTTTTGTAATGGAACATTTTTAAAAATCTAAATCTAAATCTGTTTACGTTGAGACAATGTGTTTCATAGACCTAATGAACTATTATTAGAATTGGAGATTTAACATAGCAACAGTGATGCTTATCAGAACGTTGAGCCAGCACACACTGCATCATCTTCTGCTCTAACCTACATGTGGCATAGCAAACAATTTCCAAAATAAAATAAGATGTCATTAATTTTCAGCTTCATTAATAAGCTTCAATGCATTCCTCTAAAAATTGTTTCAATGCCCTCAATTGTGATAGCAAGACAAATTGAGAGAAAAAAAGGTTTCCAGCTTCCTTATTACCAAGAAACATAAAAATGCAGCCTAGCAGACAAAAGAACCAGATTTCCAAGCACTCTACACCAGAAAAGTCAAGGCTTTAGCTTAACTCACCTGGAAGGCAGGTGAGTTAAGCTGCGTGAGGCCTGACAGTAGTACACAGCACCGCTGCAAGGACGTTAAATGAAACTGAGAGGAACTGTCTGGCACCTCATTACCGAAGAGGCAGGGCAGACTCTGACCTACCTGGCTTATCCCTCCAGGAGAGATCTTGTACGACTGCAACTTCTGCTTCAGCAGCTCGGGATCACTGTGACGGAATGGGCACCCTGACAACAAAAAACAGGCCAGCACATCAACAAGGTTATTTACTTGGGACTTAATACAGAGCCACACTCGAGAGACTGTCTAAGCTGCCCTTAATTGGCTAACAGCTTATTAATAAAAAAGTTAATTGCCCATGAGTGCAACTGCATTCCTCTCTTTATCTAAATGACGGCTTCGCTGTACGGTTATCAGGGTACCACAGGCTCAAGAGTTACATAAAACACTGCAGCATTCTCAGGCTCAGTTGCTCATTCACTGGGAACAAACAGTTTTAATTGTGCTACTTGCTAGTAAGCAGAGATAATCACAAAGTAGCTATAAAATAGTTTATCTAAAAACTTTATATTATCACACATTTTTTCTAATTACTTAAAAGATATACTATAGAAGGAAGATAGTGTAGACAAAAAGAAAAATGTGCAAATGCTAAGAAATATAAAAATTTTCAGATGTAAATTCTATACCCATTTCCCATTGTGTAGAAACAATATAAATTTAGATGAATCACGGATGGGAATGAGATGCATAAATAAGGAACCGTCTCATAGAAAAACAAATTATAGTAGATACATGTCATCTCTAGACTATTTCACGGGAATAATAAAGTTGAACTACTAAACATATTTGCTTAAACAAAAACACAAAAAAATTGAAATGTAAAAGCTGTATTAGGCCAAAATCTAAAAAATTTTAGATATTTTAAGAAGAAACTGCAATGACAGGTCAAAATACTTAATTTAACATTTAATTCAGGATGCCAGATAGTTTTTCAGTCATAGACTTGATGGATCTATAAGTTAATTAGAAACAATTGTGCATTTTTAACAATAGGAAATTGATTGGGACAAAAATAATGGAAAGGAGTCTACAGGTCAAACAAATGTGTTTCCCAAAAATCTTAACTCCAAACAAAAATACCCATGATAACACTGTGGACTCCTATAAATTATGAAATTGACAAAATGCATAGTATATACTTTATTCAGTTTAAAATCATAGTTATTTTTAGTAGAAGGAAATACCTTGAGAAGCTGTGTAGCACATAGTTGAAAGTTTGGATCTGAGTTTAACAGTTACAAGCTAGGAGACCTAGGCAAATTTTGTATCTTTATGTTGACTCAGCTTCACTTTCTGTCAAGTGAGGGAAATACTCACTGAGCTCTTGTGGGAATGGACTATAAAGCTCTTATCTTACATGCTCCTGGCACATAGTAAACACTCAAAAAATCTGATAATGAAATTATGAAGAATCACAATGAGAAAGACATGAGGGTGCACGTGGAATTTTTGGTTTAGTCCAAAATTATTAAAGGACACCAAAAAAAAAAAAATTAACTGAATTACCCAAAGTACATCTGAAATAATGGCTATACCTGTATGAAAGGTCAGAAAGGGCAAAGCCAAGAAGAAACTAAAGATTGCCAAAATATTAAATATCACATAAAAGTCTTTAAAAGCTATGTTCACTATAAGAAGAAAACAGAGGAACCAGACTACTAGAGAAGCTGATCTATAATAATAAAAGCATAATATGCTAATTAGACCAGATGTCCTTCCAAACGAAGAAGCCAGGGCAGCAAGGGAAGCCCGGGTCCCGGGTGCTAGAGGGAAGCTGGTGCTGGGTAGCCGGGGGAAGGAAGGCCTACTCTTGCACGAATTTCATGCATCGGCCCTCTAGAGTTACTATAACAGAGAACAGAAAGAAAACAACTCAGCACCTCCTACTTTGTTTCTATCTTCCACATCAAAGAGAATGATATGTACAATTGGAAAGAGTTGAACTAACAAGATAACGGAAGAAGAATTGAATTCCTAAACAACTAACACTGACTTCAGCTAAGTGTTTGACAAAGGTTTTGTGGAAGAGATGGATAAACATCATCCAGAATACAGTTACACCTACATAGATTCATAAATGGTTGAACAATCCTTCCAGGCAGTGCCGCTTAATGAAATAATGTGAACCTAAGGGACTAGTTAGCTTTGCAAGTAACAAAAAAAATAAAAGGACAGAGACTTATGGTTTCCAGTCTAGCATGTAAGGAGCTTAGAAGTTGCCTCTCCACCCAAATAAGTAAAAAGCTGAACTGAAAAATCAGCAGCTGCTCTTGGATCCATTTGAGAAGTGAAGTCACAGGGCAAATCACTGTCCCCAAAACTGGAGAGAGAAGGAGACACAGAGAATCTCAACTTGCCAGAGCAGAAATCCCTGTGGGAACTAAACACTGGAGTAGGAAAACTGAACCTGGACAGATTGCTTGAGTCTCCATGTGGTCAATTCTAAGAGTTAAAAACTCGGAGGAGACCCACTCATGGGGGAAGCCCACACTTTTGTAAGTTCAACATCCAGGAGCTCTACCAGATCTTCACAGTGAATAAGAGGGAGAATCCCCACATCCTCCTAGCAGTGGGAGAGGAAAAGGAACCATTTTGAAAGAGCTATCTGTTCTTTTTAACAAGGCCTGCACGCAGGAAACACTATTTTATCAGAGCCTAAAATGCTGGGGACTTTAACAAAGCCTAACCTACCTAGGGGGAGGGAAATGCCCAATTCCAACAACCTCCAGCCATCCTGCCCAGCGATAAGGGGCGGGGGGAGGTGAGAATCACTGTTGAAGTACATGGCTCACTAAAAGACTGAGATCTAATCACAGGACTATAGAACACTCTTCCCATTCCATAATACCACCTCATTACTAAAGGCCTCTTTACTGGAGTTCTTTTCACCCAGTATGTCATGTCTACCTTTTAACAAATAATTAAAAATCATACAAAAAGGCAAAAAATACAGATTGGAGAAGCTAGAACAAGCATCAAAACTAGAGTCAAATATGGCAGGGATGTTGGAATTATTAGGGAATTTAAAACAACAATGATTAATATGCTAAAGGCTCTAAAGGTGAAAGTAGATAATATGCAAGAATAGATGTGTAATATGAGCAAAAAGGGATATTCTAAGAAGAATAAAAAAGAGATCAAAACCACTAATGGAAATGAAGAATACCTTTGATGTGCTTATTAATAGACATGGATGAGGAAAGACTCTCTGAATTTGAGGATATGAAAATAAAACTTCCAAAACTGAAAAAAGAGAAAAAAGACTAAAAAAAAACCCCACAAAATGCAAAATAAGAATTGAATATCCAAAAACTGTGGGACAACTATGAAAAATGTAACATACAACTAATGCAAAACCAGAAGGAGAAGAGAGAAAGGAATAGCAGCAACATTTGAAGCAATAATGACAGAGAATTTCCCTCAAATGAATGACAGACACCAAATCACAGATCCAGGGAGCTCAGAGAACACCAAGAGGAATAAATGCCAAAAAGATACATCTATACATAATCATGTCCATACTTCAAAAAATCAAAATAAAGAAAAAAATATTGAAAAAAGCCAGAGAAAATAAACACCTTAGCTATAAAGGAGCAAAGATAACAATACAGCTAACTTACGCTCAGAAAGCATGCAAACAAGAAGAGAGTAGAGAAGCGTTCAGAGAGAAACTCCCACAAACTTAGATTCCTGTACCCTGGTACATTATCATTCAAAAGAGGAGAAATAGATATTCTCAGAGAAACAAAAATTGAGGTAATTTGTTGCCAATAGACCTACATTGCAAGAAATATTAAAGGAAGTTCTTCAAAGAGGAAGAAAATGGCAAAGGTCTGAAACAGAATTACATAAAGGAAAGAACATCAAACAATGGTAAGGAAAAATAAAATTAAAATGTTTCTTTTTCTTTCTTTTTTTAAATCCTCACTCGAGGAGATGTTTGTTGTATTGATTTTATAGAAAGAGGAAAGGGGGAGAGAGAAACATCAATGTGAGAGAGAAACATCTATCAGTTGCCTCCTATATGTACCCCAACCAGGGATTGAGCCCACAGCCTAGGTATGTGCCCTGACCAGGAATTGAACCCGCAACCTTTTTTGGTGTACGGGGATGACCCTTGAATCAACTGAGCCTCCCGGCCAGGGCCATTTTTCTTATTCTTAATTGATCTAATAGATAAGTTCGTTCAAAATAATAGGAACCAATATTCAATTATATATACTTATGTACTTATGTGTGTATTTATGTATAAATGAATGACAGAATGATACAAGGGAATTAGAAATATTTCAGTATTAAAAGGTACTTGGCACTACCCATGATATGATATAGTGTAATTTGAAAGGAGAGTTGGATTAGTAGAAATGTATAATGAAAACGCTTTAAAAAGTAAAGTCACACACACAAAAAAGAATATAAAGAAAGTATAATGAATATGTAAAGAAAGAAAAAGGGTAAAATGTAAAATGCTCATTAAAAAGGCAGAATAAGTGTGAAGGACAAAAACAGAAACAAACAATAAGGGGTAACAAATAGAAAACAGTAACAAATATTGTAGATGTTAATCCAACTATATCAATAATTAAACGTCAATCATCTAAATGCACCAGTCAAAAACAGAGACTGTCGGAGTGGATCAAAAAACAAGACCCAATTATATAAATATGAAGAGACAGCCTGGCCGGCATGGCTCAGTGGATTGAGCATCCTCCCATGCACCAACAGGTTGCTGGTTGGATTCCCTGGCAGGGTATATGATGTTTCTATCTCCCCCTCTCTCTTCCTTTCTCTATAAAAAATAAATAAAAAGATATTTTAAATATGAAGACACATGCATATTAAAAGTAAAGGGATGGAGAAAGATGTACCATACTAACAAAAATTTCAAAAAAGCAAGAGAAGCTATATTGGTTTCAGACAGAGCAGACTTCTGAGCAAGGAAATTTATCTGGGATGTTACATAATGATAAAAGGGGCAAATACGCCAAGAAGACACAGCAATCCTTAAGGTATATGCATCTAACAACAGAGCATCAAAAGATGAGGCAAAAACTGAACTGCAAAGAGATTTAGATGAATTCTGCATTAAGGATTTCAACACCCCTCCATCAAAAATGGGCAGATCCAGCAGGCAGAAAATAAGCAACAATATAGTTGCACTCAACAGAACCATCAATCAATTAACTGGATATCATTGCCATCTATAAAATAACTACATCCAACAACAGCCGATTACACGTTCTTCTCAACTCATAAATAACAAAGCACTCTAGTGCAGGATGCCAATAGCAGGGAAGGCAGTGCAAGTGCTGGGTAAGAGCTATCTGGGAACTCTTTGTACATTCTGTTCAATTTTGCCCTGAACCTAAAACTGTTCTAAAAAAAAAAATGAAGTTTCTTAATTTTAACAAAAGGACAGATAAATGTACCTATAAATGATATGAAATCATTGAGTGTTTGCTAAGTATGATATTTTAAACTGATAGTTCAAATTAAAAACAAACATAATAGACTGGAATAAATAAAATACAATTTATCAGGAGTAAGAAATAAAAAATCCTGCATTTAAGCTAATAAAAGTATATGAAATGTGTAACAAATGCTAGCATCTAGAAATTGACAGAAGAATCCCTGGGAGGAGTTTTACTTGGCCAAGCTCCATGTAAATCGCCTGCCTGTTGTGGCAGCTAGGAAAAGCTCGAGGCTTTTTCAACAGAAGTATCTGGCCAATGGTTTTCAAAGTTCAGAAAACATAAAAATCATCCAGGGAACTTGTAAATACATCTGAGTTTATATATCTGAAGGTGGGGCCTGAGAATATGCCTTTCTAAAAGGTACATTAAGTGATGAGTGGTAAGATTCACTCGCTGTGTATACTACACTACCAGCACTGCTGCCTCTTCATCTATGAAATATGAACACACAAGCATTTTTAAATGCTCTCTACACACGCAGCAGCTTTCTTAAAATTCTCTTTGTGATAACCTAAATGTGTATCTTTTTAAAGAATTTCAGTTAAGATGCTAAAACAAAATATTTTTTGACACATACATTGCAGTGAACTTTGGTAGCCTAGAAAATGTACTAATATGGACTGTTAAACCATTCTCTGACATACCAGACAAACAGGGAGCTTTTCAAGATATGCTCAGAGAACTATTTTAGAAAAAAGATTTTTAACTCAGAAATCTATAGAAAATCGTTTAGTACAGATTTTTTAAATTTTTTAACCTACAACTCAGGCAAATTGATAGATGTTTGATACCGTGACTTGCTCAATTCTTCACTTAATCTGTTTGTTAATCAGATGATAGTAATGAGAACAAAACACATTTTTCCTTGATAGTATTCTGAAAATCAGTGAATCTACTATTCTAAACTTCGAGGCATTCAATTTTCAAAAAACTCTGAAGAACTTGTGTCAGTCTGCTAAGAGACTTGCAGAACGAGAGAGAGACAGACAGATAGGCAGACAGACAGGAGCAGGCGAGGGGGAAATTGAGAACAAAAGAGCCCGGTCCAGCAGCTGCATGACGTTCTCTTGCCTGACCTAGTTCAGTGACAAGGCAAACCGACAGAAGAGTAATGGGGCTCTAGCTTGACACTGATGACTGGCATACGCTGTAAACTGGTTCCTGTCAGTGATGCAAAACGCCATCACACTGTTTCAGCATTTCCCACTGAGCTCTTGGGTTTCTGTACTTCGCAAGCATGTCAAAGTGGAAGCACTTACCATGATAATCCCCTTGGCCTGGCGGATTGTTTAGAATAATCTTCAGGCAACTGAAAGGTGTATAGTCTGTCCTCTTGCCTTCCTTTCCAAAGCTGTGACGGATATTGTAAGAGTAGCCTTTATCAAACTGGTTGGGGGAAAAAGAAAGGAGAGACAAAAGTAAGCCAATATTGTGGGAGTGGTGTCAGCAATCCGGCTAGAACCAAAGAGCAGAGAGGGATATTTTCTAAAACAAATTCAGCATTCATGGCAGATGTACATTCAGATCACACACATCATTTGGGTCCCTTATGATACAAATAAAAATGTCTATTTATGTTTTTGAGATTTATATGTATTAGGAGTTTTTTCTTTGATTGCTGAGTAGTTTTCCTATTGATGGATACCAGGGCTACTCTAGTTTGGGGCTATTATCAATAAAGCTGCCATGAACATTCTGATAGATGATTTTGTGGACATATATTTTGATTTCTCTTGGATAAATACCTCGGAGTTGAATTGCTGCCAACTGTTTTTCTGGAGTCGCTGTATACCCCACCAGCTATGCATGTAAGTTCCAAATTCCTCCCAAAATATGGTATTTCTTTTAGTTAAAATGCTTTCCTAAGAAATGGGTAGTGATATCTCCTTTTGCATTTCCATTATGACTAATACTGCTGAGTACCTTTTCATAGGTCTTTCTTGGTTAGTGATATGCCTTTTTTATTAAGTGTCTATTCAAATATTTTGCCCATTAAAAAAAACACACCAGGATTGTCTTCTTTTAATTATTCCATTGTAAGAATTCTTCACAGTTTCTGGACTCAAGCCCTTTGTCAGATACAGCATACCTTGGAGATAATGTGAGTTAGGTTCCAGACCACTGCAATAAAGTGAGTACATAGCAGTAAAGGTTCTCAGTTTTTTTGCTGGTGAAGGGTCTTGCCTTCAATTTGTAAAACACAACATCTATGAAGTGCAATAAAGTGAGGTATGCCTGCAAAGGTATTACAGATATTTTCAGTGTATGACTTGTCTATTTATCTTCTTGGTATTATCTACTAGTATATATATATATAAAAGCCTAAGCGACCATTACGGCCAGTCACTATGATGCACACTGACCACCTGGGGGCAGATGCTCAACACAGGAGCTGCCCCCTGGTGGTCAGTGTGCTCCCAGAGCCAACTTCCCCTGGCTGGCCAATCTCCCGCAGGATACAGACACATCTTTACATATGTATATTTTCTTTATTTAAAGGGGAAGTTTGTACTTTAATTTTAGGTAGCTAGGGGAGATAAAGTGCTTTTCCTGCATTTGCTGGTTCTCAAGTGCCTTTAGGTCAAAATAATCCCTATGACAAAGCGGCGTATTTTGGGATGGCTTCTTCTCTAGTACCATTTATCCCCATGGGATAAGCACTGTTTCCAACACCATGTGTTGAAGACACTTTCCCTTCCTTACTAAATCACTTTGGTACCCTTGTCAAATTTGACCATAAATGTGTGGATCTGTTTTTGGATGCTGTATTGTACCAGGAATCTACATGTCTGTCCTTCTGTCAGTGCCACACTGTCTTTTTTGTTTTAGAGGTAAGGGAGAGAGAGAGAGAGAGAGAGAGAGAGAGAAGGAGAGAGAGACATCGATATGAGAGAGAAACATCGATCTGTTGCCTCCGCAGGCTCCCTGAACCAGGATCAAACCCACAACCTGGGTGTGTGCCCTGACTGAGACTCAACCTGCAACCTTTTTGTGTGCAGGACCATACTCCAGCCAACTGAGCCATGCAGCGAAGACCCACACTGTCTTCATTACAAAGTCTTTAGAGTTAAATCTCAAATTCAGATAATCTAAGACTGTAAGCCCTCCTGCTTTGTTCTTTTTCAAAATTGTTCGGGCTATTAAATGTCCTTGAATTTCCATATAAATTTCAGAATCAGCTTATCAACTTCTATTTTTAAAAAAACTGCTGAAATTTTCAATAATCAGTAGCTTATGGCTTCACAACTACCTATCTGCCCATAGAAATCTACAACCAGGAAAACAAATGCATTTCAACCTAAAAACAACTTTCAAAAAAGAAGACAAACTTTCAAACCAACATTAAATTTCACCGGTGAAAACAAGAACATTTAGAAGTTCCAGCAAGCATCTTTTACAAACAACTTCTGTTTGTTTAAGTCATAAACATTAGCTATAGTCAATCACTTTGTGCAAACTTTTAGGTCTGAAGTGAATTTAAATAGGTACAAGATTTCTGTATGTTCATCAGAAAACACTGAAAGAACCTTTGGGTCAGCTATTCTGTTAAAGTAATGGAAAGCTACTCTCTGGAAAGGACACAAAGCTAAATTAGTATTTTTTTTTTTCACCTCCTCTCCTTTCCAATTTATTTACCCACTGTCTGTGTGTATAGATGCCTAAAATTTGGACCTTACTGAGCTTTCAGACTATCTGCATATCAAGAACACAAGTAGTCCTCTAGTTTTCAGACAGGCTAACTTTTGTAACATTGCAGAGAGAGAGCATTTACTGTGAGATGTTTTTGAGAGAATACTTTCTAAGTGTCCCTACACACAGCTTAAAGGAACATCTCCAAGTAGTTATGTGGGAACTAAGAGAAGAGCACACTTTCCTTCCCATTTTGGCTCCTCCATCCTACTCCTTTCAGTGACAGGAAATGCCAGCAAATCAGCTCTGGTCAGAAGGTGGGTGAGTGGCAGCGTGTGACCTCCCAAATTAGTCCTGCCATCCCAGCTGTGGCGCTGGCAACACACCATCTGTATTTCTGCCAAAGTCAGCAGTGAATTATTTTCAAGGGCATGATGTTACCAATGGAACTCAAGAAAAGTGAGAAAGCAGGCACATCTGTTTGTTTTTCTCTTGTAAATCCGTCTTTTGTCAGTCTAATTTACGGGCACCAGCTGGAGAACTTGAGCAAAAACAGGGTATTTTCCTCCCTTTTCGTTTTGTCCAAAAAGAGCAGGACATATGTTCTCCAACTTCACATCCTAATCCCCTTCCCTGTAGTCATGGAGAACATTTTCAGTTCTAGAATGAGCAGATTTTCTTTCCCTCAAATTTCCCCCGAGGCAGGGTCTAGCTAAAATCTTTAAATTGTGATTAACCACTTGGTTAGAAAATGAAAAGGAAATAGTGAAATGCCAGAACCCACCGAAAAAGTATTAAACAAAATGATCATATGTGATTAGATAAGATCGTTGATTAAGCAGACCACTTTCGGTGAAGCCAATAGGTCAAAAGGAACATCAGCTGTGTATGAAGAAACCTGCCTTATCATCGGAGGAAAGTGGGGAGCTTTCTGTTCAGGATACCCGTAGCGTGTGAGCCAGTGGCTGTCGTTTCTCTTCTTCACGTTCTATGCTATAAGACTGTACCCAGCAGACTCAGAAAACAAGGTCTGAGGGCCATCCGTGATTGGGGGCTGTGTGATCTACATCATTCCAACTACATCTATTAGGTCAGACATTAAATAAAGAATATTATTTATAAATTCTTAATGCAGAATTTAGTGCAAATGCAATACTGTTATTAACAATAAAAATAAAGTAACAGTGATGTTCCAATACTGATAGCTTACATTTCTACAGATCCTTAGCAGTGACAAAGTGATGATTCTTAGGCCCTTTACTACTTGTAAAGTATAGAAGTTAGGTATCCCTATTTTATAAATGAGGAAATTAAGGTTTCAAGAGGTCAAGTAAATAGTTATTTCAATTCTTAGGAATATGTAATCCCAGTGGAAAAGATGGAGTTAAAATCTTAGTCTTCTGCTTTTTTAGAAAATTCTACAATATTATAGATGGGGAAAATAAATAAATAAATACAGGCAACTGTAGACTACTTCCCTACTGTCAACTCAGCTACTTCAGGGACAGGTGAAAGTCAGAGCAAACCACAGTAAAACAAAATGATTCTGATTCTAGTGAAAACCAGAGAAAGCTATCTACTCCCAAAAGAAATGGTAAGTCTAACAAACCACTCGCAGATCATTTATTTGGTTTCTATTCTATCATAATTTTAGAATCACAAAAATGGCAAATTTGAAGTTACACATTTGAAATAATAATAACAACAACAACAACACAAAAAAAAGCACCACACACTAAACAGTGTTTGTGAATGCTTTCAAATTACCAGGCACACTGGGTAGTCCTCCTCTATAACATTCGAGTTGGGGACCTGGTCTGGAACTGGAGAACAAAGTCAGAGAAAAGAGAGTATGAAAAATGGAGAGAAAAGAATGCAGAACACACCATTGTTTATGTATTTAATCCTCACCCAAGGACATGGTTAGAGCGAGAGAGGGAGAGGGACATCGATTGGTTGCCTTCCCTACACACACTCCCTGATTGGGGATCAAATCCACAACCCAGGCATGTGTCCTAACCAGGAATTGAACCAGCAACCTTTCATTATATGGCATGATATTCAACCAACCGAGCCACTCCAGTACTTATTTAACTGGCAACTCCATCTGGGGCTTTTGCAAATTTAGCTTCCTTATCAGAATCATGAGTTAAGAGCTGGAGCAGGCTTTAGACATCATCTAGCACAGCTATTACTACATAGAAAGCAAGGGCTAACCCTAAGTTGCAACGTGAGTTGGGGAAAGAAGCCCTGCATTGCCTGTATCTAGCACCTCCCATCCAGTCTGTAGCCCCAATGCTGAACACAAAGCCTAGCATACTGTAGCTGCTCACTAAACATTTACTAGGGTCAACTGTTAAGAACATTTTTTTGTACTGTATAGTTATTGACTTGTCCCTACCAGAGGACTGAAGGCTAATCTTATATTTATCACTCTGTTAAATTTCACTGACAAGAGATTTAGCAGATTCCTATCACTAAGCACTGTAACAACGTATTACTTATATGGAGGCCTCAACAGTTTAACCTGGGGGAAATGGGCTGGAAGAGTTGTGTAGGTCATTTTAATTGGCTATCTGTTCAGCTACTGTCCCTGATAATAAGAAAAGGACATATCAGTGATAGAACTTTCAGTATCTCACCGGGGAAGCTTGTTTTAGAAAAGTGTTCTTTAGTCACTAACAACATTGACATAACAGTGAAAATATATTCAGATTCCAAATGAACTTTGTCTGAATTTGAAGACAGAAACCACAAACAATCCTTCATTCCCTACAATGCATTTACTGAAATCACATACTGAGAGCCTAAAAGACAATTTAGTAACTCCCAAGAAGTGGTCAATTTAGTCACTACCTCACTAGTAGGAAAAGAGCCAACATAAAGCAGGCTCCACCAGAAAAATCGCAGGCGCTAGCTGCCAGAGGTGGGATGCTCTAGTCTAAGTGAGCTGGCTCAGCTTGAATACAGTGATCCTTTCACTCACTGAAAACAAGGGAAGCCAACGGAAAACATCAGCCAAGCCTCAAAGACTGCACAAAAGCACACTGACCAGGGCTTCCAGTTGCCAAGGAAAAGGCCTCCTCTCCCTCACTGATATAAAAATAGACTTTTACAAACATTTTGAAGTAAAAATTAAATGTAAATTTATTCAACTTCTGCTAGATTCATTTAATCCTATTTACTTATTTTCCCCAGAATTTTTTCTTTTTTTTTTCTCCAGACTTTGCTTTTCTAGATTGCCATATCTGGTAACTTTAATCCACAGTGAGTATTTTCTATAACTAAATTCCTATTACAATGGAATTTTAAGGATCTAGCTTGATCCTTAAAAATATGTTTCAAGGTACTACTCACAACTCTAATATATATACACAAATATATTATATGCACAAACACATATATACATATGTTGTATGTAATAAGACTAAGGTTTTGAAGAGCTATCAGGATGATTACAAACATATAATCCCCTACTCCTACAAATGTTAAATACCTAAATATTTTTTATTATAAACATTTAAATATTTCCATATGTATTGATATATTTCAATTATATGTTTCTGAGTACATAAAGGTTCAGAATTATCATATATTCCTGGTGAATTATGTTTTATAAGCCTATATTTGTCCTGCATAATAGTTTTCTCCTTGTACTGAATTTTGTTGATATTAGTGTTTTCAGTCCAGTTTTATTTCTATTACACCTTCAGGTATTCCTCTACCCTCCTTTATGCTAATTTTTAGTGTCAGAACATCTTGAATAAATTGCAAGTGGAGTGATTGGTTACCCATGACCACCCTCTAGTGGTTACTCATAGCATATTAAAATAAACATTTTTCTATGAATGCCAGAAATGAATCAGATTCTCTACTAAAACAAACAAAACAACAACCATCTTTAGCACACTTTTAGCACCATCATAATTATAAAATTAGCTCCAAAATAACTCTGAAAATGAACTGCTAAAATAATTAATTTCCCCAACTTACCACAATATAGTGTGATATTTCATTTATTAGATTACATGTCATCTTCTAGTCACCTAAGTTGGCTACATAAGAGATGACCAAAAGAGACAATTACATCAGGTTTTAAAAGCTAGCAATAAATGTTAGACAAATGTATCATGCCCCAAAATGAAAAATGGCATGAAATATAGTTTTAATTTACAGTGACAAGTCAACTTGTTCCTCTACAGTTTCAGGGATAAATTGAAGATCTGTTTGCTGCCTTCTGTCATAGGTGAGTGTGTTGTTTCTCTCCAAAGATTAGAAACCAATAGATTCCACTTGGTAAGACTACATTTCCTAAGGCTGAATCTGAAGGAGGTCAAAAGAGGAATTCCCACAATATTATGTCAAGAATTAGAAAAGGTATGTGGGGTGAGAAATGGCTAACTTGTTTTTATTTATTTTTTTATTTAATTTTTTAAAATGTCCTTATTGATTAAGGTATTACATATGTGTCCTTATTCCCCCAGTACCCCCCACCTCCCATTCATGCCCCCACCCCCCTGTTGTCTGTATCCATTGGTTATGCTTATATGCATGCATACAAGTCCTTTGGTTGATCTCTCCCCCTTAATCCCATCCTCCCCTACCTTCCCTGAGGTTTGACGTTCTGATTTATGTTTCTCTGTTTCTGGATCTATTTTTGTTCATCAGTTTATGTTGTTCATTATATTCCACAAATGAGTGAGATCATGTGATATTCATCTTTCTCTGACTGGCTTATTTCACTTAGCATAATGCTCTCCATCTCCATTCTTTTTAAAGAGAATTTACAAGGCTTTTTGGAAAACAAGTTAATTCTAAGACCATGGCAGGGAAAACACAGCATGAGCTGGAGCACCTCGTGCTGCCCAGAGGACTTGCTCAAAAAGAGGATGGGGCGTGTCAAAAGGGTTCTGGAACCAACCGGAAAGAGCTCCCAAAGGCCAAAGTTGGAACAATTTGAGCAAAAAAATAAACAATAGCACTGAATTATAACATAGAATGGAATGTTTAATTCAGACTACCCATAAGTACCTACTGATATAAGTATCTGAACAAGTAAATGGGGGGAAGGGAACAGCTTTTCCTTACAGAAGAATTCCAATGAATAAATATAGGAGGACGGGGAAGAGAAAATAGCCATTAGGTCACCATATTAATAACAGTTGCAGGCAAGGTCCTCCAAGGGATGCCTAATTAGCAAGCAGGGTATTTATGCAGTCTAAAAGCATCTCCCCCAAGACATCTTGAGGAGAAAATAGTAACTCTACAGTGGAGAAACCCAGCAGATGCCACCTTAACCAAGTGATCAAGTAATTAGTTATGTTGATGTCATATGCACCTGATGTTGATGCAATCAGAGGGAACATCACTCCTGCGGTCTTCTTGCCAAAAATGCATAACCTCAATCTAATCCTGAGAAAACAGAAAATAAACCCAAAATGAGAGACAATCTACCAAAACAAACAAACAAACAGGACAAAACCACCTGACCAGTAACCTTCAAAAGTATCAGGGTCATGAAAGACTAAGAAACTGTCACAGACTGGAACAGATTGAGGAGACACAACAACTAAACGCAACGCACAACCCTGGAGTGAATCCTGGAGCCACAAAAGGACATTAGTGAGACAGCTGGTGAAATCTGAGTAAAGTCTCTGGTTACAGTATTGTACTGTTGGGAATCTGTTGATTTTGATAACAGTGTAATAGTTATGTAAGATTGTTAATATTAGGGAAAACTGGATGAAGTATATATTGAACTCTTGGTACTATTTTTGCAACTTTTCTGTAAGTCAAAATTTTTAAAAATAAAAAGTTTATGTGCCAGATAGTGGACTAGGCATAACACAGATTATCTTATTTGATTCTCCTAACAACCCTTTGAAATTGGTGTCATTATCCCTATTTAACAGGCTGGAAAATTGAGGCTTGGAATGATGAAGTAGAATGTTGTGTCAGGACTGAAATCTTTTTATGACTTGCTTAAAGTTAATATTCTTTCTACCCTGCTATGATAAACACATGTACAAGCATTTCTCATTCAGTAAACACAGGTCATCTCTTCTGAAACTAGATTAAAATTTTAAAGTGGCAACAATTCTAAAAATAGCTCCTGCTATTAGAACTTAGTGATAATTTTCAATTTGCTTAAAATATGTGCTTTAAGGGAGGGAAACAAAAGACTTTCCAGCATAATAATAAAAGGCAAATTACTATATATTTAAGTACAGCCATTTTAATTTACTGTAACATCTAGCAAGTCTTGCAGAACTCTACAAAATAGAATACACTGCTACTCTCCCAACATAAAGCATAAGAAAGGTTGATTTGTTACAAAGGTTGTTCAACAGGCATAGGTGTTTTCTTATATAATTCACAGGTACCTAGCACAGAAACTTAAGTGAATTTTCAAATTTATTTTAGTGCCTTTTTTTCTCATAACATTATACCACTTACCTACATAACCAATATATAAATATTATTTAATACAAAGGAAAAGCATATCAAACTCCATGGAAATATCTGAGAAATAATAAAATATTCATGACAGAAGAGAAATGCTTCCCCCTTTTCCCCTTTTATTGATAGGTTTCTCACAGGCATCAGAATTAAAGTCTCAAAACAAAGTGGCTGCTTTCTTGTAACCAAATGTAATTAAATTGAATTATTGATGGACTGTGTTCTCAGCAATGCAGGAAGAAGGCTCTACCGAGGGAAGGCTATGTAAACTTATTGTATAGCTTCAGGATATCTGCTTGCTTCTCAACTTGGATGTGCTATCTCATTAAGAAACTAAATTCACTCTGCCATGCCATTCTTTTGAATTAACTATATATAAGGGACATGCTAAGAGAAAATGATGACAAGATAAACCAGAAAAATGCTTTGTTTAAAGCACATATTTTTAAATGTTACAAGATACTTTAAGTAGCGTAACAAATATTTTATATATCCACTTACAAGAATGTAGTTTAAAAATCAATCTATCAATGATATATTATAATGAACATGGTCTAAAGAACAACTGGGGAGAATAATCTGATTACTGAGCAAAGACTAAATGAGAAAGTTTGAAACATTTCAAAACAAAGGTTTTAGAGTTTTGTTCAAAACAAAATGTTGAAGCCTGTAATACCTTAATCAAGGAATACAAAACCAAAACCATATAAAAAACACACATAGCATGCAGCAGACTGACAAATCTCAGAGGGAAGAAGTGGGGGGGGGGGGGGGAAGGGGCAGGAAAAGATTAACCAAAGAACTCATATGCATTAATGCACAACCCGTGGACACAAACAAAAGTGTGGTGAAGGCCCGGGGAGGGGGCGGGAACAGGGTGGTGGAGGTGAAAAAATGGGATATCTATAATACTTTCAATAATAAAGATTATTTTTTTAAAAACACACATAGTTTACATTAAACTATGAATATGAAAATCATTATTATGGTTCCACTATAATAAGCGGATTATTATTGAACAGGAAATGAAGAAAGGGAAGATTAGATACAGGTATGCCATTTATACAGCTTTAGTGCCCAGGATGGGTGTGGCCAATGCAATCGCTAGAAACCTGAATATTTAAACTTCTAAGCAAAGAAGTAAACTCTCTCTTCTCTCTGGATATCCCAGCTCCCCTTTCGCAGGGGGTTGCACATCCCTGCACCCACGTGGCACACAGTCATGTTGGGCTCTGCACATGGACTAATGCACTTTAATTACACACCTGGCTGAACTACACACCTGGCTGCAACATGGAACGAAAACTCTGGACACTGGCCTTGTTTCTAGCTTTGCTGAAACCCCAGCTGCACATTTTCCAGGACTGGCTTAAAGGACAGGGGACTTTGGAACCAGAGAAATGTAACTCCACGCCAATAAAATCTACCACCTAGCTCTCATCCTCCCGTGGGGCTTCTGAAAATTCTTATTTCAGCAATGCCTCAAGAGCCCACTCTCACCAATAATGGAGGAATTCCACTCGTATATTCCTCCAGCAGCAATTCCCTACATCTTTTATACAATTCTCACCTTTCTAAAGAGTGAATTTTCAAACCACTTGGTAATCTCATTTACTTTCCCCACATTGTTGAAGCATGTGTAAACAGCTTATTCTATTTCCTGATGGACACCTGAATAACAGAGTTCCTCAACAACAAATCTGAAACTCCAATCTAGCTGTTGATTCCCTATCCAGAGCTTATTCACTGAATCATAACACGCCTTGGCTATTTACCATGTGTAGTGAAGGATACAGAATAGCTTGTCGTAATGTAGTAGAAAGAGCAAATACATCATAGGTGTGTTTAGCAGTCTACCAGGCTCCATTTTCATATCTGGGTGCATTTTAAAATTCAATAGATAAAAATCACCATTTGGTGTCTTAGAAATTACCGCCTTGTTTATTGGCTCTATTATCTTGACACACAGAAAGAGAAAGAGAGAGAGAGACCTTGGGCTAGCTCATACATTCAAGATCCTTCTACCTATGATTTCTATCTACAAAGCAGATAAGATCCAAGTATACTGTTTATTCATCAGGAGTGTGGTTTAATGCCTATTCAGAACCCAAGTGGACACAGAAAGAAGGCAGTGGATAGATGCTGAGTCTAGCGTAAGAGAGGAGTGCCTGGACAACCACCAGAATGCAACCCCCAGGAAGACAGGAATTGTCTATTTTGCTAACTGCTGTGCCTTTAGCTTCTACAACAATGCCTGGCACATACTAGTGGCTCTGTAAGCATTAAATAGGACCAGATGCAATTGCCATGACATTAGCCATTTTTTATCTACATAAATGGCAATTCCTTGTGGTTTCATCTAATACTTATCGAATGAATAATAAACTATAATTGTTCATTTCACAGTCTTTCCTCTAGGCCTGAGCTAGAAAAATGGCTCTTTCTAGAAAAAGAGCAGAGCAAAGTGAGTGAAGGAGCGGCGGTTGGTCCTGCTCCTTTGCAGAGCAAGGAGCCAGGGTCTCAGGCTACCATTCCTGCGCAGTGATGACAGGCACTGAATAAACATCCACTGGTGGTCGTGGTGGTGGTGGTGGTAGTGGTGGTGACTGGGATGACCATTCCCTGACACTGCCTATAAGTAATTGGATAGCCTCTTGTAAAGTATATAAGCAGTTGGCTTTAAATACATTTGCAATGCCATTCTCAGCACCACAATCACCATGTTATAGCTATAATAACTGAGTAACAGTTGGATTATTTCTCCAAAGCCACAACAGAAGAGTAGAGAAAACATGTCTCTGTCGCCAACTATAAAGAAATATTATATACTAGTGGCCCGGTGCACGAAATTCATGCACGGAGGGGTGGTTCCCTCAGCCCAGCCTGCACCCTCTCCAATCCGACATCCCTCTCGCAATCTGGGACCAATGGTTCCTAACCGCTCACCTGCCTGCCTGCCTGCCTGATCACCCCTAACTGCCTCTGCCTGCCTGATCATCCCTAACTGCCCTCCCTTGCCAGCCTGATCTCGCTCCCAACTGCCCTATCCTGCCGACCTGATCTGGCCCCCAACTGCCCTCCCCTTGCCAGCCTGGTTGCCCCAACTGCCCTCCCCTGCTGGCCTGATCTCGTCTCTAACTGCCCTCCTCTTGCCAGCCTGGTTGCCCCCAACTGCCCTCCCCTGCCAGCCTGATCTTGCCCCCAACTGCCTGCCTCTGCTGGCCAATTTGGTTCTAATTGGTCTGTTTCTATGCCAGTCAGTGTCAAAAGCTCCACCTCCTAGGGAGCTATTGACTCCTCACAGTTGACCCAGATTTGGTTCTAACTGGCCAGTTTCTATGCCAGTCAGCATCAAAAGCTCCACCTCCTAGGCAGCCATTGGCTCCTCACAGTTGACCCAGATTTGGTTCTGATTGGCCAGTTTTTATGCCAGTCAGTGTCTCTGGGCCTATCAACAGGGCCTGATCAGAAAGGCAGGGCTGATCAGCAGCCCCGGTGGAGGCTCAAAGAGAAATGGAGACAGGACTGCTGGCCAGGCTCAGAGGGAAATAGAGAGGCAAGTGCTGGACAAAAGCTGCCACAGACGCTACAGATCAGCCCCTGCTTCTCTCTTAGGTCTCTTTCTGAAAGCCCCCTCAGCAGTCACTGCTGGGTCACCAAGCGAGCCTGCAGCCACAGTAGTCAGCACTGGGTCCCTATGGCAACCCAGCACTGACCGCAGGACTGACTTCCAGATTGGTGTTCTGATTAGCCGGTTTCTATGCCAGTCAGCATCTCTGGGCCTATCAATGGGGCCTGATGAGAAAGGCGGGCAGCCCCGGTGGAGGCCTGGAGAGAAATGGAGACAGGGCAGCTGGTCAGGCTTGGAGGGAAAGAGAGAGGCAAGTGCTGGTCAAAAGCTGCCTCAGACACTACAGATCAGCCCCTGCTTCTCCAGATCTCTTTCTGGGCCTGATTCAAAGTCCCCTCAAAAGTCACTGCTGGGTCACTGGGCCTGCAGCCTCAGTAGTGTGTGCTGGGTCCCCATGGCAACCCAGTGCTGACTTCTGGTTGGTCAGCCTTTGGTCGTGATCGGTCGTTACACCCTGGCTCTTTATTATAGAGATGTGTATTCATAAATATGTTCTTATGGCATTTAACTACATTAGGAACTTTTCCCGTTCATTTAGCTTTTTTCTATGCCATGTCACATTTAGAAACTTTTTTTTTAAAGTCAGCTGCTTGTTATTTTACTGAGATAGTTACTAGATAATTATGTGAAGCACCTCTCCTACACACACACACACACACACACACTCTGATTCAAATTACCACTCTGCTACAAAAAAAAATTCTGGAATATCTATCTTTTCCGGTTTATCATGTCATAAATTAATCATCTACACCAGTGGTCGGCAAACTCATTAGTCAACAGAGCCAAATATCAACAGTACAATGATTGAAATTTCTTTTGAGAGCCAAATTTTTTAAACTTAAACTTCTTCTAATGCCACTTCTTCAAAATAGACTCGCCCAGGCCGTGGTATTTTGTGGAAGAGCCATACCCAAGGGGCCAAAGAGCCACATGTGGCTCGTGAGCCGCAGTTTGCCGACCACTGTCCTAGACACTAGAGCAAAGTGAGCCTGGAGCAAGTTACTGTTGCAGGTGGGGGATGGAGGGAACGCAAAGGTGAGAGACATAAGTAAAGTCAGAGTGTCGAGGAAAAATTAAAGGGAAGATATCCTGCAACTTCTAGGAAATCTCCACCAATGGAGCAAAGAAAAAAAAAAAGACCTCTATTATTCTGTGAGCACCAAACCAAACTGGGTTTGGGTCTCAGACAATTCGCTCATATGATTGCAAAGACAGACAGAAACTCCCAGATTGGAGAGGGCTCCCCTGAGGGCTCCCAGGTCAGAGAGGGTGCAGGTCGAGCTGAGGGACCCACCTGCCCCATGCATGAATCTTCGTGCACTGGGCCCCTAGTTTACTATAAAGTATCATTTTCTCTTCTGTTTCTCAAAGAAAAGCTGTTCCTGAAATAACTCTTACTATACATTAATTTGAACTTAGTGATTTAAATGACAAGATAATAAAAATTTAAAAAAGAAAGCTGGAGATAGCTGTAAAAATCTAAAAATGGTGCTCTCATACAACAGTTTCTAGAATCACAAGTCTACTAGCAGCTCAATATGTAGATTACTTTTCTTTAAGATCTGAAAGCCACCTCTGGTGTCCCATATGGCACACCAATGAGCAGAACAGTAATGAGAAACATCACACGCATAAAATTACAGGAATAATATTTTGATGTGCAGCTTTAAAGACTAATTTGTTGAATACTAATCATTCTCAAATCAAGTTGATGCACTTAATTTATTTCTGAAGAAATAAAAGCATAATATCACTTTTGAAACTTTACTAAGCACTAATGAGAACCTTTACATCAAGTAGCTAATATTACATGATTTATATATAAGCTGAAGAATTCTATAATATAAACAACTCGCATTTCACAAATCTTGCTGCTCTGACTCACTTTAGGCAATGAATGTACTCATCATGTGGCTTAAGTTTCTCTTCCTTAACGTATTAAATGCAATTGGACAGTGAGTGTGATAGCAGGGACTTCTCTCCATTTCTTTAAATCTTTCTGCTTTATGCCCACTGCCCTTGATAGCAAGGTTCTTCAAAAATTATACATTAAATTCCACAGGTATACACATAAAATCACATATAAATGCATAATGAACTGTTAAAACTCAATTCCTTAAAGGTTCAGAGGGTTATTACCTATGCTTCCCTTCTGTGATGAAAACATCATATCCTACAAACTTGTAAAATTAAGCTACCCAACCAACAAGCCCAAACTGTTTAGCTCAAAAATTGAGGTGACACAATGTGCAAAGAAAAGTCACCCAAATTCCATTCAGGGAAAATAATGCCCTAAACCCCATCTCTTCATCTCTCTCAGCTAAGCCTTCATTCAATATTGAAACAAGTAATCTCAAAGTCTATGGTTTTGGCTGCGCTCAGCACTATTCCATTCAACTGGGGATTGAGCAAAGCAAAATGAAAAGGCGCCTTAATCTGTCTTTTCTTCTCTTCTTGCTGTATGACACTGACAGAATTTTGTTCATTAACTAAACTTTATTTTCCTTAAAGAAATTGACTGAAGAGAACTATACTGGACATTGAAGAAAGAAGGCAGAAGATAAAAGATATAGTTTTAAAAAGCTAGGTTTTGCACCCTGGCAAGCATGCTCAGTGGTTAGAGCAACTGAAAGGACCAAAGGGCCATGGTTTCTATTCCCAATCAAGGGCACATAACTGGGTTGCAATTTCCAGGCCCGGTCCGGGTTGAGGTGCATGCGTGAGGCAACCAATCGATGTTTCTGGTCTCTCTGACAATGATGCTTCTCTCTCCCCTGCCCGCTTCAACCCTCTCTAAAAATCAACAGAAAAAATATCCTCCGGTGAGGATTGGCAACAACAACAAAAAAATATAGGTTCTAAAAATTCTAGTTAGAGATGGAAAGTATTCATAAGTGGTAAAACAAATGTTGAAAAACATTTCAACAAATACAGTGACACAAAGGCAAAACCAGGGCTGGCTGGGGTTGGAGACAGCTCCGTTCTGGTGCTCAGAGTCCACGTGCATTGCCCATTACCACTCCTCCCCCTAAGGAGACGGGGTTATACATTTAAGTTTTAGAAACTATGAACCCAGTTAAAAATGACTATACATTTGCCAAACGTGCTGGAGTCCCCAAAACAATTTTTGGTGTTGTGAGCCTGACTTCCATTGTGTTTCTCACTGCTGTGTGGTCTGTCAGGGCAAGGAAGTCATAGGGGGTTAGAAACAACCATAACTCTTATTCATTACCTTATTGATATTTATGAACTTTTGCTTTGATACTAATTTGAAGAAGATATGTCATTTCTAATTTTGCCGTCTTCAAACACAAACTAATAATGCAGTGAAATTCTAAGTTTAGGCAGGTATTCTAAAGGGGAATGAATGAAAGATTAAAAAAATGAGAAAATGCTATTCATGTATTTTTTATTTGGGTTTTTGAAACCTCAATACACAAGACTTAGATGAACACTCTATTATTTTATCATTATGTAAATCAAATAGCTTTTCTTTTCCAATAAAATTCTATCTATAAATTGCCATTGTGAATATCTTGGGGCCAAAAATATTATAAGAACAATGCTGGTTTGAAGGAAGTTTCAATTTTAAAAAATGCTCCTCAGCTTTACAACCTAACTAGTAACAAACTTTACAGTTTTCTGAAATCTCCCTAAAAACTGAACTAGGTCTCCTCCTTCCCCAGGAAATAGTAATTCCAACACTTAAATGAAACAATAATCTTAAAGTCACATCCCAACATTGGTGGTTTACTTTCTGGCAAAAGTTGTTTCTAATCACAGTAATAGTTGCCTTTTATTGACCTTTTATTGAGTCTTTACTCTGTTCTAGGTACTGCGCTACATATTTTATTCTGTTTCCATCCTATTAATAGTATGAAAAAGACTTCACTAGCATTTTACAGATGTGGGAACTGAGGTTCAGAGAAATAAAGCAACTTACTTAATGAAGCTTGCACTGCTATAGTCAGTGGTCTGAAGTCAGCTCTGAGTAACTAGAAGGTACCTATTCTGAAAATATAATTTTTGAAGTCAAATTAATGTGTTATAAACCTGAAATATAAATTTTAACCAGCACCTAACAATCTTTTCCAAGTATGATTATTCCTCCTATTTTATAAGTCTGAAAAGTAGGTATCATGGTCACTTATATTTTTTACGTTATACTATTCATAAATTGTGTATAGCCTAAATAGTTATATAAAGTTATCTTAGTTATAAGATTAGATCCACTTTATATAAGTATAAAGTTAAATCAATTTTGCTATTAGTAACACCTACATTTTTACAACATTTTTCAAAAATTGTCATGATTTGATATTCTGAGAGCATAGTAGCCATTGTGAATTAGAGACCATGAAATACAGTCATAGGGTCACACCTAGCTTTTAACTATTATGTAGGACACTATTTTTTTCTAACAAAAATCTCAATGTTTTAATTCCAATCATGAAATGAATTCAATTATTGAAAGTATGTTGAATGGCATGGTTTATTTTCCTCCTAACTTAATTGCAATTTTATAGGCTTTATGAATCTTTACATCCATCTAGGACTGTGGTCAGCAAACTGCGGCTCGCAAGCCACATGTGGCTCTTTGGCCCCTTGTGTGTGGCTCTTCCACAAAACACCACGGCCTGGGCGAGTTATTTTGAAGAAGTGGCGTTAGAAGAAATTTAAGTTTAAAAAATTTGGCTCTCAAAAGAAATTTCAATCGTTGTACTGTTGATTTTTGGCTCTGTTAACTAATGAGTTTGCCGACCACTGATCTAGGACAACCAGAAAGCCTTCAAAACCCTTTCATTAGAATGCTCAGAAAGGAATCAGTCCTTTCAATGTTAAGTACCTACATATTTTACAATACTTACTATCAGAAAAATTATCTTACTATTAGAACAATGCTATTTATAGGTACCAAGAGAAAGCCCTCAAAGTATAAAGAACTGTGATGTCATGGGACATAAGTAATGTTTTCAACAATAAAGATTAAAAAAAAAGAACTGTGATGTCCAAGACATTATCAAGTTAATGAATTCTAAAAGGAAATTAAAGAAATTTGTCAATTAGGAATTTCAAAAGAAATGGTAAGAAATCATTTTCTACTCCACGATACCGACAAGGGATCAAATAACAAAACTGAAACAAAGGCATTTGGTTGGCACTGCAAACCTATCTAAAACAGGAGAATGTAAAAGCCTTATTCACAGCTCTGTCGCGTCGGTTAACTTTGATCCGAACACTCTCCAGACAAGTGCTTCTATTACCTTTCTTAAAGATGTCACCCTGGCTCGGCAGCGGCCACAATGAGTTAATGAACTATGGCGATGGCTTCTCATGCACACACTATTCATTTCCACGTCCACAAGAAAATAATGGGCAAGAATAACTAATAGAGTCCACCAGAGCAAAGAGTGAGAATGGAAACGAGAGCTGGAGGCTTATGAGTTCACCTTAGAATTCATCAGCAGAATATGAACTTTACAAGTTTTTCTCATTTAATTATACTTCTTCTATAATTTGGTGTTCAAACCCTGATTTTTTAAAAAGTCTTGAGTAATGAATACAGTAAATGAAGCATTTGGGGAGAAAGGAAAGATTGTAAGTACAAAGAAAATCTAAGCTTAGAACTTCCTTATTATCGTCATCAATGTTTTGGTTTCAAGGAAAATCAATAATGTTTACTTAATTTCACAACATTGATTTTTAATTAATTCTATACCTTAGAAGAGAAAATGATTAGAAACAGAGACTTTCCACAAATACCACATGTTCTTAATATTTACAATGTCCTCGTTCTACCAAAAGGGCTCAGTTACTTTCCTTCACATTAATGTGTACAAAATGAGTATTGGTTAACTAGCAATAATTATTGTAAGTAAATGGCAATGGAAGCTACAAACACAATTTCTGCACTCACAAGAACCAATGCAAAACAGGAATTATTATCTTATATACAGAGGAGGGCACAAAGCAGACCTGGGTGAGGGTTGGTACCTTGACCAAGATCATAAAATGAATCAAATGGTCAAATCTTAATAGAACCAAACTATCATCACTGTGCTCCCTTCATAACCACTGCAGCATATCCTAACTTTGATACACTAACAATCCACACTTTAGAAAGAATTTTCACTTCCAAGAAGCTTACTTAGCACTTGATGCTCACACACACACATACACAAGCAGATATTATTTCCTCCCTACTGCAGGGGAGAAAACAGAAGCCCAACGATAGCAAACAGTTCTTTGAGCTCCCAAAGCAGACTCAAGGGCCTGGTCTGTGCTTTAGCTTCAGATCTGGTGTTCTTTCCAGCACTCAGGCCTTGTCAGTACTTGAAATACTTGCATCTGCAACAAAGTACTTGGACAGGCATGCCCTCTTGAAGACTTGATAGCTCCCTGAGCTTTATATTTAATCACACATTTATCTTTATTATTCCTTTCATATCTTTGTAAGAATAGAATTTTGGCCCTGGGCAGGTGGCTCAGTTAGTTGGAGCATTGCCCCATGTACCAGAAAGGTTGTGGGTTCAATCCCCGGTTGGGCGTGTGCTTGAGGCAACAGATCAATGTTTCTCACAAAGGTGTTTCTCTCTCTCTTTCTCTCCCCCTCTCTCTCACATCAGTGAACATATCCTCAGGTAAGGATTAAAAATAAAAGAATAGAATTTTATGTACATTTTTATTTATTTGAACTGCTTTAAAAGTCTATTGTTACTGCTTAAAAAAAAAAAACTGTACCAACCTATACAACTAGAAAGTGTATACTCATTCTGATTCATGTGGCCAATGCAAAGCACTTTCAAATATTCAGAAAAATGTTAAATGAAGTATGTAGTACATATCTATAACACAAATGTCCTTTTGAATATGGCTCAAAGATAAGTGACAACTCAAGAAATATATAGTGAAAAGACTTTCACAACAGTGTACAAATATCAGAGAAGAAATGGCTATGAACAAAGCGAAACAGTTATGATCAAACCAAGTGCAAACACATACATACCTTTGGCACAGTATTAAAATATGAACCATAAGAAAATAATGCAAGCTTGGCCAGCGTGGCTCAGTGGTTGAGCATTGACCTGTGAATCGGGCAGTCATGGTTCAATTCCTGGTCAGGGCACATGCCTGGGTTGTGGGCTTGATCCCCTGTGGGGTGAGCAAGAGGCAGCCCAACTATGATTCTCTCTTATCGTTCATGTTTCTATCTCTCTTCCTCTCAAATCAATATAAAAAAAATAAAAAAATGCAAAATTATGAAGCTATTAATAGACTAACAGTATCTTGAACAATCTACACTAATAAAAGAGAAACATGCAAATTACTGTCACTCTGCTACACCCAACAGCCAATCAGAGTGAGTATGCAAATTAACCTGAAAAGATGGTGGCAGCCCTGCCCCACCCAGCCATTTGGGGCCTGTGGGAGATGGAGAAACCGGGCCCCAGTGCCTGAGGCTAAGTGTGGTCCGGGAGATGAAGAAGCTACCTGCCCTGTGATCCCAGGCCACAGACAGATGGAGAAGTCACCCACACTGCATATCCCAGGGAAGACGGAGAAGCTGCCCACCCCACAGTCCTGGGCACCAGTACCTGCTGCTGGCTGTGGCCTGGGAGATGGAGAAGCCGCCCACCCCATGGTCCTGGGCACCAGCACTTGTGGCTGCAGCCCAGGCAAAGCCACCTGCCCACCATCCCCTGCAGCTGCAGCCGGCCTGGGTGCCTATTGCTGACCAGAGGGAGGGAAGCCCGGATCCCGGGTGCCTGTGGTCCACTAGAGGAGGGAATCCTGGGTCCCGGATGCAGGGCCAAGGCAGAGGTGGTTAGGGGCAATCAAGCCAGCAGGGGAGCACTTAGGGACAATCAGGCTGGCAGGCAGAAGCAGTTAGGGGCAATCAGGCAGGCAGGCGAGCAGTTAGGAGCCAGCAGTTCTGGATTGTGAGAGGGATGTCTGACTGCCGGTTATTCCCTGAGAGGTTCCAGATTGGAGAGGGTGCAAGCCGGGCTGAGGGACACCCCCCCCCCCATGCACAAATTTCATGCACCGGGCCACTAGTCTATATATATATAAAAGCCTAAGCAACCAAATGACCAGTTGCTATGACACGCACTGACCACCAGGGGGCAGACACTCAATGCAGGAGCTGCCCCCTGGTGGTCAGTGCACTCCCACAGCCAACCTCCCATGGCCAGCCAATCTTCCGTGGTCTCTCCCCGCTGCGGCCAGCCAACCTCCCGCAGTCCCTCCAGCCAGCCGGGCCCCCTGATTGGCCCCAATGGCCGGCCAGGCCCAGGGACCCCACCTGTGCACGAATTCGTGCACCGGCCCTCTAGTATAATTATGAATTCCATTGCCTTATAAGATGATGAAAAATACTATGCTAAAGGGAACTCTTCAAAGGTGTCTTTAAAAAGCCCACACATACGACTAAGATGTCTACACACACAATTTAAATATAATAATACCATCTATAACGTGATAAAGTATTTCACATCCTGTTAAAAATATAATACATTTGACAGCTTTTCCTACTGTGCTCTGGGAGAAGCATTAAGACTCCAAAAAGGTGGATGGGGTTGTGGGAAGAAGAAAAGAAAAAGACTCCATAAAGAAGTATTCTTCATGTTAAAAAAAAATTTCAACATAAAAAAATCTAAAATTCAGAACATACAGATTACATATATCTTTTTTTACATTTTATTTTTATTTTTTAATTTATCTTTATTGTTGAAAGTATTACAGATGACCTCTTTTTCCTCCATTGACCTCCTCCACCCAGCCCCTGCCCCCACTTCAGGCCTTCAGCATTCAATCACTATCCACAAAATTCACTACATAAGTAATTCTATGTGTGTAACTAAAATTTGAAACAGTGTCTCTCTGCAGTAGAGACTGTTAAGAGAAGTGCAGCTTCCACAGCTTTGATTCTTTAGATTCATGCTCTTTCTTAGACCTTCAAATAAGACCTTCTGAATACTGACCTGCTATCACTTTTTGCATCAACAGCACAACATAAAATTGTTTTCCTAACAATTACTATGTTATTTTGAATGCTCAGTTTGGATGATTAGTAGACATGAAGGTGTAGCTCTGGGACAGTTTTACTTCTGAAATGCTAGGTGGTATTGAGTGCTTATTTTTTCATGGGATTGTGCTCCTTGTAGCAACTTCATTTAATCCATACAATAACCTTTTAAGACAGATTCCCTCAGGATCCTCATTTTACAGATAAGAAACCTACAACATGGGAAGATTAAGAAACTGGCCAAAGTCGGGATACAGCTGCTAAGTGGTAGAGCAGAGGTATGCATCAGAGCAATCTGATTTCTAAGCACTCAGCTGCTCTAAAAAACTCTGTAGTTTATCAGACAAAACTACCTTCTCTTCCCTGGATTTATTTGGGGGAGGGGGAGCAGAGAGAGGAAAGGGAAATTACCCTCAGTCTCTCGATTTCTCACCCTTTAACTTCTGAACAAAGAACTTATGATGTCAGTCTTCTAGTTCTCACTGGTATTGCATCTGAGATAACTAGAACTGGTATCAAAAACTTCACTTTGTTCTGAGCTATGTAGGTTACTAGTTCTGTGACTTCAGACAATTCATTTAAACTTTCTGAGACTCAATCCCAAACTATAGAATGAGATTCAATAATATTCCCTATGAACTGTATTTCAGGGTGACCAAGTGCCCACGATGACTAGAGAACATTCTTCACAGAAGAATTCCAGCTAATAAATGTAGACATGAAAATGAGATCATTGATTTGGGAAAACTGATTCAATGGATAAAACCATTCGATGAAAAGGTGAAGGGGAACTTACAGTGGAATGTTCAGGCTACTGATGTGACACAATATGAAAAACCAAGTACCACTTACAAAAGATTCTTGGCAAAAAGGTTCCTAAGCTATCTCCACTTACAGGAAAATTGAAAATATGGTAACAAATTAAATGACACCACAGGGGGGGAAAAACACACACACAAATAAATCAAGAATATGAAACATGCTACAAAACAACTGGTTCATTTCTTCAAGTTACAGACTGAAGAAAACAAGAAAGAAAAGGAGAGGTAAGTAAAGGATTACTAACAGATTTATGTCACAACAGTCAATGTAACATATGATCTAAAGTAGCTCATATATATATGCAATTGGGGAAACGAACTTGACGTGGGTATTAGCTGTTATAAAAAAAATTACTGTTAATTTTTGCCAGGTGGTAGATAATGGTATTATAATTAAATAAGAAACTAGTGGACTGGTACAAGGGGGGGAGGGAGGCTTCCCAGCCCAGCCTGCACCCTCTCCAATCGAGGACCCCTTGGGGGATAGTCTGACTCGCAATCTGGGACCGCTGGCTCTTAACCACTCACCTGTCTGCCTGCCTGATTACCCCTAACTGCCTCTGCCTGCCTGCCTAATTGCCCCTAACTGCTCTCCCCTGCCTGCCTGATCTTGCCCCCAACTTCACTCCCCTGCCAGCCTGGTTGCCCCCAACGGCCCTCCCCAATGGTGTGATCTTGCCCCCAACTGCCCTCCCCTGCTGGCCTGAACTTGCCCCCAATGGCCCTCCCCTGCCTGCCTGATCTTGCCCCCAACTGCTCTCCCCTGCCTGCCTGATCTTGCCCCCAACTGCCTCTGCCTGCCTGATCACCCCTAACTGCCCTCCTCTGCTGGCCTGATCTCACCCCTAACTGCCCTCCCCTGCCTGCCTGATCTTGCCCCCAACTGCTCTCCCCTGCCTGCCTGATCTCGCCCCCAACTGCCTCTGCCTGCCTGATCACCCCTAACTGCCCTCCTCTGCTGGCCTGATCTCGCCCCTAACTGCCCTCCCCTGCCTGCCTGATCTTGCCCCCAACTGCTCTCCCCTGCCTGCCTGATCTCGCCCCCAACTGCCTCTGCCTGCCTGATCACCCCTAACTGCTCTCCCCTTCCAGCCTGATCTTGCCCCCAACTTCCCGCCCCTGCCAGCTTGGTTGCCCCCAACAGCCCACCCCAATGGTGTGATCTCGCCCCCAACTGCCCTCCCCTGCCAGCCTGGTTGCCCCCCACTGCCCTCCCCTGCTGTCCTGATCTCACCCCCATCGGCCCTCCCCTGCTGGCCTGATCTCACCCCTAACTGCTCTCCCCTGCTGGCCTGATCTCGCCCCCAACTGCCCTCCCCTGCTGGCCTGATTGCCCCTAACTGCCTCTGCCTCAGTCCCCACCACCATGGCTTTGTCCAGAAGGAAGTTGGACATTTGGAAGATGGCTGGTAGACCCGGTCTAATTAGCATATTATCCTTTTATTAGTATAGAAGGTTTATAATTTCTAAAGATATAAAAGCGTGTAGGCATCAAATGACAAAGTCTAGAATTTGCTTTTAAATACTTTAGCTAGAATAAAAAGACATATAAATGAAATATGGAAAATATTAATAATTGTTTGATATGGTAATGGGAATATGGGGATTTGAGTTTGCACATATTCTAAATTAGGAGTCTACAAACCATGTCTGGCCCACACACTAAATCCAGACAGCTGTCTCTTTTTGTCAATAACAATACAGTCTCATCCATTTGTTAAATATTGTCTATGGTTGTTTTCATGCTACAACAACAGAGTAGGTGCAATGCTCCACAAAGCCAAAAAATATGTACTATCTCTCCCTTTAAAGAAAATTCACTTATTCCTGATCTAAATTCTATTTTTTTTATTGCCTCTTTGAGAGGAAAGTTAGCCTCCAAAGGTTTTTCAGAGACTTTCTCCTTAAAACTTACCAAGGATTTTCCCTACACTAGCTTCTCAGAAATAAAAATAAAATCACCCACAAAGTAGGATAGAGGTAGATAAATGAATAAATCATTTCATAGCTTCAAGGTAGTTACTTTTTCTGCTAAATCTAGAGGCTTAAAATGAAAATAAACAAATAAGCCAAAAAAGCAGAGGTAAAAAAAATTAAAACTAAAACATATATTATTATTTTGCTTCAAGTTCCCTGTGTTAAAACAGAATAGCCCAAGGGAAACAATATATTACAGGTTTCAACACATTACAACCAAAGGGAATTTTTCATTTAGGGATGAAGGAAGGGAGGGAAAGTATATACACATACAACGCTGGAATTCTGCCCTTACGAATCCAGTGAAGAACACTGTACACCAAGCATGTCAAATTCTCGGCTCGCAGGTTGACATGCTTCTGTACACCCACAGGTCATTTTTTTTTCTAACTATACACTTCTGTACATTTTGGATTAATAGTTTAAACACATTCTTTGGCAGTCTTCAACTTAGCTTACATAACCTTCAGGTATACCCATGAGCTGATTAGCAATTTAAGGCCTGAGAAAAGCAAAGTTTCAGAGGGAAATACACTAAGACATGGATGAGTTTAATATGCAAGTACACTAGCTAAAGGGCATAATTAAAACTACATCACTCTTTTAAATCTACATAATTATGTCTCAAAGACATTCTCATTAGTATCTTATCCTTTGCCACTAAGGTAGAAAGGGCCTCAGGTCTACATGGTTGGAAAAAATATAAAAGTTACAGCATACACACACACACACACACACACACACACACACACACACACACAGGTCAAATAAAATACCTACAAAACTCAATTAGTGAACTTTCCTTTTTAAAGTAATATATAAAATCCACCAGTCACCCATCATTGCTTGTGAGTCCACAGTAATTATACAACCATAATATCTGTGAATGACCTTATGCCCCAAATTTCAGAAGCAAAAATAATCAGAAAGTTTTAATAAACTATTTTTTTTTATTTTAGAAGAGAGAAAGAGCTGCTTTGTCCAACAATAACTCAACCAGAGATTCCTACAAATCCGTACTTCCTTTACTATGCAATGATAACTGGTGTTTCTAATGATCAGCCTGCAGCAGCTCCAAATCCTGAAGTTCATGCTAAGTCATTAAAAAGAAGATGAAATTAATTTCAATATACTTCTGGAGATAAGTGCATGTCCTCATAGTCTCTTTATTTTAAGATTAGTAATATACTTAAGGTATACAGGTGGGTTGAGCATCATCCTGTGAACCAAGAGGTCCCCAGTTGGATTCCTGGTCAGGGCACATGCCGGAATTGTGGGCTCAATCCCCAGTAGGAGGTGTGCAGGAGGCAGCCGATGGATGTTTCTCTCTCATCAATGTGTCTATCTCTTATCCCTCTCCCTTCCTCTCTCACTGAAGTCAATAAAAACATATTTTTAAAATCTGGGATATGAAACTCTATGGGGTATTAAGAGAAATACTGTCCAAGGACATGAAGGAATTTTAAATTCCTTTCAAGAAAAATACTGGCCTAAACAGTTGTCCTTCTTCCACCAGCTTTTATTGACACTGATCAAATCTGAGAAGCTGGAAGAGTGATTAGGAAGCTACTGCAACAATCCACAGAAGACAGTGGTGGTGGGACCAGCACCGGGGCAATAGGGTTGATGAGAAGTGATAGACTTTCAAGGTTTAGTCAAAAGGATTTGCTGATAGTATAGATACGGGAGGAAAAAAATGAGTCAAAGACTGTGTACATCAAGGTTTATTATTTGATCAAGTGTAAGAATGGAAGTGCCATTATCTGAGATGGAAAAGACTGGAGGAGGAGGAGGTTTGGGGCAGACAGGTGGACCAGGAGTTCAGTTTGGAGACTTTAAGTTTGAGATGCTTCAAGTATTATTGCATGTGTGTGATCTAGAGTCTAGATCATAAGTAGGCACTTGGGTATCAGGGTCTAGATCTCAGAGAGGAGGCTAGGCTGGTGGAGATATACATTAGAGGCCTGAAAAGGGAATGAGTTCACCTAGGAGTCAGTATGGATTTTTTTTTTTTTTTGGTCTAAAGTTTTACATATGTCTCCTTTTTCCCCCATTGACACCCTCCCCCCTCTGGATAGATTTTTTTTAAAGGAATATGCTGTGTCCTAGGGCACTAAAATATGTATTTTAAAAAATGGAATACTACCTTAGGGATATTGAATATCTATGACATCTATGCTGTCAATTTGGCCCATGAAGTATCCCATGAACTCTTCTGAACCAGTTCTTCAAATTTTGATCAAAGCGGTCATTTACCTTTGCTGCAACTGAAGAAAAATGATTATTGTGACAGCAATCACATGGGACTCTGAACTGAGCAGATCCCTAGATACCATTTTAACAAAGGCTGAGAGGCACAACTTGCTGCAGGTAAGAGGTAGAGCTGAAGTGAAGGAAAGAGCATGTGAGTTCGCTAAAACACATGAAACACTGACATCAAGCAGTCAATGACATGCTGATGGGAGACCTGAATGATTTCTGCAGTAACGTTCAACTTAAATCTTTTACACTTGCCACCAAAAAGTCAAGTATCCAAAAATGTGTGACACATACAATTTGAGAGGTACTGATCTAAATCATCTATGTATCACCTCAAAGCCTAAAAGTTATCTTTTAAATGACTTCCTAAAAATTAGAATGTTGGCACTCATTAGAAAATTGAACTCTAAAGAGATCTCATCCCAGACTCGCCTCCAATTTTTTTTTTCTTTGTAAAGGAAAATCCAGACACATGTAGCAAATAACCATTCATTAGATTTTCTAATCTCTTTCCCAGTATTAAAATCACTACACAGCAATGAAGCCATTCTATAATTTCTCAGCATCCAGCAGGAATATTCCCACTGAGATTTAATAACATGCTCTCGGCCTTTACAAAGGTTCAATTTAAGACTCACCCACTTGAGTTATAGATCTGTTCTTCAGTCAAACGTGGTTTGTGAAAGTCCTCCATTGGGTTACCAACAGCCTTTACACAAATACTCCATGGATCATGAACTACTCATGTGCTCCAATGCTGTATGTTCAGATACTATTATCTTTCAAGGTTCGATTCACATATCAATTTCCCCATGAAGCCCTCTCTGGATCCCCGGGGTAGATATAATAATATCTCTTGAACTTGCTCTAATACTGAACTTAACACTGTCAGCCTCAGAATAAATGAAAACCAAAGTGAGGGCATTTTATTGACTATCTATTAAAAGTTATAGCAGTATAGTAAGAGTACTCAGATGTAACCCCCACACCAATTTCATCACTTCCTTGTTTGAAGGATGAGAAAACTGAAGTTGAGAGAGGCTGACTTCTCAGTCACACAGCTAATAAGCAGCAGATGGGGTCTGAGCTCTGGTCCGACTGCCTTCCAACAGGCTGACCCACCCTCTTCAGGAGGCCAGTGTTTTATTGAAGAAGTTATGTGAAAGAATTCCCAGTGTCCAACAAATGTTACTTAAATTTAAACTTCAGAAAACCAGGGTCTCTGCCCTCAAAAAGCTTGTAATTCACTGGAAAGTAATTCAATAGTTGTATTATAAGACAGAAGTTATTATCAGTCTAGTACAGACTGTTTTCCTTAAGGTCATGAGTAATGCCTTATGCACATTTTTTTCACTCACAGTCCTTAAAAAACATTGGTATATGCAGAGTTTAATGAATACGAATGTGTAAGCTTTCTAGTCTAAAAAATTAGATTAGCTTCCAAAAATAGGAATCATAGGATTTCCCCCCACACACATACCCTGTAGCTTAATTTAGGGCTCAAGTAGAATAACTAATTTAGCTAGGTGTTCAGCAATGCCTGTTTCTCTGTTTCTTTCAATATTCTGTTCTTATTTTCCATCTTTCCACTTGAAGAAGATGCTACCATCAAGCACATTTAGTGTCTGTAGGGTCTACCCAGCAGACAGAAAGGTCTGTGAATCTTAGAGCTTCTAATTACCAAGGAATTCACTGAGTTTCAGGGTATCTCTTTGCAAATCTATTCAACACCTATTCCATATTATGAATGCTTGAAGACTAAATAAGAATATTTACATAAAGTGTCAGGTACACTGCAGGACTCAATAAATGCTAGTATCTCTATTGTGACAAATTACTCCAAATGCCTTAACCATGCCAGAGGATAGCAAATTTATTCCAAATCAATCATCTTTTCTAAGTGCTATTAAAAATATTATATATGTTTTTAAGAAAACGAATGACATTTTTACTTCATTTGTATCTATCAACAACCTCGAATATTATAAAGCCCCTATTTATAGCTGTCCTTTCCCTCACTATAAACCCTATAAACAATATAGAAAATATTCTCTTTTAGGATCTTGAGATATCTTTAATAAAGAGAAAATGCCACAGGACATCATTCACTCAGGCTGTCAGGGTCTACTTGCTAAGGATAAGCCACCTTATAAGCCACAGTCAGGAGAGCGGATTACCTGGCTGGAGGGACTGTCTGGAAGAATAACATCATGGTCCTGATCAATTATACTTTTACAAATGAGAGGTAGATTTTTATTACTACCGTAAAAGTCAAATAGGATGGGAGAAGGAAAAAATTTTACTGAGGAAAACTAACAGCTTGACATACTGAAGACCATTTTCAACTAATGAATACATATTAAGAAAAAAACTAGGTGCACTGCATTCTGCCCAGTGCAGAGGCAGGTGGGGGAAAGTACAACAATTTTAAGATAGAGTCTCTGCTACTTAGAGACTTAAAATCTACTTAAGATTAAATGGGGTGTTTGGTGGGACGGGGGGAAGTCACTGTTGGCTCAGATATTCAGGAAAAGATTAACCCAGGAACTGGGCCATAAGTGATAAACAGGAAAGATTCTTTGGCTCTTACCAATAGTGGCTTAAACTAAATCCAATCTATCCCCAATAGTACTGAAATTAATTCCATCCATGCGCTTAATTATTCAGAATCCTCTCCCCTCTTCAGAAAGTACAATCTCTCCCTTTTCTCTAGGCAACAGATTTATCTGTACTTTAGGTAGATAAAAATTTAAATTATCTTCTAAAAAAAACACAAAAGTTTTGAATGGCCTTGAATGTGAATCTCTAAATTTCACAAAATAAAGCTTTTAAAACAATATTTACGTGTAAACCATGCATGCCATGAGTCCATAGAAAGGAGTTATTACTGGCTGAGATGAAACATAGTACAATTATAAACTGAGATTAAATGGCATTACCATGGCATTATTCAAATGCATCCTTTGTGTAGAAGGCCTCAAGGTACAATCAATAAGTTAATAATTAGAATCCATAAAACAGTAGCAGATAATAATTGCCATAAAATTCTGTTAACAGAATGTTTAAGTATCGCCTTATCAGAAAGGGTCCGTTATTAAACACAGAATTCTTTTTGGTACTATTCCTAGAAGGTCCATACATGAGAAAACAACAGTAAGGGAGGAAGAATGCTATGCATAAGGTACTTTTTGGATCAAGTTCTTTGCAGTAAGAATTTGGAAACTGCAGAAACATACTGCCTAAATTCACGTGTGGCCAAGGCAAAGCTCTGCAAGGGATAAGGGAGCAAGAAGAGGGGACCTTCTGGACATGGCCTTAAGTGTGATGACACCCTTGAAACTCCAAGGACCAAGCAAGAGTGCTTCCATCACATTAGTAAAGAATGAAGACACTCAGACCTCAAAAAAATACACGAGTCAAGACCTTCGTGGTGAGCTAATATCAGGCATACCAGGAAGAAGAAAGGGCAACCAAAGCTTACAACACAAAAGAGGAACTCCACCCACCTTTAAAGACAGAAAGAATTGGACATTTTCAGAAAAGTAGGGAAAATACTTGATGATCTCTTCTTGAATTAACTTTAGTGAAATCATTTTTGTTAGTGAATATTATATTCAACTACGGGGGGACAAAAGCAGGTTTACAGTTGTTCATATGGAAAATAATATAACAATTAATAAATAAAACAAGAATAAACTCTTTTTCACATGCAACTGTAAAACTACTTTTGCCCCACCCTGTATATTGATAAAATTACTGTCCTAGATTTATTTTTTCTAAATATATATTTTCAAGATTTTTTAAAATGCTTTAAATCTGAAGGTAGAAATAAAAGTATAATTGTGACAAAACTTACATACAAGAAAATTTGTCAACATACATTTTTCTCCTCTGTAGGGAGAGAAACAACACATCTCTGATCTATTTAAAAACATCAAAGTGGAAAGCACAACTCATCTTTATGGGTTTTAAAGTATACCACTATATCTAAATTACCATAGCTATACAAATAAAATGTCTCTAATCCACATATTTCCAATGAGATGTCAGTGTTTACCATTCTGACTTTACATATGCATTCACTGAACAGTATTTCTCAGCCACTCCCTCAGCTAACGACAATGATGTATCATCTCATATATATTTACTATTCCAACAAGTGCTTTGTTTTCCACTGTACTCTCAAAATAAATCTAATAGGATAAAATACAATTTATTTGTAGAGTTTTTAAAATTACAATGGAGAATATCTGACATGAATTTTCATCATGGAGTTTATTATGAAATCTGCCCAAGGACAGGGCAGAAAAGACAGGTGGGCATAGAGAAAGTTGGATTCTTTGCGTGGTGATGATAGAGCTGATCTACCAGAGGTAAGGCTAGGACTTCAGTGTGTAACGACATCACTTTTCTGAGGTCTATGTGAAAATTCAGAGGGTGAGGATGGCATATAGGAGTTATGTGAAGAGCTGAAGAATGTAAGGGACAGTCAGTCTTAATCAATGCAAAGGAAAAACAGAAACAAAAGGTTGTGATAAAAGGTCTTTAGGTACAAAGATGTAGAGAAAAATTTAAGGATATATCAGCTAAAAGACCCAGAAACCACATTGGACATCAACCATTTCCTTTTTGTGTACCTTTCCAGTGGGGGATTTAAAAAAAAATAGCCAGGAATTCTTCTGAGATTTTAGTAGGAAGCTCCGCACGTCTCCTTCTCTCAAACTTTGAAATCTTGATTACATCACAGGATGCCCGGTTCTAGGTGTGATGAACAGTTTTCCTTGACTCATCCTATGAGACTATAAGGATCAAAGACTGGAGAGTCAGCCTCATTCAGTCCTAGAGTGATCACAAAGCCTGGTACCTTATTTTAAACCAGAACTCTTCATAATAAAGGGTCTGAAAGAACTTTCCTCACTGAAACCTGAGATGCAGTGAGCTTAATGAGCCTCAGTGTATGCCTGGTCCACCCAGTCCTGCTTCTCACTGGCTTCTGCTAGTTCTGCCCAACCTCATGACTGCAAGGGGCTCTACTGCCTCGGGCTGACCTTCCCTGAAACCTTGACTTTTGGGCTGGATCTGGCTCAGCTCAACATCCAGATACCCAAGTCATACTATCCAAGGGTTTAAGATCCAGTGTCTGGTGTTTCTGGGAACATTTGGATAGTTTTCCTTGCCTCACATTTTCTTCATTATAAAACAGCAAACTCTAACATTCACTTATTCATATCCCAAGATATGATAAAAAACAACAATGCCAAGCCCAGAACTCTTATACAAAACTCAAGTTGCAGAAATGTAATCTTTAATTTAGGCCTTCCCTGACTATCCTATTGAAAACCACGTTCTCTATCATCTCCCTGCAAAATTCCCTCCATAGTATTTTTTACCATTAATATATAATTTTCTTATATCTCTCCCACCAGAATGTTAACACCAGAGGGTTAATATTTTTGTCTAATTTTGTTCACTGCTGTACCTCTAGTATCTAGGAGAGTGTCTGGGACACAGTCGACACTCGATAAATTATTTGTTGTACGGATGAATAAAATACGCTCTTAACATAGCTATCTAGGAAAAGATAGGTTAGCTTGGGCATATCTGAGACAGTGCAAAAGAAAATGACAACCTTATTCTAAAGTATAAAACCAATCTACTTCTTAGAGTGCCTCATCAATACCTACCTCAAATTTTTTAAGCTGAGTTAAATTTTTTAACTTACCTCATTCTTCTCTGAACCTATTATCACTTAGAAGTCTTACTTCACCTAAAAAGTGGTGTTCTTGCCAATCTAAAACATTAATCATCTATATCTCTGCTTGAGTAATCATCTCTCTGTTCCTCACCTGGTTAGGATTCCTACTTTTCTGATTGATCTACATACAATAATTGCATCCTTAAAGCACAGCCATTCTCCGAGCCCCCCAACCATGGAAATTTATGTCTTACTAGAAAGGGCAATGCCTGGTGGCATGCATGCACAAAGCAGCTATTTGTTGTTGCTCTTTTTAAAAAATATATTTTTATTGATTTTGAGAGAGAGAGATAGAAACATTGATGAGAGAGAAACATTGATCAGCTGCCTCCTGTATGCCCCCTACTGGAGATCGAGCCCACAGCCCAGGCATGTGCCCTGACCAAGAATAGAACCAGCGATCTCTTGGTGCATGGCTCAACACTCAACCACTGAGCCTCACCAGCCAGGCTGTTGTTTCTTTTTAAGTAAAATAAAATCCTACTCTACAAAGAAGTAAGTTAAATGGAAACACAGTACCAAGTAATTTTTTTTAGAGAAAACAAAACCAAAAATACTGAGAAAGATTTATTGGAATGATCTGAGTGATAAACACATAGTGGTTAAAGAAAGCCTAGAAATACCTTCCCCACACTCTGAGCCCTTCAAATTCTTAACTTTTATACCTTTTCCAAAGAAAAATATCTTAGTATCAGAAGTCTTACCCATTTTGGAACTTACACACCCCATTTTTCTGGAGAAAATTTACCACCAAGACATGGCAAGTAAGGCAAATTCTGTGAAACCGTAACTTGTTTCTCCTTATTATCATTTCCTCCTAAAAGTACTGCATATATTTTTAAAATTTAACCTATCTTTTAAAATGTTGGATAAAATGTCATTTTCTATCAATTTTAATACAAGTACCACTGATAAAATAGTTATAAGTTAATAATTAAAGTTGAAGTTTTCTACTTTTTTATCTCATTTTTATAGTATAAGAATTGAAAAGCATTTGGAGTAGAACACCAAAAGCAATTAGATTGGCTAAAGCTAACTTTAACCAGAATGGTGTTGGGAGGGAGGGGTAATACTTGTTTGATTCTAATGATAGACTTAACGCAATACACAATTTAATTGAAAATTTGTCTAGCTAGACTCTTGACAATTCATGAAAGTAAGCAAATAACCTGCCCAAGTCAATGTCTAAATATTAATTTTCATATTGTATTATCTAGAATTTGTATTTCAAAGGCAATGGAAAACATGGAGATAAGAGTTAAGCCCTTAATATGCACACATCTTTATTATACATACATCAAAATATTTAGAAGAGAGACTACAATAGAAATTTTGTCACAGGAAAACTTTAAAAAATATATTCTAGATGACTTGGTAACTACTAAAGGCTCTTTTAAATTTGCTGCTCAATATCAATAATGACAAAGATTAGACTACTTTTGCAAGAAACTACTTTTTTATTACATTCAAATGACCTTCCAAGGATATTGCTAATTTGAATATTCAAGCAAAACAAAGTTTTCTTTGAAAGAAAAACCAAAAACATAATCAATTATTAAAATTAATATAACTAATTAGTAAGCCAATTAATGTTTGAGTTTCTAGTTAATAAGTTTGTAAATATAGAGAAAACATATGAATGATTATAAATAACCCATTCATCATTTTAAAATTATTGACTAATATTGGTTTAGTACTGTATAGGTTACATAATTGGTTTAGTACTGTATAGGTTACATGCATATACTTCTTTCTTTGCAACATTTTAGTAGTCATTGCAATACTGATGTCCCCATTTTAACAATGTGATTGAAACACTCACTAAATGATTAAACACAGAACTGAAAACCTCTATTGTAAATTGTGTCTTCTTAAGTTTACATGGTTGTTCATACCAACGTCAACCTAAATAGCACGTTTACTCTTCCTGAGAGTACTGGGAAAAGCACAGTGTTTGGACTAAAACAGACCTGGGTTCTACCTAAGTTCTGATCATGTACTTCCCACCCTTTGCCGCCTGGGAAAAGCTCATTACACTCTCCATAAAAGGATGATGATGCTTATCTCAGTGTTGTGAGATTTAATGAAATAAGAAACATAGGAAGGATTTAATAACAGCATGCCTGCTTTGCCACTTCCTACACCTGAATAGATTTTACCTTATGCCCTCTCTTGCTTCTGCTTTAAGGGCACAAGACATAGTGAGGGAAAGTAATAGAACAGTGCTCAGCTGACTACAAATTTATGGCCTGGTACAGTTTTCTCATTAGTAAACTAGACATAAATAACACCTATCTCCATAGATGGGGCATGCAAAGTACTAATTATAGTGCCTGGCATATGCTAGGCACTCAGTAAATAGTCATATTTAATCACTCTGTAGGTTAGCCATCTTTTTATTTATCATAGGCGAACTCCTTAGCATACTTCCAGAAGGTGTTATTCTATACACTCTTCCACTTTCCTTAAGCTCTAATTGCACCAGATCCTCTGGTAAATGACCTCCCTATTTACTTTACTGAAAAGATGGGCAGTGGCATGAGCTTCCCCAGCTCCTTTCTTCCCTCAAACACTTCTTTACCAACTTAAAACCTCTCATATAACTTCCAGGTCTCAGACAAATAGATATCCTCTCAACTCCTTACACAATTCATTGATTCATTGATTCATTCATTCAATACATTTTATTGAACATCCATGAATCTTCAGGCACCGTGCCAGGTGCAGGGTAATATGGGGGTAAAAAAGACAGAAAAAGTCCCTACTCTCAGGAGTACAATATGGAAGAGGAGAGTTACACTATCTAATAATCACTCTAGGAATATTCTCTTTCTATTTCCTCAATTATTCCCAGCACACCCTCCATTTCCATTAGTTCCAGCTTGAAATCACCTTTGCTTGGCACAGTCACCCTCTAAAGATATGATGATCTATTTCTCTCCTTTCTGACTTCTCAAACTTCTAAAACAAATACTCCATTTCCATTGTTTCCATTTCTTCATGTGGTCAAGGAAACCTGGAAATCTGCCTCCTGTCTATGCTTTTCTGAGAACTTCCTCAAAATAATATCCATGCCTTTCTCAGTTCAAAAGTACCACGTACAACTTACTTTTTAAATTCTCCTCTTCCTCAGTTTTTAGGTCTCCAGACTGATTTCTCTCTTCTACTCCAATTTTTCTGGTAATTCTGCTTTTACTTTAGGTTCCTCCATTTCCATTCCAAGCAGTGGATATTCCTCAAAGTGGAGTCCTCTGCTCTCTAAATTCCTCCCTATATTCTCTATCTGTCAATGTATTTACCTTCAAAAGATTTTCCTCTCATTTTCATTTTGACTCTCAAATCAACATCTCCATGCTCCTTCACATAGAACAAACAGTGCCTTTCACAATGTGAGTACTCAACAAATAATTACAGAATGAAGGAGGTAACAAACAAGCCAACTAATCAACCAGCAAGAATTTGTGCTTAGACATCAATTCAAATTTATACCTAAAACCAAACCCATGATCCATTTCTCCTCCGCTCTAAGCCTAGACAAGTCCGATCACCACCCATTACCTATGTTAATGGAGCTTCTTATCTTTATATTTTACGTAGGCTGACTACCTGAGTTAAACTTAATTCTTTCCTCATTCTGTCCTACAAACTGTCCCTCAAAACGTTTCTTGAATCCACCCCTTCCATTTTGTTCTTATCACTACTACAACAATACCTAATCTGGTCAACTATCCCATTCCTAGTACCTCCCATTTCAATTCTGCATATTACTTCCACATTAATCATCTGAAAACAATTATCCTGCCCTGGTTTAAAATTCACTAATGGCTTTCTCTTGACTAAAAACAAATTTCATTTAAAGCACCTATATTCTCACACTAATATCTCTCTGTCTCCTCTCTTCTCATCCCTTACTACTTTCCTAAATTCTACACTACAAATAGATAGTAATTTTTGAACATTTTAAGTACTAAAATCCAACTTTTAAGTGAAATCTTATACAGAATTATAAGACACAGATACAAATACACTTCCTAAAGCAGGGCCAGAAATCAAACCCCTCCATCTGCCTTGTGAGTTTCTGCCCCCTTTGCTGTGGAACCCAGGAGCTCCCAGGAACACAGCCTGAAATCCTGAAATCGCTTGACTATTTCCTAAACTTTCTGTTGGAATTCAGTCCCTAATTCTTTTCTTTCCCCTTAACCTTCCTCAGCATTCTAAGTTACATGAAACATCTGTATTTTTTAAAGTATATTTTTATTGATTTCAGAGAGGGAAGGGAGAGGGAGAGATAGAGATAGAAACATCAATGATGAGAGAGAATCATTGACCCGCTGCCTCCTGCACGCCCCCTACTTGGGACGGAGCCTGCAACCCGGGCATGTGCCCTTGACTAGAATTGAACCTGGGACCATTCAGTCCACAGGCCAATGCTCTATCCACTGAGCCAAACTGGCTAGGGCTATCTGAAACCTCTTAAAAAGCTAGCACAAATGTTATTCTACCTGTGGAAACCACTGATTACTCCATGTCAAGCTAACATCTCCTTCGAATGAAGTCCTAGAATAAGAACAGCTATCACTTAAAGAATGTCAGAATCTGCACTCAGCCAATGCTTAATCCTCCCCACTTTTAATGAAGTGTAGACAGGTAGACAGATAGATAGAGATATACGTGTATATCTACACACATATACATAATCACTGTCCACATTCCATAGGTAATGGCACATGTTAAGTAATTTGCCCAAGAGCACACAGTTTTGTTTTGTTTTTATAGTGGAACCAGACTTTAAAACCCCAAATGTGAACTCAGTCTGACTCCAAGGGTGAACTCTACCTATCAGTTCTTTTCAACTTTTTTCATGTCACCAAGCACATATAAAATGAGATTTGTAAAGCTCTCTAGGACAAAAGGAAGAAGCTGCTCACAGTTTAATAAGGCAACTAGTTCTCAGTACCCCATGCCCAGCTTAGCCTTCTCAGAGGTTCATGGGATCAATACTGGAGTATATTGGAGGATCATTAGCAATATGCCAGCTGAGAAACTCTGCTGTACATACCATTTAGTAATTACTAGTACCTGGCATATTGTAGATACTAGATATATGTGCTTTTTGAAAAAGGACAACACATTATGCTCAAATTGCCAACAGAAGTGGACAGAACAAATAAGAGCTGAAAATTTTCAGTGCCTATACTTTGAAAAGCCAATAACCATTTTGGTTTTTATAAGGGCAATATCTACATTTACATAATGGAATATTACTCAGCCATTAAAAAATGAAAAAAAAAAATCTTACTTTTGTGACAGCATGGATGAACCTGGAGAGTATAATGCTAAGTAAAATAAGCCAGTCAAAAAAGGACAAATACTGTATGATTTCACTTACAGGTGGAATCTAGTGAACAAAATCAACTAACAAACAAAATAAAAACAGACTCATAGATACAGAGAACAGACTGAAACTATCAAAGGGGAGGGGATTAAGGGGCTGGGTGAAAAGGTGAAGGGATTAAAAAAAAAAAAACACAAACAAACAAACAAAAACAACATATATAACAGTATGGTGATTACCCCAGGAAGGTAGGAGTAGGTAAAGGGGAATAAATAGTGATGGAAGGAGACTTGACTTGGGAAGGTGAACACGCAATATACAGATAATGTGTTATAGAATTATACACCTGAAACCTAAATAATGTTTATTAACCAATATCACCCCAATAAATTCAATAAAAAAGTTAAAGAATAAAATTTCTTGGTCTTTAGTGTGCATCAACTTCACCTGGAAGGCTTGTTAAACCCCAAACTATAGGCTCCATGCCCAGAGTTTGATTCAGAGAGTTTGCACTTCAAACAAATTCCCAGATGTCACTGGGACAGGTCCTGGGAGAACCACTGGTCTTAGAAACAAAAACCCTAGTGATAAATAAGCTTCATGTACTCACTCCCTCCATCCCCCTGCCAAGTATTTAATCCTTTGGTTGTCAATGTTTAACAATATAGACCTGTTCTAAGTCACGATGCAAACTGGGTTCTAGGACAAGAGATAAGCTTTTTAAATAGTGCTAAATGTTCCTTGACCCAATTATAACAACATGTAGTACACCTTAAGTATGCTATCATCAGGGACAGGAATTCAGCTACACAAAATGTGCATGATCTATGCTGTGCTTAATATCCAGCACAGCCAGGTCAAAGCCATTCACAACAGCACCAACATGAGCAATCTGATTAAGAGGACACATTGCTTTGAATTTATTAGAAGAATTATCCAGTTCAATTTATTCTTAACAAAGCTAGTGGCTGAAGTGATTTAATATCCAAGTTCCAAGTGAACGAATATTTTAGCAGTATATTTTTTCATGCTTTAAACCGAGGTTTGATTAATGTCCACAGCGTGAGGCTTTTTCTCAGGTACACTGGAATGTAAATAATCACAACTAAGAAACACTTGCAGAAAACTGTACTGTGATTAATTAAATATATTTTATTTGCAGAAAGCATATATGCATTTATTTCAGGAATCTAAGAAATTATTTAAAGAATAAGATATTCAAAGCTTCAAATACTTCCTATAGAATCACTCACAAATCCAAAGGATGCTATTTGACAACCCAAATGCAATTTTCAAATGTCCCCAACCCCCAATGACAAGGGTCACTGAAAAGGCTTTACTTAAAAAAATTTAATATATAATAAATATTCATATTCAATATATGTAATTATATCTACTGATAAAAACCCTGCATTATGAAGTAAATATTTTGGGAGTAAGAGATAACTCTAAAGCAATTAGTTTGTTATAAGATCAGTCATAACAACAGAATGTTCTCTTGCAAATGGCTGATATTTTAACACTAAAATCTCTTATACTCTAGGACAATATACATCCAAATAAACCTGATATTCAAATATACTGACCAGGTAAAATTCAAGACATCTGCAAGCACAGATTTAAGAATGAAAACAATCAAAGCTCACAAAGAGTGGAAAAGCCAAAGATGCTCTGACTACTTTCCCCTCATTCCTGTTCACTGAGTATTCTCATCTTACCTACCTACTAATCCACGTCATTCACTGCCTTCAAATCCTACTTTAGGAATGATACTCAAGAAATCTTCAGAAACTCGATCTACTCTGATAACTTCCTTCCTTCCTCAACAACACTTTCCTTTTCCCCATGTTTTGTAATAGTTTTCTAATTACATCTACCTCTCAACTCACCCTGTTACAAGTAGGTTAGAGATTAAAGTCTTCAAAAGAAGAAAATGGTGGCAGAATACACAGATGTGTCCCGAGCTTTGTCCTAGAGCAGATAGAACAGCTGAGGGTCGCACAGGGAGTGTATGTTGGTGAGTTAAGGGACAGCTATACTCCAGGAGAAGGTAGAGGACTGCTGGACGGGGGTACCCTGACCAGGCAACCCCCACTGCTCCTGGGTTCCCTCCCGGAGCCACCAGCTCGGAAGCGGAGATCATGCCATCTTGAAGGGGAAAGCGGATATTATTGGAAACCGGAAAATCTACAACTGCGGCACCCACCAAACAGCTGTGAGCCCCAGAACACCGGTTCCCAATGGGTGCAAAAATGAGGATTCAGAGAAGCTCTACACTCCGCCACGGAAAGGTCAGATTTCGCCTAGGATAAGGTGGGGGTCTCTGGTCCCGGCAGGACAGAAATGCATGCACACCAGGAGCTGGAGGACCGGGGGAAATCTGCACCTAGAAAAATCCGTGGCTGTGGCAGCTGGCGTGATCCGTGAATGTGGAAGGCGGTCCTCAGAGCTGCTAACAGAGGGGATCTCTGAAAAGCAACCCATTTTGATCTGACACAGAAGGACAGCCTAAAAATTTTAGGAATGTGCCAGCTGCTTGGACACAACGGGGAAAAAGAAATTGCACAGGCTTGAGAGCAGACCCAGAGTTCACACATTTGTGCTTTCTCCTCTTTGAATCCTGGCCTCTGATTACTGAGCCCAATACATAGGATCACCCAGTTGGGGACACCCTAGGAGAATTCAGGGGAAAGTTGTTTTTCTGGAACCTGGGGATTGGAGCAGGGAGTGACCATCAGAGAACCAGCTCTGGGGCAGCCCACTCCCACAAACCGGTATTGTGTGCCACAGGGAAAGCGGGATCTAAGCACTGGCTACAGAGGACCTATAGAACCTGAAGTCAACCCAGAAACACTGCCCCCAGGGGCTGAATCACAAATTGACTCTTGTGTAATGACAAATTAAGGAATACAAGAAAGCAAGACACACCGCTTGCTTAAAAATCAGGACTGGCTTATAACACTGAGGAGCAGTGGAATTCAGGGAACTGCAATACTGTCCTGACTGGGAAACAGGCGTGCCAAACACAACAACAGAGGAAGTGAATGACCTTCACTACTGCACATTTTATTTTCAATTTTTTTTCTTTTTCATCTTTTACTTTAAGAAACTAATTTTTTTATTTTTTCCCACTTGATTTTACCTTTTTAATTATTACATTTTTATTTTCAATCAGTATTATTACTACTACTATTTTACCTTTTTTTAAAAAGTGTCATTTTATTTTATCTTTATTTGACTTTGAGATTAGTGTTCTACATTCTATTTTCATCTTTCCTTTAGCATCATTCTACTCTATCTCAACTCTACCTTTATGACATCACTCTCTTCCTAACATTTGCCCTTTTGTTGTCGTGTTTCTCTGGCATTTGCTGGGATTAGTGGCTGTTCTATTGGAGTTTTCCCCCTACATATACAGTTTGTTCCCCTTTTCTTCCTCATTCTCTTTCTTTTCTCTCTTACGGTTTTTTCCTTTTCTCAATTTCATTTTGGCACTCCTTTTTTTCTCTCTCTCTCTTCTTCTTTCTCTCCTATCCCCTAGTTTGGCTTTCTCTGGTGGTCATCTTTATTTGGGGTTATTAATATCGTGAATACATTTCTATTCACTGCCTTGTGTGTGGTACCTGGTTGTGTTGTATTTTGTGCCTTTAAATCAACGGAGGAGAGAGAGAACTACATAAGCAGACACCAAAGGAAGAGAGACCCTATGGGGAGACAAAGAAACAGTCCGCATATGAAAGAAAAGCAGGCATCACCAGAAAAGGAAGTAAACAAAATGGAGGCAAGCAACCTGCCAGAGAAAGAATTCAGAGAAATGGTCATAAGGTGGCTGAAAAGAATGGAAGACAAATTCGACAATCTGAGTAAGAACCACTAGGAAATGAAGAACCAAGAAGAAATGAAAAATGACATCGCTGCTGTAAAGAACTCAATAGAAAGTATCAAGAGTAGACTAGAAGAAGCAGAGGGCTGCCTCAGTGAGCTAGAAGACAAGGTAGGAAAAAATACCCAAGTAGAGCAGCTTCTAGAAAAAAAAAATTAAAAAGCAGGAGGATAGCCTAAGGGAACTTTGGGACAACACGAAACAAAACAAAATCTGCATAATAGGGGTGCCAGAAGGAGAGGAAACTGAGCAAGGAATAGAAAACCTGTTTGAAGAAATAATGGCAGAAAACTTCCCTGATATAGGGAAGAAAAAACCCACACAAATCCAAGAAGCTCACAGAGTCCCAAGCAAAAATGAACCCCAAAAGACCGACGCCAAGGCACATTATAATTAAACTGGCAAACACCAACGACAAAGTAAGAATCTTAAAAGTGGCCAGAGAGAGACAGAAAGTTACCTACAAAGGAACCCCCATCAGACTAGCAACTGATTTCTCAACAGAAACTCATCAGGTCAGAAGGGAATCGAATGAAATATACAAAGTCATGCAAAGGAAGGGTCTGAATCCAAGAATACTGTCCCCAGCAAGGCTGTCAATCAAACTTAAAGGTGAAGTCAGGAGCTTCACAGACAAAAAAGAACTAATAGAATTTATTACCACCAAACCAGCAATGCAAGAAATGCTAAAGGGTCTGCTGTAAAAAAAAGAAGTAGGAAGTGAAGAAGGAACACAGGGTAAAGAATACAAATGGCGACAAATAAGTACCTATCAATAATAACTTTAAATGTAAATGGATTAAATGCCCCAATCAAAAGACACAGGGTAACGGATTAGATAAGAAAACACGACCCATATATCTGCTGTGTACAAGAAACCCACCTCAGAAAAAAAGATGCACACAGACTGAGGGTGAAGGGATGGAAAAAGGTTTTTCAGGCAAATGGAAATGAAAAATAAAGCGCGGGTAGCAATACTTATATCGACAAATTAGATCTCAAAGTAAAGGACATAACAAGAGATAAGGAAGGCCACTTCATAATACTAAAGGGAACAATCCAACAAGAAGAAATAAATCTGGTAAACATATACGCACCCAATACAGGAGCACCCAAATACATTAAAAAAAAAAAAAAAACTCCTGGAGGATATCAAAGGAGAGATTGACAGCAATATAATCATAGTAGGAGACTTTAATACCCCACTATCACCATTGGACAAATCCTCTAAACAAAAAATCAGCAAAGAAACATCAATCCTAAATGACTCATTAGACCAGATGGAATTAATTGACATCTTCAGAACATTTCACCCCAAAGCCACAGAATATATAATCTTCTCAAGTGCACATGGGTCATTTTCAAAGATAGACCATATGTTGGGTCATAGGCAAAGACTCTCCAAATTCAAGAAGACAGAAATCATATCAAGCATCTTCTCAGATCACAGTGGCATAAAACTGGAAGTCAACTACAATAAAAACAATCCAAAAAAATCAAACACATGGAGACTACACAGCATGCTATTAAACAATGACTGGGTTACTAGGGAGATCAAGGAAGAAATAAAAACATTATGGCAACAAATGACAATGAAAACACAACAATCCAAAATCTATGGGACACAGCAAAAGCAGTCTTGAGAGGGAAGTTCATAGCTCTACAAGCCTACTGCAAAAAACAAGAAACAATGGTAATAAATTACCTAACCCTACAACTCAAATAGTTAGAAAGAGAGGAACAAGAAAAGCCCCAGTGTAAGCAGAAGGAAGGACATAATAAAGATCAGAGCAGAGATAAACGACATTGAAACCAAAAAACAATAGAAAAGATCAACAAAACCAAGAGCTGGTTCTTTGAAAGGATAAACAAGATTGATGAACCTCTAGCCAGGCTCACCAAGAAGCAAAGAGAGAGGACCCATATAAACAAAATCAGAAATGAAAGAGGTGAAATAACAACAGACCCCACCGAAATACAAAGGATTGTTAAAAAATACTACAAACAACTTTATTCCAACAAACTGGACAACTTGAAGGAAATGGACATATTCCTAGAAAAATACAACCTTCCAAAACTCAATCAGGAAGAATCTAAACTGCTCAATAGGCTGATAACTATGGAAGAAATTGAAGCAGTCATCAAAAAGCTTCCAGCAAACAAAAGCCTGGGGCCAGACAGCTTCACAGGGGAGTTTTACCAAACATTCAAGGAAGAACTAAAACCTATCCTCTTCAGAATATTCCATAAAATTCAAGAGGAAGGAACACTTCCAAGCTCCTTCTATGAAGCCAGCATTATCCTAATACCAAAACCAGATAAAGATAACACAATGAAAGAGAATTAGAGGCCAATATCCCTCATGAACATAGATGTCAAAATCCTCAACAAAATTCTAGCAAATCAGATCCAGCAGTACATCAGAAAGATCATACACCATAACCAAGTAGGATTTATCCCAGGAATGCAAGGATGGTACAATATCCGCAAATCAATAAACGTGATACATCACATAAACAAAGTGAGAGATAAAAATCACATAGTCATATCAATTGATGCAGAAAAAGCATTTGACAAAATCCAACACACTTTCTTGATAAAAACTCTCAACAAGGTGGGAATAGGATCATATCTCAACATAAAAGCTACATATGATAAACCCACAGCTAACATCATACTCAATGGGCTAAAACTAAAACCATTTCCCCTAAGAACAGGAACAAGACAGGGATGCCCACTCTCACCACTCCTGTTCAACGTAGTACTGGAAGTATTAGCCATTGCAATTAGACAAGAAGAAGAAATAAAAGGCATACAAGTTGGAAAAGAACAAGTAAAGCTGTCCTTATTTGCAGATGAAATGATATTGTACGTAAAAAACTCTAAAGACTCCATCAAAAAACTAATAGGCTTTATAAATGAATTCGGCAATGTAACAGGATACAAAATTAACGCAAGAAATCTATGGCATTTCTATACACCAATATGAACTTACAGAAAGAGAGACTAAAAAAGAAATCCCATTTACCATCGCACCAAAAAAATTAAGATACCCAGGAATAAACTTAACTAAGGAGGTAAAAGACCTATACACAGAAAACTACGGGACACTGAAAAAAAGAGATAGAAGATGTAAACAGATGGAAGAACATACCATGTTCATGGACTGGGAGAATCAACATCATTTAAATGTCCATACTACCCAAAGTAATCTATAGATTCAATGCACTCCCCATTAAAATAACAACAGCATATTTCACAGATCTAGAAAAAACTCTCCAAAAATTCATCTGGAATAAAAAAAGACCCCAAATAGCCACAGCAATCCTGAGAAAGAAGAACAAAGTAGGTGGGATCTCAATACCCTATTTCAAGCTATATTACAAAGCCACTGTTCTCAAAATTGCCTAGTAATGGCACAAGAACAGACATATAGATCAATGGAATAGAATAGAGAACCCAGAAATCGAGCCAAATCACTACGCTCAATTAATATTTGACAAAGGAGGCATGAACATACAATGGAGTCAAGACAGTCTCTTCAATAAATAGTGTTGGGAAAATTGGATAGATACATGCAAAAAAAAAAAAACTAAACCACCAACTTACACCATACACAAAAATAAGCTCAAAATGGATCAAGGACTTAAACATACAAAGAGAAACCATAAAAATACTAGAGGAATCCACAGGCAGAAAAATCTCTGACATATGCCGAAGCAATTTCTTCGCTGATACTGCTCCTAGGGCAATGGAAACTAAAGAGAAAATAAACAAATTGGACTATATCAAAATAAAAAGCTTTTGCACAGAAAAGGAGACCATCAATAAAACAACAAGAAAGCCCACTGCATGGGAGAACATATTTGCCAATGATATCAATGATAAGGGTTTAATCTCCAACATTTACAGGGAACTCATACAACTTAACAAAAGGAAGATAAACAACCCAATCAAAAGACGGGCAACTAATCTAAATAGACACTTTTTGAAAGAAGACAGAAGGCATGCCAAGCGCCATATGAAAACATGGTCAAAGTCACTAATTATCTGAGAGATGCAAATCAAAACAACAATGAGGTATCATTCCACACTTGTCAGAATGACAATCAACAACAAATCAACAAACGTCAAGTGCTGGCAAGGATGCAGAAAAAAAGGAACTCTCACACACTGCTGGTGGGAATGAAGACTGGTGCAGCCACTGTGGAGAACAGTATGGAGTTTCCTCCAAAATCTAAAAATGGAACTCCCATTTGACCCAGTAATCCCACTTCTAGAAATATATCCCAAGAAACTAGAAACACGAATCAGGAAGGATAAATGCACCCCTATGTTCATAGCAGCAGAATTCACCATAGCTAAGATTTGCAAACATTCTAAGTGCCCATCAGCAGATGAGTGGATTAAAAAACTGTGGTACATCTACACAATGGAATACTATGCGGTGGTAAAAAGGAAGGAGTTCTTACCATTTGCAACAGCATGGATGGAGATGGACAGCATTATGCTAAGTGAAATAAGCTAGGCAGAGAAAGATGAATATCACATGATCTCACTCATTTGTGGAATATAATGAACAACATAAACTGATGAACAAAAATAGATACAGAGACAGAGAAACATCAATCAGAACGCCAAACCTCAGGGAAGGTAGGGGAGGGTGGGGGTAAGGGGGAGAGATCAACTAAAGGATGTATATGCATGCAAGTAAGCCTAATCAATGGACACAGACAACAAGGGGGTGGGGCATGAATGGGAGGTGGGGGGGTAATGAGGGAATAAGGACACATATGTATTACCTCAATCAATAACAAAATTTAAAAAAAAGATTAAAGTCTTACATCCAAAGTACTGTTTACTTTTATTTTTTTAAATCAATATTGGCCCAGATGATCAGAAACCCGTATTTAGAGAGGCCGAATTAAATTGAATCAAATGGAAACTTTGTTCATACTATTTTCCTTTTGTCAGTACACTTTCATAACATCCCCAGATTCACTACACACTTGTAGTAAGTATTCAAAGTTATGAAATTATATCTATTTAACTAAATTACAGTTATCAGTTGACCCTATATAACTGACCTGATCCCAGTGGGCAGTTTCCTCTCCAGGAAGACCACTTCCTCCTGGCCTACTAATCCAACTCTTTAGCAATTGTTAAAAATAAACAAACACTATGTCTACAGAATCATCTCTAGCCACAATCATTCTTCCAACTCAGGGTCACACCATCGAAAAGATGGGCGATCCAGCCCGAATTGGCGAGGGAGGCACAGCTGGTGAGACAGTTTGCAGCTGGGAAGAGCAGGGATCCCCCGGATAAAGGTAAAATCAAAGATCTAGGCAGTAGAATCTCCCGGACCTCTGTGCCCAGAAGGTCAGGGAGAAACTACACAGTGCCAGGCCGCGTCCCTGAGGACAGGCAAGGTCTGAAGGATTTTAGACCATAGAGGCTGGATTTGGGATCTGAGCTCAAAGGCAGCCTTTGGGAGCTGCCGGACCACGGAGTGCCAGCGGGAGAGGAGCTGGCAGAGACGCGGTCCTTCCTCGTGCTGGGGCCTGCGCCTTTCCCCACTGAACCTGGTTCGTGGGACCTTTTGGAGACAGGCGCTTACCTGTAACAGAGGTGTGGGACAGGAGGTGGAGTTGTGGAATCTGGGCAGAGTGGACAACAGATGGTCCAGGAGAGGTGGTGGCAAGTCTGGTGGTGAGTTATATCTAAGCCCACAGAATCCATTTTCTCCTGAGAGATAGCCCCTCCCCCCAGTCTCCAGGCAACCAATATAGCCACACCCAGATTCCACCCTGATTAACACCATGGAATCTGAATACTCCCTGAGGCCATAGGATCTACACTAAAGAGAAATCTTTAGAAGCTAAGCACCTCAATTACTGGGCTACACTGCCAGGGCCCTCCAGAGTGCTTCAGTGTACCTCGCTGGCAAACTTACCGCCAGTGCTCCTGTGAGCCGCCACCTGGAGAAAGCGCCTACCCACCACAGACACAGCAGCGAAAGTTGAGTCTGCCCACCCCACAACTACAGAACTCTGGACAACACAGTTACCCCTTTCCAAAGTGTAGCCCCCTGAGCCACATCACCCTGACAGACGGTTCCTTGGTGCCACTGTGAGGCCCCACTGGGAACACGTGATTTAAATCAAGGGTGCAAGTCAGCAAAAATTGGGACACTCCCCTCCATAGCAGCTGACTTCTAGACACTACAGTTGTGCCTCTCAAGCTTGCAGGCCTACATCTAGAGAACCCAAATACCTCAAGTAGGGAGCTACACTAGATAACCAAGCCCAGAAGAACAGAAAGATTTCACCAGTAGCACCATCACCAAAAGAACCTGGGTAGCAAAGCAATTGGATCTACAATTAAAACATTTCAGGAAAACATGGGGAGACAAAAAAGCAATACCCAAAGGAAAGAAAAAGAGGAATCACCAGAAAGGGAGTTAAATGAAACTGAGGCTAGCAGCTTAACTGTGAGAGAATTCAGAGTAATGATGATAAGGATGTTTAAACGGATGGATGACAAATACACACAACTCAATGAGAACTATAAGGAGCTGAATGAAAATGTCACCAACATGAAAAGAAACCAAGAGGAGATGAAGAACAACATAGCTGCAATAAAGAACACAGTGGAAGGCTTAAACAGTAGACTAGAAGAGGCTGAGGATCACATCAGTGAATTTGAAGACAGGGTAGGAAAACACACACAAACACAGCAGCAAATGGAAAGAAGACTTAAAAAGCAAGAGGAGAGCCTAAGGGAGCTTTGGGACAACACAAAGCGAAACAATATTAGAATAATAGGGATACCAGAAGGTGAGGAAGAGAAGCAAGGAATAGAAAACCTGTTTGAAGAAATAATGACAGAAAACTTCCCTGATATTGGCAAGAAAAAAACTATGCAAGTCCAAGAAGTACACAGAGTCCCAAACAAGTTGAACCCCAAAAGACCGACACCAAGACACATCATAATTAAATTGGCGAATACCAATGACAAAGTAAGAATCTTAAAGGCTGCCAGAGAGAGACAGAAAGTTACCTACAAGGGATCTCCTATTAGAATAGTAACTGATTTCTCAACAGAAACACACCAGGCCATAAGGGAATGGAATGAAATATACAAAGTGATGCAAAGCAAGGGACTGAATCCAAGAATACTATACCCAGCAAGGTTATCATTCAAAATTGAAGGTGGAATCAGGAGCTTCACAGACAAAAAAAGGGCTAAGAGAGTTTATCACTACCAAGCCAGCAATGCAAGAAATGCTAAAGGGACTGCTGTAAAAAGAAGAAAGAGAAAAGCAAAAAGAAACACAAACACTAAGGGGAAAAATATGACAACAAACATGTACTTGTCAACAATAACATTAAATGTAAATGGATTAAATGCACCAATCAAAAGACATAGGGTAGCTGAATGGATAAGAAAACATGACCCATATATTTGCTGTCTACAAGAGACGCACCTCAGAGCAAAGGATTCACACAGACTGAGAGTGAAGGGATGGAAAAATATTTTTGAGGCAAATGGAAATGAGAAAAAAGCTGGGGTAGCAATACTTATATCTGATAAAATAGACCTCAAAGTAAAGGCCATAACAAGAGATAAGGAAGGCCACTACATAATACTAAAGGGAGCAATTCAACAAGAAGATATAACTCTGGTAAACATATATGCACCCAACACAGGAGCACCCAAATACATAAAAAAACTCCTGGAAGAGATGAAGGGAGAGATAGACAACAATACAATCATAGTAGTAGACTTTAATACACCACTGACATCACTGGATAAATCCTCTAGACAAAAAAATCAGCAAAGAAACAGCAATTCTAAATGACACACTAGATCAGATGGACCTAATTGACATCTTCAGAGCATTTCACCCCAAAGCCTCGGAATATAGGTTTTTCTCAAGTGCCCATGGGACATTTACAAAAATAGACCACATATTGGGTCACAAACAAAGCCTCCCTAAATTCAAAAAGATTGAAATCATATCAAGCATTTTCTCAGACCACAATGGCATAATATTAGAAATAAACTATAATAAAAACATTCCAAAAAATTCAAACACATGGAAACTGAATAGCATGCTATTAAACAATAATTGGGTGATCAACGAGATCAAAGAAGAAATTAAAAACATCCTGGAGAATAATGACAATAAAAACACAACAATGCGAATGCTATGGGACACAATGAAAGCAGTCCTGAGAGGGAAGTTTATAGCTCTACAGGCCTACCTCAAAAAACAAGAAAAATGGTAATAAATCTTCTAACTCAAAAACTCAAAGAATTAGAAAGAGAGCAACAAGAAAAGCCCACAGTGAGCAGAAGGAAGGACATAATAAAGATCAGAGCAGAAATGAATGACATAGAGACCAAAAAAACAATACACAGGATCAACAAAACCAAGAGCTGGTTCTTTGACAGGATAAACAAGATTGATGAACCTCTAGCCAGGCTCACCAAGAAGCAAAGAGAGAGGACCCAAATAAACAAAATCAGAAACGAAAGAGGTGAAATAACAACTGACCCCACAGAAATACAAAGGATTGTTAAAAAATACTATGAACAACTCTATTCTAAAAAACTACACAATCTGGAGGAAATGGACACATTCTTAGAAAAATACAACCTTCCAAAACTCACTCAGGAAGATTCTAAGAATCTCAATAGGCTGATAACTATGGAAGAAATTGAAGCAGTCATCAAAAAGCTTCCAGCAAACAAAAGCCCAGGGCCTGATGGCTTCACAGGGGAGTTTTACGAAACATTCAAGGAAGAACTAAAACCTATCCTCCTCAGACTATTCCAGAAAATTCAAGAAGAAGGAACACTTCCAAGTTCCTTCTATGAGGCCAGCATCACCCTAATACCAAAACGAGATAAAGACAACACAATGAAAGAGAATTACAGGCCAATATCCCTCATGAACATAGATTCCAAAATCCTCAACAAAATTCTAGCAAATCGAATCCAGCAGTACATCAGAAAGATTATACACCATGACAAAGTAGGATTTATCCCAGGAATGCAAGGATGGTACAATATTCGCAAATCAATAAACGTGATACATCACATAAACAAATTGAGAGATAAAAATCACATAGTCATATCAATTGATGCAGAAAAAGCATTTGATAAAATCCAACACCCTTTCTTGATAAAAACTCTCAGCAAGCTGGGAATAGAAGGATCATACCTGAACATAATAAAAGCCATATACGACAAACCCACAGCCAACATCATACTCAATGGACAAAAACTAAAACCATTTCCCCTAAGAACAGGAACAAGACAGGGATGCCCACTCTCATCACTCCTGTTTAATATAGTACTGGAAGTCCTAGCCATTGCGATCAGACAAGAAGAAGAAATAAAAGGCATCCAAATTGGAAAAGAAGAAGTAAAACTGTCCTTATTCACAGATGACATGATACTGTACATAGAAAACCCTAAAGACTCCATAAAAAAGTTATTAGACTTAATAACTGAATTCGGTAATGTAGCAGGATACAAAATTAATGCCAAGAAATCTATGGCATTTCTATACACCAATAATGAACTTACAGAAAGAGAGACTAAAAAAGCAATCCCATTTACCATCGCACCAAAAAATTTAAGATACCTAGGAATAAACTTAACTAAAGAGATAAAAGACTTATACGTAGAAAACTACACAACACTGAAAAAAGAGATAGAGGAAGACATAAACAGATGGAAGAACATACCATGTTCATGGATTGGTAGAATCAACATCATCAAAATGTCCATACTACCCAAAGCAATCTATAAATTCAATGCACTCCCCATTAAAATACCAACAACATATTTCACAGACCTAGAACGAACTTTCCAAAAATTTATCTGGAATAAAAAAAGAACCCGAATAGCTACAGCAATCCTGAGAAAGAAGAACAAAGTAGGTGGGATCTCAATACCAGATATCAAGCTGTATTACAAAGCTACTGTTCTCAAAACAGCCTGGTACTGGCACAAGAACAGACATATAGATCAATGGAATAGAATAGAGAACCCAGAAATTGACCCAAATCAATATGCTCAATTAATATTTGACAAAGGAGGCACGAACATTCAATGGAGTCAAGACAGTCTCTTCAACAAATGGTGTTGGGAAAATTGGACAGATACATGCAAAAAAATGAAGCTAGATCAACAACTTATACCCTACACAAAAATAAACTCAAAATGGATAAAGGACTTAAACATAAGACGGGAAACCATGAAAATACTAGAGGAATCCACAGACAGCAAAATCTCGGACATATGCCAAAAGAACTTCTTCACTGATACTACTCCTAGGGCAATGGAAGCTAAAGAGAAAATGAACAAATGGGACTACATCAAAATAAAAAGCTTTTGCACAGCAAAGAAAACCATCAATAAAACAACAAGAAAGCCCACTGCATGGGAGAACATATTTGCCAATGATATCAACGACAAGGGTTTAATCTCCAACATATACAGAGAACTCATACAACTTAACAAAAAGAAGATAAACAACCCAATCAAAAAATGGGCAACTGATCTAACTGAGATTTGGAAACAACCTAAATGCCCATCAGCAGATGAATGGATTAAAACACTGTGGTATATCTATACAATGGAATACTACGCTGCGGTAAAAAAGAAGGAGTTCCTACCATTTGCAACAATATTGATGGAGATGGAGAATATTATGTTGAGTGAAATAAGTCAGGCAGAGAAAGATAAATATCACATGATCTCGCTCATTTGTGGAATATAATGAACGGCATAGACTGATGAACAAGAACAGATCCAGAGGCTGAGAAACGTCGATCAGAACATCATACCTCAGGTAAGGTAGGGGAGGGTGGGGGTAAGGTGGAGAGATCAACCAAGGGACTTGTATGCATGCATATGAACCTAATCAATGGACACAGACAATAAGGGGGCGGAGCATAAGTGGGGAGTGGGGGGTTATGGAGAAATGAGGACACATATGTAAAAAATAAAAATTAAAAAAATTAATTAAAAAATTATAAAATAAAAATAAAATACTAAATCTAACCAATACTAGTGGTCACCATAGCCTTAAGAGAAATTGTTTCCTGTGACAGAAATTTTTAAATGAAACTCTCTGTAGACTGAAAATTATTTTGCAAGGAAACAAAGAGAAGTTTCCTTCAAAAGTCATAAGGATTGTAATTGAAAGTCAAAATATTTGGCCTCTTGAACTAAAGTAAGTAATTTGTGTTTTTGCCTCCCTGACAAAGTTTATATAAAGCTACAAAAAGAAATTGACAGCCAGTTTGAAATGGAATTGCCAGGGCCTAGGGCAAAGAATATCCTTACATGATATTATTCTACAATGTCATTATAATTTTAGATATTTTACAACAGCATATTATACAATTATCCCAAACAAACTTACAAACTAATTCTTTGAATGGTTGGCAGCAATTAAAAAAAAAAAAAAAAGGACATGAAAGGATTTAATTCCTTGCAGAAGGAATTAAGGCACTGGGAAGGCACTTGAGCATCCTATATTGGCCCCTCTTGCCCTTTGTGCCAAGAGGGACCCTCTTCTCACAATCCAATTGCCCTCAGCTGTTACCTGAGCTTTCTGTTCATGCTGAGCTTGAAGCCGCGTGGGGGCTGGTACCATGGATCTGTCTCACACCCAATTGTGTGAGCTGGGTCCTCACTGGAGAAGAAACCCGAGTTCCCCGAGATATGTGATCAGCACTGGGACCCTGCCAGCAGGCCAGGGGTTCCCAAGACAGGTGCTGGGTGTGGACGCCACGGGGGCATAGGCTATCAAGGAGACAGAACTGAACCTCACACCACCCTGCTTGGCCCCGGAGGATGGCTGGTTAGCCAGAGACGGGTAAGATTCCTCAAGGAAGGAACAACCTAAGACAGGCACAGTCGCAGAGGGGCCATCAGGAGAGAACTTGGGGGGGCAACAGAAGTGGGGCACAGACCCTCACCCCCCCAACATAGCAGGGGCTTGAACCCTCACCCCTTCTGAAGGAGGTCTCCTGCCCCCATGGCTGCTTCGCGCTTCCCACACCCAGCTCAGATTGGGACCCAGGCAACAGAAAGAGACTTGGCCCAGCTCAGATCGGGAACCAGGTAACAGACAAGAGACTTGGCCGACAGCAGCTGCCCTATATCTAAATTCAGCCTAGCATCTGGAATGCTCAGGGCCCACTCAAGACTGCAAATAATCCTTCCCACTAATATTTACTGGGTAAACTAAGATTGTTGGTAGAGTATTAAATTTGACAGTAAAATAGTAATTGAGTTTTCAGATTAATTTAAATAGGCTAATTGAAATAAGTGAATATTCTAGTAAAGTTAATTGTACTGGACAAAAAGCTGTTCTTAAAGTAATTACTAAAATTTCTATTGGTAGTTCATCTCACAGTAAAATTCCTGAATATGCAATGAACCTAAAGCAGTCGTAAGTGTGGGCAAAAAAAAAAAAAATTAAATTTAAAGTTATCAAGACTGCATTATAAAATTTACAAAAACCTCCATTAATAAAAAAAAAGAGGGGGGGGGATAGTAGGGCAATATCATGTAAGGAAAAATATCCTATAAGTAAATTACATCTAGAAAATTTTTACTTTACCAAATTAAGTTTCATTTGCAATGCTAACAGCAAGACGGCCATTAAAAACACACATGGTGTCTAAATAAGACAAAGGAAAATTGTTTGAACAAAAATAAAAAGGATCCCAAATCAATTATATAGAAAAGATTCCTTTATTAACTTGTGGTCGAGAATACATTTGTATATTTTCAGAAAACAACCCCAAGACCAGATGGATTCCTGCAACAGAGAGGAATTGACAGGTGTGCTCCAACCACGAAGACAAGAGGAAAAAAACAGTCCAGAGATGGAAGACGCTGACAATGCCTTGCCACGCGAGCAGTCAGCAGCTGTGCACCGCTGCAGGTTACCTAGGACCAAACCAGAGAGGGTCGGACCTGCATTGCCACCATGTGCCCACCATCCAGATATCATTGCTGACATGTACACATAAGGAACTGTTAGACATTGAAACGGGGACTCAGAACTGTTGGACATTGAAATTGGGACTCAAACATTTTTTTGTTTTGTCTTGTTTTGTTATTATATGTTTATTTCTAGTCTGCAAAGGCAAAACTTTTTAAAGGAAAGAAATGGTGGGAAAAAGATACAGAGGCAAAGAAGCATTGAACAGACTGTCAAACTACATTGGGAAGACAGGGGAGGTTGGGCGAGGGGGGCTGTAAGAGACCAACCGAAGGACTTGTACGCATGCATATAAGCACAACCAATGTATATAAGACACTGGGGCGGGGGGGAGGGCGGGCAGGGGAAGGCATGTACTGGAAGGCATGACAGGGGAGGTCGGGGGGAGATCAATGGGGGGAATAAAGGAGACATATGTACTACTATTTGTAATACTTAAAACAATAAAAAAAATGGTAAAAAAAAAAAAAAAAAAGAAAAGATGGGCTACCCTCTCTCAACTAAGGTCCTCTGAAAATGCTGCCCCCTCAACAGAGCACTTCACTTCTTCCTCTGACTAACTCCTTTATTGTAACTGGCAAATAGAACATCCTCATTCAGTGACACACCATCGCCTTTCTCCTTCCCGACCGCTCCTTCCTCTGATCTGTAGAATCCTATGAGCACCTCTACCACAACAATTATCAATTATTATACTGAAACTGAGTATTTCTATTTATCCGGTTTGCCCATGAGACGGTAAAGTCCTCATAAAGAAGGGCTATGCCCTGTCCATGGTGAACACTCAATAAAAATCTGTTGAATGATCAATGCAAAGTAGATGGAATATGTATGCGTGTGTATGCACACATATACATAGGCATATTTTTGTACTTTTAAAACAAATCATAATTGGAAAACTGTATTATTTACATATTTGTAACTTGAATATGTACTGTATTTCTGGACACTAAAAAATGATGATAACTGGTTACCATTCCTTACATAGTTGCATTATCTTCCAACCTACATTTTGATTTAGAGAAATACATGGAAGAAAAGAAATTTGGCTAGCTACTAAAATTACTATAATATTTTATAACTTGTTAGAAATAATAGATTTACCTACAAAGAAACAAAGATTTCTTTTCTTATACTGAAAGCCACTTTTTAAAGCTTGGGCTGAATTTATCACATATTCAGCAAACATTTAAGAGTTATCAGGGCTTGTGCTAAGCCCTTGAGACCCAAAGTGACAAAATCATAGTCCCTGCATTCAAGTGGTTCAAAACCCAGTCCTAAGACACACATGCAACAAAGATACTACAATTTTTAAAAATATTTTTTTATTGATTTCAGAGAGGAAGGGAGAGGAAAAGAGAGACAGAAACATCAATGATGAGAGAGAATCATTGATCGGCTGCCTCCTGCACACTCCCCACTGGGGATGGAGCCCGCAAGCCAAGCATGTGCCCCTGAGCGGAATCAAACCTGGGACCCTTCAATTCGCAGGTGGACACTCTATCCACTGAGCCAAACCAGCTAGGGCACAAAGATACTACAATTTGATAACATTTATAGAGGCCTTATCCTCTGCTATAGAAACCTTATCCTCTGCTATGAAAACCACATCCCCTTTGGCAAGCCCATGATGTGAAATCCCTTCCAATTTATAAAATCAATAGTTTCTGTTGCAAAGTTCAGTTCCTACTAAAATGCTTGATTTAATTCAGTTTCAAGTTCACTATAAATGGAATAACAGCACATTAACAAATAGTTATATAGAAGTGATTTATGTAAAGGCATTTGGGAAAAATAGACCAAATTTTCTGATTTTTCCATGAATATATATCTATGGGAACTTATTCTTTAGTTCACACAATAAACAATTAATGAGCGCCTGCTATGATTCAGGCACTATTCCAGGTGCCTAAACATGCAGCGATAAACAAGACACCTGCTCTTATATAACTTTTATTCTAATTGTAGGATATAGGTGATAAATGAACAATAAATATGAGGTAGTGATAGGTGCCCATAATTATAAGAGCATAATCTGGTAGCGAGTAACTGGAAGCTATAAGGTGGCACCTCTCTCTGTTATTAATACTACTTACTGGAGTGTGTACACTAGTCTACAAGTCGTTTCAAAAGAAAAGACAAAAAACCCAAACTAACAACACTGAGTAAGCCTTTTACAGACAGATGGCTACTCCTTACATACATAGAGGGACTGAGATAGTATATCGAATTCCTAATAAAAGATAACTAACAGTGAGCATCAGATCGTTAAGCTTCTTTCACAACCACATTATTACTGTTCAAAAATGGTTGTAAGAAAAAATAAGAATGTGTAGACTATACTGCAAAAGCTGCTTAACCTTAATTACAAGTATCTAGGGACATGCTCCTTTAATATTAATATTCTGGGTGACAGTTACAAAAGCTAATCATACAGTGTTAGATTATTTTACAATATGGACAACTAATTCCCCTCCAACTGTAAGCATAACCTGAGATAGAAAAGTATTCCAAGTATTAAAAAAAAAACCCAGCCAGATAAATCCCTGCAATAAACAGTAGCAAAGGGAAGATGGAAGAAAGAGCCAGACACTAATGAGGCAAACGATTCATGGAGAACGGAACTTAATTTTTAGTAAGGAGGCAGGGAAAAGGGATATTTAGTTCTAGACAATGTAACCAGGGAAGGTGGCAGTGACAAGTTATAGCTAAAAAGTGCAGGAATACTAATCCTTTCTCTGTTGCTTCAAAAGTAATGGCTAAGCACCCACAATTTTTGCTTAGATGCATAAAGCAAGTTACAATGAGGACATAAGCACAAAAAGAAAGAAATCAGATATATGACCATTTGGGAAACAATAGTAAAGGAGAATTTCAGTTAAAACTGACTTTATTACCACAACATTTTTCTTGCACTGTCAGGAAATGAGCTATTCAGCAACAGTAACTGTTCCAAATCATTCCTAGGTTTAACCCCAAAGTGCTTTAGAGCACCACAAAAAATGTCTAATATACATCCTCCATAATCACTCTTTATAAACAGTACTGAAGCCATTTATTTTCTTCATCTCTTCAGAGTATTTTTAATTCTATGTAGAATTAACAGAAAGATACAATTATTAAACTGAAGAGAATATTTTAATAAACTAAAAGATACTGTATAATATTTCATTGCAAAATATGTAACAGATGCAACTGAGAAAATTATGAACATGTATTTACAAATACAGACTCTAACAATAGAACACTAGACAGGCACCATAAATCAAATGTATAATTTATAGTCATTTTGTCAAAATAATATATTTGCTGTAATCAATAATAAGCTAATGAATATATAGATTGCTATATATTATCTAGAAAGGTACAAATTATTTATTGATTTCCTTTTGCAATAATTTTTGAAGAAAACTTTTACAATGCAAAATAAATATCCCATTCAAAAAATATTTTCATATACACAGTTTTAAAAATAACTAAATACTGCCCTGGCCAGTATGGCTCACTTGATTGGGTATTGTCCCATGCATCAGGAGGTTGCTGGTTTGATTCCTGGTCAAGGGCACATGCCTAGGTTGCAGGCTTAATCCTGGGTAGAGGGCATGCAGAGGCAGCCAATCGATGTTGTAGTCTCACATCAATCTTTCTCTCTCTCTCTCTCTCTTCCTCTCTCTCTCGCTCTCACTTCCTCTCTCTCAAAATCAATAAACTATTGTGTATGTTTTTAAATAACTAAATACATTTATACATAGGTCATTGCAGGGTGGAAAAATGGTGGAGGAATAGACAGACGTGTCCCGAGTCTTGTCCCGGAGCAGATAGAAAGAACAGCTGAGGGTCGCACAGGGAGTGTCTGTTGGAAAGTTAAGGGGCAGCTATACTCCAAGAGAAGGTGCGGAACTGCTGGATGGGGGTCCCCTGACTAGGCAGTCCTCACTGCTGCTGGGTTCCCACCCGGAGCCACCAGCTCAGATGCAGAGACCACAGCACCTTGAAGGGAAAAGTGGATGTTATCTGAAGCCTGAAAATCTACAGCTACGGCACCCACTGAACAGCTGCGAACCCCAGAACACCGGTCCCCAATTGGTGCAAACATGCAGATTCAGAGGAGCTCTACACTCCACCACGGAAAAGGTCAGATTTTGACTGGAATAAGGTGAGGTCTCTGGTCCTGGCAGGACAGAGAAATGCACACACTGTGGGAGCTAGAGGACCGGGGGAAGTCTGCACCTAGAAAAATCCGTGGCTGTGGCAGCTGGCGTGATCCGTGAATGTAGAACGGGTCCTCAGAGCTGCTAACAGAGGGGATCTCTGAAAAGCAACCCATTTTGATCTGACACAGAAGGACAGCCTAATAATTTGGGAGTGTGCTGGCTGCTTGAACACAAGGGGGGAAAAGGGATTGCACAGGCTTGCGCGCAGACCCAGAGTTCGCACACTTGCACTTTCTCCTCTTTGAATCCTTGCCTCTGATTACTGAGCCCAATACATAGGATCACCCAGTTGGGGACACCCTAGAAGAATTCAGGGGAAAGTTGTTTTTCTGGAACCTGGGGATTGGAGCAGGGAGTGACCGTCAGAGAACCAGCTCTGGGGCAGCCCACTCCCACAAACCGGTATTGTGTGCCACAGGGAAAGCGGGATCTAAGCACTGGCTACAGAGGACCTATAGAACCTGAAGTCAACCCAGAAACACTGCCCCCAGGGGCTGAATCACAAATTGACTCTTGTGTAATGACAAATTAAGGAATACAAGAAAGCAAGACACACCGCTTGCTTAAAAATCAGGACTGGCTTATAACACTGAGGAGCAGTGGAATTCAGGGAACTGCAATACTGTCCTGACTGGGAAACAGGCATGCCAAACACAACAACAGAGGAAGTGAATGACCTTCACTACTGCACATTTTATTTTCAATTTTTTTTCTTTTTCATCTTTTACTTTAAGAAACTAATTTTTTTATTTTTTCCCACTTGATTTTACCTTTTTAATTATTACATTTTTATTTTCAATCAGTATTATTACTACTACTATTTTACCTTTTTTTAAAAAGTGTCATTTTATTTTATCTTTATTTGACTTTGAGATTAGTGTTCTACATTCTATTTTCATCTTTCCTTTAGCATCATTCTACTCTATCTCAACTCTACCTTTATGACATCACTCTCTTCCTAACATTTGCCCTTTTGTTGTCGTGTTTCTCTGGCATTTGCTGGGATTAGTGGCTGTTCTATTGGAGTTTTCCCCCTACATATACAGTTTGTTCCCCTTTTCTTCCTCATTCTCTTTCTTTTCTCTCTTACGGTTTTTTCCTTTTCTCAATTTCATTTTGGCACTCCTTTTTTTCTCTCTCTCTCTTCTTCTTTCTCTCCTATCCCCTAGTTTGGCTTTCTCTGGTGGTCATCTTTATTTGGGGTTATTAATATCGTGAATACATTTCTATTCACTGCCTTGTGTGTGGTACCTGGTTGTGTTGTATTTTGTGCCTTTAAATCAACGGAGGAGAGAGAGAACTACATAAGCAGACACCAAAGGAAGAGAGACCCTATGGGGAGACAAAGAAACAGTCCGCATATGAAAGAAAAGCAGGCATCACCAGAAAAGGAAGTAAACAAAATGGAGGCAAGCAACCTGCCAGAGAAAGAATTCAGAGAAATGGTCATAAGGTGGCTGAAAAGAATGGAAGACAAATTCGACAATCTGAGTAAGAACCACTAGGAAATGAAGAACCAAGAAGAAATGAAAAATGACATCGCTGCTGTAAAGAACTCAATAGAAAGTATCAAGAGTAGACTAGAAGAAGCAGAGGGCTGCCTCAGTGAGCTAGAAGACAAGGTAGGAAAAAATACCCAAGTAGAGCAGCTTCTAGAAAAAAAAAATTAAAAAGCAGGAGGATAGCCTAAGGGAACTTTGGGACAACACGAAACAAAACAAAATCTGCATAATAGGGGTGCCAGAAGGAGAGGAAACTGAGCAAGGAATAGAAAACCTGTTTGAAGAAATAATGGCAGAAAACTTCCCTGATATAGGGAAGAAAAAACCCACACAAATCCAAGAAGCTCACAGAGTCCCAAGCAAAAATGAACCCCAAAAGACCGACGCCAAGGCACATTATAATTAAACTGGCAAACACCAACGACAAAGTAAGAATCTTAAAAGTGGCCAGAGAGAGACAGAAAGTTACCTACAAAGGAACCCCCATCAGACTAGCAACTGATTTCTCAACAGAAACTCATCAGGTCAGAAGGGAATCGAATGAAATATACAAAGTCATGCAAAGGAAGGGTCTGAATCCAAGAATACTGTCCCCAGCAAGGCTGTCAATCAAACTTAAAGGTGAAGTCAGGAGCTTCACAGACAAAAAAGAACTAATAGAATTTATTACCACCAAACCAGCAATGCAAGAAATGCTAAAGGGTCTGCTATAAAAAAAAGAAGTAGGAAGTGAAGAAGGAACACAGGGGTAAAGAATAAAAATGGCGACAAATAAGTACCTATCAATAATAACTTTATTGTAAATGCCCCAATAAATGCCCCAATCAAAAGACACAGGGTAACGGATTAGATAAGAAAACACGACCTATATATCTGCTGTGTACAAGAAACCCACCTCAGAAAAAAAGATGCACACAGACTGAGGGTGAAGGGATGGAAAAAGGTTTTTCAGGCAAATGGAAATGAAAAATAAAGCGCGGGTAGCAATACTTATATCTGACAAATTAGATCTCAAAGTAAAGGACATAACAAGAGATAAGGAAGGCCACTTCATAATACTAAAGGGAACAATCCAACAAGAAGAAATAAATCTGGTAAACATATACGCACCCAATACAGGAGCACCCAAATACAAAAAAAAAAAAAAACCTCCTGGAGGATATCAAAGGAGAGATTGACAGCAATACAATCATAGTAGGAGACTTTAATACCCCACTATCACCAATGGACAAATCCTCTAAACAAAAAATCAGCAAAGAAACATCAATCCTAAATGACTCACTAGACCAGATGGAACTAATTGACATCTTCAGAACATTTCACCCAAAGCCACAGAATATACAATCTTCTCAAGTGCACATGGGTCATTTTCAAAGATAGTGTTGGGTCATAGGCAAAGTCTCTCCAAATTCAAGAAGATAGAAATCATATCAAGCATCTTCTCAGATCACAGTGGCATAAAACTGGAAATCAACCACAATATACATAGGCCATCACAGATACACCTAAAAAAGACAGGTCAGGGAATAGGTGTACAAGTCAAAGGCTTGTATTCAGAGCAAGTTTTCCCTCCTCTCGCTTTCCTCTTCACCCTCTCAGTGTACAAAACAAACCAAGCTAGGTTGCTAACTCAACTTCTCTCTTTTCACTTCAGAACAACAGTTCATAAAAATTTATCTACTGTGATGATTAATTCTGTGTTAACTTGACTGAGCCAGGAGGGCCTAGACTGTGGTCAGACATTATTCTGGTGTGTCTGTAAGGGTGATTCTGGATGAGAGGGACATCTGAATTGGGAGACTGGTATGACAGATTGCCCTCCCTGTGGTGGGCGGGGGGTAGGGGGAGGAACCAAACCAATCCTTTGAAGATCCAATAGAACAAAAAGGCTGGCCCTTCAGTGAGTAACAGGGCACTTCCGCCTGCCCAACTGCCTTATGCTGGGCCGTGGCCTCTCCCTGCCCATGGACTCAGGCTCAAGCTTCTCCTGGGTCTCACATCTCCTGCACTTGAACTGGAAGTACACTAGCGCAGTCCCAAGTCCCCAGCATGCTGACTGCAGACCTTGGGACTTGTCAGCCTCCATAATCACAGGAGCCATTCCTTATAATAAATCTTTTAATACACACCCATTCTATTGGTTCTGTTCCTCTGGAAAACTCTAATACACCTACCTCCTTAATATATCAAACTCCTAATAAAATATCGAAAAACATTTTAAAGTAATAATACATAATTCCAATGACAAAGCAAGATACACGGCTTGATAAGAGTCTAATTTAAAACCCTCCCGAACCATCACTTCCTAGCATACATCAAAACTTTAAACCTGTGTACAGTTTTCACCAGGTAATTTTATTACCTGATGAATATATACAAAGGACGTAATCAGAACTATAATCAAAGATTTATGTGCTGAGGATATCGGATGCAATACCATTGATGGTGGAGTCAGACAGACACAGCCATATGTCCAATAACAGGGGAATGATTAACCCAATTATATAACTTGCAAAGGATGTGCTATCATGCAGCTAATCCAAATGATATTTTCAAAAATTACTCAGCAACATGGGGAAATGATAATAGAATGTCGGTTTTTAAAAGGTGGGGACATAGCGGTATCTAGCTATCTAGATTAGAGAGGAAAGGCTAAAATTTTCACAATAATTATTTCTGAATGGGGAAATGGCAGGTCATTTTTTTCTGTATTTTTCATATTTTCTATAATCAGCATGTTACCTTTAAAATTATATATATACTAGAAGCCTGGCGCACGAAATTTGTGCACAGGGGTAGGGGGAGGGGGTGTCCCTCAGCCCAGCCTGTACCCTCTCCAATCTTGGGACCCCTCGAGGGATGTCTGACTGCCGGGATCGGGCCTAAATGGGCAGTCAGAAATCCCTGTCACAATCCAGGACTGCTGGCTCCCAACTGCTCACCTGCCTGCCTTCCTGATTGCCTCTAACCACTTCTGCCTGCCAGCCTAATCACCCCTAACCACTCCCCTGCCAGCCTGATTGATGCCTAACTGCTCCTCTGCTAGCCTGATTGTCCCTAACTGCCCTCCCCTGCAGGCCTGGTCACCCCTAACTGCCCTCTCCTGAAGGCCTGGTCACCCCTAACTGCCCTCCCCTGCTGACCTGGGCACCCCCAACTGCCCTCCCCTGCAGGCCTGGTCCCCCCTCCCCCAACTGCTCTCCCCTGCAGGCCTGGGTCCCCCACAACTGCCCTTCCCTGCAGGCCTGGTTGCCCCCAACTGCCCTCCTTTGCCGGCCTGGTCATTCCTAACTGTCCTCCCCTGCAGGCTTGATCGCCTCCAACTGTCCTCCCTTGCAGGCCTTGTCCCTCCCAACTGCCCTCCCATGCTGGCCTGATCTCCCACAACTGCCCTCCCTTGGTGGCCATCTTGTGTCTACATGGGGACAGCCATCTTGTGTGTTGGAGTGATGGTCAATTTGCATATTATTCTTTTATTAGATAGGAGTTATATGTATATATATGTATATATATATATGTGTGTGTGTGTGTGTGTGTGTGTGTATATGTCTAAAAACACTGCCCAAAACTGTGGGGTTTTTTTGTTTAATTTCATTTTATTGTTTAAAAGTATTACAAATAGTAGTACATATGTCTCCTTTTTCCCCCCCATTGACCTTCCCCCGGCCTCCCCTACCCCCCAGCACATGCCCTCACCGCCCTCCCCCGCCCCAGTGTCTTACATCCATTGGTTATGCTTATATGCATGCATACAAGTCCTTCAGCTGATCTCTTACCTCCCTCTCCCAACCCTCCCCAGCCTTCCCGCTGTAATTTGACAGTCTGTTCAATACTTTACTGCCTCTGTATCTATCTTTTTGTTCATCAGGTTATAATGTTCTTTATTATTCAAAAATGAGTGAGATTTTGTGGTATTTTTCTTTCACTGACTGGCTTATTTCACTTAACATAATGCTCTCCAGTTCCATCCATGCTGCTGCAAATGGTAAGAATTCCTTCTTTTTTATGGCAGCATAGTATTCCATTGTGTAGATGTACCATAGTTTTTTAATCCACTCATCTGCTGATGGGCATTTAGGCTGTTTCCAAATCTTAGCTATGGTGAATTGTGCTGTTATGAACATAGGGGTGCATATATCCTTTCTGATTGGTGTCTCTGTTTTCTTGGGATATATTCCTAGAAGTAGTATTACTGGGTCAAATGGCAGTTCCATTTTTTAAATTTTTGAGGAAATGCCATACTGTTCTCCACAATGGCTGCACCAGTCTGCATTCCCACCAGCAGTGAAGGAGGGTCCCTTTTTCTCTGCATCCTCTCCAGCACTTGTCATTTGTTGATGATAGCCATTCTGACAGATGTGAGGTGGTACCTCATTGTTGTTTTGATTTGCATCTCTTTGATCATGTTTTCATATGTCTCTTGGCTTTCTGAATGTCCTCTTTTGAAAAGTGTCTAATTAGGTCCTTTGCCCATTTCTTGATTGGGTTGTTTATCTTCCTTTTGTTAAGTTGTATGAGTTCCCTGTAAATGTTGGAGATGAAACCCTTATCGGAGATAACACTGGCAAATATGTTTTCCCATGCAGTGGGCTTTCTTATTGTTTTGTTGATGGTTTCTTTTGCTGTGCAGAAGTTTTTTATTTTGATGAAGTCCCATTTGTTTATTTTCTCCTTAGTCTCTCTCGCCCTATGATCTGTGTCTTTAAAGATATTGTTGTGACATATGTCTGCAATTTTGCTGCCTATTAAGTCTTGTAGGATTTTTATGGCTTCCCGTCTTACATTCAAGTCTTTAGCCCTTTTGAGTTTGTTTTTGTGTATGGTGTAAGTTGTCGATCTAGTTTCATTTTTTTGCATGTATCTGACCAAATTTCCCAGCACCATTTATTAAAGAGACTGTTTTGACTCTATTGTATGCTCTTGCCTCCTTTGTCAAATATTAATTGAGTATAATGGCTTAGGTTAATTTCTGGGTTCTCTATTCTGTTCCATTGGTCTATATGTTTGTTCTTGTGCCAGTACCAGGCAGTTTTGAGAACCATGGCTTGGTAATAGAGCTTGATGTTTGTTCTTTGTTCTTCTTTCTCAGGATAGCTGTGGCTATTTGGGGTCTTTTTTTAATTCCAGATGAATTTTTGGAGATTTTGTTCTAGATCTTTGAAATATGCCATTGGTATTTTAATAGGTATTGCATTGAATCTATAGATTGCTTTAGGTAGTATCGACATTTTAATGATGTTGATTCTACCAACCCATGAACATGGTATGTTCTTCCACTTGTTTATGTCTTCTTCTATCTCTCTTTTCAATGTCCTGCAGTTTTCTAAGTACACCGGAAGCCAGTTCCAGCATGTCATAATTGCAAGAGTTTCATCGAAAGGTTGATGGAACTTGGGGACTCAACAAGGGCTGAGTATGTTATCACCTGCTGGAATGGCTGAAGGCATTTCCCCAAACCTGAAAAGGATGCATTAAATTGATTGTTTGCTGCCAGACAGCTCAGGGCATCTTAATCTACATGTTATTGCCTCCTACTGGCCAAACACCTAAGCAGCCATAAGTTATTCCCCAATCTGACAATGGATTCTGTACGAAATCCTTCCCTTTGAAGTGTGTATCTCCACCTTGCCATAGGACAAATTGTGTTAATAAAAAGCAAGGGGTCCCGAGACAAGGAGAACTTAGTTCCTTTAGCTGGGCTCCTCTGATCCCCAATGCCTTTCAAAATTATCTTTTGTCTGTGGACTCTTATTTAATCTATGCACAGCCCTTCTCCAGACTGCTGAACCCTTCTAGATGCTGGATCAAGACCCATCAGTGTTAAATGTCGTCCAACGTCTGGCACAAGTACAGGTCTTTTATGTCCTTAGTTAAGTTTATTCCTAGGTATCTTAATTTTTTTGGTGCAATGGTAAATGGGATTTTTTTTTCATTTCTTTTTCTGTGAGTTCATTATTGGTGTATAAAAAAGCCATAGATTTCTGGGTGCCAGTTATATCATTTTAAAAGGATGTGCTGTCATGCAGCTAATCCAAATTATATTTTCAAAAATCACTCAGCAACATGGGGAAATGATAATAGAATGTCAGTTTTTAAAAGGTGGGGACATAGTAGTATCTAGCTATCTAGATTACAGAGGAAAGGCTAAAATTTTCACAATAATTATTTCTGAATGGGGAAATGCCAGGTCACTTTTTTGTATTTTTCATATTTTCTATAATCAGAATGTTACCTTTAAAATTATATATATATATATATATATATATACACACACACACATACACACACACATTATATATGTATCTATATATTAGAAGTCTAAAACATTGCCCAAAATTGTGTTTAAAGAAGACCCTACTAAATGATAAATTAAGAATTTGTCAATGGAAGCAGTTTTTAAAACAAATCCGTAAAAATTTTAAGACTTTTTAGATGTTATAAAAGAATCTTGAACTTTAAAGATATATAAAGCTAGGGACTGGCTTTATATATGCACATGTTGAAGCCCTAACTCACCAAGTGACTACATTTGGAGATAGGGCATATAAAGAGGTCCTGAAGGCTAAGTAGGATGGTAAGGGTGGACTCCAATCCCTTATGACTGTGTCCTCCTAAGAGGAAAAAACATCAGGGAAGTGAAAGCAGAGAGAAGGCCAGGTGAGGACACAGCGAGAAGCTGGCTGATGGAAGCTGGGGAGAGGCTTGAGAAGAAAACAAATCTGCCCATACCTTGACCTTGGACTTCCAGCCTCCAGAACTGGAGAAAATACATTCTGATTGTTTAAAGCACCCATCTATACTGTATTAGCTCTAGGAGAGTAATATAAGACATAATAAAGTGTTATAAAATGTACTTGGTAAATATTCTTGGTTTTATAATTTATCTTTACTAAGAAGAAGAAAACTAAGAAATAAACAGTAAAAAAAATTTACTTCATACCAGTGTCATGGCTCTAAAAGGATAAAAAAAATATTCCCAAAATAAAATGTTATTAGCTAGCACTATTAAATAAGGAATAAGAGTGGGAATCTGAGTACTATTAATAGACTTAAGAGCAGTTTCTTCTTTTAATCTATATTGTTGAAAGTTTACATATATCCCCTTTTTCCCCCATTGTCCTCTCCAGTCTGAGAAAGGTAAGTATCACATGATCTCACTTACATGTAGAATCTAATGAACAACAAACTGATGAACCAAAAAAAAAACACAATTTTTTAATGTTTACCTAAAAATGCTCCACAATGTAACTTAGCATAATTCAATAGAAAACATTTTAAATATATAATAGTTTTCAGCTTGAATGACATGATATGTGCATATAAGTAATCAGACCTCTAGGAAAACCTGTTAATGTAACAATCTTTCAAATTCCAACTACAGAGTCTGGAGAAGAAAAACAGAGAACTTTTATACACGTATCCAAGAAGAAACTGATCACACACCAAAATAAGACATGCTGATAAATATAAAAACTGAGACACAAAAGTAGGAAATAAAGCAGAATCAAATGTCATAAAAAAACTTGAACTAGGGGTCAGAAATAAAGTAGGAGGTGGCTCATGCATTTGGGTGAAGCTAGCAACTCGTCGATCGTAAACACATGCTTCAAACAAGTGACCAAGCAACTGTGCACATGGACATCACCAGGTGCCCAATACAGAAATCCAACAGACTGTGTGACTGGATGCAGGAGATGAAGACGCTGTGCTCGCTCTGCCAAATGAGAGCAGGAGCGGGTGCTGGTACTGACCATGAACTGTTAGTATCAAACGTTAGAGTAAAGCTGAAGAACAGTACCAAAAGAATCGGTGTGCCAAAATATAACGTGTAACATTCCTGATGGTTTTAAAGTCCTCATAAAAGCAGATTTGCACCGTTAAACTTAATTGACCAAGAACCAGAGGAACTGAACCTAGAAATATTATGGAGGAAAAATGCAAAAAAAAAAAAAAAATCCAGAAGTAAAAAGGAAAGACAAATTGAGATGGATGGCAGAACAAACACTAAAAATTGTTAGAAGCAGACCAGAGGCAAAAGTAAAAGGTGACAAAGCCAAGGTTAGAAACTTGAACTCACTTTTTAAACAATGATCATGTAGAAATAAAGAGAATTATTACAATGTCAATATAAGGAGAGAGAAGAGAACAATGACAATGGAAAACCAGAAATTGCTACCAGAAGATTCAAGAAATGCAAGCACCATGGAAGCACATTATCTGACCAGGAGAAAGTGAAGGGAAGGTGGAAACAATATGATGAAAATCTATACAGAACAGACAAAGGGGTGGCAGGCACCTTTGAAGAAGATTCCTAGGAGGTTGAATCTGTAATTCTAGAAAGTGAAGTGAAAGCTCACTTCAAAGTATTGGGAAGAAATAAACCACTAGGGGTGGCTGGAATACCAATAGAATTATTTCAACCCACAGACACTGAATCTGTCTGCTATACTCCTAACAAGAATATGTCAACAAATATGAAAAACAAAACAAGGACTTAAAGACTGGCTGTTAAGGACAGGACATTGTGGACATCACTCATTCGCAGGGAGGCCAGAAATCAGAGCTGACTCAGCTGCACGCACACACATACATTTGTATATTACATGTACATATACATTCCTACAGAAATATAACTCAGAGGGAAATTTCCATCTTATCACAACTGCTGCCAGTATAGCCAGAGAGGAGAAGACTCTTCGTTTAAGCATTAGTTTACACCTGGCTCTGCTGTTTCAGTCTTTCCCTTGGAATTAACTTAACTCTCCCAATCTTTTGTTTAGTATCTATTACATTAGTACATGTTTATCTTTTAGAATTGGCAACTACATTTCAGGGGCATATTGAAAATCAGACCTTTAAGTTTCAAACAAAAGTTACTGCTCTGATTTTTCAAAATTACCTTGTCTGGATCCATCTTTCCCCTGATAAATTCTTGCTTCCAGAACTGCAGTGCCTGCTCCAGCGTTAAACCAATGCCCTTCAGGAAGAGGCCATACTGCATCCGGCCCCCATGACGGAGATGGTGACTGTCCCGCAAAGCTTTGTGTAACTGACGCATGCACGGTGGGAAGGATTTGGTACAAAGCTACAAGAGAAAAAGAGTTTTTGGTTATATGAAAGATTTACCAAGTCACTCACAATATTTGTTGCAAATTCAACCTAATTAGCAAATTTGGTCTGATTGGTATAAAAACAAAAATTATAAGGATTACTATCTTGGAGAGAAACCAAGATGGCAGCATAAGGTATACACCTGTACGTGCTGCCTCTCACAACCACACCAAAAGTAGAACTAAAAGACAAAACGAGTATCACCCAGAACCATGGGAAAGCTGGCAGAGTAGAAGTTCTACAACTAGAAGGAAAGAAAGAGACTGTGTAGGAGGTGCAGAGGCTCGGAAAAGCAGAGGTACGGAGGTGTGCACAAATCGGGCTGGCGAATGCATGCACTGTTTTGTTTTGTTTTTCAATTGGGAGGGAGTTACAAGCTCCCGACTGCTCTGAATTCCAGTTTCCGGTGAGACTCTGGGGACCCAGACTCATATAGGGAGGAATTGGACTCCCATCGGGTTGGAAAGTGAGGGTGGCTTTCTCACAGAGGTGCACAGAGGAATCAGTTTACTGCGCTGGGGCACAGGATGCGGGACAAGGAAATGCGGAGAAACAGAGACGGCTGACTGGCAGCCATCGCTGTTTGCCACACCCTAGTGATTCCCTGAGACCCTGGCCCACCCAATTTACAACCCTCCCGAGCTGTGCCCAGCGGCTTTTGCATATGAATGGCCTGCCCTCTCGCAGCTTAACCTAAAAAATTGCAGCTGGGTCAGACAGCTCCAAAACTTCCAAACCCCAAGCAAAGAGGAGAAATCTGCAGATATCCTGTAGCTCCTGCTGGATGGCCTCAGACAGTAGCTGACTTGGACCTCCTTGGAGATCCAGGAACCAGTGTACCTAGAGGTCAGTGTGAGACAACACCAGATTTCAACTCCGCACATACATAAGTGACACAATCAAGAGGCAGACTCAGTGAGCACCAAAGCCCCACTGAAGCAAGTCCTGCCCCATAAGGGTGTCTCCAGAACAGCAGTTCTTCCATTATAGACACAATGGGTCCTCACAGCCAATTGACCTGGAGGTCAATTCCTCCCATTGTACCAATAGCAATCAAGGTTTATCTACAACCACCTAGCACACAAAGGGGTGCACCAAGAGTGTCCACCTCAGGTGATTGGGGATGCTGAGCCACTGGCCCTGTAGGTCACCTACCACACAAAGCCATTCCATCAACACAGGGAAGCAGCCAAAATGTGGAGACAAAGAAACATGTCACAAATGAAAGAAATGGAGGAAAGCAAACTACTGGATATAGAGTTCAAAACCACAGTTATAAGATTACTCAAGAATCTTCTAGAAACCACCAAGAAACTTAGCGAGAACCCTGAAGAATTTAGTGAGACCTTTAAGGATCTTAACAAGAATGCCATAAAAAAACCACACAAAAAAAAAACAAAACAAAACAAAAAAACGGAAAAGGACCAGTCAGAAATTAAGCATACACTGTCTGAAATAAAGAATAATATACAGAAATCCAACAGTAGACTAGAGGACCCCAAGAATCAAACCAAAGATTTGAAATATGAGGAAGCAAAAAACACCCAACAAGAAAAACAAAAAGAAAAAAGAATCCAAAAATATGAAGATAGTGTAAGGAGCCTCTGGGACAACTTCAAGCGTACCAACATCAGAATTATGGGGGTGCCAGAAGAAGAGAGAGAGCGAGATACTAAAAACCTATTTGAAGAAATAATGATAGAAAACTTTTCCTAGCTAGTGAAAGAAATAGACTTACAAGTCCAGGAAGCACACAGAACCCCAAACAAAAGGAATCCAAAGAGGACCACACCAAGACACATCATAATTAAAATGCCAAGGGCAAAAGACAAAGAGAGAATCTTGAAAGCAGCAAGAGGAAAACAGTTAGTTACCTACAAGGGAGCACCCATATGACTGTCAGCTGATTTCTCAACAGAAACTATGCAGGCCAGAAGGGAGTGGCAAGAAATATTCAAAATGATGAACAGCAAGGACCTATAACCAAGATTACTCTACCCAGAAAAGCTATCATTCAGAATTGAAGGTCAGATAAAGAGCTTCACAGACAAGAAAAAGCTAAAGGAGTTCATTACCACCGAACCAGGATTATATGAAATACTAAAGGGTATTCTTTAAGAAGAGGAAGAAGAAGAAAAAGGTAAAGATAAAAATTATGAACAACAAAGTGACAACAAATCCATATCTATCAACAAGTGAATCTAAAAATCAAGTGAATAAAAAATCTGATGAACAGAATAAACTGGTGAATATAGTAGAATCAGGGGCATAGAAAGGGAATGGACTAACAATTCTCAGGTGGAAGGGGGTGTTAGGGGTGCGGGAAGAAATTGGACAAAAATCTTACACCTATGGATGAGGACAGTGGCGGGGGGTGTGGCGGTAATGGCTGGGGGGGGGGAATCAGGTGGTGGGGAGCTATGGGGGGGGAAGGAACATCTGTAATAATCTGAACAATAAAAATTTATTTTAAAAAATAAAAATAAATTAAAAAGACAAAAAAAGGATTACTATCTTACTGAGATTACAGATGAACTTTCTTATTAATATTTCATATTGATTACATGTTGAAATTATAAATATTTTGCTTTGGGGGTAAATAAAATATATTATAAAAATTATATCATCTATTTCAAAAAATTTTTAATTAAATTTTTTTTTGAGAAACTATAGATTCACAAGCAGTTGTAAGAAATAATACAAAGAGATATCAGATGACTAGTTTCCCCCAGAGGTAATAGCTTGCAAAACTATAGTATATTATCTCATCCAAGATGCTGACATTTCAATAACCCACCAGTCTTAGATTTCCGCAGTTGCACTTATGTACGCATTTCTGTAGTTTCTGTAGCTTTACGTAATTTTATCACATGCAAGTTCCTGCATCCACCATCACAGTCTAGATGCAAAACAGTTCTATCACCACCACGATCCTTCATGCTTCCCTTTTATAAACCACCCCACCTACCTTCTGCACCCTCCCCATCCCCTCACCATGGGCAACTATGAATCTGTTCTCTAGCCCTATGCTTTTGTCATTTCAGGTGTGTTGTATAAACAGAATCAGATAGTATGTAATGTTTTGGGATTAGGCATTTTTTATTCAGCATAATTCCTACAAAATTCATCTTAATTGTTGCAGATATCAGTAGCTCATTCCTTCTTTATTGCTGAGTAATATTCCATGGTATGGATGAACCACAATTTGTTTCACCATTCACTTGCTGAAGGACACTTGGGCTATTTCATACTGTTTGGACTATTTCTAATAAAACGAATATACAGGTTTCGGTGTGAACATATGATGTCATTTCCCTGGGATAAATGTTCAAAAGTACAGTGGCTGAATCACAGATGAACTTTTAAAATAACCCAAATACAAAGTAGCACACAAAAATAAGAAAAATGGGTCTCAAAAGAAATCTTTAAAAAAATGTGTTAAAGAAATCAACAGTTAAAAAAAAAATTATAGGTCTTTCCTTTGGTGTTGCCCACTTTCAATTCAACTTTTTCAGGTATGGTCTTAACTGCATTCTCTCTGACTTCCTCAAATAGTCTCCTCTCAAGACAAATTCTTACCCCCTCATGTATTCCTTGACAAACTCCACTTTACCTGTAAACAGGAGCAGGTCTCACTATGCTTGAGGTTGCTGCTCCCTCTAGTGGCCACCAGTTTCTTCGTCCTTTCATAGGAACAACTGAATTTTCCATGGCTAGTTCTGTCAGGTCTCTCACTGTCCTCCCTTGGCAGCACTACTGGAAAATTTCTGTTCCTTCATACTACTACAAAATTACTTTTCTTAACTATTGTTCTAGTTCAAAAACATCAATGAATATTCAACATCCTTAATTCGAACATGCAAGATTCTCTCAATGTCTACAATGAACTACTTTTCAATTATATGTCACAAAACAAATATTTATTGGATGTTTTAGGTAACAAGAAGGTGAATAAAACAAATTTCCCTGTAATTCGGTTAAAAAAAGAAGCAGACACTATTACATTCCATGTTATATATGTAAAACTCATATAACAAATTACATAATGAGGACTCCAACAAGGGCATAAATCAAGCACTGTGACAGGGAGGGGTAAGAAGGCCCAGTCTGATGCTGTACCATCGCGAACACTTTGCTCCAGCTAGCTGTATTATCCCATGTTCACAAGTCATGTTTTGTACCTTCTCACTTTTCTCACTCCACCAGCCCTGTCTGGTATAGTCTTGGCACTCCCCATGCTATCTAACCAAAACCAAGCCATTTGTCAAGACCCAGTACAACTTCAACAGCTTGTGGCACAATTCCTTGATTACTTATTTAATCACCAAATATCTATTGAATACTACTATGTGTACAGTCCTGGGCAACCAGCAATGAACCAAACACCCTATCATTAAAGAAGCTATCGTCTAATGGGAGGAGATAGGCAATAAACAGACATAAATTAAAAAAAAAAAAAAAGATAATGTCTGATTCCAAAAGCACTGGAAATAAAGTACAATAATGGGGTCAAATGTAAATGGGAGAGGAGTATTTCAACTTGAGTGGCCAGAGAAGCCCCTCTGAGGAGATGGCACTGCAGCTAAGACATATAGCGTAAGTAGGATTCCAGTCCAATAAAGGTCCAAGAATACTGTTCCAGTGAAGGACATGCAAGCAAAGGTCATGAGAAGGAATGATCTTGGTTGCTCAAGAAAGAGCAAGGAGGTCCCTATGGCCAGAGCACAGTCAGTGAGCCAGAATGGAGACGACGACATTGAAATAAGTACATATGGCTTTCCAGGCCATAATCATGAGTTCAGATTTTAGTCTAAATGTGGTGAAACCCAACAGAGGATTGTGACCAGAAGACTGACATGACCTGATAAACACAGAGAACTCTGGCTGTTATGGTAGTAAACAGAATGTACAGAGGCAGGAAGGATGTTTAAGAGATTTGGCAGTAATCCAAAAATGGAAATGGAAAAGCAGAGAAATGATTGTGGATATTGAGCAGACAAGGGATTATAAGGCCAGGGTATGGGGTGAATTATCAATATGGGTGTTGTGGAGGCCAAGAACAGTAAGTAACAAGGTGGTACAATAGGATCACAAGGGCTTGAAAAGAGTTGAAGTTCTGACAATGGAGGCAGAGAAACAGTTTGGAAGTGGTGATGTGGACCAAGGAAGACACATCCCATAACCTAACAGAGGGTGTGGGAGAAAAAAGCAGCTTCTACTTGAAAGAGGCTAGAGGGCCAACAATGTCATTGAGGGAGCCAGATTTCCATTAGAAATCTAAAGGAAACATTTAGAAAAGACATGGAGAACATCGTGAGCTATGCTAAAGACCTGAGTTAGGAAGAGATCCAGATAAGGGTATATCTATCACCTAGCACAGGATCTGTCACAGACCCAAGGACAGAAATGACCATCACAGCACTTCATGTAATTTATCATGATATTGCTTATTATTTACTACTAGAGGCCCAGTGCATGAAATTTGTGCACGGGCAGGGTCCCTAGGCCTGGCTGGTGATCAGGGCCAATTGGGGCCTTCTGGCTGCCGACCAGGGCCTTACTTCATTCTGTGCCACCCCATGGTGGTCAGCGCACATCATAGCAAGCGGTCAAACTCCCAATGGGACAATTTGCATATTAGCCTTTTATTATATAGGATGTTTTCTACCTCCCTCAAGTAAGGTCAATGAAGGGAGAGGTTCTTCTTGTTTTATTCACCTCTGTATCCACATCACAGTGGCTGGTATCTAATTGATGGGCTCAATATATACTCACTAAATGAATTAATGACTATATTTCTGTATCTTCCTACAGTATCCAACCAATTTCACATTTGCTTGAATGAATATGATAGAATTAGAAATAGAATGAACTTCTAACCATTCACATAACATAAACACAATCATTTGGCAGGAGGAAGCGTTAGAGATTTCAAATCAACTGTATAAGGTGGGCAATTCTATTGTTATGTCTAAAAATATTAACCGCCAGTGTTAATCATAATTTATGGCTGGTTTATTTTCTTTTTGGATAAAGTGGAAAATCAATTATGTGTTAAAGAGAAATCCTACAGACTATAGTAAAGTATGCTACTCTTTCATTCTACAATGGAACCACAAAGTGGAATTGTAACGAGCTGGCCAGTAATCTAGTGGCAACCCAAGGATGGGAGCCTAGACTTAGTGTTATAGAAAAAATTTCATCCTCCCAAAATTCATGGTAAAGTCTTACCCCCAGTACCTCAGAATGTGACTGTATTTGGATATGGGGCCTTTAAAAAGGTAAAGTTAAATGAGATCATGGGGGTGGGGCCCTGGTCCAATTCCTAAGAAGAGGAAGAGACAGCAGGGATGGGTGCACAGTGGAAAGACTATGTGGGAACACAGTGAGAAGAGCCCCACAAGAAATCAAATGTGCTAACACCCTGGTCTTGAAATTCTAGCCTCCAAAACTAGGAGAAAATAAATTTCTGTTGTTTAAAGCACCCAGTCTGTGTTATTTTGTTACAGAAGCTTAGCAAACAGATACATTTAGTATTTTCCATTTCTTCTTTTCTAAATGTACATGTTATTTAAATATAAATACATGAACACCACTTAGCTATAAAAGAATTCCCTATTATACTAATTAATTAAATCCTGTTTTCATCAGAATACAAATAATTTCCTGATTAATTTTGGTATTTTTATGATTTAAAAATTCTTTTTATAGCAAATAGGATTTCTTTAAAATGATTGGCAGACAAAGGAATAATATTTTCTCCTAATATGCCTGCCCCAAAATAATCTTTGGTTGAAGAAAATCTGCTTCCTCCATTGACAAAGATCTAAATTTAAAATGCTTACCGAGTCAATCTGATCCAAAGAAATCTTCCCAGCACTGCCCAGTGTACTGTAATCTTGACCAGTATAGGAATGACTAAAGAGAAAAAGAAAAATTATTAAGATAAGATTTGTAAGACATTTTAGATCACATCAAAGGGAATTTTTTATGCTGATGTAAGTCAGAATGAGAAAACATTTTATACATAAATCTTAGCAGAAACATAGCTAAGTGTTTTAATAGTAGAATCCATTTAAGTAGTAACTTCCCTAAAACAGTGCAAAACTATAGTGACAGTCTGGCATGCCACTTCCATTCTTAGAAATATAATGCAAATTGTTAAAGTTCAAACCTCGACTGCTGATCCTTAATTAACAGCAGTCAGCACGGCAAAGGAGAAACGAGCTTAAATCAGGACTATGCACTAATGGTAAGTCCCTCAGCCAGTTCCTTAGACACTCTGTATCCCTGGTTCCTTATCTGTCGAATGGAGATAATAATAATGCCTGATTTACAGTGTTGATAGGTCTGAATCGAAATAACTTTCCATCAAGTACCACATAGGGAATATAGTCAGTAACATTGTAGTAATTATGTATGGTGTCAGATGGGTACTAGACTTATCAGGGTGATCGCTTCATGAGGTATGTAAATGTCTAATCACTATGTGCATAACATAGTATTGTTATGTCAACTGTAATTGAAAAATAAAAATAAATTATTTAAAAAGACCTGACATATTTAGTAATCACTGTTTACTAAAATAAATAACATCTATATGGCATTTTAGATATGCAGAGCTCTTATCTATATCCTGGAAATAACATCCTCACAGCCCTGACAGAGCATTTTTATTTTACATTTGACAAATGAGGAAATGGAAGCTCAGAGGAGTTGGAAACTTGTTAGAAAGGAAGCCCACAGTGCAGTAAGGAACTCAAACCTTTTGATTCCTGATTCTTTGCCTCTTCACATAACATGACAAGTCTCCCTGTAATATTATTCACAAATTAGGATTTTTAACTTGGTATGTATATACTTTTGTAATTTTTTATGTCCTTACATAGCACCACACCCATGCCTAACTCCATAAACAGTGACTCAGATGCAGACATTCAGACACTGACAGTGAAAACCAGCTGCTGGTTTACACAGAAAACCGCAATCAAACCATGATCTATGCAGACTCCACAGCTAAGGGGAAACCTGAAATAAAGCATCATTGTGACCTCCACATTCTACCAGGTCAGTAAAGATTCTTGCTGCGGAACAGTATAAATATACACACTCAAGAGGCTCTGTAGAAAGGCTGTTGTTCCTACAATCAATCAATTGTATTGACTAAACAATGTGAATGAATGATGAAGCAAAACTACAGTACTGCTGGGGATGCTGCAGCCACTGGCTAGGAGACTATTAGGAGTGTAGATTTCCCCTCCCTATCGTCCTCCTTCCATGTGCTAAGAATGGCCTGAAAATTACAGAGAGCAAGATGAGTGAAATGCCAAGGAGTGATACAGAATGATCCCTTACCTGAAACACACCTTCTTGCCTCTGGTATATTTATCCCTTAGGTAACAAGTTTCTGATAATATATCATTAAATTATAACAATTCCCTTAATCACAGTAGTTCTATGACATATAAAACTCATGCTTAGTTAAACCAACAGTTGCTGTTTGATTTATTAAATTTATTGGGATGACATTGGTCAACATGAACATATAGGTTTCAGGTGTGGATTTCTATGCTACAAGATCTGTATATTGCTCTGTGTGCCCACCACCCAATGTCAAATCTCCTGTCACCATATATTAGGACCCCCTTCAGTACAGAGCAAAGCCATATAATTGTGTCAATGAAATCCCCAAAATAAACATGTGTTTCAGTTTCTAATATATCTTACAGTGGAACAAAGAGGCAGCATGGCCAATGGAAATAGCAGTGGGCTCCGTGTCCGAAGACTTGCCCTGGTTTTTGTTTTCTAAGTCCCTAGCTGGCAAACCGGGGTGAGTCTCTTGACCATCCTGACTTGCACTATCCTCATCTGTAAAATGGCATTAATAATGCCAGGCATGCCCACTGCCAGTAATGCCGGCAAATTAAGTGAAATAACATATTCAAAGTACTAATTAAAATCAGTAAATCATATTCCAGTACACAGAGCAATGGCAGCCTTGACCAATGAGTACAGAGAAAACAGGCTGGAAGGGGGGGGACGCGCAATCCTACAGAGGAGCCCCCACCCAGTTGGGAGGTATGGGGCCACTCCAATGACCCATATGACCTTCAGCCTCTTAGTCTATAAAGTGATTGTAATCCTCTAATAGGACTGTTCAGATCAACTGATTTAAGAAACACAAAAGTCCTCTAAAAATGGTAAAATGATGTATGGACATGACTATTGAGTAAACAGTGCTAGCAGTTAGCACAAGGAAGCTTCTCTCAGCCCAGATTAATGTAGTATACTGAGTACAAACAGGAGATATATAAAAAGAACCCAAACATTTGCCTGAATGGTAGTGTAAATGCCTATTCCTCCATACTTTGATAGAATATGCAAAAGGGCTAAATTCGGGGGGAGGGGGGGAGGGAGTAAAAAAGAAACAGAATGGTAGCAATGATTAGTGCAAAGACTTTAATGGATATAAATAACTACCGAGAGGATATAAGGAAACTATATAGACATCATATTTCTAAAATTATTATTAATAGACAGGAAAATGGCCATCAGCCAACCCAGTGAGGACAAGCATGGAGCCCATGGGAGGGAAAATGATAGATATGAAGATGTTAAGCTTCAGAATTAGAAAACAGACTTCTCCTCTACTTATGACCAGAAGGGATAACTTACGTTTTGGTCAGAAGAGTTGGTACGTCACAACTATTACATACATATTTGAACTAGTTATGGATAGATGAGGCTTAGGTGGGGGAAACTTTTGGATATAATATAGACAGGTCATGGGAAATATTGTATCCAATACTAAAGAACCATGAAAAGATTTTTCAGGCAAAAAGTCACTTAATCAAGTTTACATTTGTGAAAACAAGCAGAATGGAGGAACAACTGGAAAGGGGAGGGACTGGGCAATAGAAAATCAGTTGGCAGAATACTGCAATACTCCAGACAAGAGAAGGTGAGATCCTAAATAAAGTAGTGCCCACAGATGAAGAAAGGAAGGCAATCAAGGTGGGGGGGAGGGAGGGGGAGGAACAAGTAATGCTGCCATAAAAGAATAAAAATACTTAAGAACAATTCACATTAGCTCACGAAACTGGACCTTTGGCTCTTACTCAGAGGTGCCAAGGGACCTTACTAAATGAGACTCCTAACAGGTACCCAGGGGGTGAGGCAAGTCCTACCACATGCAGAGCTCAGTGTCAGCCTTACATCACACTGTTCCCGCATGAATGAAGCTGCTACATCAAGGAACTGTCAAAATACAGTCTTATCTTCATGATTTAAAAAAAAAAAATCAATTTTATGACTGAGCATTTCTTATATTGGAGAAACATGGAAATAGTAATTTTTAACAGCAACATCATTTCCACTTGGTTCAAGAGATAGAGAGATAAATACAAATACAGATATATAAACACATGTAAGACCAGCAGAAAGTGCTGTTTTCTGTCCATTTAAATAATGTTATTTTGAGAAACATTCATTGTCACTTATGTACAGTTTTCAAAAAAGATGGATTCAGGGGGTATAAGTTTTCCTGCCTCTAGCTTTTCAGAAAAGAATAAATTGAGATGTATCACAAGTTCCATTTTTTCAATACACCAGACCAACATATTTCAATAGGCCACAAAAATCCAATTATGTCATTAATCACTATTTTGCCAAATATAAAGAAGAATAATCAGAGAAGCCTGAAAAAAATCAAGATATGATTTTAACTCTTAGTTTAGCCACAAATTAGCCATGAGTAAAAAAAAGGCAAGTCAAACTATGCATCAGTCTGTTCATCCATAAATTCAGTGGTAAAGGACTGCAGTAATATATGCGTAAGTCGCTATGCATAATTTGTCTTTTATTTGCCAGAGTATCAGGTGAAAGGCACCAAGGGTGAGTGTTACACAGACGTTTCTCAAGTTACCAAAAAGCCAGAAAAGTAGTGAAAATAAAGATGTGTTCAGTGAGTAGTCAATTACAATAGAATACTCTCTGAAGAGACTAGGTTGTAACAATTATAATGTACCTTTGCTAAAATGTAATAATTATTACACTGTACCAGTAAAATTAACACCTTCACTACTCAAACAATGCTATAAACACATAAAACCCAGGATAAAAGTCATCAGATTGTCAGACTCTCTATAACAGACTTTTCCCAGTTGCTGTTCTTATCTGGATATAACAGATTCTAATTACCAAGAAAACAATAAAACCAACCAAAACGTATTCACGCGTCCCTGTTTGACCCCTGAACTGCTCAGCATATAATCATTAAGCACCTTTGTAACCCAGGAAGAGTCACAGAGTAGTGAAGAATCCAGAGATGATGCAAAAGTACATATGATGAATGCCGCAACACGTTCACATGTCCCAGAGCTCAGAGAATAAGGTCGCTTCTAAAAGAAGCGTGGGAGGAGGACAAGCAATGTACATCATTAGGTTCTTAAACAATGAAATGGCACTGAATAGAGAGTTATATGCTTTCAAAAGCTACAGGCTACAGGATTCTAGATTGTTATTAGAATGCTTTGGAATGACTGACACCAGAGCCTAGACTGAATAGAGAAGCCTGTTTAGCCAGAAAGGAGAAGTGACTTGGGGGATGAGCAGGGAAAGCTGAAATAAGATGACAATCAGTGAGAATGAGTGGCTGGGAGTAAAATGGAAAAGTAGGAGATTACAGTCAGAAAATGATTTGAATTTGAAGGCTTGGAAGTAGGATGTGATGATCACATAAAAGTCAAAGGCCTGCTTGTTTTAGTATTTTATCATTGTAGTTTAACAATTTTATATACATTAAATGTTCTTAAATGTTGACCAGGTTCATAAAAGTAAGTGGTTTGAGTTTATTAAGGTTGTTGTAGGGGTGTAAAGTTAAGCCTGTGATAAGGAAATGGGATTTTGGAATAATAAAAAAAGACTATTTTTCTCAGAATCTGAAGAGTTATTAGCACATATCAGATAAGCAGAAAGAGAAAAGTAAAACCAAGGAAATTTCTAAAGCACAGTTTATAGATGAAGAAGCTGGGATAGGTGGCATTAAAAAAATCACAAAAACAAGCAGTGGCAATGGGAAAACTCTAAAAATTGTATAGGTAGGTCCGGAAAGGCAGATTTGTAAACAAAAAACACAGTAAAATAAAAAGCAAACTTTAAATCCTATCTCCTTTTGCAATAACTAGTGCTAAGCTGCCATTTTAATAAAAATTTGAGGCTCTGTCAAGTTTAAAGCCTGTAAATGTATGCATTATAGTAGTCCTTAAAAAAAACAGAACTGTGCAGATGTGGATAACAAACCCTTTGCTGACACTGAAGTAATTCATAATTCAGTCTTTGTCCTTGATTATGTTTTTATTTTGAGGAGCTGGTCCTAAGTTATCTAACGTACTCTGAGAGAGCTAGGAATACACAGAACATAAAAAAAGCATCTTCTTACTGCAGCATTTGTCCAATAAACTTACATGCAACTTAATTAAAACTCAGCCACATCTGAGGAACTTTTTCCTCCCAGATTATCTTGCTCATTAAACAGTAAGAGGTAAGCACAACTAGGTTTCAAATATAGAAAAAAAAAAAATCACAGTAAACAGAAAATGGTAAGGCTAACAGCTTCAATATATTAAAAACCAAAAGCAAAAGAAGACTTTCAAAGTATCCGTAACGTATTTAAGTAATCAAATTAAAACGATCCTATTTTAAATCCAATCAAATCAATCCAAAGGGGTGAAGAGGTTGAGGGATAACTGAAACAGGAAAGCGTAATTCATCACAGGCCCAGGGAACCAGAATTTTCCCAAAACACTACAACACAAACATCTAATTTACAGAATAAAAACACAGTGGCCACCTGAACAGGTAAATCTGAAACAGATATATCTGCACACGTTTGAGCTGTGAATCACAAGGGAAAGCAGAGCTACTCCTGGTCTTTGTAGAAACGATGGAAATTTAAGTCCTGTTCAATGCCCCACAATATCAATAGGAGCACTTAGGTACTCGGCAGGGAATTGTTTTTGAGCAACTGAGAATTCAAAACAAAGGGAAGAAATCATAAGAAAGTGGATTTGTGAGTCTCACAGCAAGATTAGCTGGTTAAGAAAAAATAATAACCTTTTCATGCTGTGGCACTGATCCTCAGCAGATGGATCATCACACCTGGGCTGCGAGAGTGGTAGCCCAAGCTCCTCTACAGAGACATAAATGCCTCAGGGTATAACTGACAAATGAGAGGGTATGGGTCAGCTTTTCAAGGGTGATTACTTCTCCAATCATCTCCTTTTCTGACTACTGAGGAAAATGTGAGGAAATAAACAAGGAGCACAGGGGTCATTGCAACAGTTATGGAGTCAACAGTAACTTCTCTTCATTTGCAATTTTTTTTTCCAAGTCCAAGTGGCCCAAGGCAATCATAGAGGCAAGGCAGAATAAGGGAGTCAGAAAGTGATTGACAGCACAGTTTCAGAATCCACTGGTCAGGGGTTGGCATTGTGTGACTTTGCAGAAACCTCTAAATCTCTTTCAGTGTGCTCACTGGCAAACGATTAGAAAGGGCCTCTAAAGAACCTCCCTCTATGGGTTGCCTCGGGGACCAAAGCAGATGTCTGTAAAAGTGTTTATCACAGTATTTTTTCACTCAAATTGCAATCATCATCATCACTCGAGCCTAAATTTATTGCACTTAAAGGTTTTGGTTGTTTTTCTTTATTCTTAACATTTACCAGTTTCTTTCCTTGAATATTACAGGGGAAATGTATTTCTGTCCTACCTACTTTCTTTATACTATCACATAAAAGATTTAATCTTGAAGTTGGAGGATTTAGGTGTCCCTGAATAACCTGATGACTGGAAAGATTTTATCCACACTTACACTCTCAAGAAGTTTCCAAAGTACAAACATTCAACATCAAATATTTCAATCTCCATTTCAATGGAACCCCATTTGGTAGGGCTGCACTGTCCAATACAGCAGTCACTAGCCAACTGTGACCACTGAACTCTTGAAACATAGCTTAGTCTGAATTCAGATATTCAATAAATGTAAAGCATACACTGGATTTCCAAGACTTAGGATGAAAAAAAATAATGTAAAACATTTCATTAATGATTTTTTCATATCAAATACATCTTAAAATGATCTTTTGGAAAGAAGTTAAATAAGATTAAAATTAATTTTACTTAAATAATTTAAAACTACATATGTGGCCCACATTTGTGGTTCTCATTATGTTTCTACCGAACCGCACTACTGTAAAGTGAAGAGGACATAATGGCACAAGACAATCAAGAACTTGATTCTCAAGAACTAGGTATATCTGTAGAGTAGCCAACTGACCACCTGACTTGTGTCTGCCAAGTTAAGACCAGGCTCTGCTAGTTGCAAGCAGAATATAAGCTGCAATTGAACCACTAAAGAAAGTGCCTCAAGTCTACTGCAAATATGCTTACTTTCACAGCATTTTACTTGGGAATCAAGTTTTAAACTTGAGCCACAGTTTGCCATGTATACTACTAGGGAAGCAATCTTGAATTCTTATTAGTTTGGAGGTAAACTGAATCATTTCTTTGGGGGCAAAAAAAGCTGTGCCAAATTTCTATTTGGGAATCTTTGAGGCTGCTTGGCCTGCCACAACACCGAATTGCAACTGTCCACTCCTCTGTCATTTGTAAGAAGCCATGCTAGGTGGGACAGGACTGTGGATGGCAGCAAGACCCTGAGCCAGACTGGAAGGAATTCCTCTCCCACTCTTGGGGAGTGTCACTCTGCCACCCTCCAGAGCAACAGATTCTGAGTCTCCTAAACAATAACATATAAAACATATTTCCTTTCTTTGTCAAGAATTTACCGGTACTCTTGAACCTAAGAAGGTTAAAACTATTTACTCCTTTCTATGTGGCAGGCTATAGTTTATCATATCTTAAAAACTGTATAAAAATTTTAAAAAGCAGTGAAGAAAGTATCACAAGTAACCAAAACTGATCTCTACATAAAGGAAACATATCTATTTGGAGCATTAAAAAGTAAACTAATGCATCTTTCAAATGAGCTGCAATCTCCTACATCATTCTATGAAAGAGCTCCAATACGACCATTCCACGTAAAGCCAGGTGTAATCATGGCACAAATGGATAAACAATTTCAGGAGGAGGAAACCAAAATTTTGTGTATCACCCATATATCCACTTTTGCAATCACAATTTTACCCACTTTGGATGTTAAAAAAAATAAACACACACACACAAAAAATCTGTCCACACGAGCTAGACTATTCAGACATTTAGAAAGCACAATCCCTGCAGTTTGCATTTGTTGGGTGTGTAGGAAATCAGGGGAGCAGAAGTTACAATATATCATTTCCTGCTGTGAAGGATATCACAGGAAAAATCACTCAACAGCTGTCAGTGCTGAAATTGAAATTAGTTTCCTTTTACAACTAAACTCCTCGTAAATAGTATCCGACTTGTGTTGGCCCAGGTGATTTTCCCTGCAGTTATTCCAAATAAGAACACAATCAATAAAATTCTATTAATAAATTAAATGTAAAATATTTTCCACAAGCATAAAGTCAGAAGTTGCATTTTTTTTTTAAATCTCCCTAAAAACTACCATCAGAAAATATGCAGTGTGATAATCTCTATTTCTTTACAACTGGGACAAATTCTGATACCAAGAGGTTCACATCCTATCTAATAAAAGAGTAATATGCAAATTGACCATCACTCCAACACACAAGATGGCTGCCCCCATGTGGACACAAGATGGCCACCACAAGATGGCCAGCAGGGGAGGGCAGTTAGGGGTGACTGGGCTTTCAGGGGAGGGCAGTTGGGGGCGACCAGGCCTGCAGAAGAGGGTAGTTGAGGGGAAGCAGGCCTGTAGGGGAGAGCAGTTGGGGGGAACCAGGCCTGCAGGGGAGGGCAGCTGGGGGTGACCAGGCCTGCAGGGGAGGGCAGTAGGGAGTGCCCAGGTCAGCAGGGAAGGGCAGTTAGGGGTGACCAACCTTGCAGGGGAGGGCAGTTGGGGGTGATTAGGCCTGCAGGGGAAGGCAGTTGGGGGTGAGCAGGCCAGCAGGGGTGGACAGTTGGGGGTGACCAGGCTGGCAGGGGAGGGCAGTTAGAGACAATTGGGCCAGCAGGGGAGGGCAGTTAGGAGTGACCAGGCTGTCAAGGGAGGGAAGTTAGGGGTGACTGGGCCAGCAAGGGAGGGCAGTTAGGGGTGACCAGGCCGGCAGGGGAGGGCAGTTAGAGGCAATCGGGCCAGCAGGGGAGCAGTTATACATTGATAAGACTGGTAGGAGAGTGGTTAGGGGGTGATCAGGCTGGCAGGCAGGCGAGCAGTTAGGAGCCAGCAGTCCTGGATTGTGAGAGAGATGTCCGACTGCCTGTTTAGGCCCGATCAGTGGGATCGGGCCTAAACAGGCAGTCGGACATCCCTCAAGGGGTCCCAGATTGGAGAGGGTGCAGGCTGGGCTGAGGGACACCGCCCCCCATGCACGAATTTCATGCACCGGGCCTCTAGTATCCAATAAAAACCAGGATCATATGGGTTTCCATATCAGATAAGAACTATATTCAACACACTTGCTATCTTTATTTTAGGTTGGCCTCATCTTGCTCCAGTGAATTTTCCTATTCACTCCAATTTCTGAACTGCACCGATCCAATGAACTGAAAGAAGCATCTCATTGTTCTATCAAAAACATTTGTACCTTACACTTGAGAAAAGTCATTGAACTGTACCTTTAAAATAAGTGCACTTTACAGTATATAAGTTATACCTCCATGTGCCTCGCCAGCACGGCCAAGGGTGAACCTGAATGAGGGGCGGTAAAGGACTTTGAAAAGACAGACAAGAGAAGAAAGCTGGGTCTGGGTGGTATGCTGCCCTCTCTGATGGAGACAGTGCCACAGCCTGTAAGCTGTCTCTTTATTTTATAGCCAGATTCCATGAGGCAAAGTAAGGGCGTGGTTACAAAGTTCTCCTGAGTTTCGAATCTACTCAATACATGCACCTGAACTCTATCAAGCCCACATCACTCAGACACTGGGACCACGTGTTCAGACCATAAGTTCAAGCTTACAACTATAGCTTTTGGCTATAATTGTGCTGGGAGGGCTTTGCACTCCAAGCTGGGACTTGCATGTGAACATGACTTTGCCATGAGGACTGTGCCCTCTCATTAGTCTGAGGCTTGAACCTGTCCAAACACTATAGCTGCTCTCCACACTTCAATAAAACTGATTTAAAAAGTAAAATTCATACATATGTGAACAATGTATTCAAACAGACCAACATGGGTATTTTCACTATACATATTTAAAGCCTCCAACAAATACCTCCATTTCATAAGTAAGTTTTGCATATTCTTTTGCATTCTTAGCATATATTCTAGTAGTTTAATTACTGCCTAAATGGAGGCTGTTTTTTATTTGCTTTTGACCCAGGATACTCAAATACTTACAATACAGAAATGTTGCCTACGACAGTGGTAATGAAAAATCAAGGCGAGTGGGGAGCAAGAAACAAAGTTCTAACATCCAAGAGAATTAATACATTAAATTGATGGGCATCTCATTCCTCCACAAATAATCTACAGAGTGTGGAGTGCTTCTGAGATCAGCTAGCCCAAGTTTATGGTATTCTAGGATTACCTCCTCACATTTGCTCTCTAATAACAGTACAGAATCAAGGACACAATGTCTTTAGGGTTTTGGTGGGGACTTGGGGAGGGAGAGAAATGAAACAAACAAATGAATAAAATAAATAAACAAATGAAAAAATAAAGAAGATCATTTTGGCTAGTGATGTGGCTTGTGAAGAAAACGGAGTAAGGTAATATCAAAGCACTGGCAGCGATTTCACATGGGGTGGTTAGGAGCAGACCTCCATAAGATCTGGGAAGACACACTCTTATACTCATGGGATGCTGTATGTATGCAGTATGTCAAGGACCAAGGTAAGGTAGCTTAAGTAAAAACTGACTTTTTAATTTATTTTATATTATCTTTTATAGACCTATTTTCTAAATAGTAGTTGTAAACAATTGAGGGGGCATTAAACCTTTAATGAGTCTTGGTAGTCTGTCTTTTCTCAGCCTAATTTATCAAATTTTGTTTTTGGGTGATTAAAGGTCAATTGTGTCAGGAACGCCAGGAGGTCTTCTTAGATTAAATATTTAGACTCGCAAGATTACCACAGGCCACACATGGCAATGTTGCAGAAGACCAAAGAAAACCAAGCAACACTGAGAGAAATGGAGTTACACTTTATTATTTATTATTATTATGCGTAGGCCCAGAGAAACATGTCTTTCGAATTCTGGGCAGCAACATGGAGGAAGCTGTCCCTTTTTATATCTTTTTCAGTCCTTTGTCTCCCAAATATAGGGTTTTCTGGTCCCCTTTGCAAGTTCTGAAAAAGCCCTATATGCTGGGGCTTTGAGACCTCAACCAAAGGCCTGGCCTGGTGCCAGCACTGATAACTTTGTCTGGGGAAGGTTTATAAACAAGTCTTGCAGGACCAGACAATTAAAGAGGCAGTGACTAGATTCAGATTGCTAACTCCCAAAATGTCTCTTTTTTCCCCAGCAGCATCAGCTGATCTCTGATAGATCCAGCACTGGAATCACAGCTGGCCGACAGCTCCAAGCTTCCCTAGTCTCTGGGACTTCTTGCTACAGTCCTGTACATGGACAGCTCATGCGCAAGGAGGCAAAATCCACACCAGCAAGTGTAGAAGCCAGTTTCTAATGACACCGCCATATGTATAACTTCCAGGGCCACCTCAGAGCGGGAACTCTGGAGTCCATTAATCTAAAAACCATTACTGTGATTTTTTTTTTTTTCAAAAAAATGATTATCTAAATGTATTTCAAATATGACACAGGTCTATGCTATCTAATCAAGTACTCATTAGCTACCACCAGCTATTGAAATTTTAATTTTAATTAATTAAAATTTAATAAAACTTAAAAACACATTAGCCATATTTCAAGCATTCAAGAGCTACGAGGCTACTGGCCATTGGATGGAGCAGCACGGGTAAAGAACATTTCCATCAGCCTAGAAGGTTCCACTGCACAGCACTCAATAAGTTACCTTTCAGCTGCTAACATGTCACAGTAACAACCACAGTGCTTCTTGGGCTTTTTAAAGAAAGTTATTCCCTGTATCGGCAGCATCATTTTATATTTTGTTGGCACGTTAGGCATAACACAGTATAAAATAACTAATTTTCTTTATTATTATCTAGAGGACAATAAATGTTTTTAAAAAATCCAATGAGTGAAGAATAGGAAACTGGTATAATCATAGATTTTGCTTTCCAGGAAGACTGCCAGTATCCACATCCCAGAAATCCCTGAAGAAACTTTGGAGTCAGAGGGCTAATGGAAATCTAGAATGTCTAATTGGGAACAAGCTGCAAGAGTACCGTGACACATGAGGCCTCGTTATCGCCTTGATGCTGTGTTCCCAGAGTCATGTACCTCTACTATGCTAAATCATCATAATTTATTGTAATTACTTGAGCTAAAATTCTTCTTTTCTGTGATCAGAAAGTACTATAAGGGCACACATAAATACATATCCCTAGAACATACACCATGCTAGCACCAAGTAGGAGTTCCATTAGTATGTGTTAAATGAATGATAAATAAACTAAACTCTTAGGAGTCTAAAAAGTTTGTGACCATATATTTACTAAATACCTCTCATACCAAAGTACCTCCCACAAGTTGCAGCCACGATGTACTAGTACAACTTCATTACGAAGTCTACTATTTGCAAAGGTATATATTTGCCTTCGCTAGCTAGCCAGTTAGAGAGAGGAAAGATTATCCTGCCTTCTTTCTATGTCATTAAAAAGAAAATCAGTAACTTATTTATATTTCTGTGAAAATCATTTGTTAAAACTTTCATTAACTCTAAAACATGTTAAGCTAGTAAGGTAAATTAAGAAAACCACAAAACTCTAGAGAAATTTAAGAGTGGTGGTTTACTTGAAACACTCAAGCAAAGTGATGCAACAATCTGTTTTAAACACCCCAGAAGAAAACCCTCCCTGTTAAGCAGATCAATGGTCCTTTAAAAATGTTCACACTAATCCCTGGACCCTGTGAATATGTTAGGTCACATGGCAATAGGGACTGTGCAGATGTGATTAAGATTAAGAGTTGAGACGGGAGATTATCCAGGATATTCATGTGGATCAAACTAATCTCATGAACCTGACAGCAGAAAATGTTCCTGGGTGGAAGCAGAGCGATATAGCAGAAGGGGAGGTCAGAGAGATTCGAAACATGAGGAGGACTGATGCTCCGTTGCTCCTCTGAGAGGGAACCCACGTGCAAGGACCCTCGGGGCACATGGGAAGCATCAGAAGGAATGTGGGCAGCCTCTGGGGCAAAGATGGTTCCTGCTTGACAGCCAGCAAGGAAATAGGACCTCAGTCCTACACCTGCAAGGAACTAAAAGCAGCCAATAACATGAATAAGCCTGGGAGCAGATTCTTCCTGAGTCTCCAGGAAGGACCACAGCCCTTCTGACATCCTGAGTTTAGCTCAGTGAGACCCATGTCAGATGTCTAACCTACAGAAGTATATGAAAATAAATTCATGCTGTTTTACTCCACTAAATCTGTGGTCACTTCTTATGGCTCCAACAGAAGGCTCCAATCTAGATGCACTAATAAGGTTTAAATTTCAGCTTCCTGAATTCCATATTTTTCAAGCCACTGATTCACTTGTTAAAAACTCTGCCACCTTCTCACCTGGGCAACATGACACCATTAGAATAATGAACTAAATCACATGGCCCTACCTGGTTTGGTTCAGTGAATAGAGCATCGGCCTGCTGACCCAAGGGTCGGTCCCAGGTTCAAGGACACATACCTTGATTACAGGCTCCTCCCCAGCCCGGGCCCTGTTCAGGGCAAGTGCAGGAGGCAACCAATTGATGTGTTTCTCTCACATCGATGTTTCTCTCTGTCTTTCCATCTCTCTTCCACTCTCTCTAAAAAAATAAAAATCAATGAAAAAAATATTATTTTTAAAAAGGAATAATAAACTTGTATCTTCTAAGCTATGCATCACCTAGTTTGCTGCTGCTCTTTGTTCTTATCTCCATCTGCTGGAAAACATCTATGCTACAATTTTTCTTCACAGGTTTAATTCAACCAAAGAAGTCTAAATACCCAATAAAATGGGAATGGCTAAGTAGAAGTAGATCTAGCCATTCTCAGCTGAATATTATAAAGTCAGTTATAATTAAAGCCATGAAAACCAATTTTGTCCTTTATTACATAGTTATGATATATCAAGTTAAAAAAAGTTTTTAAAAGTTTACCCACTTTAATTATAATTACATAAAAATATACAGAGAGATTACAACAAACGCCTAGCAGCAGTTATATTAGTGAGGTAGGATTTGTTTCTTCTATTTTTTCAATTTTATGCATTGTGCTTATAAATTTTATCAGAAACAATAAAATGACATTAAATTGGTAACAAAATCACATATTGGTACTACCTCTCATGAAAGATTTCCCACCTCTCTCTTTACATGATTAAACTGGAGCATTAATGCAGTGTAGCTCTGTGGGGTGGAGCAGAGGTGTGTGTGTGTGTTAGAATACAGGTATAAACATCTCAAATTAAGGGACAACATCTATCAACTCCTTTGTACTTAATCAGAGTATACTATAGTGCCCTTAACACAATGGGTTGATTTTAACAAAATGCTGACTCTTGACAAGTCCATCTCTAAGAAGGCATGCACATTTTCCATACAGATGCAGGGGGGTAGGGTGGGAGAGAAGGGGATAATTCAAAGACAATAAATAATGGAAAAATATATTATTTCTAATGTATTAATATAAGTTACCTGAAAAGCCTTCACAATGATCATGCTTATTATTGCTGCATACAGAAAAATAAATAGTTGAAGGGACTGCCAAGAGGCTGGACCCAGGTGATGAGGAAGAGCTGACAAACACCTGAAGCCTGTGGACCATGTTAATGAGGCGTTCATTTCAGCCCTCAATTGGTGGAAGTCCCTGTCTACTGAACCTTTTTCTAGCACAGGAATGCCAACACAATTTTCTGATTTCAAAATGAGCACTAATTCAAAAAGAGAATTTTGAGAACTGTACCACTATGGATACTGGCAAAAGCTTTCTTACAGAGGTTTCATTTCTGATATAAAAATCTTTGAAAGCATATTCTTTAGAGGAATAAAGAGAAACCTGTACATATTAACCAAATGTACTGCATTAGAAAAACAGTCACAAAAAGTAATAACATGAGGAAGTGTAGTTATTTGAAAAATCAGATTTTAACATGAACTTCCTGAGGCTCCATCAGCAAACTTTAAAATAGGGATGATGACAAATTACCATCTATTGCCCTCACTGGGTTTTTCTGAATATAAACTAAAGTGCTTTGTACACTCTTGCCAGTTTGATTTCTTGGTCCCATCTCCTTTTACTTCTTCTAACAACTTCACTCTTCAATTATTTCATCTTACTGCCAGAGACATAATTTCCCACTTAATCTATAAATAGGCTCATCTTTTCAATCTTAAGGAAAAATAAGCCACTTCTTCAACCATGAAGCTCATTGGAAAAGGATATAGCCCTCTTACCTTCCCTGCTCTACCAAGAGTAGCCTACACGCCCTTATCTTCACAGCCTCGATTCTCATTTACTCTCAGACTCCTCAAGGTAATCAGACTTGCCTCTGTAATATCACAACGTTGTGGCTAAGCCACCAGTGGCTCCCGTGTGCCTAATCCAACTGACATCATGTAGTTCTAACCTAACTTTCCTAGGGCATTTGACAGTGTTTACCTTTCCTTTTTAAAATCTTTCCCTTAGTATTTTTGACACCACTATCCCTTGCTATATTCCTATCTCATTCAAGATTCCTCCCTGGTATTTCTACTGGGTTTTCTCTTGTAACTTGTCTCCTCCTTCCATTGCTGCCCATCACAAGTTACTTAAACACTGGTGTTCTACGGGTTCTATTCAGAGACACTTCCCCTTTGCTTGTCACTCTATACTCTCTCCCTCAGTGATGTCAACCATTCCCCTGATTTTAACCAGCACCCATATACTGATGGTTAGCAAATGTCTCTCTCTGGTATAAACCTCACTCTTAAACTATGGTTTATAATCAGCTACTTACTAAACATCCCCTGCCCCCCCCCACCCACCCCCGCATATCCTCCACAGGCAACTTCAAGTTTAAATTGTCTGAAACTACTAAATTTAGAATCTCAGTAGTCACCTTCATTCCCTAATCCCTTGTCTTCCTTTATTCACCTTCTTAGTTAAGACAACATCATCACCCAAGTGAGATGAAAGTTCAGGCCAATCTGCATACCCACTGGGGGATACTGCAGTGCTAGGAGTATGGAATCCTAAACCAGGAAGTCATAGCCCCATTGCTTAAGGAAATAATTCCAGGAGGGTCACAGTTCAATTCATAAAATTAAGTATTTTGTGCTTAATTCTTAATAGAAAGGTTTACAAACTTTGTAATGCGTTTAAGTGTCTATCTTTCAAGTGAAATCAAAACTGTAAATTTCTTGAGAACTGAAATTGTCTATTTTTTTAAATTCCAACCAAATAATAGGCTCATTTTTACTAATAAATGGATGGATGCTACTAATGAATAAAATTAAGCTTGTATTTCCCTAAGATATTAAAGAACACTGTTTTTCTGTGCTTAATTTAACTTTTGACTAAAGAACTATCATCTCTACATTCTGGAAATAATATATATTATTAAGCAATATCTAAGATTTTTAGGGTGGTAAAATGTTATATCTTTGAGCCTTTAAATCCTGTAAGATGATTTGAGAATTTCTCTGTATTGCTACTTCAATTTTTAAAGGTATTTGTACCATCATCCTAAATTAGTTTTATTGACAAATTTAATTAAAATGCTATTCATCATTCCACTTTGATCATTAGGGCACTGAACAAAATTAGATCTAATAATGATTTGAGTCTCAATCTCCTGTCCATCCCCTCTAGGTAACATTAAACATTACAGTTCATGCAAATCAATGATGATTATTTTTCCCTAACAAGATTATCATTAGAATTTCTCAAACCAAATAGTATGCATTCCTATTTTGACCTAAGCACAAGGGAGGTAAATGAAAAACATTATATTCAGACAGCTGAAAGAGACAATCCAACATGATTGAAAGCCATATCACAAGGTTACTTTGTACAACAGGAAATGTCAAACTATGACATCAACTGTCACCCTCCATACAGATGTCTCTGACATGGTAATAAAATAAGAAACCATTTGGTTTAATAATAATAAAAAAGTAACACCAGTTGGTGCATATTACATGTAGCATCTAGACCTGGTTGCCTAGCAACCAGTCCTGAGTGAACTGCATGGAGAATGAACGCCCAAACGAAAGTACAGTTTGTGCAAGTTTCAAGGACTCAAAGAGACATGTCAGTAGTTAATCTAAATTCTACTTGACAATTACCATACTGAGGTGGAGGCAGGAAAATCCATCATTATCGCACAGAATTGAGCATTAACTAGAGGTATGATTCAGCCCTTTTAGGTTTATACCTTCTATACCAGTGGTTTTATAGGAAATATTGTGACAATGTGATTTATAAATTATAAAACTATGCATAAGTAAAAGCAAAACATTAATGCTAAAATGCACATTCATTCACTCAACAAAACATATTCAATACCTATCATGTCCCAGCCACTGGGAACATAAATATGAAAGTCACTTCCCAAGCTCTCAAGCAGCTCATTTTAACGGAGTAATCAGACAAGTAAACAGACAATTACAACATCATAAGTTCTGTAATACAGATGTAGCCATAGGGTATTGTGGAAATACATATAAAAACACATCAAATGCTGACTGAGGGGAAGGGAATGGGGACTAAATGGGGACACCAGCCAAGTCTCAAAGGACAAACAAAAGTTATCAAATTATAAAAGTGGCGAAGGGGAGAGAATATTCTAGGCAGAAGGAAAATATTTACAAGAGCACAGAGGTGAGTAAGTGTACTGTCTTAGAGCAACTTCAAGGCATTTGGTGGCACTAGAAGTTGGGGTACTGGTACTAAACAAAGAGTCCAAAGAAACAAGCCAGGCTCCTTCCAGAAGAACCTCATATGTCAGGCTAAGAAGTTCAGACTTCATCCAAAATGAAATTGAGGAGATAGAATGGTTTTAAGCCAGGGAACAATACAGTCACTCTGGCACTAATGTGATATATTTTGGAGAAGGCAAAACTGGTGTCAAGGAGAACAGATAAGAAGCTACTATAGGAAGACAGATTCTCAGGAGATAAAATCATCAACAGATTAGAACAAGCAGGAGAGGAGGTTAGGGAAGTGACTCAAACATGATTCCCTACCACAATGCTCTAGAAAATTTAACAACTAGGTGTAATATTTATGATACTCAGCCCTGATGAAATGTTAGTCTGACCATCACCATCCCCTAAAAAAGCAGTTATACAGAGTTAAAAGTATCTGTCTGAAAAGGAAAAGTTACTAGAGAGAAGGGTAGGAGAGGAAGCAAAAGGGGAAGGGACGGAAGGAGAAAAAATAAAGAATACTAAAAGATACTGGAAATTAGTATCCATGCAAATTTATAAATGAGAAGTGGCATTCTCAGTTTTAAAAGAATAAAAAGAAAACACTATTGGCCCTTGGCTACATAAAACTTGAAAATGTAGGTATTCTGGATAATGCAACATAATAAAATATTTGCAGGAAAAAAAAGTTTGTAACAAATACAATGAAGAGATAATATCCTTTATATCTAAAGTACTTAAGATCAAATAAAAATCAAGAGATACTATCAATAAATGGGGCAAAAATACAGATAGTTAATCCCACCCCAAAATAAAAATGTTTTAAGATGATAATGTTTTAAAATTATTAATAAATGAAATGTACATGATCACAATAGTATCTCTATGATTAACTATTAAGTTAGCAATGTTTTGGCTGCCCCAGCTAGTTTAGGGTACAGTAACATGGGCAATCTGGTACAATATGAAAGTACAGGCAGAATAAGGTGTGTGTGTTTTTAAAGAATAGGTTTGGTTTTTTTAATCTTTATTGTTTAAAGTACTTTTTAACTTGTTTTTGTCGTTTTTTAGAGAGGAAGTGAGAGGGAGAGAGAAAAACATTGATAAGCAGCCTCCTACATGCCCTACCAGGGATTGTGCCCTGACTGAGAATTGAGCCAGCAAACTTTCAGTGCATGGATGACACCCAACCAACTAAGACACACTGGAAAGGGCTAGAATAAGGTTTTTGAGGAAAAAAAAGGTATACTTAAATCTTTTACATGACTCATATAGTTTGACAAAATAATTCCACTTCTGAAAATCTATGTTAAAGAAATGGTCAAAAACACAAATAAAGGTATACATATGACCTTTTTTTATACTAGTGAAAAGAGTTGGAAATTGTCTAAATGCCCCCCTAAGGGAGATAAATACACTACAGTACATCTATACAAGAAAACTTCATGCAGTCACTAAAAAATATGTTTTTGGAGAGATTCAAATAACTAACAAAGTCTTACAATGTTTATTTTAAAAGGAAAAAATAGCAAATTATACAAAAGTATAATTTCAACAGTGGGTTTTAAAACATTATAAAAGAATTATTCTGAGTAGTGCTGATGGGTTTTCTCTTTACCCTCTTGTATTTTCTAAGTTTGTGTTGTTGTTTTTAAATTAAGATACATTATTGTTGTATTTGGAAAGCAAATCCCTACTTCTCCCATGCCCCATAAAATATGTGGGGGTCCAAAAGTATGTGTTGGCTTTATATTTAAGTAAATAGCTCATTCCTTTGTGATTTTCTTGTAGCCAGTCATTTCTACTCATTTTAACTTAAACTTGTCAACTAGCTCTATATACTTTTATTAAATTAAAAGAGCTTTCTATAGTACCTAAAAGTCAAGGGTCGTAAGTGTATTGTATTAAAAATTCAACTTAAATCAATGAATTAAGTTGAATTTTTCAACTTAAGAAAAAAACACGAAGCTTTTGGTAACTGAAGGGGTTTCACCCACTCTAATATGCTTTACTCACTGTAATGCCTTCTCATTTATAAGCATGACAGGGCGGGGCCCTCATTTACCTGAGATGGTTAAGCAGAGGCTGTAGTCTCTCATCAGACTGCACAGCAGGCAAGGACCGGGCTGTTAACTAGAAGCAGAGAACAGGGTTAGTCAGAACAGCAAAGGCCAAATACAAACAGGTCGGAACACTGGATGCAAAATAGGGGTGGGGAGGAAGAGGGAGATGGAGGGCTTAAAATGTAAGGACCTTTTTCCTTTTTTTAAATCGGAGAATTGTACAGAAAGCTGATACATTACGTAATTCAAGCTAGCTCTATGGTTTTAAGTTTGTAGGGTATGTCATTGAGTTTACAAGTAAAGAAAAAGGAGTTAAACAAAGAATACCATCTGAGTTCATGAAAAGGCCTCTAGTCGTGAAAATATTATCTTTGTAAATAAAAATGGAAAAACTCCTCAATTTATAGCAACCAATCTTATAGGACTGAACCCAGGGATGATGAAAAAATGGGGGAAAGAGACATTCATTTCTAGCTAAGCCACTGTGAAATTGGTTACGTGCAGAAGCACACACGCTACCATCCATTCCTCCGTTTTGACAACCACATTACTATAAGAAACTAAGAACAGCTTTTAAACAGAAAAAGAGCAACTCAAAATATTTAATATTGGCATACGATGCCAAATTGACCTAGGAAACAAAATGTGAGAGCCAAAGCTTTATTCTTAAATGCCGTGCATCAGGTTCACAGTGGAATCACGAATAGTGAGCTTCTGGTGGACTTCAATAATATTAAGTATATTTCTATCTATATCCATTCTGGTGGACTTCAATAATATTAAGTATATCTCTATCTATATCCATTTTTCTCTCCATTCTTAAAAAAGCCATCTTGTGCTATAAGAATTTAACCCAAAGAAATTAAAAAATATTCACCTAAAGTAATTAGATAGCTTGAAGTAACCTTAATAAAATACCAAAACAAAAATAAAAGATAAATTTCTTCTGGATTCAATTGCCAAAATAGTTCTTGTATTCTAATAACAAATCACTTGACAACTCACAAAAGAGAACTTTCTTTTAGACAAGCAACAAACTGAAATATATCCTTTGGTTTTTTTATAAGGTGTCTGTCCTCTGTAACTATTTCATACATTAATTAAAATTATCTAAAAACAGACATTTAATTTATCAAGCCTAATTTTCAATATTATACAAATAAAATAAAACCATGCCCTTTAAAACATCTAATAAATACAATGTTGAACAAAATACCACATGTGAAGTCATTTTTATTAAATCATATTCAATAACAATACTGAAGAAATATTCCCAATTTTCTGCAAGTCAGAAAAGTAATAGACTAATTTAAAATACAATTAAATCAGACGATTAGTCAGCTGTGATTGTAGCACAACCAAAAGATTCTCAGTATCCCTAAGAAATTTTATAAAATGTTATCAAGGTTTTACAAACAAAACACTTTAATACACCCTATACCTGCTAATGTCAAATCCCTTTACAAAATGTCATTTTCATTGTTTAAGAAATTTCATGTCTCAGAACCAATGCTATGCTCTGAAAGATTAAAATAATTTATCTAGATATTTCAAAAGTCAATTTTCTGAAAACAGATGGAACACACAGACAGGGGGTTTTTAGTTACTTCTGACAATCTATATAGCATGCTTGCTAATCAAACCATCTTTTCTAAATGAAAACAAATGAATAAAAACACCTCAATAACAGCAATCTATCTTTAAACTAGAGGCCCGGTGCACACAATTCGTGCACAGCGGGGTGGGGGGCATCCCTCAGCTTGGCCTGAACCCTCTCTAATCCAGGACCACTCAGGGGATGTCCAGGACTGCTGGCTCCTAACCACTTGTCTGCCTACCAGCTTGATCACTGCCTAACCACTCCCCTGCTGGCCTAATGGCCCCCAAGTGCCCTCCCCGGCTAGCCTGATGGCCCCCAACCGCCCTCCCCTGCTGGCCTCATGGCCCCCAAGTGCCCTCCCCTGCTGGTGCTGGCCTGATCACCCCTAACCACCTCTGCCTTGGCCCCTACCACTGTGGCTTTGTCCGGAAGGAAGTTGGATGGTAGGAAGATGTCTGGTCTAATTAGCACATTACCCTTTTACTAGTATAGATGTCTGCTCCATAGGAAATTTTTCTCAACTCATTCTTTATTTTCAGCCGTTTCCTTTTTCCTAAACTACACATCTCAATCCCACTGTTTTTTCTGCTTCCAATTGTGCCTCTTCCCTAATTTATTCTCTACACCAAGGCCAAATTGAAATGTTCAAAATGCAAGTTAACCACTCCCCTAATTAAAGCCATTTAATAATTCCCTTGGCTCCCAGGCTAAAGTGTGTTCTTTCGTCAGACATTCTCCTAGAATACTCCCATGTGCCCAACAACGGATTCCCTCTCTACTCCTTCCCCAACCCACAACGTATATTCAAGTTTGAATCACTGACAAGAAGAATTCCTAAACCGTGGGTCAATGGTCCAAGTAAAATCATTTCAAGGGAGGTTTTGAGCTTTGCAAAAGCATTGCTTTCAACTTGTAAAACAATATTTTCAGAAAGAGCACACATCTCTTCATGTTAAGGAGATGAAGTATATGTAAAGCTTGCATTCCACAGCTCTCAGAGGCAAAACCATTGGCTGACCTTTTGCTGGCCGAATGTAAGCTTTCTTTTAGAGGCTGCTGACTCTATCATTTCTCCTGAAAGTCTCTCTGAGCCCAAGAGTTACTACTAGTTCCACTGGACTCTGAGGGACACCGCAGCCCTAGCTCTTGCAATGTAACAGGTGTTCAATAAATAGTTATTAAATGTGTGACAAATCCAAAAACTCGCAACTGTGTAATTCTATTCACTGATGAAAACAAAAGTACATCTACATTTCATAGCTAAAGCATTTCCAATTCCTGCTTTGAACAAAACTAAATCCAAACCAAAACTAAACTAAATCACAATTGTCAGCCTTCCAAGAAAGCAATACACTATCATAACGAGATTTTCAGCTTTAAGGACTTTCTTCTACACACCAAAATAAATAACTGCCTAGTTGAAATAGACTTTGGTTTCCACGTGTTAGTTATTTGTTTTTTCTAAAACAACATCCTTGACGTATAAATCACCAAGAATGAAAGAGAAAGATCTATCTTAGTTAACATCTGCAAAACCTTAATGGGTTGTTTGAGTTAAGGAACCATAATAAAGTCGGCATAATTTATAGTTCATTTCTTATGGTTGAGAGGTCGGAGGTGCGCTGTTACGATGCCTTTCATTATTAAGAATACTAGAGGCTCGGTGCACGAATTTCTTAATGGTGGCAGCAGGTGCAAGCGGGTCAGGCTCCTCCCTCAGCCCGGCCTGCACCCTCTCGCAATCTGGGACCCCTCAAGAGATATAGCAGTGTGCCAAGTGGCAGGTGGCCAGGGAGGAGCCTGACCTGCTGCACCTGCTGCCACTGCTCAGTATGCTGCCACTGAGTCAGGAGAGGCTCCCGCTGCCACAGCTGCACTTGCCAGCTATGAGCCCGGCTTCTGGCTGAAGGGCACTCCCCCTGTGGGAGCACAATGACCAGGGGGCAGCTCCTGCATTGAGTGTTTGCCCCCTGGTGGTCAATGTGCATCGTAGCAACTGGTCGACCGGTGGTTCCATCATAAAGGTCGCTTAGGTTTTTATATATGTAGACTAGAGGTCTGGTGCATGAAATGGGTGCAAAGGGGGGCAGGGATCCCTCAGCCTGGCCTGCACCCTCTCCAATCCAGGACTCCTCGAGGGATGTCTGACTGCCTCTCGCAATCCGGGACAGCTGGCTCCTAACCACTCGCCTGCCTGCCTGATCACCCCTAACTGCTCCCCTACCGGCCTGATCACCCCTAACTGCTCCCCTGCTGGCCTGATCACCCCTAATAGCCTTTGCCTCGCCCCGCACCCAGGACCCAGGATTCCTTCCTCTGGCCAGTCACAGGCACCTGGGACCCGGGCTTCCCAGCCTTAGGCCAGCCGCAGGCACCCAGGACCCAGGCCGGCTTTGCCCAGGCCAGCCGCAGCCACAGGGGACCGTGGGCAGGTGGCTTCGCCCAAGCCGCAGCCACAGGCGCCCGGGACCGCAGGGCGGGCAGCTTATCCCTCTGCCAGGCCGCAGGTGCAGGCACAGTCGCAGGCGCCCGGGATCGCGGGGCAGGCAGCTTGTCCCTCTCCTGGGCCACAGCCTGGCCCTCTCTCCTCAATGTTGAGTATCTGAGCCATTAGGGTGTTAGGGTGTGAGGGCGTGATGACCATTTGCATATTAGCTCTTTATTATATAGGATATGTAGTACACTGCATTAACTAACAGATCACTAATTCTTAAACAAATCTCATCTTAAAGGTTAGTATCATTAGTGAATCACGCAGTTTGCCATATATTTGGGGAAAAATAATAATGCATTTTGCCAGCTAATGATTCTCCTTTTATTGCCAATAGATTTAAAAGCACATAAAAACAAGAGACTGGGAGGGTCTGGGCCAACCCTTTCGTATTATCCTGAGGAAACTGGGTTCTTCAGACCATGAGCAGCTACTGCAGCCACTGAGACCGGGGGGCCACAGCACAGGGCACTTTGCAGGGCAGCAATGCAACTCAGTCTACATATGCACCAGGCAGAGGCCTTAGCTTCATCGCAGCGTGCTTCTGTCTCCTCTTAGTCCTTTCACTTTTCAAACAGGGCAGTGCCCTTCAAGAGTCACAAACCCTTGGACTTTGTTTTAAAGATTCCCAAATTTCTGCATTGAAGGTTCCTGCACACCATTTGGGATTTGACTCAAATGGGACATCTTCCCCAGGCCTTCTCTGGCCACCTTTGGTGAAGCAGCACCCTCGCTGCATGCAGGTTTTCTGTTGCAGGTATCTCGCAGGTATCTCACATTTATCATGATCTGAAATTACTTATTAGATTGCTCACTTCTGTCTTTCTCTCTGACAAGAATATAAAGCCCATCAGGAAAGGAACCTTTTCTGCCTCGCCCTGCACTTTTCCCCCACATGCTGGTAAGAACACTAGCAGTAGGCGCTCAATAAATATTGTAGGGTGAATAAAAGGTTCACCTCTCTCAAATATTTCCAATAGAAGTATGAGTTCAGAAAAATCTGCCCTAGACACTGACCCCTTTGGTCTAGCATTTCTAAAGTTTTCATAAGTAAACATGACCTAAGAACTACAGGGCACACACATTTCTCTTTCTACTTCTGGCTGATGGAGTATCTGAAGTCCTCCCTTTAAAAGGAGGGCAAATGCTCTACCACTCAATGCAGCTCAAACTATGGCTCCCTGGTTCAAAGGAAACAAGTAGCTCAAAACAGTCTGAAACCCAAATTATGCTTATGCTTTAATAGGCCCTACCAAAAAAAGTGGTCATGACATAGTACCTTCCTTCTAATCTATGTCTTTCTGCTTCTTGTACACGTTTTTGGTCATTAAATGATAGCTATAAGTAAAGCAGAAATGTCAGCTAAATATATATTTTTCTAACATTACTGAAACCTTAAGACGTACAAAGTTCAAAGTCTTTTACAATGAACATCCTTAACCTGGCAAGACTGAAACTGCCTCAAAAATTTATAGGAAGGGAATAAGGAACAGACAGTGGAAATGTGACTATTCAAATAAGACTCACTTAGATGTAAAAAAACATTTATATAACAATAAAAAAATTAAAGTGCTGTGCTAAACACTTTTCAATACTATTGCTAAATAAATAGGTTGTTGTTTCTGGCAGGTAAGTTATTTTGAAAGGGAATCCAAAGCATTTGTCTCAAAACACTCCAACCCCTAAAGGACATAAAGTTTTAAGAACAGTGAAATCCAAATAGCAATTAGAAGATTAATTTATTCAAGGATGGTAAAACCTGGATATAAAGCATGCTTGGTGCTCATATCTTCTTAAGAGCAAGGCAAGCACAGAAGGTAATTTATTCTTAAACTTTTTACTTAAATTCAATCATCAAGGAAAAAGTACTTTTCAGAATTATGATTCTGCAGGTAATGACATGGGTGTTTGTTATATTACTTTGCATACATTTGTGTTTGAAATAGTTCAAGAGAGGGAGGGAGGGAGGAAAGAAGGGCTGGCTGACTGATTTTTCTAGCAACATGAGAAATGGGTTAGAGAAGAGTGATCCAGCGATCCAAAATAAAGAACCAAATTGTGGCAGAGGCAGTAGCAACAGAAAAGAAGACATGACTAAGAAATATGAAGGAACCCTGGCCAGTGTGGCTCAGTTGGTTGAGTATTGCCCCATGCACCTACAGGTTGCCAATTCAATTCCTGGTGAGGGCACAAGCCCGGGGTTGTGGGCTCAATCCCCAGCAGGGGGTATGCAGGAGGCAGCTGATTGATGTTTCTCTCCCTCTCCCTCTCCCTACCTCTCTAAAATCAATAAAAACATATTTCAAAAAAACAGAAATATGAAGAGGGTATACTCTACATAGCTTCATGTCTAAAACAAGGAGAATAAGAGAAGACATCCAGGTGGATAGATAGTTGTTTCTATTAACTGTAATACAGCAGCTATAGGAGGAGGAAATTGGGGAAATGAAAGAAAATTATTAGTTTTAAGCATGCTGAATTTGAGGTGCTTTTCAATATCCAAAAGGCAAATGAATATTTATGGTTGTAGGCACAAGGAGAGGCTATGAAGTCACAGATTTATATTTAACTGTTATCAGCAAAGAAGTGCCAGGTAAAGCCATGGAATGGCTAAAAATTCCCAGGACTTATGCAGAAAGCAGGGATGTCAAATTGTCATTCACTAGTAGTAGCTGACTAGGGCAGTGTGTTGAAGGTTCATTCACATCTGGGAAAGAACAGGACTGATTACCAACATGCTCTGGATATGGACTGGGAGATTAGAGATTATCTGCCAGATGTGTGCTATCCTTACTGGGAATCTATAATAATAAAAGCATAATATGCTAATTAGACCGGATAGCCGAACGACCTTCTGGACAACCTTCCGGACAAAGCTGGTACTGCGAGGGCCAAGGCAAGCTGCCGCAGCTGCAAAAGCTGAACCCCTTGTACAAATTTCGTGTATCGGGCCTCTAGTCTATATATATAAAATCCTAATATGCTAATTGTCCCTCTGACCGTTCAACCAGTCACTATGATGCACACTGACCACAGAGGGCAGACGCTCCCACCAGTAGGTTAGCTTGCTGCTGGGGTTCGGCTGATTGGGACTGGGCTAGATGGGCCAGACACCCCCTACAGCCTTCCCACAGTCCCTCCCTGGCCCCCGATCGTGCTCCGGTGGGGTCCCTCAGCCTCTAGTGAGATCATAAAAAGAAATAAAGAATTTAGTCAATAGACTTAAAAGTTTTATAACACTGATTTTAAGCAACTACAGGTTTATGAGTGAGAGAGAGAAAGAGAGAGAGAGAGAGAGAGAGAGAGAATACAACCAATAGCTCCTTTAATTTAACTATTATTGCACACTGGAATGAATGAATTTCACTTTGGGGGGTGAGGGGGAATGTTCCCTGAGGAAAGCATTTCTGCCTCCAGCTATGAAGCTGACTGATGCTCTTAAAATCCTAAAGGAGACTGTGCTGCCAACCCGCTACTATTTTGAAGCAGAATTTTTTTCAAGGGGCTCATAGGAAAAGAAATTTTTTTCATGGTTTTCTTCTTCACATGATGGGTGTGAAGTGAGGAAACAGGAATACACAAGGAGGTAACTACATAAGTAAATACAGTAAATGGTTCTTAAAGAATCAACATTTGGAAAACAAACATGACTTGATCAGTTGAAAATGAAGAACTAGAGGATGGCTTCATTTTAAAAGAATAAATCCCTTCTCTCTGTACTACTCACCCAACACACGCTAAATTAAAACACATAAAAATGACAGGAGAACAATGCTCACTTGGAAAATATTGTTCAATTCTGTTCTCTGGTGTTTTTACCCTCTACCAGTCACTTCAGTTTCCTTACAAAACTCAAGAGAAATTACAATATGCACTAATACCAGAGTTGTACCTTAGAAGAAATCCAAGGTGGGTAATAATCAGCACAGGTTAGACCTTTTTTTCACACAATCTTGATCTCCTCAAGACACAAGACGTGCTCTCTTCCAGTGAGAGCAGGGCAGTGCCACTCAGGTACACTTACAAATGACAGACCAAATTTAGGTGGGTTTTGTTCGGGTTTGGTTTTTTTTATTTCTAATAGATTGACTTTTTAGAGCTGTTTTTGATTCACAGCACAATTGCGAGGAAGATACAGAGATTTCCCATATACCCTCTGCCATATACATGCACAGCCTCCTCCATTATTGACATCCCCTGCGAATAAATGTGGTACATTTATTATAATTGATGAACCTACACTGACACGTCATTATTACATTAGGGTTCACTCTTAGTGTTGTACATCCCATGGGTTTGGACAAATATATAATGACATGTATCCACCATTACAGTATTGTACAGAATAGTTTCACTGTCCTAAAACTCCTCTACCCATTCACTCCTTCCTTCCCCCCTACCCCCCCCCCACCCCCAATTCCTGGCCACCACCAATCTTTTGCCTTTTCTAAAAGGTCACAGAGTTGGAATGATACAGTATGGACGCTTTCAGATTGGCTTCTTTAACTTGGCACTATGCATTTATGGTTCTTCCATGTCTTTTCATGGTTTGACAGCTCATTTCTTTTTAGCATTCCATCATCTGGAGGTACCACAGTTTATCCATTCACCACCGAAGGACATCTCTGATGCTAACAAGTTTGGGCAATTATAAATAATGCTGTTATAAACATCCGTGTGCAGGTTTTTGTGTGGAAACGAGTTTCCAACAGGTGTCTTTTTTAATGAAAAATAAATAGAGAATGCTTTTCAAAATGTCTTTACATTCTCCTCCTTTCAAATGTTTCATTTACTAATTTCATATTTAAGTGTATTTTTTTTACTGTTTCTATTTTTTTTTTATTTTTACTGTTTCTATTGATTTCAGAGAGAGGAAGGGAGAAGGAGAGAGGAACAGAAACATCAATGATGAAAGAGAATAATCAATCGGCCACCTTCCATATTGCCCCCCAAGGGGGATTGAACCCGCTACCCAGACATGTGCCCCAACCAGGAATCTAACCCTGCCCTCCTGGTTCCTGGGTCCACACTCAACCACTGAGCCACACTAGCCAGGCTTAACCTGTTAATACAAAAAACACATTAGGGTATATAGATCATAAGAAATGACAGGATGCCTTCAGGGAAAATTGTTTTTTCTTTCAATAAGTATGATGCAGAAATAATATTCAATAAACTTTTCTAAACAGGAATGAAAAAACAGGTTGAGATGGCTCCTACTGCACCTTATAAATCACCAAGATACCAACTCAAAATCTAGAATACCAACCCTTTTCTACTGAATTGAAGATGCACATATTATACTTATGCATATATTCTAAGAGACACACAATTTATAGGTCCAGAAAATAATTTGTGAAATCAAAAAGCAACAATTTAAACAGAGACCACACAGTGAAAAAAGATATAGCTATAGAGAAAACAGGTTGCTCAACAGAACTATCACTTTTATTACTGGGTCCAGGACAGATGTCAAGTTAAATTAACTTTTACAAGCAGCTGCTCTTTTAATTTCATTGATTTTTAACAACGGAAAATCCTGTGTGTTTTTGAACTACATTTTCTTATAAGAGCAACAGATCCCAATTACAAATCCCAAACTGTGAGGCTCCACATTATCTTCCATCTTGCTCCTGGAACCAAAGTTGCTTCCCGGTTTCATGTTCTCTGGTGGCTGGCTGGGACGCGGTTGGCCACTAATCCTAACAGGCTCATGCTCAGACGCCCAAAGCATTTCCCAGTGTTCACAGGGCTCTTACACACATTATCTCACTGATCTTCATGACAGTGGTGGTTTCATCCGCACAATGCTCCGGTACATGGACATTTCTCTATCAGCTAGCCACAAACACAATTTTCAATATGTAGGCTCTAAAACCCAACCAACAACCTTGTCAAGCAAAACGCATATATTCCATTTAAGCTCTAAACATACCCAAGTAGTTTAATTTCCAAAGAATATTAAACAGTGCAGAGTTAACAAGATATTTCCAGTTCAGGGGGCTGGATGATATGAAGAACTGGGAGAGTAAACCTGGGAATAGTGCAAGCAGACATCCCAGTGCTGATTTTTGATCATGAAACCTATGGTGTGAAAAGAAGCTTGTTATTCAAAGGCTAACCTAAGTGCCTTACTGATGCTCTGTATCATTTAGAAATGTAAAACAATTGCTTGAGCAAGAAAGAAGATACTAAGAGATGTGCAGTGATAAATACACATGGATCGCTGAATTTTTTCCCTTAAGAGTGAAACACCTATAAAATCATTTTACCTCTAGAATGTCTGCTAATTTTGGTTCAAAATTCTTAAGCCACTACAGCAAGTAATTTTACAATTATACTTCCTTTAAGCAAAGTAAAGATCTGGCAAGTAAAATACAATATGTTTTGTCTTTCATGTTGGCACCCAAGAGATTAAATCGTCAATGATTTGTTTGTCCTCTTAAAGGATTGCTCTTGTGGAGTAGGAATAAGAGCAGCAGCAACACAGCTGGCATTCCTCATCTTTTTACTACATGCAGGGTATTCTACTGGGAGTTCTATATAGACTAATCCTCACAATATCCCTAAAAGTGATATTATCTCTGAGGCACCCCAGGGCTTCACAAACTGTTCATTCGGCCAAATGTATCTGGACACCCACATAGAGTGAATAGGTAACCTTTTATGCCCTAAGCACCTAGTTCTTTTAGCCTCAGGAATTTATGTTTAAAATGTATCCAAAATGTGCATTTCATTCTATAACATGTTCTGCTTGGTCTTACTAACAAAATGTTTAATTATTTTACCATTGCCATTATTGTCCTATACTAGTGCCTGATGCATGAAATTCTTGCATGGAAGGGGGTATCCCTCAGCCCAGCCAGACATCCTCTTGCATTCTGGGACCACTGACTCCTAACCGCTCACCTGCCTGCCTGCCTAATTGCCCCTAATCACTCTGCCTGCCAGCCTGCTTACCTCCAACTGCCCCCCCCCCCCCCGCCCGCCGCCACCAGCCATCTCGCTCCCAACTACACCCCCTTGCTGGCCTGATCGCCCCCAACTGCCCCCCACCGCCAGCATGATCACCCCCAACCGCCCCCAACTGGCCCCCCTGCTGGCCTGCTCACCCCCAACTGCCCCTCCCCAGCTGGCCTGATCACCCCCAACTGCCCTCCCCTCCTGGCCAGATCGCCCCTAACCACCTCTGCCTTGGCCCTGCCACCATGGCTTTGTCTGGAAGGACGTCTGGAAGGTCTCCCAGTCTAATTAGCATATTATCCTTATATTAGTATAGATGTATTTTATTATACCCTAGTACACCTAGTCCCATATATTTTGGCCATATGATAGCTTTAGAAAACATGTTAGCACATCTTTACTCCTTACAGTTTCCCTGAAGTCTCTATATACATTGGGGGTTGGGGAGCTGGTTAGCATGGTTCTGAGTCTTGCCAGATTTCATGGGCCATGTCCTGTGACCCTCACAATTACAGAAAGAATACAACTGCCATTTGTTTCAGTCATAATCTTCATATGCGAAGACTCTAAAACTCATTTACCCTCCTGCATGTTTCACTCAATCAATTTGTGAGGCAATAACTTAAGTTCTAATGTTCCTTATTCATTATTATCATATTTTCACTTATCATTTTTGTCTTCCAAAACATCTGTATCATATTTACCTAAATTTACATTTGTCAATTTCTTATTTAATGTAAGAAATACTCTTATCTGGGTTTTCCAGAACCCAACTGTTCTTTCACTGTTTGTTGTAAGCATGAATCTTGAACAAAATCTTATTATGTGGAAGTTTCTCATAAAGCTTCCTAAATATGCACATAAATTCTACTATGTGCACTGGAGTTGCTAACTGTATCTATAGGCTTCCAGTAAATGTTTAGAAGACTGCCCAGACAGACTAGTGGCTTTTGTAGTAGATGTTATTTATCTTCTTTAAGTAGTATAATCCAAAAGTCTTCAACTTCCTGCTGAGTCTATTTCCTATTATAAATGTCAGACATAAACCTCTCATTATACTGGCAATCTTATCTCCTTTCTAAATAATACTAACTGGTGTACCACTTCCAATGTTGGAAACTAAATTCAATATAATCTATTCTACACTACAATTACACACTTAAAATCTGTTTATTAAATAAGCTGAAATTTGCATCAAAGGACCCACAATTATATTTAATTACCAAAGTGAAGAGACACAAAAGATCTGTGTGGGTAAATTCATACTTTCATTTTTTTTACAAGAACTCTTTTTCCCTTGATTGGGACTTTTGTGAACACTTGGAAGTGTAGAGCAATGGGGAGCAGAGTGAAGGCATGAATAGGATTTTTACTAAAGTGCCTGTGACAGTGATCTGTTGTGTGACAAAACAAGCTGTCCTTGGGGGTGCCCTTGCAGAACCAGAGGGCCCTAGGTGATCAGAAACAACTGATCAACAAGGACATATAGAGACTCCCATTTCCCTCCACAGGGAAATGCAGCCACTGAACTTCAAACCACTGATCCACATTTATAATTCAAGGAAGGTGGCCCCAGATGGCTAACAACATACCTCTAATGGTTATGCTAACAGATGCTGCAGAAAATATTCATTTGCTTCATGCCTTTCCTTGCCTCTGACTTAATTTTCCCTGCTGTCTCAGAGCACCTTGATTTCTTCCTTGGCAGAGACCCTTTGTAGATGTAAGAAATGCTTTTAGTTAAGTGTAAAATGGCTCGATGTGCCTCCACATCTCACAGTCTATTTCTCTAACCTGAAATAATCAGACATTATTTTTAGGTTCAATTCAATTTAGTTGAAATTTAAGCAATCTTCTCTATTCACGAAGTAGTCCTACAGTTTTCCTTTATAGACTATTATATAATTTTGTTCCTCCACTAAAAATTTTTATATTTAAGCTTCTAAAAGAAGCTTCCTAAAATATTTGACCAGCTTTCAGTTACACACAGAAAAGCATGTTCTGCCTGCTCAAATTAGAGCCTTGTGATTAATTATAAAACATCTGAATGTATTTAAAACAAATCAGAACAGACAAAAATAAATAGTTTCCATTACTTGGACATAAAACACAACCATTCATTAGCAACTGTTCATTATGAAAAGGAAACAGAGAAGTAAAATCTTTGCTGTGATAGGAACGTTCAAACACAACACTGGACTTCTCATTGAACATTCTAACATCAGATTAGATGCATTTTCCAAAAGGTTTCACTTAATCATAAATGTAGAGACAAAACTCATGTAAGACAACTAAAGAAATATGAAGAAAAATAAAATTAATGTATTTTTAAATATTTCAACAAACACAGCAGGGTTCCCACAAAGCCTCTTCTTTTCTTTCTTGCCTTTTTTCCTTCCAACTTAGGAATTAGCACAAGTAGTTCCCTGGATCCCTGCTGTCTTCTCATTTCTAAATTTATGGATGTTTCTCTTCGTATTATTGAATTTATTGGGGTGACACTGGTGAACAAAATTATACAGCTTTCAGGTGCACTATTCCACAGCACATCATCTGTGTACTGCATGGTGTGTTCACCACCCCAAGTCATCTCCTTCCATCACCATTTATCCTCCCTAAACCTTCCTCCACCTCTCCTCATCCCCCACCCCCTGGCAATCATAATAAACTCATGGAGGTTTCAAATAACATACAATCCCCTTAAGAACACAGACCCAAGTTTCTGAATTTATTAACATAAAGGAATAAATCTGTTCATTTAGATGACCTTAAAAGTTAAAATTGCATGCAGAGATCTATTTTCCTGAGAAAAGTAGATACTTTTCTTATTCCTTATATCCTTTCAGGTTATGGCCTTTTCTATTATTTTTAAAGTTGCCACGCATGTCAAACCTGTGGCCTGCCGGCCACGAGTTTGACATGCCTGTAATGTAAACAATAACTAAATTCTATGGTAAAGAAGAGATAGTGGTCTGAAAGAATCCTTCCTTGCTTGGCGGGAAAGATTTTTAGAAATTAATGTGGCTATGATTATTATTATAATAACAACTGCCTATTGTTTTGACTGCCTGAAATTAGGAGCTGCCATTTTAGAGAGGGAATGGACCCTAGCTGACACTTTCCTACAAGCTGCACCACTGTGACATAATACTAACTGCACCTAGCCCATCTGGCTGAAAGTACTAAGGTATGAAATCAAGAGAGGGGCCGGCTGGTGTGGTTGAGCACTGACCTATGAACCAGGAGATCACCATTCAATTCCCAGTTACGGCACATGCCAGGGTTGCAGGCTCCATCCCCAGTGTGGGGCCTGTAGGAGGCAGCCAATCAATGATTCTCATCATTATGTTTCTCTCTCTCCCCCTCTTCATGCCTCTCTCTGAAATCAATAAAAACATATATTTTTTAAAAGGAGGGGGGTGCGGGTAAAGCAAGCCTGTCAAAGACAGTTCCTAAGAGTAACCATTTTAGCGTATCATATTTGTAAAACATCCTTTGATATCAGAACAGTTAGTTGAACCTTTTATTTTATTTTATTTTATTTTATTTTACATATATTTTATTGATTTTTTTACAGAGATGAAGGGAAAGGAAGAGTGAGTTAGAAACATCAATGAGGGAGAAACATCAATCAGCTGCCTCCTGCACATCCCCTACTGGGGATGTGCCCACAACCAAGGTACATGCCCTTGACCAGAATAGAACCTGGAACCCTTGAGTCCACAGGCCGACGCTCTATCCACTGAGCCAAACCTGTTAAGGCTGGCTGCGCCTTTTAAAAGACCTTGATACACATTTGACTGATTGCTTTCAAATGACATTATTTCTTCCTTTCTGGCACAATCGAGTTCATAGTGTTTGATGGATAACCAGACAAGCAAAGGACAAGTCTGAGCAATCTCCATCCTTTATATCTGACATCTCCATATTTTATTACATATTTTAGGAAAAAGGAAAAAGGAACAAAAACCCTTTTCTGTTAGGCAATGTTAGTTCCAAAAGATCTCACTACACACAGAAAGGCCCAAACCAGTACTACTTTGAAGCAGCCAATCCTATCTAATAAAAGAGTAATATGCAAATTAATCACCACTCTGCTACACCCACAAGCCACACCCACCAGCCAATCAGAAGCGAGTATGCAAATTAACCGAACCAAGATGGTTGCAGCCACAGAGAGAGCAGGAGGCTTGGGTTTCCCTGGCAATGGAGGAAACCAAGCTTTCCGCCTTCCCTGACCTGCCTTGGCCTCCACTTAAGGCTACAAAGTTTCAATTATAGAAGATAAATAAATCCCAGCAAAAATGGTGGCAGCCATGGAGCTGGAGAGAGCAGAAGGCTTGAGTTGCCCCCGGCAATGAAGGAAGACAAGCTTTCTGCTTACCCTGGCCTGCCTTGGCCTTTGCTCAAGGCTACAAAGTTTCAATTATAGAAGATAAATAAATCCCAACAAAAATGGCTGCGGCCACTGAGCAAGCAGGAAGCTTGGCTCCACTCATGGCTACCAAGTTTCAATTATAGAAGATAAATAAATCCCAGATACCAGGGCCTCCGTTTGGGTTGCCAGGGGGGAGTGGCCTGCCTGTAAACCACCACAGGGTCCTCACTCAGGCCGCCCCATACCCCAAGGGAACCCCCACCCTAATCCGGGACACCCTTCAGGGCAAACCAGCCAGCCCCCACCCGTGCACCAGGCCTCTATCCTACCTAATCCTATCTAATAAAAGAATAATATGCAAATTGACAGTCACTCCAACACACAAGATGGCTGCCCCCATGTGGACACAAGATGGCTACCACAAGATGGTCAGCAGGAGGGCAGTTGGGAGGGACCAGGTCTGCAAGCAAGGGCAGTTGTGGGTGATCAGGCCAGCAGGGGAGGGCAGTTGGGAGGGACCAGGCCTGCAAGGGAGGGCAGTTGGGGGCAATCAAGCCTGCAGGGGAGGGCAGTTAGGGGTGACCAGGCCAGCAGAGGAGGGAAGTCGAGGACAACCGGGCCTGCAGGGAAGGGCAGTTGCGGGGGGGGCAGGCCTGCAGGGGAAAGCAGTTGGGGGGGACCAGGCCTGCAGGGGAGGGCATTTAGGGGTGACCACGCCTGCAGGGGAGGGCAGTTAGGGGCAAACAGGCTGGCAGGGGAGCAGTTAGACATCAATCAGGCTGGCAGGGGAGGTGTTAGGGGGTGATCAGGCTGGCAGGTAGAAGAGGGTAGGGGCAATCAGGAAGGCAGGCAGGCGAGCAGTTGGGAGCCAGCAGTCCTGGATTGTGAGAGGGATGTCCGACGGTCCCTTGAGGGGTCCCAGATTAGAGAGGGTGCAGGCTGGGCTGAGGGACACACACGCCCGTGCACGAATTTTGTGCACCGAGCCTCTAGTCTTTAAATAAAAATTTTATTGCAACTAAAGAATCATCAACAGTTATAAAACTAGGGAGAGGAAGAGATTTGTATCTCAGTTGACGTTTCCTTTCTCTAATAAAACATTTGCTAACATGACCACAGGATGCCCTGGGCAAAACACAGTACACCAAATGCAAAGCTTGGCTTTTCCTGCTCTGCCCTTCTGTCTGCCTTATACTAGCCCCTCAGTTTGTTCCTCTCAATCAGATGTAAATGAATGCCAGCAGGAACTAAAATCACTCCTACCAAGATGCTTCAAGAGTGTTGGCATATGAACTATCAGATAGCTGACAGAATTTTAAAGTCAAGTACTGAAAAACACATAGGCTTGGCCTAAATCTCTACTGAGTTTTTTTAAAAAGTGACATTAACATTACTTAAAAGTACTCAGCAGACTTCTTTCATTAAAGATACATCACAGCAAAAGCATGGGCAACTAAGGACTTAAGGGAACTGGACATTTGCAACAGCAGCCTGTGACTTTTCACCGTGCTGGTTGGCGGTCAAAGAAAGAATTTTTGGCCCTGTGGTGGGAAAGAACAGAGATAGCACTCACTAAATATAAGCAAAAGCCAATCTGGAAGGAAAGATCAGAAATTCAATTTTGTCCAGGTTAAGTCTGAACTGCCTTTTAAAAATCCAGGAAGAACTATATGAACTGAAGAAATAAAACTATAAAATCAACCAATCTTGGCACGTTCTGTAGATTTATGTGTTTAACATTAGTTTTACCCTGAAAACTATAGCAATTAAATAATGTCTTACACTCTTCACGATTAGCTACAACTAATGGATAGAAGTATCAGTTGCTACAGGACCATTCAGTCCTAAGATCCCTTAATTCAAGAAGATCCCTTCTTACAAGAAACTCTTTAGCCACCCAACACTTCTCAGAACACTGAATCATCATTTGCTTTAGGGATGCACTCACAGTGCCTTGGCTACTAGCCGCTTGTGGTACTGAGTTCTTGGAACTTGGCTAGTCCAAATGGAGATGTGCTGGAAAATACACACCAAATGTCAGAGACTTTGTATGCAGAAAGGAATATAAAATATCTCATTTAAAATTATGTATACTAATCTATAGATTCAATGCATTCCCCATTAAAATACCAATGGCATATTTCACAGACCCAGAAAGAACTCTCCAAAATTTCATCTGGAATAAAAAAAGACCCTGAATAGCCAAAGCAATCCTGAGAAAGAAGAACAAAGTAGATGGGATCTCAATACCAGATTTCAAGCTGTATTACAAAGCTACTGTTCTCAAAACATCCTGGTACTGGCACAAGAACAGACATATAGATCAATGGAATAAAATAGAGAACCCAGAAATCGACCCAAATCACTACGCTCAATTAACATTTGACAAAGGAGGCATGAACATACAATGGAGTCAAGACAGTCTCTTTAATAAATGGTGTTGGGAAAATTGGACAGATACAAGCAAAAAAAAATAAACTAAACCACCAACTTACACCATACACAAAATAAACTCAAAATGGATAAAGGACTTAAACGTAAGACGGGAAACCATAAAAATACTAGAGGAATCCACAGGCAGAGAAATCTCAGACATATGCTGAAGCAATTTCTTCACCGATACAGCTCCTAGGGCAATGGAAACTAAAGAGAAAATAAACAAATGGGACTACATCAAAATAAAAAGCTTTTGTACAGCAAAAGAAACCATCAACAAAACAACAAGAAACTCCCACTGTATGGGAGAACATATTTGCAAGTGTTACCACTGATAAAGGTTTAATCTCCAACATCTACAGGGAACTTATACAACTTAATAAAAGGAAGGTAAATGATCCAATAAAAAAAATGGGCAACAGACCTAAATAGAATCTTAAGAAGACAGAAGGAAGGCCAAGAGGCATATGAAAACATGCTCAAAGTCACTAATTATCAGAGAGATGCAAGTCAAAATGACAATGCAGTACCATCTCACACCTGTCAGAATGGCTATCATCAACAAATCAACAAATGACAAGTGCTGGAGAGGATGCGGAGAAAAAGGAACCCTCCTGCACTGCTGGTGGTATTGCAGACTGGTACAGCCACTGTGGAGAACAGTATGGAGTTTCCTCAAAAAACTGAAAATGGAACTCCTATTTGACCCAGTAATCCCACTTCTAGGAATATATCCCAAGAAACTAAAAACACCAGTCAGAAAGGATATATGCACCCCTATGTTCATAGCAGCACAATTCACCATAGCTAAGATTTGGAAACAGTCTAAATGCCCAACAGCAGACAAGTGGATCAGAAAACTATGGTACATCTACACAATGGAATACTACGCTGCTATAAAAAAGAAGGAATTCTTACCATTTGCAGCAGCATGGATGGAACTGGAGAGCATTATGTTAAGTGAAATAAGGCAGGCAATGAAAGAAAAATACCACATGATCTCACTCATTTATGGAAAATAAAGAGCATTACAACCTGATGAACAAAAAGATAGACACAGAGATAGTAAAGCAGCGAACAGACTGTCAAATTACAGTGGGAAGTCTGGGGAGTGTTGGGGAGGGAGGGAAAGAGATCAACCAAAGGACTTGTATGCATGCATATAACCACAACAAATGGACACAAGACACTATGGGGGTAGGATGGGGGCATGCGACAGGGGGTAGGGAAGGCTGGAGGAAGGTCTATGGGGAAAAAAGGAGATATATATACTACTATATTAATACTTTAAACAATAAAATGTTAAAAATAAAAAACAAATAAAAGGCTATTATAATAATAATAAAATAAAATAAAATTATGTATGCTGATTAATGTTAGCCTGATAATATCTAGTGTATATTGGCTAAATAAAATACAGTAAAATTAATTTCATCCTTATAAAACATTTCAAATGTGGATATAGACTTTTTTAAATTTCATGTGTCACATTATATTTTTACTGGACAGAGAATTTCTGAACAAAAGATGAATATGGCTTTTTTTCTGGTACATAAGCAGTGATATCATGCTATTTAAATAATTGAAAATCCAGGAGCATGTAGAAGAGCAACTAAAAATCATATACAATTACTAGAAGTAGAAAATTATCCATTTTACATCTATGGCTACAAAAACACATCTCTAAAAAGTATATACCCCAATATGAGATCAAGAACAACTAAAAATATAAAGTAAAAATAAGAAAATAAGGAAAGATATATACCTTTAATAAAAATGATAACTTTCCCCAATTATTTATATAAAATCATAAAATTATATATTGTGATCAGCCATCCTAAATTTTTTTCAAGCGAGAAGTTTATAAAAGCAAACATGTTCCTTATTCCATGGAGAAATACTTTAGTAAATCCAATGTGATTTAATAAATTTATTTTATAAGGTTTGAATTACATATTATACAGACGATTTCCCTAACCTTAGGAATATGCAGAATAACTGAGAACCTCTGGGATGAAAAGATAACTTAGTCTGATTTATGTTCATTTGTGGATAATCTATGCTTGTGTCCAAAACTTTTTAGATTTCTTTGGCTATGATATTCCTTTTTTATAATTTCTTTATTGATTAAGGTGTTACATACGATATTCTTAAATTTCACTAGCCTATCAAGATGTAGGTTTTCATATCTTTCTTCCTTGGTATTCTTTTAGCCCTTTCGGTCTGTAGTCTTTGTTCTTTCTTAATTTTAAGTAATTTATCATCATTATTTATTTCAATATTTTTCTCTCCTCCAATTTCTTTTCTCCCTTCTGGGAATCCTACTATTCTAATGTCAGCATTAATATCTCTCTTAGCCTTCTTCATATTTTTTATCTCTGCTTTTCCTCTGCCTTCAGAATTCTACAACATGATCTTCAAGTTCATTAATTTTTCTCTTGTATCTATCCTATTTTCTGATTTATTCAGTTCTTTACTTTAGCTACATTTGTCTATCTAATATTTCCATTTTGTTATTTTTCACTTCTTGTTCCTTCTTAATACTACTATATCCTCCTTTAGCACAGAATATAGTACATAATTATGTTTATTTTAAATTACTGATCCCTCTGTTCTCACAACTCTGCTTCATGAAATATATACTATTCAGTTTATCCCTTTATGCTTTCAATAGTGATTGTACTCTTCATGCATCCAATTATTTTGGCGTAGGTGGTCATATTCACCAAAGGATATGAGCTAACTGATCTGGAAACGTGTGTGAAAAAATGGCCAAAACCCAAGTCCTACTATTATCCCTCCTGATATATTTGAGAAAGATGGAGGGGATGAGCCACGGGTGCCAAATAACCACTCTTGACCACTTCTTTTGCTGTGTGCCACCTGGCAACTCCTGGTTAGCCTTTAATCTCTTAAAGCAGCAGCAGTGGGGGAAGGCATCTCTGTGAAGTGTGATCTGCGAGCCCTGGGAGGAATGAGCCTGGTCTGCTGGTTAACATGTGCTGTTCTCAGCTCACACCCCAGCAGGGCTGTCACACCACCCTAACTGCACTCTATTGACAATTTCTGTAACAGAGGGGCAGCAATTATCATTTCAAGGCCACTGGAGAAAATCAGGTCAACACAAAACTTAAAAGGAAAGAAACTTAAACTAATGTATGATCCGATTCCTCAGGCAACCCCATGCCATAGGCCAGACTACCCACACACACACACCAACTTTCAACAGCCTCAGTCACCCCTGGGGTTCTTCAGTTACTTGGGTTGTTTCCTCTGGTCCATGCTTTCCTCTTTCCTCTCCATGGTTAGCTTTGGAAAAAAGAGCCAACAGTCCCCATTAACTATCTTCACACAATCCCAGATCATTTAGCAAAGGAATGAGATCCCTGTGCTACAACTTAGGAAGCTGGTAAAATATGAGAAAATCCTGTAAGGATTCATTGACAACACTAAGTGTAAGTAATCTAACACTTTTTAAGTACCACAGGCACACTTAAAAATACAAACAAACATGTACTCCAATTGTCAGACTAATACCAACAATTAAAAATACTTCCTAAAATAGAGCCGAACTCCTTTACAGAACTCCTAACCTGAGATATTTCTGGTACAACGTAAGTATTGGGAGAGGCAGTCATGTTCGGCATTAGAAAAGGGCTGGGGCCCAGATTTTCTTACAAAGTGGTAAAGCGCTCTTACAACCTGTACTGGCCATATCTCTTTGTTTTGGGAATATCTTTACATGCTCTGGGTTTGACCTTCATTGTTCTGCTTGAGCCTCTATGTCATGTGGCACCTGGCCAAGCCCACTGCTCTCTCTGTTCTGGGCAGGGAGGGAATGAGGGTCTCCCTGGGAAACAGAGGGTGCCTGCAGACCATCCCCTGTGGCATCGTCTACCCACAGGGAACCCATGTTCTCAACTGATGTTGACCTTGCTTTGCCTCTTCTCTGTGAGGAAAGCGCTGTTCCATCTAGTGTCTGTGTGAGTCATGCCTTTCTTGGTGACTTGGACTCCTACAATCCACACACTAGTGACAGGCATTGTCATGCCCTACGCCAGTGGTTGGCAAACTCATTAGTCAACAAAGCCAAATATCAACAGTACAACTGTAGATTGAAACTTCTTTTGAGAGCCAATTTTCTTAAACTTAAACTTCTTCTAACGCCACTTCTTCAAAATAGACATGCCCAGGCCGTGGTATTTTGTGGAAGAGCCACACACAAGGGGCCAAAGAGCCACATGTGGCTTGCGAGCCACAGTTTGCCAACCACTGCCCTATGCTATGCTCCACAGAGTGGGACTCCTCCCTCTGGAGGAGCAATAGGTGTAACTTGCTCAACAAATACAAAAACATTCTCAGGGGCGGAGCAACTGGCTTGGGGCTCCTCCCGGGCTCTGAGGTGCAGGGGTCCAATTAAGAAGATGTCAGCTTTTACTCCAAGGAAAAGGAAGTAGAATTCTTTGAACTGTAACAACCTATTATCTGATATTCCATCAAAGAAATTAATTTGGGACTTTACTGAAAATATATTTTCATCACCTAATAAAATATATTTACCAAAGTAATGATGAAAAGAAAATGTGCATTGCTCTCAACAAGGTCATTTCAAGTCTGCTCAAAACAACTAAAAAAGAAAGATTAGCATCTGCAAATCAAGGTCCACCTTTTAAATCTTGTGTGTCTACTGTATCTTTTATAACAAAAATAAGTGTTACCTCAGTCCATTAGAGAGAAAGATGATAACAGTAAATAGACCCATTTATCTAAAAACTAATAATGAAGTACCTTTTTTCCCCATGTGACAGAAAAAATGCAGGAAAAACCAATCTGCTCCAAGAAGATGAAGGAAAAAACACAGAAGAGTTTAAATGCTAAGTGTCAATCAAGTTATAAGTGTAGCAAGCCTGTATCAAAGAATTCTAAAAATTCCAAGCAAAATCGAGTGGCCTGCAAACCAACTGTAGAGAAAGAGAATAGTTGTTATTCAGCTGAAAATAATTTAAATGCTCTTCGAGTTCTAAGCCAAAAAGTCAAACCACAAGTAACACTCCAGGGTGGAGCAGCATTTTTTGTTAGGAAAAAAATCCTTAGAAAATTGTCTCTGGAAAATAAGCCATTTCTGGGACTCACTCAAGAGAGTAAATCAGAAGTGATTAAAGATTCTGAGTAGAGACTGCCAATGAAAGACAAAGTTTTGAGACAAGGCAAGTGCTAAAGTACTTGTTGCTAGAAAAGAAACTGAACATTGAGCTGCTGGGTATGAGAAGTAAAAATGAAGAGAAATTAATAATAAAGGATTCATCAACTGAAGTAGTTTCTTCAAGGGAGCATAAACCTGAAGAAAATACATGTTTTTCTTCAGAAAATTCTGACAGTGAAAGCAAGGCAGTTTCTTCTGAGTCCACTATCTATCCCATCTTCAGTGCGTCTTCAGTCAATACAAAAAGATCTCTAGTTGGAGAACAGTCTTCTGTGGCATCCATCACATCTACTAACTTTTGAAACAGACCAATACACAGAAAAGTATTAATGCCAGAGACGTAAATAAAGAAACGAAAAACCAGCTCATCATTGACACATGTCAGAAACCTTTTGGAGGCACCATGTGTAAGTCTTGTGGCATGATCTATACTGCTTCCAACCCTGAAGATGAACTGCAGCATGTTCAGCATCACCACAGATTTCTGGAGGGAATAAAATACACAGGCTGGAAAAAAGAACGTGCCCAGCTGGCGTGGCTCAGTGGTTGAGCATCAACCTATGAACCAGGAGGTCATGGTTTAATTCCCAGTCAGGGCACATGCCCAGGTTGTGGGCTCGACCCCCAGTGGGAGGCGTGCAGAAGGCTGATCAATGATTCTCTCTTATCACTGATGTATCTCTCTTCCTCCCTCCCTCTTCCTTCCTCTCTGAAATCAATAAAATATATATATTTTTTTAAATAAAGAATGCCTGGCAGCAGAGTTTTGGGATGGGAAAACTGTGTTGGTTCTTCCACATGATCCAAGTTATGCTATCAGAAGAAGTGCAAGAACTTGTTGATAATGAATTGGGCTTTCAGCAAGTTGTTCCCAGATGTCCAAACAAAAACCAAAACATTTCTCTTTATATCTGATGAAATGAGAGTAGTTGGGTGTTTAACTGCAGAGCCCATCCAACAGGCCTTTCACGTCCTGTCTGAACCAACTAGTCCAGAACCTCCAAGTTCTAAAGAATGTCGCAGGGCTTGGCAATGTTCAAATGTACCAGTACCTGCAGTCCGTGGAATAAGTAAAATCTGGGTCTTCAGGTTTAAGAGAAGAAAGCGCATTGCAAGACAACTGGTAGATACGCTCAGGAATCACTTCGTGTTTGGCTGTTTTCTCAGCACTAATGAAATAGCATTTTCTGACCCAACACCAGATGGCAAGTTATTCACAGCCAACTACTACAACACCGCTAATTTCCTTGTATACAATTTTAATAGTTAAAGCCAATTCCAACTATAGAATAGTTACTATATGGATGAGTTAAGACAGTTTCTTATCATATAATAACTACTTAGCAAAAGTCAAAATAAAAATACTGAAACGCACACACACACACACACACACACACACACAAAACCTGGTTGTTTAATTATTTATGAATTGAAAAGTCAGGGATAGATTTGTTGAAAATTATCTGGAGATTCAAAGAAAGGAAAAACCTTTGGATGATGTATACTGACTAACACTCTAAATCCTTAATTATGAAACTTTGCAGATATAACTGGAAATTACTTGCCCCTTACATAGGAACACTGACATGTTTTCCATAGGAATGTGACCACTTACATTTTAATAAGCACTTCTGAACCAGGGTTATTTCATGCTTACTCAAAAGCAAACAGGAAAATTTAAAGACAAACAATTTCGATGCCCAATTTTTAAAGGTAATTCCTGAATTCTGTACACAGAATTCTCACCTTATAGGTAGCAAGCAGCTCAACTGAATATATTCAGAAGGTGTTCTAAATTTCTAGTTTGTAATACGATAAGATGATAAAGAATAAGATATTTGTGTAGAACAAAATTATATAGCTTAATGTTTTAATCTTTTAAAAAATCTTTACTCGAAAGAAATTCTAACCAGATTTAATTAAAATTACTTAGTAATTGCACTACTATCATTTAATTTTTGGTGTATGAATATGTTAATTGTGCTACTTATCTTTAGTGTACTTATTACTGTTAATTGAAATCATCAACAAAATGAATGCCCAATTAGGATTAGATAATTCATATTATCACATTTTAAAATTTTTGTATATCTAAAATACATCTTACTTGTTCTGAGACATCTAACAAAATGTATAGTATCAGAACCAAGGTTAGTGAATAAATATATCTAGGTTGATGGGCCAGAGAACATGACATTATGTAGATACACCCAAATGTCTTAATCTTTCTAAAAATCACAGTTTTCTAGTATAATTCCTGGATACTTTGAAAAGCAAATTATTCAGATTGTTGATTCTAAAAAACATTTAATGGCTATCTGGCAATAATACTCCAGGGAAATAGTCTTCCAGGTTATAACTTTATGTAGAACATGTTCATTACATTCTTTTATTTGCCTGTAAGTTAACATGGTTCCAAAACTGGGCTTGAGTTCCAAAAAAGAATGTGGAAGTGTCAAAATGTGCATAATTATGCAAACATCTTATTTTCTGCACTGCTGTTTTGTCTTAAATATTTTATTTTAAAATTTTTATTAGCATTATTTGTTTGTTCAATGTCTTTGTGATGGATCAATTAAAATTCTTTTCAATATTAAAAAAAAATTCTCAGAATCACATATTTTTCAGTGAAATTCTGAGTGACCACTAAACCTACTTTCTCCTGTTGTACTAATCCTCCCGTTTCCACTGTTAAACCAGCACAGCTTAAAAAGTGTCCTGTGTAAACTCTACAGTTTTCCCAGGAGCGTGTTCCTGGTTCACATTAAATTGCAGATGATGGGGGTGAGGTGTTGCTCAGGAAATGCTGCTGAGGCAGTAATCCTGGGAAATCTGACCTACATACTGGGATTCCAACCAACACCACCCGCAAACACCACACCATTTGTGGCTGTCTGTTCCAGTGAAATTCTCCTTTCCAACCACCTACAACACAAAATCAATATTGTGTATCATCTCACTGTAGCCAGAGTTACTTACTAGGATTTTAATGTAAGACTGGAAGAGGAAGTGAGAAATCAGGCAGAAAGAGACAGTAATGAATGATGCCACCCTGAGCTTGAAGTCAGACATGCCTGGATCCAAATTATAATCCTTCCTAGCAATATGACCTTGAAATAAGGAGTTAATTCCTTTAATGCCTCAAATTCCTCATCTATAAAATGAGGGAACTCGTTCCTATTTTACATGCCTACTGTAAGAACTAAGAATAATAAATGAAACGTACACGTAATATGCCTTAACTTATTTATTCAGCAAATATGTATTATGCAAAAAAAACGGGCTCTGTGCAAAGAGCTACTGGCTGTTGCTAGTACTAACCAGTACTCAACTAGCACCATCACCATTACTATTAGTTCTGTTAATTCAAATATCTTCACTAAGCTTTGCTCAGAATTCACAAGCTTACCCTTGAAGTAATTACCCTAAGAATACATTTACTGAATTCTCAAATTATGTCAATTCCCAATGGATCCAATCTGCTTCTAAAAAAGTAAAATCAAACTATTACTATGTGGTTTTTACTAAAATGTCTCCTCCACAAGTCAGTGAATGTGTTTACTTCTCATTATTTCTAAATATAGTGTTTGTAGTATCATAAAAATAATGACTTTAAGGTTCCAAATTTTATTGATCAATTATACTCAGCTCCAAACATGATAGACATTGCTACATTTTTTACTCAAAAGTAGACAATTCTTTACAAAATAATATACATACATTCATATATACAAACACATTGAGACACATGTTAGACATATGCCTTTTACACTACTTTCCACCTTCTTGTCTGTCTTTACTACATGAATATTTTGTAGAAAAGGGTGGACTTGAAGACACTGATTTAAAACCAAGTTGAGTGCTTGTTCCAATTAAAAGTTAATATTAAACAAGCTTATTAGAAGACATTTCTTTGTTGTAATTTTCTAGAGGAATTGTTAGAACTGGACTAGTGATTTTTAAAATTGTTTTTCTAATGTAAAATTCAGGGGCTAAATAAAAGCCACTATAAATAAACATTAAATGGATTTGTACTCAGCACACACATTTTTCTGAAGTGCTTTTTTAAGGAATATGAATAAAAACCTTTATGCTTCACACTAGAAAAAAACAAATGTATACTCTGAGGGAACACAAGATTATGGCTCCAGTAACTTTTATAAAATAACCAACCACAGAAATATTTGTTGTGTGTCTACTCAGTTTTGATCCATTTCTCCCAAACATCATCTCATGAGACCAAGTTTTTTCACAATAAATACTGGTCAATACTGGTTATCAAACTGTTTTCCAACATCTCATTTCTGATTTCTAGGTTTGTCATTTAATATGAAATATGGCAGTTGAGTTAGGAAGACAATAAACTGTTAGGGAAGTTGAACATGGCGTGTATATACTAGACGTATCAGGAATGTGTCTGCTGTGCCCAGGGCCCTCTGGAGGCTGAATCTACTGCTTCTGACCAGGTAAGGTCTCTTGATCCTCTTCTTTCCCTAAGGATAAACCTGTGTCTAAGAATATGAGGCTTCAGATGTCGCTCTCCAAGGTCTTCCTGCCTCGTTTTATCTACCTCCCACCTACACTCCACTTTGTCATGCCAGGGATCCTGCTAAATACAAACCTGCTCTGCTGTTCCCTTACACTTAAATCTTGTCAGTGAATCCTCACTGCCTTCAAGATGGGAGACTCAACCCTTAGCCCGTTCTACCTCCTTTTGCCTCATCTTCATTCAGTCCCATCCCTCACCCAAGCCTTTCTCCCCTTACACTAGATGCTCCAGTCATTCTACAAAGCAGCTCTTCCCATTGGCCCAGCAGTTCCAACACCTCCGCTCTTAGGAGTCCAGTTCTCCTTTTACACACCTCATGCGTCTCTCTGGCAAACACCTATTCATCTTTTCCATTCCTTAAGGGCCTTCCAGGAAACCTCAATCTGTCCCACACCTTAACCTTACAGCTAAAGACTCCCTTCTTGGTGTCTCTACAGTACACGCTTCTGCTTTGCACACACCTATCTGCTTTTTGCTCTCCTCCTAGACAGCAAGCTCTTTTAGGGCAGAGGCAAGGGCTTGTCCATTTCTGCCCCCAAAAAACACAGCATAGAGTTTTCACTCAATAGGTGACTGACAAATGAGTAATTAACCTTTGCATGTAAAGATAATACCCTGCACAGGATAAGCACTCATTAAATATCTACAGAATAGGCAAATGAATGAATAATTCTCTAGCCACTGGTAATAATGTGTGGACATCCATAGACACTCAATTTTCCTATAAATTAAGAGTTTTCAAAATGTAGATATACCTCCCCACCCCATCTCCTACTCTGCCTTAGAGACCTAAAATAAAAACAGGAAAACACAGGGCTATCCTTATCAACCCTTACCATAGACTAACACCAGCTCAGATCTTATAACAGAAAGATCTGAACGAATTCGCATGATCTGTCTCTGCCCCCCTGTATTAGGCAGAACTCTTAGGGGTCAAAGAACAGACACAAAACTTTAACTACCCAAAGGGGAAACCAGCAATTATTAAAAGGAGTCCAGGCTGGAGTAGCTCATAGAATCTAAGGAAGAGCAACAGAAAGCAGGAATGGCAAGGTCTCACAGAATAGAGCCAGGTTTTCTGTCCTCCAGCTCAGTTTGGGCCAAGACGTCCTAGACTAACCACCGTGGCCAGAAGGATGTGAAATTATGATTTCCCAGCCTATGTCACATGATCACTGAATCTGGTCCTGCAGTGTGGATATTTATCTGTCCCTCTACTAACCACCCCAGACAGCTAACTCCCTATTCAAGTATCTCCAAATACCAGCTCCAAAGTAGCTTGTCTCTACAACTTGTAAGAAACTGTGTTTTTTTTCCAATTACAGCTGACATTTATTATTATATTAGTTTCAGCTGAACATCACAACTTAAGTAAGTATCCATTCATCAATACTTATTTGAGTACCTCTCCTCCCCACCCTTCCCCCTGCCCCCCTCCCCTCAGCCCCCCCCCCCCCGACAATCACAGTTCTAGATGCTAAGGACACAAATGTGAGCAAGGCAAAAAATCCCTGCCCTTTGGTGGAGACAGTAAACAAACATAAAATTTAATGTATTGTGAAATTAAGTGCTATAATAAAAACACCATGTTAAGGGGATAGTATTTGAGAAGGAAGGTTTGGGAAGGCAAGGATATTTTAGACAGGAACATTTTCTCTTAGAAGATGACATTTGAGGAGAGAGACCAGAATAAAGTGAGGACACAAACCATATGAATATCTGGGTGGAGAGCATGCCAGGATGAGGCCAAAACAAATGTAAGGGTCTACAGTGCAAGTGTTCAAGGAAACCACAAAAATCTGGAAAAAGAGTAGTCCCTGTGAAGAGAGAATACACAAAGGCTCTGAGACAGAAAAACGAGGTACAGCTAGAGGAGAGTGAGGAAAAAGTGGTTTCAGAAAATACAACTGGACAGACAGGCAAGGATTTTTTATTCTGAGTTGACAAGAAACCATGTGCGTTTTTTCTCATTCCATACACTTATATCTATGCCTTCTTATTCTAGGGTGAAAAAAATCAACTACAACTGCTAATGACAGCATAATCCCTACAACAATCCCTACCACTATTATTTACTTTCCAAACACCTGTGTAAATACTATTGTGAAGCGGGTTTTGAATCAGTTATAAAGAGATTTTATGTAATTATCCAAGAGAAAAACACCATTCTTATTTCCCATGTGCTAAAGCTTTTAAGTCTATGAAGCTCAAGCAAGATCAAATAATATTTGTGAACAAGCGAGACAAAGTAAATAAATTTCAACTATGAATAGTACCTAATAATCATAGGATCAAGTATTTGACATGGCATAAAGTACCATTAAATCAATGAATAAGATGATACAAAGCCTCGTACTATTGTAAGAATATCAGAACTACTTAATATCTTAATCATTTTAGCACCAAACTCAGGCCATTTAATTTATTTTTTTACTAATTCTACATTACAATTTGTCTTCTTGTGCCTTTAGTTTAGACCAATACTGGATCACATTTCACTGCAAGTTACATAACCTTACATTGCCAAGAAATAAATATTTTACTTTACTTTTTATTAAATATTTAGATGAAACGTTTTAGATGAAATCCTAATTCTTAGTGATTAATGATGGTATAACACACCACCACCACCTCTCCCAATCAGAAACCCTATGTGCAATACAACGAATGGCATTTCCTTCACTTTCCCATTCCCTTCCTGCTGAGTCTTTTCCTTCTTTTGCCTTCTAGGCCTACAGATTATCATAATCAGCACTGAATGAACAGTCAGTATTACAATGCCTTGCCCAGCGAACCTTTCATCTTCCCTGCATCACTAAAAAAAATCCTAGCTTCTGGTTGACCTGAGAGTCATCAATTTTGTGTTGGGTGTTTTGTTTTGTTTTTAACTATCATATGTGATTAGTGTATTTCATGTTCACCATCAAATTTTAAATACAGTTTCTTTCTGGCATGATATACAGGTAGACATGTATGTGTCCCTTTTAAACAAACCCGCTGACAGGATTTTAAGATATATTGTTTACGCTGCTGGCACTTCTTTTCACTGCTGCTGATGCTGTTTAAACATTTAAATGAAAGATTGTATTGTACTCATATCCTGGGGCTCTAATCAAAGCAATCGTTTTAAAAATAAATAACCTGAAATCATCCAAAATGTCTGATAAAAAAAAAAAAAAACTACTTTCCTAAGATCAAAGAAGCCATCTGATGCTTGTCCTCAGTCTCCCTCCTCAAAACTCTCTGTTCCACACACCCTTCTCTCTCTTCCCTCTTGGGCCGTGAAAGATGTATTTCTTTCCCTGACAGAGAAGATGCTTTCTCCTGCCTCTGATACTGTCCCTAACATGCCCCTCACACCCTTCTTCCATCAAGAACCTTTGCTTGCAACTTAGAGACAACCTGTTCTCAAATGTATCTTACACCTTTAATGGTTCTCTTGGTCCCTCTTTTCTCTTTCTATAACTATGCTTACTTCTCCTGTGTTTAAAAAAACAACATTCCAAGCTTATTGGTCACATTTATACCTCAGTCCCTTCAGATCTGGCATTTGCACGTACCAATGGACTGAAAGTGCCCCCACACCTTTCTTCCCCCTTATCTTCCTCAATCTCCTATTGCAGTGGTCGGCAAACTGCGGCTCGCGAGCCACATGTGGCTCTTTGGCCCCTTGAGTGTGGCTCTTCCACAAAATACCATACTTAGGCAAGTCTATTTTGAAGAAGTGGCGTTAGAAGAAGTTTAAGTTAAAAAATTTGGCTCTCAAAAGAAATTTCAATCGTTGTACTGTTGATAGTTGGCTCTGTTGATTAATGAGTTTGCCGACCACTGTCCTATTGGATGAGACTCTGCTGACCACCAATGCCTATGAAATTGGTCCATCCTGCTTTGCCCCTTCCAGATCTCTGATTTATATATTTCTTTTGTTTACTATTGCTTATATCCAAGAAAATGTGAGCCAAATGAATATCCAAATTAAAAACAAAATTCAGAATTATCTATTTTTGTCAACTGTACCCTGAACTTTCAGTCATCAAACATCAATACCCAAATTTTCACTCACTTTTTCTCTTCATTATCCTTACCTCTTCATATCTATGCAGACATTTGTACCATTCTTTCTCTGTTTACCTTAGCCAGCCATAAAGCCTTCTGAATTTCCCACTTAAACTAGTTCAATAGCTTCCAAATTCACCTTTCTGTCTCTTTCTCTTCTTACCTGTCCAACCCAGAGAAAAAAACACAAAAACAAAAACTTCTTGAAACACGTGGGTTTCTAACTCAAACAGTATTTGATGGGGAGAAAAATGTTCAATATCATTAGCCATGAGGGAAAAGTAAATTAAAACCACAGTGAGATTACCCTACACATCTATCAGAATGAAGAAAATAAAAAATGATGATGCCAAATGATAGACAGAATGGAAAAAACTTAGACCACTCTTCCATTGCTAGTAGAAATGTAAATGGAACAGCCACTCTGGGAAGTAGCTTCTTAAAAAACTAAACATGCAATTACCATGTAAGTTAGTAATTGAACTCATGGGCATTCATCACAAAGGAAAAAATAAAACCTATGTTCACACAAAAACCTGTACACAAATGTTGATGGCAGCTTCATTCATGATAGCTCAACATGGAAACAGTCCAAATGTTCTCCCACAGATGACTGGTTAAACAAACCACACAGTGATAAAAAGGAACTACTGAAACATGCAACAACTTGGGTGGGTCTCAAGGGTATTATACTGACCAAGAAAAAAGTCAACGTTAAAAGGTCATATACTGCATGAGTCCCTATAAATAATACTCCTGAAATGAAAAAATTATATGGAAAACAAATTGGTGGTTGCCAGGGATTAAGGGTGGAACAAAGGCAGGAAGGATGTGGGTGTGGCCATAAAGGGTAGAATGAGGTGGATCTTTGTGTTGACTGAACAGTTGTGTATCTTGGTGTTTGTGGTGGTTACATGAATCCACAGAACTATACACATACACTGTACCAATGTCAATTTCCTGAATTTGATATTATAATATGATTGTGCAAGATACAGCCACTAGGGCCAACTGAGTAAAGAGTACATGGAAGGGACCTCTATACTGTATTTCAAACTTCCTATGGATCCAAGATTATTTGAAAATACAAGTGTTGTTGTTGTTGTTGCTTTTAAAAAGGGGCTACATAACATATTATTCCATTTATATAACATTCTTAAGAAAATTATAGAAATAAAGGAAAGGTTAGTGTTTGCCAGCAATAGTGTGGCAGTGGAGAAGAGAGAATAGGTGTAATTTTCCAGGTCTTTATCTAGCATTCCTTTAGCCATCTAAGCACCATAATGAGGACAGTGTTCTGTAAAGGCCACATGTGTATAGGACAATATATCCGGAGGCAAGAGAGACAGACAGAGAGAAAAAGCTTTTTTCCCTTGTAAGACAGTAATAAGAACATGTTAGATTATGCTTAAAAGTCTATCTTTCAGAAATCTCCATGGACCAGCTGCAAATCATCCCCTACTCAGACCGGAAAAATCATTAGTTCTTCTTGACTTAAGACCAGAGAAACAAGATGAATCATAAAAAGGGTATGAATAAAAGCAGTCAGCCTATAACTTTTCCTAATCCTGTTTTTTCTGAAAGAATTACTTTAAGTTCTGAAGCATTTTTTTAGCAATCCACGATACATTAACCAAGTAAATATGGCCAATCAAGCAATTCCACATGCACTACTGTATAAGAAAGACATCTGCATAATGCTCACAATTATCAATTAACACGCAAGTAAATCAGTTCAGATGATTTAATTCAGAGGATTTATTTTCATTTTAGGCCAGCTACTAAAATTATATAGAAAGACTGAAATAAATGTTTAACCTAGAACATAGTTCAACCTATTCTCTTCACTATAGGACAGTCAGTTATAGAGCCAGGGAAATGATGATAACCACTTCACAGATGGGGAAACTCAGGCTCAGAGATGTAAGGAGCTTGCCCCAGGCAACAGTTAGTAGACTGGCATTGCTAAGCTTCAAATCCAGGTCTAACTGACCCAAAGTAGATACAAATTCTAATACTCCCACCAGCTAAAGTTCACTTGCAAATTTCCAGCTAAGAACACATACATTCTTAGAAAGACAAAGGCTAAATAATATTAATGTATGTTAATCTCCAAATATCTCATATATGTTTTTGTATATATCAAGAAACATACAAGGAAGGGACAATATACTCTAATTTGCTTAACTTGTTACAGTGAATGTATAGCATTTCATCACAAGAAAAAAAATCCTATAGAAAAATAAAAAATGGCAGTATCACAGTGGTGAAGAACACAGATAATGGGATTAGTCAAGATTAAATTCTCTTTGGCAAGTTACTTAACTCTGTATCTCAGTTTCTTCATCTAGAAAGTAAGAAATCACTACACCTCACAGGATTTCAGGTGTTAAATATATGCACATTGTCTGGCTTATAGCAAACAATCAATATAGCCACTACTATTGTCATTTTATTACTTACATTTTACTGCAGTGCATGATTTTGCATTATCGCTGATACATTGAGTATCTATTATGGCTAAGAATAAGGGACACTGTGCCATCTAAACTTACTATAAACTTACTTTAAAAGTTACTGCCTCTAGTCACACATTCATACTATATGGTTTATGCTGACTCCTTCCATATAAGTTATTATTTGATTTTAAACAAAAGTGTCTTTGCTCAGGAGCGTCTCCTATCCCCTATCACCATTCACTCTCACTGCTATAGCTCCCTGTCTATTATTCTGCCCATAAAAATCTACAGTCTTTTACTATTTAATTAAAATATCTATTGTTGTTGCTTCTGATAATAGTATACAGCTTAGAGACATGTAAATGTTAAAAATTACATGTGAATATAGCATAAAAATAAACACTCATTTAAAAATTTTTAAACAATAAAGGCTATACAAATAGAAGGTATTTTAGTTACCTTTAAAGAGTGGAGGAAAAGGCTATTTTCTTTAGATTTCAAGTTTTAAAGAAACACTTTTTATATTTGATGCTATTAATTCTGAAAATATCTTTATACTACTTTGAAATGAATGCATATGCTTCAAATTAGAACTATTCAGTACTATTTGTAATAGCTAATATACCTTCAAAAACTAGAAGTAAAATTTTACAAAATCCTTAAAATCCAACTTACTTACAAAATTAGTAAATAAAATCTTTTCCCAGTTCTTACAGTTTATTATGTTTTAAACCACATAATCATATTACTTACATGGTATTTAAAATAAATGATTCAAGCCCAGCCAATGTGACCCAATGGTTGAACATCAACCTATGAACCAGCAGGTCACGGTTCAATTCCAGGTCTGAGCATATGCCTGGGTTGTGGCCTTGATCCCCAGTAGGGGTTGTGTAGGAGGCAGCTAGCTGATCAATGATTCTCTCTCATCATTAATGTTTCTATCTCTCCCTCTCCCTACCTCTCTGAAATCAATAAAAATATATTTAAATAATAATAATAAAATCAATGAATTGAGATGGCCTACAGAGTTTTAGCAGACAGTAAGATAAGTACAGAGAAACATTCATCTTTCACAGCTAATTATAAACACAATGACAGTGACATTGTGAATATTTTTATATGATATACTACACAGCATTAACAACAGGAAAGGATGATATGCTAGCTATAAAATCTAAGTGAAGCAGATGAACGCCATTTCAAAATATCCTAAAGAGAATTTCTCTTGTGGATCTGAAGTTCACTCAAGTGGCTACAACTGGTATTTATGCAATGCTTATCGGGGTACGCAGAAGCTACAAGGTTTCCCATCCATTAAACCTGCCTTTAACTTGAATTCCAGCTGAATTAAATAGGATATTATCACTGTGCAATTTTGGTGGCTGAATGTACTTTGTCATTTCTGAACATTTCTGAATAACTTGGTACTAAATGATACTACATTTTTAGATCCATTATAACCTATGACCTTCAAGACTCTAAAAAAATGTTTATTTATTGGTTTTAAACTGGAAAAATTCCAAAATGACTCAGATTCATGTTTCAATATTTAAACGTATGGGGGTAGGAGAATGAACTTGTTGAATAGAGGTCCTACATAGGAGACCATTGCCACTTCAGCGGCAGATAAGGTAATGACAAAAAGAAAAAAACGACCTAGGAGCCAGGAGAACTGGCAACTCAAATTACAAACAGAAACAATTATTTCCTTCTTCTGAACCTGATTTTGCTTACAACAAACATACTTATGGCACAGGTCAAACATTACGCCATTTCCTTTATAAGTTTATGTACACTGCAAAACCTAGCACAGTGCTGTGCACATGTTAGGCACTCAATATAAATGTGATAAATGCACAAAAGAATGAGGGGTTCCATTCTACCCCTAACAGTGCAACTGTGTCTGTTCTCTCCTGTGCTACTGAGAGGCATGGCTTTGGCTGTTATAAGTAAAACAATGTTGGGAGTCAGAGGAGAAAGATACAGAAGTCAGAATAAAATCACCAATGTGCTACTTCCATACAATAACTCACCCATCTGCTACATCCACACAATGAAATAATATTAGGCAATAAAGAGGAATGGAGTACTAACTCATGCTACTGCATGAATGAACCCTGAAAGTACTATGCTAAGTGAGAGAAGCCAGTCACAAACATCACATATTGTGTGATTCCATTTACGTAAAATATCCAGAGTAGTCAAATCCATAGAGTAAGGAGATAGATGGATTAAGGGTGAAAGCTAAACTTTATAAGGCTTCTTTTGGGGGTGATGAACATATTCTAAAATTGACTGAGGTGATGGTTACACATCATCATGAATATACTAAAAACCATTGAATTGTATACTTTAAATGGTTGAATTGCATAGTATGTGCAATTTATTATATCCTATATAATAAAAGCCTAAAATGCTAAGTGTCCAGTCGTCCATTCAACCAATCAAACTGTAGCATGCTATTGATATGCTAAGGCTGCTCAATCAATTGCTATAATGTGCACTGACCACCAGGGGGCAGTCAACCAGTTGACCAGTCACTATGATGTGCACTGACCACCAGGGGGCAGACACTCCGACAGGTAGGTTAGCTTGCTGCTGGGGTCAGGCCAATCAAGACTGAGCAGGCCAGACACGCCCACAGTCCCTCTCTGGCTGGCCAACCTCCCGCATCCCTTCCAACCCCCATCATGCACCGGTGGGGTCCCTTGGCCTTGCCTGTGCCCTCTCACAATCTGGGACCCCTCAAGGGATGTCAGAGAACCAGTTTTGGCCCAACACAGGAACAACCGGTCACTATGATGCACACTGACCACCAGGGGGCAGACACTCAATGGAGGAGCTGCCCCCTGGTGGTCAGTGTGCTCCCTCAAGGGGAGCACTGCTCAGCCAGAAGACAGGCTCACAAGCGGGCCTAAGCCGGCAGTCGGACATCCCCCGAGGGCTCCCAGACTACGAGAGGGTGCAGGCCGGGCTGAGGAACACCCCCCCTCCAAGTGCATGAGTTTTGTGCATTGGGCCTCTAGTATTCAAATAAAAGATAGCACAGTAAGTAGCATCATTAGATAATAGACACTAACTCTATTGGACACTAACTCAAATGGACAACCTGAATCTGTTCTTGGGCTCCTCTCCTTAAAAAAGAATACATAGTACTTATAAATTCCTCAGGCGTGTGAAATTTAAACAAAATGGAGTTTAATGAGTAATTTGCAAGAAAGAGGTCATGAAAAACACTATCATTTCTTATTTTAAAACTTTCCTAGGTCAAATGTGATTTTAAATATTCAGACACACACACAAAATGTCAAAGCCTCACTGAAAAGCAGGTCCCTGAATTGGCTAGAAAATGGTCAAGTTTAGCAAAGAAACCTTAGATTTAGACATTCTTCACATAGGTGAAAAAAGTGAAGTTACAAAACGGAAAGGAGTTGCCAGGGAAGTGTATGCCTCTGATTAGAATTATACTATGGAAGAGGCCCAGGAGAAAATAATGCCACCTGGCTTTGATCCTTTGTTTCACTTGATCATATTTTCTCCGTGTAGAGGAATATGGGAAATGGGGCCAAAAACAAAGAAAAGAAGGGAAAAGTTACCAGGTAGGACTGAATAGATTGTGTTTTCATGCTTGTCTACACATTACATTCAACAAGGAGCCCTTTAAAAAAATCCACACCCAGTATTTAATTGGGGGGTGGAGGGGGGTGAGTGTAAAGAACAGCTGGAGTTGAGAACCACTGAGCTAGCCACAGAGTGCGTGCCAGGTGCAGTACAAAGCCTGTCATGATGCTGTAAGGATAACAAACATCTGGTGGATAAATACTTTCTGATGAATGATTTGCAGTTTTCCCTTTTGGACCATGATGCAGGCCACTTCCTCATCAAGGACCAGTATCTCTTCCAGGTATCTCATCACTCTCCAAAGTTAAACAGCTTCAGCAATGCACATTTAAAGCCAACTGAGAAATTCTCACTGCATCAAGCCCTCTGATGAGATTCTAAAAGACAGGACTTTCACTATTTAGCATAAGACCTAATGTAAGCAATTCTTCTTCAAAAGGAGAATTTAGGTTTACTGAAGCAGAAAACTAAAAGCCTTTAATACAAAGCTGTAATTAATGGGTATTATAAATCATAGCAGCCGGATCTATGATTTCAGGTTTGTGGGATGCACTGGGTGCACCGCACAGTAATTCAACAAAAAGTGGCCTCCCGCATATAATTGCCTTTCTTGGAGAAAACCAATTTGATCCCAAAGAGGTTGGAAAGGAATGCAGATAATTACACACACTTACAATACAATTGCTTCCAGCTCTCCAAAGTCAACTTTAAAATGTATGCTTTTATTTTAAGCAAAATAAATTTTCTTTAGCTATGCCTTTTTATATTCAATCTAATAGAATAGCAAGGCCAAATTGTCACATTTGCCTATTATATATTTAATTAGTTATTCTGAGACTTGAACATTCCAAGATTTCATACTGATTAAATTCCTGTATTCTCCTAATAGAAGGATATTTTTGGTAAAATTGCCCCAACATAAAAATGCAAATCAAAAAGGATTTGAAAGGCACCATCCTTACGATGCAACAAGCATCCAGGATACCCTGCTAGGAACCCACTAACTGGTAACACTCAGACAATCCCTACTCCACACCTGACCTTCACTTAGGAAAGGGCAGCCCTAGGCAGAAATTTGCTTTAATGCACAAGGGGACTCTTTAGAGAGAACCCCATCAGCCCTCCTTAGCAAAACTCCATTATATCCTCAAAATCTCTTCCACTATCCCACACCCAAGTCATGTCACTGGTCACTGGCTCCAGAATAACTCTGGTTGAAGGTAGGCCTTGTTTAATTTTAAAGTACCACCTGGACAATGATGACAGTTTAAAAAAAAAACACAACAAAAAACAAACAAACCCAGCACACCTCAAAACAAGGGCTCCAGAATAAATTCTACCAAAGCCGTATGCAATGACTTGCATCGTTAAAAACACTCAGCTTAAGTTTTCTGTTCTTTCATATCTTGAATGAAATATGGAAAATTCAGCTTTCATGTATAACCTAAACTATTATCATCACTCAAAAAAAACTCTCTTACTGAAAAGTAATCTTCATTTTTTCAGAGGAAAAGAAGGTACAGTAACTTGATGATTCCCCTAATTCAGATTAAGTTTATAATTTTGCAAAAGTGAAAATACACACATCTTCGGGAACTGTGAAGGACTGACAACCACTGGACCTGCTGGGATTCTACCTTCAACAGAAGCCATCAGCAGTGTCTCCCACTTATTTTAGCAGGACACTGGATAGAGGGTCTGTTGTAGACAGACATGAGCAGTGAAAGGATGATGGGTCAAGTACAGAAGGTCGCCAGGGTGGAAAGCCCCAGGTGCCCAGCAATGGACAATTGTAAGGTGGGACCCTGCCCCCAGGGTCCCTTTCCTCCTCTAGCATATCACTGGTCATGCAGTTTGGACCCCCTGACCTTTCCTCCCTAAAAATAACATCTAGGTCTCAGTTGTATTTCAGCTCCAGGCCTAGAAGAAAAGCCATAAAACCAGACACAGGACCAGATGACCCCTCTGCCCTGGCACCAACCAGTCAATCAGTGAAGACCCCAAACCTGGAAAGTTGCTTAATATTCTATTAAGATCTTCCCCTGGGACCTCCTCTAAAATCTTCACACTTAAAACCCTTAGGAGGAGGACCCAGCTTGCTATCCCTCCCAGGAGCATGCCCACACCTTTCCCTTTTCCTTCCCTGTCTCCCCTCCCCCAAACCCCTCCAACCCCCGCACCCACAGTCCCTATCATTACCTACCTCACTCCCAAGCTCCAAGGGCCTTCCTTTACCTCTATAACTTGTTTCCTAAGCCCATTTCTTCTAGGAATTACTTTTTCTATCTCTGTGATTTACCAAATAAATGTTCTCTTATAGTTTGGGTCTTGGCTCTGAATTCTTTCCTAACCAGAACTCAAGTACCAAGGTTGCTGAACCCATGGATCTATTCCCGCCTCCTACAACAGGTCCACCTCTTGTTCCTCACCATCCTTCTAACCTCTGTCACCTCCCCTGACTTTGTACCTCCTATTCTCCCTTAACTGTTTTTATCACTACTTTTTCTGCATTACTTTGAATCCATTCAACTTCCACTGTTTCCACCACTTATTTTCCTCTAGACACACTCTCGCTCTCTCCAACCTCCTCTCTTTCCTCATGCTCCCTCTTCCAAACCACCCCCTACCCCGGCTGTTTTTCTTCTTGGCCTGATAACTCCCTTGCCTTGGTCTGTGGCTCTCACTGCTGCCTTAGCCTTCTCTCTCCACTGATTATTTCACTGACTGTCCCAGTCTCCTTCCAGGAGCTCACACCTCATTTCACTATTTAAGTACCTTTCCCAAAACAGGTGCTCCCCGAAGAAAGGCAAGAGCTAACATTCCAATGAACTAGAAACTCCAGACTCTGGGTTTAAAAATAACAACATTGCTGAAACCGGTTTGGCTCAGTGGATAGAGCGTCACCTGTGGACTGAAAGGTCCCAGGTTCGATTCCAGTCAAGGGCATGTACATGGGTTGCGGGCACATCCCCAGTAGGGAGCGTGCAGGAGGCAGCTGATCGATGTTTCTAACTCTATCTCTCTCCCTTCCTCTCTGTAAAAAAATCAATAAAATATATTTAAAAAATCAAAAAAAATAACAATACTAACATCTCACACTATAAATCCTTGTCACATGGGGCCAACTCAATTACTGCTATCACTATAATTTTCTGCCAATATTCTTCCAAAAACTGAGTAGAGAGAATTCCATTCTGATCTCATAAATTCAAATAAGTGGTTTTATTCTTCGCTGTAACTGTACCTTGGAAGCTATTACTGCAACTCATTCTGGCTTCCCTTTATTCCATCTTTGAAGTTCCTATGAGAGGGTAGTTAGTGGGGAAGAACAACTGGAATGCCAAGCACTAAAGAAGAAAACAGGTGTTCATGAAAACCTAGAATCCAGGAACTACTTGAACCATAAAAATGGAAGCACAAGATAATAGGCTGTAACTACAGCTGGCTGTACCTGGAATCCAGTGAGATGTAAAAGACAATGTAGGTTCATCCTACCAAACAAGAATCAGTATCTGCTAACAGTGAGGCTCCCGGCAGTTATTCAGTAAACACCTTTTCTAGTCTAAATTCAGAATGGCACTTACAGATTAAGGCAGAATCCTGGGATTTCAGGTTTCCAAAAGTCATTCTGAAATATGACGATTCATATTTACTCTCCGCACATTATTCTACTAAAGCAGCAAAGCTCCTGTCCTAAGCTTTGCTAGAAATTACCTAAAGACTACCTATTGTAAAAAAAAAAAATCAGGGGGAAAAAATGCCCCTTCTTTTATTTAAAGCAACTAGCACACTAAAAACCCAAGCCAACTAATTTGTGATGGAATTTTCATGAAGAGCTGGCTGCAAAACACAGCCCCATGGAGGAAAGGAGGTGGGAAGGACAAGAGGGTTACCCAGACCTAGGATTTCAAGGTGTCTTCAAATATTTGTAAGATGTGATTTAAAAGATTAAGGGAAAATGGAAAACACTTCTTATAAAATGCCACAATGCTCAAGTAAAAACCTTACAGGAAGCAGAATTTACAGATTACTATTTGTCCAAAAGACAATCTGTGTTTCTTAAGTTAAAATGGAAAGGCTTCTGTAACAGGTCAGCTTCCAATGTACTACAAATTGACCGATAAGGCTCTAGATGGGTAACTTTACAAAAGAGCAAAATTTAAAAGGATAAGAATGCAGAAAAGAAATATATTCAAATGTGGGTATAGGAAATTTAGAATGCTGTGTGGCAAGGTTCTTTCTAAGATACTATGCTATGTTCTTAATAACAGCATGTATTTATTAGTAAATACCCTTTTCAAAACAAACATTCATATTTAAATATAAATTATTGTGTTTTAAACACATAGCTATAAACACGAGAAAACTGAATACCCCTTTTGTTAAAATATTAAAAGTGTGTATACTATTCAACATAAATTCAAATCTACTACATAGGGCCCTGGGTCTCATTGCTTATTCTGAATCAAGGACAAAAACCTCATACTATTTTCATACCTTGCATACAAAACAGCTTGGTTCTCCAGAAATCAATAAGCCAAATATTTGACTGCTCTGTATGCTCTGATTAGAGAATTCACATCCCTAAGGTCACAGTGTTCTACCTGCTTTTTCAAGTTTTTCACATTAACAGTCAGCACCAGGGTGGAATTTTCCTAGGTTTAAATGTCACTGTCTGTTCTCATTGTAATGGTGACAAAACCATAAATGTGCTTCAGCAGTGTTTTCATACTGAGGATGGTTAGAATTTGCCTGCTGTGAAAATACCAATAGTTCACCTTGCATGACATATTCCCATTTGAAAGTATCTTCTTTCAGAAACCAAAAGCGAATGTGCCAGGAGGCAGTGTGCTCCTTGGCAAGTAAAAAGGGTTCCAGGGGAAACCCTCCACTCCATTGGGAGGGAAGCGCGTTCATCAGCCTCTTCACAGACAATACTGCTTAGCAGCAACAGTGTATACAAGATCAGCTGGGTGGTGGGGATGATGCAATCACTACCTGACAGCACATATCCTCACACACGATGCCTTCCTCATTAACTGTTCACCATCACGGAGACCCTCTGTCTCAGAGTTTACAGACAAATACTGCACCACGCCTGGCATCACAGCCTGAGGCCTTCAATGAAATAAGTCAATGCAAAGAGACTCCAGAGCAAGTGAGTTAAGCATTTTAATAAAAAATTATACAAAATTTGGCCCTGGACACACAGAAAAAAATGGTTCTTCTATATTTCCTTCTAGAAAATGAAACACCTGATTATACTATACCCCACGCAATTACCATTCATAAGTGTATGTTGTATCAGTCAGGGCACCAAGTTCTAAACAATCCTCCAACTGATAAATATAGGCAGAAAAATAATGTTAAAAGATGCATATATCTAGAGAATATCCAGAGGGCCCGAGTACAATGACAGAAAACACTAATACACATTACAGTAAATATGCCAGACACTGCTCTAAGAGTTTTACTTTAATTAACTCATCTAATCCTCACAACTCTACGAGGTCCAGGCTATTATTTCCCCTTTCACATCTGAGGGAACTGAAGCACAGAGAGATGAAGTAACCTCCTCAAGCAGAGGCGCAGGGCTGGAAGTGGCGGAGCTGGCGTGCAGCAGGGATGCGAACGCAATCAGTCTGGACCACGTCCATACCCCATACTCTGGGCTGTCTCCCAGACAAGCAGGTCAGGAACAAAGTCCAGGAGGAGACCACTGCTCTCCTTCTGGTTACAGACTCTACAAACTCCACCAGCTCTGCACCCTGGACTCGATCTCTAGAATGACTGATAGTGCTATTTCTGCAAACTTGATATAGCTACCGTTCCCACCTAATCCTCAGCAGAACGAATCTCTGGTACCTTCCTCTTTGTGTCACGAGCTTCTGACTTGGAAACTAGGGCAGATGCATCATGTTCCTGTACCTTAGCTATAAGAAAAGCGGGGAAGGCAGGTGTCTGACATTTTCTGCTTGTGTGAAAAGAGAGAGGTCTGTCCTCGTGGGCAGGAGAGAGGATTTCCACACACAGGAATTTCCCAGGAGATGAAAGTTATGGTAGCCAAACTAAATGACAAGATCTCTGCCACACTATAATGGTAATGGTGGATACAGCAAAGAAGAAAAAAGATTTACGCGCAAAAGACAAGACTTGATGTGGGTGACAAATCTACGGAAAGCCTCTGATCTTCTCCTATGATATTCCCAAGTGTGGAGCACAGCTGTGGAGGATGTGGATTCCAGGGTCTGTGCCTGGGTTAAAATACTCAAGAAATCGTGGTAGTGATTATGAAAATCGTGAAGATGGGGATGGAGACAAGAGCAGAGGAATGGTGTCTGGCACTCTGGAAGTCCATAATAAATAGCCTCTGCTACCATGGTTAGCATTATTATCATTATTTATTCCAAGTCAAGAGGCTCAGATAGTTTAGCTGTGCAGTCACACAACAAATAAGTGCTGAGCACCTAGTAGGTTCCAATTACTGAGTCAGGCTTTAGCAAAAAATATAAAGACCGCAAAACACACATGATCTGCATTCTCATAGAGTTTATGGTAAGTACATAGGAGAAGGAAATGAGTAATCAAATAACCATACGGATAAATGAAATTATAATGAAGGCAAGTGCTACAAAGGAGAGGTATATGGCACTGTGGCTGTGTGAGGAGACTGACCTTCTTTAAGTGATTCCTGAGGGAAGGCCAGAGAGTAGGAGTAAACCAACTGAGAGAGGTGAGCCAGCAAAGAGCATCCCCCTGAGGAAGGTGGGGCAGCAGAGAGCAGTCCTGGCAGAGAGAATGGCCAACCATGTGTCCAGAGAAAACACTGCATTCCAAGAACTAAAGGAAGCGCAGTGTGACTGAAGAGAAGAGGCAGGGACCAGATGATAAGAGACTTCCAAACCACGTAAGAGATGCTTATGATCCCAAGGCCAGTGAGTAGGACCACAGCACCACAGTTTGCTTCTTTAACCAGCTTTCTAACCCACCTGGGATGCTAGAGTGTCATCACCACGTGAAATAGCTTATATGGGTTTAAGATATTGTTAACACCCAACATTTAACATGCAGTGTTATGAAAGCCTGAATGGTTTAAGATCTCTGAAGATACTTTAAAAAACAGATGTTGGAACTTTTGCCCTCCACTTCCCCCAAAAAAGTGTTTTAAATTATAGAACCAAAGGAAGATAAATTAAAGATAGAAAGGATATGCCCACTGGGCCCTCACTGGAGAAGAAACTCGAGTTCCCCAAGATATGTGATCAGCACCGGGACCCCCGCAGCAGGCCAGGGGTTCCCAAGACAGGTGCTGGCTGTGGAGGCCACGGGGGCATAGACTACCAAGGAGACAGAACTGAACCTCACATCACCCTGCTTGGCCCCGGAGGATGGCTGGTTAGCCAGAGACGGGTAAGATTCCTCAAGGAAGGAACAACCTAAGACAGGCACAGTCGCAGAGGGGCCATCAGGAGAGAACTTGGGGGGGCAACAGAAGTGGGGCACAGACCCTCACCCCCCCAACATTGCAGGGGCTTGAACCCTTGCCCCTTCTGAAGGAGGTCTCCTGCCCCCATGGCTGCTTCGCACTTCCCACACCCAGCTCAGATCGGGACCCAGGCAACAGAAAGAGACTTGGCCCAGCTCACATCAAGATACAGGTGACAGACAGAGACTTGGCGGCCCAGCTCAGATCGGGACCCAGGTAACAGACAAGAGACTTGGCCGACAGCAGCTGCCCTATATCTAAATTCAGCCTAGCATCTGGAATGCCAGGGCCCACTCAAGAATGCAAATAATCCTTCCCACTAATATTTACAGGGTAAACTAAGATTGTTGGTAGAGTATTAAATTTGACCGTAAAATACTAATCAAGTTTTCAGATTAATTTAAATAGGCTAATTGAAATAAGTGAATATTTAAGTAAATTTAATTGTACTGGACAAAAAGCTGTTCTTAAAGTAATAACTAAAATTTCTATTGGTAGTTCATCTCATGGTAAAATTCCTGAACATGCAATGAACATAAAGCAGTCATATTTTGGGGCAAAAAAAAAAATTAAATTTAAAGTTATCAAGACTGCATTATAAAATTTACAAAAACCTCCATTAATCAAAAAAAAAAAAAAGAGGGGGGGATAGTAGGGTAATATCATGTAAGGAAAAATATCCTATACGTAAATTACATCTAGAAAATTTTTACTTTACAAAATTAATTTTAATTTGTAATGCTAACAGCAAGACGGCCATGAAAAACACACATGGTGTCTAAATAAGACAAAGGAAAATCGTTTGGGCAAAAATAAAAAGGATCCCAAATCAATTATATAGAAAAGATTCCTTTATTAACTTGTGGTCGAGAATACATTTATATATTTTCAGAAAACAACCCCAAGACCACATGGATTCCTGCAACAGAGAGGAATTGACAGGTCTGCTCCAACCACGAAGACAAAAGGAAAAACAGTCCAGAGATGGAAGACGCTGACAACACCTTGCCATGCGAGCAGTCAGCAGCTGTGCACCGCTGCAGGTTACCTAGGACCAAACCAGAGAGGGTCGGACCTGCATTGCCACCATGTGCCCACCATCCAGATATCATTGCTGACATGTACACATAAGGAACTGTTAGACATTGAAACGGGGACTCAGAACTGTTGGACATTGAAATTGGGACTCAAACATTTTTTGTTGTTATTGTTTTGTTATATGTTTATTTCTAGTCTGCAGAGGCAAAATTTTTTAAAGGAAAGAAATGGGGGGAGAAATAGATACAGAGGCAAAGAAGCATTGAACAGACTGTCAAACTACATCGGGAAGACAGGGGAGGTTGGGCGAGGGGGGCTGTTAAGAGACCAACCGAAGGACTTGTACGCATGCATATAAGCATAACCAATGGATACAAGACACTGGGGGGGCGGGGGGGGGGGGCGGCAGGTGAAGGCATGTACTGGGGGGTAGAGGAGGCCGGGGTGAGGTCAATGGGGGGGAGAAAAAAAAGGAGACATATGTATTACTATTTGAAATACTTAAAACAATAAAAAATAAATAAATTTTAAAAGAAAGAAAGAAAGGATATGCCTACTGGTGTGGCTCAGGGGTTGAGGGCTAAAGGATAGAGACAGTATCTAGCCTAATGTCCCTCACTTTCTAGAAGAAGAAATCATACTGGCCGTTAGTGACAAAACCAGGGCTAGGCCTCAGTCCTAGATTTCCAATCCAGCGCTGTCCCCTGCCACTAAGAAAATCCCATCTCCTTAATCTGCCCAGAAGCCAACACTGCCTCAATGCACTGAGAAGGCTGGCTCGCTCCACTGTTGAGCATAAGCCTTTAACCAATCACACTATAGCTTCTCTTCCATGGCAGACTAACGTTTTTTAATCCTTAATGTTTTAATTCCTCAGGTATCTTTTCTGATTTGCCAGATACTGTTCTATGTAGACTGTGATTGCTATCATTTTACACACATGCTATTCCACAACTGGCTTATTGAATTCTATCAAGAGAGAAAAGCAGGCATTGACTGCATCTGAATTATACCAACATTTTTATATATAAATTCTTTTTGCATGAATTTCCTGTTGTGTTATTAAAGGTATAGACCCTCAAAATTAACCAAAGTTGATCGTGATTAGCACAAGATAACCACAACAGCCCATCTTGATTTCTAATATGGCTCCTCTTCTAAAAGCTGACTTGTGCTGAATTCACTATCAGATTAAGCTTCTGGCAAGCTGGGAGGTGTGCTATGCCATTCGGACATTGAGAAACACAGAAAGCACGCAGGCACACCTGCCAGAAGCTTCTGTTGCCAGAACTTGTCGGAGCAAGAATGATGCAGTACTAATTATGGTGCCCTTGACAGTCCCGAACCACAAGGTTCATCCATCTCAGGAAGAGGGAGCCGTGAGGCAGCATGTGAGGGCACGTGCAGGGAGCAGTGCAACCTCCTCTGACAGCTAAACAACAAGACGGTGAGGAACAGTGCTCACCTTTCCACACGTCAGCAAAGCCACCATCCAGGTTTTATGTAATGTTTTGCTGGCTGCCCAGGTGATTCCTCCTCCTCTTCCCACAAGCTATTTTCGAAACGACATCACTTGCTGAGCCTTCCCTTTTCATCTTCTCTCCATTCCACAGTGCTTAACTGCACGTAACTGTCCTTCTCTTTCATGGATCACATCATCCAAATACAGACTTTCAACTGGCATAAGATGAGATGAGAGACTCTGGGTTCCTGGATTCTAATCCCCCTGCAACAAGGCACATTTTTCTCATCTGTGTCGTTAATCAATAAAGGTGCTGACAAAAGAGTCACTCGATATTATGGGTCATTCAGTTGAGTTGTAACATCACTCAGGTAAAATTCAGAATAAGAAGTCGTCAGGCTTCATAAAATTTATCTTACCCCAATAAAACATCGTTAAGGAGTCCTTCATTCTTCATAAGGAAAATCCAAGAGCAAGGAAAACATGGCTCAGAAGCAGTTTTATAAAATTAATATTACTTTTGCAGTAAATCAAACCCACAGGGGGATTTCAGAAGTTATACCTAGAAGTCAACCTTAAAGTTCAATTTAAAGGCATTTTTTCAAAAAGTAAAATCAGGCTGACAGCCATAAGCCAGGTCTATCAAAGGGCTTAACTCAGTAAAATCTTAAAAGGACATTCTTTAAAAATGGCACAGGTTTAAAATGCAGTGGATATAGTTAACCTGCTAAAGAAGAGAGAACTTAACAAGCTTTACAGAATATCCCCCTGGCGGTTTTCAGAAATACTGCCGTCTGTGAAATTGCAGAGACTGTTCAATTGTGAAAGGAGATGCTTACTGAGACTTAAGTATATTCCTGAATACCTGGGAATGCTCTACAAAAGCCTACGCAAAACTGTCACTGAATTAAGCACTCCAACAAATTGAACATGCTCATAACTTTTCTACTGGTAGCAAGCACTTGATCAGCAGCAGAAGAAATTTTCCCATCCTCCCTCTGATACCTGACAAGCTATTTTTAGCTCTAATTGTGAACAAAATTCTTTTTCTTTAAATGTAAGTTTGAGAAACAGAACCCCCAAACAGTGTGGCGACCACAACAAAAGCCATTCACACTAGCTTTTGTGTTGCTGCTCCCACTACATGGCATCAAATGTACTAGAAAAGCATGGAGATGAGGTGCAACAACTTTCAATATGAATCACCCCTCACAGCCTCTTCTGCTTCAGGAAATCCCTTTGCGCCTGTACAATAATTAATTTTATGTGTCAACTTGGCTAGGCTATGGTGCCCTACTGTTTGGCCAAACAGTAATCTAGGTATTGCTGTGAAGGCAGTTTGTAGGGGTAATTAAAATTTTCAATCAGTAGACTTTAAGTAAAAGAAATTATCCTGAATAGTGTGTGTGGAGGCGGGGGGGGGGGGGGGGGGCGGCCTAATCCAATCAGTTAAAGGCGTTAAAATCGAAAACAAGTTTCCTGGAGAAGAAAGAATTCTGCTTCAAGATTGTAATACAGAATTCCTGCCTGAGTTTCCAGCATGGTGGTTTGCCCTACAAATTACAGGCTCCAAACTGCAACTTGAATTCTTGCCTGAGTTTCCAAGCTTATCCCACAGATGTCAGATTTGACAGTCTTCCCAATCATATGAACCAATTCCTTAATTTCTCTCTCTCCTGTCACCCCTCTTCCTGTTCCTCATCCCCTTCTCTCATCTCCTCCATTCCACCCCCCTTTTTGTCTCCTAGTATCTCCTATGGATTCTGTTTCTCTGGAGAGTCAGGAATGATACAACCTGTTTTAAGTATCAGGCTTAGGAAATATTCGGAAAATCACTGGGGTAGAAAATTGAACAAAAAGAAACCACCAATAACAGTTTTCAGATAAGTACTTTATACTTTTTTTTTCAACAAAGGCTAAGCTTTTCATCCAAGTACCCCTTTTAGTGTTTTACTAAAAACAATTTTTAACCCAGAACAAATGAAATGTAAACTATATATATGACTTCTCTCTATCTTTTTTTAAAATATGTTTTTATTAATTCTAGAGAGAAAGAGAAAGGAAGAGGGAGAGACAGAGAGAAACACTGATCGACTGCCTCCCGCATACCCCGCATTGGGAATCAAGCTTGCAACTCTGATCAGCAATCAAACTGGTGAGCTCGGTACCTGAGATGATGCTCAACCAATTGAGCCACAACAGCCAAGGCTCTCTCCCTCTCTTTTTCTTTTTTTTCCAGTCATTTTGTCCAGTTGAAAGGACACACTGTATTTTGAAAGGATATACTGGGTGTCACTGAAAAGATAGCGTGTTTTCCCACGTATAAGACGCTATTTTTTTCTAAAATCATTAGACTAAAAATCGAGGGAAATCTTATACATGGGAGTCAGCTGAGGAGGGAGCCACGTGGGTGCAGAGCTACCCACTACCTTGTCAAACAGGCTTCCTCCAATCACGAGCCTTATTGTTACTGACGTCAGCTGATGCCATAATTGGAGGTGGAGAGTGTGCAGATGCAACAGGAACGGAGCGTTCTGAGCCCATAAAGATGTCAAAAAATAAAAAGATAAATATTGGTAAGCAATTGTCTTAGTCTGCAACATTCAAACTGAATGTAATCAGCTATGCAAAAGAGCATGGAAATAGAGCTGCAGAGAGACAATTTGGACCTCCTCCCACTGAGTGTGTGATCAGATAGTGGAGAAAACAGGAAGAACAACTCCTTAAGATGCCAAAAAAAGAAGGCCTTAAGAGGAAAATGTTTAAAATATTGATTTCTTAATTTTGGGTTGGAAAAGTGGGGGGCATCTTATACATGGGGGGTTCTTATACATGGAAAAATATGGTACTTTACATATTCAGAGATTTCACCAAGCGTTAATGATCCACTGCTGTGTAATAAGTACCTCTACAATTTATTATCTCGCACTGGTGCTGAGGGTTGGGAATCCACATGTGCCTTAGCTAGGTGGTTTTGACCCAGGATCTTTCACTAAGTTGCAGACAAGCTGGTGGCAAGGGCTGCAATCATCTGAACACCTGAGTAGGGCTGGTGGGGCCAGAGATCTGTTCCAAGAATGTTCGTTCACGTTGGCTAGTGGCCTCAGTTCCTCCTAGCTGTTGGCAGAAGGCCTCAGTTCTTTCTCTCCTGTACTTTCCACATGGCTGCCTGAGTGTCCTCACATCATGGCAGATGGTTCCTTTCAACACGAGCAATCCAAGGACAAGGAGGATGCCACAGTGCCTATTATGAGCTAGTCTTGGAAGTCCTCTGCCATCACTTCTACTATATTCTGTCCATTAAACAGCCACACTCCACCTTTTAACAGGAACAGTAACAAACTGTTTTTAGACATATCTTAAAACTACCAAAGGGCATGAAACCATAATCTTGATTTGATCATCGAGCTTTAATTGGTCTTTATGTCTCTTAGTTTTAGCCTATTGTTGGAACTGAGAATTAGTTTGTCTCTTTCCATCCTACAAGTCTCTAAATGTGTAGACTCTCTATCTTTCTTTTCCTACTTGTGAACTGGACACTTCATTGCATTTTAACAGCAGCCAACATGCACACCATTAGCATTCTGTTTTGTTTTAGCTCTTCCTCTATAAGTACAAGTTTATTAGGTACATAAAACTCTTTACAGATGTCTCATCTTCTAGAGCAGGGGCGAATCCTAGGTCACTGGCTGGCTATTAGGCTAACTGTTCCTGGCTTCAGTGCAGTAGGTCCACCTGCATGGAGGACATTGGTGGTGGTGATAGTGGTACTCTTCATGTTAACTATTCCACAGGCAGAGGAGTGTCTCTTTGAAGTGTTGTAGGTTTGGTAGGCATGCTGCATAGAGGCCTATTTAGCTCAGATAAAATCCTCATTACTTACCACTGTCTAGGAACCCATCATTTGTGGAAAAAGATCAGTTATAAGAGCATCTTGAGCTCTCCTCAGAAGGAAATGTTTAAATTGAGCCTAAAAAGGTCCACTTAAGCATTTTACCCAACCCCTATTCTCACAATTATTTCCAATTAATTAATTTCTTTCAAATAATCCTATACTTAAACAACTCCTCTAATGGAAGAAGCAAGGTGCAAGATAAAGGGAAGGGAGATGACATTTTTTAAACTATTCTCATATGTTCAGTGCTATACAAAATATTTTATAAGTCGTTCAATGTAATCCTCACATCAGAAATGTAAGATAGACATTATTATTTTCATTTTACAGATGAAGAAACCCAGTCTCAGGGAACTTAAATAACTTACCCAAAATCACACCACTAGCAAAGTTAGCATGAAGCCCAAGTTGTCTTAACTCCAATCCCACGTGGTTAAGTTGGCTTTTGCTGGTAGTAACAACCCCAAAATCCCAGTGACCTACCATATCATTTATTCTTTGTTCATGTGGAATGAAAATTACAGGGTCTGCTCTATGCTGCAGGTTTACTCTGCATGTCTTCTCATACTGGGACTCAAGCATGAGAAGCAGTCCCCATCTGGAAAGAATTTAAGCCAAATCACACAAACCACACTTAAAGCTTCTGCTCAGAGTTGCCAAACATCTTGCTGACTTATATTCCACTGACCAAAGAAAGCAAGTCACATGGTAAGCCTTACTGTGGGGGGACAGAGTACACTCCGCCTACTAGAAATTACCGGAAACCAAATAGCTAAGGATGTGGATACACATGTCCTATAAGATTTTTAAATTCCTTACTCCACATAAGAAGAAAAGTGAGTAGCTGATAGCTAGAGAAGCCAATTGCAATAGTCACTAGTGTTGCCCACCATATAATTGTAGCTCTCTTCCAAGGCACATGGAAGTATTGTACATTCTCATCCCATTAATGTCATGGATGGCCAGGTAGCTAGCTTTGGTCACTGAAATATGAGCCAGGGTGATATGTCACTTCTGGGTGAAGCTGTATAAGATGGTGCATGATTGGGCACTTTCTTTTCTGACAGTGTTTCAAATGATGACTGCAGCTTGAGTCTGGAATGAACACGATTAAGAAATTATATGGCCATCTCTGTCACCTCAACATAAATTAGCTTATTCTGACTGATATAAAATTCAATTAGATTATTTCCCTCGGGAATTTAAATTAAGAAAGAGAAAAAACTGGGTGATAAGCAATAGATGACAAATGCAAAGACTTTATGACAAGCCAAAACTAAATTATGAGTGAGCAAAAGCTGAGACATAAAAGAGAGACAAAGTAAAATATGACAAATGTAGTATGCAGTTATAATTCTAAAATGGAACACACAAAGAAAAAAATAGACTCACCAGGAGAGGTCAAGTGGCTCATGAGTATACTGATGAACTTCCAAACCTAGAGCTGCCTTTATCACTACAGCTTTCTGGCCATGTTCAGGATGAACAAACCATTACAATCTCCTATTTTTCTTAAACAGCCTAAGTGAGTCTTCAATTGAAAAAAAAAAAAAAAAAAAAAGACAGGACTAAATGAGACCTATCAGATGGTAACCAAAAAAAAATTTTATATGGCCCTACCGGTTTGGCTCAGTGGATAGACCGTCAGCCTGTGACTCAAGGGTCCCAGGTTGGATTCCGATCAAGGGCATGTACGTTGGTTGCAGGCACATACCCAGTAGGGAGTGTGCAGGAGGCAGCTGATGTTTCTCTCTCATCGATGTTTCTAACTCTCTATCCCTCTCCCTTCCTCTCTGTAAAAAATCAATAAAATATATTTTTTAAACGTTATATGGTAAATCCAATTACAAAATGAAGATTCACTTCCTAATATAAGCATTAATTTTTTACTGATACCAAGTTTAGTTAAGGTAATAAACATTTATAATAAGAAATGTTAAATATATATACTTACATAAACTCATTAAATATCTCCTGCTAAATACCAACTAGGTGGATTTGAGGAAATGGAGAAGGCAAAAATAAAAAATACACTCCCAGAATTAAAATGCTAAAACAAAAGAAAGAGAATCTCATCTTCCTAAAAAGTATTATTATTCGTAAAGCTAAGGAGAGAAGCTAATTATTTTATAAACACAGTCTGATCATAGACAGCTTCCCAAGGAAAATCTTAAACACATGAAAGTACCTACAGTAATAGGGGGCTCAGCCAGGCATTCAATAAATACTTGGTTGACTGACAGATCATATAAATCATTAGGAAAAGTGCTTGCTTTATAAATTACTAAGTACATACATGCATATTTCATATCCCAGACAAAAAGCTATTAGTGATGATCACATTGGTTGACTATTGGGCCAGATGCTATAATTCTAAGATCTAAAAAGAAATTAATGTAATAAATTAGGCATACAATTGGGGAAACTGAATAGCTCTAGAGTACTAGTATATTGAGCTTAATTTTTGTTTATCACATGCCAAAATAGGAAGTACTGACTAAAAAGCTACTTTATGGTTGGCATAAGACTAAGACTTTTCATAGGGAAGAAGCAAAAAACATCTAAAAATATTTTATAAATTACGGTACAGTTCTGAAGCACTGAACTTTATAGTAAATTCAAACAGTACATTGGCCAAGGAGATAACAAACTACAAATTACTTTCCAACAGGGCTGGGAATTAGACATTGAAATGAAGTAATAACCAAAAAGTTGTTTCAATTGTATTTTTACAAATCAATAAGTTTAAAGTGCCTAACTTTTTGACAGTTATATTATCATCTGTATGCTTACCTAGTCCTTAAATCTTGTTTTTGTGTCTAATTCAGCTAGGATGATGGACAAATAGGAGAGTAACAAAATTTATACTTAAGTGATTTTTAAAGATTGGATCCATTTCCACCTTTAAGTGACAGGCTCTGTAGAATGGCATGTGACAAGTAAAAGTAAATGAAATAAAACTGAATTACCCTTGTCATCGTTCTTATTCCTGTGTGTAGTAAATCCAGTTTGGGAGTGACACATTCTGAATTTTACTACTCAAGCACTAAGTGAATGGCTCCTCCACGTGATAGTCCAGCGCAGCCGTGATACATCTCCTCATTTTAATTAACCTAATAGTCTACTCACCCATCATACTTGGAGGTCTATTTCATTACCCTAAATTAACATTTTCTTTCCATTAATGTTACAGATAATGAAAAAAAAATACTGCACTCATGTGTGGCTTACAACACATTTAATCTATAGTACTCCTTTGCTTAGTGATTACAAAGCCTTAAATTTTCTTTGAAAAGCACTTAGACTACCAGCAGCCAGATAATTTATTTACTCGTGTGCAGGGAATGCCATTAATAAGGAAAATAAAAATGCAATATTTCAAGAATAAGAATATCTATTCATTAGTTCAATGAAAGCAATTCTAAGAAAGGTGTTGATTGATTTCATTTTAAAAGGTGTGATTATTCTCCTTAAAGTAAATGGGTTTGTATTTATGTAAAATAATTGAACAGTCTTAACTGACACATTTTGTCATTTTATCTTCCTTGCAATTAGAATATTGATTTCTCCAGTTTAGAGTCAAACATAAGAAAAACAAAGTAATTTTAATTGTTCAAGAGGACTGTTTAAAGCAAAAATGAGAAATTATTTGGTCATTATTCTTTGATACAAATTCAGCACCTAAGGCTAAGCTGCCAATCAACCCTTGGATAGAAATTTACATATATATCAGCCAATTATTTTTTAACTTTCCTAATTAATCTTTGTTGATCCAAATACATACATAAACCTCAATTTGATTAAAACATATTCTCGAAAGTGTTAACTGTTGAACAAAAGTGCATTCCTTTGAACTCCCTCCCTCTTCCCATCTAATCTCCACCCTACTTCAGAATCTGCTCTCAAAAACTATTCTGTTACCTCAAAGAAACCATAAATTTTAAGTGAACATTCTATTTTTATGACATTGTAAAACTCTCATTGATTTGAAAATTTAGATATTTTATAAAAGTGATTGAATTTAAAATTAATCTATTTTGATTAAAGTATCTTTTCAGGAACACATCTTGAATTTTTCTATAGAAATTTCTGTATAGCAATATCTTAATAAATAGATGTGTACACTTTAGAAATATATGCTATACATCTGAACACAGAATTTTTTAATTCTTTGAAATTCACTTCACAAAGCTGAATGCTGATTGGAGTAGTGCATTTTCCAAAACTTAATGAAACAAATACTCAAACACTTCAAGATCAACTAACTACCCCAAAGTTAACTTTGGAAGCCCAGGAATATTTTTGTATCTATTAGGACAATAGCAAAACAAATAGTTATTCATTCCAACTCTTTTTCTTCAGTGATTAATATATAGAACTGTTGTCAAAACATACAGTTGAGCCTACCCTCCTCTGGATTTTATCATTATAGGAACAAATGTGTTCCCTTTCCTGGTTAAGTTATTCTGAGGCAAGTGTCCTATTACCTGCAACTAAAAAGAAATGTCACTCATTGTTTTGAGGCACAAAAAAGAGTAAGACCGTAGGCTTAAGAATAGAAAAGACTCCTCTATCCTCCAGGGTCCAGATGTTGAAGTTCCACGAGAGGAATTTTCAAACACCATGCTGGCGAGGACTGCAACTCCTTGGCCCCCAGCCCTGGCTGAGAGAGTGAACACGAAGGAACGGTTGTGAGTGTCTGTGCAAGCTTAGAACCTGGAACTAAAGTGCTGGAAAGACTGTGGCTGAATCTCCCTCCACCATTAGAAGTAAGTGCGGGACTAGCACTGGCAGCACATTTGTCTATTACTGTGGGGCATTAGGCTGCAGGGGGAACCAGGGGACAAAAGTTGCACTGGGCTACAGGGAACACAACCCTTTGGTAAAATAATGAGATCTTCATGTTTCCCTTCTGTGAAAATAGTAACCAGAACCAACTATAGGAATGAGTAAGCCCCTGGGAGTTCTCAGGCAACTATAGAGAGAGGAATCTCGAAAATAAAAGAAATTCTCAAGAAAATGTGGCAGGGCTAAGGGTAATATCTGTGAAATATTAAGGAATTATAACCTGCCTTTCCAACTTGCCTTTCTTCCTGTTTCCAGCAAGGAGGAGACAGCACAGTGTCTGAAGTAGCTAAGGACACAGCAGTGAGAAAGAGTGGGGGTTCTATGTAGAGACCCCAGCCAGTCAGGGCAGTGGCAGGGATGACCTGGAGGTGGTAGGCAGCAAAGAGAGCAAGGTGAGTGGGAGATCTAGGTACATTAAGTTATTTTTGGTTGAGCAAAAAAATATACTGAGGATAATAGGTGCTGTGTTTCTCACTGCCAGAGAACGTATTTACAAAGAACTCCGAGATGCTGGGTTAGAATTGAAGGTATCATTAAGAACCCATGATCTCATTATACAGATAGATACAGAAATGTATACGGATGTGTGTATGTGTATTTGCTTCTTATAACCTTAATATATATATATCCCAATCACATATATACTATATATATATGTATGTGTGTGTGTGTGTGTGAGTATATATATATATATATATATATATCCCAATGCTGTCCCCAGATAAAGTCTCATTTTTTTCAGTTACAAAAGTAACATACAAAGGCATATCCTAAAGTCATCCTGAATCCGTTCCAGCATTAAATTGTTGAAAGATCCACCTTTCTGCAATCTGCCTAAACCTACTGCAGATAATATTTCAGGAATACATGTCATGACAGTAAAATATTAGATATTCAACAGGAGAAAGCAGAATTATCAATTATGCCTACCACACAACATGAAGTCGCACATTATAAATGTTCACTCTCTAGATGTTGTTAGCGCTTAGAGAAGTTGTCACCTCAGCAAATAATTCCTGTTGATGCTAGAAAGACATGACATGAACATTGCTCTGCTTTAAAAGGGGGGTGGGGGGACTAACACTGACAAAAAGCTACCCACTCTAACTTATTTCACCTCCACTTTATGCTAGAGATGAAATTTTAAATATTAAAAACCAGAACACATAACATGCAGAGAGAAGCCAAGGAAAAGCAATTAGAATTGTGAAATATTAATTTTAGCTTTTGCTTCTTATAACCTTGATAAATATATCAATCAAAATGTTTACTTTTCTGCTAAAGCTAAAGTACAAAATGCCCTTGTAAAATGAACATGTATCTATGAACTCTTCTACTCTTTTTTTACAACTTTGCCATCCCCATAAGCAACAGAAACAAATTTAGCATTAGACACCATGATAACCATTCTAACTCTACTCAATGATTCTTATAGGAAATATATATTTATTTTCTAACTCAGAAACATTGTTTTGCTAAATTGCCTATCCTATATAATCCTATATAATAAGAGAGAAATATGCTAATTATCCATTACGCCCTGAGGTGTAGCGACCAACCGCATAACGACCAGATCACAGATCAGCAGGAGGTTGGGGCAACAAGCTACAGCTACAGAAGGGGGCAGGGCAGCAAGCTATGGGGGGTGCGGGGGGGGGGGGGGAGCTACAGGAGGATGGCAGCGAGCTACTGGTGCACAGGTTCGTGCACAGGGCTACTAGTATATACATAGTATCTCAAATGCTATTTGAACCAGCATAACATCTTACTTATTTCCTCTTTAATTTCATGAGTTAAATAAAATCTCTGATAAGTTCATTTTATATTTACAAGTTTATTTCATATCTTAACTTTTAGAAAATTATCCTTTAATACAATAAAAACATAAACCATGTCTGTACATAATTATGATAGGTCTGTTTATGCAACCACCCTGTTCATTATTAATTGTTTAGATTTTTAAAAATGATGAAAATAAACACCATCTACAAACTATCATATGTTATTGTCTCCCTCATAGGAATCATAATTTTCAGTGTAAAAAAATTTAATGTACTGGTTCATTTTCTCCAGTTGAAATTTTTTTCATTTTTAAATTTCTTTTTCAATTACAGTTTACTTTCAATATTATTTTGTATTGGTTTCAGGAGTACAGAATAGTGGTTACACAATCATGTACTTTACAAAGTGTTCCCTGAAATCTCAGTACCCAACTGGTACCATATATTATTATTATAGTTATTATTAACTATATTCCCTAAGCTGTATTTTACATCCCCATGACTGTTTGGCAGCTACCAATTTGTATTTCTTCATCCTTCACCTGTTTCACCCAGCCCCCCACACCTGTCCCCTCTGGCAACCATCAGTCAACTCTGTCAATGAGTTTATTTCAATTTTGTTTGTTCATTTATTTTGTTGTTTAGATTACACATATAAGTAAAGTCATGTGGTTATTTTTCTTTATCGGACTGGCTTAATTCACTGAGCAAACCCTCTAGGTTATAATTTCTCTGGTAAGCTCAGAAAAGCTAGGAAGAAAAGAGTTGACCATTAATGAACAACTCACAGACAAGGGAGCCACAGCTCTGGCAACTGGCAGGGGGTTCTCTTGAGTGAGCTTCTCCTTAAATTATATGAGAATGAACGAGTACATAGAGATGTGAAAAACCCATACAAATACATGCTTAATGAGCAATGGGACCTGTGCAGATACACTCAACACAACAGCACGGACTCTTACTAAATGACAAACTATGTGCTTGACTTCAGCAAACAATAAATAGCAACCTGTAATTCCAACCACTCACTGAGATGCCAAGAGATGCAGACATTTCTTAATGTTAGGTTCAATGAGAGGCTCATGCTGCTTATGTCCAACCAGTATGATTTCTGTTCTGCTATATTTATTTTGCACAAGGGTATTATTTGAATTTACTGTTAAAAGGCAAGTAGAAAGGTCTTACTTTAAGATTTTTCTGTAGGAATTTCTATAAGGAAAAGATTTAAACAGAGTGAGCTTCACAGAGAATGAACAAATGAGGCTACTGGGAAGCAATTTAATTTGGTCCACAAATACAGTTACTGTAAAACCTTGTTAGTTGATGGAATCATTCAAGATGCTGCCAGTCAAAAGTCAAACATATTCCCTAAATGATAAGAGATTTCACGAAGACTGGATTAATCAGAGTACGGGATATCCTTCAACCCAGAGAAAACACTTGAGTCAAGGACATGGAGGAATGTATGTATATGATTCAAAGTAAATCAGCTGCCTACAAACAACTACAATTTGTTTCCAAAAGAGAGAATTAAAGGAAATATGATTCCAAACAAGTACTAATCTCTAATTCGTTTTCTTACATCTCTCCTCGGCTGTCAACAAGTAATCAAAACTGTTTACAGAATCCTCAATAGGAAGTACTGGCTTAGAAGATTCTCCTGAAGATAAAATACAATTTGAACTAGACAAAGCCATGGTAAACTCTCTGCCAGAATGTAAATTGTTGTTATTTCTATGTGATGGTATTCTAAATTACTTTAATTTTCTTACTGGCATTCCTCTGTATTCTCTGAAATTTCTGAAAGGAACATAATATTACTCTGATCATCAAAGAAAAGCAAATAGACATATATAAACATATATATATTTGTGGAAATTTAAATATTTTTAAAAAGAACATTGATCATTCAAAAGTCTTCCATTTTAAAATAATTTAGGAAATAAGCCTAAATTTTTAATTAATAATCTTATTAGCTTTTTAAAAATATACTTCAAAATATTCTACACGTCAACTATACAATATTTGACGATTAGAAACTAAAATTTTGGAATCTGGTTTAAACATATTTTACATAATCTTAAATAAAGCACATGAAGTGACAGTATTTACATAAGTACTCAGAAAAAAAAAGTATCTGTTCTCAAAGTTTTTGGCAGTCTAACTATCTCAATGTAGGACAAAAAATAAAATAATTCAAACTACTGATTAGGAAAAAAACTCTGAAAAAGAGAAAGGTTTGCCTAGTTTTGACTCAAATAAAAAGAAATGTCTGTCAGAGAAAGACAAATACCATATTATTTCACCTATATGTGGAATCTAAAAAACAAAATAAATGAAAAATAACCAAACAAACAAAAAAAAAGAAGCAGATTCATAGGTACAGAGAACAGAGTGATGGTTGTGAGAGTAAAAGGAGGTTGGGGGTACTACGTGAAAAAGGTGAAGAAATTGAGAAATACAGATCTGTAGTTACAAAACAGTCCAGGGATGTAAAGTACAACTTAGGAAATACAGTCGATAATATCATAATAACTATGCATGTTGCAGATGGGTATTTGAAATACCAAAGATTCACTTTGTAAATTATATGATTATCTAACCACTATGCTGTATACCTGAAAATGATACAAAATGATATTAAATCTAAACTGCAATTTAAAAGTAAAATTTAAAATAATTTTTTAACTGTTGGAGCATGGGATTTGAACCCATTCTCCTAGGCAGCATGAATTGAAATCCTCTCTCATCATCATTGTATTGCCTCTAGGACTTGAAAGCAATGGCCACAATGCTCTAGCCACTGAGCCAAATTGGCTAGGAACATGCCTTTATTTTTTTTAATTAATCAATTTATTTATTTTATATTTTTATTGATTTCAGAGAGGAAAGGAAAGGGAGCGAGAGATAGAAACATCAATTATGAGAGAGAATCATTGATGGGCTGCCTCCTGCACGCCCCACACTGGGGGTCTAGCCCGCAACCTGGGAATGTGCCCTGACTGGGAATCAAACCGTGACCTTTTGGCTTATAGGTCGATGCTCAACCACTGAGCCACACTGGTTGGGCAGTTTTTTTAAAGTTAAAATAAATGTGTAATTTTTTCCATACAATACTACCAACTCAAACTGAAAAGACAAAATATCTACAAGCCTTCAATACAAATCCAAAGTCAAAGTGGCCACAGTTAAAATAAAAAACAACATAAAGAGTCTGATGTAAGCAATATAATAAATCCAAATTATAGCTGAACTCCCTTAAAAAAAAAAAAAAAAAACAGTAATGACTAAGTGATGTCTATCCTAACATGCACCATTTCCTTAGAAAGTTCAAAAACAAGATGCTAAGCTCATTATCTTGGGAAATAAACATGGAGAGCCAGGGACCACCCTGCCCTGGAGATGATAATAAAAAAACAACACTGCCTTTAACTAAAAGTCATAGAATTCTCCAAGTTTCACAAAACTAATCATTTTAAACTAAATCTGTCAAGGAGCATTTAAATATACTCCATTTCCTTCATGCTTGAGGTAATATAACTTCTATGCACTAATCTCCAGGATTATGCTGATTTCGGAATACCTTAATTTTAAAATACGCACATATTCATCAAACTCAAAGAGAGCTACAACTGCAGGCCAGGCATGGTGGGTAATTTTAGAGGCCATCCCCTTTGTTCACATTGTAAGAGCCAGTAAAGCACTTCCCTTATTATTTTTAGTGACAATTTTCCTGCTCTTCATATCCCTGGATACATTCCCTGAGATTCAAGAGTATTTGAAACTAGCCCTCCCCTGAAGGGTTTTCATTTCAAAGTAGTAAATTAAAGCTTGTAAATCTGAAGATTTCAACAGGAAGTACTTTATCACTGATACAATAAAAAGAGAATCTTTGCATTCTTAAAGTTTAGGGGAAACCTTAAAGAGCAAATTATATATTAGAAAAAAAATAATTTGGCAAAAGACTACATTTAAAATATTTCAAAACTGAATATAGACTTTTTAAAAGCCAATTTTTAGAATGCTGTTAGGAAAACATCTAACTTATTTTAGTACCAATACCATCCAATACCATTTAAATGGGAAATGGAGTTGGGAGAGGAATATATTTTAAAATCCTTCCCAAGAATTTTTGTTAGTTGCTAAAGTATAAATCATCTCTCTTCCAATAACTTTATCTAATAAAATTTTACACAGAAAATGAAATCTAGGTCTTAACCCTCCCCTCCAAAAATTTTTCTGCACCTCTATTATTCCACCTCTGCTAGGCAAAGGGTATGAAAGAAAGCTTGAGCAAGAACTAATAGAGTCAGGTGAAAACTGAGTAACTGAAAAAGACAAAGAATGAGTGAATAAAGGTGGGAAAAAATAATGACAGCATCCCAAAACCTCACCCCTAAGCAAAAAATAAATAAAATGCCTTATCTGTAAAATTATGTTCTATAAAACTGTAATAACAAGAAATAAAGTAGTAACACTTATTTTCAATTTCAAAACCAGTGCACAAAATAACTTTTGTTAGGAATATACATATCCACAAGACTCTCAGGGCTTGTGCAATTTAATTAAGTAAAAGACTCTATGGGGAAAATGCCCTGTTTTTATTCTTTCACTCAAATTCTTGGCCAATAGTATAATAAACCTATTTATCACAACAACAACAAAGAATTAAACCTTTACATGAAATGTGCCATGCAGAAATGTATTTCATTACAGGTCCTTTGCACATCAACAATCAAGCCCAATGCACAACTCAAAGCCCAATGCTTACCTCGGGCTGGGTAAGCAGCATCCAATATAAGTCACGTCAGTCTGTGTAACACTCCTCAGTAGTCAGTACTGCCAATGGGAATCCAACTCATTATTGCTTATAAGTTCTGTGACTCTAAGAAAGTTGAAAATCATGTTTTCTGAAGACGAATGATCAAACATTTAAATAAGCATTTTTCTCTCTCATGATTGATGACATCTGCAGCTCACAAAAGGTGACCACTGACAAATCACATTATGCTCTGGAAGAGACTTAGGAACCTTATAAGGATTTATAAGATATGATGTGGTTTTTCACACCTTTACTCATTTCAAATCCTCTTCATCAGAAATAAAACTGTCCCCCTGGTTCTTAAAAATTACAACCCAGTCAATACCACTGTTGGCAAACTCAGCAAAAGCCATGAAATCAAGCATTACCCACCTCCCGTTCTAATAAGTGAGAGGAGGAAGTGAATGCAAGGAAGAGAGAAGAAGGGGACAAAACAAAAGGAAGAGATGGGAGAAGTATTTAAAACTTACAAGCTGAACTTAGAACTAATTTTATTAATGAAATAGTGACATAATGTTGCCAGAATCTGAATGTAACTTGCGAATTGCTGACAGAGCAATCAATCAGCAGCTCCAGAGAATTCTAAATTAAAAATGATCAATCACTATACTCAAGAAATATAATAAAGCCCATTGATGGATAAAAGAATAAACGCCCACAGAGCAATTGTGGGTGATGTCTAGTCACACAGAGGTGCTAGCAATGAAAGATCTCAAAGTCAGAATGGATCACAAGTTTAATCAATCAGCATTAAAAGACAATTTAAAAGAAACTTCAAGTGAAATACAGCTTGATAGTGGTACAGGAGAAATGTATTTAAATCAACACTATAATGCCGATTAAATATTGAGACAGATTACCATGACAGATTGTGAAATTGTCTTTCTTAGAAACTTTAAAAAATATGATACAATAGCTTAAAAGCACAGGCCTCACCCTAGACAGGAGACAAGAAAGGGCCCCTGCCAGCATTCAGGTTCCTGGCAACACCTTCACATTCCAGTACAGATGCACATTTTACAGTGACAGTCATTGAGCAGCTCTCAATTATCCACAATAATGAGGACCAGAAGTTGCAAGTCAAAAGCACAACCTTGCCCTTCCTCTAACAGTATCTAATTCTGATGACAATTACACAACAAATTAACATGCAGACAAAGTACTGTTATATTGTGATACTTCCTTATATGGAGCTTAGTAAAAGGAAGGAAAAGGAAACTCATTTTGTGGGAGTTATATTAATGGAATGCTCCAGAAAAGTAAAGGAGCAGCAAATCTAAAATTTATTAGGATTCTTTGAGTATTAATCATCCTTGATTGACAAAGAAATAGCAAATTTGGGGAGACACTTAAAGCTAAACTGAGATCCTATGGAGTCCAGAAATAGTGAAAGGAAACTGGGGAGTAGCCACTTCTTGAAGCAAATGAGCAGGGAGGTGGCCTCAATATGGTAATAAGGAAAAAGGTACCCATGAGATAAAGATGGGAGGGGAAGTTTAGCCAGGCAAGTTATACCAGCTCAAGTGCTAGAAGAAAGGGATGTGAGGCTCAGTGAAGTTCTCCACTCCTTTCACTAGGATTCTTAAGAGTAAGAGCCCCTGTATCAAAGCGAGTTTTACAATGTTTGTCTCTTCTTTTAAGCATTTGCTTTCTACTTCGTCTCCAAAGTTCTTTTGAAATTATCTAGCTGTCTTAATAGGGTTAGCTCAGTGTAAGCACAGTTTAGGCTGGAGGTTAAAAGGGGAAGGTGTAATATGAGTGAGAGAAGGGAGTCCCCGGCAAGGACAGCAACACAGAGGCAAGAATGGTCACAGAGTTCAGACAGCATGTCCCTCCTGAATGTTCTTCCTCCACAGTCCCTATTCAAACCTCAGCAAATTCTGTGACACAGACAGAAATCCATTTTCTGTCAAGAGTTTTCATCTCCTCCACAGTCTAGCTTCATACCAAAAAATACTGAAAAAAAGTCAGAGAACTCAATGGTTTGCATATTTCAAATCACTTTGTTCCATTTGGTTCTCAAATTTTGGTGCCCATAAGAATCCCCTGAGGGTCCATCCCTAGAGATTCTAATTCCCTACGGTCAGAGCAGAGACCCAAGATTCTGAGATTACAGAGTACACTACCCTTTCAGAAAGTCAGGCTGGTGGAGAAAAATACTTCAATGGCGTCAGGCAAACAACAGAAAGAAAAAAGTTCAATCAAGGAATTAAAAGAAATACCTACCTCAATTCATTTGTTACTGAATAATTAAAATGAATTGTACTATACAGATAACTTCATTCTACTTCAGAAATGTAGCTCCTTGGTTAGTTTTCAACTCTAATATCTCAAATGAATAGCATCACTTGACAGTTATTACCAGTACAGAAAGAGCTGGGGTTTCAGGGCAAATTCTTGTGAATTTTTTTTTTACCTTCATCCAAGCACACTGCTTTCAATTACAGACGCTGTCATCTTGTGACTGGAGGAGCTTCAATAAAATATTATAAAAGTAAACCATTCTGACAACAACATACATTAAGCATTTACAATATACAAGGCACTGTACTAACCTGACATTTATATGTATTGACCCAAAAGCCCTATGAGGTAGGTCTTGCTGTTGTCTCCAATTTACAGGTAAGAAAACTAGGATAAAACTTACTGGTGTGATCACTTTGTGAGGTGTATAAATGTCTAATCACTATGTTATACACCTGAAACTAATATAATCTTGTATTGAAAAGTGAATTGTTAAAATAAAAGAAAGCCTGGGCACAGACAAGTTAAATTACTTGCCCACACAATTATTAAGTGGAGAAAGCAGGATTCAAATCCAAGTCTCTCTAGATACACCATATAATAGACTCACTCAGGCTTCAGGAAAAAATTAAAAGTTAATTTTCATATCACAAAACAAATGAGAGAACTTTCTATTGACTGTGAAATTACAAAATAAAATATGAAAATAAATAGTTCTAAACACCTGCTTTGAGTGTCTTGTATAATTTAACTGTTAGCTTCTTAAAGGATACTGGTTTGTCACCTTTATTCAACCACTTAAACTTCTGGCTGCTGTTTAAGGTTATCCGAACTGCTAGTTAAGATAAAGCTCACTTGATAATTTCTGCTACACACTAAGGGAATAAATTGCCTGTCAAAGGATCCCAACTATTGCCAACATATATGCAATGTTCCCTTCAGTATAGAGCAATAGCTTGATTTTTTTAAACCAGGATCAAGTCCTAATTTTTAATACAGTTTAAAAACAGACACAAAGATTTATATATATTTTTCATGCCATCATCTAGTACTGAGGTCAGCAGTCTGACGGCAAATATTTTAAGCTTTGAAAGCCACAGTCTCTCTCCCTCTCACAAGTAGTCAACTCTGCCACCAAAGCCATAAATAATACATAATGAATAGGCATGCCTGTGTTCTAATAAAACTTTATTTACAAAAATTAGCAGCTGGCTATATTCGGTCTGCGGAGCCTCACGGTGCCAATACCTGGTTTAAAAGGTACTACAGGCAGTCCTCGGGTTACGGTGGACTCGACGTACATTGTTTCGTGATTACGTCGCCATCTCCCATTTATTTATTTTAAAAAAGTTCCGTCATTTTGACGTATGTACATATGTGCTTTATGTTTATTTATTTATTTATTTGCCACAAGTAAAGGTCAGGAATTGTTATCTTTCTTATAAATTTTTTTTACTGTTTCACTTCATGACTGCTGTGTATGTGCTCCATGTGAGTGACGTAGGTGCTTATGTAGGTGGGTTCCCATGACGGCGAAAATCGCATTACGTCACACTGTAGGAACGGATCTCCGACGACGTAACCCGAAGACCTACTGTAGTTATGATAGAAGAATTTAGAAAAGGCTGTAGGACTTGTTTGTTAATTAAAATTCCTAACTACTTCTAGTAAATATCCCTGTTTAAGTTATGGTTTAGGGTGGAGCATCCATTGGGCATTCATTCTTCTAGCACTGCTAAGCCACAGCAAAATTTTATTTCTCAAATCAGACAAATATTCAACTACCCACTATGTCGATGACAAAGGACTGATACTCAGTTCCACAATTTTTAACTCAAAGTTCCACAATTTTTAAGAGCTTAACACCCTGTGAGGCATATATTAATGGAAGGCTCTCAAAAAGACTGAAAATACTGTTATATGTGTGTGTGAATTATAGAAATTCTTTCCAAACTTGTTTTTCTTAATTTTTTGTTAATCCTCACTGAAGATATTTTTCCATTGATTTTTAGAGAGAGTGGAAAGGAGGGGGAGAAACAGAGAGAGTGAGAAACATCATTGCAAGAGAGACAGATGGATTGGTTGCCTCCCCCAAGCACCCTGATCAGAACCAGGGATCGAGCCTGTGGCCTGGTATGTGCCCTTGACCAAAATGAAACCAGGATCCTCAGTCCTCAGGCCGACATTCTATCCACTGAGCCAAACCGACTAGGGCTTCAAAATTATTGTTAACTGTCACAGTCTTAAAAATGAAATGAAAAATTAAATTTTTATTTTAATGACACTATAACTCTATTTGTGGGATTGTTTTTAAATGCAAATGTTTTATTTGCTAATTGGCTATAATCAAGACAAACAGGTTTTCTTTTATTTTCTAAGAAGTTGTTGTGTCCACTCTTCAGTTTTAATAGTCCCTGTCACAGAATAAACAGAACAAGAGCCTGGCCTCCCAAGATTCCTCATTCAATACCTTTTGCTCTTCCTGCTTCACAAAAATTTCAATACAATTCTTGGTATTTTAACATACCACCCCCAAGTTTCAAAAAGTTTCTGCTTCACTATTTTCACTAGAATATAAGCACATTTCTTTCATGAAAGTAATTTTAAAGTCTACCAAAAAAGTAAGTTTTTCTCATTTCTCACACTTCCAAGTTCATTTATTCCAAGAGTTGGCAAACTTAATAATCTAATTTTCTCTCCTTTTCACAAAACCTCACAATGCCAGTATTTCATTCACCTTACTTTTACAAAGGCTATGTTGGTGATAACATATTAATCGGAATAGACTACATCCATATTGAGAAAGAAATGTTTTAATAGCGTATAATTCCAATGGTGAAACCAAATGCTATGATAAACCCAAACCTAAAAAGCCTGCTTAAGTGTTGTGAATTGCACCCACAACTACTCATGCAATTCTATTACTTTAGGTTCAAAATACATATAGCAATAAAACATGCACACATATATCTTAGAAAAGCTTAACTTATAAAAATGAGACAACGTTATGTTTGAAAGTGGAGAAAGAGAGATGAGATAAGCTCAGTGAAGTTGTCAAAGTTAAATCTGGGCCACAATATCAACATACATTTAGCAGCTTTTATATGAAAACTAGAGGCCCGCTGCATAGATTCGTGCATCGGTGGGGTCCCTACGCCTGGCCTGTGGGGATCAGGCCAAAACTGGCTCTCCAACATCCCCCGAGGGGTCCCAGATTGTGGGAGAGCACTTGTTGGGTGACATAACTCTGGAATCGGGCTTCCTCTTCTCTGTTTCTGGGTGGGTCACTTGAGAACCGCAGCTGCCAAGTCACTGCAGCTCAGCAGCAGCTTTATTGAGCATCTGCCCCCTGATGGTCAGTCCATGTCATAGCTACCAGTTGGAGTGTCTGCCCCCTGGTGGTCATTTAATGCCATAGCTACCAGTCAGATGGTCGAACAGTTGGATGGTCACTTAGGCTTTTATATATATAGATAGATATCATTAGGTCCATGATGAGTAAATAAGTTTATCTCTCAAAAATGAACAGCTTAAACTTTCCTTTAAAAAAGTTTGTCAAGAACAGTCTTGTCACTGGATATTAAAGCAGGCCAATCATATCTGATCTTTGGGAACATATTTAACAGAGCTGAGGTAGATCCCAGTTGTTACATAAAGTGAGGAAAGATGATGTGGTTCTGTGACCATGTGGGAAAAGTCATGCTTCTCTGAGTGTGCTCTCCATTGTGCTAGAGATTATGATGATCTAAGAATAGTAATTTACTAATTTCTATGTGGACATATTGAAAATGAGGAGATAGAACAGATGAGGACAAATGTCCAATAGGAAGAAAAGGAAAATAAAAGGGACTGAAGGAAAACTGTGTGTGTGCGCGCATGTGTGAGTGTGTGTGTGTGTGTGTGTGTGTGTGAGAGAGAGAGAGAACATTCACTCTTACAAAACTGTCTATTACAAAATCTACAACAGTTTTGAATACTATGTGAGAAAGTGGTGTGAAATGAAATAATATATCTTCAAAACATGCAAAAGTGTTTCTGTTTTGGTTTTCTGCAATCAGTTCTATTAAAACTAGGATAAGCTTATTTGAAGAAAATGCCTGAAGTCAACAGAAGATACATTTAAAAATTATTCAACATCCAAATAATCTTCAAAACTACATTAAGGAACTTAATTATATGTATTACTTACTTACATAGTCTAATTTGCTTCTCTTTTCAAGAGTTGAGAAGCTCATGTGAAAATCTAACATTTTGTATAAAATTGCTTTCTGTTTCCCATTACTTATATATGGACTCAGCTTTTAATCCAATGTCTTCAGAATCCTGGATTTTACTAGCTACTTACTACCACTAACCCAGATAACACTATGAGCAAATGGGTAAAGAGGAAGAAATCAGTTCACCTATTACCCCTCATGAATAGCATTCATGCATTTTAAGTCACAGCAAAATGGATTTCTCATTCAGGTACTGGTTTTTCTTAGCACAATACAAAGCACAACACCAAGGACAGAGCCCAATTACAGAATTCAATTCAAAGGACTATTTCCATTGTGGCTGAGCTAACAATTCACCAATTCCTAAAATATGCCACCACCACCCCCTAATGCCAAACATCCTTCATATCCAGCCTCAATTTCAATTTCCTGGCCTTGACTCTAGATTTACAATGCTCTACATATCAGAACTAAAATAAGAGACAATTACTTCACCAAGAAGGCATGAGGATGGCAAGTAAGTAAATGAAAAGATGTTAAACCTCATTATGGAAATAGCCATTATCGAAATGCAAATTAAAGCCAAGATGAGATATCATCACATACCTATTAGAATAGCAATTAAAAAAAAAAATACTGACAATACAAGTTCTGAAAAATACTGACAATACCAAGTGCTTCTAAGAATCAGAGCAACTGGAACTCACACACATTGCCAGTGGAAATGTAAAATGGTTTGGCTGCTCTAGAAACCAGCTGGACAATCTATATATATAAAAGGCTAATATGCAAAGTGTCCCCTTGGGAGTTTGACTGGAAGACTGGGAGTTCGATTGCTCACTATGATGTGCACTGACCACCATGGGGTGGCGCGGAACAAAGGAATGCCCCAGCCGGCAGCCGACAGCCAGGGAAGAAAGACCCCTGCCAGCAGCCGGCAGCCAGTGAAGGAAGGCCCTGGTCGGCAGCCAGAGTTCCTGATTGGCCCTGATTACAGGCCAGGCCTAGGAACCCTACCTGTGCACATATTTCATGTACTGGGCTTCTAGTTTCTTATAAAGTTAGATGTACAATTATCATATGACCCAACAGTATTTTTCCTGAGTGTTTACCCTAGAGAAACAAACAACTGTTCACACAGAGACCTGTACATGAATGTTCATAGCAGCTCTGTTCAGTATGGCTCTGAACCAGAAACAACCCAAATGTCTGCTAATGAATGAATGAAAAACAAGCTGTGAGACATCCACCAATGAAATGCTACTCAGCAATTAAAGGAACTACTGGTACACTATTGGGTGGAGAATTATGTTGTGTGTGCTTTTTTAATATATTTTTATTGATTTCAGGGAGGAAGGGAGAGGGAGAGAGAAATAGAAACATCAATGATGAGAGAGAATCATCAATCAGCTGCCTTATGCATGCCCCCTACTGGGGATTGAGCCTGCAACCCAGGCATGTGCCCTTGACTGGAACCAAACCTGGGACCCCTCAGTCTGCAGGCTGGCTGTGTATGTTTTTTTAATGTTAGACTGTGTATGTATTAGTTTGCTAGGACTGCCATAACAAAATACAGTCTGAGTGGCTTAAACAACAAAATTTTACTTACAGTTCTAGAGGCTAAAAGTTCAAGATTAAGGTGTTGGCAGGATTGGTTTCTTCAGGCCTCTCCTTGGCATGCAGATGGCCACCTTCTCTCAATGTCTTCATGTGGTCTTTTCTCTGCACCCGAGTTTCCTGTGTGCCCAAATTTTCTCTTCTTATAAGGACACTAGTCACATTGGATTAGGGCCCATTCAAACAACCTCATTTTAACTCAATCACCTCTTTAAAGATCTCCAAGTATTGTCACATTCCAAGGTACTGAGGGCTAGGGTTTCAACAAATGAATTTTGGGGAGACACATAACATTTGGTTCCATTTCTATAACATCCCTAATATGAGAAAATTATAGTGAGAAAGAACAGATCATGGTTGCCAGGGTTGGAGGGAAGGTGTAACTATAAAGGAATGGCATGAGAATATTTCTTTGGTGTGACAGAGGAGTTCTGTATCCTGAATGTGGTGGCACTGAGAATCAGAGTGTGGCAAAATTTTATAAAATACACACACAAACACAGTACATATAGAAACTGGTGAAATCTGAAAAAGGTTTATAGCTGATAACAGTACTATGGTTATGGAAAATGTTACCTTGGAGAAAGCTAGGTGAGGACTATAATGGAACTCAACTATTTTTGCAACTTCTTTGTGAGTCTATGTTCACTTCCACATAAAAAGCTAAAAATATATACAGTCATAGCTCATAAGAGTCTTTGGTGAAGCCTAGAGAGTCATGCTTAGTGTCTATGCTGCCAGACACAAAGCTCTACCTCCAAAGCCCTAAAAGAAACAATTATGGTCTCAGACTGTGTGTTCCCCTAAACCCCAACCCATTACACTCAAGTCCCACCACAATATTATAGGTATGCTATGCAGAAACTGAGAAGCCTGAATAGGAAGTCCTAGTGGAAAATATCTGAGAATTGATGTTTTAGGCAAAGATTATCAGTGGCTTTAATCATTTCTTTCTTCAAAGTATATTTACATGAGAATTTGAATGATTTATCCTGTAGGTAGTCCCAGATTTCAAAAGCTGCTTGTTAATTTTATTCTCCCTATATTAAATTTTGGAAACAATGAAGATGGAGCGGAAAGGTAAACAACTTTACATCTTGGTAGTATTGGTTCATATTCAATTAATGAAGAGTTTCCTGAAAAATAATTATATTTCAGCAACAAGACAATGACAAGTAGAACACATTTCTTGTGTGTGTTTCTTTTTAAGAAAACCCTTTCCAGGGCATAAATAAACCTTGTATTAAAAAAAAAATCAACTCCCATTGCCTGGAATTGACAGTTTACACCTAATAAAATCCTTTTGCCTGGCTGGCATAGCTCAGTGGTTGAACATCAACCTATGAACCAGGAGGTAACAGTTTGATTCCCCGTCAGGGCACTTGCCCGGGTTGCTGGCTCTATCCCCAGAAGGGGGGTGTGCAGGAGGAAGCTAATCAATGATTCTCTCTTTCTCTCTCCTTCTCCCTTCCTCTCTGAAATCAATAAAAAGATATATTTTTCCCATTTTTTTTATTAAGGTATTATATGTGTACATATCTTACCATTGCCCCCTCCACCCCACTCCCATACATGCCCTCAACCCCCCAATGTTTTTGCATCCGTTGTTTATTCTTATATGCATGCATATAAGTCCTTCGGTTGATCTCTTATTTCCCCCACCTCGCCCTAACCTTCCCGTTGTAATTTGACAGTCTGTTTGATGCTTTATTGCCTCTGTATCTATCTTTTTGTTCATCAGTGTATAATGTGTTTTTTATTATCCACAAATGAGTGAGATCATGTGGTATTTTTCTTTCATTGACTGGCTTATTTCACTTAGCATAATGTTCTCCAATTCCATCCAGGTTGCTACAAATGGTAAGAATTCCTTCTTTTTATGGCAGCATAGTATTCCATTGTGTAGATGTACCATAGTTTTCTGATCCAATCATCTGCTGATGGGCACCTAGGCTGTTTGCAAATCTTAGCTATTGTAAATTGTGCTGCTATGAACATAGGGTGCATATATCCTTTCTGATTGGTGTTTCTAGTTTCTTAGGATATATTCCTAGGAGTGGGATTACTGGGTCAAATGGGATTTCCATTTTCAGTTTTTTGAGGAAACTCCATGAAATAGAGGCAAGCAACCTGCCAGAGAAAGAATTCAGAGAAATGGTCATAAGGTGGCTGAAAAGAATGGATGACAAATTCGACAATATGAGTAAGAACCAAGAGAAAATGAAAAATGACATTGATGCTGTAAAGAACTCAATAGAAAGCATCAAGAGTAGACTAGAAGAAGCAGAGGACCGCATCAGTGAGCTAGAAGACAAGATGGAAAAAAATACCCAAGTAGAGCAGCTTCTAGGGAAAAAAAAAGGCAGGAAGAGAGCTTAAGGGAACTTTGGGACAACAGAAAACAAAACAACATCCACATAATAGTGGTTCCAGAAGGAGAGGAAACTGAGCAAGGAATAGAAAACCTGTTTGAAGAAATAATGATAGAAAACTTCCCTGATATAGGGAAGAAAAAACCCACACAAATCCAAGAAGCTCACAGAATCCCAAGCAAAATGAACCCCAAAAGACCAATGCCAAGGCACATTATAATTAAATTGGCAAACACCAACGACAAAGTAAGAATCTTAAAAGCGGCCAGAGAGAGACAGAAAGTTACCTACAAAGGAACCCCCATCAGACTAGCAACTGATATCTCAGCAGAAACTCATCAGGCCAGAAGGGAATGGAATGAAATATACAAAGTCATGCAAAGGAAGGGTCTGAATCCAAGAATACTGTACCCAGCAAGGCTGTCAATCAAAATTGAAGGTGAAGTCAGGAGCTTAACAGACAAAAAAGGACTAAGGGAATTTATTACCACCAAACCAGCAATGCAAGAAATGCTAAAAGGTCTGCTGTAAAAAAAAAGAAATAGGAAGTGAAGAAGGAACACAGGGGTAAAGAATAAAAATGGCGACAAATAAGTACCTATCAATAATAACTTTAAATGTAAATGGATTAAATGCCCCAATCAAAAGACATAGGGTAACTGACTGGATAAGAAAACATGACCCATATATCTGCTGTCTACAAGAAACCCACCTCAGAAAAAAAGACGCACGCAGACTGAGGGTGAAGGGATGGAAAAGGTTTTCCAGGCGAATGGAAATGGAAAAAAAGCTGGGGTAGCAATACTGATTTTTAAGAGAGAAAGAGGGTGAGAGAGAGAAATATCGATATGAGAGTGAAACATCGACCAGCTACCTCTGACATGCTCCCTACCAAAGATCGAAGCCACAACCTGGGCAAGTGCCCTGACTGCAACTTGACCTAACAACCTCTCGGTGCACAGGATGACATCCAACCAACTGAGCCACACAGGCCAGGGGTGACCTGGCTACTTAAAAATCTTTCTGTTTTAAAATATCTGAAAGTTTTTCACATTTCCAAGTTAGCCAAGGACAAAGCTCAGGACAAAATCAAAAAGAAATCTACATCAGAAAGTATTTCACTTGATGGTGGACATTAGGTTTGTTTCTATTTGGAGCTATTATGCATAAAACTGCTATGAATATTCATGAACAAGTCTATGTGTAGGCATGGTTCACTTTCTTTGGTGTAAATGTCTAGGAATGAGACTGCTGCCTCACATTGTAAATGTATATTTAATTTTATAAACTGCCAAGTTATTGTGCAAAGTGGTTGCACCATTCTACCAATCCCAATGGCAATGCATGAGAATACAAATTGGTCACCAGGACTTGGTATTAGCGGTTTTTAATTTTAGCCATTCTAGAAGGATATGCAGTTGTTTCTCACTGAGACTTTAATGTCGTTTAGATGGCAAATGATGCTAGCATCTTTTTCACATACACATAGGTCATTAATATAGGTAAGATGTCTATTCGAATCTTGTCCACATTTCGGGATATTCACACAATGGAATATTACTCAGCAATAAAAAGGAATCAAACACAACAAATGATGAACCATACAGGCATCTTACTGAGAAACCAGACACAAAAGAGTACATACTATATAATGCCACTTACATAAAATTCTAAAATAGACAAAACTAATCTATAATATTCAAAATCACTCTGGTTGCTTAGGGCAGAGAATTGAGAAGACTGACTAAAAATAAGCCCAAGGGTTCTTTCTGGAGAGATGGAAATGTTCCACTTTGGGTTTGAAATAGTAGTTACATAAAAGTATACTTTTGCCAAAAGTTAGAGACCCGTGTATTTAAAATGTATGAAGTTCATTATATGTAAACTAGAGGCCCAGTGCACGAAACTCATGCACTGGTAGGGTCCCTAGCGGCTGCTGGCCAGGCCTCCCTCCCTTACCCCAGCTGGCCCCGCCCCTTTGTCAAACTCCTGGACAAACTCCCAGTCAAGGGGACAATTTGCATACTATGCTTTCATTATATAGGACTAGGGTCCCAGTACACGAATTCGTGCACCTTGAAAGGAACTGTGGGCTGCAAGGGTGCAGTAGGCACAGGGGCAGGTCTCGGCCCATCCTCCATGACCCCACCTGCCCCTCCCACCACAACCCCCAGGCCCCTGTCTGCTGGCAGCCCCACTCCTGCCACTGCCGCTGCCATGCGCTGACGGCGCTGACCCCACTCGCACCCACTGACAGCACGAAGTGATTGGGACCAGCACTGTCAGCAGGTGCAAGCGGGGCCGGCACCATCAGCGGGTGCGAGTGGCAGCTGCTGCCCCAATCACCCCTCAGGAGCAGGGGGAGGTAGAAAAGCACTCAGGGGCGATCAGAGCTGGCAGCCACCGCTCGCATCCACTGATGGCGCCAAGTGATTGGGACCAGTGCCAGGTACGGCAATGGGTGCAAGCAGGGCCGGCGCCAGCAGCAGGTGCAAGTGCCGGGCAGGACCAAGGAGGGCTGAAGCAAAGAATTTTCAGTAACCACCAGAGGCTCACCCCTATGACAGCAACTGGCGTCCTGCCTTGGTCTGGCACACCCACTCACCTGCTCCACCATCCCACTATGGCCAGTGCCTGCCATTTTGCACACACGCCCCCTGGTGGTCAGCACATGTCATAGCGACTGATTGTTCAGTTGTTACAATTATTCCACTGTTCAGTCTATTTGCATATTAGCCTTTTATTATATAGGACTAGAGGCCTGGTGCACAAAATTCATGCACAGAGGGGGGATTCCCTCAACTCAGCCTGCACCCTCTCCAATTGGGGACCCCTTGCGGGATGTCCGACTGCCATTTTAGGCCCAATCCCAGGGATTGGGCCTAAACCGGCAGTCGGACATCCCTCTCACAATCTGGGACCACTGGCTCCTAACTGCTCACCTGCCTGCCTGATTGCCCCTAACTGCCTCTGCCTGCCAGCCTGATCACCCTAACTGCTCTCTCCTGCAGGCTTGATGTTGCCCCCAATGGCCCTCCTCTGCTGGCCAATTTGGTTCTAATTGGTCGGTTCCTATGCCAGTGTCAAAAGCTTCACCTCCTAGGCAGCCACTGTCTCCCCACAGCACCCAGATTTGGTTCTCATTGTTCGGTTCCTATGCCAGTCAGTGTCAGAAGCTCCGCCTTCTAGGCAGCCATTGGCTTCCCACAGCACCCAACTTTGGTTCTCATTGGTCAGTTCCTATGCCAGTCAGCATCTCCAGGCCTATCTCTGGACCTGATCAAAGAGGCAGGGCTTAACAGAAGCCCCTGCGGAGGCCAGGAGAGAAAGAAAAGCCTGGCTGCTGGAGAAGATCAGAAAGAAAGAGGGGGAGAGAGAGGTTTAAGTACACTGATCAACAGCTTCCACTGAGGCTGCAGATCAGACCCTGACTCACTTTCTGGGTCTCAGCCACCTGGGCAGTCAGTGTTGGGTCACCAGGCTGCAGCTGGGCAACCCAGCGCTGACTTCTGGGTGGTCTGCATTTGGTCGCAGGCTCGGCCCCTTCCCAAGCCTAAAGCCTCTGTCCCAGGCTTTAGGTTTGGGAAGCGCCCCACCCCCACCCCACCCCTCCCATTGTAGGCTCTGTCCCTTCCCCCCTCCAATGACCAGCTGGGAGTGACCTGGGTGCCGAGGAGGTTCCCGGGACCAAGGTATGTATGCAAATTAACTGCTATCTTTGTTGGGTTAATTTGCATGCTCACTCTGATTGGCTGTGGGCAAAGCGGAGGTATGGTCAATTTACATGTTTCTCTATTATTAGGTAAGATTATATCTGAGTAAACACTACATGAGATACTTTACATATCTTCAAACACCATATTTGAATTATAATGTTCTTTGTGTTGTGAAAAGAAGTGCTGAGTCATTAGTTGTCCACATATACTTACGTTTTAAAACTTCTTTTTAACAAAAAACTGATATCTAACTCTGAGGTCTAGGTTCAGGGTCCCTTCTGGGCACAAACAAGTCTATATTTGACTAAAAGACCCTGTCATTCTGGATTTCCAACTATTTACAATCCTTCAACTGATCACTGGGAAGAAAATGAATAAAAAGGTACAATACTTTTGAGAAACACGATTTACTTAGTCTTTGCGACCGTCTCTCATCGTTGGCCTTCTGAGGTACCTTGGAACTGTATTCCTAAATGACCCTCATCATTACTCAGATTATTAATGACTTCTAGCTTCTGAGAATTATCTGGTCTTTAAAGAGATCGTTAACCTTATGTTGACCAAATGTTTTACAAGCTCAAAGGAGATTTCTAATTTTTGAATAACATTTCAAACATGTAATGTTATTATAAATTAGACCTCTGTATGAAAAATTTAAAATAATTCCATGAAAAATGGGTTTAAAATCCAAATCAAATGATATATTATTTGCTCAAAGAAATAATTTAAATACATAGTCAGACAATTAAATCTAGATACACAGTGCATATTTTATGTGAGAAAAGTGTGAAAAGTCAAAGCTATTCCTAAGTATAATTCTTATAGTTACCTCTTTAACAGAGAAAAAAAATGTTTTATGTGTATGTATGTTTGTTTATTTCTTCACTCATTCATCCATTACTCTTCTGCCTTTTACTTGAGAGAACACTGCCAAGTTTTTTGGGGGGGTTTTTTTGCTGTTGTTATTTTATTTGAATAGCATTTATTTGCATATGTATAAAAGGTCTAAAGTGATTCTTGTTAGTGCATTTAATAATTAATGATATATTCTAGTTGCCTCAAATTATGCTGATGGCATCAAAATTAGTATATGATTAGAACAATGTAATTTTTTAATATACATATTTTTATTGATTTCAGAGAGGAAGGGAGAGAGAGATAGAAACATCAGTGATGAGAGAGACTCACTGATCAGCCGCCTCCTGCACGCCCTCCACTGGGAATTGAGCCCACAACCCAGACATGTGCCCTTGACCAGAATCAAACCCGGGACCCAGTCCATAAGTCAACACTCCATCCACTGAGCCAAACCGGCCAGGGCAGTAATAATCTTTTTAAAGACTGTTGATCAAAAAAGGTATGTCTAGCATCATGTGCAAACACTGAAGTCAGAAATGCACATTCTAATATCTTCCATCTAAATTATCCAACTTGATGTCTTTTTAAGGCATTATTCTACATAAGATTCCCTTCAATTATAGACCAATGTTATTATTTAAGCATTTCTTTGACTTAACGACGTTAATTTAATCTCCTAAATATAAGAGTTTCCCAAATTTGATAGTCTTTTAATGAAGCCACTGCAATGAAGCAATATCTATCTATTCTTGATAGCTATTTACCAATTACTTGATAAGTTTAAACACCTTTATTTTAGCACTTACTCATGTTATCTTCTACAGTTAGGCACTTGCTCATATCTTTTGCATCTATTCTCACATAATTAACTAAATATTTAAAATCTGGTGGTTTGGGGTGTTGTTGGGTTTTTGCAGACTTTCAATTTTGTTTAATCTCTCCCTTGATGAAAATTAAAGAACTTTTTTATATATTCTCTACATTGGCTAGAATTTTGCTATCTTTATGCTTAAAAAGTACATTACTCAAGCACTATAAGATGTGGATGTAACAAACAACAATTTAATTCATCTTGGTATTTTAGTTAAATCCCAGAGAACTAGCTAGCCATGAGTGAATAAACAGAAAAAGAATATTTATTTCCAAGAGTATCTAATGTTTAAATTAAATCCATATTTTGTTTTATTTTTCTTGTAATTTATTGAAATAAATGCACTTTTTCACGATCCATGCTTACTAAAATAAACCCATTTCCACCTCTATATCTATCTATCTACTACTGACCTCATAGACAAAGATTTCTGGTCAGCCCAAAGTAAAAAAGCAAGAATATCACTCCTAAGAAATGAACTGTTAAAAAGAAAATGTTCAGAGCATGACTTGAACTATTACTGATTGGGCTTCAATCAAGCTGAAACCTTGTGGAATACACACACACATGCAGGCACACACATGCACACCCTCCACCATGTTCATCTACGCATGCATACACCACACACACATGCAGACACATACAAGAAGCTCCAACACAGCCAAAAGGTGTAACTCCACCTTCATAGACTTCTAAAGCTTCTGCACTAAGTGATGATTCACTTGCTCATGGGGATCATTATGGAACTAACACATACCCTTAATCAGTCACTATTACTCTAGCTACACCTGAGATAGAGTGCATGGTAGAACAGTTGCAATTAATAAAAGCTACAGGAGCTGTCAAGAAGAGGGAAGACCACCTCTCCACCCCCACTGGATTTATGACTTAAAACTGGCAGAGACCAACTCAATCCAATGTGGTGACTAATTTCATCTAAAGGTAAGCCCTGGCCTCACTATATGCTCACTGTAATACATTAGCATGCTAAATGACATACCCTGGCCTGCCATGATCAGAAACTAAAAGATCATATAAGAACACAATGAGTCTGTGCACCAAGAGGCCTGGCTGATCTGAAGTTCGATTGTCAAGTCAAGCAGCAGCATTTGTTGAATGGAAAGGTTTATACTCAGGACTATGGGAGAGAAGCATCTGCCTTTATGAAGGCAATGTAACCTTGTGGTTAAGAGCTTGGGTTTTAGAGTCAAATGGATCTGGGTTCAAATTTAGCTATACCACATATATGAGCTCCTCGACAATGAGCAAGTTGCTTGTCACCGGTTCAATTCTCCGTCGGGACACATGCCCGGGCTGCTGGCTCCATCCCCAGTGGGGGCCTTGCAGGAGGCAACCAATGAACATTTCTCTTTCATTGATGTTTCGTCTCTCTCCTGTTCCCTTCCTCTACTTCTAAAAATCAATGAAAACATTTTTTTAAAAAAGAACTCAAAGAAAAGACCATATAAGGACACAAATAGCCAAGGAAGCTCCTCTGAGAAATCTCCACCCCTTTACCAGGAAGATCCTGAATATTTCTCCTCCTTTATTGAATATCCTACACCCACTGTCCACTCCGATTAAATGAACCTCAATAAAGGAAACAAATTCCACTAGAGGGGGGCTGCTCTGTCTGTCTGCCCACTCCCTGCTTCACTAAAAACTCACTTTCACTTTAAATTATGTACTGGCTCACTATGAATTCTTTCCTGCGCAGCACCAAGAACCCACAGTGGGTAGCAGATGCCCAGAACGCCTGCATCATACCCAACAGACAGCCCTGGATCCTTCAGCTCGATTCCCAGTTGGGGCCTTGAAGGAGGCATTAACATTTTAAGTAAACACAATATCCTAAAGATCCACCTGCAAAAAACAAAATTTCCCCAACCTTTCTTAGCACCTGACATGCTTGCCAATTTATTCTGAAAGGCCACAGTGTAAACAGAGTTCTGCTGTATCTAGGGGGAATAAAAAAAAACTATTTAGCATAAGACACTATCTAATATATAATAAAAGCCTATATAATAAAAGCCTAATACGCAAATTGTTCGACCCAGGAGTTCAACCACTCACTATGACGTGCGCTGACCACCAGGGGACGGTGTGGAACATAGCGGGTGTCAGTGACGCGGTGCTGGCAGAGGGCAGCAGTGGAGGCACTGCTGGCCCCAATGGGTCCCAATGAGAGCAGGACCACGGCGGGATGGTGGAGCAGGTGAGCAGGCTGCACCAGGCCAAGGCGGGTGCGAGCGGGGGCCCGATTGCCCCACAGATGGCGACCAGCGGCAGCAGCTGGGAGCAGCAGCTGGGGACCGCTGCCCGGCTCCCAGGTGCTGAGGGAGCTGGGCACAGGGGCCCGGCCCTGACCCATCGTCCCACAGGTGGGACAGTGGAGCAGGTGAGGGGGTGGTGCTAGGCCACGGCAGGGTGCCAGGCAGGGCTGCAGGGCTGCAAGGCTTGGGGTGTGAGCTGGGGCCTGCTCCCCACAGGCCACCCCGAGGGACCCCATGAATTCATGCACTGGGGCTCTATTCTTACTAATAAAAGCCTAGGTTGTCCTCACACCATCATGCCGTCATGCCCTCACATGGTCACAAGATGGCTGCAGGCACAGCAGAGGCAGGGTTCCTGCAGTCCCGCATGTGCGCCACAAGGGTGGGGCCTCAGCAACCGCTCTACGCAGCTTCCGCCAAGGTTCCCACGGGTCTCACACGTGCGCCAGGGTCCCACACTGTGAGAGGGCACAGGCCAGGCTGGGGAACAGCCCCACCCCTGAGTGCATGAATTTCATGCACCGGGCCTCTAGTTTGTATATAAGAGCAATACGCTATAGCGGGGAATGCCATCAAGAAAAAATATATATAAATGCTATCTTTGCCATTGAAATTCTGACATATTAGTTCAATTAAAGTTATTTTAAAGAGTTGTTTTGGTTTGGGGTTTTTTTGTATAGCAACTTGGTCTCTAAGTAAAATTCTAAATTTCAGTGGTCAATATAGTCAAGAGAGCTGTTGGCAAAAAACATGGAAACATTTAATTTTTAGATTAAATGAAGTATCTTATAAATAACTGTTGATATAGAAAAATGAATATCAACTTGAAATTCAAAATCCCTTCTATACATCCACTCTACCCGAAATTGACCAGCTGCAAAGCAACCTCACTGAGCCTTATTTTCTTTATCTGGGGGGTAGGAATAGGAGTAACTCTCCACCAGTAGGATCAAATGAGATTACAATTACTGTGTATGCCGCCTGGAATTACATCATAGATAAAACCAAAAACTCAAAGGTATTTTAAACTTTCATTTACACAAAGGAATAATTTAGAGAGGGGTTTAGATTCTGGGCTGTGTGACCACTGAAGTATCCTTAATTTAAAGTTCTATAATATGTAATAATATATTCAGGTCATCATCTTGCATAAATTAAGTGAAATGCAATTAATTTTAAAAGGCTCTGCACAAAAAGAACAGAACATTTAAATAAATCTTTATTTTAAGAAACCCTTTTTGAATTTCATGTCTTCTATTTGACTACATATGTTAAGGAAAATAAATTAGGATACTATAAATTGAAACTATGTATGTTTGGTGAAATGCCGTAGCTCGAAACACAACGCACGATACATCTTTTAAGACTGGTACAAGTCACAATCCCATCCTGCTGATAATAAACCTTTGTAAATTAAGACTGGCATCTCTGCATCTCGCATCTTGCTCTGGTATCTTACATCTATTCTAGATTATTTTGAAGCCTAACTCAAGGAGCAGACTTTCATTTTGAACAGATAAATTCTATCAAAATATCAAACATAAAGAGACAGTTCTTTAAAATAGAGAAAAGGAAAACGTAAAAAGACAGCACTTCAACACAGAAAAAATGAAAATCTTGAGTGGCAGAGGCTCTAACCAATGACAGTAGTCAAGCTTCTCATTCGGTAATAAGGAAGTAAGTCATTGTTAATGAGCATGAGGAGAGGGGAAATGTTACAATAAAAGAAAGAAAAGACAAACTGCAAATAGCTATCACTGAATAGTCTGGCAAAAATGTAAAGCAAGGTCAAAACATTAACAATGATCATTGTAATAGTCACAAAAGAAAACTTCACATTCACAATAAAAACACAGATGTCACTAACATTTAAACTCCCTAACATTTGTTTACAGCTCACATAATAATGTTTAATGAGCACTAAAATTGTAATGCAAAATATTTTCCCAAATTTTTCACACTAGAGAGCTGTTGCCTCATTAAGACAAAAGAATTTGATAACACCAATGTACTTACTCAGACAGATAAACTTAACAGCTAGCCTGATAAAAATCTGTTAACCAGAAAGATATCGCTTGATCTCTGGTTTCAGAATTTATTTTGTGATTTGGATTCCAAACTTTCTAACAAAATTTTACCTGAATTTGCACTTAACCTCTTTTGTTCAGTTATTATCTCAGTCCTTTGCTCTACTACTGAAGGTGCTGTTCTATTTCCCATAACTGTCGCCAAAGTCACTACAATACAAGTGGTCCCTTCTCAATCTTTATTCTCCTAAGATTTGATACTACTTCCTGCTCCTTGGACCTCTACTGTCTCTAAACTTCTCAAACAGTATTCCCTCTCTAAGTTCTCTTCATCCTTCCAGAACACTCCTCTTCGGGTTTCTTCGCTCTCTCCTCCCCCAATCTTCCTATAATTATGAACCTTCCCCAGGGGTCTGTCCTCAACCCTCCTCTCTCCGCATTCCCTGTTACTACCCTTAGCACTCTCATCCAATTCAACAGAGCCTTGAGATAACTTTAAATTGGATAAGTCACTTCTATCCTCAATCTCTTTTCTGAATTTTAGAAATGTATTTCCAATTATATGCCAGATATCTCCAAAAATGATTATTTCTATGGGTATCTCAAATTATACATGTCCAAAACTAAAACCATTGTCCACACTCCCAACATCCAAACAGACCAATTATCACCACCGTTATTTTCCATTTGTCTTCCAGCAGCATGGGTTTAAAGCAGACCCCACCCAGACGTGCCACTGTGGCATGTGAATCATTTTTAACTGAAGGCAGCTGAGACCCTGCAGGCCCACAAGAAACTGTTACCTCTCTCTCAAAAATTTAAATTGGGGGCCCTGCCCATAATAAGAGTTATCCATAGAAATAACTTCCCATGACCTTTCTATAAGGCAGGGTAAACATCTAATTACTGAACATCTGTTCTTATCATCCTGCCAATGACTTCTTCCAACCCTGAGGCCCCAAGGTACCTTACCTCATGCTTAGCTCAGAATGCCTCATTATAACTTTCTATCTTTGAACCTCTCATGTATATGGGGTTCCCATATGTATGTATGTACATAATTAAATTTGATTTTCTCTTGTTAATCTGTCTCATGTAGATTTAATTATTAGACTAGCTGAAAGGACCTAGAAGGGTAAACAAAAATTTCTTCTTCCAACACACAGATAACCCCAGAATACAATCTAAAACAAGTCCCTGTTGATTTGAGGTCTATTCCTAGCCATCCTCGCTCCTACTCAGCAGCAGGCACTGACTTGGCTGACACCCACTGGTTCAACTGCAACCAGTTACTAGGAATCTGATGAAGCCTAGCAGGTATCAAAAGCCTTGTCTATCTGCTGCCTTGTCTCCTAATCAAGTCAGAACTAGTTAGGATTCTTGGTTGAACACAAAAAAGGCTAACTCAGGCTGATTAGCAGAAAAGGAGTTTATTAAGAGTAAATCCTCACAGTATTGTTAGAATGATGAAGAACAATGCTCAAAGTTAAACTTCCAAGAACAATGTCCAAATCATGCCACAAAACAAGACTAATTAGGAAATGGCCATCAATGCTGTTGTCCAGAGAACTAAAGAAACCCCATCACTACCACCATTTCTGGAAATCAACCATGCAACCAGTGGGCTGCCTCCACCAGCAAAAATGGAAACTCTATGCAAAATCTGTTCCCTTGGTTCCAATCAAAATCTTGTGGGAAGTCAGTCTCACTGGTGAACTCTATATGCCCACGATCTGACTACAAAAGAGGGTGAAAATTTGAGTACCGCCTTCCAGGTTGATATGAGTGATTCCTACATTATTAGCAAAGCAAAACTTATACTGGAAAATTTTTACCAAATATAAAGACTATTCAAAAGGTGAGGTTAAATATGAATGCAACTACTACATACCACCCTTCCTTCCTGCCCAGCCTCCTTGCTTCAATAGATCTGTCCAAATCCTGTCAGAATTTGGTAAGCACACTTCAATGCACTTGCTGGAACTGGGCCCATCCTGTGGCCCAGGTCACTTGGCTAGAGATGAAATTCCCTGCCTGAGTACTGCCCACCACCAGGTCCTGGGAGACCACGCCTTGCTCCTAAGACTAACATCCCCTCCCCCGGTCATAGCTAGTTCCTCCCCCACACAAGGCAGACCACCCCAAAACCACATCAATGTCATCACAGACTTTAAGCAGTAACAAGACACTCTTGCTGTATTCCCTATACCAGTGGTCGGCAAACTCATCAGTCAACAGAGTGGCAAACTGCGGCTCGCGAGCCGCATGTGGCTCGCGAGCCGCAGTTTGCCGACCACTGCCCTATACCAAAGTGAATCCTCTTGAAAACCAAAACCAATCTAGAGTAAGTCTGATTTCTGCATACCCTTTGAAGACCAGGACTTGACTGGCAACTTCCCACACTCTCCTCATCCCATCCTCCTAGATTAGCCCTTCCCCAGCCATCCACTTGGCCACCAAAATCCCAGGGCACATCTCTCACAGTCATCCCTCTCCTTCTGGCCCCACTATCACCATTCCAGTCTGGGTTTCTGGTAACTTCTTATCTGAATATTGCAACAGTGTCCTAACAAGTTCTCCAATGGCAAAATTTCCCTTGTACCATCTCTTGCACACGCATATAGAATTCATGTCAAATATTTAATTCTTTGGAAGACTGAATACCTCAGAAAAGTAAACTGTGTATAAATATGAAAGCACTGTGGGAAATGTACTCCGAAAGTATATTCCTAGGAATAAGGAGATCTACAACTGTTTCTTCATCATCCTCATCACTTTTATACATGAGTATAAGCAGACATAGGAAAGACAGCCAGGTTTGACAAGCAAATAACTAATTTCTTTTCTGACTGATATGGTAGAACTAAAAGATGAAAAATACTTTCTAAGTTCCTCTTTACAGACTGTGGATTGAGGAGGCACTCATGAATTATTTAATGAATGAATAAGAATATAAAAACATAGGAAACATGATGCTATTCCATTACCATCTCTAAACTGAGTTTTTATCCAGACTCTAAATTCATCCATTAACTTTTTAATTTAGCCCTAGACTTCTTTTCTAAAACACCCTTTTGACTAACAGACACTTTTCCTACTTGAGTTGTCTCCCTAAAATTTCCCCTACATTAGTCTAATGTAAATGTAGTCTTGTGCTTAGTAATTTTCTCCATTCAGTCGTATTATTATGGCACTTGTATATGGCCATTTTTAAGCCTTCTTATTTATAAATACCTCCTATTTCCATTTGTTTAGTGAAGCATTTTTTAGCATTTATTTTACACTATGATTTCCCTCAGAGTTGCCTTGTAGCAACCTTCTAGCTGTAAATATTCACAATTTGCAATGAGGATATATTCCTGTTAAAATAATGATTTATAATCTTTGTGCTCTAACAGATTAGCAAGGATCTAGATGGCTGCACACATATTTGTCAAAAGAAGGGAAATGCATAGTTCCTTTTCTTTCTTTAGAAAGTAGTTGGATAAATTCATGAACTTCTATCTTTGTTCTAAAGATTAATCAGTATTGCCTTCATAGTCTTTAACAAGTCAGAGATCTCCTCCTTCTCCTTACTCAAATGGCATAGCTGTTGAGTAATGTTTCTATTATGCCATACTAACTGCATACTAACTGTCCTCTGTTTATTTGTTCATGTCAACTTGAAGAGTATAAAAGCCACTCATATCAAGAATCCTGTCTTACAGTACTTCTATTCCACATCTCCTATGTAGAAAGCACTTAAGAAACAGTAGTTGACACATTCCATAAATATTGTGTTGGATACCATGCTGGGTACCAGAAATAATAAAATATTTAACTGTCTAGTAAGCGGACTAGTGATAAACAAAGTAATCAAAAAACTTTGATAATTAAGAAATAATGCTTCACCAGCTACTATATTCATTAATCAAAATCAGTGGTTCCATTACCAGAGAAGTGACAACATCTTCATATGTGAGACTGTTTTGTAAGTACATACAACTTCCTCTGAGTATCGTTTCACTTAAATACAAAAGATAAACTAGATTTTTACAAAAATAATACTGACAAGTTGTCACCATAACTATATTAGAAAAATAAGCAACTCTCATCACCCAGTCCTTAACTCTCTTTAAAAAGGTTTCTCTTTTTTATTTCTCTTATAAATTATTATAGAACACCTTTCTCCCATTTTCCTCTTTTTAGTCATTCATTCAATAAACATTTATTAATCCCAGGAGAAAACTCCAGGAAAAGAGCTAAGTAAAATGGACACAAGCAATCTACCAGGTACAGAATTCAAAACAATGGTTATAAGAATGTGCAATGAAGAAAGAGGAAGAACATATGAACTCAGTGAGAACTTCAACAAAGAAATAGTCAAGATAAAGAAAAGAACACAGATACCATAAAAAAAGTCAAAAATGAAGAATATAATAATTGCAATGAAGAATATACTAGAAGGAATAACAGATTAGATGAAGCAGAGGATCAAATTAGCAATTTGGAAGACAAGGTAGCAGAAAACACCAATTGGAACAGCTAAGAGAAAAAGAATAGTTTATTAATCTTTTATAATATGCAAAGTAGCATGGTAAGCATCAAGAATTCAAAGGTGAAAAAGAACCATTTATTCTTTTCAATCTATGTTTCTCACATGTCATAAAAATATTCATGTTCTTCAAATGAAATTCATTTGTGATCTTTCATTTGTGATCATCCTTTGCAGAGGATAGGAAAAGGGGCCTCTTATTCTCTACTCTGATGTTATTTAGACTGTGATTCAAAAGATGAACACCAGCTGTACTTCACCTTTACCGCAGCATATATCTATACACGTCTTCCTTGTCCACTACTTATTTCCCACTTATCCAGATGCTTCTAGAACCTGATCAAGTTAATTCGTATAGTTCACACATCAATGTCTTTACAAGTAACTTTGACCTTATGTGTAATTATTTTCTAAATGTTTCCTGCTGTTCATTTGCCTTCATGTCCAGAACTTAAGCATTCATGATATAGGGACTACATTAAATGCATCTCTATCCCTTCAAAGTCCTGACAACGTGCTGAGTGGATAGTAGCTTCTCAATGAACATCACATAGATGTGCCAGATCATAAATACCAAGATATAGAAATAATAGTTCATACCATGTCTACTATAGAGTTTAACAAAAGTCTCAAATATAGTGGAAGATTTGAGCATTTTGATAATTTATTGTATTTTATATTAATTCATATATCTTTCATCAGTAAAAAATTTTACTTAACTGGCACAGCACAGTCCTTAAGTCTCAGATTACAGAAACATCTAGCCCCTCCCTTCTATGTAAATTATTAGTTTCCTATTTGCCTGTATTCCCAGGAGGCAGATAACCTAACATGATGCACAAACACAGCACCCATGTTGACACTTGAGAATTATAACTTGTTCATTAGTCCTAATTTTCATTTCTTTCTTTCTTTCTTTCTTTCTTTCTTTCTTTCTTTCTTTCTTTCTTTCTTTCTTTTTCAACCAATGTGTTTTATTTTAAGCTGCCTCAGATATTTTGAGGAAACAAACAGGTTATAAATGAATTTACCTACTATAAAAAAGATATACACCAAGTTTCTATTTAAAAATTCACATTTTTTATCCATCAAAACATACTTCAATTCAAACATATACCACTCCATTTTTCCTTCTAAGTTTTTATCAACCATGTCCTTAAATTGTACTAACTAATCCTATCTAATAAAAGAGTAATATGCAAATTGACTGTCACTCCAACACACAAGATGGCTGTCCCCATGTGGACACAAGATGGTTGCACAAGATGGCCAGCAGGGGAGGGCAGTTGGGAGGGACCAGATCTGCAAGGGAGGGCACTTGTGGGCGATCAGGCCAGCAGGGGAGGACAGTTGGGAGGGACCAGGCCTGCAAGGGAGGGCAGTTGGGGGCAATCAAGCCTGCAGGGGAGGGCAGTTAGGGGTGAACAGGATGGCAGAGGAGGGCAGTTGGGGGTGACCAGGCCTGCAGGGGACAGCAGTTGGGGGGGACCAGGCCTGTAGGGGAGGGCAGTTGGGGGGTACTAGGCCTGCAGGGGAGGGCAGTTAGGGGTAACCAGGCCTGCAGGGGAGGGCAGTTAGGGGCAATCAGGAAGGCAGGCAGGCGAGCAGTTGGGAGCCAGCAGTCCTGGATTGTGAGAGGGATGTCCTGGATTGGAGAGGGTGCAGGCTGGGCTGAGGGACACCCCCCGCCCCCCGTGTACGAATTTCATGCACCGGGCCTCTAGTTTACAATAAAGACAAAATGTTCTATTGTTTCACAGTTTTAATTTCACTGCTATTTTCTTTCACTTCTTTAAAATTACTACTTTTGAGTGGCTCATTATCCTAATTGCTTCCATTTCATTTAGGTTTTTTTCTGGAGATCTCTTCTGTTCTTTCATTTGTGACATGTTCCTATCTCCGCATTTTGGCTACGTCCCTATGTTTCTGTCTATTAGCTAGAGCTGTTATGTCTCCTGGAATTGGTAGAATGGCCTTGTGTAGCAGGTGTCCTATAGGGCTCAGCAGCTCAGCCTCCCCAGTCACCTGAGCTGGACACTCTAGGTGCGCCCCTGTGTGGGCTGTGTGCACACTCTTGCTGTAGTTGAGCCTTGATTGTGGTTGTTGGTGCCACTGGGAGGAGTTGACCTCCAGGCCAACTGGCTGTGAGGACCAGCTTCAACTACAGTGGAGACACCCTTATGGAGCAGGACTTGCTTCAGTGGGGCTTTGGCGATCACTGAGTCTGCCCCTTGAGTGTGTCCCTCGTGGATGTGTAGAATTGTAATCTGGTATGGTCTGAAGCTGTCCAATGGGTGCACAGGCTCTGGGGCCTCCTGGGAAGTGCAAAGCATCTCAATTGTCATAAAAAATATTTTTGGACAAAGAATAATAACCCACAAAAATTGTTAAAATTTAAAACTCTAAAAGAGTAAATCTTAAAAGTTCTCATCACACACACAAAAATTGTAGCTATGTGTGGCGAAGGATATTAATAAGACTTGTTTTGGTGATTCTTTTACAATGTATACAAATACTGAATCTTTATGTTATACAGCTGAAGCTAATATGTTCTATGTCAGTTTTACCTCAATTTTTAAAAAATAAAAATCAGTAAAATTCTGACTATGCCAACTTCTGGCAAAGTTGTAGAGTAACTGTAACTCATACACCACTGGTGGGAATGCAAAAGGGTCCAGCCACTTTTGAAAAAGTTTCAAAATTTCACATAAAATTAAGCATGCTTTACACATATTTACCATACAACCCAGCAGCCCCATAGGTATTTACCCAAATGTTCACAGTAGTCATATTCACAGTAGCCAAAAACTAGAAACTATCTAAATGGCTATTAAGTAGCGAATGGATAAACTCTGGTGCATTCATACAATGGAGTACTACACACTAAAAATATAACAAGGAACTACCAATATATGAAATGACATTGATGAACACTGAAAACGTCATGCAGATTTTTAAAAAGCTAAACATAGAAGAATAAATACTGTAGAGTCAATTTATATAAAATTCTAAAATGACAAAATTATCTCGACAGAAAGCAAATGAGTGTTCCATTGGGGATTGACAGAAATGTTGCATCTCTTGATTGTGGTGATGGTTACACAGCTACACACATTTGTCAAAACTCATCCAACTATACACTTAAAATTAGTGAATTTTATGTATGAATTTATACCTCAATAAAGCTAGTTTAAAAATTCAAACCTAATATTAATAAAAAGCATAGTCCCAATCATATCATAAAAAATAAACAATTTTTAAAAAGAAAAAATCTCATAAACATTAAAAAATAACCTGTTTATATTACTAATCAAAGTATAATGGGGCCATATGTAATTCTAATCTTCATTAAACTTATCTTCCAAGAATATACTGCAAGCTTTAAAAAGTGAAAAAAAAAAAAAAACTATACTCTTACTTCAAATAGTTTCTATTCTGCTTGATAGCTTCTGCTTAATAGTCATGGGAAAAGTGTATCTGATCCTTAAGACTGTGAAAGTAGGACTAAGGGATTTTTAAAAGGATTGGGGCCCAGATGCTGAATAAAAGGCCCTATTGTGAAGCATTTCTTAACAAAATGTCAGTTTCAATGACTCAGATGCCAAGGGTGCTCATAAAGAGAAATACTAAGCACAGTTAAAGTGAACAGATTAATAAGAGCAAAGAAGATAACTGACATTGTTCCTTTAGGGAAACACACACAAATATATATATATATATCTGGGAATAGTTTTTTAACAATTTCCAGAGAATGACCTAGAGAGAAAAGCCTGCAATGCATATAAAAGACAGAACAGCTTTTTATTAACAAAGCTCACAGGACCTTGAGGATATTATGCTCAGTGAAATAGGTCAGACATAGAAAGATAAATACCATATGACTTCACAAATGTGGAATCTAAAAAACAAAACAAAACTCATAGATATAGAGAATATATTGGTAGTTGTCAGAGAAGAGGGTGGTGGGGGAGGGCAAGATGGGTGAAGGGGGTAAAGAGATACAAACTTCCAGTTATAAAATAAATGAGTCATGGGGATGTAATGTACTATACTGTATATTTGGAAGTTGCTAAGAGTAAGTCTTAAAAGTTCTCATCACAAGAAAAAATACTTTTGAAACCTTGTATGATGACTGTGGTGATCATTTCACAGTATATACAAATATTGACTTATGTTATATACCAAAAACTAATATAATGATACATTTAAATTCTAGCTAAATTTTTTAAATTTATTTTTTGTTAAATTTTTTTATTTAAATTCTTTATTGTTTAAAGCATTACATATGTCTCCTTTTCCCCCCATTGACCTCTCCCCAGCCACTCCCAACCCCCAGCACATGTCCTCACCCCACTACTGTCTGTGTCCATGGATTATGCTTACTAGTATATGCATGCATACAAGTCCTTTGGTTAATCTCTTACCCCCCCCCCCGCCACCCTCCCTTGCCTTCCCTCTGAGCTAGCTCAATTTTTTAAAAAAGTCTCTTAAGATTAAAAATAAATAAAATAAAGCTTCAGTAGAAGCAACAAGGGTATAAGAATTTCACCTAATTCATAAAGTGTTCTCTACCAGAAGTAAAACATAGTCAACATTTGGATGTTTGTTTAGTGAAGAAACACATATATATAAACACATATAAAAGCCTAAGCGACCATCTGACCGTCCAACCAGTAGCTATGACCACTCAATGACCACCAGGGGGCAGATTCTCCAACTGGTAGCTATGATGCTCACTGACCACCAGGGGGCAGATGCTCAACACAGGAGCTGCTGAGCTCCTTTCTTTTGATGACTTGGCAGCTGTGGTTCTCAGGTGATGCACCTGGAACCAGAGAGGAGGGAGCTGGATTCCAGGGTGCATCAACTGAGAAGCCCCCTCTCACAATCCGGGACCCCTCGGGGGATGTCAGAGAGCCAGTTTCAGCCCAATCCCCACAGGCCAGGCCAATGGACCCCACAGGTGAACGAATCCATGCACCGGGCCTCTAGTTATTATATAAAAACTAAAACTAAACTGAAGATAAACCTTGTCCATTTGGACTAAGCAACTTTAAAATTACACTACCTATTATTTCCCAAACACATCTTCCCAGAAGTTGCTAATCTTTCTTACCATAATATTGTGACAAACTAGCCAAGTCATGCAGGAAAAATTTTTTAAAATAAAACTGGAGAGTGTATGTAAATATGTGTGTGTGTTTATACAGTGAACCATGGATTACTGTCCAAAACATACTGAACTATGAATTGAATTAAGTCTAAAATGTGTTGAAGTATTCTAGAGACATTATGAACAATGAACCAAGAGCATAGTTGAATAGGTTGACACTATAATATGAAACCTTAAAAGGTCCATAACCATTTTATTCATTTGCTTCTTTGTCTGTTTATTAATCTTCACCTGAGGACATGCTTAGAGAGAGAGGGAGGGAGAGAGAGAGAGAGAAACATCAATCAGCCTCCTTCCGTACGCTCCCTGACCAGGATTGAACCCACAACCCAGGAATGTGCCCTGACTGGGAATCAAACCAGCAACCTTTTGGTGCCAGACCGATGCTCAAGTAGCTGAGCAACTCTGGCCGGACTCTATAAGCGTACTTTTTAAAAGTTACTTACAATACTCTATTTAACACTGATTTTTTTTCTAAATAAAACAATAGGCTCAAATATATGATATTTCTCAGAAGTTAAGGACTTATTGAGGCAAAATCGATGTCAAATAAGAAACACCACTCAGATGTTTTTTAATTCAGTCACACACTGTGTACTTCTAGCAATGGTACATGCAGAAATTTACAAGTTGAACTAGAGGAACCATAAGTTGTATTTGGCCATAAAAACACAATAAAAGTTGTGATCAAGCAATAAAAAGTACAAGTGTAGTTCATCACCAGAATCAGAAGAAAGGCCCACCTGGGTTTCCACAGCTGCAAGATCAGGGCCTGGGAGCTTTCCTCATAGGACATTCACCTTCCATGACAATCAGAACCAGGTTACAATTTCCCCATGTACGAAACTGCAGTGTTTTCAAAATCAATAATTTAAAATATATTGTAGATTATAATTTTTCCTCCCTTTATACTTTTATAAAACAGTAATAAAGTCTTCTGATTTGTCAATTTACTATATATCTTTAATTTATTTTCTCATAGTATTTATTATGCAATATTGTCTGCAATGTCACATTTTGTTTACCACCTTAACTAAACAGCTTATGTTACTGGGTCAGATTTAAAACTGTAAAAACATAGTGGCCATGCTTCCCCTTAGGGCAGCTCTTACTATATTTATATTTATTTCAAAATATTAATATGTTTATTAATATATTATTACATAATTAATGATATATTTATATGTAATATAATAATACATTATAAATCTTAATATATTATAATCTTTATATATATGCATATATATAAATATTTCTTTCAAGGCAATTTCAAGAAATAGTTGAGGAAAATGGAGGGTGAATGTTCAGGTCAACAAATATTTTCAAGGACCTCCTATATGCCAAACACTATATACTAGGAAGCACTAAGAACATAGATAATTATGGAAATTTATTTATTTGTTTGTTTGTCTGTTTGTTAATCTTCACCTGAGGACAGGCATGTAAACAAATTAATGCAATACAGAGTTTCTAAATAAAATATGGTAGGATACAAAGCTCAAAAGCAATTCCTTAAACGTTTACACTGAACAATTTATTCTGTATTTCTCACATTATTTTCACTAAGTTATATTAACATAAGCACCTCATTTTACTGAAACCAAAAGTAAGTGTTATTTACTAGTAAGTTCCTCCCCATCTCACTTTCCTACCTCTTCATGCCTTGCCTTGCTTTATCACTAAGAGAAAGTAAAAAAAATTACCGAAAAAAAAAAAAAAGAGCGAGAGAGAGAGAGAAGAAACACACAACTAGAAATATGGCTGAAGTGTTAATGGGGACTAAAAGAGAAAAGTGCATTTCCAAAGAATATATTAGATTCATATTAGGGGAAGAGAATTTAGTTTCATTTTATAAAGAGAATGGGTGGTCTAAGTTCTGTTTATTCAAAGACCCTACAATCCACAGGATAAAACTCACTATCTTAAAGAGATATCTATCTGCATTCCCATGTTCATTAGCCAAAATATGGAAACAACCTAAATGGCCATTGACAAATGAATGGATGAAACACACACACACACACACACACACACACACGAAAATTAATTCAGCCTTTAATAAAAAGAGGTGAATCCTGTCATTTGCAACAACATGGACAAACCTTGAGGGTATTTGCTACGTGAAATAAGCTAGACACAGTAAGACAAATATTACATGATCTCACACGTGAAATCCTTAAAAAAAATTTTTTTTTAAAGAGCCAAATTCATGGTAACAAAGAGTGGAATGGTGGTTACAAGAGATTGAGGGTTTGGAGAAAACAGAAAACAAAAAGAAAGAAAGTAGAAGGGTGGTTGCCAAGGGCTGGGGACAGAAGCATGGTGAGTTATTTTTTAATAGTAGAGTTTCAATGTTGCAAGATGAAGAGAGTTCTGGAGACGGATGTTGGCCTGACAATATGAATGTACTTAATACGACTACACTGTCCACTTTAAAATGGTTAAGACAATAAATTTTATGTTATGTGTATTTTACCACAATAATAAGATTGGGGGAAAATATGGATAAACAAAGCTAAGACACAAGACACTAAGACACTGAGCTGAAAGATCATGGAGTAGGTGAGTGATAATAAGAAGATGAGTATATGAAATACGAAGACATGGAGTGGGTAGACTGTAGGATTAGAGAAAGCAGAAATGAGGATACAAAGAGTTAACGGAGATGGAAGGTTTGAACAGTAAGAATATCTACTGAACTGTCTGCATCCAAGATTAAGTTGGTATAAAATAAATCATATTTTTTCACTAAAAAAAAAACAAAAAACACACCAACAAAGACACTACAAAGTCCCTTTCTAAAACAACAATGAATTAAGGGACCTCAGTCAGCAGAGCAACTTAACATGACAGGATCATGAAGAAAGGAACTTATTTTTAAAAGTGAGGATAGCCCAGCTGGTGTGGCTCAGTGGTTGACCATCAATCTAAGAACCGGGAGGTCCTGGCTTGATTCCTGGTCAGGCTACATGCCTGGGTTGCAGGCTTGATCCCGAGCAGGGGGCGTGCAGGAGGCAGCTGATCAATGATTCTCATCATTGATATTTCTATCTTTCCCTCTCCCTTCCTCTGAAATCAATTTTTAAAACATTTTTGAAATAATAATAAGAGTAAGGATATACTTATTGGATAACTTATATAGATAAAGCTACCTTGTCACCTGCCAGGCACCCAGGCCCAACAAAGTGGATGACAATAATAACTTTGCATTTGTTCCAACATCTCCCATTGTCTGCAGACGTTTCCTTTACATGGGTGCTCAAACTCAGAGGGCTCTAAGTCATAACATAGGGGTGTTTTTCCATCTTCCCTTGATATCTTCTACAGCCATACTTGCTAACTTGGGACATGAGAACAGGAGGGATCAGAAACAATCCATCCCTAAGAGTACCCAGACAGTGACTACCCTCACTCCATCACTCAAGAGGGTAATCCGAATTTAGTGATCCAAGTGATAATGGTAACATCAATCTGATGATCATTTCAAAAACACCTGCTATAAAAAAAAAGTCTGGCTAGTAACTTATTAATTGAGCCCCAAATACATACAAGTCTCACATGGATTCAACACATTCTTGTTTTAGTTGTTCTCACTCAACCCAGTTTATCTCAAAAATAAATTGCAAGCTCCTTTTCTCCCAAAGCCTCTTTTCTTCAGAACTTGCTAAAGATCACCAGCTCATTTAGCTGAAGATGAAGGTATGTTCCATTAACTCATCAGCAATACTGTCACCTCCTAGTACTACCGTCCACCATGGAAAACGGCTCATGCCACCAGGTACACACTGAGAAAGTCCTCTTCCAATCCATCTGCATGTAAGTGCACTTCGTCTCACCTACATTCAGGAGAGCTCATCAATCTTGGTGCAAACACACAAGTTGGCTCCTCAATCACCTAATCCCTTGCCTGCCTCTACCAAAAGTGGCTGAAAACCTGAAATATTTGCTCTCCCCAAAGGAGCTGATGAGACGTAAGTTCCAGCCAAAGAAAAATACACAGCATCTTGCTAGGAAAGAGGAATAAGGGATAACAATTTTGAGAAAACATTTGCTCCCCTGATGATGAGGAGCAGAGGCAGCTGATCTGGCTAACGAAGGCATGGAAACTGAAGCTAAGCAGCTGGCACACTGCAATCCAGAGGCATAATCCAGAGGGAAGTATAAAAGGATTTAAGAGACATGCCCTGGCGTTACCAAGCCACTGCAGTATGGTGAGCAAACCCCTATCTCAGGTTGGGTCAGAAAAATAACCCCTACTTTAGTTAAATATCTTCGACTACTTGTTTAAGATATTTTTAATTGATAAAATCCCCAATTCTACCATGGCAATAGAGTAGGGGATTGATTAACACATTTGTGCTCATCAACACTGATCCCCAAAAAAGGAAAAAGGAATCCTATTTATACCACTTCCCATAAAGAGGCAGATATCAGTAAAGACCACGGGCAGAGAAACCATGGATTCCATACACTGGACTAGAATTCTGGCTCAGCAACTGGTACTGTGATCTTAGATAAACTACTTAACCTTTCAAAGCCTCAGTTTCCTCAACTGCAAAAATCATATTACTAACCACTTCATAATGTTACAGACATGATTAAATTGGCAATGCATATACAAATTTCATAGTGGCTGGCTTACAGTAAGTACTTCATAAAAGATTAGAAACCTACCCCCATCACCACTGCCTTGACGGCCATCACCCAGCATGCCAATTCTTTAGTTAATATTGGTCAAACTCAGAGCTTCTTGACTTAAGAAGAATGATTCAGCACCATGTGAAACTGAAGAGGAAAATATACAGTTTCAAATTGAGTGTGAGAGTGTGTGTGTGTGTGTACATGCTGCCTCAGGCCTATCCCACAGTATGCAATTGATATATATTTGCTGAAGGAAAAATTTCTTCATCAAAGTGTTAAGAACTGAGAATGCTAAGACCAAAGCATTGCAGCCACCAAGGTAAAAATGTAAGTTCTATGACTTTCAGTATGTCATTTTTTTTTCAGCCATCTCAAGAAGAAGAAATGATTGCCTTCTTAATATTCAACAAAACTCAAAAGTAGTCCAAAGGATTAATGAAAATGTACTTAACAAAGATTTAAGCTACTTGAGAGAAAAGACTATAAATGCAAATTATTATTCTCTCTCTTTAGGATTATAGCTGCCTTGCCAAAATCCAAAGCTATGAAAGTTTGTTTTTTCCCTCAAAGATTTAACATTAGCTCACCTTCTCTCCATTATTGTAGCTTTAATAATCAATGTGATAACTGGAATTTTTGATGGCACGGTTGTAAAAAATAACGTCTGGTTACCAATCCTGCTTACTATTCTGTTTCCAAATTTATGAGAGAAAAAAAAAATCTGTCTTCTATATCTTCTTCCTATTTCAGTTCTCTATTTTCTAGACCATTACCCCATTCACACCTCAATTTACTAAACTCATTGACACTGTTCACCTAAATGTTTTGCAACTCAACAAATATAATGTGTACATGGACAAAATTATAGTTCCACCAAAGACAACCATAACATTTTTAAAACCAGAGCATAAGTGCTTTCTATATTACTAAAGGCTCATAACTCTATGATAGGCTTCTATTAAAAATGCAGGCATGAAAACACAAACTCGCTGACTGTCATGTTTTTAAACGTACCCTGAAAGAATAAAATTATAAAGAGTAAAAAGAATTTCATACAAACAGCAAGAGACTCATAAAACATTTACTTCTAACCTTAGTGCCTTTTTTAAATTTCAGGGGAAATCAAACCTGTTCATTTTGTTTTTCTCAAGTCTGTGGTTCCTTGATTATTTCTAGTATCAACTATTATCTCTATCACCTCTGGGACAATGTTCACGTGTTATTTTTATTTTGGTTTGAACTTGCACATTGCTCTCCTAGAACATTTCAGAAACAAGTCTCTGCACCACTCCAATTTCAGCACACACGCTGCCTATTTGAGTTCACAGGGTTCTCGGTGTGGCACTGGATAAAGACATTAAAGCCTTACTTAACAGAGTTTTATTTCCGAGACTCAAGATATTGCAATGCATGTAAATCAGAGGGTGGATCCTGCTCTCCCTGACAAGTTCCTCAAGTATATATGCGCAATTAAATAGACAAGCAGTGAAATTGGAAGGTATAGAATTAGGAGTTGGTCTAGGGGCAGTACTCACCTGCCTGAATGCAGCAGGCAGGAGGAGAAAGAAATGTCAGGGCTTGTTATCAGCCAAGGGTGTGGACAAGGAAGAAACGAGGGAACTTACAAATGAAGGGAAATCACAGTGGTCCCATTCCCCATCCCTCACCCCCACCTCAAAAATTCAAGGTCAAGGGATTATTCACATCAAAGACAGAGCCATGCAAAACCCAGGTTGAAGCTGACATCTTTGATGCTCTGTCTATGACCCCCACACTATGTCCATCACTCTCTTTTCTATGCTACCTCTGTACTCAGTGTACATTTTTCTTTCATTGACCACACTGTGTAATGGCTATGGTTATCTCGCCTCCTTACTGCCCCCTCAAACATTATGCACACCCTGAAAAGTTAACCATACACTTGTGCCCCAGTGTTTTTGTCTGGCACATGATAAATACACAAAAACTGTTACTGGAATGAACTTGAATAAACATCTTTTTCCAAATGAAAATCAGTTATAAAGGAAAGCTATACATGATTATAACCAAGCACTTCCTTTTAATATTCATTCTTTCTTTGGCACGTAATTACTAGGTGTCAGGCAAAAGAGCAGACGTGGGTGACTTAATATTGGATGTGGCCAATCCTATGAGACAAAGTTGGTTTAATTCATATAGTATTTTACTTTGGTTTAATTTCCTCTGTGTGTGTGTGTGTGTGTGTGTGTGTGTGTGTGTGTACTTGTGTGTCTTGTTCTCCTCTTTTTCTCATTAATGATGAATCAGAAACTTTAAGAAAACAAATTCAAAGACATATACATCATCATTGCTTTTCAATGTCCGGTCACTGTTAAAAATTACACTCTCAACACTTAACCAATGTATAACATTTTCCATAATCCTAGATCCCCCTGTGCAAATTTTCAAATTGGAAAACTAACAGATGATGCATCTTTCTTTGTAGTGACTGAATACATTTTTGCTCTATGAGAGTGGAACTGTCAAAGAATTGAATTTACAAGTACAAAAAAAAAAAAACTTTTCAGTATTCAGGTGTTTCCTAGCAACTGAATCTCCTGATATTTTCTCATCACAAGTAAGGAATAGGAATCAAAATCTGTGTTTCAGTGCACTCTGGTGTCAATGAAAGCAGTGCAGCTCAATGAAAAAAATACTATAAATAATGTGTAAAAATACTAGGTATTATCTAGCCAATCTAGGCTGAGGATTTAAAACAGGTAATTATAATGCTTAAATCTGATAAGTGATCTGAGGACTGGGTGTGTTTATACTGGAGTGTGGGTGAATCTTATCTTTTCTGTGAATGGGGAGAGGTGTGCAGGGGACACAAATGTGACCATAAAAATAGTAACTTAAGAATTCCTCTGGAGAGTTAGTTCAACCATGAAGAATGAAGCTGCTATTTTCAAAGTAGCCAGAGTTTAAACCTGGTTTATGCTGCATCATAGTTTTTTACATATCCCAGAGAAAAACTGTCAAAAGATTAATAATTTTAACTGCTGCAGCCAACTGTACTTCTTTGGAAGTATTTTGAGATGATAAACATTTGCAATTGAGATTTCAGTAATATTCTGCAGGTACAGCACCTCACACATTATAGGGTACCTCACTCCTTTATAAATAGTACAGTGAAGTGCAATCCCATTTAACTTTAGTTTTCTCAACAAATATGGAGAATACAAACATGCTGCTCTCACAAGGTAATTCATCAGATTCCAAGCATCTACTCCTCACAAGGCACTGTGCTAGGCATCAGAGCTATTGAAGTTGAATATGGCACAATCCCTACCCTGGGGAACCCAACATTTAAAACATAATAAACTGATGAACAAAATAGATCCAGAGACATAGAAACATGGAACAGACTGATGAATCTCAGAGGAAAAGGGCGGGGAGCGGGGAGGGGGAGGGGGGGGGAGGGGGTGCACAGGGAGGGAGGAGTGGAAAGAGATCAACCAAAGAATGTATATGCATAACCCATAGACAGACAATGGTGTGGTGAAGGCCTGGAGCAGGGGCAAGCTAGAAAAGGTCAATGGAGAAAAAAAAAGAGTACATCTGTAATACTTTCAACAATAATGTTAAAGTTTAAAAAATAAAATAAAACATGATGGAAACACCACTATAAGGAAAGTGAATCAGAGAAAGCAGTAGAGGGGCAGAGATACGTGGGCCTGGGGAGAGGTAACCAACTACTATAGTAAAAAGGGCCTTGAACTTAAGGAGTTATGCAGGGCCCAGATCCTACACTAAGTAGCTGCTTGAATTTTGGTAAGTCATTCGACCTATCTGGGGCTACGCTTTCTAGGGCAAATGAAGGGGCCTACCTGGTAAGTGCTACTGTGAGCCCCTTATAAAATAAAGCTAATAAGCACTGTCGTACATAATAAAGCAAGCATATCCACTGAGTGTCTAGTTGCCAAAAAAGAGGGCAAGACAACACACAAATGATTAACACAGCTCTAACATCCTTTCCTGCTCTAAAATTCTCTATGTGCTCACATTTGCTGGCAACTAGAAAGCAAAGAACTTGAAATAAGTGAATCATTAAAATTCTTGCCACCAATAATTTCCATAAACACAGAATACAGAACCACACTAAGCACTGCAGAAAGAAAAGGAAAAATCAAAACTTCTTAAAATATTATTCACATAAACTAGCCCCTTTAAATGAACACCTAAAAAATATATAGCACTACAGAATTTCATATACATTACTGATTTTTTTCAATGAATGAAACTTCTTTTATCAAAAACCTAGAATATTTCACTAAAACAAGAAAATCACTTTTATTCTATCCTATTCTGAGAATGGTGCCAAAAGCCCCATTTTGTAAAATAAAATACATATGGAGAAAGATACTAAGACTCACTTACAATAATTTGCTCGTTTGTGGTATCCAACTCATTGCATCTGCCTGATCCCCACATCCAACGTTGAAATATTCAGTTTGGTCCCCTTCTCTTTATATTCTTTACTCCTTTGAAATTGTATCTACTAGTTAGGCTTCAAATTCCACAATCATGTAGGTGACTCCCCAATCTATCTCTTAATCTCTAAGCACTCTTCTAAGTTTCAACCCAAATTTACCAGGATGTCCTACTAAACCAATAAACTCCAAGACCAATACCAAAATCATTTCCTCTCCCAAACAGCTGTCTCACATCCCTGTTGCTAAAACATATCTCGAATAGTCCATGCTTTCTGGCACCTAACCAGTTAGCTCAACTGCTCTCTGCAAACTGTTCATCTCATTTGGCTTGTTGAAGCCAAATAATTTAAAGTCAATATCAACTCTCACTAATTTCCCTAGCTCAGGTGATACCACTCTCAGGACACACCTATTTTCTACCTGGTCACTGAGTCCTAAGCTCTCCCTACTAGACAAGGGGGTTCTTGAGGGTCAGAGTCCTGTGTCATAAACTTTCCATTTCCCATAGGCACTGTGCATTAAACCTGATTTTTTTTTAATTTGTTGAATGGACAACAAACGGTAAACTGCACATTATAAAGGGCTTAACAAAGCAAATGACTCACAAACAGAGCAATGACCAAGTTCAGCTTAGTATCCTCAGTCAACAAGCATGTCTCCAAGTTGAAACAGCATGTTTATTTCCCACCCCCAAAAAAATGAACGATTTCTTTCTGATAGGTTCATGCTTTCAACTGCAATGTTTTGTTCCCTACAGATTGGTACAATGGGAAAATAAACAAAGTGAAAAATCTAAAAAAAAAAGTTGAGAGAATCCAAGATGGCGGCTTAGGTAAACACCTAAACTGCTGCCTTGCGCAACAATTTCAAAAATTCAACTAAAAGACAAAACGTCTATCACCCAGAACCACGGGAAAGCTGGCTGAGTGGAATTTCTACAACTAGAAGGAAAGAGAAAAGAGCATCGAGACGTGCACGAGCGCTGAAAAGCTGAGGTACGGAGGCGCGTGATCCGGGCTGGTGGCGGGCATTGCTTTTTTCAACCCAAAGGGAGACAAGCCCCCGATTACTCTGAAATCCAGTTTCTGGGGAGACGCGGGGGACCCAAACTCCTACGGGAAGAAGCTGGACTGTCTGCCAGTGAGGGGGGCTTACTTGCACAGCTGCGCGCAGGAATAATTGTTTACGGCACTGGGGCACAGGACTCCAGGACGACCTTGGGGACACAGAGCCGGCTAACTAGCAGCCATTGCTGTTTGCCTACAAACCCACCCAAGCTCCAAGCAGCAGCGTTAGCAGAAGAAAGCCCCGCCCTATCGCAGCTTAACCTAGCAAACTTGCAGCCTGGGTCAGACAGCTCCAAAACCTCCAAACCCCAAGCAAAGAGGAGAAAACTAGCTCTCACTGTAGCTCCTGCTGGATGGCCTCAGACAGTAGCTGACCTGCACCCCATTGGAGATCCAGAAGCCAGTGTACCTAGTGGTCAGAGTGAGACACCAGATTTCAACTCCTCACATCCATAAGTGACACATTCAAAGGCAGACTCAGTGAGCACCAAAGCCCCACTGAAACAAGTCCTACCCCATAAGTGTGTCTTCAGCCCAGCAGTTCTTCCATTATAGACACAGTGAGTGCTCACAGCTAATTGGCCTGGAAGTCAATTCCTCCCAGTATACCAACAGCAATTAAGGCTTTAACTGCACCAAAGTCTTTGCACTCAGCCCACAAAGGGTTGTACCAAGAGTGTCCACATCAGGTGATTGGGGAGGCTGAGCTACTGCCCCCTATAGGTCACCTACCACACAAAGCCACTCCATCAACACAGGGAAGCAGCCAAAATGAGGAGACAAAGAAACATGTCACGAATGAAAGAAACGGAGGAAAGCAAACTACTGGATGACATAGAGTTCAGAACCACATTTATAAGGTTACTCAAGAATCTTCTTAAAACCGCTGAGAAACTTGATGAGACCTTCAAGGAGCTTAATGAGAATGCCAAAAAAATGGAAAAGGATCAGTCAGAAATGAAGCATACACTGTCTAAAATAAAGAATATACAGAAACTCAACTGTAGATCAACGTACCCCAAGAATCAAACCAAAGATCTGAAATATGTGGAAACAAAAAACATCCAACCAAAAAAACAAAAAGAAAAAAGAATCCAAAAATATGAAGATAGTGTAAGGAGCCTCTGGGACAACTTTAAGCGAACCAACATCCGAATTTTTGGGGTGCCAGAAGAAGGGAGAGCGCAAAATATTGAAAACCTATTAGAAGAAATAATGACAGAAAACTTTCCCTGCCTGGTGAAAGAAATAGATGTACAAGTCCAGGAAGCGCACAGAACCCCATACAAGAGGAATCCAAAGAGGACCACACCAAGACACATCATAATTAAAATGCCAAGGGCAAAAGACAAAGAGAGAATATTAAAAGCAGCAAGAGAAAAACAGTTAATTACCTACAAGGGAGTACCCATACGACTGTCAGCTGATTTCTCAACAGAAACTATGCAGGCCAGAAGGGAGTGGCAAGAAATATTCAAAGTGATGAACAGCAAGAATCTACAGCCAAGATTACTCTACCCAGCAAAGCTATCATTCAGAGTTGAAGGTCAGATAAAGAGCTTCACAGACAAGAAAAAACTAAAGGAGTTCATCACCACCAAACCAGGATTACATGAAATTCTGAAGGGTATTCTTTAAGGAGAGGAAGAAGAAGAAAAAGGTAAAGATAAAAATTATGAACAACAAAATGACATCAAATACATACCTACCAACAAGTGAATCTAAAAATCAAGTGAATAAAAAATCTGAAGAACAGAATGGACTGGTGAATATAACAGAATCAGGGACATAGAAAGGGAGTGAACTGACGATTCTCAGGGGAAGCAGGTGTGAGGGGTGCGGGAAGAGATTGGACAAAAATCTTACTCCTATGGATGAAGACAGTGGCGGGGGTAAGGGCATGGGGTGGGGTGGGGAATCAGGTGGAGGGGAGCTATGGGGGAAAAAATAGAGGAACACCTGTAATAATCTGAACAATAAAGATTTATTAAAAAATAATAATAATAAAAATAAAATGTATCTGTTAAAAAAAAAAAAAAAAGTTGAAATGTTTAAAATTAAAAATAAGCCAAAACATAATAAACAAGGTAGAGTCTGGTAGCGAAAGTGGGGGTGCAGGTGTAGTAGCCACAACTTGCACATTGATGGATTGGCTGCAGCACTAACTAGTTCATTGCAACCACTTAAAAATAGCATTAAATAATCAGGAAGCAATATTAGAAAAGGCATATTAGTCAAACTAAAACCCAAGGAAATCAACCATTTAGACACAAATAAGACAAATAAAATTCCTATATGATTCCACAGTAAGTAACCAGTCAAGAAAAATAATTATATTTAACCACAGCTTAGGGAATTAAACTGAACACTGCTTTTAAAAAAGAGGATAAAAGAATTAAGAGGATTCCAAGCTCTTTATAAATAAAAATTACTTGATCAAGTGCCTACAAAGAACATTTTTCCACAGCAACAAACACTTGGTGAGCCATAGACTCAACAAGGATTCCAAAAATGTAAAAAAGGAAATCCTTTTAAAAAAAGAAAGAAAATCCTTACTTTTCTCTGTGACTCCAAGAGCTACTTATTTGCCTGCAAATTATTTCCTTGGGAACTTCTCAAAGTAGTTCCTTCTACGTCTAAATTAAAATGTATAGATATATTTTCTGAAAGACTTGTTTTTTTAACGTTTCACTAGAGCCTTTTAAGAATGAGTCTCACAAACAGAAAGTGAAATCAGTCACACTACATGAGAAAAAGAGAATCTGCTTTAAAGAAATTCAGCTACATTTTCAGAAGCTGTCCGTTTTTGTTTTTGTTTTTAAAGAAAGCGTTCCACTGCTGAATGACAGCAGATGCATGGGAAAGCTCCAGCTCAGCTGTGGGCCCTCCTCTCTTCTCCACTGACACCCACACCCTTCCTGTGCCACCTCAGTCTCAGGGCTTCACATTCTCCTGCCCAGAAATCCAAACTTCTAAACCTGGCTTCGTACTTGATATCTCTATTTGGATGACTAATAAGCACCTCCCACTTATCATAGTCAAGACAGAACACTTGACTTCATTTTCTGTACCTCTTTCTCTCAGTCTTCAGCATCTTGGTAAAAGGCATCCCTCTCTAATCAGTTAACCAAACTCCAGGGGTGTATAATATAGTGTTCTGAATACAGACTCAAAAGCCAGGCTGCACAGATTCAAATCCTGTCTGCTGCTCAGGATATCCTGTGCAAAGATATTACAAGCCTCGGAGGGTAATAATGGTATCCACTAGATGGGGTTACTAGAAAGATTAAATGTGTTGATGCATGGAAAACATTTAGATCAGCGCCTGGCAAACTTTAAAAGATTCCTCTTTTTCGCTCACACCCAGTCTGTCATGTCAACAATACTTCAAAAACAAAGCTGATATCAACTGATTTCTCTCACTTGTTACCTTCAAAACCAACCTATTTCAAGCCACCCTCTAGATTAATGTGATAAACTTCCAAACTAACCTTGCCTCCATCCTTCCTATACCCTCCACAGTGGTTTTCAAGTAGCAGCCGCAGTAATCTATTTAAAGTATAAACCAGATCTTATCACTCCCTTATTGATTTTCGACTACACTGAGCTAAAAACCAAACCCTTTACCTTGGTTCATTCAAAGTCCTCCATCCAGCCCTATAGTCTCACCGGGTTCCACTCTCTGCTAGCTCACTACCCTTCAGCTGCACTGGCCTTTTTAACTCTGCAAAAATACCAATACTCCCCCCTCAGGGCCTTTGTGTGTTTTTTGTGTGTTTGCTTGTTTAATATTTATAGTTGAAAGTATTACACATATCTCCTTTTTTTTCCTTGGGGCCTTTAAATTGGTGACTTTCCCTGCCTGGAATGCACTTCCCTCTGTCGGCGCTGAGCTGGCTCCTTCATATCACATATTCAATATTGTTATTGTTTATTACTTTAGTAATTGTCTATTTCCCACTAGAATATAAACTTTATAAAAAAGAAAATTTTCCTTTATCTTGTTAAATACTGTGTCCCTAGTACCCAAGACAATACGTGGGTGAACAAATAAAAAGTTATTGAAAAAATAAACCATTAACTGAAAGAACTGGCCAAAGCTTCTAAAATTGTTTGTGAAGCAAAGAAATATGTCTTTCCCTCATTCTTTTCCTTAACTGGTTATCAATTTATTGCATCTCAGCTTCAAATTCACCTTTTTTGCCTGCTCTGTAACTGGACAGTAGTAAAATTTACCTTCCAATATTATCTCAGAGTAAGTTTCCTGATAATACAAAGCCTTACAAAGGAACAGTTAGCATCAAAAGAGCCTAGGAATTACAATTAGAAAACCTGATATTCAGAAATGGCTCCAGCAATAACCTTGGATAAATAGCCTCTAGGGACTGCATTTTCCTAATCTATATAATGCAGATTGTAATCTCTGTCCATCTCAGAGACTCACGGTGAGGGTCAAATGCATAAACAGTAAACCATGGACAAATAGAAATTATTATTATTCAGCACCTACTAGTTCAACAAAATGTTACTGAGCACTGCCCCTATGGGGTAGATGGAAAATTTTAATTAAGACAGAGCCCTTACTCTCAAAAAGCTTATATTTTAGCTGAGGAGAGAAACACATAACTGGAATCATGTCATCATAGTTGGTAGTGAGCTGAGTACTGTGGGAGCACAAAGAAGACACACTTAACACAACCTGGAGGCCTGGAGAGGCCTTCCCGGAGGAAGAGTGGCCACAGCTGAGTCTCCACAGATCAGCACGGTGAGAAAGGGTTTCTTATCAAATGAGAAGCTAATGTCCATCTTTTATGAGTCCTAGAGCATGTTCAAAAGCCAGACTAGTTCCGTTATCATAAAAATCCCATTAAGAACAAGCCTTCAGATATCACCTGGGATAAAACTCTTCTATCACCTTAGACTTCCCCCAGCCCCATTTATTTCACCCTCTGCCACTAATTAAAGTACCTCTTTTTCATCTTTAGGGCAATTTTTCTCATCCTACAAGGATATTTCCATTCATAAGGCTGATATTTTTTAATTATCTATCCCAAGGTCAAAATTCTCCTCCTGGGAAAGGACAGTAATAAAGAGACCATAGCAATAGGTTTAGGTTTTTCCTTCACCATGGCCCTAAAAGAAATCCCCTCCCACAGCTGTCAGGTCAGGTTCCCAGGCAATACATGCCATCCACTCTCCTGCATGAAAAGGCAAAGGGGCCCTGTCTGGTTTGGCTCTGTGGTTAAGAGTGTCAGACCCACAGACCGCGGATTCAATTCCCAGTCAAGGGCACGTACCTAAGTTGCGGGCTCAATCCCCAGTCCCTGGAAGGCAACCAATCAATGATGTCTCATCAATGTTTCTCTCTCTCTCTCTCTCTCTCTCCCCTCCACTCCACTCTTGCTAAAAATCAATGGAAAAAATATCCTCGGGTGAAGATAAAAAAATAAAAGGCAAACGGTTCTTTGGACAATCTTTCAACCCGACGTGGCCCTGACCCTGCCAGGAGAAAAAAGTCAAGCAGCAGTCACTGTCCCTCTTCTATCAAATCCAAAGACACTGAGGCCAGAGTTCTCCACAAGCCCTGGCAATCAGGACCAACCCAGTAAGTCTGAATCCACTAAAGCAGAAGGTGGACCACCCTACACCCTACAGTTCCAATCCTGGGCATAGAACTAACAGAAATGTGTTTGCCAAAGAGGTCCTAGAATGTTCAGATCAGCAGTATTAGTAATAACCACAAGAAAGAAAACAAAACCCAAATGCACGTCAATAACAGAATAGGTAAATACACTGTTAAATAAAGTCAATCGAAATCATGTGTCACCTGATAGGATGCAATGAAAAGAATATACCCTCACCTCTATGATATTCCTGCTCAAGATGTATAACTTGCATCTGAACATGCAAAAATATCAGACCAGATTGAGAGCTATTCTATAAAGTAACTTGGCCTAGAACCTACAAAAGTAACAAAATCATGAAAGTCAAGGGAAACCTAAGAACCTATTCCAGACTAAAGGAGACTAAAAAGACAATAACTAAATAGCACATCTGATTTAGGACAAATTTGGACACGACTGAGACAACTGGTGACAAGTGAAAGGGCCCTGAGGACTAGATGGTAGCCATGATCTGATGTTACTTTTCCTTATTTTGACAGTTGAATTGTGGTTATGGGGAGGACATCTGTGTTTCCAGGTATTACACGCTCAAGTATTGGGAGTGATGAGACGTAAAGTTGGGAAAATTATTCTCAAATGATTAAGGGAAAACATTGTTATTTTACCTGCAACTTTTCTATAAGTTTGTGATTACTTCAAAATTTTTAAAAAAATTTTAAATATCTTATAGTATGTTGGAAGGGGGAAAGAATGAGAGAGGGAGGTACAAAGCTTAAGTGTAATATGCTGAAAAAATAAATTTATTCCTAACTTAGGAACTCATAGAGTTCTGTCTTTAATCTCAGTATATTTACATTCCCCATCTTCTGCCCATAAGAAGCGGGGAGGGGAGATTGCAAAAATCTGCCACATGGCCCAGCTGATGTGACTGAGTGGTTGAGGTTCAACATATGAACCTGGAGGTCTACTCCCAGTGAGGGCGCAAACCCGGGTTGCAGGCTCGATCCCCAGAAGGGGGCGTGCAGAAAGCAGCCGATCAATGATTCTCTCTCATCATTGATGTTTCTATCTCTCTCTCCCTCTCCCTTCATCTCTGAAATAAATAAAAATGCTATTTTTTTAAATCTGCCACATAGCCTTCTTTGTACATAAGATTGTTAGGAAACTAAGTTGACTAGCAAATATGCATGTGCCCATTTTTATTAGCAAGGAAAGCTTTTTTCAGAAGCCCCCAAACAACTTCTCATATTTTCAGCCAGAGCTACATTGTATCACATGCACAGATCAACAATTTGGAAAGAAGGAAGAAACCACCATTATCAGCCCAAGGTTGATACCAACACTCCAGAAGCTTTTTGAAATACATGGTGGTATCTTTGGTTGTTATGGGGACTTTGACCACTATTGGCATTTAGTGGATGAGAGCTAAGGATAACCACTGTCCTGAAAAGTACATGGCTGTTCCACATAAAGAAGTGCTATCCAACATGTCAACAGGCAAAGTGGGTGAACAAAACCAATAATAAAACAAGGAGAACCACCACCAGTAGGCAAATATGTCTGCTACAGAGACTGACAGTATAAAAGATACCATCTTTACCTGTAAATAGATTATGGTCCAGGAAAAGTTACAAGACAAGTAAAGAAAATATTGAAAAACATCAACACTACTAAAGATTAAAAATAGTAACAACAACACATAGGATTAGGGAAAGAGGAAGAATATTAACAGTTATGAAACACCCATAATGCTATGTATTTAAATAAAGTGCCTTCTTTCATAAAAGCAGAGTTAACATTTTAGTCTTCCCAAATGCTGATATAGCTGAATTATGCATGTTAGTTAATCCAGGAGAGCCAGTAATAAAAATTATTTACACCAGAAAATACAATTTTTGTGTGTATTTTTAAGATGTTATACTTAAGTATAACAGTTTCAACAAATCTCTGAAAAAGCATTGATCATGTTGTATATTCAACACAGTTAGCACCAATCTCACCCAGCAGTAGGCTCTTTATTGCAGCACTATCATAACACTGTTTTTACTATTTAATATAAAGACTTTCTTCTACATTGCCCTCTACTGACGCAAAATACCAATTTAGAACAAAAATTTAAGGATTACATCCAACAAAGGCCACTCTAATGTGAAGGGCCTTATATAAAATCCATCTCTGAGCCAAGAGACAGGACCTTGAAAAACCCACTTACAAAATTTACCAGCTCTCCATTAGTATTACCAAGAGAAAGAAAAAATAAGAAAACTAACTATGGGTAGAAACAAATAAAAACCTAACAGTTCTAGAATTACCAGTACAACATCATAAGCAATTTGAATATCATTATAAAAATTAATTTATTTCTTAAGAAGTAAAGAACAAATGACCAAGGCTATACAGTCAAACCTCAGTTCTCAAACATCTCCCATCTCAAACAATCTGGTTCTCAAGCAAGTTGTTCACAGAGAAAAATGTCTGGGTTGTCAAACAAAACTTCAGTTCTTGACCAACAACCCTTTCATGCTGATACCTCAACATGACAAAAAAAACATCTCTCAGGCCACAAAGGACAGAATGCTGAATATGAGTCAGTTTACCACTGAACCTCCTGTTGTTAACATATCAGGAAATTGTGCTCTGAATATTTTTGTGTTTTGGGGTTTCTTTTGCTTTTGTTGCTAGCCAAATGGACGATTAGCACAATTTTAAAACATAAAGGACCATCAAAAGTGCTGCTGTTGCTAAGGGTGTGAAAGTGTTCACAAAACAACAATCACAAGCAATTGAAGAGGTAGAAAAATTTGTTGATTTGGATAAAGGAAAAATAATCAGTCAGATGGAAGCAATATGGGAAAAAGTGAAGATGCTGCATACTGACCTCCAGAAAGACAGCCCTGGAAACGAGTGCTTAAAGAGATTCCTTTAAAGCTAGTAGGGGGTGGTTCAATAAATGTAAGAAAAGAAGCGTTTATTTACAGATTAAACAGTACATTAGACATGTACTTTATATAAGAAAGATTTAAACAGGGAATCATTTGGGTCTGGAATGAATTAATCCAATTCAATTGAATTCATTTAATTTTCATTATTTTAATGGGGGAAAAATGATTCCATTTTTTTAATAAGTCACCTCCTGAATAGCCCTCCATAGGAATTAAGTTCGAGACCTGAGGTTCTGCTTTATAAATTAAAAGGTGAATATGTGGAAATAAAGTGAATATGGAAATATAGTAAAAAATAAAAATACTTACTGCCAAAGCCTTGGACAGCTTGGTTCTAAATTCATTCAGAATGATTGCCACAATGTCCTTAGGTGGTACATAAGCAAAGCCATCTTGCAAATAGACTTTCCTTCCTCGGAACAAATCCAGAGCGTCAGCAAAAGGGATCTGAATTCAGAGTGAAACAGGGAGAATAAGCAGCACCTGTCATTTGGAAATCCTCCTAAGTCTTCATTGTACCAAGTCTAAATAAAATTCATCAATCCCCACAGATCAGAAGAAAGATCAATTTACAAAAGTAAACAATTAGCACAAAAAAGAAGTGGCAATCCAAAAATGTGTTTATTTCAGAGTAGATATCTTGAAAAATATTGTCAAGTTAAAATGCTTTATTTTTACTTAACTAATGAATTTAGAAATTATAGTCCCCAGGAGTTCAAACTAACAACTCAACCCCTCAAAGCACATTGTATTCCTCTCATATGATAAACTCCACATTTTATTCTGCATCAAGTAGAATCCTAATGTATATACAATATGTTCAGTGCTGAAAACTACTAACAAATGAAGCAATACAAATTTCTTCATCTATGTTTCCTTCTTTCTCTAGATAAATATATTGCAAATGCTAATCTCAACAATAAGAAATAAAAATAATAATAAGCATTCAGTTTTGCTATTAAAATAAGTAGTTGCCAATAAATGTTTTTAAAAAACCAATACTACTATACATTTATAAAGTCTTATGGACTATACTAAGAGTTTAAGATATCAGAAATATGTTAGTGAACCGTGTAGCTCTTTTCAAAAATGAGAGAAAAAGTTAGGTTAAAAAAATGATCCCCAAATTGTCTATTTGCCCAAGTTTTATATAAGAGTTAAATCTATATGCCCATCATTCTTAAATATACTCAACGACATCACATAATAAATAGAACATATGCTTTTTTTAATAAATAGTTTTTACTACAACACAGTCCTTTTACTGAAGTAGGTCATCACTTAGTTGGGAAAATAAGTTAGACACAGATGGAAAGTCAAACAGCTCTCTGGGGCAGTACATGCGTGACACTGCACCAAACAGGTAATTCACACAAGACACATCAGAGGAGGAGGTAAGTGGCTTTATTAAAATAATTCAGGCAAGGAAAGGAGACAGAAGTTTGGAAACGTGTTTTAATCCAAGCTCTATTACTCAGCTCTATTACTCACTAGACTTATGATTTTGGAACATTTAATTACTGCTTCTAAACCTCAATGGTAAAGGTTTATAGGTAGAAATTTGAAAGTATACTGAATTTAAATTTTTAAACAAATTTGGCTTCATGAATGACAATACTGATTTAGTAATTATATTAGAAATGATTTCAAATATCAGGGTTTACAAATTTTATAAAAATATAGAATCTTTAAAACCAGGACAGGGCAGGAAAGGGTTATCTAAATGACCCTTAAGGGTTCCTTAGCTCTCATATTCCGTGATTCTAGCTTATCAGGATAGTCACAATGGAAATAAAAATGCTTAAGCAGAAGCCAAAAATTATATGAAGGCAGAGTAATGGGAAATGTGGGATATGGGAGGGATAAATGTGATTCCCAAACTCTACATTTGGAAGGCTGACTGAATGATGGCCTAACTGGTAGGAACAGGGAAGTCAGAATGGGGAGCTAATGTGGAGGCAGGATTTTAAGCCACTGGCACTCACCAATAATGTTGAGTACATTCTTTTCAAAGGAACCTAGGGGTTGCAAATATCAAATTTTAAAATGAATTTCAGCTCTCCCCTCTAGAACTAGTTAGTCCAAAAGCCATTTAATGGATTCAAGCAAAGCAGGTATCTGGGCTAAGGGACAGAGAGCAGCAGAGGTAGCCCAAGCAAAATACTGGAACCTGGGTAGGTGGGTTAAAGAAGGTCTTTCCACAGGAGAGCAACTGTGAGTGCCCAAAGGGTATGAGGCCATGTTCACATGGGGAGATGGTCCAAGAAGGTGTCAGAGCCCTTCAATGGCAAAGAAGACTTCCATGCAGATCAGGGATCCAGAGCGAGGAGTGATGGGAGTGTCTTTGCAGAGGGCAGCCCAGCATGCAGCATAAAAGCCTAAGCATTGTGAGGAGAGAATTCCTTTTAGAGAATGCAGGCAATGCAGGGTCAGAGCCCAGGCAGGGTTAGGAGAGTGTCTGTGTAGGAGGACATCCCGACACAGAATGCTGGCACACTCTTAGTGGGGTGAAGAAGAAATACACACAGGAGTGGAAGAGGCTGTGGTGACAACAGGCTATACAAATGGGTTAATTAAACACGTATAGAAAGCTCAATGTGATGTATTTAACAAAACCTAGAAAGCAGTTTAAAGTTTACATACCTTATAAACTGACTCCAACTCCAAGACAGTCTCATTTGAACTGAATGATGAAGCAATAATATCCTTTTCTGGAAAAGTTTTCTCATCCTTACTTATCTAAAAGAAAACATATTTCATATTGTTTAAGGAAGTAAAAGTCTTCACTCAGTTTCAATACAATACTTTCCTTCACTAGAACAGTGAATATTCTATTTTTTATAAAATTTGTAAACCCTGATATTTCAAATCATTCCTAATATAATCACTAAATCGGTATTAGCATAAATGAAGCCAAATACTTTTAAAATTTTAAATTCAATACACTCAAATTTCTACTCTGCCAATTTCTGACAACATATACCAAAAGAACAACAGCAAAAAAATAGAAAGCATAATATAAAAGCAAAGGAATTATAATAAAAACTCAGTTTAATACAGACTTAAAGTGAGCATTATCTGAATTCAAGAGTTATGTTTTTTATTTAAATACTTATTTGTAGTTATGAGCGATTTAACTATTTCTCAATTTTCTAGACACATAAAACAACTCCAAACTTAAAATACTAGTTTTGCTAGACACAATTATAAATCTATTATCTCAGACTAATTATGGCTTTAAAAAGAAAAGACTGACAGATCTAACTAGATAAATATTATAAACTTCTATACAAAAAAATAAAAGATCTATAAATGAAGATGAAATATAAATTACAAACTGAAGGAAATATTTATATCATTTGACATCTGAGTAACTCTCAATAAAACCTTTGGAAGTAAGTACTAGTAATCCAAAAGTATAATATAGCTACCATTCATGTAGGTGAAAATAATAAAAGTAAATTCAAATAATAATGTCGTATTGTTTTCTACCTATTAAAATGGCCCAAATTAGGAAAACTTAGGATACACAGTATTGGAACAACCTTTCCAAAGGGCAAAATATTTCAAAAAGCATTAAAACATGCAGACCCTAACAGTTTTACTTCCAGGAACAATTTTTCTTCATCACAATATTATTTGTAATAATAAGAAGAAAATCTAAATGTCCAACAAAAGGTATTTGGTTAAATAAATTGCAGTAGACTTCAACGGTTCAGTAAAGCAGGCTATATTACTCAGATCAACCTCTCACAAAAATCAAAGACAGTGATAAAATTTTTTAAAGTATCTTCTTTACAGTACAGAAGACTAATATACAAAGTCATGCCCACAAGAAGTAGGATATCTAGTTTCACTTCATTGAGATCCTCCTGATCAAATGCCATGGGTCATTCAAAATAACCCAAGCCTTGGACTGGTTTTAAGGTGGACTCTGATTCAAATGCCCAGCTACCTGGCAGAAGCAAACTCAAATCATAAAGAATTCCTACAAATACATTTTAAAATGCAATTGCATTTTCTATAACAAGGCACACCATAAAACATCACTTAATGAGAAAAATATAATAATAATAATAATAATAATGATAGACTCTGAGCATGGAGGTATATAAAGAAATAAAAAACAAGAGTGATGACAGCTGATGAATGGGAAACTGTAAGTTATTGGAGGGAGGGAGGAAGGAAGGGAGGGAGGGAGGGAGGGAGGGAGGGAGGGAGGGAGGGAAAGGGAAAGAAAACAAAGAACTTGCAGAAACCGCACACAAAAAACCCTCAGGAACAGGAATTAAAAACTCAATGGAATCATAAAAAAACACCAAGTTTCAGTTCATGTGGAGTAGGTAATTTAGACCACTCCATCTGCATATGGGTAAGTTACCTAGGAATTGCCAGGCCAACAGTCAAAGCCTGTCATTTAAAGTCCACTTTTACAGTTACTGATGCTGGGAAAGCAGCTTCAACAACACTCTGCCAACAGTGGATAAATTATCCCCTACTCTAAGACTCTGAAGGATATAGGAGGGGTAAACCAGAAGATTATTAGTCTACAGATTACGGATCTACATCCAGTTTCTAATTATCGAGTGGGCCAGGGACCTCAGATTATGGATTTAATTAAAATTATCCTGGACTATCAATGCCCCTAGACCCATGAAAGAAACAAATGAAACCTCTTTGAAGAAAGATATAATCCTCCTAGGCTTCAATGTAGCCCTCCAAATAACTTTCCAAATAACATCGCCAGTACACGGTCAAAAATGAAGCACTCAGGGAACAAGACTCATGAATGAGAACCAGATAGGGAAGACCAAAAAATAAGTGTAAGGACTGGAAAAGAAACAAAACTGTCAGCATTCACAGATTATATTATTAATATCTTTAGAAAAGCCGGAAAAATCTACAGATAAATTCTTATACCTCTGGACCCTAATTAATCTAGGTTTCTGGATATAAGATCACATATAGAAAAACCAACCAACCAACCAAGCGGTTAAGTTCAATAACAGAATTTTTTAAAAGATACCAATTACGACCGAACTTAAACTATTAAATACCTAAGGATAAATCTAACAAAATATGAGGAAGGCCTCCACAAAGAAACTGTAACCTTACTGAGGGAAACAAGCGAAACCAAATAACAGACACCTAAGACTTACTATAAATGTACCGATTCTCAAAATGATCTACAGATTCAATACAGTCTCAAACAAAATCACAATAGCTTTTATGTGTGTCTGTGTGTAAGAAGATGTACAAGTTGGTTCTAAAATGTACATAAATATGCAAAGGGCCAAGAATAGACAAGACAAAAATAAGAAAAAGACAGTCAACCTAAGAAAATAAGCGAAACACATGAATTGGCACTTTACAAAATAATAAAACTCAATGGGTCAATAAATATATGAAAAGATGCTCAATCTCCTTAATCATCAGGTAAGTACAAACTAAAACCACAGTGAAAACATCAATGACATGTCGCTTATACAGCCATTAGAATGGTTAACATTAAAATGGGGGCAAATGTTGGTGAGGGTGTAGAAGAATTAGAACTCTCATTGTTGGTGGGAATAAACATGGTAAGGCCACTTGGAGAAAAGATCTGGCAGTTGCTTGTAAGACTGAAAATATCTTCCCCTATGACCTAGCAATCTCACTCCAAGGCACTTATCTAAGAAAAATGAAGGCATATGACCACAGAAAGACTTACATCATCCCATTTATATGAAGTTTTAGAACAGGCAGAAATAATATGGTAGGAAAAGATTTGAGTAGCGGTTACCAAGACAGAGTTTCATTAAGATGCAGCATGAGGAAACTTTCAGATATTGATGCTCTGTGTCTTTTGATACATTTAAGTTGCACAAGTTTATGCATTTGTCAGAATTCATGAATTAGGTGTGCTTAAGGTTTGTGCATTTCATTGTATGTACATGTTACTTAAATAAAAAGAGAACTCTTAACACACACTGAACTCTAATTAATGATATGCAGGCTATACTATTTGGTGGGAAGTTTTAAGATTTCTGAAACTTACTTTGAAATGGATTGGTGGGTAGACACAGGAATGGATAATAGGTGATAAAAACAAGTATAATAAACTGTAAATTGTAAAATCTAGGTAAGTAATGTGGATATTCATTATAAGATTCTTGCAAGTTTTCTCTATGTTTGAAGTTTTTCACAATTTTGGAGGCAAAATAACAGAATGAAGATACTACTATACTCCTGAAAGGACAGAGCAGGGCTGACTCCATTTTGTACTGTGTCCTCCATCTTGCGTAACTGTGTCTCCGACATGCCCCCTTCTCCAAGAAAAACTACTGAACGTGCCAGTTACGACAGTTACCCAGCCCACCCTTAAATCAGCCAGTGGGGATGCAAGGGGAACTAACCTAAGGCCAAAAGTATGCTGACCACATCCTGTCTTTGTGTAACCAGACCCTAGCCCTCACCCAACCAATCGGGATCAGCCAACCCAGGGGTCCACCCCTTCCCCCGCCCCAGACCCCTTTAAAACCTTTGTCTTGTTGAAGCGCGCTCTCTCTCCACCTCGCCGCTGCGCCAGACAGAGCTTGAGCTAGCGCGAACAAAGGCTCTTTGCATCGGACTCAGCTCCCTGGTGGTCTTTGGGGATCACGATATCTGGGCATAACACTCCCACTGGGACAACTAAAGTTAAGTTGGAAAATACAGGTAAGAATGGAGAGCAATGCACCCGGCTGACGTGGCTGTGTTTGAGTGTCAACCTATGAATCCAGGAGATCGCGGTTCGATTCCTGGTCAGGGCACATGTCCTGGTTGCAGACTGGATCCCCAGTAGGGGGCATGCAGGAAGCAGCGGATCAATGATTCTCTTTCATCATTGATGTTTCTGTCTCTCTTTCCCTCTGAAATCAATAAAAATGTGTGTGTTTTTTAAATAATGGAGAGCAATGGGAACTCTCATAACCTACTGCCAGAAGTGTAAATTGGTAGAACTACTTTAGAAAATTTGGTATTATCTCAGGAGTTGAAGGTAAATACGCCCCATAACCTGGTAATTTTACTCCTCCCAAATATATACATCAAAGCAGAGATAAGCAAACTTTTTCTAAACAAGGCCAAATAGTTAATATGTTAGGTTTTGTGAGCCATAACACCTCTGTCACAAGTACAGCTTCCTGTTGCAGCAAGAGGCCTATGTAAATAAATGGACACAGCTGTGTTACAATAAGACTGTATTTATAAACTGAAATTTACATTTAAATAATTTTCCTGTGCCAAGAAATTTTATTCTTCCTTTAATTTTTTTTAACTATTAACAAATGTAAGGGGGGGAATAAACAAAATAACAGATTTAATAACATAAATAAAATTAAAATTAAATGTAAAAAAACAGTCTTAGTTTGCAGGCCATGTGATAAATAGGCATCAGCCAGGATTTGGCCCATGGGCCATATGTAAGTTTTCTAGTACCAGGAATGTTCCAGTTCTTAGACCAAAGCCATTGGACAACATACAAACAAGTAAACATGAACCAGCATTATTCATATAACCATAAAGCAACATTATTCATAATAGCCCAAAACTGGAAACTCATCATCAAAGGCAGAATGAATAAATGTGTGGCATATTCAGTGTGAAATATGGCACAGCAACAAAAATAATACAACTTCACACAATGTTCATAACCTGAAATATATATTAAGCAAAATAATCCATGGACAAAATAAAATATACCTGATTATTCCATTTATAGAAAGATTTGTCTTAATTCGGAAAATTATATAGTTTAGGGATGAATAGTCAGATGATCAACTAAAAGGAAAAAAGTAAGGAGGAGGTTACCATAAAGTCAGACTAGTGGTTTCCTCTAGGAGAGAGAGGAAAAGACTGGTTGAAAGGAACACAAGAAGGCATTTCAAGGGTAACAGCAATGCTTTATTCCTCATCTGAATGACAGACCAATATTCACTTTATAATAATCTACTACACTTATTTTTGTTTTATGTACTTTTCTGGATATGTTTATACTTCTTAGTGTTTAAAAGGTTAAAAAAGTAAAAAGAAAAAAAGAAAGCAGATGAATTGTGTTACAACAAAATATCATGCAGTCAGTAAAATTCTTTTTAAATTATGGATATTTATGATTACTGTCGTAGAAGGATATCTGTGAAATCTGCTAGGTGAAAGTAAATTCAAACAGTAGGTAAAGGCGAAGTAAAATAAATCTTTTAAGAGATTCCAAGCATGTTTCTGTATAAGCTTGTGCATGGAAATAAGTCTACACAAAGATATAACTAACTCTGGGTAAAGGGATTATGGATAATTTCTACTTCTTTTTACTTGCACATATTTTATTAAATTTATCCCTTAGATATTTTATGTTCTAGATGTTATTATAAATGGTATTTTCTTATTTCAATTTCTAATCGTTCACTGCTTTCTTGCATATCCTTTTAATTTGTTCATTTACTTCAAAATTAAAAATACTGTTAAGTCCAAAATTAAAGATAGCTTAAGTCCGAAAGTATTAGGGAGACACACAGAATCTCCACTTTTGCCATGCCTAGTGATTTCCACATTTATCTAAATCTACTGAGTCAAAGACTTAGGCTTCTTACTACTAGAATTAGTTAAGCATTTCTTTCCCTGCTTTTTCCATAGATGGTAGAAATACAATAGGAAACTGATTTTCAAATGTGTTTTTAGGAACAAAAATCTTTCTTCAAAGGAAATCTTGCCTGGAATGATATTACATTGTAGAAATTAGGAGAAAAAAAATACTCGAGTTGAAGTAAGGCTGGGCCCAAAGCACTGCCCATTCAACCCACCATCCCTCCATCTCTGCCCTTCCATGGCCCATTTCTAAAGGGTACGTTCAGCCCTAGCCAGTTTGGCTCAATGGCTAGAGCATCAGCCTGCGGACTGAAGGGTCCCAGGTTCGATTCTGGTCAAGGGCACATGCCCCAGTTGCGGGCTTGATCCCCAGTAGGGGGCATGCAGGAGGCAACCGATCAATAATTCTCTCTCATCATTGATCTCTCTCTTCCCCCCCTTCCTCTCTGAAATCAATAAAAAATATTTTTAAATAAATGAATAAATGGTACTTTTAGGAAAAACCCTACAAAATACTTAAGTAATTGCACAAACAATACCCATAAAGACAATGATAGCAATAAATGGAAACAGAGTCACTGCTGGCTGACAAGTATCTCACCACTGTGTGATGACTCAAAACTTTTGCTTGCTGATTATGTGCAAGTTGAAAGACACCATAGAGGAGGTAGTTTAGATGTGTCAATCTTCAGATTGTTCAAAAGTCAATGAAAGTTGAGCCCCATGCATGCCATCTGCTAGTTAATATGCTAATCATTTTACTTATACCATCTCAATTAATTCTACCATCAACCCTACAAGGCAGATAGTATCTTAGTTTTATGGTTAATTGGTAGAAATAGAAGCCAAACTGGATTTCCAACCCACAAGGCCATGCGGTCTCCAATAAACAAAAAAAGTTGAACAAACATGTAACATCAAAATCAATGCAAGAAAAAGTCATCAATTGAAAATTTTCACCTCAATCCCTTTTTGGTAATGAACAGAATTAAAATACAGAAACTAAAAATGTAATATAACTAGGTATCATGAGAAATCTTATAAGTAAAAAGATTTCTTTGAAAGAATGTAGAGCACATATTTTATATAATCAACACTCCAGAGTGTTTAAATTATTGTTTAGCAATAGCAAATATTTCTTTAAGAGCTCATACCAGGTTATTATGCTTTAGTGTTTGCTTTGTTTACATATACCTGCTGACATTAACTTCTCTATTTGACTATTTACCTTTTATTTTGCATTCCATAAGAGAATTCCTTCAAAACTGAAATACACAACAAGACACACACTGCCAATAATATGAGAGAAGGTAGCTATGTCTTAGACTACTTTTAGAGCCACGCTGTAATTCTGTAACAGCACTGATAAAGAAACAAACTGATCGGGGAGATATGGTAAAAGGAGAAAATGAAATCTTCCTGTCTTCATAATGGTCTTTTAATTATTTTTAAGTAAATTTCCAATTTAAATATTAAAATATATTTCAAATGTGTTCAATGGATATTTTTTAAAATTAGATAAAATCTTAATATTCTCCCCACCATTAATAAGGGTAATCATAATTGCTTAGACAGTTTTTGCCCGGTTTTAACTGAATCTGAAAAACTTAAATTGAGACCAACTGTGCTAACCAACCATAGCCCTTTTATAACCACTTACTACAGCAATAAAGAAATAGGTACCTTTGAACATACAGATGCTTGTCCTAATAATATTTGGGGTTCTAAACAAACAAATCACAAGGCAATATATAAGTAATGCTAACACTTCTAGGATAATACTCTCCTTTCCCTAAACTCAATTCAAATACTTGTATTAACAATACCATAGATGTTTACAAGCAATTACCTGCTTTCCAAGTAAATGTCAGGGCAGCAAAGGAAGCACACATCAGATCCACTGTCATACAACAGATTACATTAGTTACAAGAGACTTGACTTGTCAAATAGTCTTCTGCCTTAGAAATTCAGTTAAGACTCAAATAAAAATAATCTCAAGACCTTGAATAAAAACTAGGGTAGGTTATTAAAGAATGTAATAAGATTTTCTTTCATTGAAATGTACTCCCCTCCCCCACCCCCGGGGCAAAAAAAAAGGTTATCTAGTCTACTTAGATTAGAAATAACAGATAAAATTCTAAGGAGATCAACATGTTTCTAAACCATTAATCTAAAGTAACCACATGCATTCCAAATCATCACATGCATGCTATCTAAAATTCATGTCATATCCTGCATTCTAGCCTTTCAGTAATATTCTGTTTTTCCTTGATGCATTAGAAAGTTCATCCATGCTCTTTCCAGCTGGCGCTAAGCCATAGGCATCTCTCGAGACAACTGGCACAAGCGCCACAAGAAAGGGGCAAGAGAAAGCCCTACCACAAGAAGTGAAAATGTAAGCTGAGATGTCCAGCTGCCAACACTAAGATTGGACCCCGCCGCATACATACAGTCCGTGTGCGGAAAGACAACAAGAAGTATCGAGCCTGGAGGCTGGGCGTGGGCAACTTCTCCAGGGGCTCAGAGTAATGTACATGAAAAACAAGTATTATTAATATTGTCTCCAATGCACCCAACAAAGAACTGGTCCACACCAAGACCCCAGTAGAGAACTACATCGTGCTCATTGACCACATACTGTACCCATAGAGGTACAGAATCCCACCAGGCACTGCCCCTGGGCTGCAAGAAGGGAGCCAAGCTAACTCCAGAGGAGGAAGAGATTTTAAACGAAAAACGATCAAAGAAAATTCAGAAGAAATATGATGAAAGGAAAAAGAACGCAAAAATTAAGTCTTTTTTAAGGAGCAGTTCCAGCAGGGCAAGCTCCTTGCATGAATTGCTTCAAGACCAGGCCAGTGTGGCCAAGCAGATAGCTATGTGGGCAAGGAGCTAGAGTTCTATCTGAAGAAATCAAGGCCCAGAAAAGCAAATAAATCCTCTTCCTTCCTATCTTAGCTCATGTAATAAAGGTGTTTATTCAAAAAAAAAAAGTAGCTCATCCATGGCCCTGGCCAGAGCACTGACCTGATACACCAAGGTTTGATTTCCAGTCAGGGCACACACAAGAAGCAACCAATGATGCATAAAAGGCAGAAAAACAAATTGATGTTTTTCTCTCTCTCCTCTCTCTCTAAAAAAAAAAAATTTTTAATCAATAAATAAAGTTCATTGACTTGTCACACATATTCTAAATCGTCACTTATCTATTTAGCTAGTTATAACAAAAATTTAAATTTAAAAGAATTCTCACTGAAAAAAATGTAGGATGATTATATGAAACTTTACTAATTAGTATAAACTGCTATTGACTTCATTATTTCAAATTTCTTAAATAATCCTCAGTATTCTCTTCTGCTTTCTGGCTAGAAACTACTGGGAAAATATAAGCATATTTCATTTTCTCAGACTCTCTTAATGAGGTTCCCAATGTATGCCTCAAAAATATCCTCTAAAAGAGCAAGACAAAATTAAATGGCTTCCTGCTTCTACTAACAAAGAATCTCATGTACGAAAGTAAAAACACTTATTGTAGAACAATTACAAAAGCAGAGCAACAGAGTGGAAAGTATATAGTTTTTGTAATTGCAAAAACCTAAGTTCAAATTTTAAACAAGTTAATTAACCTCTTCGTACCTCTCTTTCTACAGTAAAATGAAGAAAATAATACCTACTTCATGTAGCTTTTAAATTAAATAAAATACAGAAAGTTCTAGGACATAACAAATAGCATGCCCTTAATTAATGGTGAATATTTATTATTACTATCAGCAATGTACATTTTTATTACCTTCTGTTTTCCAGGCTTTTTCTCAGGAATAAAGTGAAATGTTTCCTGCATCTAAACTGGTTTCAATAAACTTATTAGTTAAAACTACTACTTTGATTAGTAAAACTAACATAAAACTGGTCTTTAGGGGCTGTTCAAAACTAATAAAATAAGCTAGGTTACCACTGCAACATCTTTTACAAAGTACAGTAAGTCCTCACCATCGTCGAAGGCTCTGTGACTTTAAGCAAAACAAATTATAATGAAACCAATTTTACTATAGGCTAATTGATATAAACTAGAGTTAAGTTCCTACAGCATATCATCAACATTATCACAAACTGACATTGAATGAAACAATGTTATTCAAGGACCTGCTGTATATCATGCTTCACAAAATAAACCTCTTCCTAAATAGGAATATAAACAAACTGCTCTTATCTGGAATCATGGAATCACATTTCTGGATGAGTTACATTTCTGTGGTAGAGATGCTCAACCTTCACTCTAATTTTCAACCAGCAAAGACCCTAAGCATTTGAGCTTTGAAATTCTCTCTCTAGCACTATTCACAAATCCCCACACTTCAATCCTTAGGATCTATTCTATATCCATCCATTCAATGGTCAGTACTGCTTCAAATGGCAGAGTATAATGGTGTAATCTTTTTGTCAAGCACAAACCACAATAAGCTTTAAAAGTATGGGTAAAGTTTTATTTCTATTGTTACAGAAAAACTGGAGAAGAACCAAGCAATGCTTAGAGAGACGGAGTTACATTCATTATTATTATTATTATTATTATTATGCGCAGGCCCAGAGAAAAATGTCTCTCAAATTCTGGGCCAAAAAACATGGAGGAAGTTTCCCTATTTATATTTTTTTACCCTGTCTCCCAAATATGGGAAGACAACTTTGCAAGTTCTTAAAGAGCCCTATGTGCTGTGGCTTTGAGACCTCAACCAAAGGCCTGGCCTGGCCTGGCACCAACACTGATAACTTCGTCTGGGGAAAGGTTATGGCCTCTCTGGAATGGAAGTAGTCTTATTTCTTATTATTTAAGCAAGCAAGCATTTACAGAAGCCAAAATAGCAGGGTTAAAATTTCAAACAGCAGTTTTTATGTAAGATGGATGCTTCACTATATTTTACAATCATATTACTTTACATGCTACTTTACTCAGAGAATTAAGGATTTGGGCTGTGTGGAAGTTTTCTTTTTTATATTCATCATCAAACAGGAACTGAGAGAGCAGTCTCACTCTGCCAGGCATCCCAAACAGAGGTCAAGAGAAGCTCCAGAGAGACAGCGTCCCACACAGTAAACACACAGGTGGAGACTGACTGTGTAGACCACACTGCTATTCGCCCTATGCAGAGTCCCTCACTGAGGGAGGGTCATACAATGGCCAGTGAAATCTAAGCAGAAGTGATATGTGTCACCCCCAAGCAAAGCCTTCGAGCACATGGCTTACCTAATCTCTCCTCCCTCTGCCACCGACCTGGTGAAGTTCCAGATAAAGGCTGCTCAATCAGCTGAGGTGAGCGCCAATACGACACAGAGCAGGGCTGGAGATGGCCTACAGGAGATACTGGTAAGCTACCCTTACTGGCAGAGTCATCTCCAGTCTCTTTGGATCAACATTTTTATCCATAAAATGTGCTGAGCACATATTTCCAGTATATGCATACTTATTTATAAATTACACACAAGCATTACAGTACATTATGTATGCAAAATAAGCCTTCCCCAAAATGTTTTAAAATTAGGTTAAAAATATATGTTGTATTATTTATTTCCTTCCCATACTCCCAAATTATCATTTTGGGTATACTACTTTGGAACCTGTAAACTATTACACTGGCCTCTAGAGTAAAGGTATAAATAAGGCTTGCCAGAGAGTTATTCTATAAACTTCCAATCAATAATATTCAATCATGTTTATAAATATTGTGAAGTTTTCTACCTGAATGCACATAGCTCGCTTTCTTTCTCGCACCTTGGCCCTTAAGCAAGAATGTGCCTTGGATTTGCATAGGAGCTTTTCAGAATTACAGATTCTCGGTGCCACCTAGCCCTAAGGATCAAAGATCAGCTGTACAGTTTTTTAAAGTCCATTAATGATTCTGACACACATCACCAGTGTCACGTGAATCCCAAGGAAAGAATTACCTTTTCAAAATACACTTGTCATGTCCTGAAAATATCACCATTAATTCTAATATTCAGTTTTTTATGTAGAATTCATTTATTCTTTCTAAAGCACTGAGGACCTACTATGTACAAAGCACTACTTCCAGCAGATGGAATACAACTATAAACAAAAACAAAACTGTTCTCATGAAGCTTACCTTTTAATGGGGTGAGACAGACAATAAATAACAAACAAGAAACTATCAGCAAGCTAAATTGAAAATAAAACAAGAAGTGCTATAGATGGACAACTTTCAGTTCTGTGATCAATTAAACCTCTCTGAAGAAGTTACATTTTAAATGGAACCTTGCATGAAAGGAGCCAGCTCTGCAAACCCATGGCAAGAGCATCCCAAGCAGAGGTAACAGGTCCTTTTTCCTAAAGATATGGAAGGAACAGAACGAAGGCGGACGGAGGGCAGTGGCAGGCAGGGGTGGTGTGAGAAGTGGCTACAGAGGAGGTTGGAGGCCCAGCCCTGGGTGAGATACTTTTATGCTAAGAAATGTGCATTAAACAAAGGCTTTTGACAGAGCAAAGCTCAGATCTGATTTACTGCTTATGCTTAAGGGGCTATCTTAGTGGTTTAGGAAAAAGATGATAGTGGCCTGATAATAGAAGCACTGGTGGAAAGAACACAAAGGGACAGATCTGGGATAGATTTGGGAGGTGACACAGACAGACATTGCAAATGAAGGGGGTCTGGAGAAAAAGACTTCTAGGTTTGGTGCTTTAGTCACTAGGCAGACGGTGATGCCATTTATTTGATGTTTTTCTTGGTCCTCATTATGCTATTTGTGTTTTACTTCTACACAGATTTGTCATGTGTGTCTTGTTATAAGTCCTTTGTGGAAAGGGACATGCATCAATAAATGTAAATAAATGGTTTACTAGTAAGTATCAGTTTTTCTTAAAATGAAAAATATTTTACATGTTAAATACATGTTAACAATTCCAACAATATTAAAACTGCAATTAAAACAAATAATTAATGAAAAGACTGTTTAAAACACCCAATATATAATGAAACCATTAAGAACCATTTCTTTTATAATGAAATTAAAATTTGTAGAGGAAAAAAAATTTTAAACAAAATAAAATAAACAGTTTGTGGAGGAAGGCCCTGGCTGGATAGCTCAGTTGATTAGAGCATGGTCCCAAGGTTTCAGGGTCCATCCCCAGTCAGGGCACATAAAAGAATCAACCAATTTAAGCATAAATAAGTGGAACAACAAATCAATGTCTCTCTCTCACACAAATCAATAAAATAAAACAATTTTAAAATAAAAATTTGTGGAAGACCCCAATAATGAGAGCAAATATCATGATTTTTAATATTACTAGTTCTAATAAATACAGGTTTTATATCAGTAGTAAGCATTGTGCTCTATAATGGGCACCTTGCTTCCCATTATAGAGCACAATGTGACCTAATCATTACTCTCCCTGTGAAGATTAAATGCTGCAATTCTTTGACACTCTTCCCATTGAGCACTGAGATCTATTTGCCCTCCCCTTGATCTGGGCTGGCCTATGACTACTTGGACCAACATGGCACGAGTGATACCATGCCAGTCCCAGGCATAGGCTTCTGCCTTGTTCTTGTGGAGTCCTGGGTCACTCCAAAGAAGAAGTTCAGCTCCCTAGTTTGTGGGATCACATGGAGAGGATCCCAGCAGAGTACAGCCTTCTACAAGTCCTCACCTTGGCACCAGCATGGGAGTAGAGCTGTCTTGTATATCCTAGGCCAGATTGCCTGCCAACCAAGTAATCGCACAAACACCATATAGAGCAGAAGTGCCCCATTAAGCCCAGTCTGAATCCCAACCCTCAAAATTATGAGATCCTATATAATAAAAGCCTAATATGCAAATTGATCGAACAGCAGGAACCACTGGTCACTACGACAGGCACTGACCACCAGGGGGCAGACGTTCAACACAGGAGCTGCCCCCAGCCCGCAGGCCCCAGGCCAGCCAAGGCAGGGGACAGCATTCCCCCCCCCCATCGCCCTGCTGAGGGAGGTGACCAGCGGCGGCAGCAGGGGGGAGTGAGCCCGGCAAGCAGGGGGCACCAGGCTGGACAAGGTGGGTGCCAGCGGGCCCCCCTCCCAATCGCCCCAGTGATCGGCCCTGATCACTGGTCAGGCCTAGGGACCCTACCCATGCACAAATTTCGTGCATCAGGCCTCTAGTAATAAAATGATTATTGTTTGAAAATGTTAGGATTAGGATTTGGCTTTAATTTTTGATATTACATTTTAGAATCATTGTTTTAGTTTGAGGGTTGTTGCTACATAATAACTAATAACCAGAACACAATCAACCTAAAATAAAAGTTAGTTGAGAACAATTTTCTATTTACAATTCAATGCTTACAACACATTTTCTTCATTTAAATGTACAAAAGAGCCATATACAGGAAAAAAATATTTCATTTATTTTTGTTATTTTATTTAATCTCTCTGAAGGATATTTTTTCCATTGCTTTTAGATAGAGTGGACAGGAGGGGGTGAAGAAGGGAGAGAGGAAGGGAGGGAAGGAAGAAGGGAGGGCGGGAAGGGAGGGAACATTGATGTGAGAGAGATACATCAATTGCCTGCTTCACACATGCACCCTGAATGGGGCTTGGAATAAACCTGCAACCCAGGTACACGCCCTTGACTGGGAATCAAACCCAAGACCCTCAGTGCACAGGCTGATACTCTAACCATTGAACAACACTGGTGAAGGCGGAAAAAATATTTCCATTAAATTGTTAATAATTTGGTAAATCTTTAGGAAAAGATAGACAGAAAATAAAAAAAAAGAAATAATTACCACTGTATAACTGTTAATTAACCAAAATTGACAGGATAGTATGTTAACTCACTTATAAATTCTTTTATCATTTATTATCATCCACAACATTAAAAGCTAGAAAACGAACAGTAATTTAATATCCTGACATTCTAATTAGTATGTTGATGTCTCAGTAACTTCGCCAAGCTGATCAATGTAAAAGCAATCATCTGGTTACTTTATTACTGTTTTTTTAAACAGTACAGGCATACTTGAAATATACTAAAAATTACACTAAAATGAAAGATTAATTACTTATATTCAAGCACATTTCTTCTCGTCTACAAGAAAAAAAAATTTTTTTTAAATGGTTAATTTACACAAGAGTTCTTCTTAAAAGTCTCCTGAATAAATCAAAACAGGAGTCATTCCCCAGCTAGCCATGACAGGACCAGATACATGTTAGATACATTACAATCTGACCGGCCACATCAAATACACATGCCATTCCAGCCCACCCCATTCAACAAACATTTCTGCAGCACTTTCTATTAGCCAGGTACAGCACCGGCAGATAATTCAAACAATAGTTAAGCTGCTAATCCATAACTTAACTATAATATTTAACCACAGCAAAAATCTTATAAAAGAAGACAAATTGACTCCACTCACAAGAGGGAAAAGCCTGAATGCCCACCAGTCCTGGGCTTAGCCTTGCATCTAAGTCACGGATGAGCAGAATGAGGGGAAGCACACTCATTACAGTGGACAAGAGGTGGCAAGGTGATCCTTCCAGGAACCTAATTTCAGAGCCCAGCTCAGCCATGCTCAAATTACTGTGATAAACTGAGCTGAAAGTCACCGATGGCACTGCTATGGCTTAGAAAAGAACAGCAGTGCATAGGTACTGGGCAGCATTTAGAGCATTAAACATGAAGATTTACTGAAAATAGCCTGATGCCACCCCAGAGACAGGAAACCTGGAAAGCCAAGTGGGGCAATGAAGATGAAAGTAACTCACTTCCAATTAACCAATGTCTCCCTCTCCCTTCTCTTCCTTCTACCTCTTCCCTCAGTCAGAACTGAAACAACTTATACCAAAAATCTCAATGAATCTTTTGTTCAATTATTTCTATGTATCTCATTCTTGCTTTCAATCAATCCTTATGACAGTAGATCAGCAAGCTGAAGTAAAATAATCCTAGAATACTGTGACAGAAATGGAAGAAAAAGATAACCAATTAAGAAAGATGGAAAGTTAACACCAAGAAGTTACAGATGACAGGCTCATGCCTGAGTGGATGTAAGAATAGCAGTACCTCTAATAAAAATGGTCTTCCCTGACACAGTTCCTCCAGACAAGCACATGAGCAGTCAAGCGAAGTAATATTACCCTAAGACCCATCCCATCTGCAGCCCAGCTTTTACAGAGGCTGCAAAGCATATGCTGGGTGGAGGGGGCCAAGGTTCACAATAGCATCTCCAACAGCCCACCAGTAGATTCTGGCTCTTAGGTTCCAGCCCTGGGCAGTTTCTGATTTCTTACATTTTTCAGATCTACTTCCCAAAGAAAATGAAAACCAACAGTAAAAAACAAACACACACACACACACACACACACACACACACACACGAGGCCCGATGCATGAAATTCATGCCAGGGCCTTGGCCCTCACAGCCCCAGGGCCCTGCCTACTGGTTGTTCCACCATCTGGTCTAATTAGCATATTAGCTCTTTATTATATAGGATGGAGGCCCGATGCACCAAATTCGTGCAAGGGGCTCGGCCCTTGCAGCCCTGGCTGCCTCCCGGCCCCGACTGCCTTGCGGCCCCACCCCCTACCCCTGGTCGTTCCAGAAGGTTGTTCCACCATCTGGTCTAATTAGCTAGCATATTAGCTCTTTATTATATAGGATTTGAGAGCACTAAAAAATTGACAAGACTAGGGGAACTGCCAGACCAAATTTTGAGGAAAACCTAAGCCCAGGAGAACCAAAGTCACTTTTGCCCTGAGGACATCAGCCAATGCCATGGCTATACTTCAGATGCTCATCCTCAAGGGACAAGGTGGCAAAAGATAAGGATACACACCTGCCAAACACGGGATTTTTAAGAAGACCCTCCCGGTGTAAATTGGGGCCCCGAAGGATGAGTTCCCCAGGGAAAGAATAAACTAGTTGACCCACCACCTGAGAATGAAGAGCAGGTTCTCTTGGCACTGGACAAAGTAGGAAAGTAAAAAGATGGAAAAAACAAAGTCTCTGAGAAGCTGTGGCCACCCAGCCACACATCCACAGTGTGCCAGAGTCAAGATCCTAAAAATAGTTTAAAAAGAGTCCCTGATCAGTAATGCCCCCAGAAGTTTGGCAGAGGCAACACAATACCTCTCAAAGGAGAGCACACTTACCCTGGGAACCCCTTAAAAAACCGTGCTAGGACAATAATCAAAGAAAACCAGACACACAAGGAAACAGGGCAGCATGAATGAGAAAAAGATTAATAGCAGAAATAGACAACAGATTTTACATCTTAGAATTACTAGACACAGATTAAAAAGCAACCTACAACATTTAGAGAAGAGAACAACAAATTTTAAAATATGAGCTAGGAACAAGAATTCATACAAAGTAACATAGCAGATCTTTAGAAGAACTAAATGAAATTTCTAGAAATTATAATAGCCAAAATGTAAAACCCAATGACAGAATAGATAAAACACAATAAAAAATAGATAAACTGGGAAATAGTTCAGGAGAAATCTATCATTCAGCAGAGAAAGAATAAAAAAGGAAAATGCAGATATGAGAATAAGATGTGAAGAAGGTCTAAATTACTTTTTATTACAATTCCAGACAGAGAGGAGAAAGAACAGGAAAGGGAAGTTTAAAATCAATAATGGCTGAGAATTTTTCAGAATTAGTATAAGAAACCAGTCTACAGATTCAAAAAGCCTAGTTACAGCCTTGCAAAAATAAATTAGAAGAATTGCACTACTAGACAAACGGAGAATGTTTAAATCAAGCAGAGTACCCTGAAAGAAGACAACCAGCAGGGTGGCTATCTTACACTCAAGGGAGCTACAGTTAGACTATCAGCTGACTTCTCAATAGTAAAGTGGAAGCCAGAAGGCAGTAGAATCATATATCTTCAATGTGCTAAAAGTCCCTGCCAACCTAGAATTCTACATCGAGCAAAAACATCTTTCAATAAAGATGCAATCTACTTTCTTGTTTTTGTTTGGATAAAATCATTTTTAACCAAATAATAGAAGTATAGTAATAAAGCCTAAAACCAGTACATTACTTCAAACTAATTCAACATGAGAACAGTTGGACATTATGGAAAGATGAACATTTACTGTTTTCCTGCACATCTCCTACATACATACAATCATGTTTTCTTATGCATTAGTTGCTTATATAATTGTGTTGTGGTTCCTCACTAGATTAGACCAGAGGGTCCGGCACCATGGACTATATAGGCTTCACTGGATCTCCCTCCTGCTCACTCAGAGCCACACTGTACCCAGTTTGGGAAATGTTTACTGACTGCTGGGACAGTCAATAGTTTAAGACTGAACTCTTATGATCATAATTCATTTTCATCAAAATATATTTGGAATTTTATTTCAATAGCTTAACCTAAAATATTAGATTAACAATCTCTCTGATTTCACATAATTAAACTATAATCAGTAAATATGTTGAAGCAAACTTGAATGAATAGTAAGTATGCTTTACAACTAACGTAATCTGAAATTTGTTCCCCTCTCCCGTTTCCCTATGAACTAAGTGAATCATGCCTTTGAAATTTGCAACTGTTTCTTTAATTCCAAACTATTTATTTCAAGCACCCTGTTAATTGGCAGAATGCCTATTTCTTCACAAGGCTTTCTATTACTGAGCATCAAATTTTCTACTTTATGACATCTCCCTTATGTTATCTTCTGCAATAACCTTTTGGTGCACAATTTAAAGGCCTCCCAAACTCAATCTTTCTCAATGTTCCAACTGGCAAATGTCTTCCAAAAAAAAAACAAAGAGTAATTTGCCCTTCCCACTTTACAACATAGCCCAGTAGAAAATTGTTCAACTTTACTTAGTTCTAAGTTTTTAAACTATGTGTCATTTTGGACATTTTCAAGATCATTAGAAGAGAGGCAGCCACGCTCTGATTCATGAAATAGCTGATGAAGACGGAAGCTTTCCAAGTTAGGCAGCTAACAGTAGCATTAGTATATTACAAAAATAAGGCTTCACTTAGCAGGGAGGAAAGGAAAAAATTTGCTTAGAGTCTACTAGTATACAGGCCAATGGTTTATTCAAGCAAATGGAGAATGAAATGAAAAAGTAGGAAAAAATAAGGTCAGAAAAAGAAATTGGTATGTTACATTTACTCTTTTAGGCCATGAGAAAAATCAAATATTTGGATATCAAGTTTTAATGTCAGCTGTTTTTTAATTTATATTTCCATCATATATTTCAAATTCAAGCGGATAATAGAATACAAGCTATTTTTTGTGCCTGGAGTTAAGGGTAAGAAGTGTTTATTCCAAGAGATGCTCAAATACATCTATATATATAAAAGCCTAAGCGACTGTTGTGACTGGTTGCTATGACACGCACTGACCACCAGGGGCAGATGCTCAATGCAGGAGCTGCCCCCTGGTGGTCAGTGCACTCCCACAGCCAACCTCCCATGGCCAGCTAACCTCCTGTGGCCAGCAAACCTCCCACGGTCCCTCCAGCCGACCCCAATGGGCCCCGATCAACCCTGATCGCTGGATCGCTGGCCAGGCCGAGGGACCCCACCCATGCATGAATTCGTGCACCGGCCTCTAATATATTTATAACTGGAAATAAAAGAAAGCAGTTTTATGGCTTTAATAAAGGTGTCCTATTTGTTGACCCAATTCAACATTTTTAGTTCTTCAAAAACTTAAGTCAGATACTTGAGATTGAAGCTGGCACAATATCTCTCAAAATCTCTCTCTGCTACCTTTCTGCCTTCTTTTCTTTTCCAATTCAGTTCCAATAATACTGTTAGCTCAATGATGCCTTCCTAGATTAATCCAGCCCCTAGCAATACCCTCTTTTACTTCACTCATATTGACTATATCAAACATTCTGGCATGCAATTATTTTACTTGTTCTCTGTTTCATGAAAACAGTCTCTTCCTGTTCTCCCAAACTAGCAGAAGCATATTAATGTAAATCCTCCACGACACACAACATAATGCTGAAGACACATAAAACATATCTTAAACATTAGCTATAAAGTAACATCAAGGAGAACAGTGAATATAGAACTTCCATGTAGGATGGGCTCAGAATTCTGGTAGCTAAGGACTTAACTTTTTCTTTTAAATTGATTTGAGAGAGAGAAAAAGAAACATCAATTTGTTGTTCCACTTATTTATTTTTAAATGTATTTTTATTGATTTCAGAGAGGAAGGGAGAGGGAGAGAGAGACAGAAACATCAATGATGAGAGCGAACCTTGATCGGCTGCCTCCTACATGCCCCCTACTAGGAATTGAATCTGCAACCCAGGCATGTGCCCTGACCTGGAAAAGAACCAGGACCTCCTAGTTCATAGGTCGACGCTCAACCACTGAGCCACACTGGCTGAGCTGTTCCTTTTATTTATGCATTCATTGGTTGATTCTTGTATGTGCCCTGACTGGGAATCAAACCAAAAACACTGGTGTATTAGGATGACACTATAACCAACTGAGCTACTAGGCCAGGGCACTAAGGACTTACCTTAAACATACATCAAGGAGGAAAAGATGCTATTCACCCATTTCTCTTACTTCAAAGTCCATCAATAGCTTCCTCCCCTTGGCAATACCCCTACTCAACCTACAGTTCTATCCCTAATTACTGTCCTGAAACTGTTCAAGTGCTTCACTGGCACTTAAGGTACAAATTCATATACAGGAAGATGCCATGATGCCACTCAGAAGGGTTGGCTTTGTTCAGGGACATCCAGTTCCCAAGGACTAGAGTACGACAGGAAGCAACACAGAGGCCACTCTTCCATGTCCCATCAATTCACAACCCTCCTTCCACTCCTCTCCATCAGAGATGTGTGGTGAGAGCTCATTTCAGCCTGGAGGGACCTATAACATTAATATGAACCTCCTGTAAAAGCCATCATATTCTGGTAATATTGTAATTATGTATCTCATCCACATTGGGACACAGTAGCTTTTCCTTCCAAAGCCTGAACTCCTACCATACCTCAATGTGGCCATTTGAATTGTCTGCCCTCAAAATTGAAAAAAGAAAATATTAAATTCATTATTCTACATCCTTCATATTGTTTTCTGTAATGACCTTGACATTGATCTCTTACTCAAGATATCAGTTAGTTGGTTCCTTATCTATATTCTCCTTGCTGTTAGTTTTTAAGTTACAAAAAAAAAAAAAAAAAAGGCAAAAATTATTATTTCTGTTTTGTAGAAATAATTACAAGCAGCCTTAGGAAACTTAAATTTTATGCTGCATCTTGTTGACGTTCTTTCTTGCCTCCGGCAAGATCATTACAATCCAAATGTGATACAGCTTAAGGAACCCAGAAAGCTGAGCAGCAAATGCAAACAGCTGTCTGTGTGTTTGCATCCATCCATGATTCTCCTGTTCTTTAAGCAAAGTGTTGTGATAGCAGCAAATGTGTTGTCTGACAACACAAAAGGGTTTTATTAGGCTTCAACTGCCCTGTTTGCCTGGACTTATGAAATGGCTTTTTAAATATATTTTCAGTCTTTCAGAAAGAAGTAATTTCAATAGATTTTCCATATGAATTAAAATCTCCCCCTTACCTAAGCCCAAACTTCACAAAGCAAGAAACAATACAAAGCATTAAATGTTGAAAATGAAAAAGTGAAAATCAACAACCATTTCAAAAGGGCACACAAAAATTCAAGGAGCCTATACGGTATAGCATCTACAGTAACTTATGATCGCTTTTATTCATTTATTTATAGTTTTTTCTATTTAAGAAAGTGCTTTTAAATCCCTTGTAGCAACTATACTGTGCCTTGAACATATCTCTTAGTTCACCATCTTTTACTTGAATTGAATTTAGTAAACAATAGGACTATCCACATTATATGCTATGAAATAAACTCATTAATTCAGGCTACTTTAAATTTTCACAAACTCTGAGGGGGTACGAGCACTGTGTAACATCAACTACTTTACACCTTAATACCTCACTTCCCAGGGTCCTGAAACATAAAAAGGTTTCTTTGGAAGTAAAGAAGACACATAGGACCCCCAGACTACTGGCAGATCTCAGACATGTGGTAAGCCTCTCTTCTTCAAAACCAAAAAGCTGTGAACTTTTCAACCAACTCTTTTTAAGCAGCTTCACCAATCACATTTATGAATGATAGGAAACATGTATCAACCATTTCCCCATTCCTTTCCCTTCTGAGTCATCTGAGCTCCCTCAGAGTTAGCTTCTCTATTCACCTAATTATCAGAATTTCATTTTTCATACTATTAATCATAGTTTTTTACTTATATAAGTTTCTTTATATTCCATAAAGTTTTTTTCAAATCATGGTAGGGTTGAGAGCATTTGGGGTACACTGTTTTGTAGTGTTCTCAGCTCAAATTGAAGAAGCCAGCAGCTCTGGCTTAGCTATGGATTCCAATTATCTATTACTGAATAACAAAACATAACAGCTTAAAACAGCAACCATTTTAGTAAAGTATCTCCCAATTTTGTTGGTCAGAAATTCAGAAAGGATGTATCTGGCAGCCTATCTGCTCCTCATGGTCACAAGAGGTACTGAACTCACTGCTATGAAGAGTCTAAGGTGACTTCACTCACAAGACATCTGGCACCTTGCTGGATGGCTGAAAGGCTGGGCTCAGCTGAGGCTGCTGAGGAATGCTGAGACACAGCCTGCCAGTCTGCAATTGCTGGTCTGTGCCAGGATTCAGAACACATCTCTCCAGCTCTAAACATAAAGAGCAAGTAGTATTGTTGTTGTTTGTTTTTGTGGGGTTTTTTTAAAATATATTTTTATTGATTTCAGAGAGGAAGGAAGAGGGATAGAGAGATAGAAACATCAATGATGAGAGAGAATCATAGATCGGCTGACCCCTGCACACCCCCTACTGGGGATCAAGCCTGCAACCCGAGCATGTGCCCTTGACCAAAACTGAACCCAGGACCCTTCAGTCCGCAGGCCAATGCTCTATCCACTGAGCCAAACCAACTAAGCAGCAAGTCTAGTTAGACTTCTTACATGGCATTCCAGGACTCCCAGAGTAAGTGTGCCAAATATGGAAGTGGAAGCTGTCAGTTTCTTAAGGTTGCACCCAGAAATTGGTACAGGGTCCTCTCCATCTTATTCTATTGATCAAAGTAGTTACAAAACACACAACATTCTATTTTCCTCCATCCTATTACATAGTAACTTGTTTTTAATCTTCAGGGAGCTATAAATAACTGAATTGCAAAGTAACTTCTTTTATCCTTTGTTTTTTGCTTGCTTGTTTGTTTTTATTGATTTCAGAGAGGAAGGGAGAGGGAGAAAGAGATAGAAACATCAATGATGAGAATCATTGATCAGCTGCCTCTTGCACGCTCCACACTGGGGATCCAGCCCACAACCCAAGCACGTGCCCTGACTCGGAATCGAACAGTGACTTCCTGGTTCATAGGTTGTTGCTCAACCACTGAGCGACACCAGCCGGGCCTCCTTTTACCCTTGAATTAAAATGTAAAGCATGCTCATAATCAGGAATAGTCCACTTGTTAGTCTAGCACTTATCTATATCATCCCTAATTCCCTCACACTACATAAAAAGAAGCAAGATTTGGACTAAAATCTGTGTTTGTTTATTTTAATAAACCTCTAGTACTTCAAATTCTATTAGCTTATCGTATACAACTGAAGTTCTTATAAGTTTTTACTGTATATGTATTTGTAGCAATCATTTTTAAATGACTCAAAGGGATATTGGGGAAAGAATCCAATTTCTCCACATATACCACCTTTTGCAAATCTCAAGCAAAAGCTAGAATGGCAACAATAATAATAATGTTAACATTTATTGAATGCTTACTATCTGCCAAGCACTGTTCTAAGTACTTTAAATATATTAACTCATTAAAGCCTCCCAACCTTATGAGGTAATACGATTATATTTTCAGTTTTGCAGGTAAGGAAACCAGAGAAAAAAACTAGTACGTGGCTGTCCAGTATTCAACCCTAGAGGGTATGGCACCAGAGCCTGTGCTCTTCACCACAGAGCATATGACCCATAGGTTGTCCCCATTGAGAAATCAGCTACCTTACCTACACTAGCCTGATCAAAGCAGGCCTCATATGTCTCTACCTTAGATCGCTTGTCCTAACACCCTAGATCTAGACCCCAAACATTTATATCTGACTTTGATTTAGGAGAGATACAATTTCTGCCTTGATTTCCCTAGTCTTACCCCTAAATCAGCTACAGACACTTGACTAAATAGTTTTCTGTCTTCACTCTCCCTGAGAAAAAGCCAAGCCCAGAAGAATACAAAGGCTGGGAACATGAATCAAAATTCTTGCTCAGTTACTGAACACTAAGATGCTTCCCCTGCTTCTAGGCATTAATACTGACTCATACCTATTGACTGTTTCTTCACACATCTCAACCTGTTAAGTGCAAGATCTGTTATCTTTGAGGAGAATCTGGTATATCTATCTCTAATACACCTGCCTGTTCTGAGCCTGTTTTGAATGCATGTGTCTCAGCTCCCTTGTGCTGTCTGATTCACAGCAGAAGGAAAAAGGAGCCAGGAAAAAAAATCAGAGACCCAAAGGACCAACAAAGGTACAACTAGCGAATCTAATGAGCTCAGTAAAAAAGTCATAAACTTTTCATAAACTTTGGAAAAACTAAAATGCATGACACTGTTTACACCCTGTCTCTGGTGTATAGCTTTGTGGATTTATGTATGCTCCCCTGTGCTGCAATGGAAGTCTATACATAACTACTGATATCTGTTATTCCTTAAGTTTATGTCTTAATTAGTTTGACAAGTTGATTTTAAATAATGAAAACCATCTCTGAAAGGTCCATTTAGACTTGTGCAGATAATCAGCATCTGCTTCTAATCAAACTGAGATGATTAGCAAATTAAACCCTTTAATTAGCATTTTGCATAATTTAGGCAAATTATGCTTCTTAAGTTTAAGAAGGTGAATCGGGGTGAATTTATCAGTTAGATATTCCTTTACATCTTTATTAATTATCTAATTTTACCACATATACAGAAAAATAAATAAATACAAATCAAGTTCAGTTTAGTATGCTAAAACCTAGTACTTCACAACATTTAAGCTAATTCTGTCATTTGGGGCAAATTATGGTAATACTCAGAAGAGAAATATTTTATATCAGTTTTCTCTATTAACTCTCTCAGAGGTCAATTTTACCCAAACTGCATTAAAATGGCATTTTTTATGAAGGATGGAAGGAATGGAGGAATGGAGGGAGAGAAAGAAGGAAGGGAGGGAAGGAGTAAAGGAGGGAAGGAGACTTTCCATTCTTGTCATTCAATACTGCAAAAGCCAAGGTTAATTTCAGGCACTCAGTCATACAGTTTTAAAGAAAAGCACTCATAAAAAGGTAAGTAACCTGTCAATTTTCTTTGTTGGACAAAGAGAAATCAGAAGACAATAAAGTAGCAAAGCTGCCATCACAACAAACCCAACTAAGACATTACTTTTATCTACAGGAACTACATTCTCACACACTGATGCTGACATTTTCTTAAAAAAAAAAAAAAGGATATCATCTTTTAAATGACCCAAAACACCCCATCAGCTAACAAAAGTAAGCAACGCTGAGATTTAATGAGAAAGTCAAGTAATAAATTGCAAGAGCTTAAGGGATAGTGGAGGAGGCATCCAGTCTTTCCTTTCTAACATACCCTGAACCCCAGCTTATGATGAGGTTCAGGGTATGAACCTCATCATAAGAAGACATGGTCTTGGCAATAGCCCCTATGTTCTAGAATTAATCCTCTTATGGAAAAATAGAGGCAGCGAAATTCAAAGGTAGATTTTTCTCATGACTACAGACAGCAATCTACTCAAAACTTCAAATAAATCGCATCTTTATCCTGCCGTAAATTCTACCTAAAATGTAGCTCTTTTTTATGCGTGTGTGTCAGAGGAAGCTGTAAATAAAAAGAAGAGGAAAAAAATATGCCAAGGTTTAAGAAGGGATGCTAAAATGAATTCTAATCCATTTTAAAGGGAATGCAACAAACTCAATGAAAACCGAGGCAGACTGAAATGAAGGAGCTATTCTTGCCAAATGCAAATTCCACTCTATCTGTATGCAGCTCTGACTGCACCCTGGACAATCTGTAACTAGAGAAACAAACAATAGCTCTGATGCACACTAATGAACACACAGTACCAAACTGTGTCTTCAAAGACTCACTCGAGTGGCAATATTTTTAATAAAATTTACAGTGCTTCGCATCTACAACACTCAGAAAATATTAGTCAGCTCACTGACTGGAAAACTCAGGCCTGCATTCCAAAGGCTGCTTTTACAGGCATTTCAGAGTGGGTCTCAATCAGACAAGGAATCGACAGCCTAACTTGGAGCAACTACAGCTCTGAAATGACATGACATACATCCAACTGAAAATACTAATTCCTCTTCACCCTTAAAACATCAACAGGGCAACTGAAATGCAAATATAAAAACCTTGAACTCTGGGTTTATAAGCACCTAACATTTAGTCTTATTCATTTTCTATTTAATAAAGCCCTTTAGCCATTTACTCTTAAAGCAGAAGGAAAAAACATAAACAACTGCAAAGCCTGACCGTCCATTCATCTCACTATTTTTCCCTCCTCCACGGATGGACTGTTGGAGCTGAAGTACAGTACTCTGGCTCCCCCACATGACGCTGTCAGGGCAAACAATCCTGCTGGAGAGAAGAGGCCACATGCATCTGGGTTCCTTTACCCGGTCTTCATCGGAGGAATCTGCCAAGTACTAGATTCAGTTTTACCATCATCACCCCTCCTTTACCCACTCTGTACCTCATCAAAGGAAAACATTACATATAGTCTACCAAGAGTTTATCTCTAAATCCCAAAAGTTGAAGAAACTATATAATTAAGAAACAGATGAGAAAAGTACAGGTGAAACCACTGTTCCCAAGTTTGTGTTGTAGAGGAATTAACAGTCAAGAGCAATGAGAGCTTTCTCTTAAAACACCTTCAAGTGAATTAAATAAATTATCACAAAAATTAGTTCCAGGATTACAACTGACCAGACAGTCAAAAACCTGAAAGTCCTAATTTGAGAAATAAAAATATCACTGCTAATAAGGTCACTTGGTTAATTTTAAACATTCAATACAATTTCTAAAGTTAGAAGTATAATTCAGTTGTTTTTAGATGCATAACCAAAGTGCTTAATAAATAATAAGATAACTAACCTTTAGTAGTATTTATGACATGCCAAGCACTATGCAATTTACACAGAAAATTTCATTCAGTTTCACAACAATCCTAAAAGGGCTATACTATGATATTCTCAATTTTATGAGGCAGTGAGAGGTTAGGTAACTTGCAGGGGGCCATAAGAAATCCCCTATAAAATTTATTTTCCCAGGTCTTCTCACTCATGCTTGCTCCCTTTGGAATCTTCTTTCCCACAATTTCAAATAATACTGTTATATGGTATTTGATTGTATAATTTCAACGATTACCTCTTCAACACAAACATTTTGAATTATCCACTGTATATCTCCATAAGCCCACCAGGACTCACAAGCAATATTTTCACAACCAGATATACCAAAACATACTCCTATTCCTATATTCCCTACTGTTACTAACATCACATTATTCTTGTACTCTATATGCCAAATAGCTTGGAGTCATCCTCAGTTCACATTCCATTAGCCATCAAATCCTCAGGCTACTTCCGTACTATCTACCAACTCTGCCCACTTCTTCCCACTGCCACAGCCACTGCTAGAGTTCAGACCCTCATTCAGTTCCTTCATCTGGTCAGTCTTTCACTCAACAAACTCCCCTTACATGACATTACACAGAAATTGGCAATATCCTAACAGAACTCTGCCATAAGCCTCCACATTCTGTTACTTGACAATCCTTTTTTTTTTTTAAGCTTTTAATTATAAAATAGTTATAGACTCACAAGAAATTGCAAAAATAGTAGAGAGGTCCCAAGTACCCTTTACCCAGTGTCCCTCAATGGTTGCATCGTACATAACTATAGTTACGTAATTATAGTACATATCTAAACCAAGACAAATGAGAGGACATGTGTATAATTCCATGCCATTTCCTCACATTTGTAGATTTGTGAAACAACCACAATTGAGAGTAATTATGTTTACCCTGAGGTTCTTAGTGCTAATTAATTAATCTCATTAAGCCTTTAATAGACTGCCTCATGTTCAGTTAGTAAGCAGGTTCACTAGAAGACAGGTGAAGTGGTATCAACTCTCCACCTCCTTATCCACTCAGATACTGCAGTTATCTTCATCACACTAAATTATAACATGTCAGTCCACGCCTCAGAAACCTTCAACAACTCCCTTCTGCCCTGACCCTAACTTGCTAGCCTCATCTCCACTCTTCCCCGTAATTTCATGACAAACTTCCTTGACATAAAAATGGACAACTAAACCAAGGTTAATGTGAAAATCAGTACACGAGTGTATTTCCTTGAAATAAAAAAGGGAAGCATTAACATAATTTTAAATGAACAGAATATATGACACCAGTAGGCCTCCAGAGGGGTTGGAGTTATGCGATGATTAGGAAAAATTAGATGGAACTCTGCCTGTGTTCAAGCCGGAAACAAGAGAAAGACCACGCTACATGAAGAAAGAGCAGGCTGCTGCTACTAGGGGAGAAAAGAAAGAAAGAAAAGGCCTTCTATCACCAACTCGTCTTCAGAACAGAACTCCAGCAGCCACTTAGTTACACAAAGAGGCAAGAGAAAGACATCACCCTAACGCACCCATCCCATCCCAAACCATCCCTCAGGTTTTACCTGCAAGACCTGTAGGCTGACAAGTTAAATACATCTCAGAGGTCCATAAGCCAAAAGGCAAAAGTTCTCTCAATGGTTGACAATGGTTGGAATTCCACTCTGGCATTATTTACACATCAACATCATTATGAACTAAAATATAAATAAACAAACTGAAAAAAAGTAGAATTCTTTTGGTGATTAACAGTCCTCAAGACTGGCTATTTGAAGTCATAATCATAAATATGTACTTTCTAGGGATTATTTCTATACAAAGGTGATCATCACTCTAAAGGCATCACAATCTAGAGGAAAGGCCCCTTCGCTCTGTTCCATGTTCTATGAAGACAGCCCCAAGAGGAACAGAAAGAACCGAATGTCCTACCCCAGACCCACCAAAGGATCTGTGAGCAGACAGGCAGTCTTCATTCTCTGCATCTCAGAAGTCTGCCTTCACTGTTCCACTGGGATATTGGGAAGCTCTGCATTCATAATACATGAAGAGCTTTCAATTCTGTTTAGTAGGGACCACAAAGAAGTGTTATTGTGATGCCGCTTTTGATTGTTTCATTCATCTGCTAGACTCACAAGTTGTGGGTACTGGAAGCATGTGACATTGAGGGTTTAGGTTAAGAAGGTTGTTTTTATACACCTCCCCCCAAAAAAATAATAGGAAGATATCTAGATATAACTTGTGCCTGGGAAGATAGCTACTTTAGTATTAGTGAGATAAACACTATGTTTTTTAAAGGGGTAATTCCATAAATAAAATATAAAAGAAAAATAAAAGCAGAGTAATATAAAAAAAAAAAAAATGATCAGGCATAGTGCATTCAGTGGCATGGCCAAGTAGTTAGATTCTGTACCCATTCCCAGAAACACTGAAAGGCCCAGTCTGAAACAGCCAATAAACCTCCATAACTTTTCTTTCCTGACCTGTTAAATTAAATTGTTCCTATCTCAGAGAAACCAAGATGGTGGCAAAGGTGAACACCTAAACTGCTGCCTCACGCAATAATTTCAAAACTACAATTAAAAGTCAAAATGGACATCATCCAGAACCACAGGAAGGCTGGCTGAGTGGAAATTCTACAACTAGAAGGAAAAAGGAAAGCACACTGAGACTCGGAGGAGCTGCAGGAGGCAGAGGTACCGAGACTCACACGCAGAGAGGACTGGCAACTGAGTGTGCAGCTGGCTTTTTCAAGCGGGAGGGAGACAAAAGCTCCCGACTGCACTGAACTCCAGTTCTGGGAGAGACTCTGGGGACCCAGACTCATACAGGGTGAAACTGGGCTGTCAGGAAAGAGAAAAGCACACTGAGACTCAGAGGAACTGTGGAAGGTAGAGGTACACAGGCGCGTGAGCGGAGAGGACGGGCAACTGAGTACGCGGCTGGCTTTCTCAAAAGCTCCCGATTGCACTGAACTCCAGTTCCAGGCAAGACTCTGGGGACCCAGACTCATTCGGGGAGAAACTGGACTGTCTGGCAGCGGGCAGAACTCGAGGGCGGCTTTCTCTCAGAGGTGCTTGCAGCGATTACCAAAGGACACTGAGACAAAGGGGCCTATGCTGTCTGCTCCACCCTGAGAATCCCCCCCATTCAAGCTGAACACAGAGGCTTTTGCAAGTCTTGTCCCATAAGGGTATCTCCAGCACAGAAGTTCTCTCAGCGTAGACAGAACTGATCCTCACAGCCAATTGGCCTGGAGGTCAATTCCTCCCAGTGATACCAACAACAATCAAGGCTTAACTACAACAAGACTGAACACATAGCCCACAAAGGGGTGCACCAAGAGTGTCTACCTCAAGTAACGGGGGAGGCTGAGCCACTGGGCCCTATAGGACACCTAGCACACAAAGCCACTCTATCAACTCAGGGAAGCAGCCAAAATGCAGAGACAAAGAAACAGATCACAATGAAAGAAATGGAGGAAAGCAAACAACTGGATATAGGGTTCAAAACCATGGTTATAAGGTTTTTCAAGAATTTTCTAGAAAAGGCCGATAAATTTAGTGAGACCCTTGAGAATATCAAAAAGGACCAACTAGGAATTAAGCATACAAAAATATGCTTAATAAAAAATATTATACAGAGATCTAACAGCAGACTAGAGGATCACAAGAATCAAGTCAAAGATTTGAAATACAAAGAAGCAAAAATCACTCAACCAGAAAAGCAAAAAAAAAAAAAGAATCCAAAAATATGAAGATAGTGTAAGGAGCCTCTGGGAAAACTTCAAGTGTACCAACATCAGAATTATGGGGGTGCCAGAAGAAGAGAGAGAGCAAGATACTGAAAACCTATTTGAAGAAATAATGACCAAAAACTTCCCACACCTAGTGAAAGAAATAGACTTACAAGTCCAAGAAGCGCACAGAACTCCAAACAAAAGGAATCCAAAGAGGACCACACCAAGACACATCATGATTAAAATGCCAAGAGCAAAAGACAAAGAGAGAATATTAAAAGCAGCAAGAGAAAAACAGTTAGCTACCTACAAGGGAGCACCCATACACGACTGTCAGCTGATTTCTCAACAGAAACTATGCAGGCCAGGCAGGAGTGGCAAGAAATATTCAAAGTGATGAATAGCAAGAACCTACAACCAAGATTACTCTACCCAGCAAAGCCATCACTCAGAATTGAAGGTCAGATAAAGAGCTTCATAGATAAGAAAAAGCTAAAGGAGTTCATCACCACCAAACCAGTATTATATGAAATGCTGAAAGGTATTCTTTAAGAAGAGGAAGAAGAAAAAGGTAAAGTTAAAAATTATGAACAACAAATACATGTCTATCAACAAGTGAATCTAAAAATCAAGTGAATAAAAAAATCTGATGAACAGAATAAACTGGTGAATATAATAGAATCAGGGGCATAGAAAGGAAGTGGACTGACAATTCTCGGGGGAAAGGGGTGTAAGGGGAGTGGGAAGAGACTGGACAAAAATCATACACCTATGGATGAGGACAGTGCGGGGGAGAGGGGGTAAAGGCAGAGGGTGGGGTGGGAACCGGGTGGAGGGGAGCTACGAGGGAAAAAAGAGGAACAATTGTAATAATCTGAACAATAGAGATTTATTAAATTAAATAAATAAATAAATAAATAAATTGTTCCTATCTCAAGCATAAATCTTTTCTTGGATTTTGGTTTACACCCATCATGAACATTACATGAGTTATTGTTGAACATGAACTAAAACATACAGTGTGGTAAAAAAAAAAAAATTAAAAACAAAACAGGTACCAGAGAAGAAAAGCAGCAAAGGGTACAGAAAAGCCATGAACTAGACAATGAGCCACTCAGCCATGAAGCTGTGTGAATAGAATGTTTTCCCTAGAGGCATAACACATTTTACATTGGAAAAACGACTTAGGGTATATTTAATATATTTGGTTTCTATTTCTGCCAAGAACTGTCTGCTAAAATAAAACATCTTAGTAAAATTACACTTAATGCTTTAATTTCCTACATTACTGTAAACCTCTAATTTCACACCTGTGTTTGCATAGTCCTCTTGATGGGCCCTGTCACCTTAAATGTCAGCATCGATTCCACTTCATTGCAGCACTAGGTAACGTCTAGCTGGGAAAGAAATATGCTCATATATTTTGTTAGCATGCTCTGTGATTTGCACATTTCAAAAAGCCTAGAGGTCTGACTTTGGGGTTCCAGTTCTATCACTTAACTCTGCGGAGGTTACTTACCTACCCTGAGCTTCAGTTTCTCATGGAGCTGTTGTGAGGATTTTTATATAGTCCATGTGAAGCATTTAGCTAAGTGTGTGATACTCAGTAAATAGATAACAAATGCTAGCTACTAGGGACTAACTTCTCTCCTCTGTCTCCTTATTATCATGGGGCAGACCAAAACCTTAATAGGTTCATCACTCAATGAGTATTTAACAAGCATTCCTTGCTTGGTGAATAAGAACCCCATGCAAGTTCCAACACAGCCCTCTAGATTTTCTTTCATGTAGAGGCCTTACTCCCTGTTATCAACTAAAAGGAGCTAGAAAATACTTGGCTATTAGGCTCCACTATAGATGACAGAAGGATTCTCTTGCCCAAAAGCATCATGGTACACTGGAACTGGGAGAGCACACTTTAACCAGAGATAACAGGAAAAAAATCCAGACAGTTGGCAGGACTCAATGGCTCAAGTGTGGCACCAGGAGTCTGAGAGTCAAAGAGATCAGCAACCAGTAGCAGGTAGAGAATAAATGGAGAGAAGTTCAGAACAAGAATTTTAATTGCTCTATCTCTGTGCCTTCAGAGAAGTGGGCAGTAGCAGGATGGATATACTGACAGGGCCTGGGCTAATTGCCTAACTGTTGTTATTACAACTACTTCTTCCCGTTGGTAAATCAGATTTAGCCACCCAATACTGAGAACACAAAATGATTTTCTTTACAACTCCATTAGCCCTCCATATCGCTGGTTCTCATTCTCATTCACAAGTCCTAGGAAAAGGCAGTCTGTCCTAGGCTCTAAACTAGTCCATGACATGGCTTCAGCTAAAAAGGATTACATTTTCAGGGAGCTTGAGGGGAACAGGAAAAGGTTAGGAAGATTACAGAATGAAAAAATAAAATATACATTAAAAAACTCAGTATCTTTTTTTTGTAACACCTTCAGAAAACATCCCACTTTACAATGTAAATGTTTAACTACAGAGAATAGGAGAATGCTAACAATGCTATTTAGTAAAATAATTTCACCATTTTAGGATCTAAACAGTAGCATGTATGATATTATAAAACAATTAGGCAATAGCTGTATCTGTGGGAAACTTCAGCTAATTCAGTTATACATTTTTTCCAAGGGCAAAGTCATAGGCCTGGAGTCATCAACAATGAGAATACAAGGAAGTCTATATTCAAAAGCTGTATGAAAACTTTAAAAGAGAGAAATGACTTTACAAGTTATTTCAAAAAATTTTGCATATGTTAATTTTAGCCTTCAAGGGTAATTCAGCTTGAAGTTTCACATTTAGCTAGGTTTAAACTATCTTATAATGAGCAGAATCTAATTTTGTAGCTTGATAAGGAAAATCCAAAGTCTGTGAACTTCTAAAATATTGCCAGTAAAGACCATCTGCCATGGTGTATTTTTACAACCATATGCATAAATGGTTAGGCCTCAATTAACTAGAAAATTCAGTGAAATTTTTCCTCATTCTCTAAATATAATACTATAGCTACCCAAAAACACATATAAAATAATACAAGGTTGGCTTCCATAATTATTTCATTTGAAAAAACACTGTGAAGAGTAAGAAGTATTATAGTATTTGTAGAGTCTGCTTATAGAAAGAAACCCCCATGTTAATGCCTTCTAATTTGGAAAGAAGTTAAAGGTATGTAATTGTAACAGAAACACATAAAGAACTCTGTTTAAATCATAAATTTCCCTATATAAATACAAAACAAATTGAAATTTGCTAATCAGCATAATCCCGCAAATACAACTCAATAGAAAAAGCTCATTTCACATAAAATATATTTATGTATACACACACACATATATTTTACCCAATATTTAGCCCTGAGAAAGGATAAGTATTCCATGTTACTGTACTCATCTTAAGGATTACCTAGTGCTTGTAAAACAGAATAGAGGAAAATCTTTTTTTTTTTTTAATTCATTTCAGAAGGAGGAAGGGAGAGGGAGAGAGAAACGTCAATGATGAAAGAGAATCATCTATAGGCTGCCTCCTGCACACCCCCTACTGGGGATCCAGCCCATAACCTGGGCATGTGCCCTATGGGAAGTCGAACCATGCCCTCCATCTAGCTTCATGGGTCGACGCTCAACCACTAAGCCACACCGGCCAGGCGAGGCAAATCTTTTTAACTGACTGTGGTAGGCAGTTAAGACACACATGAGCAGAGCAAGGATGAAAGGCCAGGTACAAAGGATCACCAGAGCAGAAAGCCTTGGGTGCCTAGCAACCAGCAAAACTAGGAAAACAAGAACCTCGCCCCCAGGGTAACTTTTCCTCCCCTAGCATATCCCTGGTCATGCAGTTTGAACCCTCCCGACCTTTCCTCCCCTGATATGTCCCTAGTCATGGGGATTAGACCCCCTTAGCGGGGGATCGAACAAGGGGACCTGATAATAGCCCTTAGGCATTAACCCCGAGGGATAACAGGCCCCCAAAAGGCAGCAAAGCCAGACAAGTGAGGCTATGGTTGGCATCAGAACCAGCTTCATTAACTAATGACCCCCGGCCCTGGCACTGAGCAATCACTTGAGACCACAGCCCTTAAAAAAAAAAACCACACACACACACCTGGAAGGTTGATGAATATTCTATTAAGAACCTTCCCTGGGGCCTCCCCTAAAATCTCCACCCTTAAAAGCACTTAGGACAAAAAAATATATATGCATATATGCACAGACCATGGACAAAGACATTAATATGGTGAAGGCCTAGGAGAGGCCAGGGCAGGGGTGGAGGGAAGCAATGGGAGGTAAAATGGGGGACAAATGTAATAGTCAACAATGAAAAATAAAAAAATAAATATTACCTCTTTTAAAAAAGCCCTTAGGACAGAGGTTCCACACTCTCCCTCTTGAAAGAAAGACAAGAAGCACGCCTATCCTTTCTGGTCCCTCTCTTCTTTTCCCGCAGGCACCTTACCTTTACCCTCTCTCCCCTGAGCTCCAAAGGCCCTTCTTTTGCCCCTGTAATTTGTTTCCTGAGCCCCTTTCTTCTACTGCTCATTTCTACCTCTGTGACTTTCTAAATAAACTTTCTTTTATAGTTTGAGTCTGGGTTCTGAATTCTTTCTTAGCCAGAACTCAAGAACCAAGATTGCTGAGCCAAGGTCCAATCTGACTCTACTAACACCTGGTGCCATTTTTGCTACTGCCAACATGACTACTACTTTCTCCAGAAATTAATTCAAACATTTACTCAACACTCAGAGAGCACCATGCTTAGAACTATTAAGCAATCCAAATCAAACTGGACTACTTCACATTCTTGGAACATATAGTGATTAATAATCAGACCCTTCATCTGATTATTAATTCTTTCCTCCTCAGTGCCTTTTAGGTCTGAAATTTACACCAAGAGTGTATGTCTTACCAACCCACTTCACTCTTGTCCAGACACCCCTTTCCACTCCTGTCAAAGTCGATGGCTTGTCAAAAGTCCTATGAAAAGCTTCTAAGCTTATCACACATGTTTGTTCTCTAGTTTATTACACTTTTACATCTATGGGTCCTGTCCCAACTATATCATCAGACTCCCCTATTGCCTGAAATTAAGAGGAGAGATTAAAGGTACACATATTTCATTTTGCAGGCACCACATTAAAACCACTTTGCAGCTTATTAACAGGGTTATAATTTATAAACATATCCCAGAGGGTAGGTATAAAGAGAGTAATGTATATCAGATGAATGTCATTTTCAATTTTTTTAATGTTTTTATTGGTTTAAGAGAGAGGAAGGGACGGGAGAGAAGTAGAGAGAAACATCAATGAGAGAAACATAGATTGACTTCCTCCTGCATATCCCCTACTGAAGACTGAGCCAACAACTGGGGCAAGTGCCCTGACCAGGAATTGAGTTACCTCTCGGTGCATGGGAAGATGCTCAACTAACTAAGTCACAAGGGCCAGGGAGGCACTTTCACATTTAAGTCATGATCACAATGATGCACGCACATTCAGAAGAGCTACAACCCAAACTAAGTCAACTAACCATGAAAACAATACAGGGTGGGGCAAAAGCAGGTTTACAGTTGTGAGTATTCAAAACACAAAGTTTATTCTTGTATTACTATTTATTAACTACTAGAGGCCCAGTGCATGAAAATTCATGCACTGGAGGTGGGGGTCCCTCAGCCCAGCCTGCCCCTCTCACAGTCCGGGAGCCCTCAGGGGCGGGAGGTGACCCAGTGATCGGGGAAGATGACTCCCCATCACACCTCTGCTGCTGCCACTGCAGGCAGTGCAAGCCTCGGCTGGCCCTGGTTACCTGAGCCTCAGGCCAGCCCTGGGCAGCTGGGCAGCCGACGTCTGAGGCTTGCCTGCGCCTCAGGCCGGCCCTGGGCGGCTGGGCAGCCGACGTCTGAGGCTTGCCTGTGCCTTGGCTGAGGAGACTGGGGGACTCCGGAGACAGGCATGCTGAGCAGCTGGACCCACCTGGGGGCGGGCCTGGCCGTGCAGCACGCCTGCCACCCTGGCGGGGCTGAGGGGACTGGGCGCCACCATCTTGTGGCTGTGGGAGCCGCCATCTTTGAGGGCATGGCAGTAAATTAGCATATTCCCTCCTTATTGGCTGTGGGCACTACCATCTTTGTGAGGGTGTGACAGTTAATTAGCATGTTCCCTCTTTATTACATAGGATTTTCTTTTCCATACAAACACCTGTAAACCTACTTTTGCCCAAACCTATACAATAAGGGCCAAAATTATCAGAAAGGCATTGCTAACTTAAGGTCAACTTACAAATATCTAAGAAATAATAACACCAGTAAACATCAAAAACTATTTTAAAAGTCTACACACATAAAACTATTAAAATCAATGTAAAATCAATGTTCCAATATTAACTGGAAAAAGGCATCCAAAGGTTCCTAATAAATTCATATAACTGACATTTTCAATTACAAAAGACAATCTAATTCATGTTCACTGAAAAGAAGTTATCAGCCAAAAATGACATGAAATAATTTCTAAGACAGAAGAAATTAAGATTTCAAACTATAAGGGACAAGAAACAAATTTTAAATGTCAGGTTCAGGATAAGGAAAACTATTTTAAACTAAGCAAAAATAAGTAATTCAGAGTTTCACATGTACTTGTTTTCACTGAGCAGGGTGATAAAAGGTTACCAGCCCCACTTAGTTCCTGAGCATATTTGTCAATTGATCAGCACTACTTCTCGTTAATATGCAGCAGAGTTTTCATCTGTGACATACAGAATCCTCTCCACATCTTTTAGGATGCTCATCTTCATTGTCCCTGCCATTCTGTACTATTCTAACGAAAACATCCTGCCATTAGCTCTACCGGTATTTCAAATCCATTAAAAAAATTTTTTTTTTTTTTTACTGTCCTGAGAAGGTTTGAAAACATTGAGGTAAATTATAAGCTGCTGTCAAGTCTGTGAAATGCAACAGCACAGAGACCTTTTGTCTGTGAGGCTGACAGCTGCCAAAGCCTGACCTTTCCCTAACTGGTCAACTGAAGACTCGCTAATAGGTTCTGTTTAACCTTACCTATTCGCCTGTCATGTGACACAAGGACAAGTCAATCAACTCAGCAAGGAGAGCTCCAGAATGGTCCCCACAGATAGCAACATTTATTTACTTCTAATCCTTACTAGAAATTTCAGATTTAAAATGCAAGCTATTTACACATAAGTCCAAAACCAAAAACTACCAGTTTTTCCTTTTTGAATACTTCATATTAAGGCTTTCTGTTGTATGTCATAAAGATTCAAATTCTACTATCCACTGGAAACCTACATATAGACTAAAAAAGGCAATGTTTCAGAGAACTGCCAGAGCCCGAAATAGAACACAAGAGCCCCCAGATCCAATAACTGACCCCATTTACCTCCTCCACATTTTTATCAAACAAAATTACATCAGCCATGGCAAGCTAAACAAAAACAAAATTTGAGAGGAAAAAGAACTATACAAAGAATTAATTCTCCTTTTCCTGTACATATTTCTCCATCAAAGCAAACACAATGCAATTTAGTTATACCAGTGCATTTCCTCCTAAAGTAAAAGCATTTATTTTACAGAAGTAGATCAACATAAAAGTCATTGCAGTTTTAATGAAACTGAAATGATAGAGAAATGTGCGCGCGCGCGCGCACGCACGCGCGCACACACACACACACACACACACACACACACACACTTGAATTCCCGATACACTCTAATATGTGTGTGCCAGCAATCCAGCTTCCGTGACATGAAGACCAGGATGGCCCCATGGCCCTCCACTCCCCATTGTGTCCTTCTGCCTAGACTTAGGCAGCAGGGCCTATGCACATCAGAGACCAGCTTATGGGACAAATGCTAATAAATTTTCCCTAACCCTTGTTTTGTCCTGAGTCTAAAATACGGGTCCTGAATCCAAAAACATCACTGACACCTGCGTAGCACAATAGTTTTCAAATGCAATCCTAATATTCTAATCGAAGTGAAGAAAATGTGCATGTTCCTATTAATGAAATGGTGAAAGTTGGGAAGTGGGAAGAGCTATGGGGCGAAGGGGAAAGCCCATCAACACACCTGAATTCAAGTTCCTTAATTACCAGATGCCAAGGGAGAGCGCCAGAGGAAGAGGGAAAAGGTTTCCCCAGAGAAGGAAAAGAGGGAGAAAATGGGAGATATCTGTAATACTCTCAACAATAAAAAATATATTTTAAAAAAAACAAAAAGAAAAGGTTTCTTCCCAGGAAAGTGATTAAATCTATCATAGGAATGATTTTTATGCCAGGCCCCCTGCAATGATTTCTCACTCTCTAACTTCCATGAATCCCCACCAGCTACAAACACTTGATCAAGTTTTACATTCTCAGTGTTTACTGCAAAAACAAAAGGCATGATGTTTTCACACTCTGCACACCTCTAGTTCTGATAAACCCCCGAAGAGGACTACCTGTATCCTATCCCCACACTGAGAATCTCTGAACCAGAAAAACCAAAACAGTCACACAAGAAGCCAAAATTAGTGTTCCTTTTAGAAACTGTATAGGACACCCCCCACCCTGTTGACGTACGAATGTGGGTATTTTCTCCTCAATCTCTGAATTTTATCCGTATTTTCTACACTTTAATGTAAGTTTATTATAATGCATCTCAAATGACCTGCAGAATGAAACACAAAAGAAAGAAAAAAAAGGAAGAGAAGATTATAGCATGCAGGCTAACAACCAGAGTAATATGAAAAACCATGGTGACAACCAACACACTAGATAAAAGTACAGTAGTCCCCCCTTTTCCAGTTTTGCTTTCCACGGTTTTTAGTTTAGCCATGGTCAATTACTGTCCAAATATATTAAATGGAAAATTCCATTTAATATATATATATATATATATATATATATATATATATATATATTATTTTTTTTTTAATGCATGGGATTTGGGGGAGGTGGTCCTGGGCTTGACACTTTTCTATGCCTGGGTAGATGTAATTTAGAAACCTCCTGGGGCTCTTATGGAAAGGGTGATAAACTGTGGGAAGTGCCTCCTGAGCACATAATGGACACTAAATGTCTACCAAATGTTTGTTTACTGCCCTTCGTGCAATCTCTTTTTTCCAACTCAGTAACCCACACTGAGTCTTACATCTTCCACTTCTCAGATAGGACAATGTCTTTTATCTACTCCAACTTCTCTATTTTTTTTACCTTATTTTGGCTTTAAGTCACCCATTCTAACACCCAAATAGAGTCTCAACCAGTCCTACTACCAACTGATTGTTCTAAGTCTTCCAAAGCAGAATTATTGGAGTACAAAGCCACCTACAGGACAAATATTCTATTCCACCCACAATGGATATCCTTGCTAAATATGTCCCAGACACTTCTTTCTTTGATTTTTCTGCTTTTTAAATTTATTTTTAATTAAAAGTTGACATATAATATTATATTAGCTTCAGGTGTACAACATAGTGATTACACATTTACATACCTTATGAAATGGTCACCATGATAATTCCAATAACCATCTAACACCACACAGTTATTACGGTATTATTGGCTGTAAGCCCTGTGCTGTACATTACATCCCTGTGACTTATTCTATAACTGGCAATTTGTACTTCTTAGTCCCCTTCACCTTTTTCACCCTTTCCCCCAACCCCCTGGAATGCCTACACTTAATACTTTTTCTTCCCCCCTCTTTTTTTTCCTTTTTTTATTGATTAAGGTATTACATATGTGTCCTTATCCTCCCATTGCTCCCCCACCCCCCACTCATGCCCTCACCCCCCTGGTGTCTGTGTCCATTGGTTAGGGTTATATGCATGCATACAAGTCCTTTGGTTGATCTCTCCCCCTTACCCCCAACCTCCCCTACCTTCCCTCTGAGGTTTGATGGTCTGATGGATGCTTCTCTGTCTCTGGATCTGTTTTTGTTCATCAGTTTATGTTGTTCATTATATTCCACATATGAGTGAAATCATATGATGTTTATCTTTCTCTGCTTGGCTTATTTCACTTAGCATAATGCTCTCCAGTTCCATCCATGCTGTTGCAAATAGTAAGAATTCCTTCTTTTTTACAACAGCATAGTATTCCATTGTGAACATGTACCACAGTTTTCTAATCCACTCATCTTCTGATGGCACTTAGGCTGTTTCAAAATCTCAGCTATGCTAAATTGTGCTGCTATGAACATAGGGGTGGATATATCCTGATAGGTGTTTCTAGTTTCTTGGGATATATTTCTAGAAGTGGGATCACTGGGTCAAACGGGAGTTCCATTTTTAGTTTTTTGCGGAAACCCCATAGTGTTCTCCATAGTGGTTGCACCAGTCTGCATTCCCACCATCAGAGACACTTCTTTCTTATATAACTAGAGGCCCGGTTTGTGCACTCGGGGAGGGGGGAGGGTCGCTCAGCCTGGATTGCGAGAGGGTGTAGGCCAGACTGAGGGATCCCACCAGTATGATTGAGTCGGGGAGGGACGTGGGAGGGCTCCAGGGCATATCCTGCCCATCTTGCTCAGTCCGATCGGCCAGACCCCAGCAGCAAGCTAACCTACTGGTCGGAGCATCTGCCCCTGGTGGTCAGTGCACATGATAGTGAGTGGTTGAGTAGCCTTAGCATATCATTAGCATATTACACTTTAATTGGTTGTTTGGTTGTTCTGCCATTCAGTCTATTTGCATATTACCCTTTTATTATATAGGATTACTATATATAAATCATTCAGATTTGTCTGCAAAATTATTATTTAAAACTACTCAGAGATTTTACTAGCAACTGACTTTTAAAATAAGTATTACCCCTCTAAACTTCCTTATTGGATATAAGTACTACCACTTCTCTGTTTTCTTTAATATATTAGCTTTAAATTTTTGGCCTAAAAGATTCTGGTTAAAGATGAACTTTTATAAACATTTTTGTGCTTTCATTAATCACATATTTAATAAAGCAACTAAATGTGAGGCTCTGGTACTAAGGAGCCCCTTTCCTTCTAGTCACTGAAAGGAAAAGGTTCACCGTCATGCCAAGCCAATAGCTGTTCTCTCAGTCAGGTACTTAGGGAGAAAATATAAAGAGAACAAACTCCACACGTCAATACTAGCACTTAAGGTGGGATGAATACTAGCACTTAGTGAGGGATGAGTGATGCAAACAATTGGAAATAACTATAAAAATATACTCACAGCCTCAAAATGCAAATGACTATCCTTTAAAAAATCTTGAATTTTGTCCTTGGGTAAAATACTGAATCGAAATCGAAGGAGATCCATTTCTTGTTGAATAAACCAGCGTCTGAGATCTTCGCTAAAATGTAGATAGGAAAATTACAATTATAAATTATAAGTCCAATGATTATTTTAAAAGTCCACCGATTATTAAATCCAAGAAGTTTCTATGAAACAATATTCAAACATGACCAAGATGCCAATAGACAGAAGTTAAAAGTGCTCTACGTATATGAATAGCACACCCCACAATCTTCCAGGGATGGGCTAAATGTGGGGAAAGAGGTGTAATGAACATAAAATTAAAATAATTAAGTACAGAATACTTTAAGCTTAACTGCATTATTATCAAATATTATAAAAGAAAATAGTTCACTGCATCTAATGTTACCACAAAATAGTCAATTACATTAGAATATAGGATATTACTTCTAAGGTGATTTCATCCATGCCAAATAAACCCAAATTTTATGAAGGTAATTTACCGCTGAATAGATTACGATCAGATAAATTTCAAAATGTAACCTCTGCTTTCAGCTTTTTTGTTTATAATTTCACAAAATTTAATATGCACGGTATTACTTCAATTTTTCAAAAGCCAACACACAAATACTGTATATTACTTTGCAAGACGGATCCATAATCAGCATTACTGTTGTTATACAATGCTAATGAATGTACAATATGATTTAGTTTTTTATCAAAGTGGTCTTCACACTGTCAGCAATTCACTTACTGCATAAGTTGCATAAACTACATATGCTTTTTCACCAAAGAAAATCTCAAGGACCAAAACTGGTCAATAATTTCTAGTTATTCTCTTGGGATGGTAAACAACTTAATGTTCTTATTTGATAAGCCTATTAGTAAAAAGAAAAGGAAAATAAACTTTTGTTCTTTTGCCAGAATTAATACAAGAAGAAAAAACACCACAAAGTTTAAAAGGCAACTAACTCCTTTCCCTCTGGGTGGCACTACTGACTTATAAGAAACTACCAGAGGAAAATATCTTAATTTAATGGGCACTGGTCCATACATCTCACCTTCTAAAAACCTGCATCGAATTCAAGTGTGTATTTGATTCGTTATTTCTTTTAAATATTACCATTTTTTTTCTGGGGGGAAAAAAGTAACAAAAATCTCTAATAAAATTTCCCTCAATTTTAAATCCCAAATGAAGAGTCTCTCCCATAAAGGTAAAAAGTGTTTCAACTGGCAAAATTTTTCAGTAGGATTTTTTGGGGGATATTGCATAGTAAACAACTTGTTTCCAACAATCTGCTGCAACAGTGTTTAACTCATGAACCACTGGTTTCTGTTGTTGTTCTGAGTTTTCCTATGTTCAGTACAATACATGTTAACTTACCATGTACCAATGTATAACCCAAGACATCAAATTTGACAGTGAGAGTATAAATGTGTACTCACGACTGGCAATAAGCAAGGCGCAAAATAAAGTGAGAAATATGATCTTTTCTTCGTGCTTCATATTCATCTTCTAAGCTTTCCTTAAAAATAATAGTACATGAATAAAATGAATGCATTAGAATAGTAAGAAGTGTAAAGAAATAGTGAATCAGCATAAGTAAAAGTTTCATAAACACAAATTTCATAATATGCTTTCCAGGATAATGATCATTTTTCTTAAGTTAGCAATCAGGTGAAACTGAGAACTGAACTCATCCCAGCAAAATCTCCTGGGTTTGAACCCTGCTATTTTCCTAACTTTCTTTGTTATCCATCCTATACCTAGGGTACTCACCACTTCAACAACTTCTTGCATCAACCCTCAACTTCTTGCTTTTCAACACTGTGGCAAAATCTAGATTCTAAATTAATCTACAGCTATACTCTGTAGTCTATTGAAAATGCTGAAACCTCTGAAGAAAAGATATTCAACTCTGGGAATTTGGAATATTAAAAATTTACAGCCTCTAACCCCAGCTGGACCTTTACCAACACTAAGAAAACTTGATCCAAGTCCAAAATAGTAAGATCAAACATGTCTTGTGCACTTACGAGGTACCAGACACTATTTTAAGCATTTTTCATCTATCAACCCATTTAATCCTTCAAAAACCCCTATAAGGTAGACTCTGCTGTGTATTCCTATTAGAAAGACAAGGAAAATGAGGCACAAGGAAGTTATATAACTTGTCCAAGCTCACAAAACTTTTAAGCACAAGAGCTGGGATCTGACACATAACCATCTCTGTTCTCATTTCTTAGAAAAGCTGTTTCAGCTCTTCTGCTGTGTCACAACTGGTCCTCAGAATAAATTGGCCTGGGAGTTCACCCCGTGATGCCAACAGCAATTAAGGCTCAACTACAATAGGGCAGTGCACACAGTCCACACAAGGGTGCACCTAGAGAGCCCAGCTCAGGTGACTGTGGAGGCTGAGCCACTGGGCCCTACAGGACACTTACTACACAAGGCCACTCTATCAATTCCAGGAAACATAGCACAGGGAAGCAGCGAAAATGTGGAAACAGGGAAACATGTCATAAATGAAGGAACAGAGGAAATTTTCAGAAAAAGAATTAAATGAAATGGAAGCAAGCACACTACTAGATACCAAGTTCAAAACAATGGTTATAAAGGTGCTCAAGGACCTTGATAAGAGCTTCAAGGTACTTAGTGAGAATTTCAAGGAAATTAGTGAGAACATCAAAGACATGAAAAAGGAGCAGTCAGAAATTAAGAATACACTAACTGAAATAAAGAATTAATTTACAGGAAATCAACAGTCGAGTACAGGATGCCAAGAATCAAATCAGCAATTCGGAATATGAGGAAGCAAAAAACACCCAATTAGAAGAGCAAAAAGAAAAAAGAATCCAAAAAATATGAAGGTAGTGTGTAAGGAGCCTCAGGAACAACTTCAAATGTACCAATATTCACATCATGAGGTGCCAGGAGAAGAGAAAAAGCAAGATATTGAAAACCTATTTGAAGAAATAATGACAGAAAACTTTCCCTACCTGGTGAAAGAAATAGACTTACAAGTCCAGGAAGCACAGAGTCCCAAACAAGAGGAACCCAAAAAGGTCCACACCAAGACACACCATAATTAAAATGCCAAGGCTTAAAGACAAGAGAGAATTTTAAAAGCAGCAAGAGAAAAGCAGTTAGTTACCTACAATGGAGCACCCATAGGACTGTCAGCTGATTTCTCAACAGAAACTATGCAGGCCAAAAGGAAGTGGCAAGAAATATTCAAAGTGATAACCTACAATCAAGATTACTCTACCCAGCAAAGCTCTCATTTGGAATTGAAGGTCAGATAAAGAGCTACACAGACAAAAAAAGTTAAAGAAGTTCATCACCACCAAACCAGCTGAAGGGTATTCTTTAAGAAGAGGAAGAAGAAGAAAAAGGTAAAGATAAAAATTATGAACAACAAAGTGACAACAAATACATAGCTATAAACAATTGAACATAAAACTCAAAATTCAAACAAGGAATCTAATGAAAAAAATAAACTGATGAATAAAATAGAACCAGAGGCATGGAAACATGAAACACACTGACAAATCTCAGAGGGAATGGTGGCAGAGAGGAGGGTCGGGGGGAGATTAACCTAAGAAGATATGCATATATGTATATATGTATTACCTATGGACACTGGACACAAACAATAGGGTGGTGAAGGCCTGGGGCGGGGTGGGAACTGGGTGGACAAAAATGGGACATCTGTAATACTCTCAACAATAAAAATTTTAAAAAAAGAAAATCTGTTTCAGTCTTCACAAACTTGCCCAAACTCCATACCATACCACCCTCCCCCCCTCCTCTCTCAGCTGACAACTTCACCTATTTTAGAGAAAATAAAGGCCACCAGGCTGACTTCTTCAGCTCCAAGTCTCTGTGTCCACACTGTATTGCCTTCCCTTCCTTCTCCATGAACAAAGCATCTCTCCATTCCCCTACAAAATGCTAATCCGTACACCTAAACCTTGCAATCCATCTCTTCCTGCCTCCTAAGGAACATGATGTATCAAATGCTTTCTCAGAGCATCTTCAAACTCCCCTCCTCTTCTTTCTCGTCTAGATCTTTCTGCTCGGTTTATGTTTAACTACCTCCTGTCATATATGTATGTGTATATATATACATATGTGTGTGAGTCTTCACTTGTCCCTATACTTCCTCCATATTCAGCTCTATTTCTCCCATCTTTTCAGCTGAACAAGTTAAAAGAATGCATATTCCATCTCCACCTCTCAACCTCCCTCGTCCAGCCACTGTCATCACTCAAGCTTCTATCTCAATCTACGAAGAGTCCACCCAGTTGACAAATCAATGGATTCTGTATAACTCATCTTACATGATCTATACCAAGTTTCTGAAACTGTTTGAATCTTGTTTTGAATCTTGGCTCCACCACTTACTCTCTCATGAGTTTGGACAAGTTATTTTCCCTATCTGTAATTCAGTATCCTCATCTATAAAACAGGGATAATAATAGTATCTACCACATAAGACTGCTGTGTGGATTACATGGGCTAATATATATAATACACTTAGGACAAATCCTAGGGCACAGTAAGCATAATAGAAATGCTTGCTGCTACCCTAACCGGTTTGGCTCAGTGGATAGAGCATCAGCCTGCGGACTGTGGGGTCCCAGGTTCGATTTGTACCTTGGTTGCGGGCACATCCCCAGTGGGGGGTGTGCAGGAGGCAGCTGATCAATGTTTCTCTCTCATCGATGTTTCTAACTCTTTATCCCTCTCCCTCCTCTCTGTAAAAAATCAATAAAATATATTTTTTAAAAAAAGAAATGCTTGCTGCTGTCATTCCTATAATATCACTATTAATATCATTACCTTTATTATTGAAACTCCAGCCTTCCTGAGCTGCTATGACACTGTCATCCTGACTGATCTCCTACCTCTCAGGCAGCTCCTTCCCAATCTCCTTCCCAAGTTCTTCCAATTCTATTTCACCTTAACTATTGGTATTCCTCACATCCTATCTTCCATCATCTTCTCTTCTCACTCAAATATTATCCTCCAGTGCTCACTTACTCCCAATGATTGCAACCTTCGTCTTAAATATATACTCCTACTCCAGATATCACCTAAATCCAGACCTTTATGAATATTCAATTGTCCACCAGACATCTCCACAGGCACCTCAACTTATGTCTAGAACTAAACTCAACATCTTCCTTCTAAGTCTTGCTTCTCTTCTAAGTCTTCCTTCTAAGTCTGTATACACATCTCAAAATATCACCACTATCCACCTTATTGTCCTAACTAGAAACCTGAGTGTCATTCACAACTCTTCTTCCTACAACCAGTCACTAAAATCTTTTGATTCTACCTTCTTCATATCTCCTCAATCAGTCTTCTCTCCATTCATTTCCGCTCATGATTTCCAGGGTCCTAACTGGTTTTCCTCCTACGAGATATTTGCCTATCCATCTGCTAATGGCAGTCATCTTCCCAAAATAAAAATCTAATTGTATCCATCAAGATGCAATTCAGTACTACCTCCTCTGGGAAGCCTTCCCAAACTACCACACTCTGAATTGGGTGGTTATTTGTGCTACTAGAGTTCCTGGAGTACACATCCAATAACAGCAATCATCACAGCATTCATCACTCTATATGCACAGGGTACATATGACAGTGTTTGGAAACATCTAGTGGGTAGAAAACAGGAATGCTACTGGGCATCCTACAATGCACAGGACAGTCCCTGAAACAAGGAATTAGCATTCCCAAAACATCAGCAGTCCCAAAGTTGAGAAAACCTGCTGTATTACAATGTTCTGACTACATGTCAATCACCCCCAGGAGACTGTAGGTATCTTCAGGCAGAGTCTATGCTATATTAATCTTTATGAAGGCCTTGTCCCTAATACAAGACCTTTTCCACAACTGAGACTCAGTACATGAATGTGTAGAACTAAACGAACATTTGTTCCCCCTTTTACTTACTCTGTAAGAAAACTTGAGCTTTCGAATCTCAGCTTCCAGCTTGCTCTGGTATTGCTCATGTCCTTTCACATAGCTCACACCAAGGTTTTCAACTGCTTTTAGCACTAGAAAAAAAAATTTAAGAAAAATTCAAGATAATTTTAAAAACTAAATTTAAGACATAAAATCTATGAATGGCAATTGAATAATTACTTGTTTATAAAAGATGACAAGTTATAAGTTATTTTCTGCAAGTACATAATATAAATTATATCCTATATAATAAAAGCCTAATAATGCAAATCGACTAAACGGCAGAACGACTGGTGGAATGACCAGTCACTATGACACACACTGACCACCAGGGGGCAGACACTCAACACAAGAGCTGCCCCCAGCCTGCAGGCCAGCCAAAGCAGGTGCCAGCAGGGGCCCCCTGATCACCCCACCAATCGCCCCACAGATCGGCCCTGATCGCTGGCCAGGACTAGGGACCCTACCCATGCACAAATTTCATGCATTGGGCCTCTAGTATGTTTATAAGAAGCTAACCTCCATTCATGTGTAGAAAAGATCAAGGTCCCACAGCATAATTTAATACCAGGGTCTCAACCAGGGGGAAGAGAGAAATGGTTAACTACTGCTGTACTGAGCCACTGTGGTTGAGGAATGGAAAAGGGTGTCCCTATGAAGAAAAGACTAAGCACCCCTTGTTTGCATCCCTCATGTGGAACTGCCTGTTAGGTGGTCTGCTTCTATTTTCTCAGCATATACTCATCAGAAAGATAGCCCTTCCTTTCTGATGAAGCAGAGAAGACACAATAGTGAAGACCCAGGACCCTCCAATCATCCAAACATTCTCTAAATAGATGCTACATCCTATTTAAAAGTTCCTACAGCCCCTTGTCAATCCTTCTTCAGATGAATTCTTCTTCCATCAATACAAAAAGAGGCATTTTTTTAAATTCAAGAATTAACAACTTCTCAAATGACTCCTGAACATAAACCCATGGCCCTTGGGTACCTCTTTTTATGGCATACCAAAGCAAACTAATAATCTCTCCCAGTACCCCCCTTTCCTGCTCCTCTTCTGCCTATCCCAATCTCCACTAGCTTCAGCCACTACTAGAGCCCTTAACATACTAAACTATGATTACTATTTTTGATGTCCTGCTTCCATGTACTAGAATACAATTTCATCAAAGATGAGAATTACAATATTCATCTCAAAATCCCTACCACCTGGAACAGAGTGGACTCAATAAATATGAACTGTCCAGTAAATAAATGAATAACAAACCCTCAATAAATATTTATTAAATAAGTGCTTAATAAAGGAAATATATTATCATACTCATTCTCACAAAGTATAAGTGAGATCCTCAAGAATATGTAAATTCTAATTCAAATATCACTCACATTTAACTCTATCGATAGCCAAGTTTTCAAACTCTATCAAAGATATGTTTTCAGTAGGTGGCTGCAGGTAAAACTGAAGACTGTGAGGGTAGCAAGCATTCCTCTGATCGCCTGCCAACTTCAGCTTCCTCCTCTTTGCTCCAGGAAATTCCATCTTGTTACCTTATAAGGAAGCACCTAAAAAGGTTGAAATGATGGAAAGTGGTGTTGAAAACAACCAACCAAAAACATAAACAAAAATAATAAGTCTACACGTACAGAAAAAAAATCACATAAGTTCAAGGGCATACACCAAATGTTAACAGTGGTTATCCCTGGGCGATGTCTTTCTGTATTTTCCAGATTTGCTACAATACACCTCTGACAATCTTGTAATTGGTTGGGGTTGGGGGACGGGGCTGCTAGGGAAGATGCAGGTGGTGATCCTAACTTCCAGCAACATGAGAGCCAGGTGATGTTGCCTGCTCACTGGAAGTCAGTGCACTTGATCTCAGCAGTCCCGAGCTTAGATGAGGTTTCATAAGGGCCTACGATCCTGAACTCCTTGGAAAGCGCGGTAGGTTCTAACTAATAAGAAACTTACTGGGCCGGATCCAATTACTTACTTCCTATGTTAATGACCCCGGGAAACGGAACTGTGTTTGAATCCAGTCTTTCAAACTCCTTTTAGGGAGCATCCACACGTTCCTTATAAAAATCCTCCCCGCCCCCCTTCCACCCCACCCCGCCTCCCCCTCCGGCCAAGCTGTCCCTATTCAACTCACTGACACCTGAGTCTCAGCCCCAAACAACGGACACCCGAGCCAGATCAATCCCTCCGCTCCCATCACCCGCAAAGTGCTCTCCCTTCTGTCTCGACCTGCATGTCTCAACACCAGGATTGCCGTCCCTCCTAAATCCAACGGGAGTTGCTCTTACCTACAACCACACCAAAAGCGAAGAAACACCAACGCTGACTGCCGGTTTTCCCGGGTGGCGGGAGATTTCACTTAACAGGAAGCGGAAGTGACTGACACAAGTCCCGCCCCTGAATGTCCCGCCTCCGCGGCACCGCCCCGTGCGGGCCGAGTGCGCCCACCTGGACGCCTGCTGGTTGCGGGACGTTGGTAGCTTTTGGCGGTCGACACTGGGGGGCCGGAAGGCTAGGGGCACAGATTTCCGCGGGCCGAAGAGGGTAGTCCCGAGAACCCTGGGGGCGCAGCAAAGATTCCCGGAGATGAAAATGTGGCGCTCTAACCCGCAAGGCTGGCGCTCCTCACTTTCAATCGGGGAAGATGAAAGAAGAGGCCTTTACTGAGTTCATTTATTGCACCTGGATCACTATTAGGCGCTCTAGTTCGGTTTTATTCTTTTAAGGACTTTACATTTCATTTTTCAATTACAGTTTACATTCAATATTGATTTGCATTAGTTCCAGATGTACAGTATCGTGGTTAGACAATCATATACTTTACAAAGTGTCCCCCTCTCCAGAAGCTCTGGTTTTTCTTGTTTAATCTTTCAGGTAAGTGGTGTTACTCCATTTTACGGATGAGAAAACGGTAGCTAAAAGATTATTGTTCGTTTGCCCATCTATGTACAATGTGTTGTGTGTTTTTTTTTCTGTTAGAAGGCAAGCCCCATCAGGATAAATTCTACCTTTAGTTCACTACCCGCACGCCCTTCCCCCAACCCCAGCTCCGCCCAAACGCCTCGCGCATAGTGAGCGAGCGAGCAAGCAGAAAAAATGTCTGGAATTAGAATGAATAAATGAGTGCACACACACAGACGTCGCTCTGGGATCTACAGAAATTGGAAGAAAGCGGGCTCAGAGGGAAGAGGCAGGTGTGGAAGAAGTGGAACGCGCTGGGGAGAAAGTGGATCTCTGGCTGCAGACTGTTGGAAGTGGCGGGTGGGAGCCACAGGCTCTGCAGTCCCAGGGTTTTCTAGAGCTGGAAATAAAACACACTTGTGGCCTCTTGGGGGCGTGTCTCACTAACAAAAGTGAGGTTAGTCGTTGGAGGTGAAGAACGCTTGAAATGTTCAAGTTTTCAGAAATGCAAAGTATAATGAAACAATATCAAGCTTCAAAGGACGTACCCAGCATGGACCAAATTGTGGCTGGCACTGACTTTGTGCCAGGATGTGTTCTAAGTGACTTACATGCTAACTCATTGTATTCTCATAACCATATGAGGTAGGTTCTATTAACTCATTTTACAGATGAGGAAAGCTAAAATGAAGTTAAGTAACTTCAAATCACATAATAAGTGACAGCCAAATTCAAAGTCAGAGAGATTGTCTCCAAACCACGGCGCTAACCACCACACACCCTACTGACAGCTGTACCTCACTTTAATTCCTTCCTCCCTATATTAGACACGTAATTTACATCACCTGGTCTAAAGAAGATACCTGAAAGCATGAGACCTGCCTGAAAAAAACCAGAGCACAGACCACAATAATATATACATGAATGTTTATTTGACCTCTGGATAAGAAAAGAAACTAAGTATAATAAAGTATAAAGAAAAAAATCTAAAGACTCTAAAAGTATAAAATTGTGCATCTAAAAAATTTTACTAGTTGGTTTGCTCAGTGGATAGAGTCTCCTGCAGACTGGAGGATCCTGGGTTTAATTCAGGTCAAAGGCACATGCCTGAGTTGCGGCCAGATCCCCAGTAGGGGGCGTGCAGGTGTGGCTCAGTGATTGAGCATCCACCTATGAACCAGGAAGTCACGGTTGGATTCCCAGTCTGAGGGGAGTTGGGGAGAGGGGAAGTAGGGAGGAGGGTTCAGGCTAGATCCCCAGTTGGGAGCATGCAGGAGGCAGCCAATCCATGATTCTCACCTTTGATGTTTCTCTCTCTCTCTCTCTTCCTCTCTGATAACAATGAAAAATATATTTTAAAAAACAATTGGCAAAAATTTTACAATGAAAATATTCAATGTTGGGCAAAGTATAGTACAATAGACTCACATAGGAATTGATTGTGGTGTTACAATCCAGTACAGTAATGTATATTATAATCTCTAAAAGAATTTATACACTTTGACCAAGTAATTTCACTTATATAAATCTGTCCAGAAATGGACACAAAAATTTGTGTTCGAGGAACTTCATTGCACGATTGTAAGAGTGAAATACAGAAAAAAGAATAAATCATGGCATATTCATACCATGGGCCATTACACAGTCCTTCAAAATATATGTTTTGAGCCCTAGCTGGCTAGCTTAGTTGGTTGGAGCGTCTTCCCATACACCAAAAGGTTTCAGTTAGGTTCCTAGTTAGGGCACATGCCTAGGTTGTGGATTCGGTCCCTGTTGGGGCAGGTGCAGGAGGCAACAGATCAATATTTCTCTTGCATATTGATGTTTTTCCCCCGCCCCCCTCCACTTCCTCTCTCTCTCTAAAAAAGTCAATAAAAGAACATATCCTCGGGTGAGTAATAAGAAGAATATCAACCTGGGAAAATGCTGAGGATACTTTTAAGTTAAAAGAACAGAATACATAAAACCATATAATCCACATGGTCCCAATTTTGTAAAAACATAACAATATTAATTTTAAAATTCCTTTTTTTTTCTAGTAAATAAAGGTACTATATACTCATTGTGGATGTTTTCGAAAATATCAAAAAAAAGAAAAAGAAAATCCACCTCTGATGTTGCTCTCCACTGATACCTTTCACCCAGTGACAGACACTGTTAACACTCAGCTTCAAGCAATAAAACTTCATGGTTGATGAGAACAATAAAACTTCATGGTTGATGAGAACAATAAAACTTCATGGTTGATGAGAACTAATGAGACGGTGTTGCAACTCCTTCTCCCCTCCAAGTGTGCACCAACCCCTCCTCCCCTAGCCTTACAATCAGGGCAGATGTTCTTCATTACAACAGACATTTAGATGCAAGACAGCCCCTCTGAGGTATACCTATTTTTATTTAACTTTTCTTGGCTTATCCTCAGTCTGGTCTTAAACTGTCCCACCTTGAACTTAAATGCCAATGCCCTTTTCTCTACAATAGTTGGTGTCCATTAAATATTTCTTTGGACAGTTAAAAAAAAATAGTCTAGCCCTGGCTAGTTTTGCTCAGTGGATAGAGCATCAGCCTGCGGACAGAAGGGTCCCAGGTTTGATTCCTGCCAAGGGCACATGTCCAGGCTCGATCCCCAGTAGGGGGCATGCAGGAGGCCACCAATCAATGATTCTCTATCATCATTGATGTTTCTATCTCTCTCTTCCTCTCCTTTCCTCTCTGAAATCAATAAAAAAAATATTTTTAAAAAATAGTCTACCACAAACATAAAAATGCTTACGTTAGTAGCAACTAAGACTCTGGCAGTAGAGTAAAATAGATGAGCATTTGATGATATTTTTAAAGTTATAGTTAATCATTCAACAAATATTTGAAACGTTCCCACTGCATGGTCCCCCAAGATTTGGTGACTTTATTGCCTACACATGTCCTCCAGCTTAACTACCAGCCTTCCCCAAAGAAGACCTTGCACTTTCCTACTTGGTCTCTCTTTGCAGTAATCTGTCCACTTCAAGAGCTCTATGCCCTCCCAACTGTCCTTCAGTAGTCAAATAATGCCTTCATCCCATTGAGATTTTGCTTATGCCACCTGGGTTGCTTCTCATTTAAATCCCCATGTTCTTTGTAATTCCCATATAATAAACTCTTTCTCTAATTATATTTCTCTACTTCATTGGTTCTTAATTTTTTAGGAACATGAACCACCGGATGATCTGAAGGACACACTCCTCAGAAAAGTGCACCTACACACCAAGTTTATTTCACACTATTTCAAAAGGTTTGTGAACATATACGCAGCAAGTCAAGAAGAGTAGCACTACCAGCTTTTAAGCTCTTTTGGCACAGATCCTTTTGTCTTTGTGATCCCTAAAGTGCCTACCATACAAAATATCTTCCAAATTAAAAAATGAAGTAGTCGCCCTAACCTCAGTGGAGAGAGCATCGGCCTGCAGACTCAAGGGTCCCAGGTTCGATTCCAGTCAAGGGCATGTACCTTGGTTGTGGGCACATTCCCAGTAGGGGGTGTGCAGAGGCAGTTGATTGATGTTTCTCTCTCACCAATGTTTCTGGCTCTCTCTCCCTCTCCCTTCCTCTCTGTAAAAAATCAATAAAATATATATATTTTTAAAAATGAAATACTCGCGCTGGCCGGTGTGGCTCAATGGTTGAGCGTCGACCTATAAACATCACGGTTCAATTCCTGCCCAGAATTTTAAAAAATGAAGTACTGATATTTCATGAACAGTTTAGAGAGAACTGGAAAAAAATGCTCATGTTTAACATTACCACTATCTTACTGAACATGTCCCATAATAGCTCTTTCATCATTTAAAAATCTATTTTAAATCTCAGAGAATAAAATAGTCTCTGTCAGTAGGCTATTCCATCATCTTTATTGTTTCCTAATGCCACTTTGGGTCATTACCTCCTATGAAGAGGGTTTTCTGTATCCAGAGGCAATTACTATACAAATCTACGAATCGTAGTACGAATAATGCACAGTTACACATTTCAGTAGCTATATTTGGTAAGTCATGCAAGATCTTTATTGTATTTCATCAGCAAAAGTGGATTGACACAATGCTCAGCCCTGGCAACTGAGATGCACATAAATTACAAACCCTAACCTCACAATTGAGGTTAGAAAATACATGGAAACTATAACTTTGACTTCCACTAGACCACAATAAGCACCTCAAAAACAGGAACCGCTGTGTTGTTCATCTTTGTAATCCCAGCGTCTGGCACTCTGTGGGCCCTCAACGAATATTTGTTATACTGAATTGACATAAAATATGAGAGATGTATGAGAAAAGTGATGGGCTCAGCTTGACATTTCAACAGATGGTTTGAATCAAATGGGACTCCAACCTATAAAACTTCAAGTCCTCATCGGAAAACTTCATCCACATTCCTTCCAGCATGAGTTGGCTCCCCAGTTTATCCTGTAATAAAGCACAGAGTACCTTCTCAGATGGAATTTCCATGAATCATCACTGCTCAACTCAGTGCCTGCCCTGGGCATTCCCCAGCTGCAGACAGAGTGTGGCAAAGAGTGTTCACCTTTAAGGACTGCACAGTTCCAGGAGCTCTGTCCTGCGGTGGGTCATACTTACAGCTGAGATTTTAGTTGCCATGCTTGGCAAATCAAAGTGGGTATTCATTCTCCCCCCTTGTGCAGGGTGTGTCACCCTAAAAACTGAAGGTGTGGTACATTTCTCTACCCACTGAGGACGCTATAAGCTCTAGATCCTGCCAGCTCGGCTCACCATGGAAAGCAAGACAGGGGGCATTTCCAGTAGGACAGCTGACCCATAGAGACTAATGTACAGTGAGCCAACCAGTGATCCCTCCACCTTTTCCATTTCACTGCCCATCTCTGGGACATGGCTGAGGAAGAAACCTTAAGGAAAACTTCATTCTTTCTCCCTTTGTTTTGGGTTGCTTTTATCAATCTAGCATCAAGGAGCAAGAGAACTAGAGAAAAAAACATATTCTTAAAGAGAAGGACAGGGATGTAGAGTTATCTTTTAATATACCAACATTATGTGATTTATGCCAGAAATACTAATTGAGCATCTACTAAGTGCCAGGCAATGTTTTCTATGGTAAGGGTACAAGAATGAGGAAACAGCCCCAAGTTTTTGACCTCATAAATCTTATATTCTAGTGGGAAAGAGCAATAATAAATAAGAGAAGTATATAAAGTTTTTGGAAGAGACATTGAAATTTTAGGAAGGATGGCCAGGAAAGGCTGGCTAAAAAATATGACCATGAAGCAAAGACCAGAAGAAAATTAGTGACTTAGTAATGTGTATCTTTAAGAGAATAGCATTTCAGGTAGATGGAAGGCTTATCACAATTCCATAGTATTTAAGACAATGTGATATTGGCATAAGAATGGACAAATCAACCAATGGAACAGAAGAGAGAACCCAGAAATGGACCCACACCTATGAAGAAGCCTGGTATACGACAAATCCACTGCACAAATCAATGGAGGGGAAAATGGACATTTCTGAATGGTGCTGGGACAATTGGCTTTCTATGTGGGGGAAATGCATTTCCTACCTCCCGCTATAAGCAAAATTCAATTCCAGATGATTATTGACTTACATATGAATGGCAAAACTTTAAGAATTTAAAACAAATATACAAATGGTCTTGATATAGCAAAGAATTTCTTAAATAAGACATTAAGATATAGCACACCCTGTCATCATTGATGTTTCTATCTCTTCTCCATTCCTCTCAGAAATCAACAAAAATATATTTTTTTAAAAGAAAGAAAGAAATAGCACAAGCAGTTCTGGACGTAGAGATGGTGGTAGTTGCACAACAGTGTGAATATACTTAATGCCACTTAATGAACTGTGCACTCTAAATGATTAAAATAAGTTTTGTGTAATATACATCAATTTTTCTTAAAAAAAAAAAAGCACAGAAGATACATTTTTAATGAGCCACAAATTAGGAAAAGAAAGTTGTCAGCTATAATTAACACAGTTTTAGTGTCAGAATATATTAAATAGGAGAAAAAGATAAAAGCACAATAGAAAAGGGGTGGGGGGACCTAAATAGATACTTCACAACAAAGGAAACATAACGACCAAGAAATATACGGCCCTGATCGGTTTGGCTCAGTGGATAGTGTCAGCCTGCAGGCTGAAGGGTCCCAGGTTCGATTCCGGTCAAGGGCATGTACCTTGGTTGCGGGCACATCCCCAGTGGGGGATGTGCAGGAGGCAGCTGATCGATGCTTCTCTCTCACCCATGTTTCTAACTCTCTATCCCTCTCCCTTCCTCTTGTAAAAAATCAATAAATACAAATATATGTATAAAAAGAAATATACAAAAGTATGTTCAGCCACATTAGTAATTGGGGAAATGCAAATTAAAATCACAGTAATGTAATATTCTACACCAACTAGATGGACAAAAATTTCAAAGTCTGAAAATATGAAGCATTGATGTGAACTCGTAGTCTACAGGTAGAAGTATTAACTGATGCATCTACTTTTGAAAACAATTTGACATCACCTGGCAAATTTGACCCTTTGTCTCAGTGCAATAATTCTACTCTAAGTAAATCCTCTAAAGAAATTCTTTTAACAACAAGAAAGCCCACTGCATGGGAGAACATATTTGCCAATGATATCAATGATAAGGGTTTAATCTCCAACATATACAGAGAACTCATACAACTTAACAAAGAGAAGATAAACAACCCAATCAAAAAATGGGCAACTGATCTAAATAGACACTTTTCAAAAGAAGACAGAAGGAAGGCCAAGAGACATATGAAAACATGCTCAAAGTCAATAATCATCTCAGAGATGCAAATCAAAACAACAATGCGGTACCATCTTACACCTGTAAGAATGGCTATCATCAACAAATCACCAAATGACAAGTGTTGGCAAGGCTGCGGAGAACAGGGAACTCTTTTGCACTGCTGGTGGGAATGCAGACTGGTGCAGCCACTGTGGAGAACAGTATGGAGTTTCCTCAAAAAACTGAAAATGGAACTCCCATTTGATCCAGTGATCCCACTTCTAGGAATATATCCCAAGAAACTAGAAATGCGAATCAGAAAGGATGTATGCACCCTTATGTTCATAGCAGCCAAGATTTGGAAACAGCCTAAATGCCCATCAGCAGATGAGTGGATTAAAAAACTGTGGTATATATACACAATGGAATACTACGCTGCAGTAAAAAAGAAGGAGTTCCTACCATTTGCAACAAAATGGATGGAGATGGAGAATATTATGTTAAGTGAAATAAGCCAGTCAGAGAAAGATAAATATCACATGATCTCACTCATTTGTAGAATATAATGAATGGCATAGACTGATGAACAAGAACAGATCCAGAGGCTGAGAAACGTCAATCAGAACATCATACCTCAGGTAAGGTAGGGGAGGGTGGGGGTAAGCTGGAGAGATCAACCAAGAGACTTGTATGCATGCATATGTACCTAATCAATGGACACAGACAACAAGGGGGTGGGGCATAAGGGGGGGAAGGGTTATGAGGGAATAAGGACACATATGTAAAAAATAAAAATTAAAAAAAAATTAATTAAAAAAATTATAAAATAAAAATAAAATACTAAATCTAAACCATACTAGTGGTCACCATAACCTTAAGAGAAATTGTTTCATGTGACAAAGATTTTTAAATGAAACTCTCTGTAGCCTGAAAATTATTTTGGAAGGAAACAAAGAGAAGTTTCCTTCAAAAGTCATAAGGATTGTAATTGAAAGTCAATATATTTGACTTCTTGAACTAAAGTAAGTAATTTGTGTTTTTGCCTCCCTGACAAAGTTTATATAAAGTTACAAAAAGAAATTGACAGCCAGTTTGAAATGGAATTGCCAGGTCCTAGAGTAAAGAATATCCTTACATGATATTATTCTAAAATGTCATTATAATTTTAGATATTTTACAACAGCATATTGTACAATTATCCCAAACAAACTTACAAACTAATTCTTTGAATGGTTGGCAGTAATTTTAAAAAAAAAAGGACATGAAAGAATTTAATCCCTTTCAGAAGGAATTAAGGCACTGGGAAGGCACTTGAGCATCCTATATTGGCCCCTCTTGCCTTTTGTGCCAAGAGGGAACCTGTTCTCACAATCCAATTGCCCTCAGCTGTTGCCTGAGCTTTCTGTTCATGCTGAGCTTGAGGCCTCGTGGTGGCTGGTACCATGGATCTGTCTCACGCCCAACCGTGTGAGCTGGGCCCTCACTGGAGAAGAAACCCGAGTTCCCCGAGATATGTGATCAGCACCGGGACCCCGCCAGCAGGCCAGGGGTTCCCAAGGCAGTTGCTGGGCGTGGAGGCCGCGGGAGCATAGGCTACCAAGGAGACAGAACTGAACCTCACATCACCCTGCTTGGCCCTAGAGGATGGCTGGTTAGCCAGAGACGGGTAAGATTCCTCAGGGAAGGAACAACCTAAGACAGGTACAGTTGCAGAGGGGCCATCAGGAGAGAACTTGGGGGGCAACAGAAGTGGGGCACAGACCCTCACCCCCCCAACATTGCAGGGGCTTGAACCCTCGCCCCTTCTGAAGGAGGTCTCCTGCCCCCATGGCTGCTTCGATGGGGACCTAGGCAACAGAAAGAGACTTGGCCGACAGCAGCTGCCCTATATCTAAATTCAGCCTAGCATCAGTAATGCTCAGGGCCTACTCAAGAATGCAAATAATCCTTCCCACTAATATTTACAGGGTAAACTAAGATTGTTGGTAGAGTATTAAATTTTTTAAAATATATTTTATTGATATTTTACACAGAGGAAGGGAGAGGGATAGAGAGTTAAAAACATCGATCAGCTGCCTCCTGCACACCTCCCACTGGGGATGTGCCCGCAACCAAGGTATGTGCCCTTGACCGCAATCGAACCCGGGACCTTTCAGTCCGCAGGCTGACGCTCTATCCACTGAGCCAAACCGGTTTCGGTGGTAGAGTATTAAATTCAACAGTAAAATAGTAATCAAGTTTTCAGATTAATTTAAATAGGGTAATTGAAATAAGTGAATATTCAAGTAAATTTAATTGTACTGGACAAAAAGCTGTTCTTAAAGTAATAACTAATATTTCTATTGGTAGTTCATCTCATGGTAAAATTCCTGAACATGCAATGAACATAAAGCAGTCATATTTTGGGGCAAAAAAAAATTTAAATTTAAAGTTATCAAGACTGCATTATAAAATTTACAAAAACCTCCATTAATCAAAAAAAAGGGGGGGATAGTAGGGTAATATCATGTAAGGAAAAATATCCTATAAGTAAATTACATCTAGAAAATTTTTACTTTACAAAATTAATTTTAATTTGTAATGCTAACAGCAAGACGGCCATGAAAAACACACATGGTGTCTAAATAAGAGAAAGGAAAATCGTTTGGGCAAAAATAAAAAGGATCCCAAATCAATTATATAGATTCCTTTATTAACTTTTGGTCGAGAATATGTTTGTATATTTTCAGAAAACAACCCCAAGACCAGGTGGATTCCTGCAACAGAGAGGAATTGACAGGTCTGCTCCAACCACAAAGACAAGAAGAAAAACAGTCCAGAGATGGAAGACGCTGGTGACACCTTGCCACATGAGCAGTCAGCAGCTGTGCACCACTGCAGGTTGCCTAGGACCAAACCAGAGAGAGTCGGACCTGCATTGCCACCATGTGCCCACCATCCAGATATCGTTGCTGACATGTACACATAAGGAACTGTTAGACATTGAAACGGGGACTCAGAACTGTTGGACATTGAAATTGGGACTCAAACATTTTTTGTTTGTTATTATATGTTCATTTCTAGTCTGCAGAGGCAAAATTTTTTAAAGGAAAGAAATGGGGAGGGGGGAATAGATACAGAGGCAAAGAAGCATTGAACAGACTGTCAAACTACAGTGGGAAGGCAGGGGAGGTTGGGCGAGGGGGGCTATAAGAGATCAACCAAAGGACTTGTACACATGCATGTAAGCATAACCAATGGACACAAGACACCGGGGGGTGGGGGATGGCAGGCAGGTGAAGGCATGTACTGGGGGGTAGGGGAAGCTGGAGGGAGGTCAATGGGGGAAAAAAAAAAAGGAGACATAGGTACTACTATTTGTAATACTTCAAGCAATAAAAAAAAAAGAAATTCTTTTGCATAAGCATTAAAAAACATTAACAAGAATGTCCTTAACAACATCACAGTTTCTAGTAAAACACTGGAAACTACCCATCATCGGGAAAATGAGTAAATTGCAGTCAATTCACACAGTGCAATATGAAAAAACAACAGTGCGAATGAATGAATTACAATTAAGATAAACATGTCAACATGGATGAATCTTGAAAACATAATGTTAACTGAAAAATCAGGCACTGGAAAATACACCAATGTGCTGGGTATATTCCATTCCACCCCTCACCCTACATGCTCGTCCTCACCCCTGCCCTCTGCTTCTGGCTTGTATGAATTATATATATGTCTTCCTGCGCCTGCTGTTTCTAGAACTTCTAAAATCAATTAGGAGCCCCAACAGCCAATGGGAAGGAGGGAAGGAATGGAGGCCAATGTATTTATTACATTGGCTGCCTCCCTGCAAGGCTGCCTGTGTCCTCAACCTGTCATTGCTCCTCTCCAAGTAACTGACTCTAAAGGATTCCCTCACTCTAGGTCTGGTAACAGGTCCCTTCCTTCTACTCTCAGGTCTCAACAGCAACATGTCTACTTCGTTGAAATCCTAGTTGACTTAACTATATTCCTTATAGTTCCCAACTTCCACACCTTCACAAACACTTTCTGCAAAAAAAAACTGTCTTTGAATTAACCTATATTGAGTGTCCATCTGTCTCTCTTGTTGGACCCTGATGGGTACATTCATAATTTATATAAAAGCTTTAAAAAGATGAAATAACATGTTGTTCAGGGATGCATACTACAGGTAGAAAATTATCTTAAAAAATCAAGATAGTGGTTAACTCTGAGGAGGGAAGAGGATGCTCTGTTGGGGCACGTGGAGCTTTGAAGGTTCTGGTATTGCTCTAGTGCAGTGGTTCTCAACCTTCCTAATGCCGTGACCCTTTAATACAGTTCCTCATGTTGTGGTGACCCCCGACCATACAATTATTTTCGTTGCTACTTCATAACTATAATTTTGCTACTGTTATGAATCGTAATGTAAATATCTGTGTTTTCCGATGGTCTTAGGCTCTACAGCAGGGGTTCTCAACCTGTGGGTCGTGACCCTGCTAGCAGTTCTCAAACTGAGGGTCGCGACCCTGCTAGCGGTTCTCAACCTGAGGGTCGTGACTCACAGGTTGAGAACCGCTGGTGTAGAGACTAAGACCATCGGAAAACACAGATATTTACATTATGATTCATAACAGTAGCAAAATTACGGTTATGAAGTAGCAACGAAAATAATTTTATGGTTGGGGGTCACCACAACATGAGGAACTGTATTAAAGGGTCACGGCATTAGGAAGGTTGAGAACCACTGCACTGGAGCAATACCAGAAACTTCAAAGCTCCACGTGCCCCAAAAGAGCATCCTCTTCCCTCCTCAGAGTTAAACACTATCTTGATTTTTGGCTCAATAGTGACTACGTAATAGTGATTACGTATATCTTGCATGGCTCAATAGTAAATGATCCTTTTATTCTTCTTTAAATAGTACAGAATGTATAGTAGAAATTTTAAAAGGAAAAGAATAAACACAGCAGGGACAGCCCAAAACACAGGAAAGCACAATTAGTCATCCTCCACATTGGGGAGTTGTGAAATGATTTTCACCCTAACTTCCTCCTCCCTCCACCCCACATCTCATCCCCACTTCCTAGCCCTCCAAAACCCTTCTGTTCTCTCCTTTCTCTATAAGACCCAAACAGAGCTGATGTTGTAATGGGAACTGAAATTTCTTTCAGAGCATGGACTGCTGACGGGTCAGTGTGTAGGTTTCTTGCAGACAAATATACACTTGAGGTCCCCTGCCATTTCCATCCATGGTCCTGGACCAGGCGCTAACCCTGACAACATAAGTCCTCTTCCTTGTCTGGCTCCCTTATCTCTGAAGTGTTCAGGTGCCAAGATGCAGAGGTCCTTTTTGCTGGGAGTTGCCACCCAAGCCTAAATTCTCACCTCCAAAGCCAGTGCACTTCATTCCTTGCTGTGATAACCTGGTAGGAGGATCGCCTGAGCCCCCATGCAGCTTGTCCTGCCTGGAGCTTCCCGGCACCCTGCATAAATCTGGGAGGAGATGGTGTTCTTAGATGCACCAGTCTGGCCCTCTCACCTGGGGTGGAGTACTGGTATTGCTCTAGTGCAGTGGTTCTCAACCTCAGCACAGGTTGAGAACCGCTGCTGTTGAGCCTAAGACCATCGGAAAACACAGATATTTACATTACGATTCATAACAGTAGCAAAATTATAGTTATGAAGTAGCAACGAAAATAATTTTATGGTTGGGGGTCACCACAACATGAGGAACTGTATTAAAGGGTCACGGCATTAGGAAGGTTGAGAACCACTGCACTAGAGCAATACCAGTACTCCACCCCAGGTGAGAGGGCCAGACTGGTGCATCTAAGGAACTGAGCACAGAATCCTGAATCTGGGTGGGCCCAGGAAGAGACATGGGCTAGGAACTACATAAGGTTTAATCCAATACTTCTGCTTAAAGTTTATCCATTGGAGAGGTGGAGGTGAGGACCGGGGGAAGGATAGGGAAATGAATATCACAGTGAACATATTATCCAGCAAACCTGTTTGTTCTTGGTGATACATACAGGGGTGGGCAAAAGCAGGTTTATAATTGTTTATCTGAAAAAAGACATGCAGATTATGATTATTACAATAGCTTTATTAACTCAAAAGAATGTCACTCGCAACTGTAAACCTACTTTGCCCACCCAGTATATGGGAGACTAATAAAAAGCACAGGGAAAAAAAGCTAACCTTGGTTTAGCCATGTGGAAATCATTTTAAATACTGGTTATCTATGAGCCCTACTTATCATTTATGGACAATTACTCTTTACACCATAATTTTAAGCATTTCGTGACTCTGTGTTAAATTAACTTTTGGCAGGATTTATTTTTATTACATTACTAATTGTTCATGCCAGCTCAGAACATTCAAAAATTATAAGAAATACCTATTTTAGGTAAGCACATAACCCAATCTGGTGCCTAACAATTTAGTAGAATGTCCCTGATTCTTTCTCTATTTAAACTTAAACTGACTGGAATCCACTGTGCTAAATACTAAGAATCACCTTACCAGTGCAAAAAGGAATTTAACTGAAGAAAGGGAACATGAGAAAAGAATCTAGATAATCAAGGAATTAGCCTCAACTGTAATTTTATTTTATGCTCTATAATTAATGACATTTTTCAATGTACTGTCTGTACAACATGACAAATGAGAACTGAAGTGAACTGGTTATTTTGCATGAATTCAATTAGATCCTGGCTATATCCATTGTTTTTTGTGCCTGAACTACTCTGAATATTTGAATTTTTAACATGAGACTGGTTTTTAGATCATGAGTTCCTTGAGACCAAGTTGACGATCTCATTCATTTTCGCACTCCTGCCTCTACCACAGCTCCCGGCACAGGGCAGACACGCCATAGCTGTCTGCTGAACTGAACTGAACCCTTCGGTATTTACACCCAATTCCAGATGGGCTTTCATGCACTTCATGATGTAATCCTTCACAAAAGATGTGTTTCCACTTTAGATTTTGGCTTTCTCACTCAAATTCCTAATCAAAATATTTTCTTCCAGTTGGCTGATTTTTAGAAACTGAAGTAGGTGTAAATATGATCCTGTTATGATGCCAAGATTCAGTTCCAACCTGACTGATAATCATGTCCAAAACTTAGCATTCTTAGCTAGAAAATGACTTTAACATTTCAGAAAATGGAAATAAAAAGTAATAAGAATAAATCTACCTTACTCTGACTAAACACTTCAGGATCAGTGTTCAGGGTTATGCTAAGTGCAGAGAGAAAAGAGAACTTGCTAACACACAGGGAATCACCTTATCTGCACTTTCTTCTCTTTGAACAGCAAAACACATCGATCAGCCACACAACCATGTCATAAAAACTTCATCCATCGAGAAGGACATGATTTTTTCCTGTGAGATTAAATATTTCAGGGTCATGCCTGAGAAGCAGTATCCTATGTACTTGGGACTTCACTCTAAATGGGCTTCTCACTTACTGCTCTCTGTCCACACCTGTCTGCTCCAGGAGACCTAGGCCATGAGCCCCCAAATCAAATGCTACAAGCTCTTTCAGAGGGACAGGCTCCATTCCCTCCCCATTCAATACTACCTCCTCACCCAACCCACACACATACCCAGGCCACACAGGCAACTTTAGAACCAAGGTCAGTCTCCCTCGAGGTCATTTATGAAGGTATTCGGTTGTTTCTGTGCTCTTTCCAGTGGATTGATAGGAGCAGCTGTTTTCCCCAAAACTCTGTTTAAGGATCTTCACTGGGAATTTTCTGTCTGCTATGCAGAATTAATCCAATCTTTTTTATATTAACTCCAGGCTTTTCCAATTATCTTTGTTTCCTAATAATAATGGTATTGGTATTTGTGGAGCACATTATAGTTTTCAAAGCAATTTCATTTATATGATCTAACCAAGGATTTCTCAAACCAATTGAATCTCTGGGGTCTCTTCATTCAACTGTAATTTCCATTTTTTTCCATCCATTTTTATGGTAAGCTTTAAAAGTTTAATAAAAAGCATATGAAGTGTCATTTGGGAGACTATGCTATTTCCAAACAGTGCTATATGACTTCAGTGACAGCCATTGCATGTAACATCAATCTCATTGGTATCATACAATCATCTGAAATCACAGTGTGGCTTGCCATGTATTGGTAAACATGTCTAGCTGCCCTTAGATTATTAGCATACTCTAAGGCCAAATTTTCAGTCATCACCTTGCCTTACCAGTGTTATTAATTTGGATTTTTTAAAACAGTTATAAATACAAAACTATCTTCTACCTTGCAGTCATAATTTGCAATTGCAAGACATTCTAGTCTCATGAATAAGTCATTAGTTTCTTAAGACATTTAATAAGTTGAAGTTTGATTTGCTACTGTGAAAACAAACCAGTGTAGAAAAGCACTATTGAAAAGGTGAACTTTAACATGTAAAGGCTTCATTAAAGCCAAATACAATAAATGATACTTCAGTTCATTGAACAAAGATTTCACAGTAATTTGCCAATGTTATCACCGGTAAGGATTTAATCTCCAACATTTACAGAGAACTCATACAACTTAACGAAAGAAAGATAAACAACCCAATCAAAAAATGGGCAATGGACCTAAATAGATACTTTTTGAAAGAGGACATAAAGAAGGATAAGAGACACATGAAAACATGCTCAAAGTCACTAATCATCTGAGAGATGCAAATTAAAACAACAATGTGGTACCATCTCACACCTGTCAGAATGGCTATCATCAACAAACGACAAGTGTTGGCGAGGATGTGGAGAAAAAGGAACCCTCGTGCACTGCTGGTGGGAATGCAGACTGGTGCAGCCACTCTGGAGAACAGTATGGAGTTTTCCTCAGAAAACTAAAAATGGAACTCCCATTTGACCCAGTGATCCCACTTGTAGGAATATATCCCAAGAAACTAGAAACACCAATCAGAAAGAATATATCCACCCTTATGTTCATAGCAGCACAATTTACCATAGCTAAGATTTGGAAACAGCCTAAGTTCCCATTAGAAGATGAGTGGATTAAAAAACTGTGGTATATATACACAATGGAATACTACACTGCTGTGAAAAATAAGGAATTCTTACCATTTGCAACAACATGGATGGAACTGGAGAGCATTATGCTAAGTGAAATAAGCCAGTCAGAGAAAGATAAATATCACATGATCTCCCTCATTTGTGGAATATAATGAACAACATAAACTGATGAACAAAAACAGATTCAGAGACAGAGAAGCTTCAGACCGTCAAACCTCAGAGGGAAGGTAGGGGAGGGTGGGGGTAAGGGGAAGAGATCAACCGAAGGACTTGTATGCATGCATATAAGCCCAACCAATGGACACAGATACCAGGGAGGTGAGGGCATGAGTGGGGTGGGGGGCAATGGAGGGATAAGGACACATATGTAATACCTTTATCAATAAAGAAAAGAAATAAGATATCACATTAAAACGTTTGATATTGATTATGTGTTGAAATGATAAAATTTTGGATGTGTTAAATAAAGCACATTATTAAAATTAAAAAAAGATTTCATAGTAATTGGAGTAAACATTTATGGTAGAACACATGGATTTTCACCAGGATTATAATTCAAAAGACATTTAGTGATTCCAAAGAAACTGCTGAGCCCATTTAGCCAGTACTCAGTTGGCATTGCAAGTAGAAGTATTGCTCTGACTTTGCCTTTGTGTATACCAAATGGCAACAACATACAAGCAGTGTAAATTTTTCTGTTAGCATTTTGCAGGGGACAATTAAATTGATTGACCTTCCAATCAAGTGTAGTGGTTTAAAAAAAATTATTATTTTAAATAAAAAACTAAATAAGCAACCCTGGTAAGGACAATGATTCAGATAATGAGTTACTGTTGTCAAATAAAAAACATCACGTCACCCTGGCATGTGTGGCTCAGTTGGTTGAGCATCCTCCAGTGCACCAAGAGGTCACCGGTTTTATTCCAGGTCAGAGCACATGCCCAATCTCCAGTAGGGGGCATGCAGGAGGCACCTGGTTGATGTTTCCCTGATCAGTGTTTTTCTCCCTCCTCCTTCCTCTCACTCTAAAAAAAAAAAATCAATAAAAACATATTTTTAAAAAAATATCAAGTAACGAAGTGACTAAATCTATAATTAACCTCAATACATGCTCTTTAATTTTAGCAAAACATCACCAAGAAAATTAAATTCATGCTGTTAACTGGAATTGTGTTGATCTTACTATTTTGTGTTTAACATGTAAATGTATTTAGGTTTTATGTGGGTATCTTAACTCTACACATATAAAAACTATCATAATAAGAATGACATCAAAATTATACACACCAACTCTAGATATCCTTGATAATTTTCCTAAGGGCTTCTTTACATTACTCAAGTTTGACAAGTACTAATCTAATCATAAATAGATTAACAGTAAACCTTTTGATTTATAATACTTCTCAGGATAAACGCTACCTACAGGAACTTAATATGGTTTTTGACAAATTTACAAATTTAAAATCAATTTAGATTTTAGAAATTTAAAAACCAATTATTGTTTTCTGTTTCAAATAATTATTTTATTTGAATTAGAGATCATGGACTTTTATGACTAAGTCATTTCCAGAATGCAGTGGCTTAGGGATAGAGTATTTATTTAATGGGAGACAAACAATGTTGTTTTCTTTTCCAAATGGTTTAGAACATCCGTTAACTCTAATGGAATTACAAAATATTAAGGGGAAAAATGTGCTTTAGTAGTTGTATATCTGAGAGACAGAGACAAGACATTTGATATATTTATATCTAAGCCATATGGTGGATACCCAAGCAACAATTTTCATATCTCTGTTGGGAACATAATTTTTAATGCACTATTTAAAATTCAACAGCCACCTTGAACTCAATGAAACATATGGAAAAGTGCTGGAGGAAAATTTTAATGCCAAAAATGTTTGCTAATGATTCAAGTATGTACTTAAATGGGATACTTAAAAACTCAAGAATTAAATAACCTCAAATGAACATATTCCACATTCATATCTTTTCAAATGTGACTCTGCTCAAAAAACTAAATAATAACTAAGCTATTTGGCAGAGATTTATATTTAAAGTGAGTTTTCCCCTAAATAATTTTATATTACCATAAAAGGCCCAGTTGAGGCAATGCATCATAGTTGGTGGTTTCAACTTGGAAGTAAAATGAGTTCAAATTTGGAAGCGATAATTTTGTGGCACCCCCACTAAGGGTAGAGATTGAACATTTATCTCAGCTTTTGACCTCCCAGCCAATCACTAGGAATGTCTGCTGAAGTATCTTTCTATAGTGGGTGCCATGGAGAAAGCAAAGGAAAATAGAACCAGAGTTGCCTTCAGTCTTAACTCATTCTTGATTTCGACACATATAATCAATAATCCACAAACATCTTTATATCTTTTTATGTTAGTGTACGTGTGGAGGAAATCAGATTCATGCTGGCCAACTTTCTCCAGTTTATTCTTAAGACTAATCATTTCAAATCATCAGGTATGAAACTTCCAGGTCTGTTTCTTCCATTCTTAAGACCACCAGGCCAGACAATGATCTGAACTTGGGGCCAACACGAGTTTCAGCTCTGGCCGCAGTCTTTAAAAGGAGAGGTGGGAAGGACAACAAAGCTCTGAAGAAAGGGGGTCTTATCCACAGCAGGTACTAAAACAATTGCTATCCTGTGCTTAAGGTAGTCAGATATTCCTTCTGTTTCTTGCAAAAATATATATATTTATGCAAAAAAGACCTAAAACATGTATTTGAAACCAACTACCTATTTTCCAAAATCAGCTTCTCTCACACCAATATTAATAGCAGGACAGAAAAGGTAAACCCTCCCTATCCCCTTTTGATAAGAGGAAAGCTCTTCAAATCAGGATGCTTTCAAAGGAGAGGCAGAGAGCATTAAAGGTACTGCGTCCCATGGGAAAAAATTGGAAAGAAGTCCAACTTCACATCTCAGCATAATGACAAGGACTATTGTCTCTAACAGTAGAACCATAACTATGCTGGCAGGGAAAATAGCAATACAAGTTTAACCTAAGATTTATCCAGAAAATTAACATCTGTCTTTGAGCAACGTTACTCATTTGTTGTCAACTAATCAAGAAACCAACAGCTTTATTACTCTTATTGAAGGGAAGATTGAACTCCAACTAGAAGATACACATTAAAGCACAATCAAGGGACTGGAGCCCATTCACCACCCAGTCCCTAGGGCCCAAAACACACACACACACACACACACACACACACACACACACACACACACCAGACAATAATGTACAACTAGTATATTCATACACACCCAGATCTGGAGCCCAGTGTGTTATTCTAATCTAGATCTCTTCTTTTGCAGAGAGGCTTAATTTTTCCCTGAGGAATTAAAGTTGCTGGACCAAGACACAGGAAGCCAGAGATGCTAGTGAGGATGGAGGGAGTACAGGGTGCAGGTGCAAATGTAAGAGCCTAAAACCCAAGTCCGAAGTGGAGGAAGCATTGCCAGGACTTGGCTCCTGATGCAAGAGAAAGTCCAAGTTGGCTAAAAATTTAACACTTTTCCCTCCTATATTGTAAGGTCCTTTTGAAATTACCCTAATCCTTCAGTAAAGGACTTCATGTATAGATGTATAGGGTTGAGTGGTGTGTGTGTGTGTGTGTGTGTGTGTGTGTGTGTGTGTGTGTGTGTGTGTGTGTGAAGGTTTCTATCCCACCTCACTCCCTCCTGGGCCTTAGTAGAGGACATTAACCCGCTGCAGATTTGCCAACTGATGCTTTGCAAAGAGACCCACATACTATAGCACCACCTTCACTACCTGCAGAATAAACTAAAACCCTGCAGATGTGAGGAGCATTTCTCGAGCGAGGTTCTGCTACGTTAAGGACATACCTCTGGCTTAGGTAAGGTAACTAGACAGCACATCAGATAACATGGGAGAAGAGAAGTGGGAAATAGATTCTCAGATCTCCTCTCTATACCAAAACACAAGAGTATCTTGGCTCATCTTTGGCTTCCAATATCTCCTCCTTTAATTAACTGCAAAGGAATTAGGTGCAGTTCTTCATTGGATTCAAGAAGAAATGTGTATCTATCTATTAATGTATTGATTCACTTAACAAAAGTTTATTGGATGCCAAGCATGGGTGGACTGGGAAAGAAGGTAAGATTGGACACAAAGAGCTCATAAAATTATCGCTTTGGATATTTTAGTCCAGGACCTTGATTCCCAAATGCTGGTCCTAGAACCACTGATTGTTTGAGGCCAATCTGCAGCAAAATGAGTAAACTGAGGGCCAGGTGATTGTAAGTCAGTACATGGTTGGGAAGGATTGTTTTTCATTCTGAGAGTATGTCCTTCCAGCATCTTTCTGTTAAAATGTCCTGCCTTTTATGAAATGGTGTAGTGAGGAAAATGTATTTATTTATTTTATCAAATGGTAAATTCTCACCCTAACCTGTATGGCTCAGTGGATAGAGTGTCAGCCCACAGACTGAAGGGTCCTGGGTTCAATTCCTGTCAAGGGCATGTACCTTGGTTGTGGACTCGATCCCCAGAAGAGGGCGTGCAGGAGGCAGTTGATGGGTGTTTCTCCCTCATCGATGTTTCTAACTATCCCTCTCCCTTCCTCTCTGTAAAAAAATCAATAAATTTTTTTAAAATGGGAAATTCTGTCAGTTAATCAATTTTTTAAGTTTCATAAAATTTGGGAACTGTTGAAGATAATATATATTTCGCCCTGAATAAAACATAGCATTTTTACAGTACCTTACAGTTTATAAAGAGCTTTCATGTGCATTATTTCATTGGAATCCTATGCACTCACAGAAACTCAGGCACAGAAAGAAATGTCCACAGTCATAGGACTAGTAAATACAAAAGGATGAGAACCCAGAGCCTCTGATTCCAATCCTGCTGTAAGAAACAGTGTGAAGATGGAATTGGCAGGGTCTAGGGACATGGGAGAACAGGATAGGGGAGGCAGAGTAGAATGTAGAATCAGAGTGATTCAGATTTTGGTGTGTGTGTTTTCTGTTTTGTTTTGTTTTCTTTTGTTTGTTTCTAATTGATTTCAGAAAGGAAGGGAGAGGAAGACAAAGAAACATCAATGATGACAGAGAATCATTGATCAGCTGCCTCCTACACGCCCCCTACTAGGGGTCCAGCTCACAACCAGGGCATGTGCCCTAACCAGGAATTGAACCCTGACCTCCAGGTTCATAGGTCGATGCTCAACCACTGAGCCACACCAGCTAGGCTGTTTTGTTTTTTGTTGTTTACTATTCTGAAATACATTTTCTGTACATGATTTTTAACTTCTGGAGCAATACACAAATTTGGGCAACTTGACAGTCATCTTACACCAATGAAAATAACAATAAAAGGACTACTTTTACTAATTAAAGGAAGCAAATGCTTTTCATAATTTGGGAGGGGAGGAGAATGAAGGGGAATCCAGTGCTTTGCACAAAGGCCCTATTTTGTAGCTGTTAAAACTGTGCTCTCCGTGGTGACATTTGACCCCCTCACATGTGACTCTCACCCTGCTTTCCAGGTCACCTCCCCAGGTGGGCTGCATGTGCCCAGCATCCCCAGCAGTTACGTGCTTCCACTCTTCATCTCTCTGCTCTCATCATTCTGTCAGCCCAGAGTGCCAGTCTGCAAATGGATTTTTTTAAGCTGGTGCTTAAATTTTTAAACTTTTCACTTTGAAATAGTTCAGGCTTATCAAAAAGTACAAAATAGCACCAAAAATTACCTGTCAACCTTCCTCAGCTGACTCTGACAACCTTGCCCCACTGATGTCTTTTTTTCTCATCCAAAAACCCACATCACATTTAGTGGTCATGTTTCCTTAGTTTCCTTTATATTGGACAGTTCCTGAGACTTTTTTTTGTCCTTCACATCCTTGATACTTTTGAAGAGTACTAGCTAATTCTTGTGTACATGACCCATGTTTCCTCATGATCAAATTCAAGGTGTGCAATTCTGATAGGAGTATGCCCTTCCAGGAAAAGATGATGTGCCTGTTCCTCCATTCCTTTCATCCAATCCACATGTTATTTGAATCTGGGTGTTGGTGATGATGTTTTTGCTTTTAGGTAAGTTGGGGAAACAAGGATAGATGGCATATATGTGGGAAGAAGATGAGCCTTCACTTTTGTAAATGAGGAGCTAAGGTGCCTGTGGACCTGTTCACATGGCAGTGAGCATCAGGATTTGGCAATTAAGTTTGCCATGCAGAAGAGATTTAAAACAAGGAGAGAAACAAGTCCTTCTTTTAAGTTCCTGGAAAATTTGTATTTTCTTTTATCCCCTCATTTTACTTTCTTTTTATTTCCCTAAAATCAGTCAGTTCATTAAGAACAAAGCTAAAGATTATAATTCTATCTCATTAAACTACAGTATGCTATCAACCAAACATATAACCAGGCTTTTTTCATGCCAAATATTTCCTTTGGCAGAAGAAACATTTAGGACTCTTTTTCTATAGAATTAATGTAGACTAACTAGGTTCAAAGTAAAATAGTGATTTACTACTGGCTAAACCTCTAAGTACTAGATCAGATATTCCACATCTAAACTGCTATTAATATAAAGCCCAATTCTTACTGATAAGAAAATCTTGTTTCAGAATGCAGATGTATTTGATATGTAGATGTAATTATTGGCACCAAAATTGTTGGCAGCATTTCCTCACACCAGCTGGGGGAAAAGAAGCAAACAACTCTTAAATGGACGACTTATTAATGACGTTTGGAAACTGGAATTCTACCGATTTTTTTAAAACAAGTAAGTTTTTTTCTGATTATAAAAGTAATATATCTTTATTATAAAAAATTAAATTGATATAGAAAATATGACAAAGTAAAAAATTTCTAAGACTCTATCATTTAAAAATGACTACTTTAACTTTTCTCTATTTCCCTTCATGTATTTTTTATCAGATATACATAAATAGTAAGTTTATTGTATATATGTATATTACCTGCATACATAAATGTATATGAATGTGATTACACTATAAAACTGTTTGAGTCTGATTTTGTTCATTCAGTGACATATTAGGGACCTCTTTCCCTCTTATCAATAAATGTAGCACTAATATTGTCATCTTTAATGACTCCATATTACTCCATTGCATGACTGTACCATAATATATTTAATCAATTTTCTATTAATAACACATTAAGTCATGTCTAGACTTTCACTATTACAAACTACATTGCAATGAATATCCTTGTGTGTACATCTTTCTTTGATTATTTCTTTGAACTGAAATTGCTGAGTCAAAGGATATGTTTGACATTTTAATGCTTTTGCCAAATTCTCATTCTGAAAGGTTGGACTAACTTATTAAAATTACTAATTTGTTGCATCTATAAAATGTTTTAATATTTATAATTTATTTATACTCAATTTTTATTTTGTGTTGTTTTTTATTAAAATTGGTTTACATATGGAAAAGTGAGATTGGGTGGATGAGATATGGTTGAGGGAGAGACATTTTTACTCTCTATAAGTTAATATCATTTTAACTAGGCACAACAAAATTATATACATGTATTACTTGGGTAATTAAAAACATACACTATTAAAATCAAAACATAAACTACATCTTTAACTTTTGACAACACACATTTAAACAATATGATTAATAGCTTTTGAGCTGCATGGCATCCAAGTGTATCTGCTAATAGTTAAACTCAAAGACTAAACTTGGCAATATTGCAGTGAAGTACAGCTGGTTTATCTTATCTGACATCCAGACATTTAAGGAAAATAAACTTACCCACAGGCTTTATAATGTCTACCAGCTGAAATAGTCTCCCAAGTAGAACTTTTACTTTTAGATTCAACTCTCTTTATATTCAGGCTCTATTTACTTCAGAGAAAGTTTGCCCTGTGCCCCTTATATTTTCATGAAACAAACTATTATGATTCTGTCACTCTCCTGTGAGTGACCATATATATTTTATTGTCCAAATAAGCAGACTTTTGGGAGTGAGAGGGTGTGCTATAATAATTATGCTGAGTAACAAGAGTAAACCAGGACTTGAGAATCCAAGATGGTGGCGTAGGTAAACACCTAAACTGCTGCCTCGCACAACAATTTAAACTGCAACTAAAAGACAAAACATCTATCACCCAGAACCATGGGAAACCTGGCTGAGTGGAAGTTCTACAACTAGAAGGAAAGAGAAAAGAGCACTGAGACGTGCACAAGCGCTGAAAAGCTGAGGTACGGAGGTGCAGGATCTGGGCTGGTGGCAGGCGTTGCTTTTTTCAACCCAAAGGGGAGACAAGCCCCCGATTACTCTGAAATACAGTTTCTGGGGAGACGCGGGGGACCCAAACTCCTACGGGGAGAAGCTGGACTGTCTGCTACCGGGTCGGAAAGTGAGGGGGGCCTGCTTGTAGAGCTGCGCACAGGGATAATTATTTATCTGCACTGGGGCACAGGACTGGACGCAGTCTGAGACTCAGAGCCGGCTAACTAGCAGCCATTGCTGTTTGCCACACCCTAGCCTAGTGACGCCCTGAGACCCCGCCCCACACAACCTACAAACCCACCCAAGCTCCAAGCAGTGGCTTTTGCATATGAATGACTGCAACTTAACCTAACAAACTTGCAGCCCGGATCAGACAGTTCCAAAACCTCCAAACCCCAAGCAAAGAGCAGAAAACTGTAGCTCTCGATGTAGCTCCTGCTGGGTGGACTCAAGACAATAGCTGACCTGCACCCCATTGGAGATCCAGAAGCCAGTATACCTAGTGGTCAGTGTGAGAAACCAGATTTCAACTCCTCACATCCATAAGTGACACATTCAAGAGGCAGACTTAGCAAGCACCAAAGCCCCACTGAAACAAGTCCTGCACCATAAGCGTGTCTCCAGCACAGCAGTTCTTATAGACACAGCGAGTCCTCACAGCCAATTGGCCTGGAGGTCAATTCCTCCCAGCGTGCCAACAGCAATTAAGGCTTAACTACACCAAGACTTTGCACTCAGCCCACAAAGGGGTGTACCAAGAGCGTCCACATCAGGTGATTGGGGAGGCTGAGCTACTGCCCCCTATAGGTCACCTACCACACAAAGCCACTCCATCAACACAGGGAAGCAGCCAAAATGCGGAGACAAAGAAACACGTCACGAATGAAAGAAACAGAGGAAAGTAAACTACTGGACGACATAGAGTTCAGAACCACATTTATAAGGTTACTCAAGAATCTTCTAAAAACCGCCGAGAAACTTGATGACACTTCTGAGGAGCTTAGTGAGACCTTCAAGGACCTTAATGAGAATGCCAAAAAAATGGAAAAGGACCAGTCAGAAATGAAGCATACACTGTCTAAAATAAAGAATATACAGAAACTCAACTGTAGATCAACATACCCCAAGAATCAAACCAAAGATCTGAAATATGAGGAAACAAAAAACACCCAACCAGAAAAACAAAAAGAAAAAAGAATCCAAAAATATGAAGATAGTGTAAGGAGCCTCTGGGACAACTTCAAGCATACCAACATCCGAACTTTTGGGGTGCCAGAAGAAGAGAGAGAGCAAAATACCGAAAACCTAATAAAAGAAATAATGACAGAAAACTTTCCCTACCTGGTGAAAGAAATAGACTTACAAGTCCAGGAAGTGCACAGAACCCCAAACAAAAGGAATCCAAAGAGGACCACACCAAGACACATCATAATTAAAATGCCAAGAGCAAAAGACAAAGAGAGAATCTTGAAAGCAGCAAGAGAAAAACGGTTAGTTACCTACAAGGGAGTACCCATACGACTGTCAGCTGATTTCTCAGCAGAAACTATGCAGGCCAGAAGGGAGTGGCAAGAAATATTCAAAGTGATGAACAGCAAGAACCTACAACCAAGATTACTCTACCCAGCAAAGCTATCATTCAGAGTTGAAGGTCAGATAAAGAGCTTCACAGACAAGAAAAAGCTAAAGGAGTTCATCGCCACCAAACCAGGATTACATGAAATGCTGAAGGGTATTCTTTAAGAAGAGGAAGAAGAAGAAAAAGGTAAAGATAAAAATTATGAACAACAAAATGACATCAAATACATACCTACCAACAAGTGAATCTAAAAATCAAGTGAATAAAAAATCTAAAGAACAGAATGGACTGGTGAATATAATAGAATCAGGGACATAGAAAGGGAGTGGACCGACGATTCTCAGGGGAAGCAGGTGTGAAGGGTGCGGGAAGAGAATGGACAAAAATCTTACTCCTATGGATGAAGACAGCGGCGGGGGGTAAGGGCATGGGGTGGGGTGGGGAATCAGGTGGAGGGGAGCTATGGGGGGAAAAAAAGAGGAACACCTGTAATAATCTGAACAATAAAGATTTATTTAAAAAAATTATGAATAACAAAATGACATCAAATACATACCTACCAACAAGTGAATCTAAAAATCAAGTGAATAAAAATCTGAAGAACAGAATGGACTGGTGAATATAATAGAAACAGGGACATAGAAAGGGAGTGGACTGACAATTCTCAGAGGAAGCAGGTGTGAGGGGTGGGGGAAGAGATTGGACAAAAATCTTACTCCTATGGATGAAGACAGCGGCGGGGGGTAAGGGCATGGGATGGGGTGGGGAATCAGGTGGAGGGAAGCTATGGGGGGGGGGAAAAAAAGAGGAACACCTGTAATAATCTGAACAATAAAGATTTATTAAAAAAGAAAAAAAGAGTAAACCAGAAACATCACATACAAAGTAGATTGAATAATCACCCTACTTATAAGTATTTTTAACTACTGTGATTTTAGGAATTAGATTTATTAAACAACAACTAGGTGCTGTAGGACTCAGAAATAATATATGACCCATGAGCTGTTCTTTCAAGAAAGTTAACAGGCACTTAGGGATACAGGACCAGTAGCAATAAAAGGCACTCTGGCAAATGTCAAGAAGGCCAACAACAACAAATAACACCAAATATTGCGTTCTTAAGACCTGACAAATATTTCAGACATTTAATCTACTTTTCTTCATAAAACACAAGTGAAATTAAATATTATCTTAATTTTAGAGTTGAGGCTGAAAAAAGTTATAAGGTTCTCCCAAAGTCCCAAAGCTAGTATAGACTGAGACTAAACCAAAAACTCTAATATAACCCTATGTTAATCTTCAGTACCTATACCTGTATATGTGGCTTACTACATGGAGAAGCACCTCTTTGATTGCAGGGGTTGCTCAATGTTAACTTAATATTTTAAACTATAGCTGGTGTAGGAACAGAGCAGAGAGACAGGTTAGGAGATTGAGACATGCCAAAGTCAGAAATATAGGTCAGATAAGAGGTTAGCAAGAAGGCATGTAGTTATATGTTCAGATCCACAAATCACTAGGCCTTAGGGAAGAGGAAAAAAGGTCACTCCCAAAAGAGTGACAATATGGGCACAGAAGTGCTCGGATTGTCAGTCATTCAATATATGCTGCACTCAGAGTTCATATGGGAGAGTATCATAATAGAGAAATCAGATACTGAGATCTATGCAGAAAGAGAATTGTGTTGAGGCTATTAAAAAAAAGAATAAAAATTGAGGTGTACTAGAGTACTTTGTTTTCTTTCTATCATCACAAAAACATTTTGTGATGATAAAAGAAGTTAAGAGTATTGGGGAAAAAGACCTCCAATATTTATGCCTGAGAGAATGTTAGTAAATGACAAAAATGTGGACGTGCACTGGAAAAGCCAGTTTGTAATTCAGGTAAAGAAAGTATATTTGTTTGCTTGGGATACCATAACCAAGTACCACAGACTGGTTGGCTTTTGTTTCCTCACAGTTCTGCAGGCTAGAAGCCCAAGACCAAGGTGTCGGCTGAGTTGATTTCTTCTGAGGACTCTCTCCTTGGCTTGTCGATGTTTTCTCTCTGTCTTCACATCATCCTCCCTCCAGGCCTGGATCCTAATCTCCTCTTCTTTTTTTTCTTTCTTTCTTTTTTTAAAATATAATTTATTGGTTTTTTTACAGAGAGGAAGGGAGCGGGATAGAGAATTAGAAACATCAATGAGAGAGAAACATGTATAAGCTGCCTCCTGCACACCTCCTACTGGGGATGTGCCCGCAACCAAGGTACATGCCCTTGACTGGAATTGAACTGGGACCCTTCAGTCCACAGGCCGACGTTCTATCCACTGAGCCAAACCGATCAGGGCCTAATCTCCTCTTCTTATTAGGGCCCACCCATGTAACCTCATTTTAAATTAAATCGCCTCTTTGAAAGACCCTGTCTCCAAATATAATCACATTCTGGGGTACCTAGAGACTTCAACATTAAAATTGGAGGGGGGAGGAAGACATACAATTCAGCCCATCACAGGAAGAGACTGAGAGGAAGAATTACTTCAATATTAGCTTTCTGGAATTTGCAATGAAATTAAGTTATTCAAGTAGAACCACTTAGGAAGCATTTTGAGATACCCAACAAAATTTACATACTAAATGATATTACTTGAAGCTGTGAGACTTCATGATTTCTACAAAGGATAAAAGTGTAGATAATTAATAAATTTAAAATTTAAAAGATTTATTTAGCATATAATAATAGGAAGGCACTGTGCTAAGAACTAGTGCAGTACATAAAAATGAAGATACAGCATTACTCTCAAGAAATGTACACTATAATAAGCAATAAACACAACTTATACACATGTGAATGGCGTAGTATGAAAATGGCCCTAAAAGGAGACAAATGAGTATTGAGGATGTTTTAAAAATATATTTGTATTGATTTCAGAGAGGAAGGGGGAGAGAGAGAGAAACATCAATGATGGGAGAGAATCATTGATTGGCTGCCTCCTGAATGCCCCCTAGTGGGGATTGAGCCCACAACCCGGGTATGTGCCCTTGACTGGAATCTCTTCCCTTATCATCGTGAAGCACTTGCAGGCCTCCCACCTGCCTCGGGCATGTAGAATGTCCTCAGTTGGAAAGCCCTGTCCCCCAGGCTTCTCCTGGTTAAGGACTGCTCCCTCAGGGTTCAGTCCAGGCCTTCCTTCACATCCACTCAACCCATCCTACCATAGTACCATGCTTGGGCTGACTTTAGCATTTCCCGCCCATTGATCTGTCTCACCAACTTGTCTGAGTGCTCCTTGAAGACAGAGCTCTGTGTTATTTCCCACTTTGGAGCACAGCACAGTGCTGGCACCTAGTAGAGTCACAAACATTTTTCTGAAGGACACTGATTTTATTCAATATATTCATCATCCCCCCTCTAGCCCACCCCATCTCACCTTCCCCTTAGTCTCTATATGCAAAGAGAAACCTGACTCAATCTAGTCATACAATTCTCCAAAAAGGGGGTGACTCTCTCCTGCCTGGGGAGACTGACCCAGAGATCTTGAATTCCTGGAAGTCTCTCAAGGGCACAGCAGTTACTGACCCACAAAAACTTTGTGTGTTCAAAATGCTGCACAATTTTTTTTTTCTACTATTTCCCTATAGCTTAACAGCAAGCTACCCCACTTGAGAACTGAAAAGGGGTGAATCAGGGGTTTCCTTTTCCTCCTAGACCTAGCAAATGCAGTTTCCAGAAGTTAACATTTAAAAAAACTGTTTTAAATAAAAGGAAACCATCAAAGTAAGCAGTCAGATTTTCCAGCTCTAATGTGTAGTTTCCCTCACATAAAACCTTTACAAGCTCAAGTCCTTAAGACAGGACTTGGAGACAGGATTTTAAACCATGTTAGAAGCCAAACCTCAAGTACCATGCCTTCAATGCGTTGGGTTTAAGGTTTCACAGGCCATAATTTCCCTCCTTTTGGGAGCAGAACAAATGCTCTAAGCAGTCACAACCCACTGCCTTTAATGGATGCTTCAGGCCATGCCCCAGTGCCTTTCACAGAGCCTGGTGCATAGTTGGCAGGTAGTAAGCACAAAAAATAATTGAGTGAATACACAGTCTCTTTTTTTCTTACTTCCTTCATTATATCAATACAATTATCACTTGGAGAGGAGGAGTATTTTAGAGTTCCAGAGCAATGTTGATGGAAGAGGCCTCTAATGTGTTCCTTGATTCATAACTAGGCCCCCTATTCTCTCCCCAACTGCTGGGCGCCCTTTCCCACCTCCTTCATGGGTCCTCTCCTGAAGCCATGCCCACATCCACACCTCCTCTTTCCTCTGTGGTACTCTTCAAACATCAGAAGACTCTAAAAAGAAGAAAATAACATACACACATTAAGTCCATATTTTGTATTAAATTGGTCCTCTCAGAATGTCATGGCATTTTATGTGTTTTTGCCAACAAGACATTTTGGGGCATAGCTCTTGTCAAAACATTACAGTTACAAATTAGATTATGAAGAATCCTATATAATAAAGAGGTAATATGCAAATTGACCATCACTCCAACACAAAAGATGGCCACCCTCATGTGGACACAAGATGGCTGCCACAAGATGGCCAACAGGGAGGGTAGTTGGGGCGGACCACGACTGCAGGGGAGGGTAGTTGGGGGCAATTGGACCAGCAGGGGAGGGCAGTTAGGGGCGACCAGGCTGGCAAGGGAGGGAAGTTAGGGGTGACTGGGCCAGCAGGGGAGGGCAGTTGGGGGTAACCAGGCCTGCTGGGGAGGACAGTGAGGGGTGACCAGGACTGCAGGGGAGGGCAGTTAGGGGTGACCAGGCCCAGGATGGCAGGGGAGGACAGGAGTGACCAGGCCAGCAGGGGAGGGCAGTTAGGCATCGATCAGGCTGGCAGGGGAGTGGTTAGGGAGTGATCAGGGTGGCAGGCAGAAGCGGTCAGGGGCAATCAGGCAGGCAGGCAAGCGAGTGGTTAGGAGCCAGCAGTCTCGGATTGTGAGTCTGACATCCCTTGAGGGGTCCCAGATTGGAGAGGGTGCAGGCTGGGCTGAGGGACACACACCCCTGTGCACGAATTTTGTGCACCAGACCTCTAGTTTATTTATAAACTTTCAATGCAATAGCATAGTATTCAAAATAATGAAAATGTATTGAGGCAATGAAATGGATTTCTAACAATGACAGGCTGGTGTGAGGAGAGCAGACACAATGGTAAAAGACCGTGATTTGGGATAGCAGACCTGCAGAAGCTGTAATCCATGCTCATGAACTGACACTGACTCTGAATTCCCATCATGGTCCTCAAAGATCAGCCACTCTATTTCCAAGCAAAAGCAGACTCCCAACACTCTCTGTCACTTCCACTGGGTTCCAAAGGTACCTTGTGCATTCCCCAAGAACTTGTGTGGCTTTTCCCCATGGATTATGAGCTCTTCAAAGGCAAGGATTCATCCCATATCTCCAGCACCCAGCAAAGTTGGCCATCAATGAAGTGTTCAATACGTATGTGTAGAATGAATCAATCTCTCTCCCTCCCCAGGTGCCTGGGTGAAAAGTTCACACACAAATAGGTTGGACACAGAAAGAATTTACCCACCAGACACCTCAGCTTCTTAAGGCTGATCTTTGGCTGTTTTGTTCACTGCTGTACCCTGGAACAGTGCTGAGCACATATAGTTACCGAACAGATTTTGAATGAATGAATCTGCTCCATTTGAAAGGGTACCTTCCTATCCTTGCTGCTTTATCTGATGTTCCTAGTAGTCATATACTCTGACCTCAGATTCATCCCCTTTTCTTATACTGAGTCTCCAGGATGGAGACACCTCCTAAAACTCAGTGGCCTGCTAGTTCCCATTCCAGGTCCTTCTGAATTGGTCTTCTTCCTCTTCCTTTCCTCTCCTCTTCCCCCTTCCTTTTGTCCTCATCCTCTCCTCTCCTCCTTCTTCTTCTCCCCCATTCTCCTTTTAATTATTTGGGACATGCCAAAAATATAAATTATACCTTAATGATCACATCTCAACCCACCATTCAGTTCACAAATTAAGGTATTAAGTTATAATTGAAGCCCCTGTAGCTTTTCACTTCCTAAAAGTAGCCACCATCCATATCTACACTAATAAAAGAGAAACATGCAAATTGACCATCACTTCATGACGCCCACCAGCCAATCAGGAGTATGCAAATTAACCCAGCAAAGATGGCAGCAGCCCCGCCCCCCAGATGCTTCGGGCCTCTGGGCAGCACGCATGCAGGCGCAGAACAGCCAAGTGGGGCGGGATGCCTACTATGAGGGGGAGGGCGGGGGGAGGAGGGAGCTACAGGAGCAGCACTCAGGCTGGAGCAAAGATGGAAGGCAGCAGCCAGAGCGAAGGCCTGGGTCCTGGGTGCCAGAGGAAAACCGGTTCTGGCAGCCAGGGGAAGGAAGGCCTATTGCACAAATCAGTGTGTGCTTATTTTCATGTGGCAATCTGGAACCATAGCTCCTTCTTTGCCAGTGCTGTATAATATAATATTCATTGTATACATATATCATAGCTGATTACTTTATATTGCTACTAATTAATGGGTAGGTGATTTTCATTTTCTGCTATTACAAACACTATTGCTATGGACATTTCTGTTATCCTTTAGGTGGGAGTAAAGGTGGGTTCCGGTTGGCCCCTGGACAGGAAGTCCAGTTGGCTTTTTCATGAGGACTCAGACAGAGCCAGCACCCTCCAAGACCCTCAGACCCAGGACCTCAGGGGCTCAGAGAGGGTGCTGTGTTGGTTTGACAGTGGCAGTGAGGAGGAATGCATTCATTCAAGTTGCCATCTTTTCAGAACCTCCAGCCCTCTGTACAAAACTTTGACTTTGTAATAGCACCAAACTGCCCTGTTATGGGATATTTCTTTAGCATCCTGGTAGTTCAAGTGCAGGACTGGAGAAAGCAAATTTTTGGATTGATCCAGGACTGGGTTTGGAAGAAAAATAATAATTTAAAATTGTGCCTTAGGTAATCTAAAACCATTCAGTAGAAATAGCATCTACTTTTAACTAAAATAAAGTCTTGCTTTTTTGCCTCAGCAATTAGTATTTCATTCTGCCTGCCTTTTATTTCTTTTTCCCCCAAAATCACTCCTTTTGACATACGTATTGATCCACATCTTATATACTTTTGAGATGACATTTAAGGATGACATATAAATGTGGAAAAAACAACTTTTTAACAGTATATGGTAGCCAAAAGATATAATATAAATTGAAATCATCATAAATGCCTCCAAATCTAATGAACTAGATTTCTCCTTAGAGCTTTCATTCAATCTCTATTGAATGAAATCCATGTTCCTACCCATAATATTAACCTTGACTCTGAGGTAGCATTTTTTTCACCTTTTTTGGACAAACATTTTTATATCACATGGTATTTTTAAAAATATTGATAGTCCTCTAGATGTATGAAATCTTCATGTCTTGAGGCTGAAATCCTAGGCAGAATGCCTTTCAGTTCTAACAGTTCCTATCCTTATATCCTACTAGAGGTCATGGGATTCTATACAATTATTTCAGCACCACCTAGTGGGCATTCTGACTACATTCCTGATTTGAAGGTAAGAGTAATAAAGTGGTTTCCTGAGACTAAGAAGGAATGTGACTGGCCAGATGCCTCCCCTCCCTACTGCTGGAGACAGAAGTAACAACTTACATAATTCAGAGAAATTCATAGAACCTTTTACCCACCCCAACACTTTAATAATGATCACAGTGTTCTTTTAAATCCATCTTACTTCAAATGTAAAGCCAGAAACAAAAGCCATTATTCTTTTAAAGCCCAAACAATGCTGGGCACACTAAAAGAATTGTGCTTCTGCCCTGGCTGGCATTGCTCAGTGGTTAGAGCATGGGCCCACACACCATAGGGTCCCAGGTTCCATTCCGAGTCAGCTGCATGTACCTGTGTTGTGGGTTCAATCCCCACCCCCAGTAGGGGCATGTGCAGGAGACAACCAATTGATGTGTGTGTGTGTCTCTCTGACATTGATATTTCCCTCTCTCTCGCTCTCTTTGTCTCTCTCTATCCTTTCTGCCCTTCCACTCTCTCTGAAAAGCAATGGGAAAAATATCCTCATAATGAGGATTAACAAAAATAAATAAATACATGCATACATGCAAACATACATACATAAAAATGAAAGGATTGTGCTTCTGCTCCCGTATGCTCAACTCCTATAGCTCAGCAACCCCTCTTTATAACAGGCTTCAGTTTGTGCATCTCGCACATCTTTTCTGGACACAGTTAAGCATAATCTGTCCTTCATTTTCTATGCTTGGACTTCATTTACCTTTCCATTTCTAGCCTTTATTAATTTACAACCTTTTCTTGCTTCACTTTTTTAATGACCTCTGGTTCCCTAAACCAGTGGTTGGCAAACTGTGGCTCGTGAGCCACATGCGGCTCTTTGGCTCCTTTAGTGTGGCTCTTCCACAAAATACCATGGCCTGGGCGAGCCTATTTTGAAGAAGTGGCATTAGAAGAAGTTTAAGTTTAAAAAATTTGGCTCTCAAAAGAAAATTTCAATCGTTGTACTGTTGATATTTGACTCTGTTGACTAATGAGTTTGCCGACCACTGCCTTAAACTATTATTGATTCAAGCAGCATATTCCAATATAATTAAAGAGAGATGTTAATAATAAATGCTTTAAAGTATTAACAAAACAGTTTGTATTAGTATCAAATCAAAGGTAATTTAAAAACATTTAATGGGCCCTAGCCAGTTTGGCTCAGTGAATAGAGCATTGGCCTGTGGACTGAAGGGTCCCAGGTTCGATTCCGCTCAAGGGCACATCCCTAGTAGGAGGGTGTGCAGGAGGTGGCCAATCAATGATTCTCTCTTATCATCAATGTTTCTATCTCTCCCTCTCCCTTCCTCTCTGAAATCAATAAAAATATTTTTTTAAAAAACATTTAATGATCCAGCTGATGTGGCTCAGTGATTGAGCATCAACCAGAAGGTCACGGTTTGATTCCCAATCAGGGCACATGCCTGGGTTTCAGGCTCCATTCCCAGTGGGGACAATGCAAGAGGCAGTCAAATGAATGATTCTCTCTCATCATTGATGTTTCTATTCCTCTCTCCATCTCCATTCCTCTTTGAAACAAATTTAAAAAAGACATAAATAAAAAATAAAAACATCTAATGGCTATTAAAATTAACAAGAACTTAATTTCCTAAATTGAGAAATAAACAATTTTAAATTGAGGGTCTAGCATATGACACTTATTTCACAGTACTATTAAATTATTAACAGCAAAAAGCTTGAAAGTCATCTGGTTCTGTACCATGCTATAGGAATCCCTCCTAATTTCCAAGTAGGCAACCAATCTCTGCTTGAACATTTCCTGAGAGAGAGAATAATTTAGTCTGAAATGAAGGAAGGAGAATGGGCTCCAACATCAAACAAATTCAAGTCCTAATTTTTGCACTTGGCAGTAACTAGCTTTGCAACCTTGGGTGAATTGCAAAACCTCTGAAATAGTCATTTTGTCATCTGTAAAATAGTTTAGTTGTGGGTTGAGGGGGAAAGTAAAGATTCCAATTCACAAGATTCTTGCAAGAATTAAATTAGATAATGTTCTGCCCCTCATAAGCAGTTCAGTTTACTCAGTGCTTTTATTTGCCTCCCTGTGCTTTCCAACTATTGACACTGCTTTTACCTGAATTTCTCTTTCTTGAACAGTTTTTCAAGTATACAAAAACCCTGTCTCCAACTTCTGACCTTACACCCTCTGACCATACTGTTTAACTTAAATTTTCCTTTCTCCAGGTTTGGTCTCTACATTTTTCTCAATGATTCTTTATAGCAATGCTTCCCAAACTTTTCATAGCAATGCTTTTCAAACTTAGAAAATGATAGGATTTGTACAGTACTGAGTTAAATGGATGAGGTTGCTCAAAGTCAACAGGTTTATGCAGACTCTCAGAGGGACCCCAGGAGGATGGAGCCCAATAGCCCACTACAGTAACCTGCTTATCAAGGTACCTTAATGGCATTCTTCTCTTGCCAGTCTTACCTTCCCATTCCTGATCATGCTTGCTGAGATCACCTCCCAAACAAATTATTTGCACCCAAATTCTTATCATATCATCATAGATAATGAGTACAAAAAAAAGGAAAAATGGCCATAAAAATAATACCCAACCTAAGTGAATCTTTGTGCATCAAGCTCTGCTGCAAAACATATATAAATCAGAAAGGTAAAGAAACTCTAGAATAATTAGTGAGAGTAATTGTTTAAATTCTATATTTCACTTTGCATGTAGAAGCACTATATCCATTATAAGAGCATTTGCAGACTTATATCAAGACATTGTCTTTCATAACTAAAGCATTAACTACAAATGCTTATTGACTTCCAAGTTCACATCTTTAATAGTAAAAGTAAAAATAAGATTTATTTATTTTAAATATGTTTTTATTGATTTCAGAGAGAAAGGAAGAGGGAGAGAGAAACATCAATGATGAGAAATAATCATTGATTGGCTGCCTCCTGAATGCCCCCAGCAATCAAGTGTGCAACCCAGGTATGTGCCCCTGATTGGAATAAAACCTGGCACCCTTCAGTCTGCAGGCCGACGCTCTATCCACTGAGCCAAACCAGCTAGGGCAAGACAGGTAAGATTTATCCACTTACTATATGCCAGGCCCTGTGTGAAGTTTTTTTGTACTATTCCACTAATCATTGCAACAACCTTATATTATTTTAGAGGCGTTATTTTATCTTCTCCACAAATGCAGAAGTTGAATCATAAAGAGATAGTTCCAAAGAGGTACCAATCAAAAATGAAAGAGAAAGATTGAAACTGGCAAATGGAGAAAGCTGTGGCAGGATAAATTATTTTTACCCTGCAAAATGTTACTCTAATAAAGTCTGCATAAACACCCATAGTGAAGCAGAAGATCGAGGCAGGTAACCAGATAATTCAACAGCAACAAATTATTTCTTTCCTCAGCAATTTATGAAGAACATTTTTGGGGTAAACCATCCACGTGGTTAAATCAAATGTGCCCTATATATTGCATGTTTAACTAACGTGGACTTTATCTTAAACGAATGGTCACTTTTGTCAGTTCCATAAACAATTATGGTTGCAAAAATTGTCAAGACGATAACTCGATTATATAGAACTGAAAATTCTGTTCTTTTTTAGAGCTGGCATTATTGGCACTTTAGAAAAATGAGTTCTTCATCGTTGGCTTTGAAGGTCTTCTGGTTTTATTTTCTAGAGACAGAGATAGAATTTGCATCAAAAATCTAAATACAGAGAAATAGGCCTGAGCATATGGCCCAGTTTTCATGCTGAGTTGCCTAAATACTTGTCCACCCACATGAAACTACTCTTGTCTTTCATGAAGCCTTGGTTTCTTGATGTATTTATACTGACTCACAAGATAGTTACTTGATATTTAAAGTGAAATGGAAATTCTGTTGCATTCTACTCAAAACCATGCAAATTGCAGCTTTTCCTTTCATTTCTGGGTATTTCATTTATTTAAGTGTCTCATAATAATAGTCTTGGGAGTAGAAATTAGTTCGGTTTCTTCTTTTCTTATAATTTAAAAATCAAATTATCTGACTTCTTTCTACTTTTGTAAGAGAGGGCAAGAAGCCCATTTCCTGTTGATGATGAGTGGACCATGTTCTGACGGCACTTTAAAGAGGAGCTGGACAACATGCTGGCAGAAGAAAGTCAACAGGGGCAGTAGCGGCAGATTATACTTGTATTTGGAAAATGAGTCAGTTCTAGAAACCAACTGCATTCAACACACAAAATGTGCTCCAAATGAGCAAACTGAAAATGCTTCCATAACCAATGTCACCCCAATATATTCAATAAAAAAGAAAAAATGCTTCAAGAAAAGCTGCATAATAAATGTATCTAGAGTTGTCAGGCAGAATATACTTTATTAATAATTGTTTCGAGAAACCAAGATGGTGGCATAGGTAAACACCTAAACTGCTGCCTCGCACAACAATTTCAAAACTACAGCTAAAAGACAAAATGGACATCATCCAGAACCACAGGAAGGCTGGCTGAGTGGAAATTCTACAATTAGAAAGAAAGAGAAAAGCACACTGAGACTCAGAGGAGCTGCAGGAGGCAGAGGTACTGAGACGCGCGTGCAGAGAGGGCTGGCAACTGAGTATACAGCTGGCTTTCTCAAGTGGGAGGGAGACAAAAGCTCCCAACTGCACTGAACTCCAGTTCCGGGTGAGACTCTGGAGACCCAGACTCATTCGGGGAGAAACTGGACTATCAGGAAAGAGAAAAGCACACTGAGACTCAGAGGAACTGCAAGAGGCAGAGGTACTGAGACGTGCATGCAGAGAGGGCTGGCAACTGATTATGCAGCTGGCTTTCTCAAGTGGGAGGGAGACAAAAGCTCCCAACTGCATTGAACTCCAGTTCTGGGTGAGACTGTGGGGACCCAGACTCATTTGGGGAGAAACTGGACTGTCTGGCAGCAGGCAGAACTCGAGGGCAGCTTTCTCTCAGAGGTGCTTGCAGTGATTACCACGGGACAGTGAGACAAAGGGGCCTATTAGAGCAAGGCTGACAGGAAACCAATGCTGTCTGCTCCGCCCTGAGACTCCGCCCCATCTAAGCTGAGCACAGAGGCTTTTGCAAGTCTCGTCCCATAAGGGTGTCTCCAGCACAGAAGTTCTCCCAGCATAGACACAACTGATCCTCACAGCCAATTGGCCTGGAGGTCAATTCCTCCCAGTGATACCAACAACAATCAAGGCTTAACTACAACAAGACTGTGCACACAGCACACAAAGGGGTGCACCAAGAGTGTCTACCTCAGGTAACGGGGGAGGCTGAGCCACTGGGCCCTATAGGACACCTAGCACACAAAGCCACTCTGTCAACTCAGGGAAGCAACCAAAATGCAAAGACAAAGAAACAGGTCACAATGAAAGAAATGGAGGAAAGCAAACGACTGGATATAGAGTTCAAAACCACGGTTATAAGGCTTTTCAAGAATTTCCTAGAAAGGCCAATAAATTTAGGGAGACCCTCGAGGATATAAAAAAGGACCAACTAGAAATTAAGCATACACTGACTGAAATAAAAAATATTATACAGAGATCTAACAGCAGACTAGAGGATCACAAGAATCAAGTCAAAGATTTGAAATACAAAGAAGCAAAAAACACTCAACCAGAAAAGCAAAAAGAAAAAAGAATCCAAAAATATGAAGACAGTGTAAGCAGCTTCTGGGACAACTTCAAGCATACCAACATCAGAATTATGGGGGTGCCAGAAGAAGAGAGAGAGCAAGATACTGAAAACCTATTTGAAGAAATAATGACCAAAAACTTCCCACACCTGGTGAAAGAAATAGACTTACAAGTCCAGGAAGCCCACAGAACCCCAAAAAAAAGGAATCCAAAGAGGACCACACCAAGACACATCATGATTAAAATGCCAAGAGCAAAAGACAAAGAGAGAATATTAAAAGCAGCAAGAGAAAAACAGTTAGTTACCTACAAGGGAGCACCCATACACGACTGTCAGCTGATTTCTCAACAGAAACTATGCAGGCCAGAAGGGAGTGGCAAGAAATATTCAAGAGTGATGAATAGCAAGGACCTACAACCAAGATTACTCTACCAGCAAAGCTATCATTCAGAGTTGAAGGGCAGATAAAGAGCTTCACAGACAAGAAAAAGCTAAAGGAGTTCATCACCACCAAACCAGTATTATATGAAATGCTGAAAGGTATTCTTTAAGAAGAGGAAGAAGAAGAAAAAGGTCAAGATAAAAATTGTGAACTACAAATACATGTCTATCAACAAGTGAATCTAAAAATCAAGTGAATAAAAAAATCTGATGAACAGAATAAACTGGTGAATATAATAGAATCAGGGGCATAGAAAGGGAGTGGACTGACACTTCTTGGGGGGAAAGGAGTAAGAGGGGAGCAGGAAGAGACTGGACAAAAATCTTACACCTATGGATGAGGACAGTGGCTGGGGTAAGGGCAGAGGGTGGAGTGGGAACCAGGTGGAGGGGAGCTATGGGGGAAAAAAGAGGAACAATTGTAACAATCTGAACAATAAAGATTTATTAAATTTAAAAAAAAAGAATTGTTTAATTGTAATGACATCAATTTTTAGAGCATCTCCAGAATAAATTAACAGATTTTTTAAAACTAAGATACATGAATCAAATCACTATGTGTATTCAGAACTTCTCCCTAGAATTGTCAAAGTCTGCATGCCTAAATGTGTTCTAGTAGGTGGCTGAGTGTCTACCCTAAACCAAAGTACATACCAAAAAAAAACACACAACTATGCAAAGGAGCAAAATTATAATAGCACATGCCAATATGCCAAACAAGTATAGATGCATCAGAGAGACTTGATGTTAAATAACTTGAAAAAGATATCCAAAAATAAAATCAAGATTTTCCTCCTTTTCAACCTGATAATTAAGGTCATATTATCCCTTCCCTTCTGAAAAGAAGACAGTACAATAGAAGTTAACACATAGATCCTGATGACCTTGAAAATGTTGCAAAATGACCTGAGCATATGTTCAGATTGTTTAGTAAACAGGCCAACTGAGGTCTTCATCAGAGATATGTACGTGTGTGTGTGGGTGTTTGGGTTTTTTAATTGAATTAATGGGGTGACACTGCTTGATAAAATTATAAGATTCTGATATATGATTCTATAATACATCAGCTGTATATTGTATTGTGTGTTCACCACCCCAAGTATCTTTTGATCATCGTTTATGCCCCCCTTTACCCTCTTCTACCTGTCCCCGCTCCCCTTTCCCTCTGATAATCACCATACTGTTGTTTGTATCTATGAGATGTTTTCTTTTTTGCTTAATCACTTCACCTTTTTTTATCCTACCCCCTAATCCCCCTCCCATCTGACAGCTGTCAGTCAGCTCTCTGTCTCTCTGAGTCTATTTCTATTTTGTTTGTTAAGGGGTTTTTTGTTCATTGAATTCCACATATAAGTGAAATCATATGGTACTTGTCTTTCTCTGCCTGGCTTATTTCACTTAGCATAATATTCTCCAGGTTCATTCATGCGGACCAAAAAGTTAAGATTTTCTTCTTTTTTTGGCCAAGTAATATTCCACTGTGTAAATGTTCCACAGCTTTCTTTATTTATTCATTTACTAATGGACACTTGGGCCACTTCCAAATCTTGGCTATTGTAAATAACGCTGCAATGAACATAGGGGTGCATATATTCTTTTGAATTAGTGTTTCGGATTTCTTCAGATGTATTTCTAGAAGTGGAATCACTGGGTCATAAGGTAGTTTCATTTTTTATTTTTTAAGGTAATTCCATACTGTTTTCTACAGTAGCCACACCAATTTGCATTCCCACCAACATTTCATAAGGCTTCCCTTTTTTTTCACATTCTTGCCAACACTTATTTGTTGATTTATTGATGATAGCCATTCTGACAGGTGTGAGATGATATCTCATTGTTTCACGGGAGATTGTTACTTCCCATGGTCAAAGGCAGAGCCAAGACTATTAAGATTCTAGTTGAGCCCTAGCTGGTTTGGCTCAGTGGATAAAGCATCGGCCTGTGGACTCAAGGATCCGGAGTTTGATTCCAGTCAAGGGCACATGTACAGGTTGTGGGCTTGATCACCAGCAGGGGGTGTGCAGGAGGCAGCCGATCAATGATTCTCTATCATCATTGATGTTTCTATCTCTCTCTCTTCCTCTCCCTTCCTCTCTGAAATCAATAAAAATATATTTTTAAAAAAACATTCTAGTTGTGATTCACAATGACATTTGGGAGCATTTATAGCACTGTATAGCTTATAAATTGCTTTCACATACATTAATCATGTGGCCTTTATAACAATCCTATTATGTGGGTGGGACATGTATTACTATTACTATTACTATTTCCATTTTATAGAAGCTACCAAAGTCCAAGTCTCCAGATAGCACAGTTTTCTTTCCTCCTGTTACTCAGTCTCACTTCTGAAACTGTACATCCTTAAAAGAATACAAGTGCTTTGACAAGCCTGCATAGTCCCTCACCACATTGATATGAAGGGACTGCATCCATTCACTGATTCAGTGACAAGAAGATGGGGCTGGCTTTGCCATTATATTCTGTGATATCATGGGTTGAGTATTTAAGAAGACGAGTACTCCAGAATCAATGAAAAAGAAAAAAAAATCAGTGTGATAAATCAGGGGACCAAAATAAATGTATATCACTCCCCTGATGACAAGCAATTACTAAGCTATAAAACTAGCAAATGAAACCCATGGCTTGGGCATCATCATAAATCTGCACTGAAGTGGACTCCAGGCACCACCCCACCCAGCACTGCAGAAAACTCTACAGTACTTCCTTAGCAACTGTAACTAAGGACGTCATCAGGATGCTGAAAATGTAAAAAAAAGAAAAAGAGACATAAACTGGAGACAAATAAGATTATTTCCCCTGGTAGAGTGAAGTCTGCTGTTCATTCCCAGGAAACATAAATATTTAACCACCTGAGGGAGGCTGTAACTGGCTATCTCAGCTGGCCAAACCCATTCTCCTAACTATATTCTTTCCAGAAAAGAAATCAACCAAAGAGCCAAAAACAGAAGAAACTCAGAAATGCACATACCAAGCAAGGTGGCAGTCTACTCCAGTCTAATGGATTGGTTGTGAGTCAGGAAAAGAGCCCAGGCATTTATTAACTATCAAGCCTATTATGGCCAGGCAGATATTGTCAAAGCTCAAAACCAGATTCTGTCCTAGGAGTGTTCAGTGTTGTGAAGGGAAAGAAAAGATAAATTACTAAAAATGAAGCTAGAATATGATAGATGTCAAAAGAGAAATAAGATTGTTGCTATTAAGTGTTAGATTATTGGAGTGTACTAGGAGTTGAATTATGTCCCTCAAAAAGATATTTTGAAGTCCTAACCCCTAATACCTCAAAATGTGTCCTTATTTGGAAATAGGGTCTTTGCAAACATAATTACATTAAAATGAGGTCCTTGATGTGGGCCCTAATCCACTCTGACTGGTGTCCTTATAAGAGAAGAGAACATCCTGTGAAGATGAAGACAAGCAGGGAGAAGACATCCATGAAACAACAAAGACGGTTTGGGTGATGTAGCTACAAACCAAGGAACAACCAATTTGCAGAGAATCCCAAGAAGCCAGGAGAAGGCAAAGAAGCAATGTCCCCTAGAGCAGACAGAGACACGACGGCTCCGTCAACACACTAATTTCAGACCTGCAGCCTTCAGAGCTGTGAGGAGAATACAGTTCTATTGTTTTGAGCAACCCAGTGTTTGGCACTTTGTACTGCAGCCCTAGAAAACTCACACAGAGGGAGAGGCCACTTCATTTTGAAGAGCTTACAGCCAGGAATCTTGTAAGAACTGACATCTAAACTGAAACTGGAAGGACTTGTAGCATCTGAATGGTAGGAAATGGGGTTTCTTATTTATATGATAACTAGAGGCCCAGTGCACAAAATTCGTGCAAGGGGCGGCGGGGGGATGTCCCTTAGCCCATCCTACACCCTCTCCAATCTGGGATCCCTCTCACAATCCAGTACTACTGGCTCCCAAATGCTCGCCTGCCCGCCTTCCTGATTGCTCCTAACCACTTCTGCCTGCCAGCCTGATCACCCCCTAACCACTCCCCTGCCAGCCTGCTTGATGCCTAACTGCTCCCCTGCCAGCCTGTTTTCCCCTAACTACCCTCCCCTGCAGGCCCGGTGGCCCCCAACTTCCCTCCTCTGCCAGCCTGGTCACCCCTAACTGCCCCCCTCTGCAGGCTTGATCACCCCCAACTGCCCTCCCTTGCAGGCCTGGTCCCTCCCAACTGCCCTCCCCTGCTGGCCATCTTATGGTGGCCATCTCGTGTCCACATGGGGGCAGGATCTTTGCCCACATGGGGGCAGCCATCTTGTGTGTTGGAGTGATGGTCAATCTGCATACTACTCTTTTATTAGATAGGATAGAGGTCTGGTGCATGGGTGGGGGCCAGCTGGTTTGCCCTGAAGGGTGTCCTGGATCAGGGTGGGGGTTTCCTTGGGGCATGGGGCAGCCTGGGTGAGGGGCCTGCGGTGGTTTGCAGGCTGGCCATGCCCCCCAGTGACCCAAGTGGAGGCCCTGGTATCTGGGATTTATTTATCTTCTACAATTGAAACTTTGTAGCCTTGAGGGGAGGAAGCCAAAGCAGGCCAGGGCTGCAGAAGCTTGGCTTCCTCCATCACTGCAGGCAACCCTAGCCTCCTGCTCTCTTCAGCTCCATGGCTGCCGCCATTTTTGTTGGGATTTATTTATCTTCTATAATTGAAACTTTGTAGCCTGGAGTGGAGGCCTGGGCCAGCAAGGGCAGGCGGAAAGCTTGACTTCCTCCATTGCCAGAGAAACCCAAGCCTCTGTCCTGCTCTCTGTGGCCGCAGCCATCTTGGTTGGGTTTATTTGCATATTTGCTTTTGATTGGCTGGTGGGCATGGCTTGTGGGTGTAGCAGAGGTACAGTCCATTTGCATATTACTCTTTTATTAGATAGGATTACCATTCATTGAGAATATACCATATTCCAAGTATTGTTCCAGGAATGATTCACAGACCAAGGACATCTAGACCTCTCCTCCCTACTTGACTCTCCCTGTTCCGTCCCACAGAGGTTGATGTATATAGATGTTTCAGTATGGAAAATGGAAGAAGCAGGAGGGTGTGGGGTTTGGAGGAGAGTTGTGGCAAAGCATCTGTTCCCATTCCAAGCCCTGGCCGAGATATCCCTTTAGCAGAGAGGATGGAAGCCAGTTCCAGAACCTCTGTGAGTTGTTTTGTTTTTATGTTATAACAGGTGAGAAACTAGTTAGAGCGACTCTGGGAGGCTCTGCATATTTGGGGCTGAGACAGTTTAGAGCCAGAGCAGGCCATTCTCCCCTCCTCACCACAGAAACAAGCCACATGGAGGCATCCCAAGGACCAGGCTCTCTGGGAGCATTAAGAGTCAACACCTTTGGCATGGGCTATGTTATCCTGAAGGACAGTGACCCTGGATAAACTGCAGCCTTAGCAAAACCTCAGCAAGTGGCCTTGCAAGCAGATGCTAGACATGTGGAAGCTAGGGTAGAAAAAAATAACAGGACAGAAGCCCACAGCAACTGCAAAAGAAACAAGTTGGCAAGGGAACTTCTTTGAGGATGTCTAGAAATAACTAGAAATACTTTGAAGGGAGTTAATCTCCTGAAGTCAAGTATGGAAATTCATGCCATAAAAATTGAAATATAAAAATAATGTGAGCCCTAGCTGGTTTGGGTCAATGGGTAGAACATTATCCTGAGGACTGACAGGTCTCGGGTTCAATTCCAGTCAAGGGCATGTACCTCCATTGCAGGCTCTATCCCCTCCCAGGTAGGGGCTCATGTGAGAGGTAACCGATCAGTGTGTCTCTCTCACATTGATGTTTCTCTCCCTTTGTCCCTCCCCCATCCTTCCACTCTCTAAAAATCAATGGGGAAAAAATATCCTCAGGTGAGGATTAACAACAACAACAAAAACCACACACAGAAAAAGAATGTGAGATCTTGTTCTGTGATAATAGGCTGATGATGAGGCCTAGACACACAGGTTAGACACAGATTTTCCCATTTAACCCAACTAAAAACCACCATTATCCCCTCTTCAGAGGCAAGAAAAGGAGAAGCCAGGGAATTTCTCCCCAACTTTGTGCTACAGGCCTTATCTGTGGCAGTGACTGTCTCTTCTATAAACCTACTCTTGGTGCAAGGCCTGCTATCACCCCAGCTTCCATTTGGTGAGCCTGGATCTTTTTGTCTTTTAAGCTTTAGGCAGTGGTAACACCTTCCTGCTCTTAATCTCAAGGATTTCACACAGTCCACTTTAGGCTTCTTAGCTCTGTCATCTCCTGTGTAACCAATTCGTTGAATGAAATTCTCTCTGTTTAAAACATCAAGAATACTTTCTGGACCCTGGCTGATATAGTAAACATATCAGAGAACCACAACCTTCCCAGGAAAGTAGGGGGACAATGAATGTAAACATGACTTGCATACCATAAGTACTAAATAAATGTTTGGTGGATCTCTCACTCTTCTGAGCTTGTTGCTTCTTGACATGGGGCCTCCAGCTCCCCAGACACCAGTGTTCTGACATGCTTTCTGGCCCAGCTTGTCCTTCTCAACCCTGCAGATCACAAAGAGCATGTCGGCAATATTTGATTGCAACACTTGATTTTCCTACTGACTTTGTTCTTCTGCTGTGGCTGTTTTCTCAGTACCCGTCCCTCAATAGGATGAGTATCTATTTTCCATGTTCCTGCTTGTTTATTGTAGAAGCACTACTTGGCCCAAAGTTTCTTCTCCTGGGCTGTTCATCAGTTCTACTCATTATTTCCATAGTAGGCATTTCCAACAATTCTGCCCCCAGATCTTTCCAGAGTCCTTTGAATCTGCTAAGGTTCATATCAGTTTAAAATTAATGCAAAGGAAATCCACTAAGAATCAGAGCCCAAAAATAAATTTGTGACAACATGCTATAATTTCACACACGGAATTATAAAAATCTGAAATGGCTTTATAAAAATGAAATAAAGTGCTGATATATAAAACCTGACACAGAAAAATCAGTAAGTTATTAAAGTGATTATCCACAAAATAATTCACTGTATTTTTCATTTTAGAATAGCAAACTCCTATCAACACTTGTAATGTAATTCAATTTACAAAGTTTCCATTTGCCCACAACTCTGCAGGACTACCTCTGCCTTTACAAACTGAGTTTCATTTTAGATATATTTTGAGGTCCAATATCAATGATTTAAATACATATTAGGGCATTTCAGACAGAGATTCAGTGTTCTAATTCATACTTTTTTTTTTTAAAGTTGGCATGCAGTTTAGCCTAGTTATTAACTGCAAAGGTATGGTAATATTGTATTATTAGAGGCCCGGTGCACAAAAATTTGTGCACTAGGGAGGGGGGTTCCTCAGCCTGGCCTGCCCCCTCTCACAGTCTGGGAGCCCCCAGGGGATGGCCTACTGATGGCTTGCATGGAGCAGGCCTAAACTGCAGTCTGGCCTCCCTCTGCGGGTGGTGACCAGGCCGATCAGGGGAAGGTGCCGCCATCACCCCACCACTGCTGCCACTGCCAGCCACCGTGGCTGCCTGCCCTCAGCCCTCACAGCTGCCACGGCTTTGTCCAGAAGGATGTCCAGAACGACATTCGGCTGTCTGGTTTAATTAGCATATTATGCTTTTATTATTATAGATGGGTATGATTCTATCCTATACTCTATCCATGCCCTTGGCCATTGTCTTTGGAATTCCTCCCAGGTGGAAGGTTACATTTGCAGGTGATAATTATTGAGGAGTGCTCATAGGAACAGCACTTTTAACAGAGTGAGGGAAACAAGATTAGACAGAGAGAAAAATGGGACTGAGGCTTCAGCCAACCCAATGGGAAGCCCTGGAGTTGGGAGGGCCCTTGAGAGATGTTTTGAATTGAGGCAAGGGGTTCAGTCTTTATGCCCTCACATAACCAGTCATTGCATGTGATTTGCTCATAGGGGCACCATTAGGCAAAGGAGTAGCCTTCAGCTGAGGGCAGTTCCTGATAGACAGTGGGGATGGGGAACCTGAATTGAAGGTTGAAGTGGGAGGATGAGAGTCAGGGGTGGGGATATCTGGTGAGCCATCTTCAACAAACATTCCTGGCAGCTGAGGGAATAAGTGCCCTTGGTTCTGAAAGAGGATGAGGAGGTGCAGCACAGCATACACTACAACCCATAGAGGTGGAATATATCTCTTTGCTACTTGACATTGGGCTTGGCCTTGTGACTTGCATAGATCAATGGAATGGGGCAAGAGTGAGTATGCCAGTTCCAAGCATAGGCCTTAAGAAACCTTGTGCATTTCCAGTTTCCATCTTATTTGTGTCCAAGCTAACCTGCTGATCTCAGGCAGAATGTGAGAGGCACATAGAGCAGAGCTGTCCCAGCCAGCCACCTAGCCTACATCAGCCAGCCCAGATTGCCAACCCTCAAGATGACCCACAGACACTTTAGAAATAAATGTGCCCTTTGTATGATGTGATTAGTTATTCATTGATAACAACTTGATATAATAGGCTCGATGCAATGGTCAAATCTTTTCCAACATCTGGCCTCTGGCTAGTGATGGTTAACTTTATGTGTCAACTGGACTGGCTTCAGGATACCCAGATTAAACATTACTTCTGGGTGTGTCTGTGAGGGTGTTTCCTGATAAGATCAGTATTTGAATCAGCGGACACAGTAAATTGCCCTCCCCGGTATGGGTGGGCCAGAATAGAACAAAAGCCAGAAAAAGAAGGAAGTCATCCCTTTTATTTCCTGCCTCACTACTTGACTTGGGGCATCTCATGACCTTGGCCTGGGATTTACATCAGCTTCTCTGGTTCACAGGCCATTGGACTTGGACTAAATTACACCACTGACTTTCTTGGTTCTCCAGCTTGCAGATAGAAGATATAATCTTCTTATGGGACTTCTCAGCTTCCATAAATGTCTGATCCAATTCTTCATAATAAATATGTATTTCCTATTAGTCCTGTTTTTTTGGAAAACCTGACTAATACAATGACTTACTTGTGACCTTGAATAATTTACCCAACTTTTTCTTCTAAGCCTCAAGTTCACCCTTGATATAGAAAGAATGATGTCTGCTTTATAACGGTGAGAGTTTAGTATCGAACATGACAACTCACAGGCACTCATTTACTATGAATTATGGTCAATATTCATATGCTTTCATTTCTAGTTGCAAAAATCATGAACTTAGAAGATATTTATTTCTAGTTGAAAAAATCACAAGCCTAGAAAATATTGGTAAGTAAAGGAGGGTAGCTCCCACTGCTCTCCAATTTCTTAGGCTGCTCTTGTCCTAGGTGGTGGCGATGGCAAAGTAGGGCCCAGCAATGTCAATGGTAAATGGAGGATCTGGCCTCTGATTCTCTGATTCCTGGACCACTGAGCCAAAGATAATATCATATGGAAGAGACAAGAAAGAACAGGGGACAGGTGCCTCCAGTTCTACACTGGTCTTTTCCTTTGGCTTTCAGGCACCCGAGCCTTCTAAACTTTACATGACATGATGTTTTGATGCATCAAAAATAGCCTGTGGGGCCCCCACTGTGCAGCTACTTCAAACATTGCTGAAGGTGGAAACTTTTTGCTCACTGAAATCCTTCTGCCAAGTGTTGGCAGTGTGACAGGGTGCTTTGCTTTTTTTCAATTCCTTTTAAAGCTGACAAGAAAAACAAACTGCAGAAATAATGTTAACCAAATAAAGAGACACTATGCTTCTTTTTAAACCTCATTTGCGTCAGAAAATTTACTCCCTAATGAGCCATAACCAGATGAGACTACACATATCCCAAGTCTTACAAGAGAAAGTTTCAATTACAGACTTTATATTTTATGACCAGTGTGTCCAAATATTGGTCCCAAGGAGATTTGAGACTTTAAAAATTTTCACTTCCCTACCTCTGAAATCTTCACCATGGCACTCTGCTCCCAATTATTAGGTTATTTTATTTTAAATATGAATGAAACTGAGGGTCATTCCCCTTCACTTTCCAAATTCCTAAAACAGCTACTCTTTGTTTTTAATCGTGTTGCAAAAAAAAACAATACATTCCTGAAACATTACAAAAGACCAACAGAGAGAGGCAATTGCAGCATATTGGAGAGAATCCTACAGAAGGGCTTCTCAAACTTTTATGCCAAGATACCTTAACAAAAAAGGAGAACCAAAAAAAAAAATTTGCCCCAGGGACATCAGGAAGTATAAATCAAAATGAAAATAGATAACATTCGTGAGAGCTCACCATGTACCAGCCACTGTTCCAACATTTAACTTATACTTGTAATTTATGCTCATAACCCTATAAGGCAGATGATATTATGACTTCCATTTTATACATGAGGACACTGAGAAACTAGACACAAAGAGGTTAAGCCACTTGTCCAAGAAACACAGTTAGAGAAAAATGGAGCTAGGATTCAAAGTCTTGCTCCCAAATCTGTGGTTTCAACCACAAGTTGCATTTCACCAGCTCCAAACTTCATAAAACTTTACCTTAAAAATACAAATGAATATTTCATCCTATTCCATAGTCTTTTCACATTGGTTTTAATTTAACAAATACTTTTTTCAAGGACTTTAATCTACATTTTTAAATGCCCTACTTCTTCAAGTAAAACTTATGCTAAGTATTTGCTCAGTGTGCTCAATTTGATAAGTATTGGCCCAGGGGAGCTACGTTGCTCAATAAAAATTAAAATACCTTTATTGTTTCAGTCAGAATTAATGTCTCCAATTAACCAAATATTTAAGAAAGAAGCTTAATTTCTTCCCCAGAGTCAAAGCAACTGATTCTGAAGGGTTGTGGATAAAAGGGAGTTGAGCAAAAGAGATGAAGTGAGTAATTTAGCAGGAGAGAGAAGACTAACACATTAGTTAGATGATGAAGTTTAGCAACTCAAAATAAGTATAAGACTTGACATAAGGCAGAGCATCGTATGATCAGGATATTTGTAATTTGTACTGAGATTTAAGACCATGTGAGAGAGAATGAGAGAGGAAGAGAGAGAACGTGTGTGTGTGTAAGAGGGAGAGAGGAAATTTGGAGAAGGAACAAAAGGTCTATTTTTGTAACATAAGGTAAAGCAATTTACTGGGGGGAAAGTACAGGATTTAGACCTAATCAACCATGAATGAGAATATTATATGTAATCTATATATATAAAAGGCTAAGTGACCATCTGACCGACCGACCATCTGACCAACCAACCATCTAACCAGTAGCTATGACACGCAATGACCACCAGGGGGCAGGCGCTCAACACAGGAGCTGCCAAGCTGCAGTGACTTGGTAGCAGCGGTTCTTGGGTGACGCACCCTAGAACCATAGAGGAGGGAGCCCAATTCCTGGGTGCATCACCTGAGAACCGCCCTCACAATCTGGGATCCCTTGGGAGATGTCGGACTGCCGGTTTCAGCCTGATCCCCACAGGCCAGGCCAAGGGACCTCACCTGATGGGAGGGATCCCCTCACTCTGCAGATGCCAGTGCCGCCGCCCAAGTGCAGCCAGCCAGGAAGGGACTGTGGGAGATTGGCTCCATGGCACCAGCCACCGTCTAATTAATTGCCTTTCAATTCACACGAATAATAGCACAATTTATGTTTTTTCATCAAATCTAAGACACCAGAAAATTATAAAAGATCCATTTAAATTTCAAAGATTCAAAATGTTTTTTTTAATTTGATCTTAGAACTGATGAAATGCAATAATTTGTCTGAATCCCACTTGCAAAATGAAGATAATGCATAATACAGCCCTGCAGAGTACTGATGAGGGATTAATGAGGTAACATGTGCCTAATATACGGTAGGTCCTCAGGAAACATAAAAAGTATTATTATCTCCTCCTCTTCTTGCCAAAAACAAGTTAATATCCTTCTTCCCCAAAATAATATTTTAATTTTTAATGCAAAAGTTTAGATCACAAAAAAGGGCATTCACCTCATCACAAATGAAACCAACATGCCAATGGATAAAGCAAGACTGTATTCATCCTCCCCAGATTTTTCTATGCTTTTAGAACAAATATATGTGTGTGAGAGTCTACACATATATATAAAGTGATAAATCTCTTCAAAATACACTTTTAAATGTACTTATGTGAGCACTCTTACAGCTTTTTGCACTGCATAATGAATAAACACATTAGAAGAAACACAATTTATTAATTCTTTTTTAAAGGTGTGAGGTACTGTCAGTGAAATGAATATAAATTCCAGCATTCCTATACTTAAGAGCATTAGAACTAGTAGTGTTTTATTCATATCTGTGTCGCCCATAATAAACTTGACACGTTTTCTGATCATCTTAAGTAGATGAAGTCTTCCCCACCTTTACAAGTTCAAGGGTTTCTACTGTATATTGTGCTTATAATTTTCATGAGACACTACTGCTTACTGTGGTTCCCAGACTAGCGTTATTACCATCACCTAGGAACTTGTTAGAAATGTAAATGCTAGGCTCCACTCCAGATCTACTGAATCAGAAACAGAGTGGAGGGCTCAGAAATCAGTGCTTTAATAAGTCCTCCCATTGATGCAGATGCTTGCTAAAGTTTGAGAGCCACTTGTTCAGAAGTTGCCATGGAAAAAACTGAACAAGTCAGCACCTACCCGTTTACCATCATAACCAATTTTTGTTAGTCTACTTTGATATTTAGATTTCATCAAAACCAAGAACTGGAGGACGCATTATGGAGAAAGTCTGGGGGATAGAAGAGAGTGTTTACAATAGAACAAGGGTTCCAGAGACAGCCCTGGATGTTGACTCTCTTCCATCCTATTCTAAGCCATTGTGTGGGCTCAGCCATCCTTGATAGAAACTAGTGATAGGTGTATACAAGGAGATATCTAGGTTAATAATTATGATATCACTATTTTAAAATTACCATAATTATACTATTAATAACTATATAATTAATACCTATTAATCCATTTTCAATTCTAAAAATCAGCAGGAGGACAAGCTCCATGGTCTCCCAGTGCTGACGGATGGAGCATCCATTTGCACAACTCCAGTATCAGATGGAACAGGTATGACCCTACGAACTAACAGTTTTTCAATTTATTCTCAGACTAACCAAATCAGTCCAGTAGCATATTAAACCACAGAACCAAAGAAGCAAGCACTTAGGCTCACAGAGGTAGTATAAACTTTCCAATTTATACACCAAGTTTTTTTTAAATATATTTTTATTGATTTCAGAGAGGAAGTGAGAAGGAGAGAAAGATAGAAACATCAATGGTGAGAGAGAATCATTGATTGGCTGCCTCCTGCATGCCCCTACTGGGGATAAAGCCCACCACCCAGGAATGTGCCCTTCACTGGAATTGAACCCGAGACCCTTCAGTCCACAGGCCAATGCTCTATCCACCGAGTCAAATCGGCTAGGGCTATACACAAGTTTGTACTCATGGTCTCCTCCTTGCTGTGATGCAAACCCCTCCCAAACCACCACTAAAATCATTCTCCAAATCGAGACAACTATACTATTGGTGACTTCAGCCCTAATTACACAGGTTACTTCACTCTTACTACTGTTTACTTCATTTGTATGTTGTTTTTCTTAGGAAATTGAGGAGGGGATCCTGAAATCCAGACAACTGATTCTCCTGGCTAAACTTCAACTTTGCTCTTGGTTCTCAGCACTCTTGAGTCACAGGAATGTAAACACTGGGAAACCTCAACCTCTTTGTCTTGTCTCTTATTTCCAATGTCCCCATGAATTTACTGGCCTAACATATCTTATTTCTAATAACTCCTAAACTAAACACATTTCTTTCCTTCAATAAAATAGACCTCTTTTCTAATCAATGCAACCCAGAGTCGGCCAGGCAAGAAAATGAGATGAGGCATCCATAATGAAAGGGGCGAGGACTGAGACAGGAGAGAGCTGCAATGAGAATGCCAGTTTAGCCAATTTACTAATGTGTGTCAGTATAGAGTTTTGGTTGAGGCAAGAGCTTAGAAACTTAGACAGACTTGGGTTCCAGAATTAGATAAGCTAGTTCTTAGCTGTGTGATCTTGGAAATAATAATAGTTTCATGGGCTTGTGAAGATTTGTGTGTGTATTCTTTGGCTTGTTTTGAAGATTAAATGATAATGCACATAAAAGTGCATAGCAGAATTCCCAATACATGGCGAACCTCAATAATAGTAACTTGGAGTTTCCATTTCTTATGAATAAATGACACCATCCCTTACCAATTAAAAGAGAATGCACAATACAGACTTAAGTGATAACTGAGTTTTTATTGCCTTCTATAAATATAAAAATAATCCCAAGGAATAGGATTCAGGAAGGAATTAGTCACCACTATGTTGTAATGAAACCAAAGGGAGAAGACATGGTCTTCATCCTCAATGGATCAAGACATGGAATTTTTTTAAGACTGTATTTTTCAGAGGAATTAGGTTTCAGAGGAATTGAGGGTATCTAGAGATTTCCCATATATTCCCTGCTACCACACATGCATAGCCTCCCCCATTTTCAACAACACTCACCAGAAGAGTACATTTTTTACCAAGGATGAGCCTATATTGATAGTTAGCCAAAGTGTGCAGTTTACTATACAATTCACTCTTAGTGTTGTACATTCTATGGATTTTGACTAAAGTATGATGGCATGCATCTATTATTAAAATATTGTACAGAGTATTTTTATTGTCCTAAAAATTCTTTATGCTCTGCCTATTCATCTCTCCCCACTCTCACCCCTGGCAACTATTGACTTTTATTTTCCCTATTGTTGTGCTTTTTCCAGAATTCCCTATAGTTGGAGTCATATAGAATGTAGCATTTTCAGATTGGCTCTTTCACTTAGTAATGTATACATTTAAGGCTCATCCATGTATTTTCATGGTTTGACAGCTCATTTCTTTTTAGTGTTGAATAATATTTCCATTGTGGATGTATCACAGTTTACTTATCCATTCACTTACTGAAGGACATCTACTTTGCTTCCAAGTTTTGGCAGTTATGGATAAAGCTTTTATATACATCCATGTGCGTCCAGGTTCAGTTTTTTGTGTGGACAAAAGTTTTCAATTTGGGGGGAGTAAATACCAAGGAGAGAGACTGCTGGATTATATGGTAAGGATATATTTAGTTTTGTGAGATATCACCTAGCTATCTTCCAAAGTGGTTGTACCATTTTGCATTCCTACCAGCAATGTATGAGAGTTTCTGTTGCTCCACATCCTGACCAGCATTTGGTGTTGTCAGTATTTTGTATTTTGGCCATTCTAATAGTTGGGCAATAGTATCTTGTTGTTTTAATTTGCATTTCCCTGGTGCATATGATGTAGAACATCTTTTCATATACTTATTTGCCATGTGGAAACCTGCACTGATGAGGTGTCCGTTCAGGTCATTGGACCAATTTTCTTTTAAGTATGTTTTTATTGAATCAAACCAGTGACCTCTTGGTTCATGGGTCGATGCTCAACCACTGAGCAACACCAGCTGAGCAATTGGACCAATTTTTAATTGAGCTGTTTTTCTTATTATTGAGTTTTGAGTTCTTTGTATACTTTGTATAGTAGTGTTTTATCAGATGTGTCTTTTGCTGGTGTTTTCTCTCAGTAGTTTGTCTTCTATATCCCTTGATGTTTTCCACAAAGCAGAATTTTTTTTTTCATTTTAATGAAGTCCAGTTTGTCATTTATTTCTTTCATGGATTGTGTCTTTGGTGTTATATCTAAAAATGCATCACTAGCCCAGCCACCATGGCTCAGTGGTTGAGTGTCAACCTATGAACTAGGAGGTCATGGTTCAGTTCCCTGTCAGGGCACCTGCCTGGGTTGCCGGCTCGATCCCCAGTGTGGGGTATGCAGGAGGCAGTCAATCAATGATTCTCTCTTTCCTTCTCCCTTCCTCTCTGAAATCAATAAAAATATATTTATAAAAAAGCATCATATACCTAAGGTCATCTAGGTTTTCTCCTATGTTACCTTCTAAGAGTTTTATAGTTTTGCATTTTACATTCAGATCTATGATACAGTTTGAGTTAGTTTTTGTGAAGGATGTAAGGCAAGACATGGAATTTTAAAAGCTAATGATTAATGTTATGGAACTATACAAGCAAGGTTAAGGGTTGCTTAATTGGGTGAATCAAACCATGTAGGAATTGAGAATCAAAGAATAATTAGTAAGAAATGGAGTTAATTAGGGAGTAAAGTTTGAAGGAAGTCATAATTAAAATTTTAGGAGGGAAATTGATGAGTTAGTGTAAATATCCTAGATTGTACAGACTCTAGAAAGACAATGTTTACCCTGATAAGAAATAAATGGAGCTGGTGGGAAAGAAGAGAATGATTTTCTTCAAATAAATAAAGATCTATCATATGAAGTAAAAAATGGATTCCCTATAACACTTAATTTTATGGTATCTGCCCAGTTCATTTCCCCTTCTGTGTAAATGGTTCCAGTCCACAAAAATGACCACTGTACCTCTCTGAAGTACTTAACTGGCCCTCCATGGCCCCCATTGATTGAATAAAGACAGTATTTAGTCCTAATTAGACATTCAGATTCTCTTTTCTAGATATCTGGGATTGGTCCAGGGGTGGCTGACCCACTAAATGGAGTGACCTAAACCAGTAAATGACTGCATGGAGCAGAGATCACTCTCCCGCCAAACTGCATGAAACTGTGCCCCGACAAGCAACAGCCCTTTACTGTATTACACCACTGTGGTTTGAGGAACGCTGAAAACAGTGGTTCACCTAACTTGACTAAGATAGTATGTTAGGCCCTAGATGGTTTGGTTCAGTGGATAGATCACTGGCCTGTGCACTGAAGGGTCCCCAGTTCAGTTTTGGTCAAGAGTACATGCCCAGGTTGTGGGCTCAATCCCCAGTAAGAGGTGGGCAGGAGGCAGCCAATCAATGATTCTCTCTCATCATTGATGTTTCTATCTCTCCCTCTCCCTTCCTCTCTGAAATAAATAAAGACATTATATATATATGTGTGTGTGTGTGTGTGTGTGTGTGTGTGTGTGTGTGTATGTAGTAAGTTAGGCTATATCACCTCTAAATATCCCTTCAAACTCATAGATTTCTTAATGAGAGTTAAGATTTAAAAACAACACTTGTCTGTAGGTGACCTGCAAGATGATCAAAGGAAAAGAGAAAATGGAAGCAGAGAGATCAGTTAAAAATCTCATACAAAAACTTAGCATCTACATAATAGGTGCCTAAATGTGGGATTAGGGAAGAAACAGAAAATAAAATATGGCAGAGAGGAACATGACTAGAGAGAAATCAATAATAACTGATTGTATTAATCATGCCTTTTTATTCCCTGTGATAGTAAAGATAAGGCTGTGAGCATGACTTTATATGCAAACTAACCAACCCAGATCCCACACTGCAACTACCTCCGTTATAGGGCTCTCACAGGGTTCTCACACTGACCCATTATCCACTTGCCCTAATCACCACAGGGCCAGACACCAGACAACTAGAGGCAGTCCCTATGCCCCACGCCTGCTGAAATTACTCAAACTTGTAAAACCTAAGCCTGTTCACTCTGCCTCATTCATTTCTCCCCTTGAAAACCACAATAAAGACTCTTGCTCATGTTCGCCCTCCCCCCGACTCCTGCTGCCTCCTGACCAACCCTGTGTGTGTTTCCCTATATGACCCCATTTGGCATGGTGTACCCTCCTCACAACCTATCTTTTCCATAGCAATGGTCTCCTGGTCTGCTGGCCTCACTGTGCCTAAATAACACCACCTACATTTGAAAACACTAATTGGGCAAGAAAGAAAGAGTCAAATACTACCTCATCTTGTACCACTCTCCACCTGCCCACTAGATTTCAGTGGCCTTTTAGAACCTTGAACACCCTGAGTTGTTTCCCACCTCAGCATATTCACACATGCCCTTCCTTCTGCCAAGAATTTTCTTATCATTTCTCTTCAGGTGGCTAACTCTCTCCTGGCTAGTCTTAGGTTTTTGTTCAAATGTCACTTTGTTCCCTGACTCTTCCATCTAAATTATGTCTCCCTCCTCATTATTGTCTTTCCGATGCCCCTGAATTTTTCCTTTCATAGTATTTACTATAAATTACTGTTTATTTTGTAATTATATATATAAAATGTGTACATATCTATATATGTATATAATATAGTATACTAGAGGCCCAGTGCATCTGGGATCCCTCGGGAGATGTCCAACTGACAGCTTATGCTCGCTCCCCGGGGGAATTGGGCCTAAGCTGGCAGTCAGACATCCCGCTGGCAGCCCGGGAGCCCCCGGGGGATGTCTGACTAACGGCTTAGGTTGCTCCCCCTGGGGAGCGGGCCTAAGCCATTAGTCGGACATCCTTAGTGCTGCCACAGAGGCAGGAGAGGGTCCCGCCACCACTGCTGCGCTGGCTAGCCATGAGCCGGCTTCTGGCTGAGCAGAGCTCCCCCTGTGGAAGCGCACTGACCACCAGGGGGCAGCTCCTGCATTGAGCATCTCCCCCCTGGTGGTCAGTGTGCATCATAGTAACCGGTCGTTTTGCCGTTAGGGTCAATTTGCATATTACTCTTTTATTATATAGGATATTTACACACACAGATATATAATATATATACACACACACACCTAGGTGTTTATTTAAAGTCCATCTGTCTGCCTAGATTATAAATATCAGAAGGACAGTGACCATGTCTCTTTTATTTCACTCTTTCATATCCAATGGCCAACATAGTACCAATACTACTAAAAATCTAATAAATATTTGATGAATGAATAAGTGAATGAATTTCTAGATTTCTAATCTGAAACACTGAAGAAATGATACACACTGTCTGGGTCAGTCTTTACATATTGAAGAATAGCAGTATTTGTAGAATCAAATAATTAAACTTAGGGAATAAAAACAAATCAGTCAGGAATATCAACTGTCTGGCAAAGTGTCCAGCACATCAGGTCAATCAACAAATATTAGTTTCATTCATTATCTCTAAGAACTTACACCCCAAACCAACAGATGAACCTTCTGCCACAGTGGAACTTGCACTGAAACAAAACAGATAAGACTTTGGCTACTGGTCTTCCTAATACCAGAAAGAACAATAAATACTCCAGGCAGGATGTAATAGTTTCAGGAGCATCAGGCCCATAAAAGAGCCACACTCCAGCTGTCAATAACCAATATTCCATTTAAAGCCTTCCCATTCAGCTCAGTTCTCACACTCATTGTGCCAGCTCTAGTCTCTGCCCAACCTTTTGGCTCCAAGCCTTCAGCCAGAACATTAACCTGAGCATTCCTTACCTCTCATTAGTATCTCATCTTGGCAAACCTGGCCCTACTCTGACCAAGCAAACTTGTGCTATTCTAACGCCCAATCATTAAAAGAGCCTAGCTTTTCAACAAGTTAGCCACCTGGAAAAGGGCTTCTTTCTTTCACAGCTGACCTTCTGTAATAATAAAAGAGTAATATGGTAATTAGACTGGACAGCCAAAAGACCTTCCGGATGTCCTTCTGGATGTCCTTCTGAGGTAGGGCCAGCCCCCGCGGCAGCGGGGGCCCGAGACAGCCAGGGCTGCGAGTGGGGCGTGGGACCCTCCTGCCTCGGTGAGCCCACAGCCCCACCCCTGCGCCAGCCCGTGCCAGCCGCCAACTCTGCGCTTGGTTCCCGGGTCCCACAGCGCAGCCCCTGCCTCTGCCAACCCTGCCTGGCCTGGTGCCACCCTATACCACTGGCCCAGAGTCGTTCCTGCATGCCCGTTGGACCCTCCCTGCAACCCTGCGGGGCCACGCACCCACCGGGCAGGAGCTAGCAGCCATGGCGGAGGGCAGCTCTCTCAGGTGGAGAGCAGAGGAAGACGCGGCGCTGGTGATGATAATAGCTGCTGTTTATCAACCTGACAGCAACTATGCCAGACTCTGTGTTGAACCCTTTGTGTTCGTTCATCCTCTCGTCAGCCCTGTGAAGTCGCCACAATTGTTATCCTTATTTTTCAGAGGCAGCATTTGAGATTCAGAAAGGTCAAGCGACTTGCAGTCAGAAGGTGGTGAAGTCAAAAGGAAACCAGAATTTTCTTGACACCTGCTACTGAACATAAAGCTGTGACACCCATCAAGGCCTCGCCGATGTCAATAAATTGCTCCCCAGTAGAAATAAAACAGCGGTAAAGAAGAAGGGGAGAGTGTGGGTGAGAAGTGTGAAGGAAGCACTGGTGGGGCACAGTCTTTACTGCAGACTCCCTAAATAGCAGAACAGTTGCTGGTGGTCAGTCAGATCAGTGTCCCAGAGGCCATCAAGGATCATGAGGGGGAAGGTTACCATCCATAAACCCTCTCATAGCTCATTATTTAAGGCAGAGATTTTAATTTATTGCACAGCTGACTGGAGATGCCCTCAAGTAATTAAAACTAAAGGTGTTGAAATCAAAATTTATTATTTCATCCCCATTACTGACCTTCGAAGAACTTTCACTGGCATGAAAAAGAACCCCCTCCAAGCTAGCCCATGCACATGCATACTCACATCCACACCAGTGAACCACACCGACATCTACTGGTTTGCTTCAGCCAGAAACCTCAAGCTCATCTTTGACCACACTTTCGCTTGACTTTAGGTGAACATAAATGTTTTCACTTTTTATTATGGAAAATTTAAAAATATAGATGAAAGGAGAAAAAACAGTGTAATGAACCCTACTCATATACCCATCACTCAGTTTCAACAATTATCAAGTCCTGGCCAAGAGTTTATTATTATTTGACAAATATCTATGCTATAGGAATCATGTACCAAGTTCCAAACTAGGCCCTAGGGATCCAAAGGTGTATCAGATTTGACTGTAACCCAACTTGGAGGATATAACATCTGGCTTTGGTCCTTGATAGGTGAATAAAAGTTACCCAGACAAAGAAAGTTGTCCTTATTCGTTCATTCTCTTTCAACAAATAATTATGTGTGAGGCACTGTCCTTGGTGCTAGGAACACATAAAGAAACAAGATTGCGTTTCTACCTTCTTGAAGCTTGAATAATGGGAAAGAGACATTAAACATTGGATCAGAAATGTGATGAGTATCTTCTTTAAAATATATTTTTATTGTTGATAGTATTACAGATATCTCCCATTCCCCCCACCCCCATCCCCTAACTTCCCTTCCCCTAGTCCCTACCCAACCATCCTCAGGTCTTCACTACTCTGTTGATCATGTACATGGGCTATGCATATCCCAAATAATAAAAGGGTAATATGCTATTGGACCAAACAGTGGAACGACCGGTCACTATGACACACACTGAACACCAGGGGGCAGATGCTCAATGCAGGAGCTGCCGCCAGCCTCTTGGTTCCTTCCCCGCTGGCCGGCAGGCTCTGATTGCCCGATGGCAAATGGGGAACCGGGGTGGGTAGTGGTGGGTGGTAGGGCTGGCAGCTAGCAGCCAGGGAAGATGGCCCTGATCTCAGGCCAGGCCTAGGGACCATACCTGTGCACAAATTTCATGCACCGGGCCTCTAGTTCTATATATATATAAAAGGCTAATATGTTAAGTGTCCATCCAACTGGTAGCTATGATGCACACTGGCCACCAGGGGGCAGATGCTCAACGCAGGAGCTGCTGAGCTACAGTGACTTGGCAGCAGTGGTTCTGCGGTGACACAACCCGAAACCAGAGAGGAAGTCCGATTCCTTGTGGGGCCATGCAATTCCACCTTTGGCAGTGAGTTATGTTGTTGCTGGGGCACTGTCGGCCCTGAATCTGGTTTACTGCACACTGTGTTTGTGTTCCACACCCTGTACAACAGCAACTTTGCAGAGTGCCCTCTCACACTCAGGACCCCTCAGGGGATGTTGGAGAGCTGGTTTCGGCCTGATCCCTGCAGGCCAGGCCGAGGGACCCCACCTGCCAGAAGGACTCCACTCACTCCGCAGACGCCCTTTGAGCCACAGCGCCACCCCAGGTGCGGCTGGCTGGAGAGGGACTGCGGGAGGTTGGCTCCAGGGCATGTCTGACCCAACTGGCCCAGACCCGCCCTGCCGGCCATCTTCTAATTAATTTCCTTTCAATGCACATGAATCTGTGTACTGGGTCACTAGTTTTTTATAATAAAGAAAAATTGCTCAGCACGTTAGAGATGATAACTTTTCCACTTGAGAACTACTTAAGTTTTATTGTAATTAAAATTTTTTTGTTCTGTTTGTTATTTTGCAAAAGAAAGTAGTAATTATAGGTGGCTTCTTTTTTAAAAAATATAAAGCAGAATATCACATAAACAAATTAAGAGATAAAAATCACATAGTGATTTCAATTGATGCAGAAAAAGCATTTGACAAAATCCAACACCCTTTCTTGATAAAAACTTTCAACAAGGTGGGAATAGAAAGATCATACCTCAACATAATAAAAGCTATATATGATAAACCCACAGCTAACATCATACGCAATGGGCAAAAATTAAAACCATTTCCCCTAAGAATAGGAACAAGACAGGGATGCCCACTCTCACCACTCCTGTTCAACATAGTACTGGAAGTATTAGCCATTGCAATTAGACAAGAAGAAGAAATAAAAGGCATCCAAATTGGAAAAGAAGAAGTAAAGCTGTCCTTATTTGCAGATGACATGATATTGTACATAAAAAACCCGAAAGACTCCATAAAAAAACTAATAGACTTAATAAATGAATTCGGCAATGTAGCAGGATACAAAATTAATGCCAAGAAATCTATGGCATCTCTATACACCAATAGTGAACTTACAGAAAGAGAGACTAAAAAAGCAATCCCATTTACCATCGCACCAAAAAAATTAAGATACCTAGGAATAAATTTAACCAAGGAGGTAAAAGACCTATACACGGAAAACTACAGGACACTGAAAAAAGAGATACCAAGTTTACTGATATTTACTGTGCCTAAATAACACCACCTACATTTGAAGGTGTAAACAGGTGGAAGAATATACCATGTTCATGGATTGGGAGAATCAACATCATTAAAATGTCCATACTACCCAAAGCAATCTATAAATTCAATGCACTTCCCATTAAAATACCAACGGCATATTTCACAGACCTAGAACGAACTTTCCAAAAATTCATCTGGAATAAAAAAAGACCCCGAATAGCCACAGCAATCCTGAGAATGAAGAACAAAGTAGGTGGGATCTCAATACCAAATTTCAAGCTGTATTACAAAGCCACTGTTCTCAAAACTGCCTGATACTGGCACAAGAACAGACATATAGATCAATGGAATAGAATAGAGAACCCAGAAATCGACCCAAATCACTACGCTCAATTAATATTTGACAAAGGAGGCATGAACATACAATGGAGTCAAGACAGTCTCTTCAATAAATGGTGTTAGGAAAATTGGACAGATACATGCAAAAAAATGAAACTAGACCACCAACTTACACTATACATAAAAATAAACTCAAAATGGATCAAGGACTTAAACATATGACAAGAAACCATAAAAATACTAGGTGGATCCACAGGCAGAAAAATCTCTTCGTTGATACTCAGTGAAGCAATTTCTTCGCTGATACTGCTCCTAGGGCAATGGAAACTAAAGAGAAAATAAATAAATGGGACTACATCAAAATAAAAAGCCTTTGCACAGCAAAGGAGACCATCAATAAAACAACAAGAAAGCCCACTGCATGGGAGAACATATTTGCCAATGATATCAATGATAAGGGTTTAATCTCCAACATTTACAGGGAACTCATGCAGCTTAACAAAAAGAAGATAAACAATCCAATCAAAAAATGGACAACTGATCTAAATAGACACTTTTCGAAAGAAGACAGAAGGAAGGCCAAGAGACATATGAAAACCTGCTCAAAGTCACTAATCATCAGAGAGATGCAAATCAAAACAACAATGAGGTACCATCTCACATCTGTCAGAATGGCTATCATCAACAAATCAACAAATGACAAGTACTGGCGAGGATGCGGAGAAAAAGGAACCCTCGTGCACTGCTGGTGGGAATGCAGACTGGTGCAGCCACTCTGGAGAACAGTATGGAGTTTCCTCAAAAAACTAAAAATGGAATTCCCATTTGACCCAGGGATCCCACTTCTAGGAATATATCCCAAGAAACTAGAAACACGAATCAGAAAGGATATATGCACCCCTATGTTCATAGCAGCACAATTCACCATAGCTAAGATTTGGAAACAGCCGAAGTGCCCATCAGCGGATGAGTGGATTAAAAAACTGTGGTACATCTACACAATGGAATACTACACTGCAGTAAAAAAGAAGGAGTTCTTACCATTTGCAACAACATGGATGGAGATGGAGAGCATAATGCTAAGTGAAATAAGCCAGTCAGCGAAAGGTAAGTATCTCATGATCTCACTCATTTGTGGAATATAATGAACAACATAAACTGATAAACAGAAACAGATCCAGAGACAGAAACATCAATCAAAACATCAAACCTCAGGGAAGGCCGGGGATGGTGGGGGAAGAGATCAACCAAAGGACTTATATGCATGCATATAAGCCTAATCAATGGACACAGACAACAGGGTGGGGGCATGAATGGGAGGTGGGGGTAATGGGGGAATAAGGACACATATGTAATACCTTAATCAATAAAGAATTTAAAAATAAATAAATACATTTAAAGCTAAAAAATATAAAGCAGAAATATATATAAAGTGTCATATTGTATTGTATTTGCAGAGAATTAGCTTTGACATTGAATAAAGAAAGCTGTTTGCAATTTTAAAATGCCTTATTGACATCAATTAGAATTTTTTTCTATTTTTTAAATCTACTTAGAGCTTTATAGAATTGTAAATGACAGGATTTTACTGTGTTTACAAGTAAGGACATTTTATAAGTGTTCTATGTGTGTAAAATAATATTTTCAACTAAAAAGTGTTGGCTAGTGTAAAGGCCTGGCCTTTTTCTGGTTCCCATGATCTTGCCTACACTGCTACAATACAGTTTAATATTGCTTTGTATCATGAGGCCAAGAAACCCCATATTGTTTATAAATAGAACAATTTAAACAGCAATTAACATTTATTGAACAAAAGAAAAATAATTGCTCAGCAAATCTGTGGGGGGTAGGGGGATATGCTCTTGCAGAAGCAGAGGAAGAAAAGGAAATGCTACTTGAGATTTTCTACATTTCACCCCTTACAAAATGTTCACTGAAATGGGCATATTATACCCAAGCTGCACAATTTTTTTAAACTAGTGGCATCATATTCTAGCCTTTTAGATTCACATGTTTTATAATAACCTTTAATCATTGTTCAAAGCTGAGTCTGTTACCCAGCATATTAACGTGACTTCAAAAAAGAGAGGAGAGAGTGGAAGCCATCAGTTCTACAGAGACCAACATACTGAGCAAATTGATATAAGTGCTATTCAATGAATTCTGTTATTTTGAAGTAATAATTTAAAGATATTGAACAGAAATCATTAACCCACTGTAAGACATCTTTTAAATATTATATTCCATTCCAAATGCCTATCAAATGAAAGTTAAAAGAGTACAAGGCTGAACCTCATATTGCTAGCTAAGGACAATTAGGTAAGTTAATAGGTATGATGTATCGCTCTCCATGGATAGCAAAATGAGTTTAAAGATTGCTTTGTAATCTAAAGAGTTTGGCTCAGCTTCAAACTGCTCCTACCATCTGTTCCCAGTGTTAATTCGCTGAGTGTCTGGGGACTACTCTTTCCTGACCAACTCTCTGCGGTTTACAATTCAAAGCCACATGTAAATACACTTGGATATTTTCTTAAGCCATGTGACGTTTATAATATCCTAAAGGCCCGGTGCACAAAATTCGTGTGTGGGGGGGGGGGAGTGTCCCTCAGCCCAGCCTGCAACCTCTCCAATCTGGGACCCCTTGAGTGATGTCCTACTGCCCGTTTAGGATCAGGCCTAAACGGGCAGTCGGACATCCCTCTCACAATCCAGGACTGCTGGCTCCCAACTGCTCACCTGCCTGCCTTCCTGATTGCCCCTAACCACTTCTGCCTGCCAGCCTGATCACCCCCTATCCACTCCCCTGCCAGCCTGATTGATGCCTAACTGCTCCCCTACCAGCCTCTTTGCCCCTAACTACAGTCCCCTGCAGGCCTGGTCCGCCCCACCAACTGTCCATCCCTGCAGGCCCGGTTGCCCCCAACTTCCCTCCTCTGCCAGCCTGGTCACCCATAACTGCCCTCCCCTACAGGCTTGATCACCCCCAACTGCCCTCCCTTGCAGGCCTGGTCCCTCCCAACTGCCCTCCCCTGCTGGCCTTCTTGTGGTGGCCATCTTGTGCCCACATGGGGGGAGGATCTTTGACCACATGGGGGCAGCCACCTTGTGTATTGGAGTGATGGTCAATCAGCATATTACTCTTTTATTAGATAGGATTAGATAGTATAGAGGCCTGGTGCATGGGTGGGGGCTGGCTGGTTTGCCCTGAAGGGTGTCCTGAATCAGCGTGGGGGTTCCCTTGGGGCGTGGGGTGGCCTGGTGAGGGACCTGTGGTGGTTTGCAGGCTTGCCACGCCCCCTGGCGACCCAAGCCAAGGCCCTGGTATCTGGGATTTATTTATCATCTATAATTGAAACTTTGTAGCCTTGTGTGGAGCCAAGCCTCCTGCTCTCTCTGTGGCTGCAGCCATCTTGGTTGGTTTAATTTGCATAGTCGCTCCTGATTGGATGGTGGGCGTGGCTTGTGGGTGTAGCAGAGGTACAATTTGCATATTACTCTTTTATTAGATAGGATGATTTTTATATGCCACATGATATGCATGATTTATGTAATGCATTTTATGTATATTCCTTAATTCCCCACCTGGTCTCATTTGAACATTGGCCCCTGTAATGGGTTCAATTATTTTTTTGGTTAAACTCAAAATTCCCAAGGATAGATTGAATTAGATGTTATTTTAAATAGTGTCTTGCTTTTTCTTTAACCTCACTATTCTGTAAGTATTCAAAATAATCTCATACTGGCCTTAAATGCCATATTAGACCAAACTGTCTTAATAGATATTTTTAGAACATTTCATCCAAATACTACAAGTTACACATTTTTCTCAGGTGCACATGAAACATTTCCAGGATAGGCCAAAAAACAAGCCTCAATAAATTCAAGTACATATATTTAAGCGTATTTTTTTTTTACCAAAATGACATGAAAATAGAAAATATAGGAAGAAAACTGGGGGGTGGGGGGTGGGGGAGGGAATTAAACAGAGATTAAACAACTTGCTAATAAACACTCAATGGATCAACGAAGAAATAAAAAACTACCTTGAGACAAATAAAAACACAGCTTTAAAAACATTTATGGCATGCAGTAAAAGCAATTATAAGATGTAAGTTCATAGCTATATAGGCTTACCTCAAGAAGTGGGAAAAATTCCAAATAAACAACCTAACTTTACACATAAAGGAAACAGAAAAGGAAGAACAAACAAAACCCAAAGGAAGTAGAAGGAAAGAAATAATAAAGATCATAGTGGAAATAAACAAAATAAAGACTTGAAAAACAATAGAAATTATCAATGAAGCTAGGAGCTGATTATGTGAAAGGATAAATTAAATTGACAAACCAGTGGCAAGGCACATCAAAAGAAATAAGATAGAGAGCCCAAATAAATGAAATCAGAAATGAAAAAGGAATGATCACAACCAATACCACAGAAGTACAAAGTATCATTAAAGAATGCTATGAACAATTATATGCCAACAAATAGATAAATTTCTAGAAACATATAACCTTCCAAAGCTAGACCAGGAAGAAAATGAGAATTTGAACAGACTGATTACTAGCAATGAAACTAAAGCAATAATCAAAAAACTCCCAACAAACAAAAACCCAGGCCCAGATGGCTTCACAGGTGAATTCTACCCAACATTTAAAGAAAAATTAACACCTACCCTTTTCAAACTATTCCAAAAAATTGAAAAGGAAAGAATACTTCCAAATTCATTCTATAAGACCAGCATTACCCTGATACCAAAATTAGACAATGACAACATAAACAAAAGAGAATTACAGATCAATATCTCTAGTGAACATAGATGTAAAAATTCTCAGCAAAATACTAGCATACTGAGTTCAACAATACATTAAAAGGATAGCCCGTCCCACCCAGCAGGAGTGGCTCAGTGGTTGAGTGTAGACCTATGAACCAGGAGGTCACGGTTCAATTCCCGGTCAGGGCACATGCCTGGGTTGTGCACTTGATCCCCAGTAGGGGGGATACAGGAGGCAGCTGATCAATGATTTTCTCTCATTGATGTTTCTGTCTCTCTTCCTCTCCCTTCCTCTCTGAAATCAATTTAAAAAATATTTTTTAAAAAAGGATATACACCTTGATCAAGTGGGATTTATACCAGGGATGTAAGGGTGGTTCAATATCCACAAAACAATTGATGTGATTCAACACGTCAACAATACCAAGGATAAAAATCATATGACCATCTCAACAGATGCAGAAAATTTGACAAAATTCAATATCCATTTATGGTAAAAAATAAAAAATTAAAAAAATAAATAAATAAAAGAAACTCTCAACAAAGTGGGTATAGAAGGAACTTACCTGAACTTGATAATGGCTGTATATGACAAGACCATGGCTAACATACTCAATGGTAAAAAGCTGAAAGCTTTTCTTCTAAGATCAGGAACAAAACAAGGACGCCTACTCTTCCCACTGTTATTCGTATAGTATTGGAAGTCCTAGACACAGCAATAAAACAAGAAATACAAGTAAAAGGCATCCGAATTGGAAAGAAAAAAGTAAAACTGTCACTATTTACAGATGACATACTATATATAGAAAACCGTAAAGAATCCACCAAAAAACCTTGAAAATAGTTAGTAACCAAAACAACATCCTAAAATAGAATTTTGGTAGCCCTGTGAAACACTTTCTCACACATACCAACCATGTGAAGAACATTTCCATTTTGTCTGCAGCAGCTATCAATGTGAATTTATACTATTTTAGCAGTTTTTACTGTTTTTCATTGGTTTCTTTGACATTTATCTGGTGTTCAAAATATACTAAAAATAATGTTTCTCTGAATAAGCCTCACTTATAACTGTCATTTATTTCATAATGGTTTTTATCTTCTTTCAAAGCTTACTCATTCATGAATAAATACTAAGCACTTTGCAATATGTGTGGTATGAAACAGAGCCTTGAAATTTGACAACCCCTAAAACTCATAACAATCTATCCAGGCCAGAGGAGGGTTGAATTATTTTATACAACTCAATCAATGTCACCCCCCCCCCCCACCCGCCCCGGATATAATGGCAACGAGGGAAGTCTAGCCTGAAAGGGATAAGGCTAGTTTTCCAACAAAATGGGAGAAAAGATTGATACCCTAGGTCTAGGCAATCAAAAAATCATGTCCAGGTATATCAACTGGGCAGGAAGGAACACATGAGGACTATAAGGGCAGATGCAGAAGCTAGCAGGTGAGAGAATCAGCAGGAACGGTTACCTCAGAATGCATCTGCCTCACACTCCTGGCAATAGTGAGCTCCCTGTTCCAGCCTGGTGGTTTTGGCAAGGGCTGCCTCTCCTCTCACCATTTCCCATCTACCTGGGCACAGGTATGGGTTTATTAAACAGGCTGAGTAAATCATAGTACCAATACATTAGGGGTAACTGTGCTCTCTATTTCTGAGGTGGTATAGCACGATCATACCTTTAATTGCTGCTCCTCTCCCATCACCAAAACAAAGTGTCAGATGGATGAGCAGGGATTGGAGAGGGGAAATTGTTGATAGGAGTTGGACCAGAAGAGGACTGAGCCAGTTCCTTTTTCTTTTCAAGTGAAGCATTTCTTCAGCTATATCTCATGAACATCTTAGGAAACCCAGAAACCAGTTTAGGTAGAATAGTGTTATTTCTAGTTTCGCAGCCATTTTCTATTGGCCTCTGGGATAAAGGAAATCAAGTAACTTTCTATTGTCTTCCACTTGAAAATATAAGAAAATATACAGGAATCAAACGATTTGAGGCTTTTAAAACACATACCAAGAAAGCCCGTAATATCCTTTCACCCATAAATAGCCTATAGAACAAATAACAGCTTTTTGTCACACAATTTAACATTTTAATTAGTCATTAAAAGACATCTTAGACCAGTGGTCAGCAAACTGGGGCTCGCGAGCCACATGCGGCTTGCGAGCAGCTGTTTGCCGCTCTGTTGACTAATGAGTTTACCGACCACTGACCTAGACTCTTGATCCCAATAATTACAGGCTGCTGTTGTTCCTTGTGATTAAGACCCTATCCCAGTGGTTGACAAACTCTTTAGTCAACAGAGTGGCAAACTGCAGCTCTTTGCCCCTTGAGTTTCTAGCAAAGGCCAGCTTAGGAGTACCCTAATTAAGTTAATACCAATGTACCTACCTATATAGTTTAAGTTTTAAAAATTTGGCTATCAAAAGAAATTTCAATCATTGTATTGTTGATATTTGGTTCTGTTGACTAATGAGTTTGCCGACCACTGGACTAAGAGAAAAGAAGAAAATAATTTATTTATACGGAAATTAGATTTTTTTAACAGTGTTGAGATATATAAAACATAGATAAATAGATATAGCTGTGATACAGTAGGTGAGCAACCACTAAAATAATAGTACTCTGACACAAAACCAGGACTAGATTCGTATTTTTTATGACTAAGATGACACTATAAACAATCATTTCATCTTTCTCAATATTTTAAAAATTATAATTTTCAATAAAAAATTCAATGTTCTGTTCCATTGTATTCTGTATTTCAGTAATATTCATGCCCTACCATTTATAATCAAGTACTGTAATTGAACATCCTGAGGAACAATTATTCAGTGTCAATTATTTTTTGCTACTACACATTTGAAACTAATTATCTACCATAACATTCAAAAAGAGTCAATAATTGTTCTTTTTCCTTTCTTTTGTTGGATCCTAAAAATCTCAGTGCTTAATTAAAGTAACCATATTAGTCCAATACACTTACTGCTCTCCAGGGCACCTATGTGAAGCAACTGATCAATGTTTCTCTCTCACATCAATGTTTCTCTCCCTCTCTTCTTTCCTCTCTCTAAAATCAATAAAAAAGATATCCTCAGGTGAGGATTAAAAAAAAGAAAAAACAAGGAGGGAAGTGCCATATTAAACAATGATGGAGTTTTCTCTGCAAAGAAACTCTTTTATTAAAAAGTCATAAAAGACTTAAAAAAAGTTAGCAATCCTATCTAATAAAAGAGTAATATGCAAATTTACCATACTTCCCCTACACCACAAGCCATGCCCACCAGCCAATCAGGAGCAAATATGCAAATAAACCCAACCAAGATGGCTGCAGCCACAGAGAGCAAGAGGGAGGCTTGGGTTTCTCTGCAATGGAGGAAGCCAAGCTTTCCGCCTGCCCTTGCCAGCCCCGGCCTCCACTCCAGGCTACAAACTTTCAATTATAGAAGATAAATAAATCCCAACAAAAATGGTGGCAGCCACAAAGCTGGAGAGAGCAGGAGGCTAGGGTTGCCCCGGTGATGGAGGAAGCCAAGCTTCTGCAGCCTTGGCCTGCTTTGGCCTCTGCTTAAGGCTACAAAGTTTCAATTATAGAAGATACATAAATCCCACAGAAATGGCTGCTACCATGGAGTGAGAAGAGGCTTGGCTCCATTCCAGGCTACAAAGTTTCAATTGTAGAAGATAAATAAATCCCAGATACCAGGGCCTCCACTTGGTCACTGGGGGGAGTGACTGGCCTGTAAACACCATAGGCCCCTCATGCTGGCTGCCCCATGCCCCAAGGGAATCCTCACCCTGATCCAGGATACCCTTCAGGGCAAACCAGCTGGCCCCCATCCATGCACCAGACCTCTATCCTATCTAATAAAAGAGTAATATGCAGATTGACCATCACACCAACACACAAGATGGCTGCCCCCATGTGGACACAAGATGGCCACCACAAGATGGCCAGCAGCAGAGGGCAGTTGGAAGGGACCAGGCCTGCAAGGGAGGGCAGTTGTGGGCAATCAGTCCAGCAGGGGAGGGCAGTTGGGAAGGACCAGGCCTGCAAGGGAGGGCAGTTGGGGGCGATCAAGCCTGCAGGGGAGGGCAGTTGGGGGTGACCAGGCCAGCAGAGGAGGGCAGTCAGGAGCAAAGAGGCTGGCAGGGGAGCAATTAGGCATCAATCAGGCTCGCAGGGGAGTGGTTAGGGGGTGATCAGGCTGGAGGCAGAAGCAGTTAAAGGCGATCAGGAAGGCAGGCAGGCGAGCAGTTTGGAGCCAGCAGTCCTGGATTGTGAGATGAAATTTTAGGATCCTACCGGGATTGGGCCTAAATGGGCAGTTGGACATCCCTAGAGGGGTCCCAGATTGGAGAGGGTGCAGGCTGGGCTGAGGGACACCCGTCCCCCTGTGCACGAATTTCGTGCACTGAGCCTCTAGTCCATATAATAAAAGCATAATATGCTAAGTGTCCAGTCGCCCGATTGTCTGTTCAACTAATCAAAGTGTAATATGCTAATGATATGCTAAGGCCGTTCAACTGCTCGCTATGACATGCACTGACCACCAGGCGGCAGACACTCTGAACAATAGGTTAGCTTGCTGCTGGCATCTAGACAATTGGGACTGAGCGAGATGGGCCAGACACACACTGGAGCCCTCCTGTGATCCCTCCCTGGCTAGCCAACCTCCCAGGTCCCTCCTTGGCTCCATTCATGCACCAATGGGGTCCCTCGGCCTAGCCTGCACGCTCTTGTAATCCGGGACCCCCTGGGAGATGTCAGAGAGCCGGTTTCGGCCCAATCCCACTCAGCGTAGGAGTGTGCTCCCACAGGGGGGTACTGCTCAGCCGGAAGCCGGGCTCACAGCTGGTAAGTGCAGCAGCGGTGGCAGAGGCCTGTCAGTCGGACATCCCCCAAGGGCTCCAGGACTGCAAGAGGGGGCAGGCCAGGCTGAGGGACAACCCCCCCGCACCCCCCACCAACTGCATGAATATCGTGCACCAGGCCTCTAGCAAGATATAAAAATCTATGATATTGATTGTCTTTCTCTTTAGGTAAGATTATCGTGATGCCTAGCCACCGGATGGGCAGTCATAAACTGATTGGTTGGATTTGGCAGTCTCAACAATAAAATGAGTAATATTCTGAAAATATTCAATAACAAACTTGTTAACAGTGGACAACTACATCCAAACTGTTGCTATTACAACCAAAACAATAGAGTGTTTAGGGGATATCTCTTTCAGATGTCTGAGCATTCTCCCATTTGGAAAATAACAGATTACTTGTTGCTTACATTTCCTCCCCATAATCAAAGGAATTCATAGCAGTAAGAGACACTGTATTGACCTAAATGAAATGCAAGAAAGAATTCATATTCTAAGAAGTGCCTTGTGTTAACCATGTCTTTTTATTTTCTGTATCTTAATGCTTTGAAATCAGGGCCTTGAAGACTCCAGAGGGACTGCAAACCAACCAATCCAGAGCCCACACCCCCAACCACTTCCTCCCTGCTCCCACACTCAGGGCAGCTGTTCCCTGCCCTAATCACCCCAGGCCTGGCTACCAGACAACTAGGGGACAGCTCCTGTGCTCCAGACCCCACTGGAATTATTGGAATTAGATAATACTAAAACTGTTTCTTTTTTGCAGAAACCACAATCAAGGCTCTTACCAACATTTCCCCTATTCCCTCTGCCTCTGACTTACCCCATGCTTCCCTGTGTGATCCTCATGATGGGGTGTGCCCTTTCCTCTCGGGATCTGTAAGTATAATAAATTTTCGTTTTCATGGCAGTCATCTCCTGATCTGCTGGCCTTGCCATACCTAAATAACAATGAAACCTGTATTTAAAAATACTCCTGAGAACTTCAACTATGATTTTTCTTTACCTAATAATAATATATTAGAGTTGAAAGACACTATATAAATAATGTAATTCTGTTGTTGGTGAAAATGGCACCGAAATGTTACCAGCAAATGAACCTCGGTTCAGCAACCTCAGTCCCCTGAGTTCTGGCTAAGAAAGAATTCAGAGCTAAGACTCAAATACTAGCAAAAGTTTATTTATGAAGTCACAGAGGTGGAAGAACTGAGTGGTGGAAGAAGTGAGCCAGCTGAGCTGCATGGGCTCAGAGAACAAGTTACAGAGGCAAACTTAGGAGCAAGAGAGGCAAGGAAAATATTTCTAGCAGAAGAGAGTGAGGAAAGGCGCCGGTGTGCTCCAGAGAGAGCTGGGTACTGGGTTCTCTGTCTTAAGGGTAATTTATCTGTCAGTCTCAGAGGATTATCCCAATAGATTATTCATCAGCTTTCCAGGTGTGTTCTACAGGGTCATGGTCTCCATTGACTCGTCGGTGCCAGGGCAGAGGGTCATTAATCAACACAGCTGGTCTTGATGTCAGCCATAGTGTCTCTTGTCTGGTTTTGATGCTTTTCTGGGCCTAGAACTGAAACACAACTGAGACCTAGATATATTTGATTCCATCAGAACCTCATTGTCCTGGGTACTTAATATTTAAGGGCTACTTTCTGGCCCTCTTTTCTGTTACTCCTCTAAGGGGGTCTAACTTGCATGACTAGCAACATGCCAAGGGAGGAAAGGTCAGGGGAGGGTCTGAACCGCATGATCAACCATATGCTAGGGGAGGAACGGTCACCCTGGGGTCAAAGTCCTTGTTTGCCCAGTTTTGCACATTGCTAGCCACCTAGGGCTTTCTGCCCTGCTGACCTGTACCTGGTCCATCGTCCTTGCTCAGCTCATGGGTATCTAACTGCCTACCACAGTTCAACCATATCACTGATAAATTTTATCAGACTCCAGGGTGGCCACTGGCAAAATCATGTTCCCATTATGGCATGTTTTTCTGCTGAATCCAGATGTGACCAAGGACCAAGGCACACTCCAGGCAGCTTCTATCAGTCAGAGATCTGGCTTAAAGATGAAATCTATTTTCCTCCCATGAACTAGCCCAGCTAGGAGCAGTGCCCTGACTGGATGCAGGTTTTCTGATCCCTACTTCCAGTACCTTTATGGTATGTCATCATCTTCTTTCTCCTCCCTCACAGAGAAGAGTAGATGATAGGGAAAAGAAACTTAATCAAGAAAAATATACTTTACTGTTATTTCCCTTTAGATTTGATGGTATGTGAGATTTAAATTTTTAATATCTAAGTACATATTATACACAATGAACATATACTACATTTAAAATTAGAAAAATAAAAACAAATACAACAAAAAAATCTGTTATAATAATAGCATAAAGACTTAATAATTGATTAGTCTCATGTTCTAACTAGTAAAGGTGTAAAGCTTGAAAATTTTTCTCAGTTCAACAGGAATTTATTAAATGTCTACAAAGTGCAAAGCACTTATATAAGTCTGCTGAGGGACTTGCCTCACTCTCCAAACTTTATGGCTATGGTTTTCAATAGCTTAGAGAAAATGTAATAGTCAACAAAAATGAATTCAATTTCCAAACATTTATTTAGCTTAACTAATACAACTTCTTTTATCCTTTTTGTCTTCATTACTGAATTCTGTACTTTTTTCAAGGTCTTGGCTTACTCCTATTTACATTTTAGCTAATACAGATTTTTAAATTATTTATATTTCAATATTTATTTCAGAACTACTTCTAAGTCTTTGTGAGACAAGGAAATGACCAAATAAAATAAATCATGTAAATTATAAAACTTGAAGAGTCTTTATGCAAATATACTTTTCAATTTACATGTGCTACATATTAATTTTCCATTCTTTTTTTTATTATTATTATCAGAGTGTCTGTACTACCTCCATCCTCTGCAGGATGCTATTTCAAATGTGTCTGGTATTTCAAATAACTTGAATGAAACTGCTTCTATCCCATAAAAGGAGATATATAAATTTTGAACCATTAACCAACACAAAAACTTTGAGAAACCCTCTTTGTCAGCTAAATGTTTACTCAGTGGGTGGGCCATTCATAGTGGGGGGGAAATGCCAAAAATATAGATTTTAGTGGTTTATTAATTATATTACTTTTAATCAATATTAATTGAATTAACTCTTTTTCTTCATTCTCCTCTTATTATAAATGTGGCTCCTTTGACCAGTATATCAAGGATTGTTGTCTACAAAATAAAACAAGACAAAAAGCCTCATGGCCTTTTCTAATTAAACGAGATAAATGTCCATCTATATAGTGTGTCATTTTTCCTCAGAAGCCTGCCGTGCTGTTCAAAGATAATGCCTTAGTACCACCCTCCTGGCTAGAAAAGCACACTGTTAATGAAATGCTGTGTCATTGGGCAAATAGAACTTGACTTTGTGTTGCAAGATAAAGGGAACAGTGTTGCACAAAGCAGTATCATTCCCTATGTTACTGAAAATTGCTCCCATCCATCAAAGTGTTTCCCAGGCATTCTGCAGATGTGAGCTGTGTAGGCTGTGGGCATCTGCAGTACAGATACAGCAGGGACCACTGGTGCCCTAGCTTTTGCTGCTGATTGGATAACTCTTTGTTCTAATGAGGCAGTGACCCTATTCTAAGGAATACAATTCGAGAGGGCGAGGGGGAGGATGAGGGATAGAAAGAAACACTGATGAGAAAGAGAATCATTGATTTGCTGCCTCCTGCATGCCCAGGCATGTGCCCTGACCAGGAATCAAACCAGTGACCTCCTGGTTCCTTTGTTGAAGCTCAACCGCTGAGCCAAACTGGCCAGGCAAGGGCAATTCTCTTTTCACCATAATTTGACAGCCAATCATTTCATCCCTTGTGAAACTCTAAGTGGCTTCCAAGGTTCTTGAGATGTGAGTCTAGGACCCACCAACTGTGTGCTCCTTCACAGTCGTTTGCAGGTTCCTTCTCCAGTCCCCAAGAATTGAACTCCATTCTACACTGCCTTCCCTCTCTATACGCTCTCCTTAGGTGATCTTGCTCAGTTCCAAAACTTTAAATAGCATCTGCACAATGATGACTCTCCTATTTCCCTCCCTCAAGTCTCGCCTGAGCTCCTGGCCCACATATCCAACCGTCTATTCAGTAACTTCCCTTGAATTTCCAACATGCATCTCAACCCAACACGGCCTCTGTACATATTCTGCTGATGCTCTTGTGTCTCAGAGTGCCCCCCGCTCCCCACTTATAAGGCAGAGCTTTCCACTATAGAAGCTAACAGTGCTGAGTCCCACTCACAGCCTCTTTTGCTACTGAGCACAAGCATGAGACATAGACTCTGCCAATCGGATCTACTTTCCCCAGACTTTGAATCAACAGCTAATGACATCTAGAAGTAGGGTCTACATGGGGTCCATTCTAGTAACAGGTGTCAGCCGGTCAGAACTCTGAAGTGAGCAGAGGCCGCAGTGCTAGCAACAGCCCGTCCTGGGTCTGAGAAGCTCAGCAGTGGAAGTTGCAATATCTGCCTAGAAGCAGGAAGTGATAACTTCATTAAACCAATTTCTTAGCACGATTTTGGGTTTTGTTTCCGGCTTTGTTGCCTTCAAACCTTGCTGCCTCATCCTTCCAATGATTCTAAGAAAAAACTAATATTTGTTGAATAAATTGTTTTTCTTAAATCAGCCAGAGTACCTATTGCTTGCAGGTAGGAATCCTAACTTGTAAAATGTCAAAAACAGGACTTGGGGCAATTTATCCACAAGTAACAACTTCTTTTCCACTAATATTTATGAGAAATTTAAAACAGTTGCAAGAAACAAGTCTAGTAACCAGTTGTAAATTAATGCAGCGTGTACTTATGTACTGATTCTCATACGAATCGTAAATATAAGAAAACCTACGCTTTGGTAATAAATTAACACGATTTTGTATACTTTGAACTCATTATAGCTAGAATAAATTCATTATAGCTTTCTATTGAAAAAATTCCTATGTTATACTAAAATTATGATATGATTTAATGACACTTCATTTACAAGCAGTTATTTGTGAGTACAACTCTAGCCAAGAGCAAGGCACACCTGTACAGGTGCTGCACCAACAAGGGTGAGGACAGAATTTTGGCTGGTCATGGTGGGGAATTCAATTTGCCTTGTAGTAAATTCTTCAGTGAAGATGCCAAGGAGCAGGTCAGAATGGTCTAAGACAGATCATATTTGCAAGAAGCTTATTCCACAATTGCTTTTGTGTTTGCACAACCTTATTTCTCAGGATGCATGAGATTTGAACTGAATATGGTATTGAGAATCTGACTTTATAATAATTTGTTTCTCAGACTAACCCTAGCTCATTATCTATGACCTCAGTGTGACAGGGCACTCTTGTAAATTCTTTGTAGGGTCCCAAGGAGCCTCCAACTATAGGATTCCTAGATGTATAAGGTGTGAAGTCTGGCCCCAGTTTATCTTTTCCCCCCACTCCACCTCTATCTCCTGGCATTAACTGTACATTCCCTTCAGCCTCTGGTTCTACAGCAAGCATGTCAAACTCAAAAGCTAACACGGATCAAATAAATGAGGCATGCGGCCCACGGGCCGTGAGTTTGACATGCTGGTTCTACAGTTTCCTTTCCAGCAAGCTTCCCTCTGGTGATGGGGCAGGGGTGGTTCAGGGGCAGGGTCCTAGCAAGGTGGCTCCAGTCATCTTAAGCAGTGACCACGTTGCCAGCTATAAACCACCAGTCCTGTAACACCAAATAATAGGAGAGCAGGCTGCACCTCTGCCATTCCCTCTCTCCTCCCCCAAACTCATCTCCTCTTCCCTTTCCCCATCCAAGTAGGCACAGGGCAGATCAATAATACCCGCCCCTCCCTGTTGGCACCCTCAATCTTTCAGAATCATTTTGTTAACGCTCTCCTCTCTTGGCTTAGGAGAGGGAGTAAGGGTACCTCCCTGCAATGAAAGGGGTGCCCTCACACTGTGAACCTCACTCTCACCAGGCGGCCACCCCTGACCTCAAGGACCCTCTTCCTCTTCAACCTTCTGCTCAGATGGGCTGGAGTAAAGTGGGGTAATTTTCCAGTTGTGGAAGCTCTCTTCAGGATGCGGGGTTCTTAGCACCTTTGTCTTTGGCAATAGGCCTAATGCCATTTCTGGAGCAACAAGAAAGTCCCATTTATCAGCCTATCCACAATCATTTCACCAAAGTGTACCAGCCACAAGGTGTCTCCACTCTGCTCTGTGGCAAATATTCCTTTCAGCAAGGGAATCCAAAGTCAAAAGGTGTCTTTTTAGTGGTATAATCTATTCTCTTTCTTTTAACATTTTCCATGCCAGTGGCTTCTGTTGGAGTGAGGTGACGTTCCCAGTTAAAATGTATTCTTATTGATTCATTCGAAAGCTATTTGTGCAGAATCTGGGATACAGTTATTAGCCAAAAAAGACAGGTGCTTCTCTTTAGGGAACTTGTAGTCTAGTGACTGAGAGTAAAGTAAATGAATCACACAAATATGTGTAAAATTCAATCTCAAAAAACAGTTGAAGAAAATAATAAAATTGGGAGGTCAGGAAAGGCCTTTTGAGGCAACTGAAGTATCTGTTTCCCCATTATATTATCTAGAATCAAATGCTATTCATAGGAATAGACTGTGAGCCTTAACACCGAGTCAAGGCCTCATTTTGCACACTCAGTTTTAAAATGAAGTTTAACCTTTTCAATTGTGCTCCTATTTACATACCCTCTTAAACTTTGTCTTAGGGACCAGCACCATTTCTTTCCACACCCTTCTTCCCCCTTTCCCATGTGCACAGCATCCCATTCTGTGCTCAAGCTCTCCATAGCCACCCACCATCGCTTCCACACACACACACTCCTAACCTTTCTCTTCTCCCCACTACAGCTTCCTTTTCTTGACCCCAGTTATTAAGGGGAAAATATCAGGTATGAATGGCCATCACCATTTGGATTTTTTCACCATTTGCATTTTAGAAGGATGAGTAATTGACATGCGGAAAGTATAAAAATGTAAAATGATGAATTGCAGAATTGTAGATTGCAGATGGGAGCAGACTGAACATAAGGAACCTTCTGAGAGCTCGTATATGAGAGATGGCTAGCCTTGGTAAATGGTATTGATAGTTGATATCAAATTGGGGAACATGGGTTTTGGAACAAATAATACTATACTGTTTATCTGTGAAATTCACAGAAGACATTTAAAACAGAATTTCTAGAAAGTTTTTATTTTCCAGGAGAATCATTCATAAACAAAAATTCAAGGCAAACCTCGCTGTGAGATTGCCTGTGATTATTTCAGACACAAATCCAGATCAGATTACATCACTACTTAATTATAATGTAAGGAGCATGGGCTTTTCAGAGCTCTAAATAAAGTCGGGTAGCAATGTGGATAAAAAAAAAGCACATGATACGTTACTAATCTTCCTCTGAGAGTTAAGAAAATACAAACCCTAAGATGTCATACGGTAAGAATGTTAAAACTGCTTATACCATATTAGGAAAAAAGCTTACGCTATGATTAACTAGCATATTTTTCCTTTTGATTTGGTTTGGGGAAACATGAAACATTTTAAATCAATTGTAAGCTTTTTGATTTCCATGTTGTAGCTATAGAACTATAACTTTTTCTAATATTATTATTTTTAAAAATAGCCTAGTTTATAATAGAATAATATTTGTTGGTAGACCAAAAAAAAAAAAATCAAAACATCTCACTTTTTTCTATTTATTTTGACATGAAGAAAGTTTTAGGTACTTTTATTTAGAAGAAAATTATTATTTATTGAGAATTTGCTATATGCCAGTGTTCTGGACATTAATTTGTAAGCTCTCACTTATCTAGCATAAACATTGTACCAAAGCAACTAAAAAAAATAGTTTATTGTCAATACTGTCAATAATATAGTCTTTATCTATTATTTTATAATTTACAAATAAATTTTAATGTAATTTTGTTTTTAATCAGTTTATATATTCACTAGACACCCGATGCAGAAAGATGCGTGCAGAATGGGCCTTCCTTACCCTGGCTGCTGGTACAGCTTTTGCTCTGGCCCGGAGCCACTTTTCTGCCTTTGCTCCACCTGGAACCACCTTTCCGCCATCCCACGCTACCCAGAGGCTCTGAGCAGCTGGGGCAGAGCAAAACACCTGTGTCGTCGCCATGGCGACAATGCAAGCATCCCGCCCCTGGCCACTGGGCACTTGTGTATGCAAACTAGTCCACCATCTTTGTTTGGTTAATTTGCATACTCACTCCTGATTGGCTGGTGGGTGTCATGAGGGTATGGTCAATTTTCATCTTTCTCTTTTATTAGTGTAGATAGTTTTAAAAATTAAATAGTTCCACAAAGTTGATGAAAAACAGTAATCCAAGAGTTTCATGAGCTTCCCTCCCAAATCTTATTTCCAAAGGACTAATTTTCAATCCTTTTTTCTGTTTCTTTTAGTATTTAGAGCCATATTTCTGTTCTTCTTAATACTGCTATTCTAAAATTTTTTCAGTTTTATATATCTATCAACTTTCTATTATGGAAGATGAAAATATGGTTCTGTTACACACTTACTACCCCCCACACCTAAAACACACCCACAGATACTCTCATATATCTCCTCCTTCCCATAATGTATTATTGTCTCAGTTTTTAATTAGGTCAATAGTCAGTATTTACATATCATTTATGTTGCTATGACCATGAGATATTTTTCATTGCTGAGCCATGTAGTATAGGATGATTATATTTCTCTATTGTACAACTTTTTGTTTTCCTGGAATTTGTTTTGTCACTTGTTTAGTTCTCTATGTATCTTATATTAATTTACCCTAAATTCTCTTCTAGAAATGTAAATCTTCTCTCAACATGTTTTTCAAAGATATTAGGTGTTAGGACTATAGGGCAATATGATACTTAGCCATTTGTAAGCTTCCCACCACAGGAGAATAAAAGACCAGGAAAAACTTGGTCTGACTTGATACCAGAGTCAGACCATACAAGGAATGAAAACTGTTCTGAAGACACCTGATCGCACATCTGCATTTCATCCACTTTCCAAGCTCACTAACTCAGCCCCCAAAACCACTGATAATCCCCACACACATACACTGACTGCATATACAGATGAAACTTCAGCTCCTGGGTGCTATTATCATTGACCTTGGCTTAGTTCTGTACAGCCCTTCCCTTTGGATATCCCATCCCTTTCCCCTTTCCTTATATAAATTCATTTTTTTTAAATCTACCTTCTAAGATGGCTACTTAGCCTGTCTTCATACCACCATGTTAAACTTTCATTAGGTATTCTATCAAATCTATCTCCTTGGAGATAGCCATTCTGGAGTCTCTCTCTCTCTCTCTCTCTCTCTCTCTCTCTCTCTCTCTCTCTCTCTCTCTCTCTCTCTCTCCCTACCAATCAGGACTTGCTGTTCCCTCTGCCCCACATGGCTACTGGTCTGGGGCTTTCTCCCTCTCATCTGTGCTGGTTCCCTCATTTCCTGGATCCAGTGTAGTTGGGTCAGGAATCATTTACCTTCAGAAATTTGAAGATCCTACTCCATTGTCATCTGGCTTCCCGGGTGTCTGCTGAATAGCCTGCAGCCATTCTCATCCCTGACCCTTTGTGTGTGACAGTTTTTCTCTCTGAATGCCTAGAAGATCTCTTTGTCCTAGGTGTACTGAAATTACATGATAATGTACTTTGATTTAGGTGATTTCTCATCTATTGTGCTGGGAAAGTGGTGACACCTTTCAATCTAGAATGTCAGTTCTTCCATGCTGGAAATTTTTCTTGAGTTATTTCTTTGATGATTTCCATCATTTTATATCTCTAACCACTTTTATTCTACTTTCTTTTTTTTTTAACAGAAAAATCATTTTAATAGATAAATTTTAACAATGTACAGGCTAGAGTCTATTTTTCTGAGAGTCTTTTTTTTAAATAAATCTTTATTCAAATTATTACAGTTGTTTCTCCTTTTCCCCCCATAGCTCCCTCCCACCCGGTTCCCACCCCACCTTCTGCCCTTACCTCCCCCACACTGTCCTCATCCATAGATGTACGATTTTCGTCCAGTCTCTTCCTGCACTCCCCCATACCCTTTTCCCCCTGAGAATTATCAGTCCACTCCCTTTCTATGCCCCTGATTCTATTATATTCACCAGGTTATTCTGTTCCTCAGGTTTTTAATTCGCTTGATTTTTAGGTTCACTTGTTGATAGATATGTATTTGTTGTTCATAATTTTTATCTTTACTTTTTCTTCTTCCTCTTCTTAAAGAATACCTTTCAGCATTTCATATAATACTGGTTTGGTGGTGATGAACTCCTTTAGCTTTTTCTTATCTGTGAAGCTCTTTATCCGCCCTTCAATTCTGAATGACAGCTTTGCTCGGTAGAGTAATCTTGGTTGTAGGTTCTTGCTGTTCATCACTTTGTAGATTTCTTGCAACTCCCATCTGGCCTGCATAGTTTCTGTTGAGAAATCAGCTGACAGTCGTATGGGTGCTCCCTTGTAGGTAATTAACTGTTTTCTCTTGCTGCTTTTAATATTCTCTCTTTGTCTTTTGCTCTTGGCATTTTAATTATGATGTGTCTTGGTGTGGTCCTCTTTGGATTCCTTTTGTTTGGGGTTCTGTGTGCTTCCTGGACTTGTAAGTCTATTTCTTTCACCAGGTGGGGGAAGTTTTCAGTCATTATTTCTTCAAATAGGTTTTCAGTATCTTGGTCTCTCTCTTCTTCTGGCACCCCCATAATTCTGATGTTGGTACACTTGAAGTTGTCCCAGAGGCTTTTTACACTATCTTCAGCTTTTTGGATTTTTTTTTTCTTTTTGCTTTTCCGGTTGAGTGTTTTTTGCTTCTTTGTATTTCAAATCTTTGACTTGATTCTTGCGTTCCTCTAGTCTGTTGTTGGGTCTCTGTATAATATTTTTTATTTCGGTCAGTGTATGTTTAATTTCTAGTTGGTCCTTTTTCATATCTTTGAGGGTCTCGTTATATTTATCGGCCTTTTCTAGGATATTCTTGAAAAGCCTTATAACTGTGGTTTTGAATTCTATATCCAGTCGTTTGTTTTCCTCCATTTCTTTCGTTTGTGATCTGTTTCTTTGTCGCTGCATTTTCACTGCTTCCCTGAGTTGGTAGGGTAGCTTTGTGTGCTAGGTTTCCTATATGGCCCAGTGGGTCGGCCTCCCAGTTACCTGAGGTGGACACTCTTGGTGCACCCCTTTGTGGACTGTGTGTACAGCCTTGTTGTAGTTAAGTCTTGATTGTTGTTGGTATCACTGGGAGGACTTGACCTCCAGGCCAGTTGGCTGTGAGGATCAGCTGTGTCTATGCTGGGAGAAGTTTGGTGCTGGAGACAGCCTTATAGGATAAGACTTGCCAAATTGCAAAAGCCTCTGTGCTCAGCTTGGATGGGGTGGAGTCTCAGGGCGGAGCAGACAGTCTTGGCTTCCCCTCAGCCCTGCCCTTGCGTGCGCCCCGCCAGACCTCTGCCTTCCCCTGCTCCCGAGCCTCCGCCCAAGAGTCCAGATTCCCGCTGCAAGAGCATGGGTCCCCAGGGGCTCGCCTGGAACTGGGCTTCAGTGCATTCAGGAGCTTCCGACTCCCTTCTGCTAGGGAAAGCCTGTGGCAACCTCTGCAGTCTTTGTGTGCACTGGCACGCGCACCTCTAGACCCCTTCCCCCGGGTCTCCGAGTCTTGGAGTGCCTTTCTCTCTACCTGATAGTCCAGACTCCCCCTGTATGAGCCTGGGTCCACGGGGTTTCGCCCGGAACTGGGGTTCAGTGCAGTCAGAACTGGGGTTCAGTGCAGTCGGGGGCTTCCTTCCCCCTCCCACCAGAGAAAGTCAGCCAGGCTCTCAGCCGCCCTTCCTCTCTGCGCGCACAAAGACCATTTGCTGTACCTCAACCTTTTGCCATTCTCCAATTCTCCGTAAGCTTTTCTCTTTCCTTCTAGTTGTAGAATTTCCACTCAGCCAGCTTTCCTGTGGTTCTGGATGGTGTCCGTTCTGTCTTTTAGTTGTAGTTTTGAAATTGTTGTGCGAGGCAGCAGTTTAGGTGCTTACCTATGCCACCATCTTGGTTTCTCCCACTTTTATTCTACTTTCTGGGAGACTTCAACCATTCTATTAATATTTTTATTTTCTATTATCATATTTTAAATTTCCAAGAGTGGGGTTTTTTATGTTCTCATAATTTTTCTTTTTTTTATTCATCTATATTTGTTTCATAGATATGTTACTTTTTCTTATCTCTCTGTAGATTTTAATGAGCTGGCTTTTTTTCTTTAACTTTTTCTTCTCCCTCTTAGTTTAAACTGTTTTCTCTAAGTTCTAGCTTCACTTGAATTTCGTCTCTGTTGTTGATGCTGGAGGCTCTGCTAAAATGCATGGGGATCATGGACTATCTATTCACTCATAATTTAAGAGCGGGCATTCAAACCTGAATTCGAAACTGTGTGGACCTAGGTAGGGATTGTAAACTGGTGAACTTTACTATAGAGTGATCTGGCTGAGGTTATTCTTGAGGAAACCCCCAATCATCAGTATCTTTAGGCTTTTCTTTGGGGCTTCTTAGATTTCCAGAAAACAACAACAAAAACATGTCCAATGTTCTATATGAGGCTCTAAGCCAGATTGCTACTGATCTTGGAGCTAAATGGATCTAGAGTTTCTCCCTTTAGTATGTGGGCTTGCACTTGCCACTTCTGTTTTCAGTGTGGTACCCTCACTCCCTCTGGCTCTTTTATTCAGAAAGTAAACAAAGTCTTCTGCTGTAGTGGGAGAAGGGCAGTTGACCAGCTATGCATGGTGATAGGCAAGGGGGTGGGCAGTAGATAGCAAAGGAGATCTGGAGCATCTAACTGCTTCTTATACAAACCTTCAAGCAATCCTCCTGTTTTACCCTTGTTTTTCAGACATTCCTAGTGTTTTAGAATTTATTATTTCATTATCAATTTGATTATTATTCAGATCAGGAAGCAACTTCCCATTGAAAAGATGGGTTAGTTATTCACAGTTGCCAAGAGGTGGAGGCATCCCATACCACACAGAACACAGAGAGAAGCACCAGGGTGGTCGGAAGGCAGAGGGAGTGAGGGAGAAATATGGGCAAGAGCCTCTATCGTGGTTTTCATGAGAGGAATGGGAGAGATGAGCTAAGCAGACTAGGATTGGCTAGTTCAAATGATTTCAGCAGGCTCTGGGGCAAGGGGACTGTCCCTAGGGACCTGATACCTGGCCCTGGGATGATTAGGACAGCATAACGTTGGCCCAGAATGTAAAAGCCTGACAGAAGAGGTGGGAGGTAGTGTGCGCTCTGGATTGGTTGGCTTGCATATGGAAGATGCAAGGAAGGGGACTCTTTATAATCAGGAGGAATTGGCTAGCCCTGGAAGGTGCAGTCTCCCATTATCAGTAAGGCCTCAGATGTCAAATCTTCAGAATAAAAAGGTATGCTTAATACATTTGGCACTGACATTTCTTAGCCTTGGGAGGTCTATGGTGCAAGATGCCTCACTTCTGGGGTTTCTTGACGGCCTGTTCATGGTTCCTCTTCCTTGGATATAATATGATTATGACAAGGGAGAACTTATCACCCATCCATCTACTCACCAGCTTCCAAAATCTTTTGCTAATGTCCTCACTGATAGATCTTCCCTTCCCCCACCTGGTGGGTGGAGTATGATGTAACTTGCGGCCTGGACATACCTGAGTACCTAACCAGGCACCTTATATGGACTATACATTGAACCACCAATCAACACCGGCCAAATACCCTAAGCCCTTATCCCTATATGACCATAGATTAAGCCACCAATCAGCACATGCCGAGTACACTAAGCCCCCATTCCTTCCCATTCCTCCCCTAAAAGGCGTGTTCACCTCTGCACATGTTGCTGTTCTCCCCTTGCGAGACAGCCTGGCAGGTCTCTTTCCCCTAATAAAGCCTGTGATCCTGGTTTTCGGCTCCCGATTAATTTTCTCACTCACTCTAATTTATTCTCTTTGAATATGAGACATTTATGCCTTTTAAAAAATCCTTTAAGTCATTTTAGTGGGATTTGGAGAGATAGCTAAGTTGAATGCTTGTGTTCAATCCACCATCTTTCACAGGTAGTCACAAAGTAAGTACAAGTACTTTTTCTTCTTACTTTGAAGGAATGGAAGTACTTAACCACCCCATTCCACTTCTACTCAAAACAGGTATACACAGGATCATATAACTTACCTTAAAATATTTGAAGGGATACTATATGAAAGAAAGAACAAACTTATTCTGAACTCTTCCAGGGACCAAATCTAGGGATAATGAGTAGAAATTTTAGAAAAAGGTTTCTTTGGACTTAATAAAATAAAAAATATTATAGAAGTTTAAATTTTTAACTCATTGCCTCACGAAATAAAAAGCTTTCCATCGTGGAATGCATGTATTCATTCACAAACCCTTATCAAGTGGCCAGTTCCTTCCTGATCTGAAGCTGCTCAGGAGCTAATGGAGTAGACCAGCGATTTTCAACCAGTGTGCTGCAAGAGGTATACTGGGGTAGTGCAAGAATTTTTAAAACATGCAATGCCTGACTATTTAGTCAGGGACACTGACCTCTTTTCCTTTAGATTTTCAAATTGTAAAAATGAAAGAGTCAATACAACAATACAGTCAATGCTGACTATGAATGAATCAAAATTATACCCAATTTTTTGTCAAATCGGCAAAAAATATATATTTTTGGCATGCCACCGAATTTTAGTAATTAGTTTATGTGTGCCATGAGATGAAAAAGGTTGAAAATCACTGGAGAAGACAGAAATCTGAGCCTAAAGTTTTCTGATCCCTTAGGTCTTCCTGTTGTACTACCCATAGCATTTACATTTCTTTTTCAGAGCACTTACAATTACTTACTTAATGTCTGTCTTCTCTTTAGTCTCTGAGCTCCATAAGGGCAAGAACTGTATCTTTATTGATCACAACTTTACTACTTAGATTTAGCAGTGGTGCCTGATACATTGTAGGTGCTCTTAAGCAAACCAAAATTTACATAGCATATTCAGAAATAGTGTGATGTAAATATAATCATGGTGGGAGGAATCCAAGATGGTGGCGTAGGTAAACACCTAAACTGCTGCCTCGCACAACAATTTCAAAACTACAACTAAAAGACAAAACGTCTATCACCCAGAACCATGGGAAACCTGGCTGAGTGGAAGTTCTACAACTAGAAGGAAAGAGAAAAGAGCATTGAGATGTGCACAAGCGCTGAAAAGCTGAGGTACGGAGGCGCGTGATCTGGGCTGGCGGCAGGCATTGCTTTTTTCAACCCAAAAGGGAGACAAGCCCCCGATTACTCTGAAATACAGTTTCTGGGGAGACACGGGGGACCCAAACTCCTATGGGGAGAAGCTGGATTGTCTGCCACCGGGTCAGAAAGTGAGGGGGGCCTGCTTGCAGAGCTGCGTGCAAGAATAATTGTTTACTGCGCTGGGGCACAGGACGCAGTCGGAGACACAGACCCAGCTAACTAGCAGCCATTGCTGTTTGCCACGCCCTAGCCTAGTGACGCCCTGAGATCCCACCCCACACAACCTACAAACCCACCCAAGCTCTAAGCAGCGGCTTTTGCATATGAATGGACTGCCCTATCGCAGCTTAACCTAACAAACTTGCAGCCTGGATCAGACAGCTCCAAAACCTCCAAACCCCAAGCAAAGAGCAGAAAACTGTAGCTCTCACTGTAGCTCCTGCTGGGTGGACTCAGACAATAGCTGACCTGCACCCCATTGGAGATCCAGAAGCCAATATACCTAGTGGTCAGTGTGAGAATCCAGATTTCAACTCCTCACATCCATAAGTGACACATTCAAGAGGCAGACTCAGTGAGCACCAAAGCCCCACTGAAACAAGTCCTGCACCATAAGCGTGTCTCCAGCACAGCAGTTCTTATAGACACAGCGAGTCCTCACAGCCGATTGGCCTGGAGGTCAATTCCTCCCAGCGTACCAACAGCAATTAAGGCTTAACTACACCAAGACTTTACACTCAGCCCACAAAGGGGTGTACCAAGAGCGTCCACATCAGGTGATTGGGGAGGCTGAGCTACTGCCCCCTATAGGTCACCTACCACACAAAGCCACTCCATCAACACAGGGAAGCAGCCAAAATGCGGAAACAAAGGAACATGTCACGAATGAAAGAAACGGAGGAAAGCAAACTACTGGACGACATAGAGTTCAGAACCACATTTATAAGGTTACTCAAGAATCTTCTAAAAACCGCCGAGAAACTTGATGACACTTCTGAGGAGCTTAGTGAGACCTTCAAGGACCTTAATGAGAATGCCACAAAAATGGAAAAGGACCAGTCAGAAATGAAGCATACACTGTCTAAAATAAAGAATATACAGAAACTCAACTGTAGATCAACGTACCCCAAGAATCAAACCAAAGATCTGAAATATGAGGAAACAAAAAACACCCAACCAGAAAAACAAAAAGAAAAAAGAATCCAAAAATATGAAGATAGTGTAAGGAGCCTCTGGGACAACTCCAAGTGTACCAACATCCGAATTTTTGGGGTGCCAGAAGAAGAGAGAGAGCAAAATACTGAAGACCTATTAGAAGAAATAATGACAGAAAACTTTCCCTACCTGGTGAAAGAAATAGACTTACAAGTCCAGGAAGCACACAGAACCCCAAACAAAAGGAATCCAAAGAGGACCACACCAAGACACATCATAATTAAAATGCCAAGAGCAAAAGACAAAGAGAGAATATTAAAAGCAGCAAGAGAAAAACACTTAGTTACCTACAAGGGAGCACCCATACGACTGTCAGCTGATTTCTCAACAGAAACTATGCAGGCCAGAAGGGAGTGGCAAGAAATATTCAAAGTGATGAACAGCAAGAACCTACAACCAAGATTACTCTACCCAGCAAAGCTATCATTCAGAGTTGAAGGTCAGATAAAGAGCTTCACAGACAAGAAAAAGCTAAAGGAGTTCATCGCCACCAAACCAGTATTATATGAAATGCTGAAGGGTATTCTTTAAGAAGAGGAAGAAGAAGAAAAAGGTAAAGATAAAAGTTATGAACAACAAAATGACATCAAATACATACCTACCAACAAGTGAATCTAAAAATCAAGTGAATAAAAATCTGAAGAACAGAATGGACTGGTGAATATAATAGAATCAGGGACATAAGAAAGGGAGTGGACTGACGACTCTCAGGGGAAGCAGGTGTGAGGGGTGTGGGAAGAGATTGGACAAAAATCTTACTCCTATGGATGAAGACTGTGGCGGGGGGGAAGGGCATGGGGTGGGATGGGGAATCAGGTGGAGGGGAGCTATTGGGGGGAAAAAAAGAGGAACACCTGTAATAATCTGAACAATAAAGATTTATTTAAATAAATATATAAATATAATCATGGCACTAGAAAAGAAGTCTAAAAGAAACAGAATTAAGTGAAGACATGGAATTCAGCCTGGAATGATAACGAGGACTTCCAGAGGGTGGTGGCATTTACAAGAATTCTTTTTTTTTTTAATTTTTCAATATTATTTTGTATAATTCTTAAAGAACATGAAGGAGTTAGTAAGGCAAGGAAGGAGGGGAAGAGAATCCTAAGAGAGGAAACAGGATGATAAAAGTCACAAAGACATTAAATAACATGATGCAATCTGGCAACTTACTCAATATGGCAGGATTACAGGGCACATATTGAGAAATATGGAGAGAGAAGACTAGAGAGCAAGACAAGGACAAGGTCATACTAAAATGTTTGACAATAATATGGCAATGAAGAGTTCTTCCATACTCTTAAGCAGAAGGTCTTCCAATTTAATTAAGAAATCTCATTCCGGCAGCAGTGGGTAGAATGGATGAGAGGTGGGGAGGCCAGAGGCAAGGAGACCAGTTGAAAATGTGAATGGCAGAATAAAGCACTAGAACATGAACACCATTCAGCCAAGTTCTTTGCCACTTTATAACAAGGATTGCTTTGCCTTCAGTGTCCAATAACAAGTTCCTCATTTTTCTCTGGGACCCACCAGAATGGTCTCTACTGTCAATGTTTCCACCATTCTCTGCAGAATTACTTGTGTTCTATAAAAAGATGCAGGCTTTCTCTACAGCCCTCATCTTTTCTTTCTGAGCTCTCACCACAAACACCCTGAATGGTCCATTTACGGCATGGAGGCTTCTTCTAGCATGTACCTACAAACTTTTCCAGCCTCTACCCCTTACTCAATTCCAAAGTTGTTCCCTCATTTGTTACAGCAGGACTCCACTTTTTAGTACTAATTTTCTCTCGTAGACCATTTGAGCTGCTATTACAAAGTACCATAGACTGGGTGGCTTATACAGAAAATAATTTATTTTCTCACAGTTCTGGAAGCTGGAAAGTCCAAGATCAAGGTACTGGTAGATTTAGTGTCTGGCAAGAACCCACTCCCTGATTCATGGATAGTTATCTTCTCACAGTGTCCTCACATGGCAGAAAGGGCAAGTAAACTCTCTGAGGTCTCCTTCATAAGGCACTAATCTCATCCACGAGGGCCCTGCAAAAGGCCCTACCTCCTAATACCATTATATTGGAGGTTAGAATTTCAACGTATACATTTAGGGGTAAGGCGGGGAACACAAACATTCAGTCTATAGCACCTTGTATCTATAATTGCTCAATGATAGAATCTACCATATTTCTTGGCATGCTGTCTGTTTCCAGTTATTTATGGGATTATTCTTCATTATAAACCTACAGAGTCCACCAGTGTTATTGCTCTGACTCTAACCTACTGTCAACTGACACTGCTTGTGTCTTCATCCCCCAGTGCATTATGGTCTGGTTCAGGGTGAACCAATGGCGTTAACTAAGCTCATGTGTCAATACATAGACTCTGCATTTTACTTTGTCACAGTGTAAAATATTATACATTTAAACATCTAGATAAATAAAATATAGTTTGTATGTGAGTGTTTAAAATTGTATTTAGGGGGAGAGAGAGAAAAAAACATTGATTTGTTGTTCCACTTATTTTTACATTCATTGCTTGCTTCTTGTATGTGCCCTGACCAGGGACTGAACCCTCAACCTTGGTGTATCAGCATGACTCTCTAATCAACTAAGCTACCCAGCCAGGGCTTAAAATATAATTTTGATGAAAGAAAATATTATCCTCCAAAATTTTAAGCATGATTGGTTTAAAAAACAATGTTGCCTGGCTGATATGGCTCAGTGGTTGAGCACTGACCTATCAATCAGGAGGTCATGGTTCAATTCCCAGTCAGGGCACATGCCCGGTTTTCCAGCTCAAATCTCCAGGGGGGCATTCAGGAGGCAGCCAATCAATGATTCTCTCTCATAATTTATGTTTCTATCTCAATCTCACTCTTTCTTCTTCTCTGAAATAAATTTTTTTAAAAAACAACGTTACTATTTACAGTGTTTGGTATATAGAAGGCATTCAATAACTATGTGATAAATGAACTTTTCAGTCAGGAAATCAAAACAAAATGCCCAACATGGCAAACTATGCATATGTTCTAAAAATAGCAATAGGCTAAATATCAGATACATAAAAAGCACATAGTGAGAAGGTGAGCTGGAGTGAAACTTTTGGGAGTTCTGACTGCTAAGCTAAGACATTTGGATTTTATAGAGAGCCATTAAGATTTGTTTATAATCAAATATCTGCCTAAGAAAGATAGCTCTGTAACTTCCCATTTCAGGGGGAAAGTATTTTCATCCTTTCAAATACCACTGAAATTGAAATACCAATCCTTTCAAATACCAATCTATATACAGCAGGTATATAATGTATATATATAAAAGGCTAATATGCAAAGTGGCCCCATGGGAATTCAACCAGAAGACCGGGAGTCTATCGCTCACTATGACATGCGCCGACCACCAGGGGGGTGGTGCAGAATAAAGGAAGGCCCCAGCTGGCTGCCAGGGAAGGGAGGCCCTGGTCAGCAGCAGGAAGGCCCTGATCGGCATCAGTCCTGATCACCAGCCAGACCGAGGGACCCTACCCATGCACGAATTTCGTGCACTGGGTCTCTAGTGTGTGTGTGTGTATATATATGCCTAAGCAACCGAACGACTGGTCGACTGGTCGCTATGACGCACACTGACCACCACGGGACAGAGGCTCAACACACAGGATCAGGCTCCCTCCTGTCTGGATCAGGCCAAACCAACTATCTGACATCCCCTGAGGGGTCCCAAATTGTGAGAGGGTGCAGGCCAGGCTGAGGGACCCCACTGGTGCACGAATCTATGCACCGGGCCTCTAGTGTAATATAAACATAGGAATAATTCTGTTTCAGGGACAGAAAAAGAAAATATAGGACCAAGAAACTTCTTAAGACAAAGTGTAAAAAGGACCAGATTGGGGGGAAAATGAGCAGCCTGCAATTCAATAGAGGAAAAACCTACTTAGGAGATCAGTACATTGTGTCTTGTACAGAAGCAGAGCCCCACGCTCTGAATGGAAGTAGCAGAGCTGCAGGGCTGTCAGCAGGAGATGCCACCAGAACAACCTCATCAAGCCTCCCTCTGTGAAGTGGGTCCAAAAGGGACTGTGGCTGGTAGGCAACTTGTAAAACTAGGATTGCTGCCTGTTGCCAGGGTGAGTGTAGGAAGGTGGGACAGGGGCATTTCCAAGGAACAAACCTTGAGAAACAACCAAATTGACACATCAGTGAATTTCTCTGAGATAGCTCCCTCCCTACCTCAAACAAGCTATCAACATTCTAAATCTTGCAAAATCACCACAGAAAATATAAACTCTTACCTCTTTTTCTTCGGGACCAAAATAATTGACCAAGGACCTAGATAATCTCCAAAGCAACACATCTCAAATGCCAATACTGGACCTGAGCAGGTACTCTGTTAAAATAAACAAACAGAAAAACAATTTTCAGAAAGTTTACACACACACACACACACACACACACACACACACTGCAAAGACCTAAGTAAATAAAGTGAAGTTATAATGTTTCTGAATAGAAAGACTCAACATGACAAAGATGACAATTTGCCCCAAATTAATCTCTAATGTTCATGCAATCCCAACCAAAATCCTAAAGGCATGGTATGGAGAATTTCACCAGAATTTCTCTACTCATTCTCCAAAGCCCAGCACTTTTTCCTCAGGTAAATAATTATGAGCAAGGGCTACATGTGTGCCTTTGATCTGGTCCCATATACTAGTACTAGAGGCCTGGTGCACGAAATTCGTGCACAGGGAGGGGGTGTTCCTCAGGCCAGCCTGCACCCTCTCCAATCTGGGACCCCTTGAGAGATGTCCGACTGCCCGTTTAGGCCCGATCCTGGTGGAATCGGGCCTAAACGGGCAGTCGGACATCCCTCTCACAATCCAGGACTGCTGGCTCCCAACTGCTCGCCTGCCTGCCTTCCTGATTGCCCCTAACCACTTCTGCCTGCCAGCCTGATCACCCCCTAATCACTCCCCTGCAAGCCTGATTGATGCCTAACTGCTCCCCTGACAGCCTGTTTGCCCCTAACTGCCTTCCCCTGCAGGCATGGTCACCCCTAACTGCCCTCCTCTGCAGGCCTGGTCACCCCCAACTGCCTTTCTCTACAGGCCTTGTACCCCCCAACTGCTCTCCCCTGCAGGCCTGCATCCCCCTCAACTGCCCTTCCCTGCAGACCCAGTCACCCCCAACTTCCCTCCTCTGCTGGCCAGGTCACCCCTAACTGCCCTCCCCAGTAGGCTTGATCGCCCCCAACTGCCCTCCCTTGCAGGCCTGGTCCCTCCCAACTGCCCTCCCCTGCTGGCCATCTTGTGGTGGCCATCTTGTGCCCACATGGGGGTAGGATCTTTGACCACATGGGGGCAGCCATCTTGTGTATTGGAGTGATGGTCAATCAGCATATTACTCTTTTATTAGATAGGATTAGATAGTATAGAGGCCTGGTGCATGGGTGGGGGCTGGCTGGTTTGCCATGAAGGGTGTCCTGGATCAGGGTGGGGGTTCCCTTGGGGTGTGGGGCAGCCTGGGCAAGGGGCCTGTGGTCGTTTGCAGGCTGGCCACACCCCCTAGCGACCCAAGCAGAGGCCCTGGTATCTGGGATTTCTTTATCTTCTACAATTGAACCTTTGTAGCCTGGAGTGGAGCCAAGCCTTTTGCTCGCTCCTTCTGCTTGCTCCATGGCAGCAGCCATTTCTGTTGGGATTTATGTATCTTCTATAATTGAAACTTGGTAGCTTGGAATGCAGGCCTGGGCTGGCCAGGGTGTGCGGAAAGCTTGGCTTCTTCCATCACCAGGGAAACCCAAGCCTCCCTCCTGCTCTCTCTCTGTGGCTGCAGCCATCTTGGTTTGGGTTAATTTGCATACTCACTCCTGATTGGCTTGTGGGTGTAGCAGAGTGATGGTTAATTTGCATATTACTCTTTTATTGGATAGGATACTATCTGAGAGAAACTCCTTGAAATCTGTGGCATATATATGGCAGTTTTCTTCCTATCCCAGTACTAATGCAAGTTGTTTTAATTATCCATTGCTATATAATACACAACCCCAATATTTACTAACTTAAAACAGTAATCTTTGTTTGCTTGTGATTTTGTATTTGCACATGGTTCAATGGGGCAGTTCATCTCTGCTCCCCATGACACTAGCCAGGTTGATTTAACTAAGGCTGGGGGGTGGGGCAGGGGGGTTTCAGAGGCAGAGGTCCACTTTCAAGATGGCTCTAGCTTGGTGCTGTCAGTCACATGGAAGCTCAGTGGGGCCTGTTTGCTGGAGCCCTTTAATAGGCCTTTCCATTTGACTGCATTCCTCGGAGCATGGCTACTGGGATTCAGAAGGAGGAATGCCTGTGCTCAGAGACCCAGAATGTTCTCTCTGCAGCCAACTGGACAAAGCAGTGACAGGCCCAGATCAGATTCAAGAAGAGAAGACATAGATCTCTGTCCTGAGGGAAGGAGCTGCATGCATGTATAGGGAGGGGCAGAATTATTTGGGAACCATCTTTGGAGATTATTTACTACTTGAGTTGTTCCTTGATTTTTTATTCCATTGGTCATTTTGATCAGTTTCCATAAAGGATGTCCAAATGTCATAGTTTAAGCCATAACCCTTCTGAGAAGTAGTCCCAAATAATTGTTAATTAAATTATAACTCATATTATGGAAGTTAGGCCTGATACATTTATTTTTAATTTAGATATCCAGTTATTCCAAGAGATTTTTTCCCTTTCTCCATTGAATTGTTTTGCAGTCTTTGTTGAAAAATCAATTGACCATATTTATGTGGGTCTACTTCTGAATTCTGTTTCAATGATCTATATGTCTTGTTTATTGTACCTTTATTAAAAGTTTATAATCAGAGAGTTTTGGTTCTTCAACTTGGTTCTTTTTCAAAATTGTTTTGGCTATCTTGGGCTTTTGCATAACTTTTAGATCAGTTTGAAATTTTCAACCAAAAATAACTGCTGTGATTTTTATTGGAATTACATTGATTCTATAGATCCTTTGGAGAAAACTGATAACAAATAATATTGAGTGTTATGATCATGTAGATAATATATCTCCATTTATTTAAGTCTTCTTTAATTTCTCTCAAGCAAAAAGTATCAAATAATTTAATCTTAAATGTTTGCTTAAATAAATAAATAACATGCTTCAGGCATGAAACCTCAATCACTGATTAATGTGCAAAGGACTACGTGTGAAAAAAAAATTCTGTTGGGGGAATCAAGTATTAGATTGCTAGCATAAGTAAAGTATTTTCCCATCACTGTATGTGGCTTAATAATTGCAAGTGCAGGTAATGAATAACCATGTGAACTTAGATTTATAATTGGCTATCAAGAGAATTGGATTCTTGTATCTAATTTACCTGCAGAGCATGTGACCTTTATTTACATCATTTGCACCTAAAAATAGGGTTAATCAGATATTCCCCTACTTATTTTATGAGAGCACTGAGAGGAATTTAAATTAAGGAGTGGCTGACAAAATGGTGATTTTGAAAATGTATTAAATGCTAGATCTTTGGAGTGACCAATGTTCCAATAGATGTACAAGAAAAAATGTCACACAGATGCACTCTTCTCTCTTTTTTTAATCCTCACCTGAGGACATGCTTAGTGAGAGGAAGGGGGGGGGGGGGGAGAGAGAGAGAGAAGAGAAACATTGATATGAGAGAGAAACATCAATCGGTTGCCTTCTGTACATACCCAAGACAGCAACCTTTCAGTTCACAGCTCAACCAACTGAGCCACTCTGGCCAGGCCACAGATGCACTCTTATGTGCCATCAGAGAAGTCCTTAAAAATCAGAGTTGCATAAACAGGCCAGGCCTTTCAGAGAGATCTCTCAGCACACCAAAACTATTCCATAAAGAGCAAATCCTATATAATAAAGGGATAATATGCAAATCGACCAAACAGCGGAATGACCAGTCGCTATGACAGACACTGACCACCAGGGGGCAGATGCTCAATGCAGAAGTTGCCCACTGGTGGTCAGTATGCTCCCATGGGGGAGGGGGCGCCACTCAGCCAGAAGGCAGACTCACAGCCGGCCGCCTCTACAGCAGCATTAAGGGCCTAAGCCATCAGTTGGACATCCCCTGAGGGCTCCTGGACTGCAAGAGGGCGCAGGCTGGGCTGAGGGACCCTCCTCCCCTTAGTGCACAAATTTCGTGCACTGGGCCTCTGGTGTATGTATAAGAAAGACTTGGGCAGTGAAGGAAAAAACCAGAAAGATTGTTACATTCTAAGAATTTCTTTATTGATAAATGCCCTAAATCTAGATGTGTCTATGATGGTACAAACTAGCCCATGTGAGACAAGAACAATCAGTGACAAAGCCAAAAGGAATCTAGAATTAACTGAATATTTCCTGACTCACTCTGGCTAGGACTTATAACTAGCTCCACTGGGACCATATCAGCAAAGTAGTATGATATTGTGATTTATATTAATAAATATAAATTTGGTCTTTGTCCCTTGTTTCTACATTAAACAGAGCTCCTAAAACCTTTGGGATTATCTAAGTGGTGAAAGCCATAAAGATGTCTTTTGTTATGTGAATGAGATGACTTTTGGAAAGCCCCTAAATCACCTAAGGGCGGGGGCTGGTTACCAATGGACTCAATCATGTGATTACAGGGTTGGAACTTTCAGTCCCATCCCTGACCTCAGGGAGGGGGGGAAGGGGCTAGAAATTGAGTTCAATCACCAATGATTTAATCTATCATGCCCACCTACTGAAGGCCCATAACAACCCCAAAGGACTGGCCTGGAGAGCTTCTGGGTTGGTGAACATGGACGTACTGGTGATACCATTGTAATATTCTGGTTATTATCTAACAGGAAAGGTATAAAAGGGAACACTAGATATAGGCATGCCATTTATATAGCTTTGCCAAAAAGCTGCATTTAACACTGTCCTAGTCTGTCCCAGCTCATCAATGGGGGAAGGGACTAGATAAAGGCAGTATAGACACATGCCCAGTAAGGTCTGAGTGATGGTAGGGAAGGTACTTGCCCATCAATGTAACCTGGGAGGGAGTTAGTGGCTACGGTGGGCATGGCCACTGAAACCTCTCAAAATCTAAATATATAAACGTCAAACAACGTTTCCCTCTCTCTCTCTCTCTCTCTCTCTCTCTCTCTCTCTCTCTCTCTCTCTCTCTCTCACACACACACACACACACACACACACACACACACACACACACACACACACACGGGCCCTCTTGGGAATCTTGCTGCAGGGGAATGCTCTCCCCAATGCCCACATGGTGCAAGGCCATGTTGGGCTCCACACATGGACTAATGGACTTAAATCTGGCCTGAATGCTGACCTTCACCCAGCTGCAACATGGAAACAAAAACTCTGGTCACTAGAGTTTCTGATTTTACTAAACTCCCAGCTGCCCCTTTTCCAGGACTGGCTTAATAGGCAGGGGACTTTGGAACCCGAGAAATGTAATTCCATGCCAATAAAGCCTTCTCCCACATTCCATCCTCCCGTGCAAGTTTTACAAAATTAATTTTCTGAAGATATCACAAGAGCCTCACTCCCACTTGGGTCTCTTCAGCATTACTGCTCTGAACGGGCATAGAAAGTCAGAGCCCTTCCCCCTTGTCCTATGCATCTCTTCCATCAGGCTATTCTTGAGTTATATCCTTTTATTCTAAACTGGTAACACAGGAAGTATAATGTTTCTCTGAGTTCTGTGAGCCACTCTAGCAAATTAATCAAACTTAAAGTTGGGGTCCTGGGAACCTCCCCTCTATAACCGGTGGTCTGTCAGAAGCACAGGCGATGCATTATCTGGACTTACAATTGGTGTCTGAAATGTGTGTGTTGCGGGGGCAGGTGTGGAGAGGACAGTCCTGTGGGACTGAACCCTTCCTTAACCTATAAAATCTGGTGCTATCTCCAGGTAGATAGTGTAAAATTGAGTTGAATTGTTGGACATCCAGCTGGTGTCCCAGAATTGCTTGGTGGTGTGTGTGTGGGGGGGTGGGGGGAACCCACACATCAGAATTGGGTGGCGGAATCTCAGCTGGTCATTCAAGAAACTTGTCATTCTTAACATTCCCTCCTGTTTCTGCTCCATAGCCAAGTCCAATAGATTCTGCCTTCAAAGTTAAAAACAAATTCATCCACTCTTATCAATCCTGTTACCACCTCAGTTAAGCCTCCATCATCTCTCCCATTTTCCTCTACACTGTATTTTTGCTAGACAGCAGCCAGAGAGATCTTTCAAGTGGATCTCCTTATCCCCACACTAACAATCCTTAAAAGGCTTTCTCCAATACACTTGAGATATGAACCAAATTGCTTACATGACCCACAAGGTCTTCATGATCTGGCCCCTGGCTCCCTCACTACATTTCATAGCACATACCTTATTTCTGTACACTAGCTCCCTTTCCATTCATCAAAGCCACCAAATTATTTCCTGCCTCAGACCATCATTCTCCTTGTTCCCTCTACTTAACATCTTTCTTATGTTTTACCCAGTTAACTCATTTATCTTTCAGTTAACAGATAAAATGTCACTCTGTCAGAAACCCCAACCCTGGTTTTCCAATTTAAATTAGGGCCCCCTTGAAAACTCCTTGATAATTTTATTAATCAATGTCACCCCAATAAATTCAATAAAATTAAAAAAATTAGAATCCCCTTTTATATGTTTCCATTACATTGGTTATTTTAATTCATGTAATTATAAATATACATAATTTACATATGTATGGTTGTCTTTACCAGACTATTAAAACTCCAAGAGGGCACAACTCATGTCCATTTTGTCCATCACTGAATACCCAGTGCCCAGCACAGTGCTTGGCACAATAAATATTTTTTAAAATAACCCTGTAAGTTGGACAACTCCGTATTTTACATGAGGACACTAAGACCCAGGGTGAAACAACTTTTAAGAACTAAAACAGTATCCTGATATCTGACTAGAAAGCATAAGAAAATTGTTTTCCAGCATGGTCTATTTGATTCTGCAGACTATTAGATTATTACCATCTAGCCCAGCACTGTAGTGACCCCTTATCTGCAGGAGATAGATACGTTCAAAGACCCCGAGTGGATGCCTAAAACCACAGATAGCACCAAACCCTATATATATGTTTTTTCAATTCCTGGCCAGGACCACTGTCTGTGTGGAGCTTGCATGTGCTCCCTATGGGTTTTCTCCAGGTATTCCAGTTTCCTCTCACATCCCAAAGATGTGCATATGAGGTGAATTGGCGTGTCTAAATAGTTCCAATCTGAGTGCATGTGGGGGCGGGTGTGTGTGAGTGGCCCTATCACTGAAGGTGTTCTGTCCAGGGTGGAGTCCTGCCTAGTGCCCTGGGCTGCAGGATATGCTCTGGCCACCCTTGACCCGGAACTGGGACAAGCAGGTTGAAAAATAATTATCTTACTGTTTTTATTACTTTTCCTGAAATGTAAATATAGCTCACATTTATTTCAATGTTTAACACTGGAAATGTTTTGGTCTTTGTTTATAAGTTTGGTGGGTTTTGTGACCAGAATATGCTGCAGAAACTTATCTCTTATTTATAGCAATCCGACTATGGAAAAACTGGCTTCATTATATGCTATTTTCACTTAAAGAAACAGTTTCCCAAGAACCTATCTATGAATTTAAGTGAGGACTTAGTATACATACATGTCTATGAAAAAGTTTAATTTCTAAATTAGGCACACTAAGTGATTAACAATAACTAATAATAGAACAATTATAACAAAATACTGTTAAGTGAATGAGCATAACAAGGTATCTTATGGTACTGTACTCACCTTTTCACTTCAAGGAAACATTTTTATGGCTTCTCTTTGGTATATCCGAATTACCAACATCACTGCTTTTGCGCTTTGGGGCCATTATTAAATAAAATAAGTGTTACTTGAACACAAGTAGTTGGGTACTGGGACAGTCAATTCAATAACCAAGATGGCTAAGTGGCTAAGGAGGGCGTATATAGGGTGGATAGGTGGACAAAGGAATGATTCATACCCCAGGTGGGCAGAGTGGCGGGACATCACAAGATTTCATGACACTATTCAGAATGGCTACAATTTAAAACTGAGTTGTTTATTTCTGGAGGTTTTCATTTAAGATTTTCGGATCAGACTGTGGAAAACAAACCTGCAGATAAGGGGGACTACTGTATTGTGGCTTCTACTAGGCTTTTCCTGATGTCCATGATTTCATTCACATGTGTTTACAGACTTGTAGTCTAAGTGATAACATTTTTAAGGATTTCTTCCTTAAGAATATGTTCTAAGTTTTCTTTAATGTTTTTCATCATTTCAATCATCTACAATTCACAATCCCTGAAAAGTATTTACCTCATTAGAGTGAAACAAGTGAAATAACTAGCAAAGGACAAAGGATATATATATATATATATATATATATATATATATATATAATTTTTTTTTTGGATCAGTGAATGTACCAGATACGAACATTAAATGACTTAAAACTATAACTTTCCAGAGTGCTTTCCCTAAAATTATTTTGTACAACTCATTTCTAGTCACAGCAGGTAAAACTTCTTACAAAGCCCTACAGACCAATTCTGATAGATCCTCCCTTCCCCCAACTGATGGGCGGAGAATGATGTAAACTCCACCTGCAGCCCGAACATTCCTGAACACCTAACCAGGCACCTTATATGGACTGTACGTTGAACCACCAATCAGCAGCTGCCAAATACCCTGAGCCCCCGATTCCTAAGTCCCTAATTATGTGTCTTATATGAAACCACCAATCAGCGTGTGCCCAGTACCCCAAGCCCCATCCCTTCCCTTTCCTCCCCTCAAAAGGCGCTTACACCCCTGCACATGTGCTCTTTCTCCATTGGGAAGGTAGCCCTGCAGGGGTCTTCTCCTCTAATAAAGCCTGTGTCCTGGTTTCCGGCCCTCTGTCTCATCTTTCAAATTCTATTGCCATTTTGGCTACAGCCCAACAGCAGGATTTAAAAGGCCAGGTTTCCATGCAGGCTTTCCTTATCTCATTTCCCTATCACAGTATGAGAGTCTCTGTTGTGTCCTTGGGTACTGCTTTGAGTCAAATAAAAAGTCGACTTAATTGCACTGAGAATGTCCAACAATCCCCTGGAAATGGAAAAGGGGGGTGAGGAATGCTTTGGGAGGCTTCTTCAAGAAGTTTCTCTCAAATTTGAGTCCTCAAATTTATTCTCTAAGGCACACTTGGGTTTTCTCTTTTTCCCAGCCCCCACTTAAAAAAAAACGGTGGTCAAATATAGTAATAACAAAATTTACCATTATGACCATGTTGAAGAGGCATTAAATACATTCACATTGTTATGCACCCATCACTACTATCCATCACCAGAACTTTTTTCATCCTGCAAAATTTACCCATTAAACCTAGACAGTAAAAAGCTCCTTGAATCGATAATGCCACATCGTTTTATGTTGTTGTTTTTTAAAGAGAGTTGCTCCAGTTTGCATTCCAGTTGCTGGGTAGGAAAATTTCATTTACTTCACATCCTCACCAACATTTGGTATTTTCCTTTTTTCCCTCTGTCTCTATTCTATTTTGAAATACAAAAACAACTGAAGCAAAGTTTAGACTGGCTTTTGGGGAAACCTTTTAATTTTTGGTTTGGTTCTCTGAATTATTAACCATTTCAGACTTCTACTTTGTCCAGCCACGAGGTGCGGACTGTGAGTGCGTTTTCGACTTTGTTCGACATTTTTGCTTACTCTGCCCCTTGGATGCCATCCGGTCAAGAAAATAAGGTGTGTGCCCAAGGCAAGTCCTGAGTCCTAGGAAAGCCTGATCACTGTGCAGGCGAACTTTAGGAGGGCCTTCTTCGGTCAACTTCTCTTTACTAGAATCCACACTCTAGGAGCTCCTGTCCGCCTCCGGTCTGCCTGCTGCTCACTCGGGTTCCCGGGAGGCACAGGGGACGCAGCGCGGTTCTCCGCAACCAGCCAGCACCCGGGTGGAGCCGGCGGGGAACCGGGTCCCCGCGGAGCATGCGCAGACCGAGCCCGGCGCATGCTCCGCAGCGCGGCGGGTTCACAGATGTGGGGAGTGGAGTCTCCCGCGCCCAACCATCCCCGGCGGAGCCGCTGCTGAGCCGCTTGTTCTTAGCCCTCATCGCCCATAAAGTTCGTTAAAAAATCATAGTCATTCTTAAAAGAGCGAAAGAGGGCGCGAGCCAGCCGGGCGGCCCCGCCGGGGGAGCGGGCGCGCTGGGAGGAGGTGGAGGTGGCGGCGGCAGCGGTTGCGCCGCGACCAGGAGGAGCCGGTCGCGCCGGGCTGGGCTACGGGGCTGCGACCGCCCGGAGACGGTGAGTAACGGCTCGCACTCCGGGGTGGCGGCGCTGGACTCACTCGCCCTCTCCAAGGGCTGAGGACTCCTCCGGGTCCTCTGGGGCAGGATTCGTCTCTCCCCGGCGTCCCGGGATGTGCCTTTCTCTAGGGACTGGAGGGGGATTTGGGGGTCAGGAGCCTCCAGGCCCGGCTCCCATCCCCCGGCCCAGGCCGCCCAGCGTCCGCCTCCCCGCCTCTCCGCCTCTGAGCGCGGTGTCCTAGGTGTGGCCGGAGGAGGTGGGCGGCAGCGCCTGCCTGGAGCCCCCTCCCAGCTCCCAGCGGTCAGGTCTTCTTGGGTGTGGGTGCCTGGAATTGCCCCTTGGGCGGGAGTGCGCGGGGTGGAGCGGGGGCGAGGCGCTGCGCCTCCATTCTGGCGGAGCTCCCGGCGACTTGCTCTCCCCCAGCCCCCGGACGGGGAAGGGCGAGTCCGGCGGTGCGGGACCCCAGCTAAGGGGTGTTCAGTGCCCGAGTTGGGTTTGATGGGGAGCAGGGTCCAGTGCTCTGCCCTGGCTTTCAGACCCCTCTCCTCCCTCGGAGGGCCCCACCCTTCCCCAGTTCCTCGCTCAGACAGCTAGGATATGAATGAGCCAGTCTGCACTATTTCATTGACACTGGGTGTCACAGAATGGCTTTACTCGAACCAAGGAGCCCTAGGCAACTCGCTCCTCGCAGGCAGAGGAACCGGAGGCTGTGGAAGAGAGTAGTAAACCTCACTATCTAGTAGCAGGGGACTCTGAAAAGGGCCGTTTATTTCTCTAGGTTTTCTGTAACTCCTAACATCGAGGTAATTTCATTGAACCCAAGACGTGTTTCAGTATTTTTAAAATATAATCACAACTGTATTTAAGTGCAGGCTGTGATGAAGAAAAAAAACAACCACAACTCTTTTGATCAGTGAGTTAACTCATCCTTTCCTTTTCTAATATATAAGACTGCATTAGTTGGCAAAAAAAAAATCTTTAAATTTGTGGTAAAACGTATGTAGAGCGTTACTGTCAAGCTTTTAAATTGTACTCAGAATTGTGCTTATTTTCTAAGAACTTAATTGTTTTGATATAGTGCTTTAAGACTATAGAGTAGTGGCTGCTAATCACAAAATGGTGTTAAAATCTGATATAACTTTTCTTTCTTCAAATTTTATTATTTTTTAAATGACCATATAGTAAAATTGCCCTTTTTTGGAGGTGTATTCTATGAATGTTATATTCATGTAACCACCATGACAATCAGGATGTAGAACAGTTCTACCACCTCCCCCCAAAAACCATGGTATCCTTTCCCTAACTCATCAATTACAGATACTCCTCAATTTGCGGTGGGGTTAGGACGTGATAAACCCACTATAAGTTGAAAATAATTTGAAATGCATTTAATACATACTATGCTGTAGGGTACCGGTTGTTTACCCTCCTTATTTCCTGGCTAAGTGGGAGCTGACACTCCCCCCACCCCATGTCCCCTCCCACTCCTGATGCTGCAGTCCAGCATCACAAGAGTATATCATACTGTATGTCACTAGCCTGAGAAAAGGTCAAAATGTAAAATTTGAAGTATGGTTTCTACTGAATTCCTATCATTTTCACACCATTGTAAAGTTGAAAATTATAAGTCGAACCATGTAAGTCTGGGACCATCTGTACTGTTCTTTCCTAGAATCTATATATATAAAGAGTCAGGGTCGTAACATCCAAAACAACTGAAGGCTCAATGGAACAGGCTGCGCGCACAGCAGGTGAGCGGGCTGAACTGCTGACCTCTCGGGGAGAGAGAGAGCGGTGGGGCTGATCAGCAGCAGCAGCAGCTGCCAGCAAGGTCCAGAGAGAGAGCAGGGTTATCAGACTCTGCTTCTCTTTCCGGGCCTCACCAGCAGCCAGGGGTGGCTGCTGATCAGCCCTGCCTCTATGATCAGGCCCAGAGATAGGCCTGGAGATGCTGACTGGCATAGAAACCGACCAATCAGAACCAAATCTGGGTGAATTGGGAGGAGCCGATGGCTGCCTCAGAGGTGGAGCTTTTGATGCTGATTGGCATAGAAACTGACCAATGAGAACCTACTCTGGATGAACTGTGAAGGCAGAACCTAAGGTGGGGGCTGAGGAGGGGTTTTAAGGGCAACAGCTGTTTGGTGTAAGGTATAAGAAAGTGATTCAGTTTTTTAATGACCGGTTTGGCAGTATAGTGCATATGGCTGGCTGTCAGTCCAGATATAGGGATTATGTGTTTTTGTCTGCCAAGAGCATCTCCTCCTGATGAAAAAGACACCCCCCCCACCCCCCCATTTAAGCAATCCTGTTCTATACCATCTATCTATACTAGACCAGGTCGACCAGATGTCCAACTTCCTTCCGGACAAAGCAATGGTGGTGGGGGCTGAGGCAGAGGCAGTTAGGGGCGATCAGGCTGGCAGGGGAGGGCAGTTGGGTGCGAGATCAGACCAGCAGGGGAGGGCAGTTAGGGGCGATCAGGCAGGCAGGCTGAGGCAATTAGGGGCGATTGGGTAGGCAGGGGGGCAAGGAGAGATGATCAGGCCAGCAGGGGGGCAAGGTAGGGGTGATCAGGCTGGCAGGGGTGCAAGATAGGGGTGATCAGGCCGGCAGGCAAAGGGGTTAGGGGCAATCAGGCAGGCAGGCAGAGGGCTTAGGGGCAATCAGGCAGGCAGGCAGGTGAGTGGTTAGGAGTAGTTGTCCCGGATTGCGAGAGGGATGTCTGACTGCCATTGTAAACTGGCAGTCAGACATCCCCTGAGGGGTCCCAGATTGGAAAGGGTGCAGGCCGGGCTGAGGAACCCCCCTCCCTGCATGAATTTCGTGCACCGGGCCTCTAGTATCATATAAATGGAATGATGTAATATGTAACCTTTTGATGCTGACTTCTTTCATGCCTTTTGAGATTCCTCCAAATTGTTGCATGTACCATCAATTTTTTTTTTAAGTTGCTAAGTAGGATACCATGAGATGGATGTGTCAGTTTATATATCCACCCATTGAAGGACATTTGGGTTGGTTCCAGTTTTGAGTGATTATGAATAGAACTGCTATCAACATTGGTGTACAGGTTTTATTGTGAACCTAAGTATTCATTTCTCTAGGCTATTGCTAGGGTCATGTGAAGTATGTTTAACTTTTTTTTTTTTTTTTAATATATTTTATTGATTTTTTACAGAGAGGAAGGAAGAGGGATAGAGAGCTAGAAACATCGATGAGAGAGAAACATCGATCAGCTGCCTCCTGCACACCCCCTACTGGGGATGTGCCCGCAACCAAGGTACATGCCCTTAACCGGAATCAAACCCGGGACCCTTCAGTCCGCAGGCCAACACTCTATCCACTGAGCCAAACCGGTTTCGGCAGTATGTTTAACTTTTAAGAAATTTTTACACTGATTTCCAGAGTGGCTGTATCACTTTGCATTTTGACCAGTGACGTGAGAGTACTAGTTGCTCCACACCCTCTCTAGCACTTTGTATTGTCAGTATTTTTAAGTTTAGCCATTCTAATAGGCATGTAGTAATGGTTTTAATGTGCCTTAAACTAATGGCTAAAGATGTTAACTATCTTTTCAGGTGCTTATTTGTTAGATTTCTTATGTTGAATTTTGAGGGTTCTTAATATGCTCTGGATAAAAATTATTTGTTCAACATGTGTTTTGCAAATATTTTCTCCCAGCCTGTAGCTTGTCTTTCACAGAGCAGAAGTTTTCATTTTCATGAAGTCTAATTTATCAATTTTTCATTTTGTGGATCTTTTGGTACCATGTCTAAAGAATTCTGACTAATTCCAGGTCAAGAAGATTTTCACCTTCTAAAAATATTTTTCTAAAAATTATAATTTTACATTTATACCTGAGATTCATTTGGGGAATTATTTGTATAAAGTGTGAGGGGCCCGGCCCGCATGGCTCAGTGGTTAAGCATCAAACTCTGAACCAGGAGGTCATAGTTCAATTCCCAGTCAGGGCACATGCCCAGGTTGCAGGCTCTATCCCCAGTGGGGGGCGTGCAGGAGGCAGCAAATCAATGATTCTCTCTCATTATTGATGATTCTATCTCGCTCTTCCTCTCTGAAATCAATAAAATTATATATATATGTAATATATATATATAAAGTGTGAGGGGAAGATTTACTTTTTTAAAATATGAATGTCCAGTTGTTCCATCACCATATGTTGAAAAGACTGTCTTTCTCTCTTGAATTGTTTTTGCACTTTTGTAATAAAAAATCAATTGGCTATATTTGTGTGTATCTAATGTGGGGACCTCTGTTCTATTACATTGATTTATGTATCTTTCTCTTTGCTTAAATCATACTTTTTCAATTAACATAGCTGTATAGTATATTAATATCAGGTAATAAGACTTCCTCCAATTTTATTCTTTCTCAAAATTGTTTTAGCTGGTCTAGTTCCTTTGTCTTTCCATATAAAGTTTAAAATCAACTTGTGTCTAACTACAAAAAAATCCTGCTGTTACTTTGGAATTGCATCAAACCGTAGGTCAATTTGGGAGAATTGCTGTTTTTACTTTATTGAGTCTTCTCATTATGAACATGACATAGCTTTTCATTTATTTAGGTCTTTGTTTCATTAGCATTTTGTAGTTTTCAGCATACATACCCTGTATGTTTTGTTAGATTTATTCTAAAGTATTTAATATCTTTGGAATTCTTGTAAATGTCATTTAAAACTTTCTGGTTTCAAATTGTACATTGTTAGAGTATAGAAATACATTTGAGTGTTGTGTGCTGTTCTTTATTGTGCTTCCTTACTAAATTTACTTGTTAGCTGCAGGATTTTTTTTTTTTAATTCCTTGGAGTTTTCTACATAGATACTCATGTCATCTGTGAATAGAGACAGTTTTTCTTTTTTCCCTAATCTGTAAGGTGTTTGTTTATTTGTTTGTTTTGCCTATTGCCCTGGCTAGGACTTCGTGTATGATGAATAGAAGTGAGAGTGGACATTTCCCATAAAGGGGAAAATGATCAGTCTTTCAGAATTAATTTTGATGTTAGCTTTATGCTGTTTTAATAAATGTCCTTTATCAGGTTGAAGAAGTCCTTTCTGTTTCTAGTTTGCTGGGAGTTTTTCTCACAAATGGCTGTTGAATTTTGTCCAATATTTCCTTTGCATTACTTGATATGGTGATGTGTTTTTCTTCTTTACTCTATTAATATGGTGGGTTATATTGGTTGATTTTTGAGTATTGAACCCACTGGTGTTAATTCTTTAAAAGTTTGGTAGAAGTCTTCGATGACATCACCTGAGCCTGGAGATTTCTTTCTGGCTTTTAAGTTACAAATTCAATTTCCTTAATAGCTATGGGGCCATTCAGGTTATCTATTTCATAGTGGGTGAGTTGTGGTAGTTCATACTTTTCAGGGAATTGGTCCATCTCATCTAAGTTTTCAAATTTATGTAGAGTTGTTTGGTGTATTATCCTTTTGAGTCTACAAAGTCTGTAATGATTGATATCCCTATTTTATTACTGATTTTGGTAATTTGTGTTTTCTTTTTTCTGTTTGTCAATTTTATTGATCTTTTTAAAAATTTCAGCTTTTTGTTTCATTAATTTTCTCTATTTTTCTGTTTTCAGTCTCATTCATTTCTATTCTTTTGCTCACTTTGGGTTTATTTGCTCTTCTTTTTGTACTTTCTTGAAGTGGGAGCTTAGATTATTGATTTGAGATTTTTCCTAAAATAAGCATTCACTGCTATAAATTTTCCCTCTGCACATTAGCTATGTCCCATAAATTTTGACATGTCTTCATTTTTATTCATTTCAATTACTTTTAAATTTTTCTCTTGATCTTCTTTGTTGGCCCAGGGATTGTTTAGAGGTCTGTTGATAAAGATTCAAAAATGAATGATACTATGGCCCCTCCTTTTAAAGAATTTACATTAGATAAACAGTGGGGAGGGGGCCTTCATCGTGGAAACAAATTCTTGCAATTTAATATAATTATTTTTTGATAAAACAAGTATAGCTTATTTTATATTGTACAGTTTTTATGTCATGAAAAAAAACTTTATTTTCATTTTAAACCACAGATTTGAGAAATAAGATCTGATCACCTGGAATTAAAGTTGGTACAGAAAATTTTTCAACTCCTAAAATGTTGGAGGAAGATATGGAAGTGGCCATCAAGATGGTGGTTGTCGGGAATGGAGCAGTTGGAAAATCAAGTATGATTCAGCGGTATTGCAAAGGCATTTTTACAAAAGATTACAAGAAAACCATTGGAGTTGATTTTTTGGAGCGACAAATCCAGTATGTATTTGGCCATTTTATCTTCTGGGTTTTGATTTGTGAACTGTGTCCAAGACTTTTGCCAAAATAATAGTAACTAATTACAGTACAGTCCAAAGTGAGGCATCTAGAGGCAGGGGCTCATGAAATGGTTGGTTGTGGTTTTCAGTTACTCAAGCTGTACATATCTTTATTTTTCTGTATTTCCCCACTTTCATCTTTTCCCTTCCTCTCTTATGTTCTTTTCCTATTCCCCTCGGCCTCCCCTTTCATTTTATCTTGTTCTGTTTTGTATTTATTTGTGGCACTTTAAGCACTTCTTAAACACAAAATGATATGTGACTCGAGTGAGATTCCATGCACTATTTCATTTGAAAGGAAAGTTACTTGTCTATCAAATACTTCTCATTTCTTATATTATGGGGTCCTTTTGTTTAGAATGTCTCTTCTCTTTTTAAAACTGGGCAAGACTATATAGAAGTTAGAGAGTTAATAATAATTTGTTTTTACTCTAAAGAAATAAGAGAAAGCAGATTTGGGAGAATTAAATACTTATGTGAAAAGGAACTCTTTAAGAAATCCTATTTGATTCTAATACACATCAAAGTAACACTTTCTGTCATTATTCTTGAGAACTTTATAGGGTATCTTAAATTGTAAGAGACAAACTAAAATGTATTACGGAAATAAGTAACATCAAACAAATCTGATTTAACTAGCCCAGACATTAGCATCCAAGATAATTGTGTTCATTGTTTTAAGGATTGTTGGCTTTCTAATTTGTATTCTGTTACCCTGTTTGTAAAACTATTTTTGTGTCTGGCTGGTGTGGATCAATGGTTGAGCATTGACCTATGAACCAGGGGGTCACTATTTGGTTCCTGGTCAGGGCACATGCCCAGGTTACAGCCTCAATCTCCGGCGGGGGGGCGGGGGGGGGGGGAGGAGCGCAGGGGACAGGAGGCAGTTGATCAATGATTCTCTCTCTGAAATCAATAAAAATATTTTTAAAAAGAGAAATTTAAAATATTTTTGTATTTGCTTCCTTTAGATATTTTAAGACTGATGCTTGTGTTTTTGTACTTGTTATTTGAACCAAATTAATATTTTAAGTATATAGTCGGTTCTCATTATTTGTGGACTCTGCATTTGCAAATTCACCTACTTGCTGAAATTTATCTGTAATCTCAGAATCAGTACTCCCAGTGCTTTGGTGGTCATTCATGGACATGCACAAAGCAACAAAAACTTGAGTCACCCTACACACACATTCCCAGTCTAGGTGGAACAAGGAGACCATCTTTCTTTTTATTTAATCTCTCATACTGTAAACAAGTGTCTTTTTAGTGTTCTGTTTTTGTGCCACATTTTTGTTGGTGATTTCACTGCTTAAGATGGCCCCCAAGCATAGTACTGAAATGCTGTCTAGCGATCCTAAATGCAAGAAGGCTGTGTGATGTGCCTTACAGAGATAACACGTGTGTTAGATAAGCCTCGTTCAGGCATAAGTTATAGTGCCATAGGCTGTGAGTTCAATGTTAATGAATTAACAACATATATGAAATAAGGTGTCTTTCAACAAAACCACACAAAAACAAGGTTATGTATTGATCAGCTGATGAAAATGTAACCAAGGACTCACAGGAATTTAACCCTGTATTTCCCCTAAGAGCAGTAGTTTTATTGCTAATTCAGTGTCTGCTGTGACTTAATAGAATGTGAGCAAGACAATGGACTGTATGACAAAATAGAGTGAATTTTTAAGTTAAAGGGCAACCAAGCAGGTAAACTGCAGTTTTCCTTTCTAATTCTATCACTTGTGTACCAGAGGAGAGCAAGCACTGACCTGAGGGAATTCCTCTTTCCCAATACTGCTCGGCTGAGGCCACTAACTGTGACTGTTGTCAAAGGGAAAAACATGCCAGGTAAATTCAAATTGTGTGTAAAGTTAAAACTTTGTGGGGATGTCTTTCACCGTTACTTTCACTTGGTAATTGTATCTGCATTTAAAACTACTCAGACTTTTTCAGAGTGAAAACAACATTGTTTTAATACTTCCAAATTTAAAAATAAAAATATACACAAAGCTATATTGCTAAAGACATTTTCTTTACATTTGAAGTCTATCTCTTGTTTCAGAGTTAATGATGAAGATGTCAGATTAATGTTATGGGATACGGCAGGTCAAGAGGAATTTGATGCAATAACAAAGGCCTACTATCGAGGTAAATTGTGGGGGTTTTTGTTTGGGCATGTTCTTTTGGCTAAATAGAGAACTTTACTTTTTTTGTTTGTTTGTTTCTCATAGAAAAGGTTCTCTTTAAGAATACTAAAATTAATTTCACAGCAATTTTTTAAAATGCCAAGTCATTTTTCTTCAAAGGATCTTTGATGAGTGGTAAATAATATTTGTACTATAGGGTGCTGGTCTCTGCCTTTAGAATTACATGACTTATACAGGCATCCCCAGACCTAGTCAGTCAGCAACTGGTAAACGCCTATCTCTGACCCCAAGGAAGTGACTAGAAAGTCAGAGAGTGGAAACTATCATATAAAAAAGTAGAGCCCCTGTAAATAAGATGACATTTTGTTATTACATGAAATTTCTTGGGTAAAGCCTTTTCAGTGCTGTAGGAGTTCAAAGAAGTGTGCGATACATGTGAAAGGAAAGAACTACAACTGTAGGATTTAAGATCTAAAATGTAGGGTTAAATTCCTCAAAAGAGCTTAGATTTCTAAGTTTCCATTACATTTTTCTATAAAATTTTGTCCTTTTTTTATGGAATTTAAAACAGCATTTTTAGGGTTCCTCCAACTTACTGCCAGTGGTGATTGTGATGAGAACAAAGTAACTGAAAGCTTAATCTAGTACCATGTAACATTATAGCCTATTGAAGCTTTTGAATATATATATGTTGGCTTTTTCCACTTTTGAAAATGTGTTTTATTATAATGCAACTGAGGTCTAATAAAAACATAATTACACTAACATAAGCAACCAAAAAGTTGGCTTTCTAAATTGTTACCAAGGAAACTTGACTTCCACTGCCCACTCTAAGAAAACATTTTGGGTCCTTGAGAAATAAGGGAGGTTCACCTCTCAGGTGTCATCCTAATAAGGTCACCACTCCTTACTGCTCACTCTTTTTACTGTGTCCTTAAAGGCTTCCCATCTATAGAAGCTTTGATTATCGCTCTCCTGTGGATGCCAATTTGGATCTTGAGCGCCTGTATCATGGTGTGAGGTGAAATTATGCTCTTATTCCCAAAGCTCTTAAAATAGATCAAATTATGAATTTCATGAGCATTGACACTGTTGGGTCCTAACTGTACAGTTTATTCTTTTTTTTTTTTTTTTATTCTTACAGAGAGAAAGGGAGAGGGACAGAGAGTTAGAAACATCGATGAGAGAGAAACATCCATCAGCTGCCTCCTGCACACCTCCTACTGGGGATGTGCCCGCAGCCACAGTACATGCCCGTGACCAGAATTGAACCTGAGACCTTTCAGTCCGCAGGCCGATGCTCTATCCACTGAGCCAAACCGGTTAGGGCTACAGTTTGTTCTTGAGTAAAGGTTATTGGTACTTTTTTAGTGGAGTTATTATACCACAACTGCCTCCTCCCCTCTCCCCATACAACACAGGAAAAAGAAAACAAACAGAAAACCTAGGTGGCAACATCAACAGGTAGGAGGAATGCATGAGATTGTCATTATTTTCTTTTTACTTACCTAGTTTATTTCTCTATAAAGTCTTGCCCTGAAATATATGTTCTTTTTGTGAGGAAGAAAAATAGGTTGGGCTATTTGTTTTCAAACTTTTGATGAGTTGATATGGTAGTATTACTTTGTAATCAGTATGTTACTTTTGGAGATTATATTTATTATTATGAACCTCTAGCTTAAAAAAGGCAATATTGGTCAAATGTCAAAAAAAAAAGAAAGATTTGATTTGTATATAAATAAAAAGGAAAAAATGTTGGAACCATACAGTTAAGTAGATCAATTGGGTCCCTGATTAAAAATAACCAGGTAACCTGGCTGGCATGGCTCAGTGCTTGAGTGTCGACCTATGAACTGGAAGGTCATGGTTTGGGTTGCAGTCTCAATCCCCAGTAGGGGGCATACAGGAGGCAGCCAACCAATGATTCTCATCAACGAGGTTTCGGTCTCTCTCTCTCTCTCTCTCTCTCCCTTCCTCTCTGAAATCAATAAAAATAAATTTTAAAAAGAGACCAGGTAGTTAAAAATATTTTAACTTGCACTGTACTTGAGTATTAATACTTGCTCTGTTTTTGCCATAAGACTGTGCTTAATATTATTATCTTTTAACTTTTAAAATTTGGTCCATCCAGTTTGTTGTTTACTTCTTGTTTGGTACTTTTTAGGTGTCCAGAAATCATATGACTTTTCTTTACTATATCTACAGAAAACATTCTGGACCAGAAACCAAAAAGAGCCCAAAACTAGTCCTTATATTGTAATTTACAATGGGTATTTAAATTTCTTTCCAGTTTGTTTCATTAGAACTAAAAGGCTTTAAACAGGTTGGATTTCCCTATATTTCACATTTTAACTTAAAGTAATCTCAAGCATATAAGTAGATGTCTGTTAAAAGCTTTTCTTAAAATGTAACTAACTTTCTTAGTTCCTCCTTATGCTGCTTTTCTTTTTGGTCAGCAGTGGAAGCCACTTAGTTTTCACATCCTTGGGGAGAGAGGGTTGCTTCCCACACCAATGGATTAAAAGTCCTGAGCTTTTATCAGATTAGACCACTCTTGACCAGATTACAGTAAGTAGTCAGAGGAATGGGATTACCCTAATTGGCTTGGTGCATTTAGGGCCTCCACTCCCAGAGGCTATGGTTAACCTGTCTTAAACCCTGGCTAGTGGACAGTGGGGGAGGGGTGTTCTCAGAGAGGGAGGGGAACTGGATGCCAGTTAGGCAACCAGGTAATATCTGCTAGTAGTATAGATTCAGATGATGATGTAATTAAATAGAAATAAAGACTAGGAAGAGAAGGAAAGGGCTAGGAAGCATGAATTAAGTAAAATATGGATTTAGTGGTGAAACATTATGCTTTATGAAATTATGACTTACTGATTTATGTCCTAGAAATGTATTATTCAAGATGCAGAAAAATTTTGTGAATTTTATTTTTAAAAAAGAAAAATTTAACTATAATTCATTTAAAAGACCTATTATACCAAAAACCATTGCTCTAAGGCAATGCTGGCTTTATTGTATAGTGAGACATGTTGAAACATGACCTTGTAAATTCTAGGCTATCATAGAGCACAGATCATATTAGGAAGCCTTTTGGGACCCCAAATTATTCCTGTTAAGCTCTTTTTTTAAAAAAAAATTCTTTATTGTTGTATTACATATGTCCCTTTTTCCCCCCCTTGTCCTCTCCCAGCCTCCCCCTACCCCACCGCCCAGCCCCTGCTGTCTGTGTCCATTGGTTATGCTTATATACATACAAGTTAAGTCTAGCCTAGGCAGTAGAAACCACACTTAAGTACAGAAAAGTTGCATAAAACATAAAATAATTTTTCATTATACTTTCTTCTTTCTATGCTTTAGATTATATAAAGTGTCCAAGAGAATAAGGGACAAGCACTTTAAATCTAGAGTAATATCTATATAACGGTTTATAAATCTAGAGTAATATCTATATAGTGGCATATAAATCTAGAATAATATCTACATAATTGTGTTTCTGATTGGTCTTTGCCATTGTCAGATTTTACACTGTGTTCTCTAGAGCAGAGTTTCTTACGTTTTAATGTGCAAATGAATTCCCCAGGGAGCTTGTTACAATGCAGACTCTAATTCAGCAGCTCTGTGAGCAGCCCTGAGATTGCTACAACCTCCCAGGTGACACTGATGTTGGTCTTCAGCTATACTCAGAACAAGTCTTGTAGGGTCTTCCAGTTACTTGAGGATAGAATTATTCTCTACATATTATGTTTCTTGGGGAATATGACCTTATTAATCAGGAATATTTGCTACTGGTGATCTTCTGATTGACACCAAAAGTTTATTTAAAGCTCCATTTCCTGATGTGTGGCTTGTTAACTATTAGAAGTTATTCCTTTGTGGGTGGTTTCCTGATATTTATGATAATGAAGTAACTTTTTCAACAGTGTGATTCTTAGGGTAGGTAGTATAGAAGGAGATTGAATAGTAGGAAAATTAAGGTCTTTTAAAAAAATATGGATAGAAAACATATGCTGCTTTTAAATATCAAAGTTGTAAGATGTCCAAATGACTACAACAGAGAAATTAATACATTAACTTTCCTAAAGATAACCTGGTACCAATACAGAACTGGAAGTCAAAGGAAGAAATAGAAAGGATAACAGTGTTACCATTGTCATTAGCTGGTTATTAATAATTGGAAAGGTGCCCTAGCTCAGTGGTTGGCAAACTGTGGCTCGCGAGCCACATGCGGCTCTTTGGCCCCTTGAGTGTGGCTCTTCCACAAAATACCACGGCCTGGGTGAGTCTATTTTGAAGAAGTGGCGTTAGAAGAAGTTTACGTTTAAAAAATTTGGCTCTCAAAAGAAATTTCAATCGTTGTACTGTTGATATTTGGCTCTGTTGACTAATGAGTTTGCTGACCACTGCCCTAGCTGGTTTGGCTCAGTGGATAAGAGTGTTGGCCCGTGGACTGAAGGGTCCCGGGTTTGATTCTGGTCCAGGCTATGTACCTCAGTTGCAAGCTCGATCTGTGACCCTTGTTGGGGTGTGTTCGGGAAGCAACCAATCGATGTGTCTCTCTCACATCGATGTTTCTCTCTCTCTGTCTCTCCCCTCACACTCTCTCTAAAAATCAATGGAAAAATATCCTTATTATAGGAAAGGAGCAAAAGGGAGGCCAGACATTATAAGCATGCCATCTGGGCGGCTTCACCATGAAGCTGCAACTTCACACTCCCCAGGGAACCACCAGTCCATTCCTTGCAAATCACTTGGGGAAGAGGTCCAACAAAGGGGAGATGGATGCATGTGTAGTGAAGTCAGGGTTATGTAGCGAAGGTGCCTGCCAGTTTAACCTGGAAACAAAGATAATTAGCTAGAGGAGGTGGGGCCACTGCAAGTGCACAAAATATCAATTTAAAAATCCCAAAGGAATTCTTGCACTCTGGTTCCTCCTTTGTTCCTCTGGTTTCGCTTCTGCTTCCTTGCATTCGCCTGTGTTGCTAGGGACCCCACACTTAATGGACTGATGGACTACAGCTGGGAATACAAGCTAAGCTAGCCTGATGCTGGATTGGACTATGCAAATATGAAACAGAAACTTTGGGCAGCAGCTTTAATCCTAGCTCTGCTAAGGATACAGCTGGACTTCTTCCATGGTGGGACAGGGTGGAGTGGGAGGGAACTTTGGAAACTCAGGGATTTAATTCCACGCAAATAAATGCCACTCATTCTCCCATACCAGTCTCGAAAATTCCTTTTCTTGTGACATCGCAAGAAGCCCACTTCCACCAGCATCCAGTGCGGACATGGAAGGCACCCCACCAGAAATAACATTATAGGGTCATTTTTGAATTAAGAATATTTATAATAGCTAGTATGTTGAACAGGGCACAGCTCATGAAGTTACCAAAATGCAACTTTTGTTTTTGTCTCTCATATCCCTTTATATATGACTAGAGGCCCTGTGCACTATTGGGGGTGGGGAGGGACCGCAGGAGGGCTCCAGGGCGTGTCCGGCCCTTCTCACCTAGTCCCAATCGGCCGGACCCCAGCAGCAAGCTAACCTACCTGTGGGAGTGTCTGCCCCCTGGTGGTCAGTGTGCATCATAGGGACTGGTTGAACAGTCAGACACTTAGCATATTAGGCTTTTATTATATAGGATTAGGCAGCAGGAGGAGGTGCAGTCTTTTCCTTTACCCTCAATAAAACCCCCCTTTGTCTTTTCTGTCACTCTCCAGTAATTTTTTTTACTGCCTCATGTTGATTAAATACATGACTGGCTATTCCCATTACCAAATTAAGATCTTAATTTGGTAATGGGAATAGCCAGTCATGTATTTAATCAAAACTCCAAATGTAATTTAGCATTAACTCTCTTATCCTTTCTGGAGTCTTATTTAGCAGGCTAGTGCCTTTGGTCTCTGAAAGGAATGTTGGTTGTTTCCTACTCCCAGTTTCTTCCCCAGCTTGTAGAGATGGTTCTTGATTTTCTTGGGTCAGGCCTAGGAGAAGAGCTAATTGGGGACAAGAACACTGTGGTAGGTGTCTGATGTTGGGGCATTCTGGATGACAGATGTTTAAAGATGATTTTCTAGGAAATTATCCTGGATTCCTCCAAGGCTTCCATTCTTGGGGATGTTTCTTCAGGGCAAATGTATACGTCATTTGGGCAGTTGCTTTGCCCCTTTGTGGGACTCATCATTCCATCTCCATCTTCCTTTATATTAAGCTCTCATCACCCAATAAATAGCCCTTTTGAACATGATTTAAAATGATCCCATGCTGTCCTAGCTGGTTTGGCTCAGTAAACAGAGCATCGGCCTGCGGACTGAAGGGCCCTGGGTTCAATTCCGGTCAAGGGCACATGCCTGGGTTTCGGACTCCATCCCTAGTAGGGGGTGGTGGTGCAGGAGGCAGCTGATCAATGATTCTTTCTCATCATTGATGTTTCTATCTCTCCCTCTCCCTTCCTCTTCTGAAATCAATAAAAATGAAAAAAAATCTTGCAGCATACCAGTTGAAAATTGCTGATCAAGACAATAAGTCCCATTATAGTTTAAGCCAGTTTTCATTGAGTTTAAACAAAATAATAATAAAATAAAATGATCCCATGCTGGTTTATCTCTTGGATTTGACTCCATGCTTATATGAAATTCTTGTGCATTCTTTGTCTTGTCATCAGGGGGAGCACAGTTACATCCAAATGCAGCTCTCTTCTTTTTTGTCTCTTGGTCTTGTCTTTTTACTCTTGCTCCCAGCCACTGCATCTGTCTCAGGCTTGAATCAAGCAGAATCAGTCCAGAGTTGCTGGAAACACATAGCAAGCTCCTTAAATGGTCTTGCTGAAGTCCATTCCTGCTAGGTTGAGATGAAGGGGAGGAAATGATAGTACTTTTCCCCCCATCCATCCCACCTTCTTGAAAGAAAGTGTTGGGCTAGACAGTACTTTCTCTAGAGAAATTGTTTATTAATCCTCTTTTCCCACCTTCTTCTCAGTTCTTTAAAAAAATATATTCTTTTTTTAAAATATATTTTATTGATTTTTTTACAGAGAGGAAGAGAGAGGGATAGAAAGCTAGAAACATCGATGAGAGACATTGATCAGCTGCCTCTTGCACGCCCCCTACTGGGGATATGCCCGCAACCCAGGTACATGCCCTTGACTGGAATGGAACCTGGGATCCTTCAGTCTGCAGGCGACGCTCTATCCACTGAGCCAAACCGGTTAGGGCTAAAAAAAAAAATATTCTTGAAGTGCTTGAGGGAGTTCCAGAGTTGTATAGGATTTATAGCTATGTATTTCCTTTGTAAATTCTGCAAATGATCTTCACACACATTTGAAATCTGGTATTGTCATCTGTGTTTTTTTTTTTTTGGTACCTCAGTCAAAAAGAGCCCTCTTTTAACTTTTTGGCAGAATATTTTCTATGGATGGATGATTTCATTTAGGGGAAATTAAAACAAACAGTTGTGCAACATTTGTCAAAATTTTAAAACTGCAGAAGTAATCTAGGTTGTCTGTTTTTGTTTCATTTTGGTAATATATTTAGGTTCAATGAGATGATTCGGTTGCAGCATTCATTCTGAGGCTTAGTATCAAGTGAACTATCCAGCTTCAGAGATTCATGTGCCGTTCTTCCTGAAGCTTATAATTACTCTTGTTACAACTTATTTCTGTCGTCTCGTTCAGGTTTTATATTTTCTGTAGTTTTTTTCTATTTTCTGTGCTGTGCATTGGATAGGACACTTTTCTCCTTGTTTTTTAGGCACATGGGCTCTTTCTTATTATGGTGATTGCCTGCAACTTTTGACACTTATTCTCTTAGTTTAACCCTCTCTTCCCTCCCAACACACCAATAGAGCAGTTCTTAGCACAACTGGGTGGGAGTAATTTATCTGAGAGGTGATCCCAGGAAGTAGAAGTAAAGAGACTAGGGAAAGCAGGAGGAAAACTTGTAGAGGGTATATTAATGAGCTAATTATAACTGTAAGCAATGAGGGATCCCTGTGAAGAACCATCAAGGGACACCTCAGGATGGCCCTACCAACATGAAGATCAGGTATTTATTCCATCCCCCATAACTTGAAGCTTCTCCCCAGAGGCATCAATTCCCCTTGGAGTAGTGGTCTGCAAACTGCGGCTCGTGAGTCACATGCGGCTCTTTGGCCCCTTGAGTGTGGCTCTTCCACAAAATACCACGGCCTGAGCGAGTCTATTTGGAAGAAGTGGCGTTAGAAGTTTAAGTTTAAAAAATTTGGCTCTCAAAAGAAATTTCAATCGTTGTACTGTTGATATTTGGCTCTGTTGACTAATGAGTTTGCCAACCACTGCCTTAGAGGATTCCACAAACCCAGGGGCCCTCTGAAGCATCAGAAAGCACCTGAGGCAGGAAAGCAGAGAGCACCTGCAGCATGTGCGAGAGGTAGGGGACTAGCAACAGGCAGGAACTGTCTCCACAGCTGCAGTGGCACCTGGGGCTGAAGGGGTGCAGGTACTCCAGTGTCTACTGCAAAAAATGTTTATTTACCTCCCTTGATTACTTAAACATGTCAACATTACATTTCCTCCTTTTCCGACAGGCACTTTAGCACATTACCACACTCTTTTGATCTCTCCCACTCAGCACCCCACTAAGTAATTTGGGGTGTTATGAATATACTTTTTCTTTTATCTTATTTATTTGTTTATTTATTTATTTAATTGTTTAAAGTATTACACATCTCCTTTTTCCCTGATTGACCCCCTACCCCGCCACTCCTGCCCCCCAGGACAAACCCCCACCGTCCCAGTGTCCGTGTCCATTGGTTATGCTAATATGCATGCATACAAGTCCATTGGTTGATCTCTTACACCCCCCCCGCCCCCCCTTTTATCCTTTTTTCTTTAAAGTATTTTTCTTTAAGTGTACCTGGAAATACCTATTGGACCCTCAAATTAAATGACAGTTGATTAGATAGAAAATTCTTGGTTTCAAACTAACAAATAGAGTTTTACTAGTATAATAAAACTTAGTTAAATCAAAGTTAAAGCATGATTAAATAATGTTTTATTTGTAATTTAAGTAAAATTTAGAGTTCAAGTAAATATAAATTTATTTACCAATATACTCATTAATTTTACTCCTTCAATTTTGACAAAGTCTCAGGGTCTATCTGCCTGTTTCCCCCTTAAAAATTGTGTAATTAATTTAATCTTTGGTTTGAAACCTATCTAGAGTAGAGAAGATTTTCCCAGATGAAGCCTCTGCTTTTATAGTAATACTGAACTGCTAGTTTTCTCTTTCCTCATATGCTTTTTCTTTCTACTGTATTCCCTCTGACGATAAACCAATTGTTTTTGGCCTTAGAGTGTCTTAGGTAGCCCAGTATGTATGTCTGAGTCTTAGAAGGAAACTCTTATACCTGAGGGATCTGGAAGGTGTAACAATAAGAAAACTTGCTTCGATTCCAGGAAATCCTCTTGACCCCAGGACATTTTTTTCTTGTGGCCTACACATCTGCTTTTTGTCACTGTGCTGCCCGATTCAACAACTAATAATTTGTAAAAGAGCTTCTTCCAGAAGGTTGCTGCTTATATTTAATTTTAGATGTAATCAACCTAATGTGATAGTTGATAGATAAAATATTGCCAATGTGTATAGTATGGGAATTATACAGTTAAACAGGGTAAAAAACTAAATTAAACCTTTCCCCTTTCTATTGTATATATTTTTTTCTTGACCCTAGTTTGTAAATGATATTTGTTAGCATCACTGGTATTCTGCTACTAACATGAGATAATAACAGATTTTTAGAAAAGTAAATAGAATTATGATTTTTTTCATATATTTTTCTTAAATCTATGCTGAAATTAAGAAGCAAATGACAAGTACTAACAGGAAGAACTTGGCAACAGCCCATCATTCATGTTTAGTTGACCATTCTCTCTAGCTCTTATAATGTAATTAAATATATTAATATTTCATGATTCCCCCCCAAAAAAATAAAAGTTTATAATTTTGAGGGAACTTTGACATTTGTACAAGTTTGAGAACCACTGTTCTTGATAAAAATTGGTTCTTTGAATTAGAAAATAGTTTATATTTTTAAAAAAAAAGCAGAGTGCTAAACGGTGAGTTCGCCAGTTATTTACATAAAAAACTGTTTTTAGGTAAAAGTTGCCCTCACTCTGCACAGGATTGTTAAATTAATATAAATAACATGTTTATTTTGTGACCTTACAGGAGCCCAGGCTTGTGTGCTTGTATTTTCTACCACAGACAGGGAATCTTTTGAAGCAATTTCCAGTTGGAGAGAGAAAGTAGTAGCTGAAGTTGGAGATATACCAACTGTACTTGTACAAAACAAGATTGATCTCTTGGATGATTCTTGTATAAAGAAGTAAGATGGCTATTTTTGAAGGGGTGGTGATAATTCTATAAAGTTAAAACCTATTTTAATTTTTGCAGAGACTTAGAAAATTTAGGGACGTTTATATAAAGAATGCCTTATATTTAAAATTTCTGTGAGCTGTTCTGTGTGATTGGTTTGCTTTAAAAAAAGTTGTTATTGAATCATAAGTAGAGAAAAATAAAGGATTAAATTTTAAAGCTCCTTTTAGAATTCTAATTTAGGTCTTTGCACTACAAATCCAGTTCTTGATTTTAAGTCAAATGTAGATATAGTGATAATGTTAAAGAAAACATTTAAAAACATTAAACATATGAAAGATGCTTTAATAAAGAGTAAGTACATAGATAGCCTATGTTGATGAGTTTCATATTGTTTTGTATTTTCAGAACTATTATGCTCAAATTTGTGAATGGAGTTTAGCATCCAGCTAATTTTTTTCTATAAGTATTTGCTCATTGTATTATTAAAGTTTTGCTTATGTGTTCTTATGTAAGTTATCTGATGCTATATAACAGATTAGTCTAACTTAGTGGCTACAACAACTACCATTTATTATTTCAGTTTCTGTAGGTCAGGAATTTGGGATAGCTTGAAGGCTGTTCTGGTTCAGAGTTTTCCATGAGGTTGAGGCAAGATATTGGCTAGGCCTGTAGTCACACAAAGGCTTGACGGGCTGGAGGATCTGTTTCCAGGATGGTTCACGCAGCTGGCCATTGGCAGGGGCCTTAGCTCCTTGCCATGTGGATCTTTCTCTCTAGGGCTGCTTGAGTGTTCCTACAACAAAGCAGCTGGCTTTCCACAGCGGGCAAGCCAAGAGAGAGCAAAGCAGAAGCCACATGTCTCTTCAGACTTCACCTCAGAAGTCACATACTATCGCTTCTGTATGTTATTGATCCCATAGACCCGAAGTCGCCAAACTGCGGCTCGCGAGCCACATGCGGCTCTTTGGCCCCTTGAGTGTGGCTCTTCCACAAAATACCACTGCCTGGGCGAGTCTATTTTGAAGAAGTGGCGTTAGAAGAAGTTTAAGTTTAAAAAATTTGGCTCTCAAAAGAAATTTCAATCGTTGTACTGTTGATATTTGGCTCTGTTGACTAATGAGTTTGCCGACCACTGCCATAGACCAATCTTGATTACAGTGTAGGAGGAGACTACACAAGGTTATGAAGACCAGGAGGGTGGGGGGATGGGATGGAATCATTGGGAACCATTTTGGAGCTTAGCTACTGTAGTCTTAATAAAATCAGGAGTGCACCATCAGGAGTCTTAATAAAACTAAAGTTAGGAGTCCACTCTTGTAGAGACAGCCTTACTACACTGTTGACTTTGGCAGCAAAGTAGTTTCATAGCCAGTCAGAGTAAATTAAGTGCTGCACTATGTGATTTTCAGAGTGTAATTAATTCGAATGTTTTTAAAAACAGAAGAGAAAATTAAAGTATTATATAAAGAAAAGCGATATTTTGCTATTTTAAGGCTAGAGTTTAGTGACTTTATGGAAAAGTATGTGTTTACAGTTATAGTATCATGGTTGGTGTTTATCCCCCAGGAGTAATGAAAACAAAACCCTGTTCAAGCTGAGAACACAGCTTTAACTGGTGTGGAACATCTGACACCGCCCTCCCCCAAGCGTATCAATAAATGTAATAAAGGTGATTTTTTTAAAAACAAGCTATCAGAAAGTATCTTTATAAGCACTTTCCCCCCTCCCCCAACCCCCTTTGATACAGCGAGGAAGCTGAAGCACTGGCAAAAAAGCTAAAGCTAAGATTCTACAGAACATCGGTGAAAGAAGATCTGAATGTGAATGAAGGTAAACTGCCGTTTTAAAAATTTAACAGGAAATCTGTTTTACTCTTCTTAGTTTTCTATTGTGTTGTTTAGAAAACATTTGTGATGAGAATAGAATTTTCTTGTCACCTATCATTAAGAAAAAAATTAAAGCATGATGCTTCTTTGAGTTAGTTTTTATTATTCACTGATGTCTTGGAATACTTGGTACTCTACAGCAAAACTCTGCTGGGTGTTTTGTTTTTTATCTTTATAACTATATGTGTGAGTGTATATTCATGTATGCAAACCTCTTAAAATTACTGAATTGTTTTAGAGCTCCACAATAATGGATATTCCATTAGGTAGTTACAATAGCCTTAATTTAATATTTCCTAGTTTAAGAAAGTAATATTAGAGAATGAGGATTGTTATTTTTCTCATTCCAGAATTACTACTTACTGTATTAGATAGCAACTGGATTGTTGCCTAGGTGTCTTTCTGGGTAGTTATTTTTTTCACCTAAAGAAATGAGACATATTTTCAAGACTAAGTCATTTAGTGTTGCCGAATATTAATCACTATACAAGTACTGAAAACTAAAGAGCCAATGATTTACAAATACTATTTTATTTCTTTACTAATAAAATGCCACTATCTATTTATTAGTATTGCCATTCATTGTACACGGGTATTGCTGAAATAAATTTACAAGTCGAGTATATTTCTAATTTTAAATTTGTTTAGTACATATAAATATTATAGTAAGTAATGTGCAAAACATATTTTATCTGCATAAGTCATACTGACCTGGTATGCTTTTTGTTCATTTTTATTCTAGTTTTTAAATATTTGGCCGAAAAGTATCTTCAAAAACTCAAACAACAAGTAGCTGAGGATCCAGAATTAAGGCATTCAAGTAGTAACAAAATTGGTAAGTACCCAGGACATTTTAGACCCATGTTTATCTGGTAAATTTATTTCCCATTAATTATTATTTTATTTACTATTTTTTCATACAGTGTGTTCAATTGTTTAAGAAATGTGATTAGAATGTGTTAGATCAGTGATTATTAAATTTAGTAGTATCAGGTCTCTTATTAAAGGTGTATTGATTCTCATTATGTAACACATTAAATACAGGCTCTTTTCATCCCAATATTTAAAGACAGTTTTGTCCATCCTTCCTGTGCAATTTCATGCCCCACTTTTATGTATGTACCCCTTTTACCAGTTCCACCAGAGGTCTTGCTCTTTCTTGAACATGCCCAGGTCTGTCTTACTTTTCACTTTTGCTCATTTTGATTCTTCTATCAAGAATAACCTCCCTTTCCTGTCTGTGTCAAAGAACTATTTGTTTTTTTAATCCTCACCCGAATATATTTTATCCATTGACTTTTAGAGTGGAAGGGAGAGGGAGAGACAGAGGAGAAATACGGATGTGAGAGAGACACATCAATTGGTTGCCTCCAACATGCCCCCAACCAGAGCCAGGAGCCTGCAACCAAGGTACGTGCCCTTGACCGGAATCGAACCCAGGACCCTTCAGTCCGCAGGCCAATGCTCTATCCACTGAGCCAAACCAGCTAGGGCTGTTAAAGAACTATTTATTCTTCATGGACTATCTAGAAACCACGCTCAGCTAATGTAGTTGGCCTCATGCTTTTCCTTTAAGTGAACAGAGATCTAAGTCCAGGACGTTGCCAGGTGTCCAGTTCCACCTGCTTTCCATAATTCCTCCTTCCTAATAAATTGGATGTCACTTGTCCTGCCTTTGAACCATTTATGGGATCTTGTGTCTCTTTTATGGCACTTAACATATAATGTCTTATACATAGCATTATTCTTTGTATACTAACTCACCTATTAGATTGTAAGCTTCTTTTTTTCTCTTTTAAAGATTGTAAACGTCTTGTGCGCAGGAATTGCTCGCAGTCACCTTTGTGTTGTTGATAGTGTCTCTGGCCATAGTTCTGTGTGTCAAGGATGATACATAGTTCAGAAAGACCAGCCCAGTTCAAAACAGAAACTATAATAGTTAACTTTTTTAAAAAAAATTATCTTTTTTATCTACTCATGATTTTAATTATTTGTAGACCATTTTGTTAGTTTAGCCTCAATAGGAAAATCTTACATTACTACCAGCTTTTACATATGTAATGTTTTGATTAACATAAAATATCACAAATACTGTTAACTACAAGTCAGGTATTCTTAAAAAAGTTATATAAAGTAAGTGAAATTATTATAATTATTCATTGATTCCATATTTCAAAAATAGTGAAAAGATGCAGAATAATGTGTAGAATATGTCACCATTTGAGTAGCAAAGGTAGGAAAAAAGAATATATATGTGTATTTTTGCCTACATATGCATAAAATATCTCTGGAAGGATACATAGGAAAATTGATAAAACATGCTTGCCTTAAGGGGAATAAAACTGGGGTGGTGGGAGGGAGACTTCATTGTGAACCCTTTTGTACCCTTTGAAATTTGAACCATATGTATTTCTATTAAAAATAAATGAAATGATAAAGAAAGGCTTAAAGTTGGAAATATTACTGATTCACTCAGAAGCTGGATGCAGTCTTCAGTAGGTAATCCTGAGACATGTCAGTGTCAACCTCTGTGTCCTCCTTCAATTTATTACAGGTGTCTTCAACACATCTGGTGGAAGTCACTTGGGTCAGAGTTCAAGTACCCTTAATGGTGGAGATGTCATCAATCTTAGACCCAACAAACAGAGGACCAAGAAGAACAGAAATCCTTTTAGCAGCTGTAGCATACCCTAAAATGTTGTAGGCAGGAAAACAATTGTGCAATTCAGTGAGAACTACATCCAGCTGTCATGGTATGTTACAAGGTTTTAGCAGATTTTGCACCTAATGGCTCTGAAAGTTGACAGATTTAAATGTTGATCATCAGTGCTTTTTAGAATGGAGTGAAATCTTTGGAGGAAAAATTACTGCCTTGTGGACTCATTTTAATTTTTTTTACATTAGACGAAGCTTCTCCTGTTTTGGAAAGAATGCTGTAAGAAATGTCAAAAACAGGTTTTGCTGAATTTTAAATGCTGGAAAATGTAAATGAAATGCCTAAATATATGGTACAGATTGTAATATTATGGGTTAAGAAAAGATAGCATTCTTTTTCTGAAAGTAGTCATCTACCTTTCTGGGAAATAGTATTGAATCCAAGTACTTACAAAAAATAATAATGAAAGGTAAACCCTAAATTTTGTGAGACTGCATTAGTGTGTACTTGGGCAATGTTACTGTGCGATATCTGTACCATTTCGGGTGTGGAGGTATGCATGCAGGTACTTGGTATTGAAGTAAATTGAAGGTTATGTGCAGTGTTTAATGAAACAGAATCTAATTCATTCATTCATAGAATCATTTACACATTGTGTATATGTTAAAAGTTTTTATTTTCAAATAAGAAATTTCAGACATATATTTTGCAAAAGAGCTGGGATTTAAAGTGTTTTGTGCCAAAAAATATCATATCTAATTTTTACAGTGCTTTATTATCAGAATTTATATTGTTTATAATATCTTTTAAAAGCAGTTTTCCTCTCTGACGGAATAGATAAAAGAGGATTTTAAATGTTTTAGTGCTAGGTCATCTCTCAGGTGAGAATTGTTGCAAAACTTTTCACGTGTCCCTCTTAAGTATGGCGAGCTTGTCTGGCCAAGTCCTGGAGCAGACACAGCACATCTGCGGTTACTCCTTAGGCCGGAAGCACACTGGTGCTTCCAAGCGCCTTTGCTGCTGACTAAAAACGCAATTTTGAACTTTTAGGATTATGCTAACAGTTTTTAAAAATGCACAAGAGGTGATCTTTTGTCGTAATCCACATTACGGATTTTATAATGCCCTGCAACTGTAAAGCATCTTTTTGTTTACACATTTTTGTATGGTATTTTATCGCTTAAAAATTTCTATAACCTTTGATTTGTACAGCGCTTTCTCAAGACCTCTGTCATGAACAAATATAATTTAAGAAATTATTTTAATATGTAGTCATGTGGCAGAGCATAAATTTTGTGTCTTGGGACAGTTTTCCAACTAAGATAATTGCATGAACTCTGTTAAAACTAATCATTTATCAATGATTTTGTTTTTAACCGTTTGCAATATACCATGTTTTTACAGGATTTCAAAATGTGTACAAATAACTTCTTGAAAAATGAGCGATCAAGTTCTTTTTCATTATTTGTAAATGCATAATGTTTTATATATTTCTCTTGTATGTTTCCTCTTTTTTTTTTTTCTTAAGTCTTCCATCTTCGCCACTCTCATCCCCCATCCAGATTAATGTTGAGAACCTGATAGAATTTTCTGGGGCATGTCATTGTTAAGTGATCAAGAGTGGATGTTTGCTTTTCAGAATACTGAAATAATCTGGCATTACATATTTCAAAGTAATATAAAATGTTTACTTTTATGTCACCAGTTGTCACCACTTCCATTGCTGGCAGTGGGATAGGTGTTGGGAAAAACTCAGCTCCTATCAATGGATACCTGCTAATGATTCACCTTTCCTTTTCTACTCTCTTGAAATATAGTCTCTTTAATTTTTGCACAAGATATATTTTGCATCAAATAGTCTTACGGTTTTTAGTATCAGAAAAATCACATTATGTAATATATTGTAGTTGTATTTCATGTTAATTAAATGTGTGTTGGTAAAAGTTTGTTACTGTTCCATATAAAAAGTGTAATCTCTAATGGTTGCAGTTCCCCTGATATTTGTAATATAATTTTGTGTACTTAGTTTTGTCCTTTTTTTTTTCAAGAACCGAAGAGAGATCTTTGTTACACATTTGAGTTTTTAATTTGCACTTCTGTATTCTAAATCTAACCATAATTAATCATTATAAGTTCTCAATTTAATTAATTCTAAAACCTACATTAACATTAATTTTTCCCCGAGACCTTTAATTCTTTTAAATAACGTTACTCTTAGTTTCTAACGAACCATGGTTGCTGAAGAAAACTTGTGTAAGCCTCTAGGAGGCTGTGCATTTGTGCTCTAATGTATTTTTTACATTATGGCTAATTTTTAGCATTCAGACATATAGCTCTGTAGCAACTGCCATATTTCAAAGTTCCTGAGGTTTCCTTTCCCTCTTTCAGTTGCCTATTGAATTAAATAGCACACAAAATAGCACATATAAGGCAATATAGTTAAATAAAACGAGGCTAAATGGTTTTCTTCTCATCTGCCCAAAGTTGATAACCCACATATACTTTTTAAAAACAAAGTAGAAGTGACACTACAAAAAAGAGGGTGGACACCTTTCCTCCCTGCGGAGTGAAGTTAGATGGTTGTTTCAGAAGTTGGCAACTCAGTGCAGAAAGAACGCTCATTAATGCACCCACTGAGCCTGTGACTGTTAGGGACTGGAGTCTATTCTGAAGATCTCAGAACGGGGAGTTGGCTTCAGGACCTAATGTCCCAACTGATAGTGAACTATTTTAATGTAAAATATTAATTGAGAGCATCCTTTTCAAAACCTCTGAAATAGTTAACTGGTAATTTGCTGAAGTGCTCCCATTACTGGATAATCTTGTTTCTCTGAAAACAAAGTGAACTATAAAAATTTCCCACACTGCACAGTCAATCTAATGAACAGGTAGATCTATTCAGTTTTAACTATTAGTTACGATAACGAACATCATGTGTACTGTTCTCACTCTTTAAGTTTTCATCCTAAAACATGTAAGCCTATCTCACTAGTGAATTTGTTCGCTAACAGAAACCATTTAAAACCACGGTGAACTCTGAGATATCCAATTACCTAATTCACAGGTAACTGGATGGATTAGCTGTAATAACATTTATTAGTATGCCTTTTCCTCTCTCTCTTGAAATATCTATAGTTGGATGCTGGTAGGTGGTCTTAAAAATAAAAACTTTGGATTAAAAGGAAATCTCAACCCCTTCTATATTTTGTTACTACTAAATAATGCTTTTGTAAATTTGAATGAAAAACCACTTGTTTGTATTGCTATTGGGTTGCAGTTATGCACGTAAGCTTAATTTAAAATATACTACTTAATAAAAATTTCATGAAAGATTAATTCCAATAATTACAAAATAAATGCATTTCAACGCTTGAATTTTGTGTGATATGTATCACCAGTGTGGAACCAAATAGTAAAAGGTATGACTTCTTTAAAAAGCAAAACAACTTAAAAATATTTATTTCAGATACTCACTCTGCCAATATTTAGCATACTCATTTTATTGATAGTAGATATTTAAAGCAATTTAGTAGCACTGTGGTTTAAGTAATTTTTCCTTTGAAACTAAGTTTTTTTTTCTGTTTCTATCAGTATCAGTCTGTTTAAAGAAAAGTTATTTTCTTGTGCTTTGAGCATCTCCAACCAGCCCCTCCCCCAAGCCAAAAAATATATTTACTTTGTTCTGTGGTACAAAATATAGTTCAAATTTATATAACAAGTGCTTTCTGTTAGCTATCATGCTAAGCACCTTGCATGCTGTATCTCTTTTGAAGTTCTTACAGGAGCATTCTCACCCCCACTTTACAGCTGGGGAGGGCGGGGATGTGCCTGGGGCTCTCTGTGGTGAGAGAGGGGGTGGGAGGCCTGTGCCAGGTCTCCCAGCAGCAAAGCTTATGGCCTCTGTGTTGTTCTGTCTCAGGTCTTGTATTGTCTTCAGACCTGAGGTCTGACAGTTACATTTGGGACACAATACTCCCTGGATCCGAATGCTAAGTCCAAGCCCAGGTTTTTCAGTCTTTTCTGATTCCTTTTGTCAAATTTCCTGCATAAACTGTGCCTAATTTAACCTGTTCTGGTCACGCTGGAATATGGCATATTAAAGCTGAACTAGACACTTGAAATTGGTTCCTCACCAAACATGTGACTGCCAAAGTGATCTGAATACCCACTACATGCAAAAGAGGCATATTTGCTACACTATTTAGTGGTTTGAGGTGGATAACTGAAAGATTTGTGTGGTCCAATTCAAGCTGTCTACCCTTAGTTCATGTTGAAAACTTAAGAATGTGGTTGTGTCCCTAAGCAGAAGGTCCATTTCATTTGGCTTGCTTGTTGTATGAGTAGACACACAAAAAGGAGTTCAAGCTCACTGCTGTCCTTGTCTTGCCTATTCAGCTCTGACTTTCCATTTTTGTTTTTGAATAATTGTAAAATCCATCTTTCAAAAATACCATTATCATGTGGATGAACTCCAAAAATATGTTTATCACAGCCATGTGAAAGGGACAGATGCATGGGTGTTTCCCAGTTAAAATTGTTGCATATAATTTAGTGTGCCAGATCCTTACTCTGCTTCTTTCAATGGTTGCTAAATTCTTTCATGTTTTCCAGTTTAAAAATATTGAAACAGAGTTGATCCCCTCGTTAGGGTGAGTTCTGAGTCAGGGTACTGGACTGAGCTCCAGTACAAAGGGCCCTCCCTGCCTGCACTCTATCCCTCTGCATAATACCTCACTTGGCTAATGTTTCATGAAATTAAAGGGAGGACCCACCCATACAGAATACAGGTACCTAGAGCAGCGGTCGCCAACCTTTTGGACCTCATGGACCACCAGTGGTCCATGGACCACCGGTTGACGACCGCTGGCCTACAGGATGCAATACTGGTACTGGGAGGAAAGGACAGCTGGAGGCCAGCAGTTCACATCCAGGGATTTTTTTCAATGTCAGGGGTTCCTACATTAAAATATCAGGAGGGCCAATTTTGTATCTGCCAGATTTCTAACTGGGCAGCAGTGTCACTGCCATCAGTCAATGACCAGCACTGACCGCTCTTGTCAGCTCCTCTGCAGGTTTTGCTGGCTCACACTGGAGGAGCTAGGGTGGGCTTGGGAACTCTACTGGGAAGCAGTGCTCCATGAGGGATGGCAAAGGGCTGCCCTAAAATAGTACATTACATTCTAGAAATTACAGCTGATGCCAATTACAGCTGTTAGGGAATATATCAACATGGACAAAACATATACTAGGAATTCCCTTATAGTCCAAATCTACTACCTACATAAAAGACGACAGTTTAAATGAAGGTAGAGTTGTGACACTTTGGAGTTTCATCATTTGAAAATAAGTCACACTTCCATTCTTAAAAATAAGTAAGAATCAACACACTGAGGTCACTGCCCTTTGAACATGGCTCAGGCTGAAGGCCAGCAGACCAGGGACTGATGCAGCATGGAGATAGCAGATCACAGCTCTCGAGTCTGTGACAAAGAATAGCCTCCAATAAACTTCACTGTAAAGACTGTGATAGAAACAGCGCTGGCATGTTTGTGGTACAGTCCCGGGTTGACGTGGAGTCATTGGATAGGGGGAGTACTTACTTCCCCAAATAGATGGGATGTACAGATGCTGACAGTCCTTGAGAACTTGATTGTTTCTTAATTTTCAAAAAGCTGATAAACAGATGGCACAAAAAGAAAATCTTTATCTGACAGTGACACTGATAACAGCAAATTAGAATCTGCTAGCAAATCAAGAGTCTGCCACCATTATCAATGAGAATGAATGATCCCCATGAAATGAAGAGATTTAAATGAGGAGGACTTGGAGCTGGCAATCAACGCAGCCATGAATATCCTTAGATTGTAATTGCTTTTTATGAAGAGAAACTAATTGGGCATTTTTGTCCAGAAAACAAAGCTCAGAATTGTTTTCACTGATAAATATACATTGATATAAATAAATAAATATCTGGATCTTTTTTCCCAGTGTGAAAGAATACTTACGCTCTAATAAAAATTGAGTTTGAAATATTTGTTTTGCAGTAGCATTTGGGAAAGCTGAGGGCTTTGTATGTCAATAACACTAGTAATAAATAAAAGTATTCTATAGTTGCTTCATTTGTTACAGATAAAAGAATAATCAATACACTGGTCAACTTTGTTAGTAAAAAAATGCAAACTAAAGATGTTTCATATCTAATGTTAGAAAAAAATGCTTAATGCTGGAAAGCTCAGTGAAATAGCTACATTGAAGACAGTATAAATTGATAACTCTTAGACAAAGAAAAACAACTGGAATTATGTCAGGCCATGAAAATGTATATAACCTTTGACTCACTGCTGGGAATTGATAAAAATAAATAAATAAATAAATAAATAAAAACAAAAAGAATGGAAAAGCTCTATGCAGTAATGGCAACCAACTGGAAACAAGTGTCTAGTAAGGGGACTGGGTAAGTCAGAGGTTTTTAAGCTGACAATTTAAGTGGACTTTATAGCAGCATTTAATTATTTTTAAAAGCAAGTTACAACATTGTATTTACATAGTAATTAACATTTTAGAGAAATGCATGTGGAAAAGATGAAGTGAATATATAATTGTTCACAGTGGTAAAATCAGATGTGATTTTCTCATTTGCCGTATTTTCATGTATATCAAGAAATATATTCCTATTATGAGATGTGTAAATGTTTAAGTTCAAAATAATTTGACATGCATGTCTAAAAATAGTACTGAATGAGAGAATGTAGGGAAAGGTTCTTACTGTGTGATTCCTTTTATCCCTGTAATCACACTGCTTGGCTAACACGAAATGTGCGTGTGCTGCTGCATAAAGCTTTCTAGTCAACCAAATGCCCCACATGCCCGTATGTATCCACACCAGACAAAGCCACGGTAAGAACAGTGATTTTTACCCTTAGCGGAGCACATACTTCCCCCACATACAAAGCATTCATCCAAAGAAGGGTAAAAAATACATATATATATTGGGTGCTAGTTCCTAGAAGACAATTCAATCTAAAAACTTACAGGAAGATAATTAAAATATTTCTACTTTTGTTATTCATAAAACTGATTGACACAAATATTTTCATCTTCTTTATCAAATGAGTGGTTATGACTAACATAAAGAACTAGTTATCACTTAAGATAGCATGTTATCATTTTCACATCATTGCTCTCAGGTTTGGAAACTAATTAAATCTGCTGTCAGCATTCTGTTGCAGAGCTATGGAGCCCGCTCCTTTAGAATGCTCTAGCAGCTTGATGGCCTTGTCGGAGCTTTCAATATTTCTAAGCAGAGTCTCCAAACGTCTCTTAATTTTCTTCTGATCTTCAAGTGCACAGCCAATGACTATGGATTGAAACTTCTGATCAACTGGCCCAGGCGGCACTTCAGACGAACACGCACTGTACAGCGACATCAAGTGACTCTTGGCATTTCCCAAATCATTCAGAAACTTACTGACCACTTCATCGATAATCCTGGTGGCATGCTTTAGGGATTCCTGCTGCTGAGGGTTTCTAATGGTTTCCACGGAAACTTCAACAGTGAGGGTTCGTCCCATCAGACGGTTTGCGGTCAGATTTAATTCTTCTCTTTCTCCTAACATAAAATGTTTGAAATACCAATCACTGTGAGTCATAAACTCATCTATGTTGAAGGGGTTCAGAACAGGCTTCTCTACAACGTGCTACATTGGCATAGGATTATTTTGAGCTGAAGGCGATCGAGACCCTGAGGGTTCATGAGAAACTCGTACCTCTCAAAGAATTTAAATTGGGGGGTTTGCTCATAGTAAGAATTCTTGCCAGAGACAATTTTTATGACCTATCCATAGGGCAGGGAAGACTTCTCATAACTGAACATCTCTTTTTATTGTCCTGCAAATCTCCCTCTCCCCTCTGCAGCCCCAGAAGCCCCATCTCTTACCTTAGTTCCCACTGGCAAGTATACGTCACTTTACCTTTCCATCTCTACACCTCTCATGTATGGGGGGTGTCTCTGACTCTCTCATGTATGGGGGGTGTGTCTCTGACTCTCTCATGTGTGGGGGGTGTCTGACTCATGTATGGGGGGTGTCTCTGACTCGTGTGGGGGTGTCTCTGACTCGTGTGGTGGGGGTGTCTGACTCGTGTGGGGGGTGTCTCTGACTCATGTATGTGGGGTGTCTCTGACTCATGTGTGAGGGTGTCTGACTCGTGTGGGGGGTGTCTCTGACTCATGTATGTGGGGTGTCTCTGACTCATGTATGGGGGTTGTCTCTGACTCATGTATGGGGGGGTGTCTCTGACTCTCTCATGTATGGGGGGCATCTCTGACTCTCATGTATGGGGGCATCTCTGACTCTCATGTATGGAGGGTGTCTCTGACTCTGTCATGTATGGGGGGTGTCTGACTCTATCATGTATGTGGGGGTTCCCATATGAACATATGTAATTAAATTATTTTTCCATTGTTAATCTGTCTCATGTTGATGTAATTACTACACCAACCGAAAGGATCTAAAAAGCTAAAGAAAATTTTCTTCCTACCCCAACAATGTAAAGAACATGAACACATTTATTTGTGGCTAAATCTATTTTCTGTGATCACCTCTGCTATGAATTTCCTAAGGGTTAATCTGAAAACTATAGCATATAAGATTAACTGATGAAGTGCATTGGTTTAGAGAGGGAGGTTGAAGAATACCTTTCTCTGGCCCAGCCAGCATGGCTCAGTGGTGAGCATCGACCTATGAACCTGGAGGTCACGGTTTGATTCCCTGTCAGGGTATATGCCTGGGTTGTGCGTTTGATCCCCAGTGTGGGGCGTGCAGGAGGCAGCTGATCAATGATTCTCCCTCATCATTGATGTTTCTTCTTTCTCTCCCTCTCTCTTTTAAAAAAATAAAAAGAATACCTTTCCCTGAAATACCTTTCTTATATACATGGAACACCAGATGACTTCTCAAGTGGTCATGTTTGCCAAGTCTGGGCAGGTATGCTTTTGTAGCTGGGATGGAGATCAGGTCTTAACACAGTGAACAGAGAGCATAACCAGGTTTTGTGCTGGTCAAGGCTGCAGAGAGCAGATGTCCTGTATCTCTCCAAAGGATGTGCATGTAGGGGAGGAAAAATAATTGTCATTCCATCTGAGTTCTTGTCTGAGAATAAAAGAAAGATTAACAAGGACAAAAACACAAAAGTTTATTAACATGTATAACTCACGTATAGTACATGGGAAACTGAGTAACTGTCCGAGATGGTTCAGCCACCATCTTTACCACCACCTTAAGCCGAAGACAAAAGGTGTTGGGAAGGGAAGGAAGCCAGTTATGGGAGGTGACCAGGAAAAGCATGGTAAAGAGAATAAGATTTAATTACAGTGGGCATCTTCTCCATTGATAAAAGTCCTTGTGATTCACAGTCCACTCCCTGGCACAGAGAGGAAGACACCCTTACATGTGGAAAGTTGCTTTAAAAATGTAAACTTCTCTTACAAAAGGGTAACTTCTTTGTTTCTAGAGTTTCTCCTGTGTCTGCAGTTTCTCAAAAATAATCAGCTCAAAATATCCTTGTGCCAAAGTGGCATATTTTGGGGTGGCATATTCTGCATGTTTATCATAATACAATGCCCCAATTTGGGCTGAGAAGCCATGAAAGTGGAGAAAAACTGGCTGAAAATTAGGCCTCAACTTCACCCGCTCAAGACAAATTTAAGATGGCCATTGGTCTATGTCTTGGCCAGCACCCAGAGGCAATGATGGGAAAAGGGGCTCTGTCAACAGTCAGCAATCCCCTACCATCCTTCCTAATTCATTGATCTTTGGAGGGAAATTCTATGACTTCCTAATTCACTGATCTTTATCCAGGATGGTGAAGAGACAGACTAGATCTGACCCCATTGTGGACTCTGGAGGTAGACTGCTCACGTACTGCACCAGCTACCTGGCCCACTAGCTTGTTCTGTGAAGGAAGTGCCAAATTAGAAAGGCCATCACCAGTGAACACAAATCACAGCTGACCTGTTCCTCCAGGGGCAGTCATGCTTTTCATATGAAAATGATGGCACGTTTTTTACATTAATAGGGTTTTATTGGGCTTGTAGTTTATTTTCTTGCATTTTCTTCCTTTCCCCTCTCACCTTTTCCCTATGCTTTTTTAAAAAAATGTTTTTATTGATTTCAGAAATCAATAAAAGGAAGTGGGGGAGAGAGAAACATCGATGAGAGAGAATCATTGATTAGCTGCCTCCTGCAAGCCCCACACTGGGGATCAAGCCTGAAACCCTATGCCCTGATCAGGAATCAAACTGTGACCTCCTGGTTAAGTCAACACTCAAATCACTGAGCTACTCCAGCCAGGCTCCCTCTGCTTTTAAATCTACATTCCAGTAACTTCAATAGAACTGAAGTCCTATACTTGGCCTTATTGCTTGGAGCCAGCTTTTCTGCCAAAGGAGCTTGGAGGCCTTTTTCCATCACGTCCAGCCTCGGCCTGGGCTGGGGAGTACAGTGGGAGAATGATCTCTTGTAACAAACTGACAGCTGCAGCTGCTGCCTGCTGCTCACATTAAATGCTGAAATCGGGTGTGCTCATACCACCAAGTCAAGCAAAACCTGACACATGCTTATCACAAACCCCATGGAGGGTGTAAAAGACAAGCCCCGTCTGTGGAACCAGCTCTCACCATCGCTGATCTGCCTCATGTCCTGGCTGTTCTGGATACTGTGGATCATTTCCAGGAGGATTTCTCTCTCTTGCTCAATGGCAGTTGCCGCTTCTCTTAAAGCTTCCACCCTATAAATAGGGAAACAGAGCAGTTACTACATGGACGATTAGTGGTCCTCACCCTTCTGTCATTCAATTCAAGTTTAAAGATCATTAGGAACACTTTTCAAGAAGTATTTATTCCTTTTTATTTTTTTATCTTTTCATTTTTATATTCTTTTTAAATCCACTTACTTCACTCCCATTTTCCTCCCTGCTCTATTTAGTGGTTATCTGTTTGTCCTTGCAAAAATATGTATTTGTGTATTCATGTTTTCAATTTATATCTCACTCTCAGCATTATTTTATTAAGAACCATCTAATCAGTAGCTTCTAATTGTTGCCCAATTCTCCACATGTATATCCACCTGATTTTACCGCTCCCAGTGGAGACACTCTCCTTGTCCCATAGCTATTCATCACCACAAGTAACACTTCAATGAATACATGCCCCTTAAGGACCTGGGTGAGGGCAGAATTGATGAGACAAAGGGTGTGTGTACCTTCATTTGACTCAGTACGAGGACTGCTCTCTAGAATGGCTAGACCAGGTCATACTCCTGGCAGCAAAGCACAGAAGTCCCTATATCCCCACAACCCTACCAATACTCAGCATTTTCCAATTTTCTAACTATTTATTGACAGTAAGTGTAGTGATATCTCAATACTTAATTTGCATTTATTTCATTAATAATTTTAGACATCTCTTTGTATCCTTGTTAGCTTACTCATAGCCTTTGCCTGTTTTCTTTTTCAAACAGGGGTTGCTGTCCTCTTGTTGGTTTGCATACTCAGGATATGAATCCCTTGTTGGTTACAGACAATGCAACCATCTTCTCCCATCCTATCATATATGAACGCTGGGATACCCTTCACTGAACAGAGATCCTTATTTTGAAATGATCAAGTTCATCTTTTCCTGGTTTTGTTTTGCCTTATGATTTATGCTTTTGAAATTTTATTTCAGGGTCTTCCCCATCCCTAGGTCATACGATGTTGGCCTACATTTCCTTCTATCAACTCTATAATTTTACCTTTTTCCTATTTATATCTTTTCTTTTTTTTTAAATCCTCACCTGAAGACATGTTTATTGATTTTTAGAGATGGAAGAAAAGAGGAGATAGGGAGGGAAGGAAGGAGGGGGGACAGAAAGAGAAAGAGAGGAGAGAGGGAGGGAAGAAGGGAAGGAGCGAAGGAGGGTACGAGGGAGAGGGAAAAGGCGAGGGAGAGGGAGACATTGAGCAGCTGCCTCCCATATGCACCCCAACTGGGAATGGACCCACACCTCCTTTTGGTGTATCAGATGATGCTCCAACTGAGCCACTGGCCGGGGCTCCTATTTACATCTTAACCCATGTAGAACCCATCTTTGTGTGTAGTTAGTTAAGGATATTGTTTTATTTTTCTCCCAATAGTGGAACCTTTTCTCCAACATGATCCACCAAAAATCTATCTTTCCCCCAATGACTTGTAGATGGTCTACATCTGAAATCTCTATCCCATTTGACTTGTTCTTACACAAATACCCACTTAAAAAAAATAGCACCTGCCCTGGCCAGTGTGGCTCAATTGGTTCTTGGTCAGGGAACATGCCTGTGTTGCAGCTCAATCCCCGGTAGGGGGCGTGCAGGAGGAGACAGCCAATGGATGTTTTGCTCTCATCTCAATTTTCCTCTTTCCTCCCTCCCTCTCTGTTTAAAAATCAACAAAAATTTTTAAAAATAGCACCAGTCTTATAATATGCCTTAATATTTGGTAGGAACAGCCCCCTAATCAAAGAAAACTTATCTGTTTAGACTTTTATTCCTCCATGTAAACTCTAGAGTAAGTGGACTGGGTTTTTCAAAAACGGGTAAATTTGACATCTTTCTAGTACTGTGTGTCATTCTATCTAAAACATGATACAGATCCTCTTCTATATGCTTTATTAGAGTTTTGAAGTATTCTTTATTATTATTATTTTTATGTTGGGAACCACTACCTGGAACTGCACATTGTAGGTGGTGATTTTGTCTTGTAATGAAGTATTCTTAATGGTAGTCTTGCGGACTCTTCAGTGTTCTAGATAGTTTGTGGATATTGTTGCTACTGTGAATAACATATTTTTTGATGATATCTTCCAGCTGGCTATTTCTGGTTAGAGAAATGCTGTTTTTCTAGTTTCATCTTTTAACTGGCAACCATGACTTATACTTAATTTTAATGGTTTGTCTTTTGATTTTGTTGGTTCTTCTAGATCAGTCATGTTAAACTTGTGGCTGGCAGGCCAGAAATTTGACATGCTTGTTCTAGATTGATGATCATAAAATGATAGTTTTTATCTCTTCCTTTTCAATGCTATTAGCTATTTTTTTTTCTTTATCTTTTTATTTTAGAGAGGGAGAGAGAAACATTGATTTGATGTTCTACCTATCCATGCACTCACTGGTTGATTTTGTATGTGCCCTGACCAAGAATCGAACCCACAACCTCGGCATATCAGGATGGCGCTCTAACCAACTGAGCTACTCCGCCAGAGCTATTAGCTCTTATTTTTCTTTATATAATACTGACTACAGTCCTCTGGTACTGTAAGCAGTTGTAAGAGAAGGCATCTTTGCCTTTTCCCAAATTTAAAGGGAATGCCTCAGAGGGACAAAATGGCGGCGGAATAGAAGGACGTGTCCTGAGCCTTGTCCCGGAGCAAATAGAGGGAGCAGCTGAGACGGGTGGAATCCAGCCCGAATTGGCGAAGGAGGCACAGCTGGTGAGACAGTTTGCAGCCGGGAAGAGCAGGGATCCCCCGGATAAAGAAAACAACCCCAAGACCAGGTGGATTCCTGCAACAGAGAGGAATTGACAGGTGTGCTCCAACCACGAAGACAAGAGGAGAAAACAGTCCAGAGATGGAAGACGCTGACACCTTGCCACACGAGCAGTCAGCAGCTGTGCACCGCTGCAGGTTACCTATGACCAAACCAGAGAGGGTCGGACCTGCATTGCCACCATGTGCCCACCATCCAGATATCATTGCTGACATGTACACATAAGGAACTGTTAGACATTGAAACGGGGACTCAGAACTGTTGGACATTGAAATTGGGACTCAAATATTGTTTTGTTTTGTTATTATATGTTTATTTCTAGTCTGCAAAGGCAAAACTTCTTAAAGGAAAGAAATGGTGGGAAAAAGATACAGAGGCAAAGAAGCATTGAACAGACTGTCAAACTACATTGGGAAGACAGGGGAGGTTGGGCGAGGGGGGCTGTTAAGAGACCAACCGAAGGACTTGTACGCTTGCATATAAGCACAACCAATGGATACAATACACTGGGGGGGAGGGGGAGGCGGGGAGGGCGGGCAGGTGAAGGCCTGTACTGGGGGACAGGGGAGGTCAGGGGGAGGTCAATGGGGGGGAAAAAAAAAGGAGACATATGTACTACTATTTGTAATACTTAAAACAATAAAAAATAAAATTAAAAAAAAAAAATAAATAAAGGGAATGCCTCTGTAGTTTTTTGGTACAGAGCCACGACCAGACTATAGAAGTACTACTTTCCCCAAGTATACACACCCACATACTTATTACTACACATACGCATGAACACATCCAGTCATGTGGAATCATGAGAGCAAGAAAAAGAAATCCTGTATATTCAAAGTGCACTGTTTCCAGAGCACTTTCCTGCTATATATTACCCTGCAATTACATAAGTTGCCAACTTTTCCAAAATAAACAGTGACAGATCTATCTCCAGTATCCAGATGGACTTAGAAACCCAAGATCACTGAAGATCTAATCCTGACTGCTGCCTTAAGTGGGCCCAGAAGGAACAACCTCACCAATGTTTTAGCACGTGTACATTCCATATAAGGATTGCCCCCTCCTCACCCCAACCACACATATGCCTTTTCTCCACAGTCACGCACCTGTTACACCCCAAAATAGCACTCATAAGCAGAAAAGTGTCACAGGGTCCCTTTACTCATCAAGATACTACATATATGTTGGACTCTGCATTTATAAAAGTGAGTAAAAGCAAAGAGCTGGTAAGAATCTTACTACATAATATGGCTAGGAAACAATGAAAATTAATAATCTAAGAAATAGGAATAATGCAGTATCAGCCCTTCTAGCACCATTCATGATGTACTTACACATTTTACATTTGCAAACTCTGATAACCTAGGGCAGTGGTCGGCAAACTGTGGCTCATGAGCCACATGCGGCTCTTTGGCCCCTTGAGTGTGGCTCTTCCACAAAATACCACGGCCTGGGTGAGTCTATTTTGAAGAAGTGGCGTTAGAAGAAGTTTAAGTTTAAAAAATTTGGCTCTCAAAAGAAACTTCAATCGTTGTACTGTTGATATTTGGCTCTGTTGACTAATGAGTTTGCCGACCACTGACCTAGGGTCCAGTACATCTGAAAGAGACTGAGTTGGCACTGATATGAAATATTTATGCTAAAAACACAAACTATGATTCTAGTATTTAAATGAACCATGTGACTGGTAAATGTGAAGATGCTAAAGAAGAGATTAATTTTTTAACACTTGAGTTTGCATTCAAATGGGAGATGATAAAGAATTGAAAGTTTTCATAAAAAAGGACCCTTCATTTACAACAGCAAGTTACAACAGTAAGTTCACGGTGTTCTTAACGAAAAATGGTTTAAAAGGAGACACTAGGAAAAATATAACCTGTCATATGAAGAAGTAGTTTGTCATTAAACGAGACCAAATAGAAAAGAAATTAGATGAAACTTTTATGGGTTCCCCCCGCCCCAAGACTAGAAATGAACAGGGCATTTTTCCTGTGAAAAACAGATTTCATCTTTTACAGAACTTCTTACATATATTTTCACATATCCCTTTTTCATATCATAGCAAAGGTAAAATGTCACTCTTCAGAACCAAAGTTTTTTTGTTTGTTTTTGGCATCCTTGACCTTTCATTTGCTATTCCCTCTTCTGCAACATTCTTTACCCTTGACCCTTGTCCACTGGTGGAACTTTTTCAAAACCCAATCCTCTGCATAGGAACTGTTTCCTTACCCCCCCCCCCCCGCATCTCCCCCCCAACACCCCCTTGAGGAGGTGTTGGTTAATGCCTCCCTTTGCACTACTGTACATCTTTCTAGTCTAGTGTATAGACTATGTTGTATTTTTAATTTTTTCTTTTAAAAAGCTATACCCAGATCTCCACTTAGCTAATTTAACTAATATTTGTACTGTTTATCAGCTACTGGTATCTTAAATACAACTAATATAATCTACCTTTCCATTAGTTTTAGAAAATTGTAAGCCATTGTATCTTTGAATATTCCCTGTCCTCCATTCCATTATTTTCTTCTGGAACTCTGGGTAGACAACTGTTGGACTATCTCACGTTATTCTTCATAGTTTGTTTGTTTTTTTAAACACATCACTTGACAGCACTTTTCTTGGCAGAGAGGGCAGTTCTGTTTTTATTAACAGATCGTGGAAGCAGCTAGCTACAAGTCCAAATTGGGAAAGATCCTATCCTCACATCAAGGCCGGCCTGGGCTGTGCTTTTGGAAAACTCTCTGCATGAGATCACAACTAAGCAGGCTTTTACCAAAATAAACTGCCGTCATAATGTTCACACAAGGACAGAACTGAAGGGCACTCCTCCTCAGCTAGTCCTCATGTCTCTGACACCCTACAGGTCTCTGTAGCCTGGGTATCAAAACACAAAGTTGGGAGACTTAGAAGAGGCCCAACAGCAATTTCACCTGACTGTGGCTGCTCCCCGTCAGCTAATACAGGACACAGTGGGCATTGCAAGGGCGCTCCAGTCCAGCTGTTCGAACCTTGAGTAGTTACTGAAACCCTCCTCGCTTCAGTTTTCCTCATCTATGAAACAAGGATAATGAGATGGTGGTTGTGACTGAACCAAGTAAAGCAGGTAAACAAGTTTTCACAGTGAGTGACAACATCAACTAAAAAAATATATACATGAGTGGATATGTGCAGTGGGCCCAGGATGGGTGCTGGCGAACATTCTGAACTCGGGCTTACGAATAACAAGAATTTGTGTTTTCATAAAGAGGAGTGAAAATGGAAAGCGCTCCTATCATAGATTTATTTGAAAGAATTTCTAAAACAGGTTCTTAAAATCATGTGTCTCTTCGGAGAGGCCAATGGGGGAAGAAGGAGACACATGTAATACTTTAAACAATAAAAATTTTTTAAAAAATCATGTGTCTCTTATTCAATACTCTTGTATCGAAATAATACTACAATGATCACTCATATATCAGGCAATAAAAAATTTTGAAGGGTTTTCCTGATCATAACCTAAATATTAAATTACATTCATTACTGAGACATTGGTGTAAAAATGGGACTGGTGCTTAGTGTGAGAAGCTACTTTGAGTAGTAGCTCCTCACACTATTGTCAGTCCCTCTGGATTCAGTTCCCTCATTTCCAAGAGAGATAGATAACATCTGCCCTCCTAGCCAAAGGGTTTTTAAGCTTCAAATCACAATGTTTACGAAAAGTGCTCTTGTAAATTATAGGCTGTTATACATTAACTATGGTGCCGGCTTGTTTGATGATTCCTTGGACACTGCCACACCCTAAGAAACTTGTAAGCAACCAGGAACTTTCCGGCAAACAAATGATCCATATCACCCCTGTCATTCACCCAACCCTCCATGTAAGCCACTGCAAATGGCTGATAAGAGGGAGAAGGAGCCACAAAATGACCAGTTGGGGGAAATTTGTGAACAGCCAACCTCCCATCCTGTCCTCATGCCCTGTGCCATTCTCCACAACCCACGTCCCATCTTCATTACCATCCAGAGCCGACTAGGAAACCACACAATACCTGGCACAGAGTGGCTGTTCAATATTTACTGAATTAAACACTAATTTAAGTGGAATTTTCACTTCTTTCCGTAAAATCATATATTCATCCTTATACTATTCCCACATTTTAAAATACGACATATTGAAGAAAACTAATAATGAAGTATTAAGCTCTATAGCTAGTCTTCCTGGGTTCTAGCTATCTGACCTTGGACAAGACTGAACTTCTTAAATTTCAATTTCCCAGCTGGAGAATGGAGATAAATTCCACGGAGGCATGGGGTCTGGCATACAGTCAGTGCTCATTAAATGAATAAATGTTAGCATGTATTATTTATAATTACGATAACTTAAGCAAGGTGTTCTGAGCCACTGATGAATGCAAAAACCAGACACCATTTAAAATAGGTAATAAAACCAGGAGATAAAGGAATCACCTTCTTAGAGGAAATTGAAAAAGACAAGGTAGTGTCCCGGTAAAATTTTAGAAACAAATCACATATGAATATCATGTTTTCTTTTAAAAATTCACCTCTGGACATAATTCTTCTAGTTTTTAACAGTGTAGTGCTATGACTTTGTCCATGCATTTGCATTTTTCTCTACTTTTACTTATTTTCTAAAACACTTCCTTAGTTAACATTAATGTTAATATTACTTATTTTTTAAAGAAAGAAACAAAGCTTACTAAAGTCTAAAATGATGAGAAAAGTCCTTACAATGAACAATTCAACACACATTAATCAATCTTTTCTCCTCAGCTCCAGGGTTAATTTAAAAAGTATAGTTTAGCCCATACCCCAAAAGGTTTCGGGCTCGATTCCCAGTTAGGGCAATGCCGACGTTTCGGGTTTAATCCCTGGTCTGGGCGCACATACTAGAAGCAACTGATCAATGTTTCTCTCTCTCTCTCTCTCTCTCTCTCTCAAAATCAATTAAAAAACAAACAAAACATATCCTTGGGAAGATTAAAAAAAAAAAAAGTTATAGTTCAATCACTTGTATACAGTAATCAGAATTCATGTTCTACTAATCAATATTAGAATTTAATAAATTCCAATCCAGAGGCTTTCTTTTAGAGATGAGTACCTGACTTAAAAAAAAGTATTATTACTTTATTTTAGAGAGAGGAAGGGAGAGAGAAACATCAATGTAAGAGAGAAATATCAGATCAGTTAGCTGTCTCCTGAACATGCCCAGACCAGGGACTGAACCTGTAACCTAGGCATGTGCCCTGACTGGGAATCAAACCTATTAGTGTACATACAGGTCAATGCTGCAACCAACTGAGTACCCGACTTTTTTGTATCTACCACACATGAGGCATTGATTCAGCTTGAAGAAGGAGGGGCAATGACCTCATTACTTTAAGGAAAAACCCTTTCTTTCTGATTAGGGAAGAGAAACCCTAAAATGGTTGACAACACACCCTCAGAGTTCTAAAGACCCGGGAAGCTCGGCTGGCATGGCTCAGTGGTTGAGCATCGACCTATGGAACAGGAAGGAGGTCGAGGTTTGTCACGGCACATACGGGGGCTGTGGTCTAGATCCCCAGTGTGGGGCGTGCAGCAGGCAGCCGATCAATGATTCTCTCTCATCATTAATGTTTCTATCTCTCTACCTTCCTCTCTGAAATCAATTAAAAAATATATTAAAAATAAAAAAAAAGACCTGGGGAGATGTGTGAGTTTCTTTTTATGCTGCTACATAAAAAGAAATATTTTCCAGAGGGGCATTAAGTAGCTGAGGCCACTGATCTCCAGTTTTGCTCCACTTTGGGGGTTGATGTAAAAACGTTAGTGTTGAAAGTAATGCAGAAGCATTCCTCTTCTCTTGCTCTCTTTTTCTCTTTCGCAGCAGAACCCCAGACAGTGGTTTTGGCTCTGGTTTCTCTAATTGTTGCCATCTATGAAATCACTGTGGGTGGAGAATTCCTCGTATTCTGACTCCTTTCTTGGGGTAGTAATACTACATGCCTCATTCGCTAAGATAGACTGTGGCTACTAATGCACTGACTTGGAAAATAAATACCTCTTCTTGTTTTGGTGTATTAACTCAGGGAGATAAAGACATCGTGAAATGCTTCTTAAAATGTTTGGCTCACATACTCCTTCATCCACCCAGAACCTGGTGAAAACTATGGGAAAAAACTCTGTAGTTCCAGGAGCTTGTGAGTGCCTTAATGAGATTTTCGTTCAACTCCACGTGCACACAATTTACACAGCAGCCAGGAATCACAAAGAAGGTCTCACACCCTGTTAGAGGAAATAAACATTTCCAAAATGTAATATGACTTCCTTAGAAAGTGTATACAAGCCTACCACGATATTAATTAGTTAATAACATCGTAATCAGTTAAGAGGCAAAACTTATCTTATCCTTCCAGGCCAGTGACGAGCACTTTGAAGACGGTGTCAGCACAGCGTCTTCTATGGAGGAAGGTACACAGTAAATGCTGAGGGGCGCACACAGGGCTGAGGACAGGATTACGGGGAAAACTGGAAGCTGCCGTCTTAACTGCACGAAGTACCAAGCTGCTGGTCACCCAGCAGCCCCTCGGCTGTCCTGGCCAGTCCTTGCTAGCGGATGAGTTCCTGGCTTTTTAAATTTTTTGCGCTTAAGTGTTTGGGAGCAAAGAAACTGACCACCCCCATCAAGGACCGCTCAACTGCCGCCTCTCTTAAAAATGCGTAACTGGTCATGACTCAGTTGAAAACACTGAGAAGACCGCGTACCGGCACCCAGAAGGCTCCAGAAGTTCTGTGCACCGGCGTGCCACCGTCCCTAATCGCAAATGACGTCACTTTTACCTTCCCCGGCTTTCCTCCGCTCAGAACGCTCAGCGCGGTTAGGGAGCACGTGGCCGCCGACAGGGCGGGCGCTCGCGGGGTCCTCCTTGGACCGAATGCGCTTTCTCTCGGACGAGGAGTGCGACCCCTCGCCTCAAAACACAACTGCACCGCGTCCCGGCCCCCGGACAGCGGCCGGCGCGCCGCGCACCCGCCCCGCGGCCCCGCGCGCACCTGAGCTCCAGCTGGTCCAGGCTCTCCAGCAGGCGGCTGGAGCGGTCGGCCATGGAGGAGGAGCGGCAGAAGCGGCCCTCGTTCGCTTTCGCGTTGATCTTCGCCTGAGCCATCTGAGCCTCTGAGGCGGGGCGGCCGAGAGGTCACCGGCCTCTCCGGCGGCGGCGAGTGGAGAGCGCGGCGGCCGCAGCGTAGCAGTCACCGCGGGCTCCCGCCTCCCTCTGACGCCGCGGGGGGCGGCCGGGAGGAGCCGACTCCGCCGCCGCCGCCGCCGCCGCCGGCCCGCCGCGTGGCCAAACAAGGGCAGGCGCGCCGCCCCGGCCCGGGGGCTCGGCGCCGGCTGGGGCTCTCGCCCGGCACAGGCTGGGGTGGGCCTCTGGGGGCCTGAGGAATGAAGCCGGGCGGGGGCCGAGCCACCCCCTGGAGGGGCAGACGCGGAGGGGAGGCCCTGCAGCGACCCGCGGGCCCTCCTGCTCTGCGGACCCTGGAACCACCGAGCCGCTGCGGGGACGCGCACACACCCTTCCCCCGGCCCATCCCCGGGCGGCCCTGCAGCCCCGAGGTTCCCGATCGCCCACACGCGAAAGGACCTAACGGTAGACTGTGGGTGTATCACCCAGAGATGGCTTCGCTTAGTTTCGCCCAGCCCCATAATTCACAGCAAAAACAAAAACGCTGAAGTCCATGGATGCCTGGAGAAAAGGTCCCCTTGGGGAAGAGAAGGCATTTAACCACAGCTCCTAGGCAGCCAGTACTTGCCTGCCTACCCAGTTACCAGTATCCTGAGATGAGAAGGAAAGCCTGGATAACACCACTGAAGGAATAGGGAAAAAATAAAAATAACCCAACTTTCGCAGGGTGAATTGACTTCATTTCAAACCCATTCTAATGAAGGGATTTTTAATGAGCTTTTTTCCCTATTAAAAATTATTCTAGTTGGAATTTTGAGTGAAATAATGGTATCCATTAAGGCCATTTCACACCCAATGTACATAAATCTGTAAAAGTGGAATTGGGCTGGGCACACAAAGATTTATCTAATTTTGCTCTAGCTGGTTGGGACTGGTCTGGTTTGGATTCTGGTCAAGGTCCTGTACCTCAGCCTGACACATGTGGAAGGCTACCAATGGATGTTTCTCTCTCCCTTCCACTTTTTTTTTTACCTACTTTAAAACTTGTGATTTGCTCCTATTATAGCTCTACTAGTGGCCTGGAGCACGAAATTTGTGCGGGGGTGGGGTGGGGGGGTCCCCTCAGCCCAGCCTGCACCCTCTCCAATAGGGAACACTTGGAGATGTCTGACTGCTGGTTTAGGCCCAATCCCACCTCTTGCACTCTGGGACCGCTCACCTGACTGCCTGCCTGCCTGATTGCCCCCAACTGCCCTCCCCTGCCAGCCTGATCTTGCCCCCAACTGCCCTCCCCTGCTGGCCTGGTCTTGCCCCAAACTGTCCTCCCCTGCCAGCCTGATTGCCCCTAACAGCCTCTGCCTCGGCCCCCATCATCATGGCTTTGTCGGAAGGAAGTCGGTCTTCTGGAAGATGGCTGGTTGACCCGGTCTAATTAGCATATTACCCTTTTAGTAGTATAGATTATATAGGATAGGATTGCTTAAATGGGGGGGAAAGCCTTTTTCATCAGGAAGAGATGCTTGTGGCAGACAAAAATACATAATCCCTGTATATGGACTGATAGCCAGTCATATGCACTATACAGCCAAACAGATTATCAAAAAATTGAATCACTTTCTTATACCTTACACCAAACAGCTATTGCCCTTAAAACCCCTCCTCAGCCCCCACGTTAGGTTCTGCCTTCACAGTTCACCCAGATTAGGTTCTGACTGGTCGGTTTCTATGCCAGTCAGCATCTCCTGGCCTATCAACAGGCCTGATCATAGAGGCATGGATGATCATCAGCCCCAGCAAAGGCCAGAGAGAAAGAGAGGCATGGCTTCTGGCCAGGCCTGGAGTGAAAGAAAGAGGCAAATGCTGCTCAACAGCTGCCATGGAGGGTACGGATCAGACCCTGCTTCTCTCTCCCTAGGCCTCTCTGCGGACCTGATCTGCAGCCCCCTCGGCAGTCAGTGCTGGGTCTGGGCTCCTGCAGCCGCAGCAGTCAGTGCTGGGTAGCCACAGCAAACCAGCACTGACTTCTGGTTGGTTGAGCCTCCAATCATTGTGGATGTTACAAACCCTGGGTTTTTATATATTAGGATGCTTCACATTGCAAGGATGAGAATATACAGAGTGCATAGAATGATAGGTAATAGCAGTTTAAAGTTGAATCACAATCTTTAATCTGAGATCAAAGCCATTTAAATACTTGAACACAGATGAGGCCCTTAAAACTGGAACCCAATTCCCTAAGACTTCAATCTAAACACTAATAAACTCTTGGTGTATGGGATTACTTGACCTTGATAAATATATTTTGTCCTGTCATGGCACAAACTTGGAATTCAAATATATTTCGTGAATGGTTTTAAAGTCTATCCAGTAACTTTAGAATCATATTAGGCTCTCTTTTTCTCATATACCAGATCCAATCCTTAAGTAAATCCCTGCAGCTCTACCTTCAGAATGTATCCAAATTCATCTCCCTGATTTCACTGCCACCACTCTGGTCCCAGCCACCACCAATTCTTACCGGGATGATACTGCAGCAGGACCTCCAGTATGGTCTTCCTCCAGACAGTACCTCCTTCTACTCTTTTGTTTTCCATTTTTTTTATTGATTAAGGTATTACATGTGTCCATATCCCACCATTGCACCCCCAACTCCCATACATGCCCTCACCGCCCCCAGAGTCTTGCATCCATTGGTTATGCTTATATGCATGCTCTCCTTCTACTCTTGCCTCTCAGGTATGTTCTCACTGCATTACCTTCAGTAATCCTTCTAAATAAGGCAAATCACACAACTTATTCTCAGAAACCTTCAATGGCTCCTCATTTGAGTCAAAACCAAGATCTTTTAAAAAGGCCTCAGGAACTTCCTCTATTGCTCTCCTAGCTCATAATAGCCTTCCTGCTTTTCCATGGATTTATCAAGCTGACTTTTAGACCTTTTCACCCTCGATCTGGCACTCTCTTCCTCATACATATTTCCATGGCTCACTCCGTCAACTTCTTCAGGTCTTTGCTCAAGTTCATATGGTCATGACCCTTCTAGACCAACCCACTAAAAATAAGCCTCCCATCCTCACACTATCCTTCCCTTCCCTATATTCTTTCATTACACTTATCACCATTGGATATACTTGCTTATTATCTAACACTCTATCCACCTCCTCTCCTCCAATGTGTGCTCCACAGAGTGGGCTTTGTTTTGCTCACTGATAAATCTCAAGTGCTTAGAACAGTCCGTCGCTGGCACATGGCAAATTACAAATATTCTGTAGGTAAATGAATAAAAAAGATAAGCATCTTTGTCAATGTTAGAAATGTTTACTTTGGTAATTTAGTTTATCCATAATTTTCTGTAATGTTACCCATTGATTAAATCTCCCCCCCCTTTGTAGCTAAATTAAATTCAAATAATAAGAAATTTTAAAATTATTTTAAATTGCTTAATAGGTAGAAAGACAATCAGTGACAACTAAAACATTAAACAATTAATTACCTTTTTAAGGGTCATGATGAAAAGCTGCTTAATAGAGCATCAATGTACCTCACACCTGGGTGTGGCAGCTCTGGCACAGAGGTGTTGTTTCTTCCTCTTCCCCACATCTGTTTAGCCACACTCCTTTCTGGAATGTCCTTTATGCTTCTCACTACTATGCAAGCTCCTGCAGGTGTCTCTAAGGTCTGGCTCAGGGACTACCTCCTAAGGCCTTAATTGACCACTTTAACATACAAATTAAAAGCACAATGTAGTCATTTTGGAAAAATGGTAAATTCTCAAGCTATGATGTCCACTTAAAAATATATATATACAAGTAGGTAGAATAGACCCGATATATATATATATATATATATATATATATATATATATATATATTTAAATATATTTTTATTGATTTCAGAGCGGAAGGGAGTAGAAGAGAGAGAGAAATATCAATGATGAGAATCATGGATCGGCTGCCTCCTGTACACCCCATACTGGAGATGGAGACCACAACCCAGGCATGTGTCCTGACTGGGAATTGAACTGGCAACCTCCTGGTTCATGGGTCGATGCCCAAACACTGAGCCATGCTGGCTGGGCTAGACCTGATATCTTAAAAAATAAAAACACAAATTGATTTCCAATGTGGGTTGAAAAGACTATGCTGTAATAAAAAATATAGCAATGCCATTTCACACTAAAATATGTAACTGCAGAAAAAGAACAAAATTCTAGCCATGATTTTTTTTCTTTAAAAAAATTATAGAAAAATTTCAATTTGGTAAGCAATTACTACTCAAAAATGTTGGGATAACATTTCTGGTCAAATGACATGAAGCATATACATAAAGACAGTATGACAGCCCTTCTTAGTCTAATTATGTAATATTTTAATTATTCACAATGGGGGCCTCAATATTTAAAAATTAAATATGTAATACCAAATGTAAGAAACTGAAAAACAATTTAATGAATAACAAAATGAAGATACTTACACATGAAATAAAATTTTTAAAGGGTAAAGGAAGATTATTCCTGAGTAGACATGGAACATTATTTTTTTAAGATTATGTTTACACAAATATATAAAAAAACACTATCATTATTAAAAATAAGTTTAATTCTATGCAAGTATTTTGACAACATTCCCTTTAAACAGTAGGTAATGCAAGTCACATAAAAGTCTAAGCAGGTAAAAGGAATAGAAAATGTTTCTTTTTAATTATTTCAAAGAAATTAGGGTGTTCTTTTTATTCCAGCAATGTGCTGCTCTAATTAAAGCAGGAATTACACCTTTGAGTGAAATCTACATAGAAAAGTGCTGGTAACACTTTTAAACTATTTCCACAATTAGTTTCTATCACTGTCTTCTAATAATCATAAACAGAGAAATCAAAGATAATTATACACATAGATAAGTGCCACATGAGAAGTAGAATTTACAGAAAAACTAATCTATGGTAGCTTTGTTTATTTTCATTTTCACTCCTAAAAAAAAAAAACGCAAAAAAAAAACTAGAATCACCTGTGCTGTGCAAGTAAAGAAATAATGCTATTTGGGAAACATATGAACAATAGTCAAGAGCTTTTCTATTTTTCAATTCTTTTAACCTAGATATAGGAATTCCAAGTTAACTGGGAAACTGTCATACCTCTAATAGAATACATGATTTATATATTTGTATTAACATGTATTTTATTCCTCCAAATTTTTTAAAAAGAGCACAAAAATACAAAGCAAATATAAAATTTTGAACATGAGAAAGCAAAAAAAGCAGTGTTCCAAATACATCTGTACTAGTTAGTAGATTGCTGGCCTTCTTTAGAAAACAAATTCAAGAATTCATTATCCTGAGTATCTTCAAGGCTACTTGATGCTCTGTGGTAATATCTTTAATTACATTTCCTCAAGGCTTCTTCTAATAGCTTCTTCTAATTCTACATCTGGATTAAAAAACAGAGAATTTTAATATTTAGGGCAGAAACTAATAAACATGTACTTTATGTAAGTCCCATCAACTACATCTGTCTTTTAAAGATGTAAATGAAAATCAAAAAGGAGAAACTTATAACAAGTTGGAAGTTTCTCCATAAAGTTTGAATATTTCAGAAAATGAGAACCTGGATATAACCTCAATTTGAGTTATAACATATATGAATTTAATGTGCTAAGGAACTTGCAAGTTTTTTCCATTTAGGAATGTAGATAGTTAACAAACTTCTAGAATCACTGATAGGTAGTCACTAAATTCAACATTAAAAAAATCCATGCACTTATTTACAAAAAGACTTGATATAATGCATATATGACAAAATAGAAATAGGCAAAACCATGAAATGGTAAAATCTCACAGGCTATTAAAATTTGTTTTAAGCTTCCTAGTCTCTAAGGCAAAGAGTGAAACTCATGGCTATATATATATAATGTCTTCTGAGAAGCCTATATTATACTAGAGGCCTGGTACACAAAACTCATGCATGAGTAGGGTGCTAGGCCTGGCCAGTGATCAGGGCCGATCAGGGCCTTCTGGCTGCCGGCCAGGGCCTTCCTTCGTTCCGTGCCGCCTCCTGGTAGTCAGCACATGTCATAGCAAATGATCAAACTCCTGGTCTCCTGGTCAAACTCCTGAGGGGACAATTTGCATATTAGCCTTTTATATATATAGATACACATATTCATTCATTTAACAAATATTATTAAATGCCCACTGTATATCAGGCACAGAAATACAGTAGTGAACAAGAGACATTTTGGGGTTCACAGGTCTCTCCATTTCCTGAGAATGATGCTAACGCCCAGAAGGGTGGAATTAGGTGTCAATTTCTTAGCCTTCCCTAACCTCTCACACCAGATTTAGCTCATCCCATCCAGTAGATTGCCTCTCAAAGACTACTTGGTTCATAGGACCAGTGATCCCTTTAGGATGCAACTATACGTACCTTCCTGAGCTGTGATACCAGTGTTCTGTTGTCTGTAGTTTAAAATACTATAAGCTGGAATATACTGTGTTTAAGTTAAACCTAGGTTCTGGGTCAGTGAGTTGCCCTCAGATGAATTGAGAGAGATGAAGAAGTACAAAGAAAAGCCAAGAGAATTAAAAAGCAAAGGAAAATTAAAATGACAAGATTTATAAAGATATGAAAACTCATTAGGAAGTTACAGTAATTAAGAGTGTGGCACTAGTGCAAGAATACATGAGTAGACCAAAGGAACAGCATAGACATCTCAGAAACAGTTTCCATAAATATATGGAAACTTGATTTATAATAAAGGTGGCACTACAGAATGGTGGGAAAAGATGGTCATTTTAATTTAATAAATGGTGGTGTATCAAAAAACATTATGGAAAAGAATAGTAATTTGGAATGTATTAAAATTACTTTTATTCAACAAAAGACACCATTAAATGAGTAAAAAGGCAAACTATAGAGTGGGAGAAAATATATGCAATACACGAAACTTGTGTACCCAGAAAGAACTGAAAGATTTTTAACCCAGAAAAAGCAACCAAAAGATAATCTAAAAGAAAACTGTCAAAAATTTTGAAGAGGCATTGACAAAACATTGTTTCAAAATAGTCATGAAATATTACTCAGCAGAAAAAATAGAAATTAAAACCACAAAGAAATAACAGTACATACCCATCACTAACTAAAATTAAAAAGACTAATTTATTTCAATGATTAGTGAAACCTTAGATCAATGAGAATTCATATACACTAGTATAAGAAAAAAAATTAGAACAATTACTTTAGAAAAACTATTTGGCATTACCTATCAAAGTTGAACATAAGCAACCTCTAGGTATACTAGTATATTACTAGAAATGTGGACATACGTACATCAAGAGACATGTACAAGAATATTCATTTAAGTATTACTTATAATATCTGAAAAGTATAAACCAAATGACTATAAGTAATAAATTGTGATATATACATAAAATAGAATATATAGGTATTGGACATGAAGAAACCAAAACTACATGCTAATATCTGGATGAATCTGTAAAACAATGTTAATTGAAGACATCCAAACATAAAAGAATATAGACTATGCCTTGTTGTCTAATATGATGAACACAGTAAATAGAACTAATCTCTAAGATAATTAAGATGTTGGGATTAGCAGAAAAGGATATTAGCAAAGTTATATTTTCATGAACTTAAGGATAAATGGATAGGAAATCTCAATAGAGTAATGAAAACTATGAGAAAAAAACACAGAACTAACTAGAACTTTCAGAACTGAGAAATACAATATTTGAAATGGAAAATTCACTAGGTGGGTTTAACATTAGATGTAGCGGAAAAAAGGGTCAATAAAGCAGGAAGGTTGAAATTACTGAAAATGAAGAAAAGAAGATTGGAATAAAATGAACAAATACGTATTTAAGCTGACTAACACATGTGTAATTGGAGTTCCAAAAGAAAAGGAGACAGAAAGTGAGGCAAAACTGTAAAGAAATGGGGGGATCCTATAAACTTACAAATACAAGGAACTAAGAAAACCCCAGGCAGGATAAATAGTCAACTCCATCTAGAGACACCTTTAAAAACTGCTAAAATCCCAGGAAAAAGAGGAAATATTGAAAGCAGCAAAAGGAAAAAAGAAAAAAAGACACACTACACATAGAGGAATAATAATGTAAATTAGGGTGATTTATCAAAAAAAAAAAAAAAAATGAAGGCCAGAAGACAATGAATGACATCTTTAAAGTGCTCAAGGGAAAAGTATTAGTCAACCTGAATCCTAAAGCCAGAGAAAATGTCTTTCAAGATTAAAGGAAAAATAAAGATGTTTTCATACAAATGAAATCAGAATATTCATTACTAGCAAATCTGCATCACATAAAATGAAAGGAAGTTCTTTAGGCTGAAGAAAAATAAAATCAGCTGGAACATCTACTCTATTGAATATCACTGGAATATCACATAAACATTTATATAAAAAATCCTACAGAAATAAAAATATGTAATAATAGAATGTTATGAACAACTTTACATTGGTACATTTGAAAATTTAGGTAACATGGGTAAATTTCTTGAAAAACAATTCTACAAAACTGACACAAAATGAAACAAAGTCTGAATATTTTGTCTGTTTATTTTACACACACACACACACACACACACACACACACACACGTATATAAAAGAAAATAAATTTATTATCAAAAGAATTACTAGAAATTGCCCAGCTGGCATGGCTTAGTGGTTGAGCATCAACCTGTGAACCAGGAGGTCATAGTTCGATTCCCAGTCAGGGCACATGCCAGGGTTGTGGGTTCAGTCCCCAGTGTGGGGCGTGCAGGAGATAGCTGATCAAATGATTCCCTCTCATCTTTGATGTTTCTAGCTCTCTCTTCCTCTTTAAAATCAATAAAATTATTTATAAGGAAGAAAAAAGGAATTCCTAGAAATAAACTCCAGCCAAGATAGTTGCACCCGTGAATTCTATAAAACTTTTAAAGAAGAGAGAAAATCAGTCTTGGAGTAAATTCAACAAAATGGCAGCTCCAAAAATCCATCCCTTCACAGAAATATTGAAACGCAAGCAGAAACCATCAGAAACAACTTTGTCAAAAGTCTGTAAAACACTTAAAGGTTCACAGCAATGCAGCAAATACTGCCATTTTTACTTACTTGCCTTTTCCCACTACCTCCTTGTTTGGGACCTAGTCCATGGTTCCAGATGGAGCACAGTAGAATTTACTCACAAATTATTGTGTTTGTATTCTAATCTGTCTGGGGGCTATCTGAAGGAATGACATAAGGCATTCATCTCTATTTTGTCTAGCTCAGAACCCACTCAGGACAGAAAAGCAGCAGGCACTGCACAACAACATTGTAAGGTTAACAAAAACCCACAGACTGGGGCAAAAGATTATGGCTAAGACTGCCTAATACCTACTAGGAAAAGCCATTAAGAAAATTTCTCCAAGAAATTAGGGCATTCAAAAGCACTTAGATGTACTGAGGAATTTATGAAGCCAGGCACATGCCCAAGACAGGGTGCATGCTCAGGAGACCCTAAGCTTTCACCACAGGATGATCTGTATGCTCAGTGAGAGGCCCAATACCGTGCCAATCTGTAAAGGCTGGGAGAGATTTTTTTTTTCCATTTCCTGGTATTCAGGGAAATCTATGCCAATATACTAGCTGAACACATGCTAAAGGAACAGAGGCTTCAGTGGCCAGACATGACAAAGAATATTGTTTTTGCAAAAGTGGTTGGGAAAACTGTAACCTTCAATAATCAAGAACAGCAAACTCTAGAATCAGATTTCCAGAGGTACTACATTATAATATTTGCATACCTAGTTTTCAACAACAACAAAAACACAAATAATACAAAGAAACAGGAAAGTATGTCCCATTTAAAGAGGAAAAATCTGAATTAAACTGCCCCTGAGGAAGCCTTGACATTGAACTTACTAGCCAAAGACTTTAAGCCAACAAACTTAAATATATTCTAAGCAATAAAGTAAACAATGGACAAAGGAAACCAGGAAAACAAAGTATTAAAAAAATGTTATTTCATAATAATTTCTATTGATATTCTAAAGCTAAAAAGTATAACTAAAATGAAAAATTCATTGCAGGAATTTAACAAATTTAAGCAGGGGAAATATATCCAAATTTGATGAACAATATAAATCTATATATTCAAGAAGCTCAATAAACTCTAAACAGAAGAAACTCAGAGATCCACACTGAGACAACATTACAGTCAAACTGTCAAAAGCTAAAAATAAAAGCAGCAAGAGAGAAGCAATTTCTTACATATAAGACACCCTCAATACTAGTAAGATTAATAGCTCTTCTCACCAAACACCACAGAGGCCAAAAGTCAGTGAGATAACATATTTAAAGTACTGAAAGAAAAAATAGTCTATATCCAGCAACACTATTCTTGAAGAAAGGAGGAGAAATTAAGACAATCCCAGATAAACAAAAGCTAAGGGAGTTTGTTACTAGTAGACCTGCCCTAAAAAGAACCCTAATGGGAATCCTTCAGATTGAAACAAAAGAATAGACAGTAACTTGAAGCTATATGAACAAATAAAGACACTTGTAGGAAGTACTGGTATGTCTTTTTCTTTTCTGTGGCTAAGTCTATGTTTCTCTTTCTCTCCTTTGTCTCTGGCTTCATTTCATTCTCTTTGAAAGAGAGGTAATTATGGCAAAAAAAGAGAATACAGTAATAGGAATTAGAAGACATATATATAAGTCGTGCCCCAATCATTTTGAATCTGTGAATCTGAAGGCAAATGACTTAATGTTTAGAGCAGCAATTTTCAACCAGTGTGTAGCAAAAAATTTAAAACATGCAATACCTATTAAGTCAGGGGCACTGACCTCTTTTCCCTTAGACTATCAAATGAAAAAATGACAACAGCCAACTCAATAGCCCCCCAGTGTGAATGAATCAAAATTATGGCTTTTTTTGGATCAGATTGACAAAAAACTTTTTTTGGCGTGTCACAGAATTTTAGTAATTACTTTATGTGTGCCAGAGACGAAAAAGGTTAAAAATTGCTGGTTTAGAGGGCTAAGTTTTTATGTAAAATGAATATTTTGCCTTTTACAAGATTAAGAGCAGTTAGTTGCAAAAGTATTAAATTTTTCATAAATATTAACTGAATTAAAAAATGAACATACTACTCTCTTAGCTTCTCTTTGGTCTTTAAACTGGCCCCATATGGTGTTTTACTATTTATATTATAATATTAATAACTAAGGCCCAGTACATGAAATTCATGCATGGGGGAGAGGGGTGGTTCCCTCAGCGCAGCCTGCATCCTCTCCAATCCGGGACCCCTTAGGGAATGTCCGACTGCCGGTTTAGGCCTGATCATGGGGATCGGGCCTAAACCAGCAGTCTGACATCCCTCTCACAATCCTGGACCGCTGGCTCCTAATTGCTCACCTGCTTGCCTGGTCACCCCTCACTGCATCTCCCTACCAGCCTGATCACCCCTCACTGCCTCTGCGTGCTGGCCTGGTTGCCCCTAACTACCATTCAGGTCGCCCCCAACTGCTCCCACCCTGACTGGTTGCTCCTAACTGCCCCCCACCCCTGCTGGCCTAGTTACCCCTCATTGGCCCCCTGCCAGCCTAATCACCCTCAACTGCCTCCCCCCACTGACCTGGTCACCCCACGCAGCCTGCTTGTTCAGTTGTTTGGTTGTCCCTCACTAACCACCCTGCTGACCTGGTCTTAGGCAGCTATCTTGTGAGGGTGTGAGGGTCAATTTGCGTATTACCTCTTTATTATATAGGATTATATTAATAGCTATTATTAATTGAAGGAACTCTAAGGCAAACTGCTGACATTTACGGAAAGATGGTTTTGCACTGGCAACCACACACATGATGCTGTCCTCTGTCTATTTTAGTGATTTGAGTCAGAATACCTCTATTAAGTAGGCTTATTTACAGAGCAGACCTCAGATTTGGTAATGATGATAATAATAAAATGATCAAAATCACATTAACAGACATAGCAACCAATACCATGTGTCAAGTTATTCTAGTAAAATAGGTATGCCAGTATTCCCTTTTGTATTTTGTGTGGGTTTTTTTTTTTTCCCTCACCCAAGGATATTTTTCCATTGATTTTCAGAGAGAGTGGAAGAGAGAAAGACAGAGAAATATCGATGTGAGAGAAACACATCAATCGGTTGCTTCCTGCATGCACCCCGCCCAGGGCCTGGGTTGGGGAGAAGCCTGCAACCTAGGTACATACCTTTTACCGGAATCAAACCCAGAACACTTTGGTCCGCAAGCCGATGCTCTATCCACTGAATCAAACAAGCTAGGGCAGTATTCCCTTTTTTAAAATGAGGAAACTGACACTCAGTGAAGTTAAGTGACTTGCCCAATATTACATAATTTATAAGTGGCAGGGCTGAGTTTTAACCCAGGCAGCCCAAATCCAAAATCTGCACTCTTCACCACACTATTTGGGCTCTATTTCCTATCTGGTGTAAAAAAAAAGTTATATAGGATCTTTATGATTGGCCTGGGTAGTCAGAGACTGATACTAGTCTATTGAGAAAACAAAAAATATGACAAGTCATGGCAGGGGGCAGATGGGAATAGGGGAGCTACCTTTCCCCAAGATAAAAAGCCACATGCAAATTTATCCTGACTTAATTCACCACCATCTGTCAGGCATTTATTTTGCAGTGTTGTGTTAGGAAGGGAAGGAGAGACTTGAGAAGTTATTTTAACTTTTTTTAGTTTTGCTATCAAGTCTGGACTAGAACATCACTTTGCTTTCATGGTACAGGGTTAACAAAATCACCTAAATTCTCCCCAACCAAATGGCCTCAGTCTTAATTTCCCTTATTTAATTATAGAGAGATGAGTCTTGGCAGCTCTAACATGCTTTAAGTTTGTTATAAGTTTATTCATTCAATAACCAAGCATTTAGTGCCAAACACTGTGTTAGATGTTGTTGAAATAAAGATAAATAAAACATGATCCTACCCCGAGGAGCTCATAGTTCAATGAAGATGAGAGAGACAGATACGCCTATTACTTTTAGAGAGAGGAAAAGGGGGAGAGAGAGAAACATCAATGTGAGAGAGAACATGTACTGGTTGTCTTCTATATGTGTGCCAACTGGGGATTGAACCTGCAACCTTTTGGTATACGGGGAGACACTCTAATCAACTGAGCCATGCTGGCCATAGTCAGATAAAAAATTTTTTAAAGCTACTTGGTATGGTACAGAGGGAGCCTAGAGGAAGCAGGAGTTAGCTCTCTCTAAAGATAGAAAATCTAGGAGAGGCATTGACCATACAAAATTGCTTACACAAATGATAGTTATATATGATTCAACCTAAAAGTTAACATTTAGCTAGTTCCTGTTGGGTGAAAAGGAGAAGGGAAAGTAAGGGTATTAGAGGGGAGTGTAGAGAAGATCAGATTCCTTAACTTATATGGAACACTGTATGCTCCTCACTTTTATATGTTATAATATATAATCCTATATAATAAAGAGGAAATATGCTAATTGACCATCACACCCTCACAAAGATGGTGTCACCCACAGCCAATAAGGAGGGAATATGCTAATTGACTGCCACACCCTCAAATATGGCAGCGCCCACAGCCGCAAATGGCAGCATGCAGTCCCCTCAGCCCCCCAGTCGCCCAGGGCCAGACTGAGGCACAGGCAAGCCTCAGATGTCAGCTGCCCAGCCACCCAGGGCTGGTCCAAGAGATGACCAAATGACTGAGCAAGCACGCTGCGTGGGGCGACCAGGCCAGCAGGGGGGTTAGTGAGGGACAACCAAACGACTGAACAAGCAGACTGCATGGGACAACCAGGCCGGCAGGGAGGTTAGTGAGGGACGACCAAACGACTGAACAAGCAGGCTGCGTGGGACGACCAGGCCAGCATGGGGGTTAGTGAGGGACGACCAAACGACTGAACAAGCAGGCTGCGTGGGGTGACCAGGCTGGCAGGGGGATTAGTGAGGGACGACCAAATGACTGAAAAGCAGGCTGCATGGGGCGACCAGACCAGCAGGGGGACCATGAGGGGCAACCAGGCTAGAAGGGGGAGGCAGGTGGGGGCGACCAAGCCTGAAGGGTGGCAGTAAGAGGCGAACAGGCCGGCAGGGGGGGCATTTCAGGGTGACCAGGCCGGCGGGGGGGGGGGGGGTGCAGTTGGACACAACCAGGCTGGCAGGGGGGGACAGTTGGGGGCAGTGAGGGGTGACCAGGCCGGCAGGGGGGGGGCAGTTATGGGAGACCAGGCCAATAAGAGGGGGCAGTTAGGTGTGACCAGGCAGGCAGGCAGGTGAGCGATTAGGATCCAGCGGTCCGGGATTGTGAGAGGGATGTCCAATTGACAGTCTAGACCAGCAGTCAGACATCCCCAGAGGGGTCCCGGATTGGAGAGGGTGCAGGTTAGGCTGAGGGGACCACCCCCCGTGCATGAATTTCGTGCACCGGGCCTCTAGTGTATATAATAATCATATGTAATAAAATATATATAGCAGAAGGAAATGAAAGGCAACACACACATAACAACACCCTTTCGATTTTTTTTAGGCAACTACTTAAAAGTATAAAGTACCTTCTCTTTCATCCTTTAATGATAATACATTTTCCAAACTAAGGAATCACAAAAACGTAAAACCTCTCCAAATCTACAAACCATATAATGCATTACATAGATAATGCTAGAAATTCTGACACATATTCAGTTGTTATACATCTTAGAATTTTCTGGACTAGCTAGGAGCCCACAAAACTGTGAAGGCTCCCCAAATGTGGTTATTTGAAAGTTATAATTTTGTCTGGCATTTTCTATGGGACTGGTTGCGTCAAATAAAGGTTGCAAAGTCTAAACTACGTAAATGCTCAATGGTGTTTATCTTGTGATGTCCTTGATAGGCAACTTAGCTAGCAGTTTTTATTTAAAAATCATAAAAGTTCTTTAATTTGTTTAACTCATCATTATGTGGCTGTTATGCACTAAGCTAGTCCTTGAAAGACCATGATGGGCCTAACAACTTGTCAAAAAGCTTGCTTCCAATTAGGCTGCAGATTTACTTTGTTTTTAACCAGTAATTCTAGCTATAAGAGAGAGATTCATTTTCTACTTCATTAAATGGATGAATCAATTCCACTGCCAAACTCAGATTCCCAATTCCTAATAGTACAAAGCTCTAGTACGGTCTCAGTCAAACTAATTTCATTATATGAGAGATCAAGCGAATACATAGAAAACAAATCAGGCCACTGTGTGTGTTTGTTTAGCCACATTTCCCTCCATACATTCAAATCTCCACATTCTCACTCCTACTGTGTCCTTTATGTCAAAGATACCAACGTAAGGTATCAGTGAAGCTTAAAATCTTTTCGAAAATCTGATGTTTCATTTCTTCCCGTGATTATTTAAAATCAGTATATGATGGAAAAGCCAAAATAAAAAAATGGGCATATGGCATAGTCAAATAGTGGTATAGTCAGTAAATTATTTGTTGTAAAGTTCTCTTTAACCTATGAAAGGAAATATGTAGATTTTCCTTTAAGAAGAGGGGAAATTTTTAATTATAGCCCATTAATATTTAGACACAGCCCATTAATTATAGAAACAGCCTATTAATATTTAGACATAAGAGTTTGCTTTCATAGTTCTACTGCAAAGCTTTTAATAAAACTTTTAATCTACTCAAAGTAAAAATTAGGAAATCAAAATTTTCTCTAAGCCCAGGGATTAGCAAACTTTTTCTGCAAAGGGTCAGAAGATAATTATTTTAGGCTAGGGCAGGGGTGGGGGATAGTCTATACTGTTTGTGTCACAACTACTCAACCTTGCTCTTGCAATGTAATAGCCACAACACAGTCAATACTTAATAGGAGTGTGTTCTAATAAAACTATTCACAGACTAGGTAGTGAACTGGCTTTGGTCCAAGGGCCATAATTAGCTGATTCTTGTTCCTGCATCCTAAATTAGTATTATACCTAAATCATCTTACATGAGAAAATGCAAACTATCCTTTGAATGAGGAGATAAGTATTTTTCAACTATGGGGTAGGAGGGAGTAGGGGGGGATGAACAGGTGAGAGGGGGAAAAAAACAGACAAGATACACTCAAGAAGGGAAAGGATTAATTATTTCATTAGGTTACCTTCTGTGGATCTGAATTCTTCTTCCATTGGAATACTTTTTATACCCAGGTTGTCATCACTGTCACATTCTATAAGGCAGAATCAATAAATGCAAATGAATTTCTGAAGAAGTTATTGTGCCATAATTTATGTATTCTCAAACAACATTTATCAATGACTTCTCCCGTATCCAAGCTTACTAATTACCATCCATTAGAATACCAATTTCTCTTTGGGTTTGTTTTTTGTTGTTGTTGTTTAATTTTTTTTAAACAATTATCAAATTACATTACATAAATCAAGAATAAAATAAAAACTAATGAAATAGGCAATTCAATTTTAGTTCTATAGTCAAAGAATTATTTGAAAAGTTCTTTTAACATAACTATTGAATAGAAAATTCTAGTATTTAAAAAAACTAAATTATAAGATGCTAGTAAACTCCGAAGTTTCACTTGCATGAAATCATCTTACAACCTTGGTGCCATATAAAATTCTCCTATATTTTGAAAATCATATGCATTCATCTCTATAGAGACCAGAGAATTAACAATGCCTCTGCATGGGACAAACTTATTCAACTCATATCTTATGTGCTTTTATAATGAGAGCTAAGGCTTTATGAAGATGACATGATTGACCAGGTATTGCCAAAGTCACTTCAAATTTGAACCATAGTGTATCAATGACCTAATATTTGCCTTTTTGGTTTTTTACTTTAACTACATTCACACACACACACACACACACACACACACACACGAACAAAAGTAAGTTTATAGTTGTGAGTATGCAAAACAATTTATTCTTGTATTATTATTCATTAATTATTTTCCATATGAACAACTGTAAACCAACTTTTGCCCCACCCTGTATATAGCTCAGAATGATGGAATCAGGGTTTAAATACCTAAATACAAGTCAAATGGACATATTTGCTTCTCTGGAATATTTAAAAACTTAAAATATACATTTAAAAGTTAAAGACTTATAATTGTTTATAAATTGCATATCCCTTATATTCCTTTGCTGCAAAAACTTATTACAAGTTATCTATTGCCATTCCAGCAAAAAATACTATTGCTTTTTCTACATTCTGTTATATGCACCTGACTGCAAATATTTCAAGCAATGTTTCAGGGAAATAAAACATTACAACTTGAAGAATAACAAATTAAGTTTAAAACATTAGGTACAAAGATAAAATACTCAAGCTTTCTGTTATTATAATTCAAAGTCAAGGCCAGTCAAAAGCAGAATGTCCTAAATGATCTAAACAATTCATCATTACAGCCATTGCAGGACGTGAGCTCCATAGAGACAGCTCTGGGTCAAGTGTGAGCAAGACAGGCACTGGCAGACACTGTGCTCGCTTAAGGAAAGTAACTAGACATGGGTAAAGGGGCACCTAGGAAGCCGAGAGGCAAAATGTCATCTGCTTTGTTAGTGCAAACCTGCCTAGAGGAGCACAAGCAGCAGCACCCAGATGCTTCCATCAACTTCTCAGAGTTTTCTAAGAAGTGCTCAGAGAGGTGGAAGACCATGTCTGCTAAAGATAAAGAAAAACATAAAGACGTGGCAAAAGGTGGACAGGCCCATTATAAAGGAGAGATGAAAACTCAGATCCCTCCTAAAAGGGAGAAATGCAAAGATCCCAAAGCACCTACGAGGCCTCCTTTGGCCTTTCTCTTGTTTTATTACCCCAAAACAAAAGGAAAGCTCCTGGCCTCCACTGGCGATGTTGAAAAGAAGCTGCGAGAGGTGTGAAGTAACACTGCTGCAGGGGACAAGCAGACTGACGAAAACAAAGGTGGCTACACTGAAACATGGAAAGGATATTGCTGCATTCAGAGCTAAGGAAAACCTGAGTGAGAAAAGCAAGAAAAAGAAGGAAGAGGAGGAAGATGAAGAAAATGAAGAGGAGGAAGACAAATCAGTTGGTTCTAGCGTGTTTTTTCTCTTGTCTATAAAGCATTTAACCCCCCTCTAGACATTCACTCATTTTTTTAAATTGAAAAATATGGCTGTGTAAAATTTGTTTTTAAACTGTATAGTCTTTTTTGAATAGTTAACACACCACTAAATGTGTCTTTAGATGGCCCTGATCCTGGTGGTATTCTGACATTCTGAATGCTTTGCTGACATTCTGAACGCTTGATATTAGGCTTAGCCTGATACTAGTTTGCAAAAATTAAAAATTATTTCTTTCCCTCAATCAGCTTTACCAGTAGTAGAGAATTTCATTCTATTTTCAGAACTTTGAACAGAATTACATCACATAGATTTTAGAGATGGTGTCCAAAGCAACAACATATAATTTCATTAACAGGCTGAGGAAACAACAGGCAGGTAGAATTTTAGAATGAAGTTCAGCCATTCTTTTATATAATGCCTATTCCATAGAGCTTGATGCTACTTCAATCACCTCTACTTTCACAGCATGAGTGAACTTTTATGTTCAATTTTTAATAAGGCTTTTAAAATCTATGTAATTGATATGATTCTATACATATCAACTATGCTTAATACCTAACCCCATTCATTCCCAAAGAAAGTAGATACAACAATGTCCTAGGCCCATAAACCAGCAAGTCCAAGGAGAGCATTCAGATTCAACAAGAATTTTCTTAAAGCATAGTAAACTGTGTTCTCAACTTGCATCCACTAATATAACAAACAGCCTATGCTCAAATTCATTTTTGCATTACCAGAAAAATATATTCTAGGTAAGTTAATACTTTGCATAAAATTGCAAAGAGGATGTTTAATTTACATAAGAACGATAAACTATTAAATATATAAAACAATGTCTTTAAAAAGAAAATCTAACATTAATCAAGTTAATGTTCTTCCACTAAGCTACAAGATACAGTCAAGTTTTTTATATAAACAGATCATTAAGAGCCCACAAAAATTTTTATATAAGCAATGAAACAATGAAAAATGATAATTCAGAAATTCAATCAAAGAATTTGTCTAAGGTAGGTGTAAAAATCTAACACTTGGGAAAATAAAACCAGACAAAAAACTCTTAAAGTATGTATGGTTAGTGTAGTAAGAACAAGAAGCATAGTCATTTCATCTTAGGAGAATGTATTACATGCAGGGAAGCAACATCATACAAGGTAAATGAAAAGTGGTGCTTGCATGGCTTCTATAACTCAGCATGCGCTCATCACATTGAGATTGCATTTCTACAATGACAAGAAAAGAAAATGGTGCTTATTTGTTAAATTATGAAACAAAAGATCCTAAGGATCTTAAAATGCTGATCATGTCTCTTAGCTATGATTGACATATAATCAGCTTACTTTTTTAAGTACCAGAATCCAAAATCAAGTCTTTCTATCTTCTGAAAACAAAACAAAACACCACATCTTCCTGAATGTTATTTTAAAAACAAAGAGAAACCAAGATGGCGGCATAGGTAAACACCTAAACTGCTGCCTCGCACAATTTCAGAACTACAACTAAAAGACAGAATGGACACAATCCAGACCCACAGGAAAGCTGGCTGAGTGGAAATTCTACAACTAGAAGGAAAGAGAAAAGCTCACAGAGAATAGGAGAAACGGCAAAGGGTTGAGGTACGGCAAAGGGTCTTTGTGCGTGCAGAGAGGAAGGGCGGCTGAGAGCCTGGCTGACTTTCTCTGGCAGGAGGGGGAAGGAAGCCCCCAACTGCACTGAACCCCAGTTCCGGGTGAAACCCCGTGGACCCAGGCTCATACAGGGAGAGTCTGGACTGTCAGGTAGACAGAAAGGCACTCGGAGACTCGGACACCCGGGGGAGCCCCGGGAGGCAGGGGTATGGAGGCAAGCACGCGAGTGTGCACAAAGACTGCAGAGGTTGCCACAGGCTTTCCCTAGCGGAAGGGACTCTGAAGCTCCTGACTGCACTGAACCCCCGTTCCAGGCGAGCCCCTGGGGACCCACGCTCTTGCAGAGGGAATCTGGACTCTCGGGTGGAGGCTCGGGAGCAGGGGAAGGCAGAGGTCTGGCAGGGCGCATGCAAGGGCAGGGCTGAGGGGAAGCCAAGACTGTCTGCTCTGCCCTGAGACTCCACCCCATCCAAGCTGAGCACAGAGGCTTTTGCAATTTTGCAAGTCTAATCCTATAAGGCTGTCTCCAGCACCAAACTTCTCCCAGCATAGACACAGCTGATCCTCACAGCCAACTGGCCTGGAGGTCAAGTCCTCCCTGTGATACCAACAACAATCAAGACTTGACTACAACAAGGCTGCACACACAGTCCACAAAGGGGTGCACCAAGAGTGTCCACCTCAGGTTAACTGGGGAGGCCAGCCCACTGGGACATATAGGAAACCTAGCACACAAAGCTACCCTACCAACTCAGGGAAGCCGTGAAAATGCAGAGACAAAGAAACAGATCACAAACAAAAGAAATGGAGGAAAACAAATGGCTGGATATAGAATTCAAAAACATGGTTATAAGGCTTTTCAAGAATATCCTAGAAAAGGCCGATAAATATAACGAGACCCTCAAAGATATGAAAAAGGACCAACTAGAAATTAAACATACACTGACGGAAATAAAAACTATTATACAGAGACCCAACAACAGACTAGAGGAACGCAAGAATCAAGTCAAAGAATTGAAATACAAAGAAGCAAAAAACACTCAACTGAAAAAGAAAAAGGAATCCAAAAAGTTGAAGATAGTGTAAGAAGCCTCTGGGACAATTTCAAGCATACCAACATCAGAATTATGGGGGTGCCAGAAGAAGAGAGAGAGCAAGATACTGAAAACCTATTTGAAGAAATAATGACAGAAAACTTCCCCCACCTGGTGAAAGAAATAGACTTACAAGTCCAAGAAGCGCATAGAACCCTAAACAAAAGGAATCCAAAGAGGACCACACCAAAACACATCATAATTAAAATGCCAAGAGCAAAAGACAAAGAGAGAATATTAAAAGCAGCAAGAGAAAAACAGTTAGTTACCTACAAGGGAGCACCCATACACGACTGTCAGCTGATTTCTCAAAAGAAACTATTCAGGCCAGAGGGGAGTGGCAAGAAATATTCAAAGTGATGGATAGCAAGAACCTACAACCAAGATTACTCTACCCAGCAAAGCCATCATTCAGAATTGAAGGGCAGATAAAGAGCTTCGCAGATAAGAAAAGGCTAAAGGAGTTCATCACCACCAAACCAGTATTATATGAAATGCTGAGAGGTATTCTTTAAGAAGAGGAAGAAGAAAAAAGTAAAGATAGAAATTATGAACAACAAATACATATCTATCAACAAGTGAACCTAAAAATCAAGTGATTTAAAAACCTGAGGAACAGAATAAACTGGTGAATATAATAGAATAAGGGGCATAGAAAGGGAGTGGACTGATAATTCTCAGGGGGAAAGGGATATGGGGGGGAGGGGGGTGCAGGAAGAGACTGGACAAAAATCGTACACCTATGGATAAGGGCAGAAGGTGGGGTGGGAACCGGGTGGAGGGAAGCTATGGGGGGAAAAAGGAGAAACAATTGTAATAATCTGAATAAAGATTTACTTTAAAAAAATAAAATAAAATAAAAAGAAAAGGAAAAAAAAAACTCTCGTATTTGATGTCTTTACCAAGTTGATTCTGCAAATGTCAGACTGAAGCAGAAAGACTCTCATCTTCATTCTTCCAGGATATGTTGAGAGACAATAATTCACACTGGAGTCTCTCTATACCTTAAAATCAGGTATTTGTATTGGTGATACTGATGGGGAAAAAACACAGGTGGCCACATGTAGCTTATTTTTAACCTTTTTGGACCTCTGCTTCCTCATCTATAAAATGGGATAACTTAACACATCCTAACTCATAATGTTGCAAAGAGGATTAAACAACATGTGGAAGAATTTCTTTAAACATCTTAAACACCACAAATATAAAAAGCAGCTAGCCTGATAGCTGGCACATAATAGGTCCTCAATAAAGGTTAGTTTCCTTTCTCTTCTCTGAAACAACATTTATGTGACAAGTTATATTTGCACCTTTGAAACATGAGGCTTAAATTAATTAACATATATTTGTGGGGGGAAAATGTAAAAGGTCTAAAAGAGCTTCTACCTGGTTCCTCTAATTAGGCTTACTGTAAAGGATCCATGTATTTTGGCAAATTTTTTAAAAAGTGAAGTATATTATAAAATAAAATTGATAAAAGGTAAGGGGGCCAATGGTGTTAAGACAGATTAGTATTTTAAAATACCTCTATAATGATATAAGTATTTTTATATATCATAGTATAATAAAAATGTTGGTGCTAAAACTCTGATGCTTAGGAGAGAGAATTTACAGGTTAAAAACCATGACGTATTTAAATCTCAAAATTAGTATAAAGGCTCATTTTGCTACAAAGAGTAACTGATTTAGCTTAACTAACCAAGTCATAGAACTAAAAATGTACCAGTAGTAAAGCTGTTTACCTACCTGTTACCTTTCTACCAAGCAAAAGAGTGATACCTTATGGTCAAATGAAACCAGCAACTCCAAATATCTCTATTTTTACTGAGACAAGTACCTCCTGAAAAAAATTTCAATTAACTGAAAAATTGGCTAAGATTACATTCTTAAAGTATTAAATATCATTATGATCACTGATTTTCATGACACTAACAGATTCTTCCTGTTTATATAAAATCACTTTCTGGTCCTAATAATGAAAAGTATCTGAAACATTAGAGAAGAATAAGAGGTTCAAACTTATATCATTTGTCTATAGTATGGTGACTTAAAAAAAAAAAATTGCCAGATTGCTTATAAAATAATAATAAACATGTGAGAACTTCCATTGTATGTTACTTATAGTAGGAACTTTTGTCATATTCTATCCACCTAGCCGGTTTGGCTCAGTGGATAGAGCGTCGGCCTGCAGACTGAAAGGTCCCAGGTTCGATTCTGTTCAAGGGCATGTACCTTGGTTATGGGCACATCCCCAGTAGGCGGTGTGCAGGAGGCAGCTGATTAATGTTTCTCTCTCATTGATGTTTCTGACTCTCTCTTCCTCTCCCTTCCTCTCTGTAAAAAAAAAAAATCAATAAAATATATATATTTTAAAAATAAATAAAATAAGAGTTGTATGGGTTGGTTAGTTTGTTGGTAACCAGGAATCTTGACACCACAAATTCCCTGAAACTGTGTGTGATATTGTATATACATGTTTGCTTTTATGGAAAGAGGCTTTGGTCAGATTCTCAAAAAGGTTCACTGATTCTGCCCAGAAAACCACAGTGTTGAAAGACTGTCTGGCTGTCAAATCTGAACATGGGAACACTATGCTAAGAAACTGGATAAAAGAAGCTATCCTGGCATTCTTACCCTAAAGGCACAACAAAAGTTACCATATTTGTGGACACTGAGAGATTTTCTAAATCCCAATCCATATAAAGACCACACTTCTTAACAGAAACTATTATTCTACTATTCAAAAAGCCATTTGTTAGGAAATGTAATAAAGTTATCCAAGAAAGTGATTGTTCTTTGAGTTTATTACTACCTTAGGTCCCCCTTATCCACGGTTTTACTTTCTGTGGTTTCAGTTATGTGTGGTCCACCATGGTCCAAAAATATTAAATGAAAGATTCCAAAAATAATAATAGGTTTTAAATCTTGCACTGTTCTGAGTACCATGATGAAATCGCATGCCATCAAGTTCCACCCCAACCCAGGACATGAATCATCCTTTGTCCGGTGTCTACACCGTACAGTTGACCCTTGAGCAACACTGGTTTGAACTGCATAGGTCCACTTATATATGGATGTTTTTAATTGACCTTCAAGGGTCTACCTGTGGTAGAGAATCTATATTTAGAGGACTGACTGTAGTTATACCCAGATTTTTGACTGTGTAAGAGGCCAGCCAGTACCCCTAACCCCTGCATTGTGCAAAGGTCAACTGCATATGTATGCAGGTAGTCACTTAGTAGCTGTAGTGGTTATCAGATTAACCGTCACGGTATTGCACAGTACCCTTATTGTGTTCAAGTAACCCTTATTTTAGTTAATAATGGCCCCAAAGCTTGAGAATGGCAATGCTGGCAATTTGGATATGCCAAAGAGGAGCCATAAAGTGCTCCCTTTAAGTGAAAAGTTACTTTTCACTTAAAAAAAACATAGTATATATTGGGTTTGGTATTGTCTGCAGTTCCAGGTATCCACTGGCAGTCTTAGAAAGCATCCCCGAAGGTGGGAGGCGGGGGAGGGAGGGAGGTACTATTGCATAAGTTCACTATCAGGCAATTTGATGTCTTTAAGTTGTTCATGAAGAAAAAAATTGTGTCTTCAATCAGGTAATGGAATACTACGATTCAGCATAACTTTTTTTTAAATTTTAGAATTACAAAAGCATCTTTAAATTTAGATCTAAATAAAATATGATTTAAGGACTTAGATTTCTTTGGCCATTTAATATTAATAATTTTCATGACTTTTAAAATGTAGTGGCCACGACACATGAAAAGATGATCAACATCACTAATCATTAAGGAAATACAACTCAAACCTACAGTGAGATATCACTTTACACCCATTAGGATGGCTTCTATCAAACACAAACAAAAAGCAGAAAATAGCCCTGGCTGGTTTGGCTCAGTGGATAGAGGGTCGGCCGGTGGATTGAAGGGTCCCAGGTTCGATTCTGGTCAAGGGCATGTGTCCGGGTTGCCGGCTTGATCCTCAGTAGGGGGCGTGCAGGAGGCAGCTGATCAATGATTCTCTCTCATCATTGATGTTTCTAGTCTCTCTCCCTCTCCCTTCCTCTCTGAAATAAAAAAATTTTTATAAAGGAGCAGAAAATAACAAGTGCTGGCAAATGTGTAGAAAAATTGGGAACCTGGTACACTGTTGGTGAGAATGTAAATAAAATGGTATTGTCCCTGTGAAAATCAGTAAGGTAGTTTCTCAAAAAATTAAAAATAGAATTTGCATATAATCCAACTATTCCATTCCTGGGTATATTAGTATACTCAAAAGAATTGAAAGCAGGGTCTTAAAGAGATATTTGTACACCCATACTCATAGCAACATTATTCACAGTAGCTAAAATATGGATACAATTAAAGTATCTACCGATTAATAAGTGGATAACCAAAATGGGGTATATATATAAAATAGAATATTATTCAGCTGTAAAAAGGAAGGAAATTCTGACATATGCTATAACATGGATGACACTGAGGACATTATGTTATGCTAAGTGAAATAAGCCAGTCATAAAAAGATAAGTGATTTCATTTATATGAAATACTTAGAATAGTCAAAATCAGAAAAAGAAAGTAGAGTGGTGGTTGCCAGGGCTGGGGGGAGAGAGGAATGGAGAGTTATTGTTTAATGGGTATAGAGTTTCAGTTTTGCAAGATGAGAAGAGTTCCGAGATGGATGGTGGTGATGGCTACACAACAATATAAATGTAGTTGATACTACTAACCTGTACATTTCAGGATGATTAAGATGATAAAGCTTATGTTTTGTATATTTTACTACAATAAAAAAGTTGGGAAAAACTAAAAAAAGTCTACTGGCTAGGAATCATATTTTCTTTTTACAGTATTAATAAAAATAGCTTCTATTTATAGTACCTTTAGCACTTTATACATATCACTAATTTCTACAACCTTATCGATATGAAAAGTGAGACATAAAAAGTTGAGTAACTTGCCTGAAATCACACAGCTAGGAAGCAGCAAAGTTAGCATTCAAATCAAAGCCCATGCCATTCTTTATGCCCTGCACGATCTCTGCTTTTCACAAAAATTCAGAATAAAGTACACACGTGCTCCCAAAGAGCAGTAAGTTCAAAAGAGCACTGATTGTGAACAAATGATTACAAAACCCAAAAACCTAGAGCATAAAAGAGGCATTTGGAAGGGAAAAATCAACATATAACAATAACCTAAACCTTACCTCCAACCCTAATATACCCATGCAGACCTACTCATATGCAGTTCTCATTCCAAAGTTGAAATAAAGGCAAATTGGTAAAGGCTTCACATTCTAAATTGCAAAACAAACACTCCCAAAAGCATCAGCAAAAGAGAAGAAAAAAAGGGTTGGCAAAGGAAAAAATTGAAGTATTTTACAGGATATTAAATAAATGTTAAGGGAAAGAGGATGGCAAAAGAGTAGAAAAAGAAGACACTTGGAAAAAACAAACAAACAAGCAAAAAAAAAAAAAAAAAAAGCTTAAAAAAATAGGTAAAACCAAAAACTGCAGAACAGAAATATGTAAAACAGAGTTAATTTTCCTTTAAAGTGTATAGTTGATCTTGATTAATGAATTATTCCTAAGTTTGTGGAAGTGAATTAATTCACTGTAATAAGTGATCCAACAAAATTCTTCAGAATGGGTTTTCAATCAAAATGTGGCTCCAAATAAGTTGAATGAAAAAAATAGCTAGAAGGTGAGCAAAGTTGAAAAATTTAAGGGCATGTAATAAAAATGCCAAAAAGTAGTTTTTCATGTAGGTCATTCATTCATCAATACCTTTGATTCTTATTCATAACTGCAAATTGTAGGTAGGGCATAACTGCAGTTATTCTTTCTACTCACATTTATTTCAGAAATTCTGAAAAAAAAGAAAACCCCTTCTGAACCTCTAGAATTACATTCTTTCTTAAATACTGGTGAAACTGGACAATAGTACTCCCTTTCTTTGAACAATTTCAGAAAGACAGAGAAGAGAGTGTAAGTTCCAGGACTAGGATAGGGAGTACCTAGTCCTTCCAAGGTACTAAAGAGCCTGGCCAGCATGGCTCAGTGGTTGAGCACTGACCTATGAACCTAGAGGTAACGGTTCAATCCCCAGGGTGGGGCATGCAGGAGGCAGCCAATCAATGATTCTCTCTCATCACTGATGTTTCTATCTCTCTCTTCCTCTCCCATCCTCTCTGAAGTGAATAAAAATATATTTTTTAAAAAAGAAAACTAAAAAGTGATCTTTCAGAGCTTCATTTTGTCACTGTCAAATTCTTATATGGTCTTTTTCTTGGGGAAAAGGGATATTGACATATTATTATTTATTGCTTTCTGGATTCACCTTTAAGAACTTTGTTTTCTGAAATATTAAAGGTAAATTTGAAATTTCAGAAACAAAGTAAAGATCTAGATTCTTAGTTTTGTAAAATTATACTAACATTATTTCATATCATGAATATGTTATATACATGAATATAGATTTTCTCTATTAAATAAAAAATGTTTCAAAAGATTATGAATTCATTCTAGTCTAAAAAAGTTAAGAATGGAAGTAAGGTAAGGAAAAAACAAATAGAAGTATGAGAGCATGATGGTTTAGTGAGCAGGCAACAGTTCACTAGTGGACAGCAGTTTATTATTTCTCTCAGCAGTGAAGTCTCCTCCTCTTGGGCGGTTTACACTGTGACTGCAGCTGCATACCTTTGGTGGTATCAGATATGCTATTTAACAAGGCACACATCATATCACCCTCTAAGTGGTGAGGGTTTAGTATATGTGCTGGCCTCTGAGTCTTCTTAAATTGATTCTCTAGCTCCAGAAAACCTTGATCTCCTGAGAGGATGGTGAAAGGAATTTGCTTGGGTAGTTGTTCATCTAGACGGCCAGCCTAAGTTGGAACAAATAGCAGATGTTGATAAAAATCAGCATTTGAGTTTCAAATCAAGTTACATCTATTTCAGAATGAACACACACCTAGGAAGGATATAGATTGTTTCCTAGTTCCCAACGAAGTAAAGATCTCCTTCATAAATGAAATACACCACATTTAATGAAATATAAAATACCATCAACTAAAAGATAAGCTATTTTATGTGGAAGGAAGGGAGGGAGGGAGGGAGGGAGGGAGGGAGGGAGGGGCCAAAAGGAGTCCAATAGGAGGCCCTATCATAAAGCTGAAATGCTATAAATCAACCACAGAGAAAAGGTAAGCAATGTAACTAGCACATTCAATACTGGCACTGGATAGGTGGAAAAAGAAATCTCTTGTGGTTTAAAACATAAGCATCATTCAACAAGTTTTTAAGAGTACTAGTAAATTCATGTTATAAATGTGACACATAAATCTTTAAGCAGAGAATTTAATTTAAACTGGGTCTCAGGCTGGTTGTTTCTCTGGGTGACTTGCAAAGCAGAAACAAATGCAAATCCTGTCTAGCCAACAGTGATTGTTAAGGTGCCTCCCAATTTCAGAGATGTTAAAACGTAAAAGTGTCTTAGTATACCTCAAGTGCAATGTCATCTCTTGATCATTTATTCCATAAATAGTTGAGAGTTTACTAGGGTATCTAAGAGTCTGATAGAAGTTAGGGAAAAAGCAATAAATAATTAAGCTCTAGTGTCTGCCCTTATAGTAGTCATAAGTAGAACCTGATATAGGTTTAATACAAAAATATAACACTGAAAAATGATCTATAATCTCGTTATGATTAAAGTGGGTGGGAAATCCAAATAGATCCTAGATTCACCTTAAATCTGGAATAAAACAATGACTCACATGCATACATATGGCAAAATCAGCAGCATCTTTTCTTTTACTACAACGAGGATGAAGGAAGAAGCATCCAATCCTATTCAGGTAATTATAGATCTTACAGTTGAGTGGAGGCTTCCAATTGGTGTTTCCTCCTATTATTTTTTTAAAAGGCATAAATGATAGTCAAACGGGAGAAAAAGAACCAGACACTAGATACAACTGAAAATTTTATCAAGAAAACACACTAGGAAAAAAAAAAGTGTTCTAGAGAGAAAGTACCAGATTAGAATGCAGAAGAACTCAGTTCTAGTGCAGGTATCACCATCTTGTTGCTTTACAATCTTGGGAACGTAGACCAACTTCCCTGAATCTGCCTATTCATCTGAAAACTCACAGGGATATTAAGGAGAATCAAAAGTAATGTGTGAAAATTCTTTGAATGTTATCATTCCATATGAATGTAAGCATTAGTGGTTTTTCACAAATATGTCAAGGCTGTCCAGTGGAGAGACATGATGGGCAATCAGCAAAGCTAGATTTACTAAAAGGTTGTACTGGCTAACTTATCCAGGTCACTATGTTTCTATCTTAAATTCCAATTCTCTTTATATGTGTGTTCCTATCAAATATGAAGTATATCAGGTGCTCATTATAATAAACTTCTGTAAATCAAAGAAGTCTTTCTCCAAGGTTTGGTCAATGGTCTGTAAAAAGATTTAGATAAAGTTGCACATTTTTGAATAGTAGCACAGTTGCCACAAGGCCCAAGTTCAAAAGCTAACTCTGCTACTTATTAGTTTTATACTTCAGAAAAAATAAACCTCTCAGCCTACTTCTTTGTATTTTAAAATCAGTAAGCATGTATTAGCACCAAGTATAGTACCTGGCACATTGAAGGTATTAAATAAAGGCTTTTTCAAGCTGTATCTAAAGATCGACAAACTTTGAATCACTAAAGAGCTAACATTTACCATAAAGAAATGTAGAAAAAAATATTCAACAGAGTAACTATCATGTAAATTGACAATATTGCAATATATTCCTATTATAAGAAGAAAACAAAAGGGGGACTGCCTCAAATGTTGTCCTTATTAACCATACCTTGAAAGCCCCAAATAAATGTTCCTTGGTTAAGATGCCCTGGTAGATGACCAAAAAAGTTGGACCAGTTATCAAAATCTACAAATACTATATGAGTCATGGTTCGCAGGTAATCCAAATCTGGAAGCTCAACAACTTCATCTAAGGAAAAAACATTAATATGGATTCAGTAAGAATTAGCTAAAAACATTTTCATTTCTCAGAGAATATGCAAAATATTAATCTTGCATGTTATTCTCATCCAAACCTTTTTGTAAAGTTCAAACATGTACATGACACAGTACATTTAAATTGGATAATTTCGTTCTTTTCCTAATATAGACTGATTTATTAGTAGCCCTCTGGCTTGTGATTAAACACCATGTAGAGTAGAAATGAGATAACCTACAACCGGCACCATAAAGTGGTGCATAATAGGCAGTGGTGACACTTCAGTACTTCACTACAAGCACATCTTTCTTGGTTCTCTCAGATTCTTTCATCCTCTACCATTCTCCAACTCTCATTCTCCCTCCCTTTCCCTTCTTTCATACTTTTCTACCTTGACAAAGCCTTAAAGTCTCTAGTGGTAACAATACAAACCTTAAAATATTAAATTATTTATAAAATAAATAGCTTCTGCTCCACCTAATAGAGACTCCCTCAAATATACTACTGTATCCCCTCCCATTTCCAAGCCACCTATCATCTTATATCTTGTCTTAAAATTCTAGTTAGTATAGATTTAGATACTGCAATCATCTTCTATTAAACATAAACAATCCAAATTTCAAAAAAATAATCAGAAGAGCAATAGAAAAGCAAAAGAAAACATAAAATGGGGTGACCACAGGTTTACTGTTTGAAGTAATGTTAAATAGGTCTGTAATATGTCAGTTAATAATTTCTTACATAAAATATGCCATGACTAAAGGTGAGCAAGCCTGTAAAAATTCAGTATTTTATAAGAATACTTTACTAGCCAAATTTTTCACATATCCTCATTGTCTCCACTCTACATGGTAAAACTTATCAAGAGTTAATAATTATGGTGAAGGAATTAAGCAAAGAAAAAAACAACAGTTACAACAGTTCATAGATACAGACAACGGTATGATGATTATCAGAGGGAAAGGGGGTTAGGAGGAGGTAGAAGAGGGTAAAGGGGGGACAGATGGTGATGGAAGGAGACTTGACTTGGGGTGGTGAACACATAATGAACTATATAGATGATGTATTATACAATTGTACACCTGAAGACTATATAATTTTATTAACCAATGTCAACCCAACAAATTCAATAAAAAATTTTTAAAGGATAGAGACTTGCAATTGTACTCTAAACAAAACAAATTATATTTCTAAACAAATAAAAACATTGCACTCTTCTAGGCTTACTTAATCTTACCATATAGGAGAAGGAAAGTTTAGAGTAAGTACAAACAAGGGATCCACACCTCATTTCTCTACCTGGTTTTTGCTACCACTTATAACTCTACTTCTAATTCCTATTTTAACTATAAGCAAAAGCTTCGATTAAAAACAAATCATAACAAAAATATACAAATTCTAAAGTGACCTTGAAGATTTCTTGTACTTACAGAATAAGGCCAAAAAGAATTCTACTAGATTTATCATCATTTAAATTAAAATCAAAATATGTCCAGGATAACTTTAAAATCTTACTTTCTGAAACACTGTAAATTTCCTTCATCTCTCAAATTCCCATGCCTTTTGTAAAAGAAAAAATGTTATCTAAAATATATACTACTTAAAGCTAACATACACTCTTGGTCCCCTTAAGTTTAGAAAATGGCTGGCTGGATGTAGTAGTAGGAATATAAATCCCTAGGAAGTATATGCTATAGTAATTAACGTATCATCCAATCATATTTGTTGCTTCAAAACTGAATCATTACTAGTTTTCACAAAAATGATGGCTACAATACACGTTTCTACATTAATACAGAAATCTGCACAGACATTAGAATGGTAAAGCATACCTATATTCTGACAGCTGAGGTCATTCTCGGCTCCTTTCTCCATGTCTGAATTTTTTGGATAGCTTACTGCCTGTTTCAGTTTTCTCTCTGTACGTGAGGCATTGGCAGCAAACTTGTACGGGCTTGTTTTTTCAAATCCAAAATGCGCCACACTGGCTTTCTGTAAGAAGCAATGTTTTGTATGGAAGTGCTGCTGAGCACTCTCAGGATCATGAAACCCTTTGGTGCAGGTGCCACACTTGATTACATACTGCTGCTCCTCCTCCACGCTCTTTGCTTCGCTGTGCACTTGATGGGTGTGAGTGTTCATGTCGGCTGCATTCTGTGCTGTTGCTGAACACAAACTGCAGCGAAACCACAATTTACCTTTATCCAGCATTGTTTGGAGACATTTACTATAATCTTCCCTTCTGTTGACTTTACAGATGTAGCTCTCACGACAACCACAGGTTAACAGATTACCGGTCTCTAGCACAGGAAAATCATTCTCAGTTTTAATTGAAATTTCAGTTTTTTCTGGCACAAACACATAATCTATGCTGTGGTGCTCCTTATAATGACTCAAAAATGCTTCTTCCACATTAAAGGTGAGATCACAAAGCCCACAGAAGTACTTAATCTTTATCTCATTGTCATGTGCATCTTGGCAATGTCGGTAAAGTGTTTCTATCTTGTGAAAAGTCTTTTTGCAATGGGCACAGCTGTATCTGTGAAACTGGTGACTTGCTAAAGACATGCAATGCTGTTTTACACATTCTTGGGAATCAAACATATCTTCACAGATTCGGCATTGCCATTTACCCCTAGAAGGACTGTTTGGTGGGGAATGATCAACAATAGCAATAGTTGAAGAAGGATTCTTAACAGTCAAATTACTCCCCAATGTTATAGAGGATGATGGCAAAGTTTCACTTTCTATCTCATCTGTCTCATAAAAATACCTGTGACCACTATGAAATTCAGTCACATGTGCCATGATAGTTTCTTTCCTTGTTAACTCCTTTTTGCACGTTCGACACCAGAAAAGAAAGTTATTTAAATGTGCCCCTCCATGTATCCGACTCATATGTAAACGGATCACACCTGAATCTTCACATACCTTTCCACAGACCACACACTTAAAACACATTGTATTTGCTGAGAAAACATGCTTTTCTACTAAATCTTCACTTGGGAATCGTTGATGGCATTCACAAAACCAGGTTTTAACAACTGACTTTCCTTCCTGGACACAAACCGTATCTTCATGGCTTTTATCTTCTAAGTTCATCTTCTTTTTTGGAATGGTACTGCAATCTTGTGAGCTAGATTCTTGGAAAGACATAGTTCTTTTAAGTGATGAAAATTTCGATTGATCTAGCAATAGATTCAAGTCAGAAGGAGATTTTTTCCCTTCACTAATGTAGCTGTAAAGTAAGACTGATTCTTCCATTGAGTTAATTACTCGGACTTTGTGTCCTAAATTTTGCTTATGGTTTCGGGTACTGGTTTCATTCACAAAGGCTTGGTTGCAATTTGGACAATAACCTCTTAATATGAAATTCTCTGCAATCTGGGCAATGCTTTTCTCAGCTACAGCTACAGGACCAGCATTCCGACAACGAACTCTAAAGTGAATAATAAAAGGTGAAGAGATTAAGCAAAACAAAACAAAACTCATAGACACAAACAACAGTATGGTGACTGCTAAAGGGAAAGGGGGGTGGGGGAGATCGAAGACGGGGTAAATGGTGATGGAAGGAGACTTCCCTTGGAGTTGTGAAAACATAATTCAATATACAGTCATTATAGAATTCTATACTGACACCTATATAATTTTATTAATCAATGTCACTGCCATAAATTCAATAAAAAGGATTTTAAAAAATAAAGTGGATAAGAAAAGCTCTCATAAGTATTTTCTAAATGAAGTATCTCTGCTTTTATTGTAGGAATCCTATCTAATAAAAGAGCAACATGCAAATTAACCATCACTCCACTATACCCACAAGCCACCCCCACCGACCAATCAGGAACAAGTATGCAAATTAACCCAACCAAGATGGCTGGGGCCATAGAGAGCAGGAGGGAGGCTTGGGTTTCCTCAGCAATGGAGGAAGCCAAGCTTTCCACACATCCTGGCCAGCCCAGGCCTCCACTCAAGGCTACAAAGTTTCAATTATAGAAGACAAATAAATCCCAGATACCAGGGCCTTGGCTTGGGTCGCGGGGGGGGGGGGGGGGGGGGGGGGTGTGTGGCCAGACTGCAAACCACCACAGGCCCCTTGCCCAGGCCACCCCACACCCCAAGGGAACCCCTACCCTGATTCAGGGCAAACCAGCTGGCCCCACCCATGCACCAGGCCTCTATTCTATCAAAAAAAAAAAAAAAAAGAGTAATATGCAAATTGACCATCACTCCAACACACGAGATGGCTGCCTGCATGTGGTCAAAGATGGCTGCTCCCATGTGGACACAAGATGGCTGCCACAACATGGCCAGCAGGGGAGGAGAGCTGGGAGGGACCAGGCCTGCAAGGGGAGGGCAGTTGTGGGCGATCAGGCCAGCAGGGGAGGGCACTTGGGAGAAACCAGGCCTGCAAGGGAGGGCAGTTGGGGGCGAACAAGCCTGCAGAGGAGGGCAGTTAGGGGTGACCAGGCTAGCAAGAGGAGGAAAGTTGGGGGCAACCGGGCCTGCAGGGGAGAGTAGTTTGGGGGGACCCAGCCCTGCAGGGGAGAGCAGTTGGGGGGGGGGACCTGGCCTGCAGGGGAGGGCAGTTAGGGGTGACCAGGTCTGCAGGGGAGGGCAGTTAGGGGTGACCAGGCCTGCAGGAGGTGGCAGTTAGGGGCAAACAGGCTGGCAGGGGAGCAGTAAGACATCAATCATGCTGGCAGGGGAATGGTTAAGGGGTGATCAGGCAGGCAGGCAGAAGCGGTTAGGGGCAATCAGGAAGGCAGGCAAGCAGGCAAGCAATTGGGAGCCAGCAGTCCTGGATTGTGAGAGGTTTCCCAGATTGGAGAGGGTGCAGGCTGGGCTGAGGGACACACCTCCCATGCACGAATTTTGTGCACCGGGCCTCTAGTTATAAAATAAACAACATATACATAAGCACTTAAAGATATTTCTCAGTAAAGGTGCAGGTTATATAATACTAGAGGCCCGGTGAATGAAAATTCATGCACTGGAGGGGGGGTCCCTCAGCCCGGCCTGACCCCTCTCACAGTCCACGAGGAGACCTGGCGATCAGGGGAAGGCTACGCCCCATCACACCTCTGCTACTGCCACTGCCAGCAGCGCAAGCCTCAGCCAGCCCTGGTTACCTGAGCCTCGGGCAGCCCTGGGCGGCTGGGGGGCTGAGTTGACTGGGGGACTCTGGAGTTAGGTGCACAGCAAGGCCTTGCTACGCCACCTGCTGCCCTACCAGGCTGAGGGGACTGGGCACCACCATCTTGTGGCTGTGGGTGCTGCCATCTTTGAGGGTGTGGCAATAATTAGCATATTCCCTCTTTATTGGCTGTGGGTGCCACCATCTTTGAGGGGAGGGCAGTCAATTAGCATATTCCCTCTTTATTAGATAAGATTAGATAGGATTCTATCAGCTTAATGTACCTGAGTATTACCTACATCTTGTCTGTTTCTATCCTATATACAAAAGGGTAAAATTAGAATCAAAAGATTTTTTAAAAATCAGACAAACTTTAAAAAAACTAAGAACAGAATCAAATACACTGACAGAGGACCTTATCAGACAAGCAATAACTTCTTTATAATTAAACTGGGTGGAGGAACGCTACAGTAAGATTCTCAATAACCTGGTACCCATTCATTAAGAACTGATTTACTTTATGTCAGGAATATGCCATGTCAATAGTTACTTTTATATTAAAGAATCAGGCTCAATTAAGTGAGAAACTATTACAAAAATTAACTGAAAATAAATCATCTTCTCTAGGGAAAAAGAAAAATTGGAACTGAGCTTCAACTGTCTTTCTTTCACTACTAAACTACAAAGAGAACAGACCTGCTACCATCCCATACATTTAATATATTTTAAAAGTGGGAAGTTATATTGAGTATGGTCTTTAATTATAGTGGAATTAAACTGAAAACAAGAAATAATAATAATAATCTCTAAGTATTTAGAAATTACATCCCTAAATATTTACAAGTTAAACAACACATTTCTAATAAATCTACAGGTCAAAGAAAATATTAAGATAAAAGATAAAATATTTTTAACTTAATGAAAATAAAAACAACTTATAAAAATCTGAGAAATGTAGGTAAAGCAATGCTTAGACAAAAATTTTTAACTTTAAATGTTTATATAGAAAAAGAAGGTCCAAAGTCAATCTAAACTTCTACCTTAAAAAGCTAGAATAAAACGCTCTTCTGGCAGAGACAACCTCCCCACAACAATATGCCTGGCACAAAGGAGCTCCTTCCCTCTCCAGAAGAGGAGAAGAGGAAACACAAAAAGTGCCTGGTGCAGAGCCCCAATTCCTACTTCATGGATGTGAAATGTCCAGGATGCTACAAAATCAACACCATCTTGAACCTGCACAAAAAGTAGTTGGTTGCTCCACTGTTCTCTGTAAGAACAGGAAGAACAGCCAGGCTTATAGAAGGATACTCCTTCAGAAGGAAGCAGCATAAAAGCACCTCAAGTCAAGAAGAGTAGGAAACCAAGCCAATAAATACATTTTGGATACAAAAAAAAAAAAAGTTAGAAAAAGATAAGCAAATGAAACCCAAAGTTTAAAGACCAGAAATCAACAAAGTAAAAAATGGGGAAAAAAAAGAGAATCAGTCATCAGTGAAATCAAATGCTGGTTGTTTTAAAGATTAACAAAAATCTGTACAAAGATAGATTATAGAAATAAATGTAAAAGCTTAACTTTTTTAAAAAATGAAGGAAACAAAAAATATATTTTTGAAACAAAAATAAGCAAAGTTTTCTCAGGACATAGAAAGCATAACTATAAAAGAAAAAAAAAATCTATGAATTACACTTAATGAGATTAAAAACTTCTCATCAAAAGATACAATTAACAATATGAATATGCACCAGACTGAGAGAGAATGCATTCACAGTACATATACCTGAAAAAAAATTTATATCAAGAATATATAAAGAACACCAACTCACATTTAAAGACAAACAATCTAATTTTTAAAATAGGCAAAAGACTCGAACAGATATTTCACAAAGATAAATGAATGGTCCTAAATACATGAAAAAGTGCCTAACATCATTGTTCATGAGGAAAAAGGACATTAAAACCACAATGAGAGGAGAAACCAAGATGGCGGCATAGGTAAACACCTAAACTGCTACCTCGCACAACAATATCTAAACTACATCTAAAAGACAAAACGGACACCATCCAGAACCACAGGAAAGCTGGCTGAGTGGAAATTCTACAACTAGAAGAAAAGAGGAAAGCACATTGAGACTCAGAGGAGCTGCGAAAGACTGAGGTACGGAGACTCGCACGTGGAGAGGACGGGCGGCTACGTGCACGGGCGGCTACGTGCCCGGCTAGCTTTCTAAAGAGGGAGGGAGACAAAAACTCCCGACTGCACTGAATTCCAGTCCCGGGCGAGACACTGGGAACCCAGACTCATTCGGGGGGAATCTGGACTGTCAGGAAAAGAGAAAGTACACTGAGACCCGGGAGCTGCAGAAGGCAGAGGTCCGGAGGCACACGCGCGCAGAGAGGACTGCCTGCTGAATGCAGAGGTGGCTGAGTGCGCAGCTGGCCTTCTAAAGCAGGAGGGAGACAAAAGCTCCCGACTGCACTGAACTCCAGTTTCGGGTAGGACCCTGGGAACCCAGACTCATTAGGGGAGAAACTGGACTGTCTGGAAACGGGCGAAAATCGAGGGCGGCTTTCTCTCAGAGGTGCTTGCAACAATTACCGAGGGACACGGAGACCCAGGGGCCTCATAGGGCAGGGCTGACGGGAAACGAAGGCTGTCTGCTCTGCCCTGAGACTCCATCCCATCCAAGCTGAGCACAGAGGCTTTTGCAATTTTGCAAGTCTTATCTCATAAGAGTGTCTCCAGCACAGAAGTTCTCCCAGCGTAGACACAGATGATTCTCACAGTCAATTGGCCTGGAGGTCAATTCCTCCCAGTGATACCAACAACAATCAAGACTTAACTACAACAAGGCTGAGCACACAGCCCATAAAGGGGTGCACCAAGAGTGTCCACCTCAGGTAACTGGGGAGGCTGAGCCACTGTGCCCTATAGAACACCTACCACACAAAGCTACTCTACCAACTCAGGGAAGCAGCGAAAATGCAAAGACAAAAAACAGAACACAAATAAAAGAAATGGAGGAAAACAAAAGACTGGATATAGAGTTCAAAACCACGGTTATAAGGTTTTTCAAGAATTTCCTAAAAAAGCCGATAAATTTAGCGAGACCCTCGAGGATATGAAAAAGGACCAACTAGAAATTAAACATACACTGACCAAAATAAAAAATATTATACAGAGACCTTACAGCAGACTAGAGGAACGCAAGAATCAAGTCAAAGAATTGAAATACAAAGAAGCAAAAAACACTCAGCTGGAAAAGAAAAAATAATCCAAAAATGTGAAGATAGTGTAAGGAGCCTCTTGGACAACCTCAAGCGTACCAACATCCGAATTATGGGGGTGCCAGAAAAGAGAGAGAGCAAGATACTGAAAACCTATTTGAAGAAATAATGACTGAAAACTTCCCCCACCTGGTGAAAGAAATAGACTTACAAGTCCAAGAAGCGCACAGAACCCCAAACAAAAGGAATCCAAAGAGGACCACACCAAGACACATCATAATTAAAATGCCAAGAGCAAAAGACAAAGAGAGAATATTAAAAGCAGCAAGAGAAAAACAGTTAGTTACCTACAAGGGAGCACCCATATGACTGTCAGCTGATTTCTCAACAGAAACTATTCAGGCCAGGCGGGAGTGGCAAGAAATATTCAAAGTGATGAATAGCAAGAACCTACAACCAAGATTACTCTACCCAGCAAAGCTATCATTCAGAATTGAGGGGCAGATAAAAAGCTTCACAGATAAGAAAAAGCTAAAGGAATTCATCACCACCAAAAGAGTATTATATGAAATGCTGAAAGGTATTCTTTAAGAAGAGGAAGAAGAAGAAAATGGTAAAGATAAAAATTATGAACAACAGTGGAGAAACCAAGATGGCGGCATAGGTAAACACCTAAACTGCTGCCTCGCACAACAATTTCAAAACTACAACTAAAAGACAAAACGTCTATCACCCAGAACCACGGGAAAGCTGACTGATAGAACCACGGGAAAGCTGGCTGAGTGGAAGTTCTACAATTAGAAGGAAAGAGAAAAGAGCATTGAGACTTGCACAAGCACTGAAAAGCTGAAGTACAGAGGCACGCGAGTTGGGCTGGCGACAGGCAATTGGGTGCACTGCTTTTTTCAACCCGAAGGGAGATAAGCTCCCGATTACTCTGAACTCCAGTTTCTGGGGAGACGCTGGGGACCCAAACTCCTATGGGGAGAAGCCAGACTGTCTGCCATCGGGTCAGAAAGTCAGGGTGACTTTCTTGCACAGGTGTGCCCAGCAATCATTGTTTACTGCGCTGGGGCACGGGGACTTGGAAACGCAGAGACGCAGAGACAGCTGACTGGCAGCCATTGCTGTTTGCCACGTCCTAGCCTAGTGACTCCCTGAGAGCCCGCCCCACACAATCTACAATCCCACCCAAGCTCCACACAGCGGCTTTTGCATATAAATGGCCTGCCCTATCGTAGCTTAACCTAACAAACTGCAGCTCTGGTCAGACAGCTCCAAAACCTCCAAACCCCAAGCAAAGAGGAGAAAACTATAGTTCTCGCTGTAGCTCCTGCTGGGTGGCCTCAGACAGTAGCTGACCTGCACCCCATTGAAGACCCAGAAGCTAGTGTATCTAGTGGTCAGTGTGAGACAACACCAGATTTCAACTACTCACATCCATAAGTAACACATTCAACAGGCAACTCAGTGAGCACCAAAGCCCCACTGAAGCAAGTCCTGCCCCATAAGCATGTCTCCAGCACAGCAATTCTTCCATTATAGACACAGCGGGTCCTCACAGCCAATTGGCCTGGAAGTCAATTCCTCCCAGTGTACCAACAGCAATCAAGGCTTAACTACACCAAGACTTTTCGCTCAGCCCACAAAGGGGTGCGCCAAGAGTGTCCACCTCAGGTGACAGGCTGAACCACTGGTCACCTACCACAGAAAACCACTCCATCAACACAGGGAAGCAGCAAAATACGGAGATAAAGAAACATGTCACGAATGAAAGAAACGGAGGAAAGCAAACTACTGGATGACATAGAGTTCAGAACCACATTTATAAGGTTACTCAAGAATCTTCTAAAAACTGCTGAGAAACTTGATGAGACCTCTGAGGACCTTAGTGAGACCTTTAAGGACCTTAATGAGAATGCCAAAAAAATGGAAAAGGATCAGTCAGAAATTAAGCATACGTTGTCTGAAATAAAGAATATACAGAAATTCAACTGTAGATCAAAGGACCCAAGAATCAAACCAAAGATCTGAAATATGAGAAAACCAAAAAACACTCAACCAGAAAAACAAAAAGAAAAAAGAATCCAAAAATATGAGGATAGTGTAAGGAGCCTCTGGGACAACCTCAAGCATACCAACATCGGAATTATGGGGATGCCAGAAAAGAGAGAGAGCAAGATACTGAAAACCTATTTGAAGAAATAATGACAGAAAACTTTTCCTACCTGGTGAAAGAAATAGACTTACAAATCCAAGAAGCGCAAGGAACCACAAACAAGAGGAATCCAAAGAGGACCACTCTAAGATACATCATAATTAAAATGCCAAGGGCAAAAGACAAAGAGAGAATCTTGAAAGCAGCAAGAGAAAAACAGTTACCTACAAGGGAGCACCCATACGATTGTCAGCTGATTTCTCAACAGAAACTATGCAGGCCAGACGGGAGTGGCAAGAAATATTCAAAGTGATGAATAGCAAGGACCTACAACCAAGATTACTCTACCCAGCAAAGCTATCATTCAGAACTGAAGGTCAGATAAAGAGCTTCACAGACAAGAAAAAGCTAAAGTAGTTCATCGCCACCAAACCAGGATTATATGAAATGCTGAAGGGTATTCTTTAAGAAGAGGAAGAAGAAGAAAAAGGCAAAGATAAAAATTATGAACAACAAAATGACAACAAATACATACCTACCAACAAGTGAATCTAAAAATCAAGTGAATAAAAAATCTGATGAACAGAATGACTAATGAATATAATAGAATCAGGGACATAGAAAGGGAGTGGACTGACAATTCTCAGGGGGAAGGGGGTGTGTAGGGTGCTGGAAGAGATTGGACAAAAATCTTACACCTATAGATGAAGACAGTGGCCAGGGGTAAGGGCATGGGGTTGGGTGGGGAATCAGATGGAGGGCAGCTATGGGGGGGAAAAAAAGAGGAACACCTGTAATAATCTGAATAATAAAGATTTATTTAAAAAAAAAAAACCACAATGAGACACTTAAAAGAATAGCTAAAATGGGAGAGAATCCAAGATGGCGGCATAGATAAACACCTAAACTGCTGCATCGCGCAACAATTTCAAAAATTCAACTAAAAGACAAAACGTCTATCACCCAGAACCACGGGAAAGCTGGCTGAGTGGAATTTCTACAACTAGAAGGAAAGAGAAAAGAGCATCGAGACGTGCAGTAGAGCTGAAAAGCTGAGGTACGGAGGCGCGTGATCCGGGCTGGCGGCGGGTGTTGCTTTTTTCAACCCGAAGGGAGACAAGCCCCCGACTACTCTGAAATCCAGTTTCTAGGGAGACGCGGGGAACCCAAACTCCTACGGGGAAAAGCTGGACTGTCTGCCAGTGAGGGTGGCTTACTTGCAGAGCTGCGCGCAGGAATAATTATTTACTGCACTGGGGCACGGGACTCCGGGACGCCCTTGGGGACACAGAGCCGGCTAACTAGCAGCCATTGCTGTTTGCCACGCCCTAGCCTAGTGACACCCTGAGACCCCGCCCTGCACAACCTACAAACCCACCCAAGCTCCAAGCAGCAGCGTTAGCAGAAGAAAGCCCCGCCCTATCGCAGCTTAACCTAGCAAACTTGCAGCCTGGGTCAGACAGCTCCAAAACCTCCAAACCCCAAGCAAAGAGGAGAAAACTGTAGCTCTCACTGTAGCTCCTGCTGGATGGCCTCAGACAGTAGCTGACCTGCACCCCATTGGAGATCCAGAAGCCAGTGTACCTAGTGGTCAGAGTGAGACACCAGATTTCAACTCCTCACATTCATAAGTGACACATTCAAAGGCAGACTCAGTGAGCACCAAAGCCCCACTGAAACAAGTCCTGCCCCATAAGTGTGTCTTCAGCGCAGCAGTTCTTCCATTATAGACACAGTGAGTGCTCACAGCTAACTGGCCTGGAGGTCAATTCCTCCCAGTATACCAACAGCAATTAAGGCTTTAACTGCACCAAGTCTTTGCACTCAGCCCACAAAGGGGTGTACCAAGAGTGTCCACATCAGGTGATTGGGGAGGCTGAGCTACTGCCCCCTATAGGTCACCTACCACACAAAGCTACTCCATCAACACAGGGAAGCAGCCAAAATGAGGAGACAAAGAAACATGTCACGAATGAAAGAAACGGAGGAAAGCAAACTACTGGATGACATAGAGTTCAGAACCACATTTATAAGGTTACTCAAGAATCTTCTTAAAACCGCTGAGAAACTTGATGAGACCTTCAAGGAGCTTAATGAGAATGCCAAAAAAATGGAAAAGGATCAGTCAGAAATGAAGCATACACTGTCTGAAATAAGGAATATACAGAAACTCAACTGTAGATCAACGTACCCCAAGAATCAAACCAAAGATCTGAAATATGTGGAAACAAAAAACATCCAACCAGAAAAACAAAAAGAAAAAAGAATCCAAAAATATGAAGATAGTGTAAGGAGCCTCTGGGACAACTTTAAGCGAACCAACATCTGAATTTTTGGGGTGCCAGAAGAAGGGAGAGAGCAAAATATTGAAAACCTATTAGAAGAAATAATGACAGAAAACTTTCCCTGCCTGGTGAAAGAAATAGATGTACAAGTCCAGGAAGCGCACAGAACCCCATACAAGAGGAATCCAAAGAGGACCACACCAAGACATATTGTAATTAAAATGCCAAGGGCAAAAGACAAAGAGAGAATATTAAAAGCAGCAAGAGAAAAACAGTTAATTACCTACAAGGGAGTGCCCATACGACTGTCAGCGGATTTCTCAACAGAAACTATGCAGGCCAGACGGGAGTGGCAAGAAATATTCAAAGTGATGAACAGCAAGAACCTACAGCCAAGATTACTCTACCCAGCAAAGCTATCATTCAGAGTTGAAGGTCAGATAAAGAGCTTCACAGACAAGAAAAAGCTAAAGGAGTTCATCACCACCAAACCAGGATTACATGAAATGCTGAAGGGTATTCTTTAAGGAGAGGAAGAAGAAGAAAAAGGTAAAGATAAAAATTATGAACAACAAAATGACATCAAATACATACCTACCAACAAGTGAATCTAAAAATTAAGTGAATAAAAAATCTGAAGAACAGAATGGACTGGTGAATATAATAGAATCAGGGACATAGAAAGGGAGTGAACTGACGATTCTCAGGGGAAGCAGGTGTGAGGGGTGCGGGAAGAGATTGGACAAAAATCTTACTCCTATGGATGAAGACAGTGGCGGGGGTAAGGGCATGGGGTGGGGTGGGGAATCAGGTGGAGGGGAGCTATGGGGGAAAAAATAGAGGAACACCTGTAATAATCTGAATAAAGATTTATTTTAAAAAAAGAAAAAAAAAAGAATAGCTAAAATGAAAAAGACTGGCAATACCAAATCTTGGTACGGATATAGAATAACTGGAATTCTCCTATCTTGCTGCTAGAAATACACAATAAAATGTTTAGTAGTTTCTTATAAAACTAAATACACAACTACTTTTTGACCAAGGAATTCCACTCCTACATATTGATCCAAGAGAAATGAAAACATATATCCATAAAAAGATTTGTACAAATGTATATAGCACCTTTACTCAGAACAGCCAAAAACTGTCAATAATCTACTAGTAACTGTTCATCCACATGAGAATGAATAAACAAATTGTGCTTTATTCATACAGTAGAATACAGTACTACTCACCAATAAAAAGGAACAAAGTACTGACCAATATGGATCAATCTCACAGATACTATGACAAATACAAAAGAGTACATACTATATGATTCCACTTATATAAAGTTGAAGAAGAGATAAAACTAATTTAAGATACAAAAAATACAATATCAGAATAAACATTGCCTGGAAATGAGAGGGTGGAAAAAGGTGGGAAGGGACACAATGGAACTTCCCAGAGAGGTAATATCCTATATAACAAAAGGGTAATATGCAAATTGACCCTACCGGCAGAATGACCCGGGAACAACTGGTCGCTATGATGTGCACTGACCACCAGGGGGCAGATACTTAATGCAGGAGCTGTCCCCTGGTGGTCAGTGCACTCCCACAGGGGAAGCTCTGATCAGCCACAGGCCGGGCTGACAGCTGCGGGCTGATGGCTGCGGGCTGCAGGCTGTGAGCAAAGCGTGGTGGCAGGAGCCTCTCCCGCTTCCTCGGCAGTGCAAAGGATGGCAGCGCTAAGGATGTCTGACTGTGGCTTAGGCCCACTTCCCACAGACCTAAGCCGCAGTCGGACATCCCTCAAGGGCTCCCAGGCTGCCAGAGGGATGTCTGCCAGCTTAGGCCTGATCCCCCAGGGAAGCAGGTGGACATCCCCTGAGGGGTCCCGGACTGCAAGAAGGTGCAGGCCAGGCTGACAGATCCCCCCCACCAGTGCACGAATTTTTGTGCACCGGGCCTCTAGTATTATGGTAAAAGTGTAGGTTAAACTGAAGTATCCATTTGTCAAATTGTGAAAGTTTAAATTGTACAATTGTAGCCCGGTCAGTGTGGCTCAGCAGTCCAGCATCAACCCATGAACCAAGAGGTCACTGGTTCAATTAGGGCACATGCCCAGGTTATGGCCTCAATCCCCAGTAGGGGACATCCAAGAGGCAGCCGATGTTTCCATCTCTCTAGCCCTCTCACTTCTTCTCACCCTAGAAATCAATTAAAAAAAATATTTAAACAAATGCAATTGTAGATAAACTTTTAATGCATTTTAAATAAATAATAGAAAAAAAAGAGACGTAAGAGACAAAGCATCTTAGTGCAAAGTACAGACTATGTCTGAATCCAGATTCCAAAAAACCAAATATAAAAAAAGTCATGACATAATCAAGGAAATTCATTAACTAGGCATTTGATGATATTAAAAAACTATTCATTATTTAAGGTATGATAATGGTACTAATTTTTAAAAGAAGAGCCCTTATCATTTATGTACACATACTGAAATATTTACAGATAAAAATGACATGATTTGCTTCAACATAATCTGCAGGGGATGAGACTATAAATAAAACACACTGCCAAGTATTGATAACTACTGAAGCTGGTTAAAAGGTATATAGGGGTCATTACACTATTCTCCTTTTGTATACTGCTTGATAATTTCCTTTGTAAAGACAAAAAATCATACTGAAATCTTCTTGATTAAGATAAATTTGGCCTTCCATGAAATTTAATCTTTCATATGGATATGATACATTCCATTCTGGTTGACTTAAAGCCATAGTTCTATTTTAACCCTCTCCTTCCCTATATATAACACTCACAGAACACACAGAGAAAAATTATATACAGACTTAGAACTATTACCTTGTTTTATATTCACAGCAATATCAATATATCCACTTTTTCCATAACTCTAATTCTCTCTTATGCTAATTTGGTTATTTTCCAGGCAAATGCACAGTCTTATTTTAAACGGGGAGAAATATGGAATAGAGCGGTATTTGTTGAATCCCACTGGTGAAGAGCTTATTGGGCAGGATTCCCTTACGAACCTGAAATGGGCAGTGAGCTCCATATGGGAATGCAGTGTCTGGTGGCAGGCCACACACTTAACTTGAAACGGAACATCTTTGCACAGAGAGATCAAAAGTTTCTTTGCAAAAGATGGAAATGATATTGGATATGCTATTCTCTTGTCATCTGGAAAAAAAAAAATTATAACTTGCAAAGATTTGAGTATAGTAACCCAACCTTTCCTCCCTTTTGTCTTCCTCAATATCAGTTGGAGTAAGTAAAAGATATTTACATAATAAAAATCTGAAAGTCAATTTTCTAGCCTTAAGTGCAAAAGATGTGGAAAAACACCCAAATTCCCAGATATCATGTATGTAAAAACATTACTCTGAATAAATGTTTTCTTCCCAAGTTTCTTTTCATTTCTCAAAGTAAACCTTAGTCTTAGGTATAGGTAAATACTGAGAATCTTTTCTTTAAAAAAAGAATTAAAAATGTTTCACTTTCACAGTTTGCATATTAGCATGAGGATAAGAAACCTCAAAAATTATCTCAGAAGTATGGAAACTCAGCGAAAATTAAAGTGGCTTAATAATTTTCAGAGAACATACCACCCAGTTTAAAGCGCTGATGGAAATGATTCTTTCCAGACATGTGCTTCATACACTCATCCTTGCCGCTAAAAAGAAGGAAGCAATTTGGACATGCAAAACACTGAATAATCTGAGGAAGAAGGTTGTTTTTATGTCCATCATCTGCAGCTTCCTAAAACATAAGGCAAAGCTGAATTACAGACAATTAAAATCAACCAATATTCAAATTCTTAAAATTAACTTTCAAAATATTTATTATCTGGAATATTCTCTATCAGTTTTTAACACAAAAACTTCTTCCCTGAGTGAACAATGGAGCTTTTCTCATGAATGAGGTCCCATATATAAAATTTTTAAATTTTTTCCTTGAAAACAATTATAACTATCTTTCTATGACAATAAATATACAAGTATATTTGCTTTCTAAGTATTTTTCCTTTTTTATATACCCATATGCAATATTATATAAATGCATAAATGTTTTCACATTACATACACTTTTTCTAAAGTTTTACTTTGTTCAATCTACTCTGCAATATAACCTTTGTTTACAAATATGTATTTATCCATAAATAGCTCCATGCTTAAAGTTTTACATATATGAACAAACATTCAAGGTGGATTGCCATTGTTTTATCAAATATTTTCAACTTACAGACTCTTCTGCCTTTTCGTTTTCTTATTCCACAATATCTAATGGGTAGCCCTAAAACGCAACTGGTATAACTTTAATTCATTCTTCTTAATTATTGTCAACTACTCCATCTGTGGATCTACTATGATTTAGTCAAGTATTCATTCTGAGGCCTTATTTTTTGCCACTATAAACAATAATGTTGTAAACATCCTTAAGTATATATCCTTATTTATAGGTGCTTTCTCTCATTACCAGTGGTCCTATTGGGTTAAAAGGTATATTCTTTGAATATTAAAAGATGTTGTATGCTTGCTTTTCAAAATGGCTCTACCAATTCACATATCTCCTAGCCTGGCAGCACTAGCTATTATTTTTGCAGTCTGACATATGTTGTGATACTCATTGTTACTTTAATTGTATTTCCTGTCTACTAGGGAGTTTGAGCATTTATTCATACAATTCTGTGGATATTCCACATTCTGTAGAATGCTTGTTCATATTCTTTATCCTCATATTTCATGGTTTTGTTTTCTCTCCTTTTGGTCAACTTCATTATCAAAACTCTTTGTCCAATCCTCTATTTTTCAAATATTTTCAAACATCTGTTAATGAATTCTGCATATGCTCACTTTAAAATTTTGATATAGTGAAACAGGTATGTCTTTTTTTTTTTAGCCTCTAAGTTTCCAAACTTAGTAAGAGCCTCCTTTATCCCAAAATTTGTTAAGGGCAGCCTTAAAAGCTGTGTCTTCTTAAATTTATTATCTTAAACTTACATTAGGAATATCAAAGTAGTTTGTGTAGTATTATGAGATGCAACAAGAGAAGGAACCATAAATTTACATTTATATTAAGTACATGTCAAGCAAGCACCATACTAGGATTCAAAGTGTTCTTTTCCATTTAATTCTTATAATAATCCCATGAAATATTAATTTATTCATTTATAAGTAAGAAAATTGACATTTAGATTAAGTCAACAAAATTACCATTCCCCCAACCAAGATGTTACCATAGAAGAGATAAAACTACCATTCAAATACAGCTTTATATCTTTGGTTACAAATTCTATGCTCTTTCCACTATTCTCCATCCCATTTTAATTTGGCAAGTGCCACACAAAAGATTATACTGGGAAGACATTTTGTATTTCATTAGAAGTTTCTAAAAGTTAAGAGCACTACAAGCATTTATTAACCACCAATTTATACAAATGTCCCCTAATGAAGACCTCTAAACTAAAAAAATAAAATAATTTTTAGTTTGATTCTGAGTTATAAATGTATTCCATATAATGCTCATTTAAATGGTTTGTTCAATAGAACAAAAATGTGGTTCTACATAAAATTTTACTGGAATATAACTTATATAAATGTAGCATATTTGCAAATACCATCTACAAACTAGAGGAAGGAATGGGAAACAGGATGTCTGGTAAGTTAAAGTGCTAAACTTATTTTTACTATTATATTTCTGGTTACATTAAAATAACATACATCATAAAATTTTGTATATATATATGTACATATATATATATATATATATGACTAGAACAACAATAAAATACTACTTCATACCCACTAAAATGGCTATTTTGAAAGACAGATAATAAGTGTTAACAAGGATGTAAAGAAATTAAACCCTAGCCAGGTAGCTCAGTTAGTTAGAACATGGTCCTGATATACCAAAGTTGTGGGTTTGATCCCTGGTCAGGACACATAAAAGAAGCAACCAATGAATGCATAAATAAGTGAAACAACAAACTCATGTTTCTCTTTCTCTCTAAAATTAATAAAAATAAAAATAATAAGAGGAAACTAGAGATGCATACATTGCTAGTGGGAAGGTGACATGGTATAATAATTACATAACAATTTGGCAGTTCTTCAAAAATTTAAACATAATTATCATATGACCTAATATTCACCTCTGAGAAGTGAATACATATATCCACAAAGATTTGCATGCTTGTTTATTGTAGCATTATTCACAATAGCCAAAGGGAAAACAACCCAAGTGTTGATATCAACTAGATGAATTGATAAACAAAATGTGGCATATATCCATACAATGAGCTGAAGGGACCCAGTGCACATGCCGGGGTTGTGGGCTTGATCCCCGGTGGAGGGCATGTGGGAGGCAGCCAATCAATGATTCTCTCCCACCATTGATGTTTCTATCTCCCTCTCCCTCCCTCTCTGAAATAAATAAATATAAATATATATATATTTTTAATTAGGAATAAAGTACTGATACATTCTACAACACAGTTAAGCCTTAAAAACATGGTAAGTGAAAGAATCTTGTCACAAAAAGGGTACATATTCTATTATTCCATTTATATGAAATGTCCAGAAAAGATAAAACCGAAGAGACAGAAAGTAGTTTATGGTTTCCCTAGGGCTGGGAAGAATAGGCTAGCAAGGGGGAAAAATAACCTTTGATGACAGAATGGCCCTAGGAACAGAATGAGAAACAGTGGTAGTACCTATTGACCCACAAGTGACCTTGAGGACACTAAAGTTTACAGTATATCTACCACCACCACCACCACCACTACCATCACCAAAACGGGAGAAAGGCAGGAAGCTATCTAGTATCAAACCCATTGGATGACTTTAATGTTCAAGAAACACTAGACCTACTACTCAAAGTGTGACCAGCAGCACTGGCATCATCTAGAAGCTTGTTAGAAATCCTGAATCTAAGGCCCCACCTTTGATCTATTGAGTCATAATTTTCATTTTGTAACACGTGATTCATGTGTACAGTAAAGTTTAATTCCCAAGTGATTCATGTGCACATTAAAGTTTGATAAGCACTAGTCTAGATGGAAGAAATTGGAGATGAAAGGAAAAGGGGAAGGAAGCAAGACAAATAATGCAAACTGTAGATAATTCCACTCTCATTAAAGAATGTGAGCCTTACAAAATAGAAATCAGTGGTATATGATCTTCTAGCGACCTCTTCTGGCTGATTCAAGATAGGCAATTGCATACTAGTTTAAAGGAAACTAGTTTAAAGGAAAGGTCTTTGTGACACACTCCAAAGAATAAGCAATAAGGAGCATTTGTTGAGAGCTATATCTAATAGCAAACATGGTATACTTATTACAGAGTTCTATATTACAAGTATTTGTATATGTCCCTTGAGATATATCAATAAGAAATACATAGCACAGCCTCTTAAGTACTAGACCTATTTCTTAATACTAACATTAATAATTGTTAGACACTATATAACTCCAACAGTTCAACAGGCAGTGAAAAGCAGTGGACTTAAGAAGGTACTAGTTCTCATCATGTGACTAACTCACAGAGCATATTAAACAAGGTATGTTAATTTCATAAAGGAACTCCATAAAAAGTAGGGTTTCTATGGTAATCTTTAGGACTGCTGGTTTTCACCTATCAAGTTTGCCTGCCCACAACAGTTTAATGTTCCAAATCATTTTGCTCTTTATAAACAATCAGAATTTTGATCCTTATGTGTATTATTGGAGATTGCAAGCTTAAGAGCAGCAAGAAAAAAAAAATGCCTACTCTTAACTTAGGACATGCTCTTACCTTAGAAAAAAGATGTTCCTTATATTGTTGTTGAGTTACAAAATTTTTATAACATACTACACAAGCAAAGGAATTGATGGAAGGTCCATGTAGTGTAATTGTTGGATCACACGGAGAGTGATCAAACCTACGTGGCAAAAGAGAGGTAACATTAGAAAAGCTCACATTCTAGGGGCAGCACTATTTAGTTTCATTTGTTAAGCTAAATAAAATTCACACTTTCCTACTAAAATATTAAATTATGTTCTTCATATTCAGAAAATATCAAGTGGTTCCCATTAAGGCATACAATCCTTTCAGATAGTGATCTATAGTTAGCTTAAAATTTCATAAAAGTACTCTCAAGATCCAATAAAATAGATTCAGGCATGTCTTGCCAAGCTGGTTAATTTCCAGTTTGAAACTACAGAGCCATCATCTTTTCTTTTGCCTTATTTACCATAAAGCTCACAAATAATTTAAATGAATCACTGGAATAATAATCTCAAGTCAAGATTTCTCACACACCCCTGATTCCTAAAAATGGCTTTTAATCCTTCTAATGTTCATTTAACCATATTAAAAATTTGAGTCATTTTAAACTGCCTTGAAGACTTTTTAAAATAGTTCAGATACAGTATGCTGCCCACTTATTCGTAGACCACTGAAGCTCTCTCTAGAAATCTCTCTTGGTAAGGCAAGGCATAAGTAGGGTGAGACATCTTTAAACTATTAGAAGGAAATTGTGAAGATAAGAATGCTTAATGACTTTAATACTGTCTTCCTTGATATTTACTTTCTCATGCTCTAATATTCAAAAGTGCAGTAAGGTAATAAGATGGGTTTCATAAGCAAAATATTTATCATTAATTTGGCTACATTTTATTTGTCTTTAGCATTTATTTTTACAATGCCATATTAGCTACTAGTAGACTAAATATCTGTAAGTGCTTTATGTCTTTTGAAATGTGCATTTATGGGCTGGATTTCTCTAACACCAATCCAATTGCATAGCAGTGTAAAAAATCTATTCAAAATTTTATGAGAATTTTAGGAATAAATACATATTTAAAGGCCACATGCCTTTAAAGACAAAATATATCTAAGAATCTAACTTCACCAAAATATATATAAGAATCTAACTTTTATATATATAAAATATATATAAGAATCTAACTTCACCAAACCTTCTAGGACACCTAAGGGATGTAATTGTAAATAATTACATCTTAACAACACAAAACAATTTGAATTTGAAATATAAAGCTATAATTACAATGGCAGAGGCACATCATGCTTTTATTTTATGAAATCACTTTGTAAGTCACTTGACCGTCAGTGTCCACTATTCTGAATATCACCCTTACCTTTTCAAATGTCCTAAGAGAAGGTGCCCATTATCAAATTCCTTGTTACAGTGCATTATGGGACATGAAATTGCTTTCCCAGACACCTGCATTTGGCCTCCTCTTCGGAATGAGCTTTTTGTTCCAGAATTAATTGTTCCTGCTTTGAGTCCTGCATCATTGGATACAAATTCTTAAGTCTCTATTTCAGATATTTGTCCTTTGGACTGGTAATCAAAATTATGACAAAACAATGAAAAATCAACCACATGCATCATAATTAAATATTTATAAGCTTTCTTATAAAAGATACAGTAACCTAAAAGTAAATCGTTATTTGGGAAAAGAAAAGCAGTTAGCATCTCCAACTAGCCTTCTCTTGAGGAAAAAAAAAAATTGTTTCCTTCAATTCAACACCCAAGACATATCAAAGATCAAATGCATTAGAAAATCAGTTGCTCTACAGACTCTTACCTCCCTTCTTTTCATTTATATAAGTTTGCAAAGATCTTTTTTTCTAACTCTTAGTTTCTCTTTTAACTATCTTAAACACATTATAAGGTATAGCTATATTATAGAGGATCTGGGTTCTATAAAAATTATGTTAAACAATGCAACTGAGAGGGTAAGAGAAGTGAAGAGGACAAGGAGGGAAGGAGAATAAGTGATACTTTCTGAGGAATCCAGCTATTGATCAATCAGCTCCAACCTGGACATCAAGTTACACAGGTTTCAGTAATAACATTTATAGAGCACAAAGCAGAGATTTACTTGTTATCTCTCTTCTTCCAATTTGTCCTATTTTGTCTTTTCCCTTTTTCTCCTTTCAAAGCCAATTAGAAAATAGTTTGCCCATCATTACCTTCTCTTAATTAATTCCCTCTTATTCTGGTTCATTCTTCATCCCTTTTCTTTCTTTATAATCTTGGTCTTACAATCACACAATCTTTGAGACTACTACCCCTGGCCAAATTTTGTTCCCACGGAACTCCCAATACATGATATACAATGGAAAATTTGGAATTATGTTGTATAAAAAAAGAATTGTAAAACTGCCAGGAGGATTCTAATATGAAGATAGTTTGATTATTGTTTCTTTTTTATTATTATTTCTTGTGGATTGTTTCAATTAGATGTCTTAAATATTTCATACAACAGAAAACTAGGTATTTTTTTAATACTATTTTTAAAATTGATTTGAGAGAAAGGAAGGGAGAGAAAGAGACAAAAAGAAAGAGAATGAGGAGAAACAATGTGTGAGAGAAAAGCATCAATCGCCTGCCTTCCGCATGCATCCGATGGGGGATGGAACCCGAAACCTGGATGGGTATGTGCTTTGACTGGGAATCAAACCTACAACCTTTTGGTGTATGGGTTGACACTCCAACCAAATGAGCCACACCAGCCAGGGTGGGTATTTATCTTTATGACAGTTTCTATAAAGCCCTTAAGAATTTAACTAGAGAATTTTATTCCTTTAACATCATCTAGTTTTAAGATCTCCAAATAGTTATATATGCTTAACGTTTCAACTGCCTTTCTGCTCTTTTAGTCCTTCTTCGGGGGAAGGGCGGGGGGGGGGGGGGGGCGGGTGCGGGGAGCCACTACTAAAAGCTGCCAAAAAACTTATAACTGTGTTCTGCCAACAAACAATGAACAGCACAGCATTAATCATATTTTAATCTTAAAGAGGCAGTAAATGACGATATACCTTTTTATCTTTAAATTTTTAATGCTGTCAAAATTAGGACAATTTTTGTTTATTGTCCATCCACATTCCAGATGTCGTACATTATGACCTTTATTTGGCCAAACAGAGGCTCTGGCTAATAGAGAAAACAATCAGTTGAAAGAAAATAAGCTTTACCCATGGAAAGGCAAAGTACAGAGAAATTTAAACAGCTCTTTTCCTTAAATAGAGAGTGCAGTTTTTAAGTTATTAAGTATTGAAATGTATTAAATTGGCCTAACTGTAAAGGTCTATAAAAGATAGATTTCTGAAGTCAGAGTAATTATAAAGTACTTAAATTACTTCTAATCAAAAACTGAATTATAATAGTTGGATACTTTGGAATAGATTGAATGAGTCCCTTAATGTTACTGAGAAGTAGAATCTCACTTTTTTAAAATTAAAGGATACAACTGTCATCTCTGTTTTCCTCAGCTATACACTCTTCAAAGATCCCATTTGGGCCATACCAAATATAGCCCAACACTAAAGCAGCTGTTCTAGCAATAGATCTACAGTGTTGCAAGGAGCAAGCAAAAAAGATGAAACAATCACATGAAAAGAGCATAATTAAAGACCTAAACTCCAGGCTCAAGCTTATCAGCCACCAATAAATCAGGTGTGACCTAAAAATATGTAAAAACACACAGCTAACTGACTCATTTGTTCCCACTGGGCCTGCTTAGGTAAATATACAAACAGATGCTCATGCATTCAATTTACAATGAATTAAAATATTCTTGACAATCTGGATTAGGCCTTAATGGGCATATTACTGGCCCCAAACCATTCTAGACAGGACTTGAAAGTGTTAGATTCATATGAGATAAATGATTTTTAGAAGAGATCTTAGATGTGATAAAGCCTTGTAGTTTCAGTCCATTTTCCTATCAAAATCATCTAGGAATCTTCTCAAAACTACAGAGGCTCTATCTCTGGGGTGAGGCCCAGGCATGTATTTAAAAGCTCTTGGGTGATTCTAATGCAGCTAAGGTGAAACCAAAAAGCTAATCATTAACAACTACTGAGAAATGAATGCTTATCAAAAAAGATTTAAAAAAAAAATTTTTTTTTATTGATTTCAGAGAGGGAGAGGGAGAAATAGAGACATCAATAATGAGAATCACTGATCAGCTGCCTCCTTCATGCCCCTCACTGGGGATCAAGCCCACTACACAGGCATATGTCTTGACTGGTAATTGAACCATGACCTTCTGGTTCATAGGTTAATGCTCAACCACTGAGCCATGCCAGCCGGGCTCAAAAAATATTTTTAAAATAACCATAGCCTTAAAAGAACACTCCAAAGAGCAAAACCAGTTACCATAATTTCTAAGTCTCTTTTGCTAAAATAGGTCTGGAATACCAAGCAATTCTTTTATAGAGCTGAATGAAGTCATATTTGGAACCCAAGTTCTAGGCTTGTTTTCTGTGTTCATTTGCAAACATTTATATAGCCTCCTTTGGTATAATATTCAACTAATATTTATTGAGCATCTCTATGCTGAGCATTCTTTTTAGGCACTGACACAAAATAGGATTAATAAGCATTGGTCTCCATTCCCACAGAGCACAGGGTAAAAACTATATGAGAAATGAATAAAGCATTGTGGGATCAAAGAACGCTAAGCAACCAAACTTATGTAGAATAAATAAACCTAGCAGCCTCTAGTGTTGAGTATTACCTGTGGGGCTAATCCCACAGGCAAGTAAGAAGAAAAAAAAGATGAAAAGGTATTTAAAAAGGAGGATGAGGTGAAGTTGGAATTTGCCAAGCACAGATTAGGTAGCAATAAGGAAATATAGTTTCAGGGAGTGGCCAAGTGTCAAAATATCTACAAATTACTCCAATTATTTTGTAAGTGATAGTTTGACTCTATTTTCAGAAAGCCCTCTAAAAACTAACTTTAGAACAAGATATCCAGGTTCAAAGTTGAGCACTGCATGCATTTCTAAATAGATATTTAGATATTTTAATGACTTTTTGCAATTAAACCTCCTGCTGAATTAAATCCACAGCTAAAGTTTCTGTGGATATCCCAAGCCTTTAAGGACTTAGTGGGTCTTCTACAAGACAGACTAGAAAAGTTGCCATGGTGGGACAGTCCTACTAGCTTTTAAAAATTCCACAAATTATCTAGTAAGGGAAAATGTTTTATAGTGAGATTTCCAGGAATGTCAGGTCTGCAAAGAGTTAGTGAAGAAGCGGCTACCCAATGCTTTAGATGAGCCTCCCACGTGGACATTTACAGAATATCTACATAGGCTGCACTGACAAATAAGTAAACACTCATCCTTTAAATCTCAGCTTAAATTCCATTTCCTCAGAGAAGCTTTTCTTGACCTCAAGTAACCTGTTACACAACCTCCCATATACCCATGTACTATTTCATGTAATAACTATGAAATTATAAATGATTAAATGAGCAATATCTAATGAGCTCAAGGATGACATATACTATTTACACTCAAAATATACTTTTGCCAAAGTAGGAAGGTAATTGGTAAAGTAGGCCATTATTAAGATTCACTAAAATTAAATGTCAATAATTTATATATTCATTAGCAACCAAATAAATGAACATAATGTCTTAAAACTGTAGGGAAGCTAGGTAACCTTCATGTTCCATTCAACTCTAAAGAATACCTGGCATTTTTAGCCACTGGTCCACACACAGTCTTGCTGCTTCTGTATCAGAATGTCCTCGAATAAATTCCAATTCTTGCAACCCATGAGCATGCTGAAAATCAACTTTTTCCTAAAGATATTAAGAAAAAAAATCAATCAACTATGATTACTAATCTGGTTTCCTTGAGAAAAGATTTTGACATATCAGTGACTAGTAAATACTGATTATGATTACTCTTTATCCTTGGAACTCCACAACTAGGTCCCAAAACAAAGGTTCATGCTCTAATATGTTGATCAAATGTTATCTTCATCTACACAAAGTTCACTACAACCTATATCTCCAACAATAGGGCACTGGTTAAGTAAATTATGATAACATTTCATTAAAGTCAACAGAAACACTAACCACTTTTTTAATGAAGTAGAAACATGCTTTTGGTATCAAACAAGCCACCAAGTAGTATAAAACAAATAAGGCCCAATATAAACAAAGATTAATTTCAAGATATGTGTAACTTTATCTGCAGAGGGGGAAAAGGCTGAAAATAAATGTATTAAATTCAATGGCTAGATCTCGGAATGGAGATATGAACAATTAGTTGCATTTTTAAATTTTTGTACTTTCCCCCCGATTTTTCTTATACAGGGTGGGGCAAAGTAGGTTTATAGTTACTCATGTGGAAAATAATACAATAATTAATAAATAATAATACAAACATAAACTGTTTCTCGTACTCACAACTGTAAAGCTACTTTTGCCCCACCCTGTACAGTATGAAGTGAAGAGAAGCCTATTAAATATTTGTTCAGTGAATAGTATTACTTTGAGCAGTCATTTATTAGTACTTAATATGTTCCAATATAATGCATTTATTGCCACCTAGATCAAGGGTTGGCAAGCTTTTTCCATAAAGGGCCAGATAGTAAATATTTTAGGCTTTGTAGCCCATACAGTCTCTATTACAACTACTCAACTCTGCTACTGTAGCATGAAAGCAGCCTTAGATAATATGTAAATAAATGGGCATGACTATGTTCCAATAAAAATTTATTTACAAAACAGGCAGCAGGCCAGTGCAAACCACTAAATTATATACTTCAGACTATTAAGAATCTCTAAATCTTTCTAGTTATACTACCTATAAATCTACTTGCATAATATTCTCTAATCATGCTGTATCTAACAATTAACACTTATTAACCACCTACCATGTGAGGAACTGTTGTAAAAGCATTTTAGATTTAATTCCCACAATAACTCTGTGATAGGTATTATTGTTCCCATTTTATTTTTTTAATATATTTTTTTATTGATTTTTGAGAAAAAGGAAGAGGGGGAGAGAAATGAGAAACATCAGTGATGAGAGAGAATCTTCAATTGGCTGCCTCCTGCACACTCCCCACTGGGGACCAAACCAGCAACTTGTCCAGAATTGAACCTGGGACCCTTCAGTCCACAGGCCAACACTCTATCCACTGAACCAAACCAGCTAGGGTTATTGTTCCATTTTATAATGGGAAACTGAAGTAAACAAAGGTCAAATAAATTGCCCAAGGATAAATAACAATTCCAGGATTTAAACTCTTGTAATCAGATTGTAGGATCCATGCACTTTAAATAATACTGTGTCTCAAAAAGCTTATATTCTTAACATGAAATGATGAATTCATGAACATTAGATTTTCAAGACATAGATCAGAATAATGAATGGCCTAGTTAGCAATAACAGGATTTTCTGTCAAGAAGAGTAAGTAGAAGGACAGGGAGAAACAAAATTTTCATCTGAAAAAAATCTTACAATATTATTTAAATACAGCCATAGAAGACATTCTCAAAGATGTTAATATGCGTTATATATATTAAAAAATCCTCTGTATTAACTTAAGTAAGTATAGAAACATTGGTTTTAATATCAAGTTTAAAAGGTTCCTTTACTGCAGGACTTCCAAAGCCTTAAGGTACTATAATGTGCCTATGATTTTTCATCCATAGAGTATGCAGTATACCAACTTAGCAAATCACTTATTACCTTTTTTCAAAGTGTATCCTGCAGGATCAGTGTTCTGAATAACACGCTATGGGGAACCAAGATAGTCTATCCAAAGAAAGCAATATGGCAAACTTCCAGGGGGCTATAAAGATTTTTTTCTTATTTACAAAATTAAACATGATGTATTGACATTCCTTACAAAAATCTACCATAATAAAAACTCTTAAATTAAATGACCATGTTGGTGTTAAATATTACTGCATGCCAGCTAGTAGCCTACTTATTTTAAACAATGCCAATAATTTATTTTTAAGTTTTAAAAAAAATGTTCTTTGCCATTTCTCACAACAGAATTTTAACTCTATGGCCTAAGTCAATGCTAAAAAAAAGTTTTCTGACTAAAATCATCTCCAAATGTACCACCCTTTTTTCTATATCACAAAGTTACTTCCACAAACTTTAGGGTTACATCACTTCTTGCATGTCATCTTAACTCCTGAAATACCAATAAGCTAAGCTGGTGGCTGGTTATCTCGTCAGCACAGCACATTATCTCTAAAAGTGATTTATCCAAGAAAGATTTTAATGATTTTTCTTTTTCTTTCCTTTAACATCATGAAGACGGACAATCCACTTTAATAGTAAGACACCATTCACAAATATTATCTATTTTTAGTCTGAGTTATTTATCAACCACTAGAATTTTTCAATAATTATTTTTAAAAAAATTTTTTTAATTGATTTCAGAGAGGAAGGGAGAGGGAAAGATGGAAACATCAATGATGAGAGATGATCATCGATTGGCTGCCTCCTGCATGCCCCCCACTGGGGACTGATTCTGCAACCCAGGCATGTGCCCTGACAGGGAATTGAACCAGTGACCTCCTGGTTCCTGGGTTGATGCTCAACCACCAAGCCACACCCAGCTGGGCAAGAATTATTTTTATTTCAGTTTCATTATCTTCCTTTCTGGGTAGTTTGTTTTTGTTTTCTGTCCTCTAGTTTTAAAAAAACAACTTATCCATAAAGAGAACCAAATAGGAACAACCACAAAAAAATCATATATGGATAGCAAGCAATGAGCTAAAACATCTATGTTGATCAGCTTCTCTTAGAAAACATAAATTTATTCTTTAGAGTTGGTTAAACAAAAATTTCAAAAAACTTTCTTCAATGCTAAGGTAAAGCCTTTAATATAACAAATGAACATTTACATAGATGGAGGTTAAAACTTTCCTTGAGAAAACCCTTGGTTGTCATAGTGACTATAAGATTCTGAACTCATCATGAAAGTTTTATCATCTACTAGAGGCCAGGTGCACAAATTCGTGCACGAGTGGGGTCCGGTCAGCCCGCCCTGATCGGGCCCATCTGGCCAGGCCAGCTGGGAGGAGGGACCCCAGACAGTTGGTGGGCCAGCCCCACCCCCTGGTCAAACTCCAGTTCAACTCCCAGTAGAGGAGACAATTTGCATATTACCCTTTTACTATATAGGATGTGTACATTAACATTGCCTAGGAAAAGAAGCTAGCATCACTCAGGAAATCTGCAGAATGGGAGGACAGCTCGCAAATCATTTCTCTCTCAAAGTGATTTTCCCCATGACCCATAAGCAACACATTTAACATAGTTTTGGGAAAGTATCTTCCGTAAGTTGAATTAAGTTTCTACCAGAAAAGAAATAATCCTATTTTTTAAATATCACTATCCCTTAAGTATTTTAAATATATAATTAGAAGACTATGCTCTAATTTAATTGGTTTTATATAATAAAGTTAATGCCTCCAAATAAACCTAGTTCTAAATTTAAAGATTAATTTATTCTATATCAAATTAGGATATACTAAAACACAAGCTATAGAAATATATGCATTCCTTTATAATAACCAATGAGTAAGTAATGAAAGAATAAAAAACAGACGTTAAGATTATAAAATCATAGAACTTATCCCAACCTGGGAGATCATCTCCAACTCTATCCCTTTACAGATTGAAGCCCGAAGTCAATAAAAGGTAAGTGACTTGCTAAAATCCAAATAGCTGTTGGAGGAGCCCTGATTTCAATTTCAATTTTTAAAATCCTACTATGAAGCTTATTTTTTTACCCAACGCATCAACATTCTACTCCTAATAGACATTTATCAATATTGAGGGAGTTTTATAAATAATTTCATTTGGATCTTTCTAAAGCAAGTCAAGGAAAATATATCCCACGAGATTCTAAATTAGGCTTCATTTTCCACATAGCAGCTCTTCTACAACCCTGATTCAAATTTCTTTCTTTTAGTAATTGATTTAATCTGAAAGGACAGGCTGAAATCTGAGAAAGTGGACTGGCTCTATTTAGTAGAAAATAAATAACCTTTCAACAGCTTATACATACAAACCTGATAAACAATTTTCACTCTTGTGATAAAGTAACCAGAAACCCTTTAATTGCTCATTTGCTTTGAGTAATTAAATGATTTTTAATTCCCAAAAATAAAATCCACTAAAGTAAGCCTTTTTTTCCTATATACATATATGATCAGAATCCATCAAACTAAAAACAGAGTTGTAAAAAGCTATTATGAATTTCTACTAAATTGATATCTAGAATCCATGCTGAACATGGATTCAGTTATTCATTTATTACAAATTTCTCTTTACAAATTTATTATAAACAATTCTATAATTTTGTAAAACTCCAATTAAAATAGCCACATACCCTGAATGCTCTATTCTTCTCTTCTTTCTGCTGTTTCTCCACTTCAACATGGCGGGCTAGACGAGCCAGAGTTAAGGCAACTTTATCCTTCTGATGGTCAATATGGTCTTTACGCTTAATGTTACCCTATAATTAAAAAACAATTTTCATTCCTTTTAACCAATTTAGCTTTGGGAATAACATATATTCATTTACAAAAGAGTTGTTGCACTAAAGAACTACTTACCTTTACCACTATCAAATTTCTAAGAAACTGCCTTGTATATTTTATATTTCACATGTTATTTTGTAGGTCAGCCAATCATCCACCAGCACCTTTATTTTCAAAGTTAGATAAACTAGCTGGTAGGACATTTATCTTTTTTTTTTTTACTTTATAATCATCTAGATATTGAAAAGTTTGGCATCGCTTTGTGCTGAGTCTATAAGGTAATGTCATCAAGACATTAATTTACAGTAAAAAAGTATAAACATTCTTGGCTCTAGTTTTTCAGCAATGCTAGGACAGTATTTACTTAAGAGAAACTATTGATTTAAAAAAGTAGATCCAACTTTCAGTTCCCAGTCCAACATGTAAGGAGCTTAGAAGTTGCCATTCCATCCTAACAATAAGCAAAAAAGTGAACAAACTGGTAAGTCAACATCTCTTAGATTCATCAAAGTGAGGAGACAGTACTAAGAGACGGGGCGGGGGGGGGGGGGGTAGATACAAAGAATCACAGGGGGATCCAGTCATGGGGAACCCTCACACTTTTGTGAATTTACCTCCAGTTCTACCAGGTTCTCACAGTGAAGACTGGACAAAAATCCTCTCATGCTTCCAATAGCTGGGAGGAATATGCCAGATCATTCTCTTCTTAACAAGGTCTGTGCCCAAGAGAAACTTTTACCAGAGTCTAACCTGTTAAGAGTTTTATCAGAGCTTAACAAACCTGGTGGAAGGGAAATACCCAACCTCAACTCCCTTCAGCTTTCCACACAGGAGAAGGGAAAACCCAAATCCAGGCTCCTCTAACTAGTTTGCCCTACTGAGCGGAGAGGCTCAGAAGCACTTGAAGTTCAGTCCCAGGACACAGGCTCACCAAGAGGAAGTCCTAATCACAGGATTGAAGAATGCCACCACTTCTCCCATACTTTATCACTACATTACTAAAGGCCTAATTACCAGTTTCTTTTACTTAGTACATCATGTTCACCATTCAAGAAAAAATTACAAGGCAAAAAACAGTCTGAAGAGAAGGCAGACAAGGCAGGGATGCTGGAATAATCAAATCAGGAATTTAAAACAACTTTGATTAATATGCTAAGGGCTCTAATGGAAAACTGGCAACATGCAAAAACAGATGTGTAACGTAAGTGATATGGAAATCCTAAGAACCAAAGAGAAATCTGGAGAGATTTTAAAAAGTACTCTAATTGAAATGAAGAATGCTTTGATAGACTTGCTACTGCACACTCATTGCACTTAAGGATATGTCAAAATAAACTTGCAAAACTGAAAAATAAAGAGAAAAAAAGACTAAAAAATGCAACAGAATATCCAAAAACTATTCCAAAAGATATAATATATGCATAATGGGAATAATGGAAGAAGAAAAGGATAGAACAAATACATATGAAACAATAATAACTGAGAATTTTCCCAAGTCAATGTCAAACATTAAACCACAAATCAAGGAAGAAATAAACCCTCTTTGTTCACAGATGATATGATCTTCCTAAGAAAAACGTGCAAATAAAATAAGCAATAGTTAGGGGTGAAGTACTTTGTACTAGTATAATTAGCAGCTTTATGAATAACTGCCAAAACTTGAACACAACCAAGATATCCTTTAGTAGGTGAATGACTAAATTGTGGTACATACAAGTGATAAAATATTATTTTTGCTGAAAAGAAACAAGCTATCAGGGCATGAAAAGACATGAAAGAAATGGAAATACATATCACTAAAGGAAACAAGCCAATCTAAAAAGGCATGATTCTAACTATATGGAATTCTGGACAAGGCAAAACTATAGTGATATTAAAAAAGATCTGTAGTTGCCAGGAGCTTTGTGGAAAGGGAGAGAGGGATAAATTAGCTAAGTACAAAGAAATTTTAGAGCAGTGAAAGTATTCTGAACAATACTATAAAGGTGGATACCTATCATTATACATTTATCCAAAGCCACAGAATTACAACAAGAGTGAACTCTAATGACTTTGGGTGATAATGATGGGTCAATGTAGGTTCGCCAATTATAACAAATGTACCACTATATTGGGGGATGTTGATAATAGGGGAAGCTATGCATGTCTAAATTTTGCTGTGAACCTAAATTTTTTTAAATAAATAAATAAAATCTTAATTTAAAATTTTTTCTTTTAGAGCCCAGCTAGTGTGGCTCAGTGGCTAAGTGTCAACTCTCTAACCAGGAGGTTATGATTCATTGCAGGGCACATGCACAGGTTTCCAGCTCGATCCCCAATAGAGGACATGCAGGGGGCAGCTGATCAATGATTTTCTCTCATCATTAATGTTTCTATCACCTTCCCTTCCTCTCTCTGAAATAAATAAAAAACCTATCTTTTAAAAAAAGTAAAAATGATTCCTTTAAAAATATATAGTAAAATCTAGCAAGTATAAATAAAAACATTAATAGTTATTTTTATCTAGAGTGTTCTCTTTTTTTAATTCTATTTTCTAATATTTCTACAATCAGCATATGTAATAAAATTAACAAAATGTTACTTATTAATGAACAAGACTGTATAGGGACAAAAACTGTTGAGAATCTCAATCTCTTGTTTGAAAATGTAATGGATTTGGTTTAAATCACTAACTTATGCCTTATAAAACTACATTTAACATATACCCTTCATAAAGACAGATGAAAATTTTGTATTTAGAAGGAACATAATCTATTAGTAAATTGTATTTTTTTTCTAGATTTTTGTCTCTAGTAATGCAATGATTAGGTTATATTATTTTACAAACATAACAGAAATAGATATTAAGCAAGAATTAGGGCAAGTCATTTTCAGTTCAATAGGCTTAATGGCTACTGGGTAAATATTTTTACACAGTTCTGATGTCAAACACCATTACTATTTTAAAGCAAAAGCATTTTGCTAACTAAAACATACTTTAAGTGTGTATTTTCCTTTAATTACATATATGCTTTAAAAAAATCCAAAGCACACGTATGGATTTGTATTTTAAAATGTATTTAAAATATTAAAAGTACATATAGTCAAATTAAAAGTTAAAACATAAAAATATTATTCAACTTAGCTCTAACCGGTTTGGCTCAGTGCATAGAGCGTCAGCCTGCGGACTCAAGGGTCCCAGGTTCAATTCCGGTCAAGGGCATGTACCTTGCTTGTGGGTATATACCCAGTAGGGAGTGTGCAGGAGGCAGCTGATCGATGTTCCTAACTCTCTATCCCTCTCCCTTCCTCTCTATAAAAAAATCAATAAAATATATTTTTTAAAAATATTATTCAACTTAGACCTGACCTACTGCTTTTCTGGTTTGGATTTTAAATATAGAAAGCAAAATCATTAGCTTTTCCAATCACAAATGTAATTTCTCAATGTTTAATAGATTTATTCAAAAGGAAGCTAATTATGTCACAAAGACATTTTATTAGAACCTGAATTTCTGTTCATTTGTCTAGTCTGGATCAGTGGTCAGCAAACTCATTAGGCAACAGAGCCAAATATCAACAGTACAACAATTGAAATTTCTTTTGAGAGGCAAAATTTTTAAACTTAAACTTCTTCTAATGCCACTTCTTCAAAAGAGACTCGCCCAGGCCGTGGTATTTTGTGGAAGAGCCATACTCAAGGGGCCAAGAGCCGCGCATGTGGCTCACGAGCCGCAGTTTGCCGACCACGGGTCTGGATGAATGCATACTGAAATGACTTTATGAGTGGACTATCTTTTAATATTCATCTACAAATGACTATTTCATGAAATATTCACTCTCAATGTATTATAGAATAGAAAGCTAAGTACCACATGCTTGCCAAACCCACTTTGGTATTACAAACCGGTATTGAAAGCTGAAAAAAACTGGCTATAACCTGTTTTATAAAACTTTTCAGGGAGAAACCAAAATGGCAGCATAGGTAAACACCTAAACTGCTGCCTCGCACAACAATTTCAAAACTACAACTAGAAGACAAAACAGACATCATCCAGAACCACAGGAAGGCTGGCTGAGTGGAAATTCTACAACTAGAAGGAAAGAGAAAAGCACACTGAGACTCAGAGGAGCTGCAGGAGACAGAGGTACTGAGACGCGCGCGGAGAGGACTGGCAACTGAGTGCACAGCTGACTTTCTCAAGTGGGAGGAATACAAAAGCTCCCAACTGCACTGAACTCCACTTCCGGGCGAGACTCTAAGGACCCAGACTTATACAGGGAGAAACTGGACTGTTAGGAAAGAGAAAGGCACACCAAGACTCAGAGGAACTGTGGAAGACAGAGGTACTGAGGCGCGTAAGCGGAAGGGTGGGCAACTGAGTACACAGCTGGCTTTCCCAAGCAGGAGGGAGACAAAAGCTCCCGACTGCACTGAACTCCAGTTCCAGGCAAGACTCTGGGGACCCAGACTCATTCGGGAAGAAACTGGACTCTCTGGCATCGGGCAGAACTCAAGGGCGGCTTCCTCTCAGAGGTGCTTGAAGCAATTACTGAGGGACACTGAGACACAGGGGCCTCATAGGGCCGGGCTGACGGGAAACCAATGCTGTCTGCTCCACCCTGAGATTCCACCCCACCCAAGCTGAGCACAGAGGCTTTTGCAAATCTTGTCTCATAAGAGTGTCTCCAGCACAGAAGTTCTCCCAGCGTAGACACAGCTGATCCTCACAGTCAATTGGCCTGGAGGTCAAGTCTTCCTAGTGATACCAACAACAATCAAGGCTTAACTACAACAAGACTGTGCACACAGCCCACAAAGGGGTGCACCAAGAGTGTCCACCTCAGGTAACTGGGGAGGCTGAGCCACTGGGCCCTATAGGACACCTACCACACAAAGCCACTCTATAAACTCAGGGAAGCACCCAAAATGCGGAGACAAAGATTAACAGATCACAAATGAAAGAAATGGAAGAAAGCAAACAACTGGATATAGAGTTCAAAACCACAATTATAAGGTTTTTCAAGAATTTCCTAGAAAAGGCCAATAAATTTAGCAAGACTGAGGATATGAAAAAAGACGAACTAGAAATTAAGCATACACTGACTGAAATAAAGAATATTATACAGAGATCTAACAGCAGACTAGAGGATCACAAGAATCAAGTCAAAGATTTGAAATACAAAGAAGCAAAAAACACCCAACCGGAAAAGCAAAAAAAAAAAAGGATCCAAAAATATGAAGATAGTATAAGGAGCCTCTGGAACAACTTCAAGCGTACCAACATCCGAATTATGGGGGTGCCAGAAGAAGAGAGAGAGCAAGATACTGAAAACCTATTTGAAGAAATAATGACAGAAAACTTCCCCCACCTGGTGAAAGAAATAGTTACAACTCCAGGAAGCGCACAGAACCCCAAACAAAAGGAATCCAAAGAGGACCACACCAAGACACATCATAATTAAAATGCCAAGAGCAAAAGACAAAGAGAGAATATTAAAAGCATCAAGAGAAAAACAGTTAGCTACCTACAAGGGAGCACCCATACGATTGTCAGCTGATTTCTCAACAGAAACTATTCAGGCCAGAAGGGAGTGGCAAGAAATATTCAAAGTGATGAATAGCAAGAACCTACAACCAAGATTACTCTACCCAGCAAAGCCATAATTAAGAACTGAAGGGCAGATAAAGAGTTTTATGGATAAGAAAAAGCTAAAGGAGTTCATCACTACCAAACCAGTATTATATGAAATGCTGAAAGGTAGTCTTTAAGAAGAGAAAGAAGAAAAAGGTAAAGATAAAAATTATGAACAACAAATACATATCTATCAACAAGTGAATCTAAAAATCAAGTGAATAAAAAAAAAATCTGATGAACAGAATAAACTGGTGAATATAATAGAATCAGAGGCATAGAAAGGAAGTGGACTGACAATCCTTGGGGGGAAAGGGGTGTGGGGGGGTGCGGGAAGAGACTGGACAAAAAGCATACACCTATGGATGAGGACAGTGGTGGGGGGGTAGGGGCGGAGGGTGGGGTGGGAACCAGGTGGAGGGGAGCTATGGGGGGAAAAAAGAGGAACAATTGTAATAATCTGAACAATAAAGATTTATCAAATAAAAAAAAACTTTTCAAAGACGGTCTCTTGAATAATTTTCTCAAATATTTTTCTTATTTGTATACTAATTTTTGAGGTAAAATTGGTATATAACACTATATTAGTTACAAGTATATGGCGTAATTCAATCTTTGTATACAAAGTAATCACCAAAATAAGTCTTGTTACCAACTGTCACAATACAATTGAAGCCCCTTCACTCATTTTATCCATCCTCCAACCCCCAACCCCTTTCTCCTCTGATAACCAACAACCTGTTCTCTGTATCTGTAAGTTTTGTTTTCATTTTTTTTAAGATTGCACATACAAGTGAAATCACAGTATTTATCTAACTTACTTCACTTAATATTTTTTCATTGTGTGTGTGTATATCATATTTCCTTTATCTATTCATCCATCAATAGACACTCAAGTTGTTTCTATACCTTGGCTACTATAAACAATGCAGCAATGAACATATGGGTGCATATATCTTTTTTAATTAGTATTTTTTTGGGTTTTATTTTTCTCAAATTCTCCAAAGTGGAATAGCTAAGTCATATGGTAGTGCTATTTTTAATTTTTTGAGGAATCTCCATATTGTTTTCCATAGTGGTTGCATCGATTTACATTCCCACAGTGTATGAGTGTTCCCCTTTCTCTACATCCTCTTTAATACTTATTTCTTGTCATTTTGATAATAGCCATTCAAACAGAAGGGAATTAATAGCTCATTGTGGTTGTGATTTGCATTTCCCTGATAGTAATGTTGAACATTTTTAGTGTGGCTGTTGTTCATCTGTAAGCCTTCTTTGAAAAGTGTTCATATCCTCTGTCCATTTTTAATTGAATTGGTGGTTTTTGCTAGTTATTTATACATTTTGGATATTAACCCCTTATTGAACATATAATTTGCAAGTATCTTCTCCAATTCAGTAGACTGCCTTTTCATTTTGATAGTTTCCTTTGCTGAGCAACTTTTTAGTTTGATATAGTCCCACTTGTTTATTTTTGCTTTTGGAGTCAGATCAGAAAGTAAATGCCAAGACTGATGTCAAGGGGCCTGTTTCCTTCTAGGAGTTTTATAGTTTCAGGTCTTACATTCAAGTCTGTAATTAAACATTTTGAGTTAATTTTTGTGCATGGTGTAAGACAGTGGTCTAGTTTCATTTCTTTTGCATGTTGCTGTCCAGTTTTCCTACTACCACTTATTGAAGAAATTGTTTTTTCCCATAAATTAATTGACCATCTATGTGTGGGTCTATTTCTGGGCTATTTGGTTCCATTGATCTATGTATCTATTTTTATACCAAAACCATGCTGTTTTGATCATTATAGCTTTGTAATATAGTTTGAAGTCAGAAAGTATGCTGTCTCTAACATTGTTCTTTTTCAAGATTGCTTTGGCTATTCGAGGTATTTTGTGGTTCCATACAAATTTTAGATTTGTTCTAGTTCTGTGAAAAATGCTGTTTGAATTTTGGTAAGAATTGCATTGAATATGTGTATGCACTTGGTACTATGGACATCTTAATAATATTAATTCTTCCCATACATATGCACGAACTTATCTGTTCATTTATTTGTGCCTTTTTCAATTTCTGTCACCAATGTCTTATACTTTTCAGTATAGAGGTCTTTCATCTCCCTGGTTAAATATATACCTAGGTATTTTATTCTTTTTGATGCAATTATAAATGGAATTTTCTTAATTTCTTCTGATAGTTCGTTATTAGTGTATAAAACTTCTGTATATTAACTTTTTATCCTGCAACTTCAATGAATTCATTTATTAGTCCTGTTTTTTGCTGGAATCTTTATGATTTTCAATATATAGATGTTCCCTGACTTATAATGGGGTTATGTCCCAATCAACTCATCTTAAGTGGATAACATTTTAAGTAAAAGATGCATTTAATACACTTAACCTACCGAACATAGCTTAGCCCAGCCAGTTTTTAGTGAATGTGTATCACTTTCACACCATCCTAAAGTCAAAATATAGTAATTCAAACCATCTTAAATCAGGGGCCATCTATATAGTATTATATCATCTGCAAATTTTGAGTTTTACTTCTTCCTTTCCTATCTCCAGTGGATGCCTTTTCTTTGCTGGTCTAATTGCCCTGGCTAGGACTTCCAATACTATCCTAAATAATAAAGAGCTAATATGCTAATTAGACTTAACAGCGGAATGATTGTCCAAACGATCTTCCGGATGAAGCTGGGGCTGTGAGGGCCAAGCCCCTTTCACGAATTTCATACATCAGGCCTCTAGTGTTGAATAAAAGTGGCATCCTTCCTTGTCTTGTTCCTAATCTCAGAGGAAAAGCTTTCAACTTTTCACTGTTAATTATGTTACCTGGGGGGGGGGGGGGAGATTTATCATATATGGCCTTAATTATGCTTGAGGTACCTTCTCTCTATACCCACATTGTTTAGGGTTTTTACAATAAATGTATGTTGAATTTTGTCAAAAACTTTTTGTGTATATGACTTTTATCCTTCATTTTGTCACTGTGGTGTTCATGTGGATTGATTTGCAAATGCTGACCCATCCTTACATCCCCAAAATAAATCCCATTTGATTATGTTGTATGATCCTTTCAATCTACTGTAGAATTTAGTTTGGTAATATTTTGGTAAGAATTTCTGCATCCAAACTTTCTCAAATATTAAATACAGGCAGATCTTTCACTTTACTTTCCACTCATCAGCTCACCCAAAAGTTGAGCCTCTAAGTCATTTGTTATTGCCATAATTAGCTAAATCGATTTTCTAAAAATATTTGCCAAGATCAAATCAAAGAAAACAGAGGATGTAAGTAGCAATTCTGCTTTTGTAAAGCAATCTCTAGAAACTCAGTACTGAAAAGTAGGTCTTGTACAGGAGAAATTATCATTTTATAACAGCTTGTGGCAATGGATCATTTTTTAAAATATATTTTTATTGATTTCAGAGAGGAAGGGAAAGGGAGATACAAACATCAATGATGAGAGAGAATCATTGATTGATTAGCTCCCTCCTGCACACCCCCTACTGGGGATTGAGCCTGCAACCCAGGCATGTGCCCTTGACCCGAATCGAACCCAACCCTTCAGTCCACAGGCCAATGCTCTATCTACTGAACCAAATTGGCTATGGCGCAATAGATCATTTTGTGGCTTTTTTATGATAGACAAATGATTTATATTTTAAAATTATTATTACTAATCTCTAAAAAATACTTTAGTTCTTGAGTAACTAACAAAAATGATAAAAATTAAGCATTTTTTAAAATGAAAAATATGAATACAGTCTCTGGACCATTCTGTGAAATAGAATAATTCTGCTCTATGTACCATACCAGGTGACATTCTCTATGAGAAAACACGCTGTAAAAATAGTTATTATCCAAAGAAGTGATGTAACAACCCAGTTCCTTGACTCACCAAGGCACTTTTTGGCTACTAAAAAAGCCAGGAATAAAAAAAGATTAAACTTATAGGAGGAAGGAGGGTGGTGAAGAAAGGGAGAGGGAATATAGATAAAACAATACAAGGCAGAGGTTTATTTATATTGTTACTAGAGGCCCCATGCACGAAAATCGTGCACTCTGGGGAGTCCCTCGGCCCAGCCTGAGCCCTCTTGCAGTCCAGGAGCCCTCGGGAGATGTCCGACTGATGGTCTACCAGGGAGTGGGCCTAAGCCGTCAGTCAGACAACCTTAGCACGGCCGCAGAGGTGGGAGAAGATCCCGCCACCACTGCTGCGCTTGCCCGCTGTGAGCCTGGCTTCCAGCTGAGCAGCGCTCCCCCATGGGAACACAGTGACCACCAGGGGGCAGCTCCTGTGTTGAGCATCTGCCTCCTTGTGGTCAGTGTGCATCATAGTGACCAGCCGTTCTGCTGTTCGGTCGATTTGCATATTAGCCTTTTATTATATAGGATATCTTGAGTGTCAGCTGGCACTGATTAGTCAGAGGAGCACCAATTGGAAGATGACTATTGCCTCCTATATCTTTATCTTCTATGTAAAGGGATCCCAATTTTAAAAAAGCTCAACAGAGCAACCAACTAACTACAAAAGTGGCATAAATTAACTTTGCAAATTGTATTATCCATCTGACTAGTGCACTTGAACAGAATTCCTGAAATTGCATTACTTCATACAAAGTTAATTGCCCATCCTAAACCTCTGATCCGTAGTTTGGTCTGAAGTTTGCACCCCTAAAAGTGCTGTAAACCAGAAGTTTCTTCTACCCAACTCGTGACCTCAAGTCACACCCCAAAAAAACATTTTGAAAAGCAACCATTTTCCTCAAGAATTTTATATTCAAATACAGATAAAGCATAAGAAATAAACACAGCAAAGCAGTACAATATTTATTTTACCATCTCCAGCAGCAAAGCTTTGGAACCAGGAAACAAGCCTTTTGTACAAAGCAATCTCCTTCCTATTCCAAATGGTTATTGTTTACAAATACAAAGTACACAGAACATCTACTTTTTTTCATCTACTTTATATGAACAAATTTTAAAACATACATACAGCTATACCCCATTCTGTAAAGTAATTTAGTAAGTTAAGAAGGCTAGTACTATTGAGCCTGTTAAATAAGATTCTGTATTGTCTTTTGGATAAACTGCCAATATCTATATGTATAAAAATCCCTCCAAAGAAGGATGACTTTGATTCTCCTTCAGTATAGGACAAAAATAAATAAATAAATGTAACTTTGGAACTTAAAGGAATTAAAAAATATCTCTGAATATAAAGCAAAGCAAAGCAGAGTTACATCATTTCAATCCTGAGTGCCACTGTTCTACCTCTGGCACAGGAAAGAAAAAGGATGAATTATGCAGAGAGAATACCTGAAAGTGACAAAAGCAGCAAGAAAATCAAACCAGAGGAAAAAAACAACAGGAAGTTGACAAAATGTGCTTTGTGTGCTGCTGGAGATACCACTTGCACGAAGTTCACAGGTCCTTCCTTCAATACAATACCTCATTAACTACAATGAAGCAACTTTTTTAGAAATTTCATTTTCCCCAAGTCCACCCACAAATGATCTGTAAGCCAACACACAGGGAAATTACCCACATTTAGCTACTCTGAGGATACACTGCCAATAGACGATCCTAAAGTATGCAATTATACACCCATAATGGGATGTCACATTCCACTTCAAGGACATTATCCTGTTCATCTTCAAAGCTATTCTCTAACACTATCTCAGTTCTATTTCAATGCTTGAGCTGTCCCTAGGGCTAGGGGTGCATTGATTGAGAGCTCTCCTTTGGCTCAGCTCAGGAAGAAAAATAATTGCTCTAGATGTCTACAGTGGACTACAGTACAAATCAACCTCTAGACAGACTTTACTTTCTACAAGTTAAAGGCTACACAAACAGTATACTCTGAATAGAGAGGAACCAATGTTTTCATGGGTAATGTATCCTCTTCCTTCAGCTTAATCTCCTCCAATTCTGGCCTCTTAAGGGCCATTTCTTACAATTCTGAAACCAGAAACACAAGTTCCCATGCCTTGCACACACTGATTCCTTCACCCGATTGCCTTGATCCTATTCTCCACTAGTCCAACTAACCCTTTTCTGATCGTGTTCCAAACTTCAGCTCAAGAATTTGGTAAGAAAAGCTTCCTTGACCCTCCAGATGAATCTCTCTTTTGTCCCAACTTCATCACAGGCATTCCTCTAAACAGGATAATTACACTGTATTGGTATTCCTTTCTCTTAATATAATATCTCTTAACACATTGCAGATGGATCACGAGAATTCTCTTATTTTCTGTTCTAAGGCTCACGGCCAATCATACTTTAAAAAGATATTAGCTTGTAAGCACATGTAATAAATAACCTCAAAATGCAATGGGTATTTAATTTTAAAGCGTGCCTTTAACACTTATGTTAAACATTTTTTGTACTCGTTCAATAGAAACTTATCTGGCCACTGGGTAAGGCTAGCAATAAAATTACTGATCCACAATGTGTTAAGTAACTCCCAGCATCCCAGACATTCCTCAGTACCTGCCTGCACATGGCAATTATTGAAAGAGATGTTTAACAAATAAAAAGATTATTGTTTTCAACACTGACACAAAATGACAAAATACCATCCATCAAAAATTGTATACACGTACCTACATATCCTAGCTCTTCATTCTACATTCTCTTTTTTTCTTAGTGTTTATTATGAACATTTCTTAGTTTGCTCTTGAGAAAAGAGACTATTTTACTTTAAATGTCTTTCAATGACAGTCCATTGCTGGGCTTGCAATATAGTTTATTTCAGCCTTAAGAAACTGAAAACAAGAAGAATATGATCTGATGACACGAAACTATTACATGCTATTAAATACATCTTAAAGTGTATCTGTATTTATATCCAATACCATCCCACAGTAACAAGAAATCTACCAATATGGACAGAAATAGCAGAACTACTGAAGAAAATCTATATTGGGCTTTCAGGTTTTCAAAGTACTTCTAGGCATTACCTCACTTGAAAGTAGAAAAACAGAGGCTCAGAAAATAAGTGACTTGTTAATACTCAGGTCAAGGTGTTTGGAATTCAAATACCATGTGCTTTGCATCATTCTACCTTCCTTCCATTAAGCCAATATCCTCAAGTTACCAGTAAAAAAAATGTTTAAGTGTGTATCTCAAACAAAATGGGTGTAACAAACAAAAAAGAACAAAGAAAAAAAAAGCAGTAAGAACCATTACTTTAACCAGGGGTGGAAAACCTGTTTTCTGCCACAGACCATTTGGATATTTATAATATCAGTCTCAGGCCATATAAATTACCAACTTAAAAATTAACCTGCTTTATTTTGGCCAAACATTTAATTAATTCACCCCTAATGCCTTGGCAGAGCCAGACCAAGTGATTTCTTAGCCTTATATGGCCCCAGGGCCAGACTTTCCCCACCCCTGACTTAATCAGTGCTGAAAATAAATACAATGCAAATAAGCAACATATGAAAGAGAAGCCAATGACTATGCATCAAGAATAATCTTAGTGTAGTACAGTAAAACTTCAATGGGAAAACTAAGATGTTAGGGTTTTTTTATCTGACAAGCGAAATAACCAGGAATTCGTTAATATAAGGCATTAATTACTAAGGGTTGAGAGTACAGACAATTACAAACACTAGTATATATCAAAGATTAGTGTATATCATGGAAGACAAAAGATTAGTATATCTCAAATTAGCTAATTAGAGAGGTAAGATTTGAATGGGACCTTGAAAAACACAGGGAGGCAGCCTAGTACAATGTTGACTTGAGACTATGAAGGAATAGAATTCAAAGCTCAGTTCCACTGCTTGAGCAAGTGGCTTATTGGTAAATTTCATTTCCTCATCTGCAAAATAAGGGTGAATATCTACCTCAAGTGCCTTGAAACTAGCAGTCTAGTAAATATAAGTTCTATTAGTGAAGTTTCTCTCCTCTACTTACTTCTCAGGCAGATGACAATTAGACTCAAGGCTATCAAGGTGCTTCCAAGATCAATCAAAATATATTTTTGCCAAAAGTAAAAGAAAATAGGTGCTGTTACAAGCTATTAAACAAAGACCAACATGCATGCAACTCTGTGCTCAGATTCTAAATGAGACTACTACAAATTAACTATATTCTACCCAATACAGAAAGGAATGGTCTGCACACCTAACAGCAGGAAGCTTAATGTAAATAAATGTTTTAAAAATAGAACTGAAAATTTAAAACTGGTGACAAAAATTGTTTTCCCCCCATCGTTTACATCATTGTTGCATCACTAATTAAAATAGGTACAGATAAAGCTGACCACAAACCAACGTTATTTTAGCACATTACTACATTATAAATGAAAGTATTGTGAAACATAGTCATCATAAATAAAAATGGGAGTTAACAAGAGGTCTAATTGTAGCCCTTAAAATTGAATGCTGTGCTAGAACCACTCGTATGGGCCTGGGGGAAAAACAACAACAGAAAGCATATGATAGCTCCTGGGGGAAAAAAATAGCATCTCAAAGTTAGTCTTATAAAGGGACAACTAACAAAATTCATAATAACCCTTAAAATATTTAAGGTCAGAGGAAAATTTTTAAAATTATTACAAGATATAAAGCACTTCACCTCTACCAAGGAATATATTCAGGAATATTTGAAAATTCAATACAACTTGAGAGAGCTCCTAAGTCCTAAAAGTACAGACAACCTGAGAACTCTTGTTGAATTCTTAACAAGGCATCAGAAAGTCTAATAGACCATTTGAAATGGACAGTTACCTCAACAAAACCAGTAAAGCCCTTAAGACCTAGAGAAAACTGGCTAACTTTAAGATACAGTACACATCTCAGAACTGTACTATAAATTCATGGTAAAAGGACTAAAATCTTTATACAGAGAAAAGATGCAACTGACCATAAGCTATATGTAATAATACACTTGTGTGAAGAATATATAGAAATGAGAAAATAATACTACCACTAAACAAGAAAGCATTAAAAACCAATGAAGGTTCAATAGATAGGGAGTAGTTTGAGACTGGACTCGCTACTTTTTTTTTAAAGACATTATAAGAGAAAACTAGAAAATCTCTTACAATAATGCTGAAGGCATTGTATTTAAAAATACAAACATAAAGCCACATCAAAATCCTGGCTAGTTCTATGAGTAGAATGAAAAATATAATCTACATCAAAGAGATTAAGAGAAGATCAGATACCATTGTAGAAAGAGGTGTTACATAAAGAAGAAGAAAAGATCAATACAAAAAATGAACCGATATGCTACCATCAAAAGGTCATGGTTGGATTGTGATTGCTTCCAGTGATAGCCAACTGGAAGCAAACATAATTTCTAGTAATAAGATACTTCAATGGTACCAAACACTACTATAAAAAAGTTTTCATTATATAAAATCAAGCAAAGGAAAAAAAAAGTAGTACAAAAATATCATTCCACTAATCAATAAGAGAAAAAAGATTTAATAAAACAATATTCTCATCATTCACCCAGGAAGGGAAATCCTGTTAAGGACATTTTAATGGCTTACAAAACTTGTTCTATCTGAAAAAAATAACTAAAATATTTTCATTCAATGCAGTGATCATCAGCTTACTGATAAATTCCACCTGTATATTTTTGTTAAGTGTATCCACTAATGAAAAACTATATAGAATGGATCTGGCTGATGCATACTGTTATGACAACTGGACTTGTGGTTAACATTAGGTAAAAAATTATAAATTTCAAAATATGAGGGAACCTAAATAGTGCAAGTCACGGGCAAAATATGCCTCACATTTTTAAAAAAGTTTTCAGTTATTGCAATCTTTAAAACTCTTTCTACAAAGATCCAATCCATAATTTCGGCCCTTCATTAGAATCCCAATCAATTAATTACATCTTCAAGAATACTGAATGTGGCATTTAATGCTGTTCATCATGTCATTCAACTCTGTATCCAATTTTATAACTAGAAGGGATTCTGGACTGTGCCTATTCCAACCTCCTTGTATTTGGTATCCTGTATGTACTGGAACCTCAAAGACATTACTCATCATCACTCAGTACAGTACTAATGTGATATACTAAATATTATCCAAGTAGCCTGAAAGAGTTTATGCTCCCCTCAAATGCAATTTTGAGGACTAAGTAAATAATGAAATTATACTGATAAAGAAGCTGCCACACAATTTTAAAAAGTTTAAATTGCAATTACAATGATAAGGAAGCTGTCACACAGTCTTAAGAAAAAATAGAAAGATAAGATAAAGTGTCAGCAAATTTACTACTTTTTCCTAATGTCAAATATAAGTTGTGTTACGATGGCTAGATAGGAGACAAATGACTCAATCAGAAAGCCTACAATCTACAGATAGAAAACAAAGCTGCCTTAATGCCCAAAAAACTGAGCCAATCACTATTAACTAAAATGTACTATTGTGAAGTTATTTAAATAAAGGAGGGACATACTCTACAACCTTCTGAAATGGATAAACAGTGCTATTAAAAAAAAAAACATTCAGAAGGAGAGTACATTGAGATAGTGCAATTAATTGTACAAATGAATAAACTACAAGATTAAAAATCACTGTACAAAATTCACTTATCGCCAGCAACATATGCAAGACATCAAAATGTTAACTTTTAAACGTGTGAAATTTAAAAAGGCACTTCATATAACAATTAATGGAAACAGTATTTCTCCATACACAGTAACTACAAGAAATCATATTGTGTTCACATATTTTATGTCTAGTCAAGAAATAACATTTTGAAGAAAAAGGATCATTCGATACATCCTTTTTGAGAATACCAAATTATTAACTTACAATTATTCCAAGGCCTCCCAGAAAACCCAAAAGTGTTTAAACGCAAGATGTTAGCCTAATGGAGAATTTTGTCACAGGCTCTGCACATCACAGGCACAATATGAAAACTTATCTAATTATGAGTTCCATACACTACCGGGATTGTCTCCCTAGACCAGGTCCTCATTTTTAGTTTCATAACACCATCATCATTCAAGTATGCCAGGGAAAGATTTTAAAATAACAAAAATCAAACAGGTTAAGGATGTTTCTTCTGTAGTCAAGAAACTAATCTATAACTACAAACTGTCCGAACTCTATAGCATTTTGTCCCTATCCCCCCTCAATTGTCAAATCCCTTCAGAAGTTACCTATTTGATTACCAAAATTCAATAATTTCTAAATACCTTTTTACTTGTAGGAAAATCTCCTGGAGAGACTTGGACATAGCAATTAGAGAGTGATAAAGCAATGTGTTCCGCTTTATTACTGAGCAACATAACATAAAAGAGAGTAGCAATGCTGTTTTAGAAATATTTAAGAAAGGAGGAGCTACACACAACAATGTACATATAGCTAACACAACTACTGAACTATACACTTAAAAATGGTTAAGGTGGTAAATTTTAGGTTGTCTTCTTTTAACCACAATAAAAAATTACAGAGGAGGAGCATATTAAGCAGAAGTGCCAACACAATTTCAGAAAATCATACTTAAAGCATCATTTAGTTTGGCTTAGTTTCTGGAAAATAAGAGTACCTCAAAAATCAAGTTTGTGGCTGAGAATTTAATTCAAGAAAGGAAAGGAAAAGTGGGAGCAGTCTGAAGTAGCCTTAGCTAATTTGGAACACCTATGTGCAGACATACAGAACACTTCCAAGGTCTCACTCTCTCTCCAGTGACTAGTCCTTTCACAGAAAAAACTGTAGTCCCATGTTGATGGCACATAAGACTACTTTATTGGTATAGTACATATCATGCATTATTAAAATCTTTGTATGATTTCTTAGGCCCCTGTTTCTTTATAGGCAGTCAATTAATGCTTTTCTAGAGTTCAATTTGAAAGACAGTTCCTATAGCACTGGCATGGATCTAAAGTAGAAGTAAAACTTGGTTGAAATTCAGAAATATAAAGGTAAATATGAACCGTTGATATGACCAAACTTGCAAGATGATGATCTCAAGACTGTAGTTTAGACTTAATCTACAAATAGGACTAAAACAATATGCTCAAAGTATCTAAGTAAATAGCTTCTTTCCAGTAGGGATTTTTTGCCTCTTCAACCTCTATAGCACAAATATGGTGCTGAATATGGTTATGATGGAGAGAAAGAATGAGATTCCAATAAATTATTAAAAAGTGGGGCTCCAGGAAAACCGTCAATTACCATTGTGCAAGAACTATGGCAAGAAACTGAAACCACATGAATCCTAAAAGTGTTATATTCCACTAACAGTAGACCCAAGATATTTCAATCAAGCAGATAAAAAGATGTAGATGTTTGACAAACAAGTTACAAAGTTATAAGTCTGTCAATTTAAAAAAACTATTTTGGCTGCCAAGCAAGTAATATTGAGTCATGTATTCAGACCCCTCAAACTTGACAATTTTCTCCATTTCTGAAGTCATGCTGCGAAGACAAGGATCTAAGGGCTGGTATACAGTACAGCCACTCCCTTGAGATTGAAAAGATACTGTGAGACATGTATCTGAGGTATCTGCTGCTAGTTCCAGGATAGTGGAGAACTACTAATTAAACCAAGGTCGTCTCTCATGGTAAAAGTCTGACTAGGTTAAAGGGACAATAAACAAAGAACATGTCACTGAAGTCTTAATTTCAGATTTTTAAGAAATCATTAAAAGATACATCATTTAAATAGATATCCAGAAACAGAACTGTGTGAGATGTTCTCTTTACTACATCAACATTTATAGTCTAAAACTTATGGATTTCTCAATAGCATCAATTGATGGCATTCCTCTTTATTACAATAAGAGAACTGGATTGTCAGGCATGTTTGGAATTCTTGCTCTTTTTAGAGTTCAGATTTGCATGCCTGGATGGTGTATCATCCTTTATTTCCAGTCACTAATATATATATCTTGTTTTGTATTTAGTGTGATGAATTATCAAGCTCAAAAAATTTAACTGTTTAGAAGGTGGGTTTAAGAAGGTCATCTTGGTGAAAGGTCCAGATTATTCTGAGAGAACACCATTACTGGGTCTCACAGCTTGGTGATTGATATGCGTTTGATAGGTCAGATGCTTCTAAGTGACAACTAAGAATGCTCTCATATGTAACTTGGAGCGGTAATGGTATGATAGCAATCAGTCTTGATGAAGATAGTTAACTGTGAAATTTCTAGACATTTAGGTAGAAATCTTTTTCCAGCTGGTGCCCACTATAGGCCTGTAACATCTAGTCATCCCACTAGAAGCAAACTAGATTTGGCAAAATTTGACTTGAATTCCAGTTCTTGATATACAGCTTCATGGTTGATTTTGAAGTCTCACAGAGTTTGAGTTGTATGCACTCAGTGAGTTCATCCTGATATAAAAAGATTTGTCATTTTGTAAAGATCTGACAAGCAAAGCCTGAACAAGGAAGCACTGATAACCAAAAAATGAAGGATTTGCCTCTGTGTTAAACAGAGATCTGGTAAGTAGTGGGCTATTTCCAGGCCATAAATCTGCTGGTCCTCAATTTATCAGCAAGATTTTCCTGAGGAATAAATCTTTATATTTTTCTTTGATCACAAGAGGATTCCAAATCCGGAGTACCTTCCTCTGTACTTACTTTGAATCAGAAATAATGGGTAAATCTTTGTCCAACCCTACTTAGATGAAAAGTCTCCACTGCTCACTTGGTCAATAACCATAATTTTATTATATACTTCATTCCAACAGTCTAGAATTTAAATGTAAGCTAAAGCAATTCCATACATGCATTCAGTTTTTGAGGTGACCTCCTACATGTAGATCTGTTTAAGTCAGGAAGAGCAAGTAAAATACTTAGGATGTTGGATGGCTATACTGCTAAACAAACAGGCTATTAATTCTTGTACCCATGGCGTTCTGGAGATTCTCCCTTTTTTCTATATCTATAGGGGTGGTTTCGGGGTTTGTACCAATCCCCTTTGGAGTACCCTCTATTGTGATAATGTGCTTTCTGATCATGACTATAAAAGTATCGATGTTGGTTATAATACTTGTTGTGGTCTTTATAGTCATTTTCTTTTATACTGTTTTCTTCTGCAACAACAGCATTCACATCTTGTCCAAAGAGGGAAGTGCCATCAAAGGGCAAGTGTGAGATCTTCTCCTGGGTTTTCTTAGTGAGAGATGTAAGTCGGAGCCAGGCTTGCCTTCGGTAGTCTACTGCCATTGCCATAACTCTGACTACAGAGTCCATTATGTCCCTAGTAGTACAAAGCTGCCAAAGGCCTGCATCCATACCATCAGATATTATACATCTTGCTTTTCCACGATCAAACTCTGGGTCATGGACCAGATCCTCCATGTCTTCCCAGAGTTTACGCTGATATTGAGTCATATAGGCCATGTAGCTAGCAGCTCGGGCTGCAATGGAAGCAGCATGGTAAAATCTACAACCCATGACCTCCATTTCCTTTGAGGTAGAGTCTAGAAGAGATGTTGTGCTTCCTCTTTTGCTATGCTCTAATGCTTCTACAATTGGACCCTCAGCTGGAGGATTTGGTTGAAAAGGAGAGGTATCCTTGGCCACAGGATATACCCTGTGTCCCATGAAAGAAGAAGGATGGCAATCAGCAGGGTCTTTAAAAACCTCAGTGGTGGCAATTCTCAGAAGAGGATGCAGTGGAGGAACCAGACGTTTTTTAGAAGTCACATAATCAGGTTTCCCGTCACATGACTCTGCTTCAGATTGTAATGTTACTCTCTTTATAACACCTCTCTGTTCCATTCTCTTCAAAAGACCTGTGAAACTGGTCTGACTGGGATCAGTTGGCTGTCCTTTGTCATCAGCTGAGGGGGATTTGCAGTCTACTTCTTCTTCAACTGTGGATAAATTCTCTTCCTTGGAGCTGATGTCCCAAGGAACTGAGGAGTTCTCACTTGGCCTAGAATGATGAAATCTGAAACAACTCCTGGACTGCAGATCACGTATCACTCGGGACATCTCAGCCACTTGTGTCTGGAGATAGAGGATGGCATCCTGTCCATGCTGTGAAGCTGAAGACTCTGGAGGTAAATCCTCCTTGACCTGTGAAGAGGCCAAAGATTCTTGGGGGACCAGAAGTGGAGATGAAGGCAGATTCTGATAATTTTGTGATGGTTTAAGTGTATCTGTCTCAGAGATCTTAAAATCTGAATTATTTTGATCATTTTTTTGGTTCTCCAATGGGTTCTCAACAGAAGAAGGTTGAGAAACTATCCTCTGTGGACTGCTGGTACAACTCCCAGAGGAGCTGTTGTCTCCAATGGGAAGAGGAACATTGCAGCTAGAGCACATTTCTGGGCGATGATTCTCAGAGGATGGCACCTTAGACTCAGGCATTCTCTGGGTTATCCACATGAACAAGAAAACCAAGGAAGAAAAAAAAATGCTTTTAATATGTTAACTTTCAAGTGCAGAGATGCATGTCCAGTAAGTAGAATTCAATTTTTAAAAATTACTATAATTAAAATAATGAATGATGCAATCCACTATTGGTCAGCAAGGGATCACAAGAATCAATTCCACAAGCTTCACTTTCTTAAAGACCCAATACCAACTACTGGCATTAATCTGGCACTCTGTCCCTGAAAAAAGAGAATATAAACAAGCCCAGTTCAAGTGGTGCCATCCTAGCCAGCTGCTTGGTCCCATGCTAGGATAAGAGGTGGTAAGACCATTGGTGCTAACAATTAAAAAAAAAAAAATCCCATACAATATATTTAAGACAATAAGAAGGAGCTAATAACTGCAGAGAACACTCGGGGTAAGTCCCACTGAGGAAAAAAAAAAAGCTTTTTTTTAAAACTCCTCCATTGTAGAATCACTTTTAAGCCCCTTTAAAAATTCTCCCATTCACTCTCCACGAATAACAAAATTTTCCAGTTGCATAGTCCTATTTTATGGTTTGTAGTTTTCAAAGAGCTCAAATATATTTTTGTTACCTCATTTCATCCTCACAACAACCCTGTGAGGTAGGTACTATTTTTATTTGATAAAGAAACTAAGTTTAAAAAGCTACTTGATTTATCCAAAATCATAGAATTAATAAGGAGTAAAGCTGAGACTAAAACCTAGATATTTTTATTCCAAGTCCAAGTCTCAATCCTCTTTTATTACAGAGCAGAAGCTTCTGGCCACCTTAAACAAGACCAAGGAGTTCTGTAATCCACCAAGAAAATAGCCCATTAATAGCAATTTGGGCTACAACAAATGTAGGACAAGAGCGCTACAAAGGGCTCAGCTACTTTGGATCTCAAAGGATGGAAGGTATTAAAGGGTTAAACCCACAACCAAAAAAATCACAAGAGAGAAAACTCCAAATATGGGGGATAGAAGAGGTTAAAAGATAGGATGTCTAAAGTAATATATCACCTATAACCCTTCCTACATGCCATTTTCTAAAGGATCTTCACATATTCTTTCTTCCAAGATAAAACAAACTTTCTGTGTCTACATGGTTCTGGATGAAAAGGATCCAGTTCTATAGGGCACCTGAAGAGAAATAGGAAAGGAGAAGGACACAAGGAGCCAAAAAGCTTGCAGTTTTTATTCCATTTCCCTTTTATCAAATATCATCACCAAGGCTTAGAACTTTCCTGTGTCGTGTCATCCTTTCACACCCTCAGTGAAAGTGAAGAAACATAACTAAAAGTAGGAGATATTCTGGGCAAAGGACTCCTTGGACTACTTATGTGGTCCATCCTAACAGAAATGGGCCATCCTCTAAAGCAGTGGTCGGCAAACTCATTAGTCAACAGAGCCAAATATCAACAGTACAACGATTGAAATTTCTTTTGAGAGCCAAATTTTTTAAACTTAAACTATATAAGTAGGTACATTGCTATTAACTTAATTAGGGTACTCCTAAGCTGGCCTTTGTTAAAAACGTCCTCAATCTGACTGAGGTACACTCAAGGGGCCAAAGAGCCACATGTGGCTCGCAAGCCAGTTTGCCGACCACTGCTCTAAAGCAATAAACACAACCATCATTGATCTGATAACTCTCTGTAGAGAATGCCTAGCAAATGACAGAAGTAAAGAAATACAAACCAAATATAATGTACTTACATCACTATGAGAGGTGCTAGGCTCTTCATCATCACTGCTGACCAAATCAATATATTCAAGAACAGGTCTTAATGGTCCTTCCTAGGAAAGAATTGAGCAAATTAACAAGTCATAAAGAGTTACTCAAACTAAACTAGCATTTTAAACAATGTTTGTTGGGATTGGTAAGAATTCCTCTGAATTCCTTATGGCTGGCAGAAAATAATCAGAATGCAGAGAAAAATATTCAGTGTGTGTACATGAATAAGAAATGATGACAAGCCCTAACTGGTGTGGCTCAGTGGATAGAGCGTCGGTCTGCGGACTCAAGGCTCCCAGGTTCGATTCTGGTCAAGGGCATGTACCTTGGTTGCGGGCACATCCCCAGTAGGGGGTGTGCAGGAGGCAGCTGATTGATGTTTCCAACTCTCTATCCCTCTCCCTTCCTCTCTGTGAAAAATCAATAAAATAAAATAAAATAAATAAAAAGAAATGATGATGAGAAAAAGAAATGATGGAGAGGCCTAGGAGGAGGAGCCTAAACCTCGGTAAGAGTATTGGGACTATGTCAATTAATACAGAAACAGGCTATAAGGACACAGATATTATGAGCCAGTACTTTTCAAATGTGGTGGGTATCAATGGTTTGTTAGATATCCACACTCAAAATCATGGAGTTCTTTGACCAAGAGCTCAGCTTTATCTCCCACTTCTACAGAGTCAAACATTAAACCTAATTCTTCTCCATTCTTTCTTTCCATCCATACTGACTCTATCATAAACCAGACCTTGAATGCTAGGCTTAAAAGCCTTGATTTTATTCTATAGGCAAAAGAGAATAAAAACTAACATGGGAGTAACATATGAGGCTTGTGCTTTAAGATAAATCACATAAAGAAGTATAAAGAGTGGGAAAGGCCGAATAATTAACTAGTCCAGACACTTAAAAATGGAGAACTAAAGTAGTGGTGACAGCAAGAATAGTGTGGTGGTGCATATAGAAGAGAATATATGGGTATAATGGAAAGGGGAGGGTGGGGAGCACAAAGATTGGCAAACAAAATCCCAACAACAACTAGAAGTAAAAAAGTGGTCGCCTAAGATTTCAAGCTTGGGTAACTAGAAGGATACTAATGCTATTAATATAGATTTGGAATACAGAAACACAATGCTGATATTCTTTTGCACGTAATGATGTGATATGCCAATGGTACACAGAGGTATTTGGCAGAGAGCTGGAAATGCAGGCCTGTAATCTGGATGTATGAAATAACTAAGAATAGAGATTGGGGAGTGGCTCCCCTAAAAGCCTATTAACTGTAGCTTTATATTGAAACTATGATGTAGCCAAAGAAAAAAAAGCAAAGAGGACAAAAAAGAATTCAAGGAGGCTCTTGAGGAAATGCTAGAATTTTAGGATTCAGGAAGAAGAGCTTTAAGAGTAATCAGAGATTGGAAAAGAATCAGGAATGCATAAATTCGAAGAAGCTAAAGTGAACCTCAATGAAAAGTTATTACCCAAAACACCAAAAAGAAGTCACTGAATTTGGCAACAAGATTTTGAGAGAGCAACTGTCAAGAAAGTAGTGAGCACAGAAGCCATTCTCTAAAAATTAAGCAGAAAATAAGGCAGTAAAGGACATGAGTAGAGAGTATTCTTAAAAAAAAAAAATCTAGGGAGGGCATAGGGGTGGCCGGACAGAGATCAATGGGGGAAGAAGGAGACTTATGTAATACTTTAAACAATGAAGAATTTAAGTTAAAAAAAAAATCTAGTACGTTGATAACAAGAGGAAGGAACATAGGAGGAGAATATGGCTGAAGGAAAGATTTCTTAGGATAGAGAAAGTTGACTGTTGGCAAGCCAAAGTGATTAATTCGATGAAAAAACTAACAGAAAAAGATTCTAGAGTCTGACAACAGAGGCTAAGATCTAGTTAAAGATCCTCTTCTTGAAAGAAGCATCCAGTCTAAAAGATAGCTTGTTCCTCTCCCTGGGCTACAACTTCTCTGCAAGCAGAAAATTACTATCCTTGCAGGTAGGTAGTGATCCAGAGAGCAAAACTTTTGGGCAGGTATCATGTAACAAAGTAATTGGGATTTTTGCTAAGCTATAAAAATGGAATTTTAAAAAGGAGGAAAAGAGCGACAGATATTCTCCAATGTATTGTCAACAGAGGTACATCACCTACTTTAAGACTAAAACCTACCACTGGTATAAAGATCATCAAAATCATACAATTAATCTAAGAAGGAAGTAGAGGAGATAAAAATAGCTTCTACTGTTCATATAAGTTTGCACTATTTAAGAAATTTGTATTAAAAATTTTTATTACATGCCCACAGAAACAGCACACCAAGAAAGTCCTCAGGTTACCAGAAAAACTGAGGTAGGGACAGAATTTCCACAAACAGATAGCAGGTAAAGAAATAAGGGAGATAAAAGAAAGTAACAGGCACAAAGCAAAAAGTAGAATGGGCAGAAAAAAACAGAATAATGAAAAATGGTCACAAATAGGATTAAAATATTAAAAGAAATAGTAGAAGAGGCAGTAATGAAAACAGACGAGAGAAAACTACCAGAAATTTACTACTGGAGTGAATCATTGGACTGATATGCACAACTAAGCAATAGCAACTTCATATAATTCACATTAATTAAGAAGAAGAAGAAAAAGGTAAAGATAAAAATTATGAACAACAAATACATGTCTATCATCAAGTGAACCTAAAAATCAAGTGAATAAAAAAATCTGATGAACAGAATAAACTGGTGAATATAATAGAATCAGGGGCATAGAAAGGGAGTGGACTAACAATTCTGGGGGGGAAAGGGGTGTGGAGGGTGTGGGAAGAGACTGGACAAAAAGCATACACCTATGGATGAGGACAGTGCGGGGAGATTAGGGCAGAGGGTGGGGTGGGAACTGGGTGGAGGGGAGCTATGGGGGGAAAAAGAGAAATAATCGTAATAATCTGAACAATAAAGATTTATTAAATTTAAAAAAAAGAAAGAAGTCAGGATAGGTAATTCAGAAGTGAGAATAAACAGGAGTCATTTAGGATACCTATTCATTACTCAACAAATAATTATGGAGTTGTAAGTGATAGAATAGTAGAAAGACAACAAGTGTCTGAGACTTCCAAAAAGACAAAGAGGCTGAGTGGAAAAATAAGAAAACAGAAGTACCCCAAAGGAAAAGATTACTTTATAAACAAAATACTCTAATTTCCACAGTGGATATAGAAAAACTTCCACCATAATAAGGGAATCAAAACATTTTAGTACCCCATTTATTTTTCTATTAATCAGTAACATTTGTCATCCTGCCCTGTATAGGGATTGTGCTAAATTTTCATGCACATGATTTTATTGAGTTCTCACAATTACCTGGCAAGGTGAGATACTGAATTACTATTATCCAATTTAACAAATGAGAATATTAAGTGAGGTATATACCTGGTTCTCTAAACACATAATTGGCTGTGTGCCCAATGCAACTCTGAAGTAGTTCAAAATATACATAATTTTTTTAATAGTGGTGTGTTTTATTTTTTAATATATATTTTTATTGATTTCAGAGAGGAAGGGAGAGGGAGAGAGAAATATCAATGGTGAGAGAGAATCATTGATCGGCTGTCTCCTGCACATCCCCCACAACCCCGGCCATGTGCCCTTGACCAGAATCAAACCTGGAACCCTTCAGTCCGAAGGCTAAGCCTCTATCCACTGAGCCAAACTGGGTAGGTCGATACATAATATTTTTAAATCCATGCTTATTACCTAAGTTTCTGAGATAAGATACTTCTCAGTAAGAGAAAAAGGACTACCTGCTACTATCCCCAACTCTGAATAACTCATAACACTGACCAAAAAATAAACTAACTCCCCCAAAGAAGTAATGTTTAAAGCACAAAGACCAAGAGAAAATAATTTATATTTATAATGACCACTTATATCCTTAACAAGTATACATGCATGTGGTCCTCCATTTACAAGGTATTTTATTTGAATATGCTCCATACATCAACTAGTAAACTATCATTCTCATCTCCTCTGTACCAATACCAAATCACAGGATTGTACTTCCAAGGCCACACAATTTAGGAGCAGAAGCACAGGTACAAGCAAAACAGATTAGGAATACAGTTGAATTAATAATCTAAGTTTAAAACACCAATTGCCGACTAACTGGAAAGCGTTGTCAATACACTAAGATATACACACACAAAAAGCTTACTTACCTCAGTCTAAAACAAATATGGATTTAACCACAGATGCAAAAAATCTAATCTAAAACTCTAAATAATTCATTTGGGTGTTTTTTTTCCATATGGGTAAGTTAGGGGCATACTTCTTCAGTCCTGCCAAGTTCAAAAATTTCAAATGGTTCCCAATTGCCTACTTTAAGTTCAAATGTAGTCCACAATTCGAGATCTATACTATCTAGCCCATCCTTTCCTCTCCCACTTGCAAAAGATAAATCAATCAATCAATCAATCAATCTTATTTTCCACAACTACACAAAATAGTGCTTTTCTAATTTTGATACCTTTCCTTATTTCTTCTCAAAAGAACCTTTAAACACATAGAAATACTACATATGGCAAAGTAACAAACTGAAGGACTTTTTTTCTGGTGATAGCACCATGTATTTTTTATAAAAGAATTTTCTACTAGAATTATTTATATAGTTCTCATCTCCTATTTCATGTCCTATACTAAAATACTGATATTTTGGGGTAAAATGTATTTCCAATTAATATGTGTAGCTCCAAGGTACTTAATTCATTACACTGCATATTATGAGCTCCAGCATTCTTTTTATTAAGCTAATTATAACCCTTAAGACACCCAGACAAAAGATATCCTATTTTCTTTTTTTTGCCTATGACCCATTCTACTACTGGTAAAGTATCACTTGAACTTTGTGCTCAAGTTATTTATGAAATTATACCTCAGTTTCTTTCACTATTTCCACAGGTTCAATGATTCCACATTAAGCCAATAATCTTGGCTGAAACATAAATTCATAAGCTATTCTGTTTTCTTTTTAATCCTTACCTGAGGATATTTTTTCCAATGATTTTTAGAGAGTGGAAGGGATAGAGGGGGAAGTGAAGGAAACAGAGAAGGGAGGGAGAGAGGGAGAAACACTGAAGTTGATTGGTTGCCTCCCACACAACATGCCTCAACTGGGGCTGGAGATCAAACCAGCAATGGAGCTCGGAGACGGAAAATCGAACCTGTGACCATTCAGAGCCAGGGCTGATGCTCTAACCATGGAGCAAAACCGGCCAAGGCTGATGTGCTGTTCTCCAGTTTATGATAGGTTGCCTCAGCAGTTTTTATACCTTTGTATCCAGAGTAGCTCTGTGAAAAAGCATGTCATGGGCTTCTAGGCTAAACAGTTTTCTGTGAGTAAATTAAAATATCCAGTTTCAAAAAAAGACATAAAGATGGCTGAAAAAAAGAGTCATGTTACTAACCTAAACAGAAAATGAGAGAAAAAGACCTAAATGAAAAGTTTTTGTTAGGGTAACATTCTGTTTCTTGATTTGAGCACTGTTTACACAGGTGTACTGGCTTTGCAGAAGTCAAACAGTACACTTATGAATTGAGTTCAATGTTAATTTCAATAAAATATAAATGAAAGGGGTCATTTTGGACCTCTACATCTATATTTTTCCTTTCCTTCAGCATGCTGTTTAGTTTCAGATTCTATTTTTGCAAACCACAGAAAGAATGATGTGCCATCATGTGGATCAAAGATTAGAAAATTAAATTAACAGCAAACTAAGAAATCCAAACCAGAATAAATCAAGAAATGACATCATAATGCTCTTTTCTGTATCTGAATTAATCTTAAGTTAACCAGGGAACTGTTTATTTAACTGGATAAGCATTACCTAGGTCCTAGAGGATAAGATGGGGTCACAGAAAGAAGTATAAGAGTCTGTCTCTAAATGTATTTTAAAATAGAATTCAGGTATCATGGTCATTTAGTGTTATCACTACAAAGGCAGAGGGAATGTTGAATAGGTTTCTACTAGTATTATAATTGTACTTGATACATATAATTCATCTGTCCATTTAGAACTATCAAACCTTTGAACCTATAGTTGAAAACAGGAATAAATATAAGTTGTGTCAAGCTGGATACACAAAACTGATTGTATATTTTTTTATTCTGATTAAAGATATAACAGATTCTCTACATTTAAAATAAAACTTAAGAGTTAAACTTCAACTGAATATAAGCTTATATTAGTCACAAGCTACAATTCTTCATCCCAGAGTACCACAAAAAATATTTTTGAAATCTTATTTTAATAGATTCCATCTGTGACTTTCAAAGTAAGCCTGTAGTTCATAAACAATTATGTGTCATTCTTACTTATATTTGCTCAAAATATCAAGATAATACTCTCCATCCACAAATATATCAATACTCAGGAAGAACCTGAAATATTTGTCCTAAAGAGCCAGAGAATTCTGTTTCCAAGCATACTTCAGTCACAGTGACTGGAGGTAGGATACAATTCTTCTAACCTCCCACGAGTTTAGTTTAAAATGAAATTAAAAGTTTAAAGTGAAAAAGAGTACCATATACACTAGCACTGGAGAAAAAGCCACAAATGCTCTTGTGAAAGACTCCTACACAAACCCATTAAAACACAATACAACAATGGCCCTAATGTTGTGATACTATAGAATATTGTTTAATAACCAGTTTTACAAAGTTGTCCCAAACAAACACAAATACATGTCATATACTCTGTTAAAGAAAAATTACACACCTTTAATAACAAACCTCAACTACAGTATTCAAAGGGTACTTTAGAGTAGAGGCATTCTCCAAGCAGAGCCCTTGTCAGACGTTAACTGTTTTGGGTGAAAATCATCCCAAAATACATCAGACCCACTTTTTCCCTAAACCAATGCTTTAAAGTGTGGTTCAGAGATTTGTCTACCCTTGCATTTTTCCAAAATGAAAATTCCTAGACCCCACCTTCAAATTCTGACTCAATAGGTCCAGAGTGAGGCCCAGGAATGTGCACGTATAACTACTAATGCTTAAAACTGTCTCAAAGGGAATAAACTCAGAAAATACAGTAAGTTCCTGGTGATGCAAGTATCTGCATTATGAACATCAACTGTACTATGCTGTAACATCATGACCTCAGAGATCTGTGACACCTTCAAGCTAGCTGCCTCCATGTTATGAAGCTCAGGTTTTGAGTTCTTACAAACCTCCTTGTTTTCTACGTCCTTCCTCATCATTAGCTGCCCCTTCTCCCTCACCGGTGTCTCCTCTAAGAAGATCCTCCTGACCCATTTCAATGCAGTCTTAAGAGAACAGAACTTTGCCTCGCCAGCGTATAAAATGGCCCTCCGTGAAGGCAGGAGAAGAGTGATTAAGGGCACAACACGTCCTCTGGCCAACAGCCTTTGTGATGGCCACTGTGGCTGCTCCATTTCCTGCTCCACAATGTCTAGTTCCCATCAGACATGCACAAATATTTGTTGGATGATGAATGAACAGGTGAGGTGTAGTCACATAACCGCTTACCACGCAGTCTTTGACGCGGAAAAACCCGAAAGGTTGCTACTTACACTCACAAACTGAATGTCATCTTCATTTTCATCCGTTGTGGACTCAGATGCCCCAGGCCCAGCTGGAGGGACAGATTCTATTATCTACAAAAATAAGCCAAAACACGCTTATCTACACAGCCACGTACTTGCAGGAAGAGATTTCCCCAAAAGGAACGAAAAAGGGAGAGCTTCAAAAGAAACTTAAGGGCACAATGCCACGCAAACCCGACTAAGAACAGAACTCCATGGAGTCGGATTATGCCTCTGCATACGTGGAGCTGTAGGGACCAGACGGCGAAAACCAGCTACGGGCCCCTCCGGATTCCCCATCGGCTTAAGAACGAGGGATGCAGGCTCCCCGCTGAGGAGCAGGCCTGTCGGCGGAGCAGCAACAACAAGGAGCTCGGGGCCCGGCCAGGGGCCGGGGCGGCCATTGTTGCTGCTGGTTCCTGCTCAGACCTGCAAGATTGGGAACGCCGGCTCGGCCGAGACGCCGAGAGCATCGCCCCGCGGCTGCGGCCGAGCACCAGGCCTCAGCCAACAAAACACAAAACCCTTCGCGGTCCCCCCACTCACCTCCGGCCCTGGGTCTCCCATTTCTCCGACGGCCTCACTGACAGCACCACGGCTGCTGCTGTCCCTGTGGCCGCCGCTGTGGCTGTTGTCCCTGCCGCCGACACCGCCACCGCCACGACCTCCCTTCCCGCCCAGCCCCGCTTTGCGCCGCCGTGACCCGCCCCTGCGTGAGCGCCGACGACGCCGACGCCGCGGGCAGAAAGAGATGCAAAACCGCTTCAGAAGGAGGAGCGGCCAGCTCGGGCCCGCTATCCTCTGGGGCCTCTTTACCACAGTCCCGACCTTCCTCTCCCGCACCGCACAGGACGCTGGGAATTGTAGTTCTCTCGTCGCACCCGAGGACACCGAGCTTCGTTGGAAAAGAGCGGAAAAGGGCCTCAAGGCACAGCGCATGCGTTTCTCCGCCCTGACGTCACAGCAGTTCCACTGAGCGGTGGGTGGGCTTGGTTCTATTTAATAGAGATGTGAAAAAGGTTTCGAGTTGGGTTTTGTATGGTTGTGGAAGTGAAGGTCACTTAAAGATGGTGATGGGGACTAATTTCTGAGGTTTTCTTTTTTGCAAAAGGCCAGGGAACGTGGAGCTTTAGCAGAAGTCTGAGACCAGGAAAGGAATCTGATGTACATTACCCAAGGGCTCCCCAGCATGTAATACAACCTGGGAAGAAAATTGAGGACTGGCGCTCCAGTCTCCAGGTTAGCTTGAAGAAAACGGGCAAAGCTAGAGAGCCCAGGGCCCAACAGGACAGGAAGCTGAGGCCTAGCTAACCTGATCACTAAGCCCCAGACCACGATTTCAAAATGTACTTTTAAAAGGTGTTCATGCCCTGGCCGGTTTGGTTAGAGCTTGGGCCCAAGAACCTAAGTAAGGGTCGCCCAGTTGGATTCCTGGACAAGATCATGTACCTCGGTTGCAGGCGCCTGTGGGAGGCAACCAATCCATGTGTCGCTCTCACATAGATGTTTTTCTCCCTCTCTCCCCTCCTCCCTTCCACTCTAAAAGCAATGGAAAAATATCCTTGGGTGAAGATTAAATTCTCAATTATTACCTTTGTGAAATAAAATAGTTGACCTTTTTACAATGTTCATGTTCAAAAAGCAGTCAATAAAATAGTCCACTTTTATTCAACTATTGTTTTTAATTTTTTCTCACATAACACCTTACAAAAACCTTTTTTCACACATCAACAATTGTCAAAGGTTTTGAAAAGAATTCAAGTTGGAAAAGTCTTTTAGATTCCTGTTTTTTTCTGTATCTATACAAACCTACCATCTGACCAAACTTACCTATGCTTGTAATAATTATTGCATAATATTTGCTATTTTCTACATTTCCTCCAAGTGCTTTACTGACTTCAGTTGCTTTTCTACCTAGTCAGTTTGAGAAATTTAGAGGCAAATTGAGAATGAGAAACGGCCTGTTGTGTTCTGCAAGAGCTGTATGTAAATATCTAAAACATTTAAATGTCTGGGCAAAACTTGTATTTAAGTTTCTCCTAATGTGCTGGTAAAAGGTCAGTGGAACATTTACTTTAATGGATTGCAGGTAGGAAGAGTTCTTTGGTAATACTCTTGGAAAGAAAGTGTTTTATGCCTAGAGGCCAAAAATTCTCATATCCTTCAATTCAGTTGTTGTCATTGCAAGGATTTATCCTGAGGACATAATTTAATCTGTAAGAAGTTTTATGAAAAATATTTATCACAGGTTTGTTTGTAATAGCAAAAGTTGTAAGACATCTGCCTGTCCAGTAGGGCTCAATGGTTGAGCTTCAACCTATGAATCAGGAAGTCAAGGTTCAATTCCCAGTCAGGGCACACAGCTAGGGTTGCAGACTCCATCCCCAGTAAGGGGGCGTGGGGTGGGGAGGTGGGAGGCAGCTGATTAATGATTCTCTCTCATCACTGATGTTTCTCTCTCTCCCTCTTTCTTCCTCTTTGAAATCAATAAAAATATTTACTTTTTTAAGTTGCAAGACATCTAAATGTCTGATTGAGGAATGGAATAGTTCAACTGTGGCATGTACTTCATCAACATAACACTATGGTATATTTACCACCATTGAAAATGTTTAGCAAAATTTTCTAAGAGCAGATTTCTCAAAAATGAAACATATTTATAATATTACCAGAACCATGTCAAGCCACCAAGCAAACCATGCCTGAAATAAGAAACCTACTTAAATATTTTTTAAATATATTTTATTGATTTTTTTACAGAGAGGAAAGGAGAGGGATAGAGAGTTAGAAACATCGATGAGAGAGAAACATCGATCAGCTACCTCCTGCACACCTCCTACTGGGGATGTGCCCGCAACCAAGGTACATGCCTTTGACCAGAATCGAACCTGGGACCCTTCAGTCCGCAGGCTGACGCTCTAGCCACTGAGCCAACCCAGTTAGGGCAGAAACCTACTTAAATATTAATGATTTTCTCTGGGTAGCTGGACTATGAGTTTATAAGAAAAACCTTTGAAACCCATTAACAGATTTATCAGACATGCCTGTAGTTTCCACAAAGCCAGGTTTATTTAGATTGGTGTAACAAAGGAGAGCAAACCATAGGCAAAGCTTGTGAGTCTCCCAGTCCTAGGAAATTTAGAAGAGATTGGGTTGGGTGATTTTTAGGCCAGTCTATGAAGTAGGGTACTATTTAGAATGGGAAGCTGCATGGTTGTTTGCTGATTGGTTCAGGATTCAAAATGGAGACAACTATGGGCAAATGTTCTTTGTGTAACTGGGGAAATGTTTTTTGTGTTTTACTTGGGATGCAGATCCATCATTTTGGTTTATAAGTTAAGATCTTGAAGGGAGCCCATCAGTGGGTTTGATAACCACTCTAATCTACTTCTCTTAGATCAACATAATTTACTTCTTTAAGCAACATCATAATAGATTTCCAGATCTCTATATCAGTGGCATTATGTTGATATTTTTCCTTCAATTCATTATGCAACAACAACAAAAAATAATAGTTTCAACTTTACTTTTGTTTTTATTAGTTTTCTATTCATTTTTTTTTGCTGTTCTTGTTGGATGATTATTTATAGAACCATCTGTCTGAACATTGACTGCACAGCAGCATTTAGGATTCTGGAGACCTGGTTCTTGCAAATTAAATGCATTAATAAGGCTCAAACCCTCATTAAGAATCATTATCCAGTATTCATAAATCTCAAAAAAAATGGGGGGGGGGGTATGGCTAGTATAAGCCTGTAACTTATTTAAGGATAATTTGACTTGGGTAAAAGAGTTCATGTATACATAGCACCAAATCTTATACTTTAGTGAGAGCACAAACAATTCCAAAGCAATTCTATCATTAAGAACCATATTTGGTTTGGATTAAATGCTCTGGTTTTAAAACCTGACAACTGAAATGATCTCTATAACAATTTCTGATGAAGTAAGAAGTAGATTTATAGGTATTTATTCCAAAACAGAATATTCTTCTGGGAAGAAGGTGGCTTTTATGGAATCTGTTGCCATCAGCATTTCCTGGGAGTTATAGGATCAGAACGAAGATCCTTTGGTTCTATCTATATATATAAAAGGCTAAGCACCTGTGTGACCTTTTGACCGATAGCAATGACATGCAATGACCACCAGGGGGCAGACGCTCAACGCAGGAGCTGCCGAGCTGTGGTGACTTGGCAGTAGCAGTTCTCAGGTGATACACCCAGAACCAGAGAGGAGGGAGCCTGATTTCCAGGGTGTGTTACCTGAGAACTGCCCACTTGCAATCTGGGACCCCTCAGGGGATGTTGGAGAGCCAGTTTCAGCCTGATCCCTGCAGGCCAGGCCGAGGGACCCCACCTGCTGGAGGGACCCTACTCACTCCTCAGATGCCCTTTGAACCACCACGGTGCTGCCTCAGGTGTGGTCGGCCGGGGAGGGACCATGGGAGATTGGCTCCAGGGCGTGTCTGGCCCATCTCACCCAGTCCCACCCCGCCAGCCACCTTCTAATTAATTTCCTTTCAATGTGCACAAATCCGTGACACTAGTAAGAATATAAAAGACTTACCAGGACACTAGTAAGAATATAAAAGACTAAGCAGAGGTCTATCATGCAATTTCTTTGTTCTTTTCAGGTCTGGAATTCTGTACAAGTGTTGTGCATAAGGAAACTAAACATTGAAGCACAGGACAAAAGAGGGTGACTTATTTCTGTGGCTGGTTTGAAAGTACAAGCCACTTTTCTCATTAGAGCAAGCTGTATTACTTCCTTCTTTAGAATATGGATATTCTCCCTTCAAGCAATAATGTATTTGCCCTTATTAGAAAATTGAAAACAGTAGTGTTTGGTGCTTTTATTGCACGTTTTGAGTAATTTGCAAAGTTTCCTACCCCCTTTCTAGAAATATTTGGAAGGTCATCATCCACTGTATTGCATTATAGTAATACTATTCCTCCATGTAAGGCTACTGAACAAGAATTTGTATGATTTTATTTATAGTGGGCTACAAGGATTTTCAAAACACCATGGACAACCAAAAGTATTAGAACTGGTTTGTATTTATTAAAGAATTAGTCTGTTGCGTAGTGTTAAGGGTGGGTATAATTGTAACAATAACACTGCCAGGTCATACGTCTTCAGATTTATTTAATCTTTTATGCTAATCTATGTGTTAGAATAGTTATAAATATCTGTTTACTAAAGAGTGACTGTGGAGAAACTTAAGGCAGGCATAACTAATATTTGTTTCTTCCCACAAGCTGGACAGTGAAAAATCCTAAGCAGAAGACATCTCTGTATGATTTCACTTACAGAAAATTGCAGTAACATGTTTTATCATATTCCCTATCTTATCTATACAGAGACATATGTATACATATTTTTTTTTCTAACTCACTGGAGAGTAATGTGCATGTATCATGCCTCCTTATCCCTTAATATTCAGTGTGTATTTCCCAAGAACCAGGATTTTCTTTGACATAACCATAATATTTGTTTACTCTGCTTAATCTTCTTTAACAATTTACCATAGACTTGGTGGCTTAAACAATTTATTTCTGAAGCTCTGGAGGCTGAGAAGTCCAAGATAGAGAGTACAGCAGAATAGATACTTGGTGAGGGCAGTTTTCCGAGTTTCTTAACAGTCTTCTTGTATCTTCACATGGTGGACAGCAGAGAAGCAAGCTCTCTTGTGTCTTTTTTTATAAAAACATTATTCCCATCATTAGGGCTCCATCCTCATGACCTAAATTACCTCCCAAAGCCCCCCTCTCCAAACACAATCCCATTGGGGGTTGGCATTTCAACATATAAATTGGGGAAGGAGGTTGACACACACACATGCAGTCCATAACAGTATTATTATCAAAATCTGTAAGTTTAACATTGATTTAATACTATTTTCTAATCTACAGTCCTTATCACATTTATCAATTGTCTGGTCCAGGATCACATTAATGCATTGAGTTTATGTCTCCCTATTCTTTAATTTGCAGCAGTTTTTAAGCCTTTGTCTTTTATGATATTGATGTTTTTTAAGTACCAAGGCCAATTATTTTATATAATATTCCTCAATTTTGGTTTGTCAGAGTTTTTTCTCATTATATTCAAATTATGCATTATCAAACAAAATACTGACAAAATATTGAATGTTTGAGATGATCATATCTAGAAGCACATGAAGGCTATCTGCTCCTCATTGAGGATATTCATTTTTTAGGTTTTATTTTTCAATTATAGTTTATAGTCAACATTATTTAGTATTAGTTTCAGGTGTACAGTATGGTATTTAGATAATAATACTTTACAAAGTGTTCCCCTGATATTTACAGTACCCACCTGGCACCATACATAGTTAATACAATATTATTGACTATATCCCCTATGCTGTGATTTACATCTCGATGACTATTTTGTAACTATCAATCTGTAGTTCTCAATCCCTTCACCTTTTTCACCCAGTCCCAACACCCCTCCCCTCTGGCAACCATCACTGAGGATATTAATTATAATCATCTGATCAAGGTGTCATCCAGTATCATCACGATGTAGTTTTTTCCCTTACAACTAATAAGCAATCTGTGGGAATATACTTTCACCACCATGCCAAAAACATTATGCTCTTTATGAAACTTATTTCCTTATATAAAGTATATTCTAATGATTTTTTTAAATCCTCATCCAAGGATATTTTCCCCATTGCTTTTCAGAGAGAGTGGAAGGAAGGAAGACAGAAAGAGAGAGAGAGATTGATTTGAGAGGCATTTGTTAGGGGAAGAAATAGAATATTGGAGACTAGCTATAATTATAAAAAATATTAATCACACTCTGTTAACCGTGATTGTTCTGTTCTGATTAAAGAAACCACATTCTTTTTTTAAATATATTTTTATTGATTTCAGAGAGGAATGGAGAGGGAGGAGATAGAAACATCAATGATGAGAAAAAGTCATCCACCGCTGCCCCACACTGGGGATCAAGCTGGCAACCTGACCAAGAATCAAACCGTGACCTCCCAGTTCCTAGATCTACACTCAACCACTGAGCCATGCCGGCTGGGCTAAAGGAAGCACATTCTAACCTGGCTGAGAGTTGTACGCCTCCCCTGACTCCTCGTACCTGGCTTGGATCTAGGAGTTAACCTTGGACTGTGGTCCATTCTCATCCCAGACCCGCCTATTATCATGAAAAGATTAACAATCTAGTTGCCCAAGCAATGGAGTCCTTCCCCAGGCCCATACCCTGTAAACATTATACCCATTCTTATTCCTTTGCCTACTTCCCCATTGCTGTAATACCCATTTTGCATACCCATTCTTATTCCTTTTGCCTACTTCCACATGTAATCTTTGTCCTATCCAATATAAGCAGTGGCTTATGGGGGGTGCAGAACAGGTTTTCGTGGACGACCTGCTGCTCTCCCATATTGCTGGCATTATATGCTCAAATATGACCCAACCACTGCTTAATTGACTCAGGTAGTGGCAGCCCAGACCCATTGGTTGTCTGGTTACAATATCAGGGGTTCCAATAGCTTTTCTTGTGGGTCTACTTTATCTACCAGGAGACTTATAATACTTGTCTTAGATGAAGTTTAGTCATGCTATATATGTATGTTCTCATTGTTTTGTTTTCTTTCGGGATAATTTTACACACACATGAAGTTGTAAAAAATAGTACAGAGGCCCTAGCTAGTTTGGCTCAGTGGCTAGAGAATTGGCCTGCGGACTAAAAGGTCCCAGGTTCGATTCTGGTCAAGGGCACATGCCTGGGTTGCGGGCTCGATCCCCAGTGTGGGGCATGCAGGAGGCAGCTGATCAATAATTCTCTCTCATCATTGATGTTTCTCTCTCTCTCTCCTCTCCCTTCCTCTCTGAAATCAATAAAAATATATTTTAAAAAATAGTACAGAGTACTTCTGTTATAATAGCAAGAGGACCTGCTCCTAAGTGAAACTGGTGAAAATTGCATTAAAAAAACATTTAAAATATATAGAAGTGGTACTGAGGACAAACAGCAAATAAAATATCTACTCAAGAAAAATCAGAAAATTCTGCGACAAAGGCAAGAGTATTTGAACCAAAACAACTTCATATCACCCCGCTCCCAGCTCAAATCTTCAACCCTCTATTTGGAAACAAAATTAAATATACAAAGTTAGATATACAAATCTCTGGTTGCAAGAACACAAAAGACTGCCCTATTTAAAATAAAATTTAAGTAAAGGCTTTTGAACTCAGCTGAACACAAGCTGATATATTAACTCAGCCAGAACTTAAAATATAATTTTTTAGTCCTCAGAGTATGAACCAAACATAACTATTTTTCCAACCTTAATTTTGTAGATTCCTTCTCTGTTTCTCAAAGCACACAGATCATAAACATGTGTGTCACTCCTAACTATAGTTACATAAAACACCACCAAGATCATAGTGTCCCATTCATTTCTGTCAATATAAAAGAAATTATTTGTCATCAAGACCTATAAAATCCTCTCTCTAAATGTTTTCAGTACAAAAACAGACATGTGGCTCTTTACTTTCCAAAGCTACACCATTTACTCCTCACCACAGAGGAGGCCAAGTCAGCACACAAACCCTTGTGGTACTGTAGTAATGGGGAAGAATGTCAAGGAAATGGCCTTGTAAAAAGAATTTCTATACAATCCCTATGAAAACAACAAACAATATTAACAATACAATGTTTAGGGAGAAAAAATTTTTATTTAAGAACAAGTGATTTACAATGTTACTCAGAACATACTGGTAGAGTGACTAAAACACACACAGAGACACACACATTATACAGGAATTCATTTTTAAAAAGTATGTACCTTTAACAGCAAACCTCAACTCATCACAGAAATTAGAATGGTTTGGAAGTGATTTTAGCTACCTAAATTATCTCTTTAAACATAGACTTTGTACTGATTTAAGTTTTTGGTGAAAATCATACCAAAATGTATCATAACATCCCCGTACGTTTCCGAAAGCAATTACAAAGTATGCCAAAAGACTCGTTTACCCTTGTATTTGTGCCAAATTCAGATTTCTAGGCATCGCCTGTAAATTCTGATTCAATATATCTGGAGTGGGGTCCAGGCTCCATCCCCAGCCCTGGTCCTGGCGTGTGAGGAAGGCAACATTTATATATGAATGTTTGAAAACTACTGTCCCAAAGGGATCTTCATTATGAACATCAATTGTACTATTGAGGAGATAAAAAAGGAGGGCTAGGCAATCAGGGACAGGACCAGGAAGGAGGGGGTGGGGGCAGAGTGGAGTGCTGCAGACAAGGGCAGAATGCAGTCTGCTGACTGTGTCACAAGACAAACAAAAGGACCTAGAACTAGATCCAGGTAGGCAGGAGTTGCTAAGTGGGGCAAGGGGGTGTAACTAGACCAGCCTAGGTGGGAACAGTGATGTCATCTTGGACCTGAAGTGGCAGTCCTCAATCAGGTCCTTAAGCTTTGAAATGATTGGATAGTGTGCAGGATTCTTTAAAGGACCAATCAGAAGCCAGCAGAACACATACCTATCACTAGACAAAGAAGCTTCAGCGTAACCCACTTTGGGCCCCATTCAGCAACCAACTTGGACCACCACATTTTTGGTTTCACTATGCTGTAACATCATGACTTCAGAGATTAGTGACACCTTCAAGCTAGCTGCCTCCATGTTATAAAGCTCAGGTTTGAGTTCTTACAACCCTTCTTGTTTTCAACATCCTTCCTCATCATTAGCTGTTTCTTCTCCCTCACCTGTATGTCATCTCTTAGAAGATACTCTTTTGTTGTTGTTATTGTTGTTAATCCTTACTTGAGGGTATTTTCCATTTTCAGAAAGAGTGGAAGGGAGGGGGAGAGAAACATCGATGTGAGAGAGACATGGATTGGTTCCCTTCCCCAGGTGGCAGGAGGAGGGCCAGGGATTGAGCCTGCAATGAATGATGTATGTGCCCTTGACCAGAATCATACCTGGAACCCTTTAGTCCCCTGGGCCCAAGCTCAATCCATTGAGCCAAACCGGTTAGGGCTAGAAGATACTCTAGACCCATTTCAATACACAGTCTTAAGAGACCAGAACTTTGTTCAGCCTAAGTATAAAATGGCCCTACATGAAGACACGAGAAGAGTGATTAAGTGTACAACATGTCCTTTGGCCAACAGCCTTTGTGATGGCCACTGTGGTTGCTCAATTTCCTAACCTTCTGCTCCACACTGTCTAGTACCCATCAGACATGCATACATATTTGTTGGGATGTTGAATGATCAGGTGAGGCGTAGTCACATAACCGCTTACCACGCAGTCATTGACTCTACGAAAAACCCGAAATGTTGCTACCCACATTCACAAACTGAATGTCACCTTCATTTTCATCCGTTGTGGACTCAGATGCCCGAGGCCCTGCTGGAGGGACAGATTTCATTATCTACAGAAATAAGTCAAACACACGTCTGACAGCGAAAACCTGCTAAGGGCCTCTCCAGATTCCCCCACCAGCTCAAGAATGAGGGATGCAGGCTCCATGCTGAGGAGCAAGCCATTGCACTGAGGAGCGGCAACAAAGCTCACTCGGGGCTGGTGCAGGGGCCAAGGCACCCGGGGCGGCTGAGCACCAGGCTTCAGCCAACAAAACACAGAACCCTTCGCGGTCCCCTACTCGCCTTCGGCCCTGGGTCTCCCATTTCTCAAAGAGGTGCGAAACCGTTCAGAAGGAGGAGCGCCCAGCTCTTGCCCACTATCCTCCGGAGCCTCTCATAGTCCCGACCTTCCTCTCCCCCACCCCTCCCCCCCGCACCGCGCAGCACGCTGGGAATTGTAGTTCTCGTCGCGCCTGAGACCGCTCCAAGTGTGTTGGAAGACGGGGAAAAGGACGCTGAGCTATGGCGCTTGTGTTTCTCTAGGCTGGTGTTCTACTAAAAGAGATAATAGGAGGCCTTTCTCTTTCAGTCTCTCTTATTTTTACAGTCAAATATTGGTCTAGATAATAGATCAGTGGTGTTCAAATGCTTTTTCTTGCTTTACTCAAACATTGCTTTCTTAAAATAGTGGCCGACCTTTTTCTCTTCATTATTTACAAACGACTGTGAACAGAGAAAATGGATGAAAACAAATGTTAACTGAGAACATTCTTTTAAAAGTTTTTCTGCTAGCCCTATCAGCCCAAGATCACTTGTAGTCTGACAAATCTATAGCCCGCCCCCCCCCAACAAATCACCATAATGATTTTGACCCAGGCCTACAATGAGTGAGGTCATACAACAGAGGAAGTGTGGGGCATGTCACCATTCAAAGGAATAGTTTTATTAGAAGATTTTAATGAAGACTAAAGGTAAGGGAAATTTAAGTGAAACAGTGTTTGGTAGGTTCAAAGCCAATTAAGGCTGTGTGAGTTTAAATCAGGTCTGGACCACAATGTGGACCTATGGTCCTATTAACTTGGAAAGTACAAAGTGAACATAGATTCCAAATATTGTGCCCAGATACAATTCTGTAGCCCTGAACTGGGTTTGGAATTTGAGGCTGCTTCTGTGTGCCAAAATGACTAGCCAAGGGAGAGATAGTACTGTTACTGATACATTTTGTGAACAACGAAGTGTCTGATATTTTATGATTTCAGAGAACAAAGTTTCTTATTGAGTATGAAAGCAGTAGTTGCCAGTCACTTTGACTCTACAAGTGCATAATTTCTATGGGAGAAACATCTCTTAATTTTTCAGCTGACTTCATCCATCTCTAATATGTGAGCCCAGCAGATATTTACCTTTTCAGAGGCCTGGTTTTGCTAGTCTAAATGAAAACATGGCATGTGATTACTTATGTTTATAGCTAGTACTATCTGAATCTGTTATATTTTTTACATTTCCACAAAGCACACTAAAACTACAATTGCATTTATATCGATTAAATTGGGGGCTTCTTTTTTTTTCTTTTTCATTTTTTTATTAAGGTATTATATGTGTACATATCTTACCATTGCCCCACCCCAACCCACTCCCATACATGCCCTCACCCCCCAGTGTTTTGCGTCCATTGGTTATGTTTATATGCATGCATACAAGTCCTTTGGTTGATCGCTTATCTCCCCCACCTCTCCCTAGCCTTCCCACTGTAATTTGACAGTCTATTTGATGCTTTACTGTCTCTGTATCTATTTTTTTGTTCATCAGTTTATAATGTTCTTTATTATCCATAAATGAGTGAGATCATGTGGCATTTTTCTTTCATTGACTGGCTTATTTCACTTAGCATAATGTTCTCCAGTTCCATCCAAGTTGCTGCAAATGCTAAGAATTCCTTCTTTTTTTATGGCAGCATAGTATTCCATTGTGTAGATGTACCATAGTTTTCTGATCCAGTCATCTGCTGATGGGCACCTAGGCTGTTTCCAAATCTTAGCTATGGTGAATTGAGCTGCTATGAACATAGGGGTGCATATACCCTTTCTGATTGGTGTTTCCAGTTTCTTAGGGTATATTCCTAGAAGTGGGATCACTGGATCAAATGGGAGTTCCATTTTTAGTTTTTTGAGGAAACTCCATATTGTTCTCCACAGTGGCTGCACCAGTCTGCATTCCCACCAGCAGTGCATGAGGGTTTCTTTTTCTCCGCATCCTCGCCAACACTTGTCGTTTGTTGATTTGTTGATGATAGCCATTCTGACAGGAGTGAGATGGTACGGCATTGTCGTTTTGATTTGCATCTCTTGGATAATTAGTGACTTCGAGCATGTTTTCATGTGTCTCTTGGCCTGCCTTCTGTCTTCTTTCGAAAAGATTCTATTTAGGTGTGTTGCCCATTTTTTTATTGGATCATTTATCTTCCTTTTATTAAATTGTATAAGTTGCCTGTAGATGTTGGGGATTAAACCTTTATCAGTGATAACATTTGTAATTATGTTCTCTCATACAGTGGGCTTTCTTGTTGTTTTGTTGATTTTTTTTTTTTGCTGTGAAAAAGCTTTTTATTTTGATGTAGTCCCATTTCTTTATTTTCTCTTTAGCTTCCATTGCCCTAGGAGCAGTATCAGTGAAGAAGTTCTTTTGGCATATGTCTGAGATTTTGCTGCCTGTGGATTCCTCTAGTATTTTTATGGTTTCCCGTCTTATGTTTAAGTCCTGTATCCTTTTTGAGTTTATTTTTGTGTATGGTGTTAGTTGGAGATCTAGTTTCATTTTTTTGCATGTATCTGTCCAATTTTTCCCAACACCATTTATTGAAGAGACTGTCTTGACTCCATTGTATGTTCATGCCTCCTTTGTCAAATATTAATTGAGAATAGTGGTTTGGGTCGATATCTGGATTCTCTATTCTATTCCATTGGTCTATATGTCTGTTCTTGTGCCAGTACCAGGCTGTTTTGAGAACAGTGGCTTTGTAATACAGCTTGATATCTGGTATTGAGATCCCTCCTACTTTATTCTTCTTTCTCAGGATTGCTGTGGCTATTAGGGGTCTTTTTTTATTCCACATGAATTTTTGGAGAATTTTCTAGGTCTGTGAAATATGCCATTGGTATTTTAATAGGGAGTGCATTGAATCAATAGATTGCTTTGGGTAGTATGGACATTTTAATGATGTTGATTCTACCAATCCATGAACGTGGTATGTTCTTCCATCTGTTTACGTCTTCCTCTATCTCTTTTTTCAGTGTCCTGTACTTTTCCGCGTATAGGTCTTTTACCTCCTTGGTTAAGTTTATTCCTAGGTATCTTAATTTTTTTGGTGCGATGGTAAATGGGATTGCTTTTTTAGTCTCTCTTTCTGTAAGTTCACTATTGGTGTATAGAAATGCCATAGATTTCTTGGTGTTAATTTTGTATCCTGCTACATTGCTGAATTCCTTTATTAAGTCTGTTAGTTTTTTGATGGAGTCTTTTGGGTTTTTACGTACAATATCATGTCATCTGCAAATAAGGACAGCTTTACTTCTTCTTTTCCAATTTGGATGCCTTTTATTTCTTCTTGTCTAATTGCAATGGCTAATACTTCCAGTACTATGTTGAACAGGAGTGGTGAGAGTGGGCATCCTGTCTTGTTCCTGTTCTTAGGGGAAATGGTTTTAGTTTTTGCCCATTGAGTATGATGTTGGCTTTGGGTTTCTTGTATATGGCTTTTATTATGTTGAGGTATGATCCTTCTATTCCCACTTTGCTGAGAGTTTTTATCAAGAAAGGGAGTTGGATTTTGTCAAATGCTTTTTCTGCATCAATTGATATGACTATGTGATTTTTATCTCTCACTTTGTTTATGTGATGTATCACGTTTATTGATTTGCGGATATTGTACCATCCTTGCATTCCTGGGATAAATCCTACTTGGTCATGGTGTATGATCTTTCTGATGTACTGCTGCATCTGATTTGCTAGAATTTTGTTGAGGATTTTGGCATCTACGTTCATGAGGGATATTGGCCTATAATTCTCTTTCATTGTGTTATCTTTATCTGGTTTTGGTATTAGGGTGATGCTGGCTTCATAGAAGGAGCTTGGAAGTGTTCCTTCCTCTTGAATTTTTTGGAATAGTGTGAGGAGGATAGGTTTTAGTTCTTCCTTGAATGTTTGGTAAAACTCCCCTGTGAAGCTGTCTGGCCCTGGGCTTTTGTTTGCCGGAAGCTTTTTGATGACTGCTTCAAGTTCTTCCATAGTTATTGGCCTGTTGAGCTGTTTAGATTCTTCCTGATTGAGTTTTGGAAGGTTATATTTTTCTAGGAATATGTCCATTTCCTCCAGGTTGTCCAGTTTGTTGTAATAGAGTTGTTCATAGTATTTTTTTTAACAATCCTTTGTATTTCTGTGGGGTCTGTTGTTATTTCACCTCTTTCATTTCTGATTTTGTTTATTTGGATCCTCTCTCTTTGCTTCTTGGTGAGCCTGGCTAGAGGTTCATCAATCTTGTTTATCCTTTCAAAGAACCAGGTCTTGGTTTTGTTGATCTTTTGTATTGTTTCTTTGGTCTCTATGTCGTTTATCTCCGCTCTGATCTTTATTATTTCCTTCCTTATGCTTACACTGGGCCTTTCTTGTTGCTCTCTGTCTAACTCGTTGAGTTGTAGGGTTAGGTAATTTGTTACCATTGTTTCTTGTTTTTTGCAATAGGGTTGAGGAGCTATGAACTTCCCTCTCAAGACTGCTTTCGCTGTGTCCCATAGATTTTGGATTGTTGTGTTTTCATTGTCATTTGTTGCCATGATGGTTTTTATTTCTTCCTTGATCTCTCTGGTAACCCAGTCATTGTTTAATAGCATGCTGTTTAGTCTCCATGTGTTAGATTTTTTTGGATTGTTTTTATTGTAGTCGACTTCCAGTTTTATACCACTGTGATCTGAGAAGATACTTGGTATGATTTCTATCTTCTTGAATTTGAAGAAACTTTGTCTATGTTCCAGCATATGGTCTATCTTTGAAAATGACCCATGTGCACTTGAGAGGAATGTATATTCTGTGGCTTTGGGTTGAAATGTCTGAATATGTCAATTAATTCCACCTGGTCTAATGAGTCATTTAGGATTGATGTTTCTTTGCTGATTTTTTGTTTAGAGGATTTGTCCAATGGTGATAGTGGGGTATTAAAGTCTCCTACTATGAGTGTATTGCTTTCAATCTCTCCCTTGATATCCTCCAGGAGTTTTTTTATGTATTTGGGTGCTCCTGTATTGGATGCATATATGTTTACCAGAGTTATTTCTTCTTGATGGTTTGCTCCCTTCAGTATTATGAAATGGCCTCCCTTATCTCTTGTTATGTCCTTCACTTTGAGATCTAATTCGTCAGATATAAGTATTGCTACCCCAGCTTTTTTTTCATTTCCATTACCTGGAAAACCTTTTCCATCCCTTCACCCTCAGTCTGTGTGCATCTTTTTTCCTGAGGTGGGTTTCTTGTAGACAGCTAATATATGGGTCTTGTTTTCTTATCCAATCCGTTACCCTGTGCCTTTTGATTGGGGCATTTAATCCATTTACATTTAAAGTTATTATTGATAGGTACTTATTTGTCACCATTCTTATTCCCCCTGTGTTTCTTCTTCGCTTCATTTATATATATATGAAAAAAAATATATATATATATATTTTTTACAGCAGACCCTTTAGCATTTCTTGCATTGCTGGTTTGGTGGTGATAAATTCCCTTAGGCCTTTTTTTGTCTGTGAAGCTCCTGATTTCACCTTCAATTTTGATTGATAGCCTTGCTGGGTACAGTATTCTTGGATTCAGACCCTTCCTTTGCATGAGTTTGTATATTTCATTCCATTCCCTTCTGGCCTGATGAGTTTCTGTTGAGAAATCAGTTGCTAGTCTGATGGGGATTTCTTTATAGGTAACTTTCTGTCTCTCTCTGGCCACTTTTAAGATGCTTCTTTGTCATTGATGTTTGCCAATTTAATGATAATGTGCCTTGGTGTTGGTCTTTTGGGGTTCATTTTGCTTGGGACTCTGTGAGCTTCTTGGATTTGTGTGGGTTTTTTCTTCCCTATATCAGGGAAGTTTTCTGTCATTATTTCTTCAAACAGGTTTTCTATTCCTTGCTCAGTTTCCTCTCCTTCTGGAGCCCCTGTTATGCAGATGTTGTTTTGTTTTGTGTTGTCCCAAAGTTCCCTTAGGCTCTCCTCCTGCTTTTAAATTATTTTTTCTAGAAGCTGCTCTACTTGGGTATTTTTCCCCACCTTGTCTTCTAGTTCATTGATGCTGTCCTCTGCTTCTTGTAGTCTACTCTTGATGCTTTCTATTGAGTTCTTTACAGCAGCAATGTCATTTTTCATTTCTTCTTGGTTCTTCTTCATTTCCTCTTGGTTCTTACTCATATTGTCGAATTTGTCTTCCATTCTTTTCAGCCACCTTATGACCATTTCTCTGAATTCTTTCTCTGACATGTTGCTAGCCTCTATTTCATTTACTTCCTTTTCTGGTGATGCCTGCTTTTCTTTCATATGCGGGCTGTTTCTTTGTCTCCCCATAGTCTCTCTTCTCCAGAAGTCTGGTTATGTAGTTCTCTCCCTCCTTATCCCAGGCGAAATCTGACCTTTCCATGGTGGAGTGGAGACCTCCTCTGCAACCGCGTGTTTGCGCCAATTGGGGACCAATGTTCTGGGGCTCGCAGCTGTTCGGTGGTTGCTGCAGTTGTAGCTTTTCAAGCTTCTGATAAGATCCACTTTCCCCTTCAAGATGGCACGGTCTCCGCGTTCTAGCCGGTTGCTCTGAGAGGGAACCCAGCCACAGTGGGAGCTGCCCAGTCAGGGGAACCCCATCCAGCAGTCCCCCACCTTCTCCTGGAGTTTAGCTGTCCCTTAACTCACCAACAAATACTCCCTGTGCGACCTTCAGCTGCTCTTTCTTTCTGCTCCGGGACAAGGCTCAGGACCCGTCTGTCTATTCCGCTGCCATTCCCCCCCCCCGCCCCCCGCCCGACTTGTAGGGGGAATTCTTATTGCTTGGAAAACAAGCAGTAAATATGTGGCTAGAGCCCAAATACACTCACTCCATTCAATTCAGTAATCATTGCAAGGGCAGTCGTTTTCATTTTAAATGCCCTAATAGGTGTATTAGTGATACCACATTGTAATTTTAATTTGCATTAGCCTAATTACCTCTTTTTTTGTTTGTTTACCATCCATAATATCTTCATTGGTTGTGTCTGTTAACATCTTACTCTAGTATGCCCATTATTTTTCTAGGGTTGTTTATTTTCTTATTATTGAATTTTGAGATTTATTTATTCTGGATACAAGTCATTAACATGATGTGTGATTTGGGAATATTTTCTCCTGGTCTATGGCTTGTCTTTTCATTGTCTTAAAATTGTCTTTCAAAGAGAAGTTCTTACATTTGATGAAGTCTAATTTATCAGTTTTTACTTTATTGGATCATGCTTTTGGTGGTACATCTACTAGAAATTTTAGAATTAGGTTTTAATTTTAGGTTCATTTTTAAATTCATTTTTGTATATAGTATGAGGTATGGATTAAAGTTCATGCTTTTCCATATGGATATAGAATTGTTCCAGCACCAATTGTTGAAAAGATTATCCTTTCTCCTCTTAATTACCTTTGCATCTTTCTCAAATACCAGTTGTCCATATATGTGTGGGCCTATTTCTGAAATTTCTATTATGTTCAATTGATGAATTTATCTATCTTCACACCACAACCACACTGTCTTGATTGCTGTAGCTATGCAATAAGTCTCAAAATCAGGTAGTGTTAGAATTGTGCACCTGAAACCTGAATAATTTTGTTAACCTGTGCCACCCCAATAAATTCAATAAAAAATAAAATTTCTACCTTTGGAACAACATCTTTCCATTTCCCCCACCTCCACAGCTCGTTAAGAAGCATTCTACTCTCTGTTGCTATGAGTTCAATTTTTTTAGATTCCACACTTGAGATCATGCAGTATTTGTTTTTCTGTGTCTGGCTTATTTCACTTAGCATAATGTCTTCCAGGTTCATTCACGTTACTGTAAATGGCAGGATTTCATTTTTTTTTTTTTAAGGTGGAATAATATTCCAACACATTGTCTTTATCCAGTCATCTGTCAACAAACACTCAGGTTGTTTCCATGTCTTGGTTATTGTAAATAATGATGCAGTGAACATAGGAATATAAATATTTTTTAAAGAAACAGATTCATTTCCTTCACATCTATACCCAGAAGTGGGATTGCTGTATCATGTGGTAGTTCTATTTTTAATTTTTTGAGGAACTTCCCATACTGTTTTCTATAATGGCTGTACCAATTTACATTCCCACATGCAGTGCAGAGGGTTCCCTTTTCTCCACATACTGGTCAACACTGGTCATCTTTTGGTTTAGCGCCAGGTTCCCCACGAACGTGCGTTGCGTGTGAACACTGGTCATCTTTTGAATTTTTGATAATAGTCATCAGGTGTGAGGTGATAGCTCATTGTGGTTTTGATTTGTAGATCCCTGATGATTAATGATGTTGAGCAACTTTTCATATAACTGTTGGCCATTTGTATGTCTTTAGCAAAATGTCTATTCAAGTGTTTTGCTTATTTTTAAAAAATATGGTTTTTATTGACTTGAGAGAGAGAGAGAGAGAGAGAAAGAGAGAGAGAGAGACATTGATGTGAGAAACACCTATTGGTTGCCTCCTGTAGGTGCCCAACCAGGGATCTAACCTGCAACCTAGTTATGTGCCCTGACCAGGAATCAAACCGTGACTTCCTGGTTCATAGGTTGACACTCAACCACTAAGTCACATGGGCTGGGCATCAGGGTTCTTTAGAGGACAAAACAGCTGAGCCACACAGCCAAACTGTAATGTGTGGGTAAAGAAGCCATCAGCATAGAAAGGGATTCCCCTCCCCCCTGGATTTTATACATTAATAAGAAACAAGCAAATACTTTTTATGTTTTCAATGGGATTTATTTATTTTTAAGTAAAAGTAGCAAATGTTAACATAAGTTATTTCCTTAGGAATATTCATTTTGTACAACTACATAGTTATCGAGCAACATTTATGGAATGGTCCCTGGGTCTTCAGTACTGAACTGTGTATTATATGCATAGTTTTTCACAAGTTTATGCATAACTTGTGCACTGAAGAAGCATGGCATAACAATGCAGAGCTGTCACCTGATGACCTGACATCAAAGGAGAAGCCTCTTGAGGAAGAATGTTTTATCTTTCAATCATTTACAAAATGGTATTTTTCTTTTTGTGTGATTTTAACCCCATATGATTTTGTTTAATTATTTTTCTCCTGATGTTATGAAAAGAAACCAGTTAAAACTAAGCAATGTACTAATATAACCAAATACATAGGATATTATATCTTACATAGGCTGTTTTAGATAACATTGGTGTTTTATATTGCATATCCTTATTTATAGTTCCGGGCAATAAAAAGTTAGAGGCATGTAAAGAAACATAAAAGATTTTTCTGAAAGTTGATGCATTGGGGTTTATTTCCTTTTTAGGAGTACAATGAAACCATTTCATATTAAAATAAAAGATCTTGCTGCTCTCATTTTTAAAAATTTCTATTCTATATATTTTAAGTAACAGAATTATCTTGTAATTTTATTGCTCAAACACTATGACTCGGTTCGATAGGCTTATCAGATTTTAGGCTGACTTTGCTGCTGTCCTATTTATGAACACTGATTATTTCCCTGTACTCTTCCACACATGTGCTCATGCTAAAGATCCGAAAACTAACATGGAGAGTGACTGGTAATAATGAATGTACAGCGATTGATGAGGACAGTGACAAATTTTAAGGGCTGACGTTTTTTGTTATGATAAGAGCTCTAACTATCCTGTTAAGTTAGCTGTACAGAGAAGCGTTTGGGGACAGAAAAATGCAAGAAATCATAATGCATGCTTATTTAACTGCTAGAAATTCTCTAGTTTGATGCATCATGGATATTTAGGGTGGAATCTACATGCAGCTTCTTCAGCAAGCTTGTTGCTCCATCAGGAGAGTCCATCAATGTTACAGATGTTTCATATCTTGTCCCTGATTGGCGGTCACTCTTTGCTCACCAGGGAGGTTGCAGATTGTCCAACAAAATCCAACGTTACATTTAAAACTGGAGGTGCTTTATTTCAGATACCTACAGTACCTATAAAGGGCACATTTCAAAAAACAGAGAAAATCTATTTTAGAATTCTTACAGTATTTTAACAGTGGTATGAGTTTTTTAAATTTTTGTGTCTATTACAAATTTTGACTTAAATTTTTAATAAATATGTATTTTTAAATCTTTATTGTTGAATATAAATAATTTTATTGTGGATAGTATTGCAGATATCTCCATTAAATTTTTTAAAACAATATTTTTTTAATGATTTCAGAGAAGGGAGAGGAAGAGAGAGATAGAAACATCAATGATGAGAGAGAATCACTGATCAGCTGCCTCCTGCTCCCCCCCCTTACCGGGGATTGAGCCCGCAACCCGGGCATGTGCCCTGATAGGGGGAACTGAACCATGACCTCCTGATTCATAGGTCGATGCTCAACCACTGAGCCATGTTGGCTGGGCTAAAGTAAAAATTTTTAATTAGAACTATTACTACTGAGGTGACTTAGAAATTCTTTTATGATCTAATCAGAGGAATTCCAGCATAGATAACAGTTGAAATATTTAACATATATTTTAATTTCAAATGGCTTTTAAGAAACTTTTTATTAGGTAAAAATCCAAACACACAAAATAAAATGAACTATCCCCACATATCCATCAAACATCTTTAAAAAATGTATCAACAATTCTGTTTGTCATTCTTCACTAACATTTATTATTTTTTAATTGCTAAAATATCACTTAGTTGTAAAAAACAACAACTGTATAGTAACATTTATTGATTATTTAAGTATCAGGCAGTTTCCCAAATCTGCTTTATCTCTTTCAAAACTCAAGAAAACCAAATGAGCTAGGTCAGAGGCAGAATTGCTATGAAGCTAATAATGCTTACTTGCATGGGTATCTTCCAAAAAAGGGGCCCTAGTTATAGCCTCACATGTTTATATGTTTTTGATAAGTTTGCCAAAATTAGATATTTCAACCATAATTAGTTAAGACCACGGTCTCTCTTCATTCATATTTTGTCCCTCATTCATATTTTGTCCCTCATTCATATTTTGTCCCTCATTCATATTTTGTCCTGTAATTGAAACCATGGAGTGTCAGTGGGCATTTCTGAGATTTTGTTAAGGATTGAGTGGAGAATATATTTTTGCTTTGCAGTCTCTTCCATGTATAGTTATGTTGTTGCTGGTCATTCCTGTTTGCATTGTCTTCTCGGAATGCTCTGAATGTGATCAATTCAAAGAATATTTAAGAGCACATACTCCATAGAAAACTAGAAATGCCCTGAAATTTTATAGCTCAGATATCAAAGAAACTCGAAACACTGATTGGCTGCCTCTGCTGGGGATTGAGCCCACAACCTGGGCATGTGCCCTGACTGGGAATCGAACCACCGATCTCTTGGTGCATGGGACGGTGCTCAACCAACTGAGCTACACCAGTCAGATGAGATATTTAACTTTTAACCATCATGTAGTTTTCATTATTTATTTATTTGAAATTAATATACGCAGTTATAACTGATTGTACATTCATAATTTTTGTGGCTCTTTTCTTAAAGAGAATTTCCCAGATTCTCTAAGATTCCACAAATTCTGGATCCATCCTTGAGGTAGGTAAGTTCAGAGATGTCTAGTGACTTTCCAAAGGCTGTACATTTATTAAGAGGTGGAGCAGGCTTCAATCCCAGACTTTCGGCCCAAACACACTTAATTTAATTTCTTTGCTAGGCTGTGGCACAGTTGTTTGGTCAAATACCAGTCTAGATTTTACTGTGAAGGTTTGTTTCTTTTTTAGATGAGATTAACATTTAAATCAGTAAATTTTCAGTAAAGCAGAATGCCCTTCATAATGTGGGTGGTCTCACCCAATCAGTTGAAGGCTTTAAGAAAAAAAACTTAAGGTCCTCTAAGGAAGGAGCAATTCTGTCTCCAGACTACCTTTGGATTCAATACCACAACAAACTCTAATCTGGGTTTCCAGACTGCCCTGCAGATTTCAGACTTCCCAGTTCCCATAACTGTGCATGCCAATTCCTTAAAATAAATGTATCTTTATCAACAACCTATTGGGTTCTATTTCTCTGGGGATGCTCTGAATTTGGTCAGTTCAAAGAATTGCATGACGAATGCATAAGAAATGCAAAGAACTACCTTTAGTGAAGTATGGAGAGTCTGCTGCAAGAGCTAAGTGGCTGGTGCACATATGCTCCTGCACTGCTAGAGACCTGGCAGTTGTACCAGGAACAGCTGGGGCTTGTGGCCACCTGCTTCATGGGGATTCTGAGAGCCAAGCGCACCTGTGGCCACCGGAACGCCAGGCCCTGTTTGAGCCTCGGGAGCTCATTAATGTGCCAACCAAGAGCTGCTTCCCTGCCTGGAAGAGGGCCACTGTGGACAGGGGCTGGAGCGTTTCTGCCCCCATGTGGCACTCTACACCCAATATGCTGCCAATGCAGAGGGGTCTTGGACCACCTTGCAGGAGCAACTAAGGAAAAGCAAGCATTTCTGGAGTCTTTGTGGCTTCAGGAAGGCTGCTCTGGGTTTGGAAGCCTTCAGCTCCAGGACCTGCTCCTTCTGGCTCTCGGAGGCTCCAGCAGTATGAGAATCTTGCTGTTGTTTTGGCAGAAAACCAAGTACCGACAGCCCTGAGCACCAACATCACACACGTGCTGCTGGGCCAAAAAGCGAGACCACCAAGTGAGTGCACACCATTGGGCAGAACAGAGGAATCACAAGCTCTCCTCTGGGCGTGTCCAGGCTCTGCTCAGTGAACGCCAGGCAAAGGGCCTTACCTCACCTTGCTGGTTCCTAAGCCAGGATGACTATCAGTGGGCCTCCCCAGGGAGAGCCTCTTCCGAATGTTCTTCCTCTTCTCTGACTTGCTCCTCATGGCCAAGCCTCGACCCGCATTGCATCTGCTACAGGGTGTCACCTTCACCTGCCAGGCCTTCTACCAGTGGCCCAGTGTCCACTCCACAGGGCCTTTGGCCGCTCATGAGGGCCTTGTGGTGGGCTGCTCAGCCAGTCCTCTCCCAGTGAGAGAGCTACTTCTATCCACACACCAGGAGGAGCTGTTGCGCTGCTACCACGGTCTGACTTTGGCCGTCAGCAGCCAGAAGAACGAGAAGAATCTTACAGATTCCAGAACCCGGGATACTTCAAGGATAGGTCAGGGTCAGGAGTACAAAGCAACCTTCTTCAGTACTAAATAAAACAGAACCCTTCATGGTTCGAGAAGGGCCACTTTGTGCTTGCCTGGGACTGAGCCACACCGGGTTATCTGGCCAGCTCTTAGGGGTCAGGAAACCAGATCTGACCCAATTGAACCTCCACTGAACCGGTCCCTCCAGCGCAGATGAGAGCATTTGGGACTGATAAGCTCTATGCTGTGTCTATGGCCAGTCATTTATCCAGGTTGCAGCTTTGCAAACATGGCCATTTTTATGTTGTATGTGGATTCTGGATTTTAGTAAAGTGTTGTGTATGTTTTCAAAAGTCTCTCCCCACCCCTACCCCCCCCCCCAAAAAAAAAAAAAAGAAATACGAAAAATTTTATGCTAGTGTTGGCTCTCTAATAGCTACTAATTGTATGACCTTGTCAATTCACTTAACGTTTTTAGGCTTTAGTTTCATTATCTCTAAAATAAGGAAAATATTTTAGACTAGGATTTTTCAACCTTGGCACAGTTGGTATTTTGGGCTGGGTAATTCTTTGATGTCCATTGTAGGATGTTTAGTAGCATCCCTGGCTTCTGTCCACTGGATGTCAGTAGTATCACCCAGTGAGTCAATCAACTATATCTACAGACATTTTCAGATATCCCCATGTTGAGGGGCAGGAGACGAAATCCCTTCAATCACATTTCAGCACCGCTTCAGGCCATGTTTAACTTACAATATACTGCAGGCTCAGTGCATGGAAATTCATGCTCTGGGGGGAGGGGGGTCCCTCAGCCTGGCCTGCCCCCTCTCACGGTCCAGGAGCCCTCAGGGGATGTCCTACTGACAATTTAGGCCCACTCCCCAGCCACAGTCTGGCCTCCCTCTGCGGGAGGCAACTGGGCTGATCAGGGGAAGGCACCATCCCCATCATCCCGCTGCTGCTGCCACTGCTGGTCACAGCAGCTGCAAGGCCTGAGCCCTGGGCCTCACAGCTGCTGTGGCTTCATCCGGATGGACATCCAGATGGACATCTGGAAGACGTCTGCCCTAATTAGCATATTACCCTTTTATTAGTATAGATGATATGTAATATTATGGTACAAATTATATATACTTAGGCAGCTTTGGAAACTTTTGAAGAAGGCTGTTTGACTACTTAGAAGAATGTTATAGAGGTGGTGGTATGCTAATATTCTTTTATTCTTATAAATAAAATTTTCATCAGCTCCTACAAGAGAGAGGGGACAAATGGAGAAAGCCCAGAAAGATTGGCAACATCAAGCTCTTGGCACAGTGTGAGCTTCAGGAAACTCGAGGGCAGTGAAAAATAATATAAATGGAGCCACTATTAAATGGAGTCAGAACTGCCATCCCAGAGGAACTTCATGTCTTATTTCTCAGCTCCTTGGAATGTTAAAACTGGGCAAAATAACCCAAAGCAGCATTGTATCTGAGAAAATTGTTTGCAAAGTTAATAAGAAAGCAGGTATTATGACTATCAGACTGAAAAGTGAAAACATTTTTTAGAAGTAGCATCACTGAGTTAGCTTCTTTGCACAATAGAAATCCTTCCTTCTATTAATGTAATCGTTCCCCCTTCCTTTTCTCATAAACACCCCTTGACTTGCCTCCTAATTGGAACATTATTTGGCTTTCTGCCCAAATCAGTGCTTTCCTAAGAGCTATTCTTTTGGATCTCAAAAAATGCTTGTTGCCTCTCACTTTGGCCTAACAGCTGTTACAGGAATGTGAGAGAATCCTATCTAATAAAAGAGTAATATGCAAATTGACCATCACTCCAACACACAAGATGGCTGCCCCCATGTGGTAAAAGATGGCTGCCCCCATGTGGACACAAGATGGCTACCACAAGATGGCCAGCAGGGGAGGACAGTTGGAGGGGACAAGGCCTGCAGGGGAGGACAGTTGGGGGGAACCCAGGCCTGCAGGGGAGGGCAGTAAGGGGTGACTGGGCTGGCAGGGGAGGGCAGTTGCAGGCAACCAGGCCTGTAGAGGAGGGCAGTTGGGGGCAACCAGGTCTGCAAGGGAGGGCAGTTGGGGGGAACCAGGCCAGCAGGGGAGGGCAGTTGGGGGGAACCAGGCCTGCAGGTGAGGGGGCGACCAGGCCTGCAGGGGAGTGCAGTTAGGGGTGACCAGGCCTGCAGGGGAGCAGTTAGGGGAAAACAGGCTGTCAGGGGAGCAGTTAGGCATCAATCAGGCTGGCAGGGGAGTGGTTAGGGGCAATCAGGAAGGCAGGCAGGCGAGCAGTTGGGAGCCAGCAGTCCTGGATTGTGAGAGGGATGTCCGACTGCCTGTTTAGGCCCGATCCTTTGGGGTTCCTGTTAGTTAAATGACCACTAGATGGTGCTATACCTGACTACTGGGATGGGGCCTAAACGGGCAGTCAGACATCCCTTGAGGGGTCCCAGATTGGAGAGGGTGCAGGCTGGGCTGAGGGACCCCCCCCCGCCCCCATGCAAGAATTTCATGCACCAGGCCTCTAGTAGATGATAAAGGGGGACGGATGTAATTTAGTATTAATCCTCAAAGAACTAAATCTTAGCTGGAAAATGGCTGCCCTTTCAAATCCAAGCCACCAATGGCAACCTTGAGCTCAGTACTGGTTGGAGGGCACAGTCAGCCACAGGGCACATCGGTGGGGGTTTCTAGACTTCTTGAACAAATAGGAGTTCATATAAGTCTGAATACTCCCTGTTAGTAGTAATACAAGGAAACTATTTTTCCAAAGAATACTTTTGAAGGACAGGGGCTGAGTAGGGGACATGGTTTACGTAAATAAGTGGTCAGCTTTGGGGTTCCTGTTAGTTAAATGACCACTAGATGGTGCTATACCTGACTAATGTATCAAGTATGGCTAAATATGCTGCCCTTTCCCACAGTTTCTCAGTCCTTTTTGAAATAATTTTGATTTAACTATACTTCAAATGAAAGATATCTGTCAATTAAAAAAACTTTTCCCAGTCAGAACATAATTACTTCTGACACCTTGTTAATCTCTATTTCTGATTCAAAATATATCCATTTCCATTCCAAGCAACTTGACAACCAAGCAAGGCTAAGGCTCAGAAGGCACAAGAAGATGTTGAGTTCATAGCAAGAGATTTGTTCTTTTTTAAAATGTTAATTGAGGCCATACCCAGGTGATTTAATAACACTATCCCTGGCAAGCACAAGCAAAACTGATATAAAAACCTGTTGACTAAATTTCTTCAACACTCTGCTAACTGATCTTGTCAGAGAGGAGTTTTGTGCTTACCTTTGGGAGTCTGAGATATTAAAAAGGCAGAAGTTAGAACATTAAAATGCTTTGGAGAGCCCTGAAATGTGATAATGTGCTACAAAAGATAGCTCTATGACTCGTGTGTGTGGTTGCATGGTATTTAGAAAGGGAACTTGGCCGTTATGCACATTAATAAGTTAGCCCATGTCTAAATGAGAAGTTCTGAGGGCTCATTTAAATACTACTAACTGAAAAAATATGAAGTTCACATCCTACTTAAATTTTTAATCACTAGGGATAAAATGTCCTTATGTTTTATAAATCTTCAAGTCAGTCTACCAGTATATATGAGGCAAAGGAAAGAATCCTTCTGCAGTTGTTATAAGTAATTTTGTTTGTTTGTCTTTAAGGAAGAGAGACTATTGTTGGCCCTCATCAGTAGCCTTACTTGGATAGCAAAATAGTAAAGGACCCTCAAGGAGGATGGGGTGGTAGTCAGCAATGGGTGGAGAGTGGGTCGGTTGAATTACTGCAATCCACACAGTTCCACATCCCATTTAAAACACAGAAGAAAAAGACAAATAAAATAGTCTCAGAAGTGATAGAGTTAGAGAACAGGAAAAGCAGAAGTTAAGTGGACAAAAACCCTGCCCTCCTGTATTTGTTCTATGGCTCTATTTATCAATTAAAACATTAATAACATTGCCTGGGAATTGAAGGGTCCCACGTTCAATTCCGGTCAAGGGCACATGCCCAGTAGGAGGCGTGCAGGAGGCAGCAGATCAATGATTCTTTCTCATCATTGATGTTTCTGTCTCTCTCTCCCTCTCCCTTCCTTTCTGAAATCAATTAAAATATATTTTAAAAAACACGAATAACACAATAATGCATATTTTCACATATTTTCCATCAAAATAATGGAGAGGAAGGGTGAGGGTGAGCACCAGTGAAACAGCCAGGACTTGGGGTTGTGAAAGCAAATACAAAATTCCATTTCAGGTTAGCCTAGGGCTGGGCCTGACTCTAAAGTGCATCTCTGTAAAACTCACTGTAAACAAATAATTCTTTTCCTTAGTATAATACAAACATCTTGGTACAAATCCTCATCCAACAAGCTAACTATCATAACTGATTTAAAGACAATGAGAAGCAGAATGGGAGGTTGTGAAGGAAATCCCTGAACACTTCCAGCCAGGAGTTTGTACACAGGTCCAATCACTGGGTTAGAGCTGTAAGTTCAGTCCCACTGACATACCACAGCTTTCCCCCAAAGACATGTATCTCATGTGTTCTAGAGAAACACTTCCTAAATTGTCACGTGCTCCTCCTTTGGCTCCTTCCTACCCCTACCCACAACTTAATATGTGTTCTGTGAAGGAAAAAAAAGTTCCTCAGTAAAACACATTTGGAAAACACTGCACACTGTATGCTCTTCTTAGAGATTTCTGGGTGCACTTGGGCATCTTAAAGGGTATCAAAATATCTGGGAGTTTTTAGAAAGGTAAAATCTGTGTAACTGAAGTCATCATTTCCCCAACTTAAATTCCCTTCTCTGTCGCCACCTTCACCCCCAGGAATACCAACATTTCACAGGCCACTGGTATTCTTGAGTAGAGTGTTCAGAAAACGCCTTTTCAGGGATTAAAGTATTACATCTTTTTGCCACATGAGAAGGATGGTGAAGGTTGAAAATACTTACCACAAGGGCCTACTTAAAATCCTGAGAGTTCATATTTTTGCTTAAATTTGGCTTCTTGGTACAATTGTTCAGCTTTTGCCCTATCATTCTTCTGATTGAGACATCATCAGTGTTGGGAAATAACTGTTTTGTGACTCCTGTAAAAAAGCAACAGCAACACACAAAAACACTTTAGGAGGCCTTTGCATCTTAGGATATGAACTGAGATAAAACATGAAGCACATTACAATTTTGTCTTCATTTTGCAAAAGTAGCCCAATCACCCACGAGATCTTTAAATAGATGAATAGATAAGTAGGCTTTACAAAGAAAGCAAGAGATAACGAAAGTTATTTTTCTTTCTATGGTACCACTCAACTTTAACCTTACTGCTTGCTCTGAAATCTCTCCTTGCTCCAAAATGCTAGGAATTTAATTGTATCTATCCCAACATCTGTTGGAACAGTCGAGTCTGACCCTTTTCCAAATAAGAAATTACATACTATTAAAATATAGAGAGCTGGGATTCAGTGATGCTCTAAATTTGTTAGATATTTTCAAAAAATTATTTGACAATCTAGATTATTATATTTAAGGAGAATCATTCACTTGAAAACCATAAGTAAAGTCAAATTAGCCTCTGTCTTCCTAGAATAAAAAATAAGGCTAGAACAAAGATAAAAAGAAAATTAATGATATAAACTGTTAATGAAATTTTGATTGAAAGGATTTTGAAAATTTACTTTTCTAAAGCTATGAATTTTCTGAATTCAAACTTTTCAGTGATATTCAACTTTAGTTTTAGTTTAGTATCTACTTTTAAAGTAAAGTTTTTCTATAAAATGTCCCATATTTACTAGGGTTTAGACTATCCTCAGATTTTTCTTTCACAGAAAAATAAATTTGAAGAAAAATATCATAAAAGAATAACTCAACCTAGAAAGCTAAAATAATTTCAAAATCATGACATTATAATGCAATAATTTTATCACCTATGATTTCTTGAACTTCATTCTGATTCATAGCTGGCTTTACAGCTTTCTCCCTTGAAGTAGAGGATTTTGCACCTGTCAGGCTGTGGGTGGCCATGTATTCATTTGTGTAAAGTACTTGCATTAAATCATTAATAAATTTCTGAGGTTTGCTCTTGTTACAATGAGCAATCTGCCATTTTTCAATCTTGAACTGAAAAAAAAAAAGAATGAAATTGGAAGAGGAAAAAGGAAGTAAAATCTGGAGGAATATATTATTAATTAAGGCATATCAGAAAACAAAATCAATGTTCTTTAAGGAGATGCATTATACTTTTAGTATATACTTTACATTTCAGGGGTTAGAGTTAAATGCTGTCTTTGAGAAAATTCCCAATATTTGTGAGTATATACAGAGTATATACATATTCTTGTTATGGAATCTGGATTTGGTGCTTTAAGAATTAGTCTCCTCAATACTTGACTAAGTGTGGGTGGCAGAATAATGGCCCTGGAAACTGTGAATGGGAAAACAACTTTGTAGGTGTGCTTAAAATTAAGTATCTTGAGATGGGAAGACTAGCTTGGGTTATCCAGGTGGGCCCTGACCTAATTACAGGAGCCCTTCAATGAAGAAGAGGGGGGCAGAAGAAAGGGTCAGAAAACAGGACACGATGGAGGAGAGATTCGAAGAGTGAGGGGGGCTTTGCTTGCCATGGCAGGCTTTGAGGATGGTGGAAGTGGCTGCAAAACAAGGAAGGTGGTTGCCTCTAGAAGCAGGAATGGCCTTCAATTTATGGTCAGCAAGAGAATTGGAACTTGGTTTTACAACCACAGAAGCTGAATTCTACAACCCAAACAGATCCTTCCATAGAACCTCTAGAAAGAAGTCCCCTGCCAATAGCTTGATGTTACCATGCTTCTGACCTACAGAACTCTCAGATAATTACTTTGTATTCTTACAAGTTACTAATTCTGTGGTAACCTGTTATACAGCAAAAGGAAACGAATACACTAAGATTCAAATATTCTGAATGATAGATTTTTAGTATTTAATATTGCTCTTGAAGGCCTATTTTCCAACAATAATACCTGATTCAAACAAAACTCCTGTCTTTTTAGCTTCTGTATTTTTATTAAGAGAAATTGAGGAAGTAGCAAAAGAACTGTGTCCAGACAGCATGCAGAGGATGAAATTTACTTCTTCCCAATGATATAATTTCATAGCCCTTAATGCACAGTTATCCTTCTGTTATTAGATTAAGAATTATCTAGTTTTAAAACATCACTGCCTACAATTTGACTTAGTTTTAGAAACAAACTGGATATTCGTTTCACAAATTCTAGATTTACTGTTTTCTGTAATAGGAATGTTATGGTTGTGATCTAAAGTTACCTAAAAGTATCTGATAAAACAATGGTTACTTTGTGCTCTTTTTAAAAATAATTATCTTTATTGTTGAAAGTATTACAGATGTCTCCTTTTTTCCCCATTGACCCCCTTACTCCTGTTCTCTTTCCCCCCTAAGGCCTTGAGTCTATGGATTATGCACATATGCGTGTAAATTCTTTGGTTAATCTCTTCCTGCCCCGTGCTTCCTCCCTCCCCCCCTCCCCCCGCTTCCCTCTGAGATTCATCAGTCTGATTCATGCTTTTATGTCTCTGGATCTATTTTGTTCATCAGTTTATTTTGTTAGATTCCACATATAAGTGAGACCATGTGATACTTGTCTTTCTCTGACTGGCTTATTTTGCCCAGCATAATACTCTCCAGATCCCTTCATGCTGTCTCAACGGGTAAGAGATCTTTCTTTTAGACAGCTGCACAGTATTCCATTGTGTAGCTGTACCACAGCTTTTTTTATCCACTCATTTACTGGTGGGCACTTGGGCTGTTTCCAGATCTTAGCTATTGTAAACAGCACTGCTGTGAACATAATTCTTTCTGATTGGTGTTTTGGGATTCTTAGGATATATTCCTAGAGGTGTTCTTATTTTAATTTTTGTATTTAACCGTATCCCAGAGAAAGATAGGGTAGGTATTCCAACTGACCTGCTTCTCATCAGTGTGATGCTCTTCTTCAGCTCTCAAGGAAACTGGTGAACTGGAATTAGAATTAGAATTACTGCACACGGAAGCGAATGAATCTGGTGAGGAGTTGTTTGTTGCTCTCCAGAGGGTGGATGCAGATGTAAACACGGTTCCTCGACCCTTAAGCACGGCCTCCGCCATACCAACCAGTTCTTCAAACTGGGTAACTGCTTGTGGCAACACTAAAATGGCAAGAAAAAGTAACACTTTACAAAGTCTTTTTAGTCACAGGACATATATACATTTCTTATTGTGTGCATATACATATGTAGAACAAATTCTTAACATTTGCTACCTTTGGAAAACAAACCTGGTAAGAAACGTGATTGGGACATATTTACTTTTTATTATTAAATAACTTAATAATTACTCAGTAATAAAAAATTAATTGATAAATATTTGGTGACAGTATTTAAATGTTTATGCATTACACTGTAACTAAAATGAATGTCTTTACACGTTGATTCTTTTTTCTAATTGCTAATAGCATTATTTGAAAGTATTTAATGTGTTTGGAGACATTACTGATTCTATTACCAATCACCTTCCAGATACTCACATTAAGCCAGCTTAAGTGACAAGATAAAATAAACCATTTCTCACAGATTAAAATAAATTTTCCATGACCTCTGTGTGTGGTTTGCCATGGAGTCAAATTCCATCAAACTAATAAAAATTCATTGCTACAGTTCAAATCTATGTTTTCATATATCGAAGATGAATTCTGGTAATTAATTAACTGAATGTCCTTTGTTCTTTTTTCAGTAGAAACTTACACATTCAAACGTTTCATGTCTCCATGTTAAATGGTCTTCTCTGTTGTTATATTTAGTTTGTTTCCTAAGGACAAATAACATTTTGTTGGAGTTGGAAACCACCTTGAACCCTATCTAATTCAACTCCTCACTTTATGGTTAAGGACCAAAAGGCAGAAAACAAAATTGTTTTTGTACATTTCTTAAACATATTATTGAACTATAACCTTTAGAATAATATAAGATTTGAGAGTTGAAAATCAGGCATATTGATGACATGTCCAAATTAATACATCTGGTACTATATTAATAGGAAAATCTACTAAAGAAGAAAATCTTATTTTATATTATTTTAATTAATATTTACTAAGCACCTCTCCTTTGCCAGACACTTTTCAATCAGAAATTACTTATTGAGCATTTAATAATATTAAACATTGATCTAGCTTTTACTCTGTGACAGGCATTATTCTGGGAAGTTTGCTCATGTTCATTCATTTAATCTTCATTGCAACTCTATGAGAGAGGTACCATCATTGTCCCTAATTTATAAATGAGGACAGATAGGCAGTGAGAGTTAAATAACCCATCCAGGGTCAACCCAAGTGGTGAGAAGAAGAACCAAGATTCAAATTCAGACTCTGCCAATTTCATGCTATAAACTAGAGTTGATCCTTAAACATGAGTTTGAACTGCACAGCTCCATTTATAAGCGAATTTTTCCCCAGTAAATATATTGGAAGTCCTGGCCAGGCAGCTCAGTTGGTTAGAGCGTCCTCCAGATATGCCAAAGTTGCAGGTTCGACCTCTGGTCAGGAAACACAAGAATAAGTATTCCTCTCTCTCTTTCTCTCATATCAACCAATACATATATATGAGAATTTTTAGAGATTTGTGACAATTTGAAAAAAACTCACAGATGAACTCCATAGCCTAAAAAATGAAGAGAAAATTAGGTATTCATGAATGCATATAACACATGCACAAAATATGTGTTAATCAAATGTTTATGTTATCAGTAAGGCTTCTAGTCAACAATAGGCTATTAGAAGTTAAGTTTTTGCAACAATATGGATGGACCTTAAGAATATTAAGCTAAGTAAAATAAGTCAGTCAGAAAAAGCTAACAACCATTGATTTCACTTATATGTTGGATATAAAATTGAAACTGGTGAACACAAATAGCAGTGTGGTGGTTGCCAGAGGGAAGGGGGTGGGAAGTGAAGGGGTCCTAATATATGGTGGCAGGAGAAGATTTGACTTTGGGAGGTGGGTACACAGTGCAATATACAGATCTTGTAACATAGAAACCCACACCTGAAACCTATATGATCATATTAACCAATGCCACCCCAATAAGTTTATTTAAAAAAGGGGGGAGGGGAGAAGTTATTTTTTTGGCGAGTCAAAGTTATACATGACTTTTCAATTGCATGAATGGGGTCAGCACCTCTAATACCCACCCCACATTGTTCAAGAGTCAACTGTACTATATGAAGCAGACACTCACCATTTTCCAACCCCTAAGTTAGGTGCTAGGGATGAAACTGAAAGCACAACCAGATGTGATTGTAGTTTTTTGCAACTGAGAGAGGGTAGAGGACATTATTTACATAACTATTCTGTGCAGTAAGAATTTGGCCTGCTCAAAGGAAGGTCTATTCTGAAGCTCCCCCACCCCTATTCCCATCCTTCCCCATCAGTTCCTGGGAGGTAATATCTAAATGCTTCAAAAATTTTCAATAGGAGTGCCTTTGTTATTCATGTTGAGCGCCTCAGACCACACTTCATAGTTTATGCTAAGGGGTTTCTCAGGGTAGGAATGATCCTACTCAATAGTCTTAGGGTAGAAGCTGGCCTTGGCCAGAAAGCCGCAACGATTTAGAGACTGAGTTCAATCACATAGGTGATCAATTAACCAATCAGTCATGCTCATGTAATAAACCCTCCATAAAAACTTTGGACACTAAAGCTCAGGTGAGCTTCCTAGATGGACAATGCTTCATGCAAATGAAGGATTGAAATGCTAGGAGGGTAATGCATCCTGAGGACAACAGAAGCTTCACATCTGGAAACTGCCCGGACCCTGCCCTGTGTGTCTTTTCTAACTGGCTGGTTCTAATTTGTATTCTTTCACTGTAGTAAACGGAACCATTAATATAACAGGTGTCAGTGAGTTGTGAGTTTCTCTAGCAAACTATTGAATCTGAGGGTGGTTTTGGAAACCCCCCGAGTTTGCAGTTGGTATCAAAAGTCTTAGGCAGACTTGGCAGTCTAGAGGACCATGCCCTTAAACTTGCAGTTTGGCTAACTCCAGGTACATGCAAAGAAATGAAAAAAATTACAGTTGTTAAGTGTGTAAAAAAGTAATATAAATTGAGCCACTCTAAAATGGAGTTGGAGTACCATAGGAATTGCCTTTGCACATCTCACTCCCCAAACTTTTGGAATATTAAAACTGGTCAAAATAACCTTTGGACTGGACCCAAAGCAGCATTATCTCAAACAACTGTTTGAAAAGATAAGAGAGCAGATATTGTGACTACCAGAATGAAAATGAAAAACACCCTTCCAATTAGCATCACTCTGGTAGCTTATCTACATCTATGGAAACTCCTTCCTTCTACTGATATAATTATTCCTCTTCCCTTTCCCATAAATACCCCTTGCCTTCAACTCCTAATTCAAATACTATTTGGGGTTCTGCCTGGATTGCTTCCCAAACAAGTTGGATCTAAAAAGAATGCTGTTGCCTCTCCCTTTGGCCTTTTGTTTTTAGACTGAGTGCCACGAAGGGGAAGCGTAATGTGGTTGACCCAACCCGGGAAAGGAAAGCTTTGGTGGGGAGGTCATGATTGATCTGAGAGCTGAAGGCTGAGCAGGAATTAAGTAGTTAGAGGGAATGAGGAGGTCATCAAAGGCATAGGAACCACACGTTTTGAATTTGAGGAACTGCAAGAAGGCCAAAGATAGAATGTAAAGAGAAAAAGGGGATTTGCCATAAAGTGAGGTTTCAAGAATATTTATTGTGTTTTCTAATAATGAAATTTGTACCTGCTCATTGGAATACATCTTCGTCATTTCTGCATATCTCTCTATATATTCATTTATTTTCTTTTACACAATTAGGACCATACTGTATACACAGCATTGCAGCGTGTTTCCGTTTTTCCAATTAAGTCTGTAAGTTGAATATGTTTCCTAAATTATTAAATCTTCTTGAAAATATTATTTTTGAGGTCTTTTTTTTTAGAAAAGAAAGCAAGAATTTATTGACCACAGCAAAAATATACTTAGGACAATGAAACAAGGAAGGACATAGAAGAAGCAGCAGGAGAGCCTGGCTGGGCTGCTTTGGCTCACTGGGAAGTCAGAGAAAAGGGAGAAAAGAAGGCCTGGGAGACAGGTTTAAGGAGTTAGCCCGGGACCAGCTGCTGTTGCCCATTGCTTCCCTGGTTGCAAGTCTCA